>CM012455.1:14806119-17206119 GCA_003999625.1 Oryzias javanicus | reverse complement strand
AATCAAAAACAGACGATGAGAGAGCTTAAAGGTGGATGATGCTGCATCCACACCGGATGCGATTTCAATGCTAAGTCAATGTACAGACGGGATCTTTGGTCCTGTGGTTTGATGTGGGTACATCAGTGTGGCAGCAGCAAGATTTGAGCGGCATGGTGCGATTTGGACGGCAGATGCAGTGAGGTTGACGTGCTGCACCAACTAAACAGGGACTCAGCTTTGGGCGTGTGACGTTTTCAGTGACTTAAGTGATCAGTGGGTTGAAAAAAAAAAAAAAAATGGCTGCTCGATGTGAGATTTTTGTCCTGAACTTCAATCTATTTGCTTAACCTACTGGGGTTGCTGGACACTGTCCCAGTAACTGCTGGATTAAGGTGGGATAAACACTGGACAGATCGTCAACCTGTCATAGAACCCATACACCGTTAGTTATCGAACCTGCAACACTAGCCCGCTATGCTAGCCCACTGTACTAGCCCATTACGCTAGCACGTTATGCTAGCCTACAACACTAGCCCGCTATGCTAGCCCACTGCGCTAGCCCATTAGACAAGCTCAGTGGCCTTGTACCAGCTCAGTGGCCTTGTGGTAGAGTGTCCGCCCTGAGATTGGAAAGTCATGGGTTTAGGGCTGCCACAAATGATTATTTTAATAGTCGACTAATCACCGATTATTTTTTCCGATTAGTCGACTAATCGGGTCATGCACAAACTGGATGTAAAGATGCTGAAGTTGATAACCAGCTGAAATATTAATTAAATACCAAATTAGCCTAAAAAATAAAAAGAGCCAAAGTTAGCCAAAACAGCTAGCATGTAGATTAAATATTAGCTAAACTCCATAAAAGGCCAAAGAAACTTATTAAATGCCAAAATAGTCCAAAAAGCTGGCAGAATGCTATTATAACTTTTAACTTTACTACACTCTGACTTCATACAATATAAAGTAACGATTAATCGACTATTAAATTAGTTGTCGACTATTTTAATAGTCGATTAGTCATCGATTAGTTGACTAATCGTGGCAGCCCTACATGGGCTCAAGTCGAGGCCAAGTCATACCAAAAACTCTAAAAATGGAACCCAGTGCCTCCCTGCTTGGCACTCAGCATTAAGGGGTTGGATTGGGGGGTTAAACCACCAATTCCCAAGCGCAGCTGTGTCTGCAGCTCACCACTCCCTTAGGGGATGGGTCAAATGCGGAGAACAAATTTCGCACACCTAGGTGTGTGATAACTAATGGGACTTTATTATGCTAGCCTGCAACACTACACCAGCCAATTATGTTAGCAAGCTATGTTAGCCTACAATGCTAGCCCACTACGTTAGCCCTTTATGCTACTAGCCTGCCATGCTAGCCCACTATGCCAGCCAGCTACACTAGCCCGTTATGTTAGCACTTTATGCTAGCCTGCTATGCTAGCCCACTATTCTAGCCTGCTACGCTAGCTTTGGTGCCAAGGTCTGGCAGGGCTATCGAGCGCCGCCGCCCAGTGTCATAGAGATCTGCCACACCCTGGGCGGCGGTGCTTGCTATGCTGACCCCGGTAGTTGGCTGCCCAAGCAGATGAGAACCAACTCGGGTGCTGCTATAGTGGGGACGATTGCTCCATTTCCATGGGCTTTTGATGTTTTTTCCTTCTTACCATCAAGACAATAATGAAAAAAATCCTCCAGTGTTATTTTTCCCCTCTCGGGTCAATGCTCAAACTTGACCACAGACAATCCGGCCATGAGGAGTGAAGTACACAGGAGAGACTCTGAATGATCTGGTGAATCCAGACACGGCAACGTACTTGCTGGAATCTCTGTAGAGCTCTCCAAAACATATAAACCAAAGCTACTCGCTCAACATTATCCATGTTTTTTCACGATGTGGCAACGAATTAAGTCCAGAAAAATGGCTGCCCTACAGACGGGGTGTCAAGAACATTGGCCAGTGGCTCGGCAGTAAAGAGGTGAAAGGCGCGAATTGCATCTGGAGTCAATGGAGCATAAAAAATAGTTATATCTGAGAGATTAAACCTTCAGTTCTCTTGACCTGCTGTATCACTTTTGGGGTCACCAGAGCCTAAACTGCAACTGTTGAACATGGGGCATGCTGGACAGGTCGCCAACCTGTCGCAGGATCACACAATCACACAGCCATGGACAATGTAGAGGGATCGATCAACCTATGAAGCATGTTTCTAGACTGCAGAAAATCCTCAATGACAGAAATGTCTGAGCTGGGATTTGAACTGGGGACCTCTTGATGTAGTGAAGACGCTAACCATTGTTCCACGAGCCACCAACTCAGCCAAGCTCCTGTTTTCTAAATTATAATCTGCACTTGTTTGCAAATTGGTTCAATAAATGTAGAAGCAAAATGGATTTTAATAAGATGACCCTTTTTCTTGCCGTAAAGCTGGGAATCGCCCAAATGAGAGGATGTCGGCGCGTAATGAACACAATAACGCCGCGCTCGCTACACCTTGTTAAAGCTTGAGATAAAAAAACGCCCGACACATCTTCCCCTCCCTTCCCTCCTCACACGTTTCCACTGCTGCGCTAAAGGGAGCATCTTGGCACCGCGAACATGAGAGTGGAACGGGCTTCGACGTGAGCAGCCGAAGCTTTAAAGGTGTGATGGGAAAAAGAGGTTTGTCACATGCAATCAAATCAAAGGGGGGGACGGTGTTTGTGGGAGACGTGTTGGACTTGCAGAGCACATCTGAATGCAGTGAGGAGACAAACACACTGACAAAAAGGTGGACGCTGAAACAGATTTACACCTGTTCTTTAATTAGTAAACTCTTGCTAACACAGTAAACAGCATCTTAGGCTAGTACAGGGGCTGAGCTATAAGGGGGCAAGGGGGCCCCCTAGCAAAAAAGCTTTGCCCACCAACTTGCCTTCCAAATGCGAATCAATATATTGGCAAAGATTAATAAATCATCAAAACAAGCTTTTTTGGGAGATGCAAAAATAAGAGTACACTGAAAAAAGTTAAAAAAACAAAAAAAAAACTGTCACATTTTTTCAAATGATTAGTTTTTATCAAAAAAATAATTTTAAATAAACCAACTTAAATATTTAATTTGATAAAAACTAATATTTAAAATTTAAAAAATGACAGAACTTTTGTCTATTGATCCATTGTTTCCAGGTTCGGCCCGCCGTAGTTTGGGTTCCCCTGATATAAAAAAAAGAATCTCAGGTTGAATATGACTTTATTATTTGCATTTTTTATATTTATACATTGTATAAATATTCAGATCATTAACATTGTAAACATTGTTTAATCTTCTCCAGGAGGGCGTTTCAGTTTGGCCACTCGGTGGGGTGGCAGTTGCTCTAGCATTACAATTTTTTCTAGAAGAAGAAGAAAGTATGAGCAACAAACAGTGTTTTAGACCACAACTGGTTTCTTTTAAAAAAATATATTTCTTAAAAGAATTTGGGAAATTCATTACTGGATGTTCATTTAGTCAGCAATGTGCGTTTAAGTTAACCGCGCCTTAGCCTTAATTCCATTGCGTGTTAGCATCAAGCTAACGAACTTTACGATTATATACTAAATGGATTTTTATTTTTATGAATTGGTTATTAATCTATTAGGCTTCAATCAATTCAAATCGTTTAAGTGATTTTCTGCATCAGTGGGGATGCCGCAGGTGTTAAAGGGTTAAATCCTATCAATGCACAAAGAAAACATGAAAATACTGGAAGCCTTTAGGGAAATTGTGTGATTTTCATTTGTGATAGTTCCTGATTATGCTAAAAAATCTCCATTCCAGATCAGCTCTGTAACTCAGACAGTTTAAGTTTCAATGTTAGAAAAAACCCAAAACATAAAAGGGAAGCTTTGTCTTATTTCACGACTGACCTTTTTTATTCCATTACAACTGATAATCATCTAGTGTCTGAAAAGATCCATCTGCATTTTCAAGAGTTGCCCTCTTGAACATTTTTTTGTATGAATAAAACATTCATATTATTTCAAAATAAACCCTATTTGACCTCAGAGGAAGAACTCTTATTTTTTGGCGTGACCTGCACAATAGTGCAAATGAGTTCAACAGAAGTCTACCGGTTACCCAACCAGCAGTAGTGTTTGTTCAGGGCAAATATTAAACAAACTTTCAGAATAAAATGCTGACTTTGTACTAAAAAAAATCTTTTATTTAATGTTTTTTTGGCACAGTTGACTTAATCCAATTCTTTGATCGCACTCTTTTAGTCGAAAATGAAACACTGGCCAGAGATGGAAGACAACTCTCATCAGATTCTCATTTACAAGCGGTAAACCTATAGTGTCACTAAAGAGGAGCTCAAACGAGCATCAAAGACGAAGCTATTTGTCGAACTTCAAAATCCTTTGAAACACTTTCCAAGTTGGACCTTTCTCAAACAAAAAGGATTAAACCGCTTTTCGGATCATTTTGTTGGAAAAAGACCAACACCTGTTTGCACGGATTCCTTCAACATCAGCAAAACTATGCAAAAACGGTCCTGAAGTGACAACTTTCAAGGTCCAAATTCAAGAGATAACTTGTATGCGACTCAAATGCACTATTTTTTTCTCCTTTCAACAAATTCAGCAAATAGAGACATAGAAATTGAGAGCTTACGGAAAATTCAAAGTGAGTGAACAATTAAGATATGAATGGAATTAAACTGAATTAATAAACTCTGTGGTAGTGTGTTGGTTAACCTCAGTGAGCAGGTTTTGGTCCAATATCCTGGCTGGGTTCTTTCTATGTGGCGTTCATGTGTGGGTTTTCTCTGGGCACTACGGCTTCCTCCCACAGTCCAAGAGCATATTCCCTCAGGAGTGAGTGTGTGTGTGGTTGTCTGTGTGTGGCCCCGCAACAGACGGACAAACTACCCAGGGTGTACTCCACCTTCTTCCTACATTAAGTGGAATGGGCTAACCCCCTGTGACCCGAGAAGGACAAAGTGGAACAAAGTTAATTCATTGGTTTAGATTCAAATATTCCACATTTTGACTAAAAATTAGGAACCGCAACTAGTCTTCTACAATATACCACTATCGATGATTAGAGGGTGCGTATTGGCAAGAGTCTGGAAATACATATCGCGATGCCTGGCTCACGATATTTATCGCAATATATCCAAAGACTGTAAATGAACATTTTTTTCTTTTTTTTTTTTTAAATATAACTTAAAAACTCTACCTAAATGTTAATTATTTGTAATAGAAAAGTAAAAAATTTTTTATCTAATGATGACAACATTAAGGACTGTAACTGTATCTCATAAACAAGTTGCTTTTTACCCAATGTGCTTTGCTTTTAGTAAATTAAGAAAAATATTTGTTCTTAAAGGGAGCAATAAACATTGTCCGTTTCCAAAATAAAACATTTTTAGCATAGAAAATAAGGGAAAATCAAAAGTAAGACGCTAAAGGACACTAATAAATAACTATTTAAATATCACTATGTCAGCACTTTAAATCAATAGAATAGTACCAAATGAAGTATCGTGATATATCACCAAATTGTTTTTTTTTCCTACACCCCTATTGACGATACCCACTAAACCAGAAACCTTCAGCTCAGAAACAACCATCCGGGTTGATTTCTTCCTGACTGCAACCCAGTTGAAGCCACAAAGTCTTCATTCACCCTTAAAAACAAGACACTGATTTGTATTTATGCTATTGCTACTACCATGATAAACATAAATGAACTGTTGTTCATTTTGCATGAATAAAACAAAAACATTAAAAGAAAAAGCTTTAAAAAAAAAAACTTTTGATAGTTAATGTGAGTTTCCATCTCAGTGCAGTAAATGTTGTAGTAATATGTTTAATGTCAGCAGAGATTTAATGAAAATTGTTATTTTTATTGTTGTTGGTGCATCAAATGTAAATCTAACAAACCAAAATGAAATCTGAGCTAATTAATGAAGTGCTTATTGACGGCCATTGATTTTCTGTTATTCAAGCCAGGATGTAAAAAAATATGTTAAAATGTTTTCATTTGACTTGTGATACGTACTGTCCTTCAACTGTTTCTAAATGAGTTAAAGTTTGAGTTAGTTAACTTTTCCTGATCTCCAATTGATTGTTTTTGTGGTCAACGCTGCAGAAAAATCCATCAAATTATTTCAACTTGACCTCAGTTAGCTATGAAGCTTAATTGATTGTTGGAGCATTATGGGTAATGTAGTCAGGTGCCTTGCAAAGTGATACGCAGTATTCTTCCACTGTCTATGAATGAGTTTTTTAGATTCAGTATTTATTGACATTTTTTCTTTAAAGTTGTTTTTGAAATTAAAAACTGTTTATTTTCCCATTTCACTTGCATGTAAAAGTAACAAAACTACTTAATCTTTATTCAAAGTTGGTTGCAAATTTTTCTTTTTGTTTTGCCATTTTCATGTTATGCATAATTATTTAAATTTTGATTGTTTAGAAATACAGAATCTTCTATCCCTTCAGTAATTGGATGCAAAGGTTGCTTTTGAACACGCATTTCTATTGGCTTATCTGTAATCGGGACAGGGAGCTCTATTTACGCCCATCAACAGGTGAGAAGTTTTCATGATGGGATCTTCGGAGGATTTCAATTCATCCTGAGGCCTTGCCTCTGGCTGCAGCCAAACTGAGAAATGAATAGACACTAGTAGCATGATTAAAGAGCAAAACAGAGGGAATGTGTCAGGTCATGCGCATGTGTATTTGTATCTGGATACGAATGTCACAGGAGATCTGTCAGCGTGTCAGCACCCTCCTCCTCTTCCTTTTCATTCTCTCTGTCACCTAAAACCCTCTTGTGAAGTGACACTTTTTTGCTCTGACAGCTTTATGCTCTGAAACGCTCACCCCCCCTGTTTAATATGCTGCGACTCATATCCTGTGAGGGAAAGGAAAAACAGGAAATCTTAATGCAAACTGAAATCCAGTTACCTTAACAAAAACCCTGTGTAACGTCTGCATTCACAGCGGCTGGTTTCAGTTGGTCTTCATGGATTGTTCACTTCAAATAGATACAGTATGTAACGCTCAAGTGGACTTTTTTTACTCAATGGTGGATTATAGTGGGGAAGGAAGCTAAAAAATATAAACAATCACAAAACAAGTCAATAGAGTGTTCTCTCACTATATGTTGGATCACCTTTCAGTTTTTTTTTTTTTTCTTTTTTAACTTTGCATGCTTTTTACTCAGTCCACTGTGTCCTACGTCCTGATTGGCTGTTGATTTAGTCAATTTTTTTGGTGCCGTGTCTCCGGTATACACAAAACAACTTTAGCTTACCAGAGTTCCAGAAGCTTTTGTTCTCTATTGCAAAATAATCGTGTAGTTTAAAAACAAAAATAACTGTAAATATTAAATGTAATAGTAGTTACAATTCTGCTTGACCAAATTATATGTAGCATTTGGCTAAATCTCGGGCTAGTATGCTCACGTTAGCTTGTTTGATGAAAATGCTGATCCAATTAAAAACAAACGTTTGACTCAACTAATGTATGTGTCATAAATACACTGAATATAGTTTGTTAACGTTATAGTTTTAATTAGCTAACTAATAATACGTGTTCAATCAACCAATTTCCATTAAAA
Source organism: Oryzias javanicus (assembly GCA_003999625.1). NCBI lineage: Eukaryota > Metazoa > Chordata > Actinopteri > Beloniformes > Adrianichthyidae > Oryzias > Oryzias javanicus. The sequence goes on along the minus strand of CM012455.1, from coordinate 17,198,549 downwards.
GTCTATGTAAGTGTGCATTTTGCACTCAAAATTCTCCTTTCAACAAATTTTGAAAATAATTTTTAGGCTCTATGTACAAAAACATGCTAACATTGAACGCACATTAAAAGTTAAACCAGGTCAAACTTTGGCCAATCAGGGACTCTGATTTGGAAGTGACGTATGGATGGCGTCTCTTTTCATTCACGGAAGTGGAAACTCTTTGAAAACGGATCATGGAGGAGAAATGAATGATGGGGATTGGCGTCTGGCCGGGATGCAGGTTTAGTGAGTTCTTGAATCAATGCTTCCTCACTCCCAAGTTGTCACGTATTGATGTTCGGTTAAGGGCCTCTCTACTTCACTTTTTGATGTTTTTGTGTGTCCCCAACTCGTCATTTTTTGACGTGCTGGCTGTTCGTAAAATCCAGGGTCCACAACCCTCTGGACCCACTGGTCCTCGGGACCCTAACCTTAACCTGGTGTGGTTCGCGTCCAGTATCATGTTTGGTACGGGTTCGGGTCCAGTACCGCATCTGGTCCGGTGTCGAGTTAGATCAGAATAGCTGAGACCATGTCCTCAATCAGAGGGCAGGGACGGTGTACACTCCATGCTAGTCCTCCCCAGGGAGTAGGGCTCCAGGTCCACCCCATCCCAAAGAACAAAATGAAATAAGAATTTTTTGAATTGTCCAATGGTCATGCTAGCCAGGGCCCCTGGGGTTAAGATTAGGAAAAGGGGTCCCTGGGGTGGTATTAGTTTAAATGCTTAAGCCAGTGGTCCAGCATGGAGGATGGTCTTAGGGTACTGGGTTTGGGTACCGGTGTGTTATGCGTCGCGTACTAGACCGGTTCTGGTTCGCGGCCCGGAGATTAGGGACCTATGATTTAACAACCAGTAAGTCAAGAACGAGGACCTGGGGACAATCAAAACGTGAAAAAGGGACACGGAAGGGACCTTAACCCAAAACGTCAATATGTGACGACTTGGGAGTGAGAATGTGTCGTGTGTCATCTGTCTGGTGTGAATGTAACTTTATTTGTGTTTTTGGACAAATATATGGCACAAAAATGATCTTAACAAATATGTAGTCTAGAGTGTCCCTGATCCAATGACATTTTTTTAATCCATTTGTCATGTTTATGGATTTCATTTTTGCACAAAATTTCAAAAGTAGTCAAGTCAATCTTCTTGCTTCTCCAACTCCTATTTATTACTATTTCTATTGCATTAATGTCCCTTCATGGTGCAAAAAAAATCTGAAGACATGACATCCTTGAATCCCATTCCACAAATATCCCAGCATCCCCTTCTCCCTGACCAAATTCGACTTACTTACGGATGTTCGACCGCGTGCCCCGCCTCTGACAGAAAGAAGCCTTCAGTTTCATCGCAAAGCCGCTCAAGCCGAGCTGAAGTCTTATCACGAGACATTCAGCAGCGCAGAACTATTTATGCCAAATATGACATTTTAATAGAACCCTCCCCTCCTGCTCCAAGCCTCAAAATAGATTTGTTTCGAAATGACAAATCCAGCAGCATTGTCTCACCCCGACCTCAGCAAACGTGAACAATGGGCCAACGAGACGGCTCCTTTTAACTGTCACTTGACACAAAGTCTTCACAGTCTACAGGATGCTTGATTTAAGCCAGAAGAATTGAATTGAACTTGGGTTGAGGTTGACAGCTATTGGAGAGTATTCTTTCTTTCATTCATTCATTCTCTGCATGCGTGTGAGTTCGATCACAGGGAAGGTAAAGACTATTCCTGCTCAACAAGCCCTAAAGGCCAGACTTGGAAGCACTTGGTTGCCGTCGTTAAAAAGCTGTTTTAGTCGACGGGTCATTAAAAATGTGGCAAACAGAAGCCGGCGCCTTCCATCCAGCGCCTCATCGGGGTTCTTTAATCATCGGGTGGAACGAGAGCGACCCGCGCCGGGGTCACTTTCAAGGGGCTGCACTCGGAACGGTCAGAGGAGAGTCCAATTAAATCCTACGTTTTCTGACCCGGAAGCGTAATGGAATCTGAGGGACTGGGAAAGAGAAAAAGAAAGAAGTGATGGGGCACCCCTACACCCTCAGTACTGCATGGTAGCGTTTGGTTAAATACACATCGCCCCCAAAATCAGATCCAAGCAGCAAGAGTGAAAGGAAACAATAATGGCAGGACTCTTAATCCCTGGGATACACAGTTATCAATCTTCTGTAAATGTCAGGCACTGGGATATAGCCTCATGAATGATGGATTCTTCTTTTTTTTCCATCTTTTCTACATTGTATTATTGAGTCAGCTCCGCTGAGAGCTCCCGAGTCGCCTGTCTGGAGAAGTAATACTCCTTTCCTCACACCTGAATCTGAGGAAAGAGAAGCTGTTTGTTGTCACAACCTCAACTTTCTTCACAAAATCCTAAAAAAAAAAGAGGTTAAATTAGGGTACAAATCGGTCTTGAAAGGCATCAATTTGTGCAAAACAAGTTATAAGTGTTTGGAAGAACTGACATCTTGAGGGGATAATCGCCTGGAATATTACTGGTATATTATAAGGGATTTTGGGGGGATTATTACACAATTAAACCAAAAAAAAAGCATATTTTAGAGAAGAAATGAAAGCTGTCATCCAATTGGTCCAACACTGCTCCTCTCTGCTCCGCATAATTCTCCAAAAACCAATTAATTTCCAACATTTAACGCTAATCGCTGCGTATCAGCGCGGATCTATCCATTCGCTGCGCTTGTTTGCTGCGTAAAGTTTAGATTTGGTGACAGGGGCTCTATTAATTAATTAGTGCTCATTAATCAGCTTAACATTTTTGAAACCGGATGGCCTCCCGAGTCATTAGAAGGGCTCATCGCGTCTGCGAGAAAGCACGCGCATATATGCGGGGAGGTGGGGAAAGAAATCGAGGAGGAAAAGGGCGCAGACAGAACTTGAGATTGGGCATGAGCTGACCTGAATGAAGTTTGGATCTATGTCAAGTTCAGGATGGGGGGAGGAGGAGGAGGGGGGCAGGGATGCCAGGATGTTGGGAATGCAAAAGGATGCTGCGGATGACAGCATCCCGGAGCGCTCACATCAGAAAATGTACAAATCCAAAAAGAGGCGGCTGCGCGCGCGCTCTTTCTCTCATCTTACCTTGAGCTTGCGCGGAGTGCAGCAGCAAGGAGAAAAATACAATCCATGTGGCGCGCCACATCGATCCCCCCCAGCACTTTTCCGTCCTTTTAGATCTGCCTGACTGGACAGCAAGTGCCCAGCGAGCTCGAGACATTCTGTTGGAGTCCGGGTTCCGTGTGCGTCTGGGAACCTGCGTCCAAACCTGGCACAGCGCGCCGAGCTGTTGCTGTTACGGCGAGCTCGGGGGAAATTCGGTCAGACAGTCTCTGTTTGCTTTGGAGTTCTATTCCACAAAAGCCCAAACTGACAGGTTTCCCCCCACTGTGAGTCCCCCGGCAGCGCGCGGGGTTTTCTCTAATGAACTCCCTCAGATAAATCCAGGTTAAGTCCAAACGTCTCCATGCACTTTTCCCTCCCTCAAAATCGATGCATGTCACACTTTCTCCTTCAGCTCTTTTCTTCCTGAAACTTCATCCACTCCTTCTAAGCCAAAACTGGATGCTCCTAATAGAAGAATGGACTTTTGATGTCCTGGTGAAGGATCTGACGCGGAGCGCGCAAAGCCTCAATCCTCTCCAAACCCCCCTCTCGTTGCGAAGTTCCTCTGCGCGGCGCACGGCCAAGGTCGGAAATCCAGTTTGACAGGAGGAGCGGCGGCGGCGGCGGCGGCGGCGGGGAGAAGTTGGAGCAGGAGCGGCGGGGGCCGGGAGCAACTTAGCCCGCAGTCACAGATGCATGATGGGAGCCCGGCGCGGAGGCGGAGGACAGCCCCGGCTGTCTGTCGGCGTGTGTCGGATGATGAGGAGGACAAGTCCCGTGTTCTTCATGAGGTAACGACAGTGGGGGGGATCTGAGCTTGTGGCTGCGCAGCGCACGTTGCCACCATGCGGCCGTGCGTAAAAACGCACTCTCCATGATTGCAACATTTGCAGGAAATCAATTTTGGATTTCTTTTCTCCTACTTAAAAAAATAGAATAAAATTAACTTTTTGTATGAAATGTTTATAAAAAAAGAAGTCAGGACATTTAAGTATATGTTCTGCATTTTTGTGATTAATGGATGATTTTTTTGCTCAATATGCATGACACAAATGAAACAAAAAAGTGTTGGATTGAGAGTTTAGACCTGGGGTGTCAAACTCAATCGCACAAGGGGCCAAAATCCAAAACACACCTTAAGTTGCGGGCTGAACAGGATAAACGTGTATTGAACACTCTAAAGCTAAATTTTCAAAAATGAATACCTTTACTTTTTAACATAATTATAAATTAGATATATAACATTGCCTGTGATAATGCTAGTTTAATGCTGTAAGCTGAATTTGGCTGTTGAAGATGCTTTTGCTGATAGCTGAAGATGCTGAAAACAATGAAAATGATAGCTGAAAATGCTCAAGTTAATAGCCAAAAACGCTGAGGCTGATATACCTAAATTTAACAGTTAAAAACGCTAAAGCTGATGGCTGAAATCGCTGAACTTGGTAGCTAAAAGTGCTGAAGCTGATGGCTGAAATCTCTGAAGTTAATAGCTAAAAATACTGAAGCTGATAACGCTAAGGTTAATAGTTAAAAACGCTGACATTAATAGCTAAAAAAACTGAAGCTGATAGCTGAAAACGCTAGCTTATAGTTGAAATACTGAAGCTCATTGCTGAAAACACCAAACCTGGCAGCCAGCTAAAATATTAGCTAAAATGCCAAATTAGTCTAAGAAAAATGAAAAAAAAAAAAAAAAAAAAAACAACAAAAACTTAAGTTAGTCAAAACAGCTAGCCTGCGGCTGATAAAATAGCTAAACTCCAAAATAGCCAAAGAAATCTTAATAAATGCCAAAATGCTCCAAAAGGTAGCAGAATGCAAATATTTAAAACTTTCAAACCATAACTTTTTAACGTAACTATGAATAATCTAAAGGCAGGAATATTATTTCAGAGAAAATCAACTTAAACGTTGAATAAATTTCAATATTTTACTCTCCATAAAAAAATGTCAACATTATCCAAGTTAGAAATAATCTCAAGATTTGCCTTTAACAGCAATAAAATAAAATCATCTAGAGGGCCGGATATAAGGATCCGGCCCCCGGGCCGTGTGGTTTAGGGTGTCATCTGTTTGTGTTTGGAAGGGAAGAGAGCATAGATCTGAGGCTGATGAGGTAACCGAGTAAAAATCCTTCCTGAGAGACGCATAAAGATAGGGAATCTGAGAGCATGACTGAGCAAATGTGCCTGTTTTGAAGATGACACTGGCTTGGCATAGAAAAAAAAAAAAAAAAAAGCAGGAGTACTTAATGTCTGAGATGCTGCTGCGCATGGTGAAGCCCATCTATGCAACCACAGGGCAGCAAGGAAATAATGCACCATGATAATAGCTTCTGTTCCTCCTCCTCCTCCTCCACACAATCTCCTCATCCAAAAATAAAAGAAATAACTTGTGAGGAACTTATAGATTGTTTTAAAGAAAGCCGTCACTTCTAGCAGGAGGCTGATGCAAATATCTATATTTCTGCAGCTTTCTGCTTACCAGAGGCTTTTTTCTTCCTTCCCCCACAGATGCCAGCATCAGCAGGTGTCGGCGCCGTATGTTGGTGAGCAATGAATGGCCACGATCGCAGGTGCAGAAGAACTCTCCGCAAGCTGTACTCACCTCAGTGTGAGACGCTTTCCCCGGCCCTGGAATTAACCACCTAACTGCTAACGATGATTCGGAGCCATCCAGGCGCAATTAGATCAAGTTGTTTTAACTTTTGCCCTGGGCGTCCATATTAAAGGCTACATTGGAATGGTCGCCACGAGGGGAGAAAAACATCCTTAGAAAATCAGAAAGTCACTCTTTGAACATTGTATTTTGAGATGAATTTGTTAAAAAAAAAAAAAAAAAAAGAAATTTTTGCATGATTTTTAACCTGTATGTTATTATTTATTTTTTTTTTAATTTACAAGCATAATGTCAAAACCTGAAAAATATGTTAGGCATCAGGTGAAGGGGGAATTTAGAGCCACCAATGAACCTATGAAGCATGTTTTTGGGTTGTGGGAGGAAGCTCAAGTTCAAAGAGAAATCCCACACATAAGAACATGTTAACTCCACAAAGAAAGGATTTCAACAAGGGACTTCTTTATTAAAAGTGCGAGCCACTACTCCACCATGCAGCCCATTCAGATGAATGTCCAAATGAATTTCATAGCAGTGTCCATGTCAGAAAGATGTAAATATTACTATAAAAATCATAACTTGATTGGGGAAAAACTATAGCATCAATGTATAGCTAAGAACCAAAGTATTTCTTGAATAGAAAAACACCAACAACAAGACAAAAGTTGGCAAACTTTGAATTGAACAGACCACACAAAGTTGTTTTTAGAAAGTTTTCTTTAATTTTTCCTTTTTTTTTTTTTTGTTTTTAAAATAAATTACTGACTTTATTTTTCACTGTCAAGCATGAGGGTGGAGGTATCATGAGTTAGTTTGATTTTTCTGAGCAAATTCCACTTTGGAGATGAATACCTAAAAATCTGTTCAAGTCCCACTCAGATCATCTGTTGATCTATAGATAGTAAAAGTGCTCTTTGAATTAAAATGATGCAGTTTTATACCCAAAAAATAAAAAAAGAAACACACTGTGTTGTCTTCTAGGACATAGTTTCTGCAGAGCACCAAGAGTTAATTTGAGATTTGCTTAAGACTTGTTGGCAGGACTGTTGGCACTTGGCACAGCTGGTTAGAGGTTGGAGCCAGATTCCAGCTCAAACAGGAAAAATAAAGATGTACGTGGATCTATTTGTCTACAAGTGGATGCATCAGAATGGAGTGGAGCAAGGAGTTTGTAGCTCCGCCCAGCATATTTTCCACATCTATACAATATTTTTTTAAGCTGCTTTTTTTTGCGTTTGCTCCTGTTTTACAAACATTTGAATAAAGAAATACTCAGAAATGCAGTTTTAAGCTTAATATGCTTTATATATCACAAGAAAAATGCCACAAAAACATGTTAAAAAGAACCATTTTCATTGGAGTATTGCTTTAAATGGCAAGAAGATTTTTTTAAAATTTAGATATAAAAAGTGTAGGTGAATTAAGAAAAAAACTTACGACAATCTAAATAGTACGACGGAGTATTAGGACCACCAAAAAAAAATACACAAATAAACAAATAATATTAAAAGTTTTTTTTCTCGTAAATTTACAACTTTTAATCTAGTTTACGATTTATTATGTAGATTCATGACTTTAAATCTCGTATTTACAGCTTTAAATCTTGTAGATTTACAACTTTTAATCTCTTGAAGTTACAAGATTAAAAGTCGTAAATTTATGATAAAAAAAAGTGTTAAAGTCATTCTCGTAATTTAACAGTTGTGATTTTTTTCTTGTAAATTTACGAGATTTAAAGTTGAATTTTTTTTTTTTTTTTTCAGCTTAACTGACCCTAAAACTCCTTCGTAAAACAGAATGTGGTAAAAAAAAAAAAAAAAAAAAAAAACTTTAGACTGGTGTTGCAATGTTGCTTTATAAATTTACATTAATTCAAAAAAAGCCCATATTTCTTATTTTGATCTTCAAACATTTTCGAACTCCAAAGACCTTATAAGAGCTGGAACATTTCTTTAGATCCTATATTTACATTATCATGATGCTTTATTTATTATAAGGGCAAAATAATGTGCAAATGTAGAAAATAAAGCATTTAGCTTTAATTGGGAGAAAACATGCTCTTTGAAAAACAAGAAAACATTCCCATGAATCCCATTAACACTGACTCACACGTTTCTATGAAAACCCAGAGATACAGAGTCTTTGTACGACTCAACCTCCTCACCGGGAAGTGGAGAGCTGGGAGCAAAATCCCGCTGTTCTTTTTTTTCTCTTTTATAAGTAAAAAAGAGTGAAAACTGCCATCCATACACCGGTTCCTGGAGGAAAAATAAAAATGCTCAAAAGCAGGAGAAAAAAAAAGCATTTCTGATCACTTAAAAATTGTAGAGGACTTAAAAAATCCAAATCTGGGATAAACGTACAAAAATGTGAAATGGGCTGAAATTTTAAATAATAAATCAGCTACAAGGTTCTTTAACTACAGAGGAGCAGAAGCAGAGGTCGGTGCCGGAGGGAGTACTTTAGAAAGATCTCCCTCCTCCACACAAACACACACACATCACTCTGTTGATATGATGCTCAACTGCCCCCCAGTGATGATGACAGGAGGGGGGGAGGGGGCGTGGATGCATCAACCTCAACCACCAGGAAAAAAAAACTTGAAGTGGAGCGCGGTGCTTTTATTTTTAGACTCCGTCCTCGGAGCGTTTCTTTTGACCATCAACACTTCTCTGTCAATTAGCGCACGTTTAAGAAGCAGCATCAAAGTAGCTGGAATCCTCTTAGCCAAAAAAAAAAAAAAAAAATCAGAGGCCCCGCCCTCTCCTTCCACTGCTCCCGACAGACTCACTGAAGATTTAATGAATCAGAAGGAGTGGGGTGGGTGGGGGGTAATGGGAACACAATGGGAGGCAGATGTAGTGATGAGCAATTCTCACCACCTCAAAGGCCAATTAGAGTAAAAAGATCTGTCACAGGCGTTGTCTGATCGAGGGGAGTTAATGACTTCCCGTTGCTGACCATCCAGACCAACCCCAGTCAAAACAAACACACTTAAAGAGAACGCCGCTTTCCGTGGAGCCCCCATTTAGGTCAATAGCGCAGAAATGATGAGCTTTGATATGAAGAAAGTGGTGTGTTCTCGACTAATAGAGATTAAAATACAGTTTGATTCAAAAAACACAGTTATTTACGCTGGTCCGTCTGCGGTGGGTCTCCCTTGAGTTGCGTGGGGAGTCTGTCTAAAGACCACCAGTTGGTTTATTTCATCTCCGTTCTGTCCCCCTTCCCCCGCGGCTTCTGAAGGAGTGGTTTGTCCTGCCACCACCATGTCGAATACTTCATCTAAAACTTTAAGAATCCCCTCTATTCCTCCTTGTAAAATGCGGGTTATGGTGTCATAATTTATGTTATTGTCTTTCTAAAGTTAAAATGTAGCTGGGACACCGGGACACGAGCCAGAGTCGAGGTCCACTGCCAAGAAGAGGAGAACAGACAGGACACCTGGAATCTGAAAAATCGAACTTTATAGTCTTATTTTGAAAGTACAATGGAAGTTTCTACGTTTCCTGTTTTCCTTCCTTTTTGACTGATTTACACTGGACCACTGTAGTGTGTCTCTGTTGTGTTCTGTTGACACACACACAAAAACGCTCAATCAATCAATCGAAATGTTGATGTTGTTTTCCCCAGTGCATCGCAAGTTTTACGCAGAAGTTCCATTTTCAGTGAGCTGAAGAATCTTGAAATAAGCCCAGATTTCAAATTAAAAGCTTCTGTTGTAGTTTCAAAATAACACTTAACCATGCAAAACTTACTCTAACACTGCAAATATCATTTTTGCCATGGATGATGAAAGTTAAATTTTGGAAATACCAAAACATAACATCCATTATGAGACAAAATACGCATTTTACAAAGACTCAGAGAGGAAGGAGAGGGCATAGGGCAGTGGTTCTTAACCTGAGTTCGATCGAACCCCAGGGGTTCGATGGGTTGATCTCAGGGGTTCGGCAGTAGGGTTGGGCACCGAAGTTCGGTTTCAAGTAGAAACCGTTATGATTTATGCGGTTCTGCCAAAACCGAAAGAAGCTGCTGCAAACGGTGCAGCATGTCTGTGTCAAATTTCATTTGTTTGTGGACATGTCAATCATCTCTACACACGTCAGTAGTATGAAATCCCAGCCAGTCTCTTTTATGTTCCTATAATTGTGGGCGGGCTCATATAAAGTCGCTGACTAGGTGAAAACGCGAGCGCTGCACAGCTCTTCCATATGTGTCTGCATATCACAGTTTGACAAGTGCTGCATCACATTTGCCAATCAGGAACTCATGGGCTCGTGATGTTTTCACGGACCCGATCATCGGACAGAATATTGATCCTATGCGAGTGTTTTTGATTGTTCTGCGGCGGTGTTGTGTACATGAGTTTGCGCCATCTCCCGTTAAGGAAGGTATTAATGTTCTGGAGACCTGCAGTCAAGGAGTTGTTTTGTCTATTCATGTCAGAAATTAAACCAGAGAAAACCTGAAGACGCGTCATCCTCCTTTATTCAAACACAACGTAGAGAAACGGGCGAGGCGTTCTAGAACCAGAGGAACGTGGGAGACGCCCGTTACACTCGCTCTATACGCTGGGAGACAGATAATTACTGCGCAGGGCGCAAAGCTGGAAGCCCGGAGCAACACCCAAGCGCGGGGAGTCTGCTCATTTTGTGTACCAGTAAAAAACTTGCTTTCTCGATTAGAGAAAAAAAAAAAATTTCACCAAAGAGGGGTTCGGTGAATGCGCATATGAAACTGGTGGGGTTCGGTACCTCCAACAAGGTTAAGGACCACTGGCATAGGGTCTGATTGCCAAAGTTTTGGGTGGGACAAACCACTCTTCCAGAAGCCAGGGGGGGACGTAATAAAGACAAAGTAAACTTACTGACAGTCATGGGACGGACTCTCCATATAATGCAAAGGAAACACGACAGATTTGACAGTTTTACTCCCTAAGTCGATATTGAAGCACAAACATGGGGCCTGATTACCAAAGTTTTGATTATTGATGATAAAGGGGTGGAAGTACAAACTACTCTTCCTGATGCCGGGGGGGAGGGGGGGCGGACCAGACAATGGACATGGTCGTGAGACGCACTCCCCACGCAACGCAAGAGAGAAGCAGCACAGACAGACCAGTGTAAATCAGGCTTGAGCTAAGAATCACTCCAGACTAATTACTGTTTTCATAGAATAACAAAGGCTCAAAACTGAAGTGCTACTTTGTGGAGATGTTTTCAAGAGCGCAACTTCTTTTTCCAAGGTGCAAAAGCGTGGCGGTACTTTATTTAAGAGGAATAAGTGATGATTGAAAATGTTGACAGACAGTTTCATCTCTGTAAAGACCTTTAATCGTGAGCCTCTTCACAGATGGAGATGAGTTAAAAAAAAAAAAAAAAAAAGAGAGAAATCCAATAGTGTTCATTAGTAAAAGATCATTTGAAATAGCAAGGAAAGAGGAGTCGTTTGCGAGACAGATGGTCAAATGCAAGGAAAATATGTTGCGGGGAACCGCGCCAACCTTGGCGAAAAAGGCGGACTGTGATGCAAATGAAATGTAGGTGTGCTGCACACAGAAAACAAGAAATCCTTTTAAGGAAGAAAGTGGAATTAAAGAAAAAAAAAGTCTGTTAGGTTTCTCCATCTCATTAATCCATAGATCAGATAGTCTCGGCTATGAATTATGCACAGAATTTTATGGATGCAATTGTGAGACATTTCTCAGCTTCTTTTTCCTTTTCAGGACTGAAAATGGAGCACCTCCAACTATATTTACAGTCTATTTGTTGTGTTTTAGTAAATCAATTAGAGGGCACTTAAAAAATTCTCAGAATGGTACGTGAACACATTTACATTGACTGTTTGTGTCTGAACATCTTGGCGCTAGCGTGTCCTTTCTTTTATTTATTTTTTCTGACTTGTCCTGTCCAACAGCTGTCAAACAGATGCAGGCTGAGAGCCTCTTGTGTTGGGCAGATTTTACTGTCACAACAAGGGTTTACTGTCATCATCATTATCATACCCCAGGTATGAGCCAGGGCCCTCCAAGGGGGACCCACCCCATGCTCCAGACAACCACCCGCCCCCGCTGCGGGAGGTCCAGGGGGGAGCAAGGAAGGGGCCATCCACCCCCGCCAAGGAGAGGCATACCCAAGAGAAACGAAGATCTCGGAGGAATGATGTAAACAATGTCCGACCAGGCTCACCCACTGGTGGAGTTCCTGGAGAGGCCCAGTTCTCGAGAGCAAGGACCAGAATCCGCACCACCTAGACTTGGACACCCCCAGGCTCCAATGTAGTTTGATCCCTTCTTGTAGGTCTTAAATATCAGGGATCCCACTCCCGGTGTGAAGAGGAGGCTGCCGGGCCCAGGAGACCCCGATGGTGGACCGCAACCCCCACCCCAGCGTTGGGCCCAAGCTCCCCAGCCCAGGGGCCCCACCCCCGAGAGCTAACCCCCCTGGCCCTTCGCCTGCCAACCCCACAGGGAAGGAGGAGCCAAGAAGGAGCCAGTCCCAGGGACAAATCCGAGCTCCCGCCCGCCCCAAGCACCTCTACCATGGGTGCGCTGGTCAGGCACTAACGGGACCAAGGTGGGTGGACCAGCCGTGGCCTCACTGAGGGTATCAGTAGAGACCGCAACCTGCCAAGACCCCCCCCCGGTCCCATGCCTAATGGGACCCCTGCTCCCCACGGACAGCCCCACCCCAAACAGGGTCTACCGGCCCACCCCCCAAGAGGACCCCTTCCACAAAAATCATCGGCGGGCCCCAAGGGGGTTGCCCCACCCCGCCCTAGAGCCAGAGAGGGAGTGATCCCAGCCCCCAGGTGCAGGCAAGCCGTCCACCCGACGCAGGCGAGCCCCCCAGTAAGAGACCCCACGCTAGTCTCCCCAACGCAAGCAAGAAAGCCACCCCCAAGCAGAGCCAGACCCCCCCCACTCAACCACGCATCCCATACCACCCACACCCAGGCCCGGGAGGCCACACGGCGCCCCTACCCGCCAAAATCCAGATGCCAGACCAGACTCCATAACCAGTGGAGCCCCCCCCATGTCCCAGTGAAGCGCCAGGGGGCCTCGAACCCCACCCGACAGCCACCGCAGGAAATCAAGGCGCAGCGAAAACCCAAGCACCCCACCCCCTAAGTCATGGAGTCAGCTATGGGAGACCAGAGTGACTGAATTCTTTCCAAGTTACTTGAACTTTTAGCTGATGCTTTTTCCAAGCTGATATGATCAAAGAGCAGATTCCTGTATTGATAAACGTTAATGTGCTTCTTACTTTTCCAATTTAATAAAATAGTTTTTTTTTTTTTTGCTATACAAAGAGTTATGAAGATTACAGATACTAATCCTCCCTCTATAAATAGGTAACTACTTCTGGTAATTTTAGGTCGTCATTGTATTTAACTTTTTCTGTAATTATAGATTTCAGTTGTTGGTATTCAAGGAAGTGATTTATTCCATGTTTTCCTTGTAGTTACTGCGGTGTTATAAATCTTCTTTCAATAAATAAGTGCTCTAATAGTGTTACGCAGCTAGGAAGTGTAACATTTTTTAAGGATGTCTGGGTTGTTCCAGATGGGTGTCATTTTACATGGTACGACTGAGGACTATGATGCTTTTAGAAAATCCCACCAGGCTGTTAAGGTGTTAATTATGTTGATACTTTGGGAACAAACATGTATTTGTATTCTTTGGCTGATAAATGGTAGATCTGACAGGTTGATCTTTCCACATAACTCCTGTTCCAAGTCCATCCATGAGTTACTTTCTGGATTGTTTTTTTAACCCTTTTAAGATGTATCGTAATCTGTTGGCAAGAAAGTCATTGTTGAAGTTTGGTAATTCTAAGCCTCCACATCTTTTTGCAGATTTAAAAGTTTTAAGGCTGATTTTAGCCTGTTTATTCTTCCATAGAAAACTGGATATGGCTGAGTCTAAAGCTTTAAACCGTGTTTGTGGAGGTTGTTTAGGAATCATTGAAAATAGGTAATTAACTTTTGGCAAAATGTTAATTTTTATTGTGGCTGCCTTGCCCATGAGTGCCAGGGGCAGGTTGCGCTAGCGCGTCCTTTAGCCGAATTGTTTGTAACATCAGCAGCAGCAGGTGTCATAGTTTGGCTTTCCTCCAGTACTTTTTGGCAGGAAATTTGTCTCCTAAAGCGACCTTATAAATGCTGATGGGCTACGGTTACCTTAGCTTATGTAGCACGGTGTGGTGTGGAACGTGACATGTTCCTGAAACTGCAATTTTAATCACTTTGATGAATTACAGGAACGGGAAGCTGCACTTAGAATATATAAACGGATTATTAAATTGACACAAATTCTCAGCCACAAGAAACCATTTACCCTCAAAGCCAGACCATCATAAATTTATTATGTACTGCCACTGGATGTTGCTGGTATCGGATGATGTCACACAGAGCTATATGAATCCTGAAATGCAAGAATCCAGCTTGAGGACTGGACAGAGTGACCCTCATAGACTGGTGCGACATGACACAAGTTATAAACTGGTCAATCAGACCACCTACTGGTGGTGTCACATTTTGAACATTCAAACATTTAATGACAGTTTTTCAAATGTTAGGGGTGTGGCTTTTCAACAACTACACTCCTGATTGGCAGGAGTGGTTGTCATAGAAACGTTGACTCACACCAATCACTGCTTACAAACAATTGGTGGCTCTACAATGGCAGCACTGCATAAATATTGCCACTGAATTGACTTAATTTTGTTAAGGAGTAATCCATTTTCTATGGATGGCATCACTCTAACTCAGTCCGGTTCTCATATACAGTGAATTACTTTTTTTCTTTTGAGACAACTCATTCAGTTCACTTATTACTTCTCATTACTACTGTTTTGGTTTTGTTGTAGTGTATTTTGACATATTTAAAATATTTTAACATGTTATTATATTTCAGAAACATAAACAAATGTTCATACATGCAAATAAGGACCTACTTAATATTATTAAACTATATATTATATGTATTTCATATATTACTATGCATTAAATAGTTTTATTTTAAAAGATTTTGGCCACATTACGTTCTCTGGCTCTAATGTATTGGGGGGGTGCTTGGTAGGAAGAAAAATTCCCCCCAAAAATATGGTCCTTGCAGTCCAGGGCTGCCATGAGCTATAAATAAATATATAGTAGCAGGGCCAAAAACTCAGTTTTTGAGCTAAACTGTTGGACATGGCTGAAGCAGAATACAGACCAGCTAACTACCAAATTGAAGATATTACATAAGAATTTCTGTTTTAGAGAATAGCAAAACTAGTGTTGCGCTCTTAACAAACTCTGGTGCCAAACCAGCTAATAGACGCACCAAACCAACAGCCAGAAGACCTTGCAGTTTCATGTTTCTACTCTAACACAATTAGTGTTTTCACAAATCTCCCTTGGAAGAACAATATATATAAAAAAAAAAAATAGGAGAAAAAGAAAAAGGAAAAAAAAATTCACTTAACAACTCATCTATGTCTTTTTTTTTAGTTGTCCTTATGTGCCTGGTGGTTGTGAGGTCTCCCTGTGGATTCCTCAGCAGCAGTCAGTGGGCTCTCTTCCAGTAATAGACATAGCTTCCAATAAAAACAGTAAACCTGATTCTGGGTCCAAATTCTTTTGGATTCAACAAGTTATCATAAAAAAGGAAGAACAACTTTAAATTTACCATTGGAATAGATACTAAAGACACGCTTTAAAGCTTGAAAAAAAAAAATCATGTACACATTTAAACTTTTTAAACTTGGATGGAAAAGTAATTGGCAACGGCCAAAGGGAAACCTGGATCTGCCCAAAATCAGTGTAAACTATTATTAACCTTTGCCTGTTAACGAAAAACAAAAAACATTTTAAAAAAGGTTTACATAGCGGACATTAAAAAGGCAAACATTTTAGTGACTCATCACTATATATATATATATATATATATATATATATATATATATATATATATATAATTACACATAAGTATACAAAAGTATGATAAGTATTCTTATTGTACACACACACACACACATATATATATATATATGTAAATGTACACCATACCGTTGATATGAACATATTAGCATGCATACATCACAATACCCTATGCTTAAAAACAACTATAACTGTGGCAGATTAATGAAACCACAGCACACCTCACTGTATTTTCTGCACTTTAAGGCAGACTTAAAAGCCTCGTTTTTTTTTTTCGTTTTTTTTCAAAAACCACAGGTGCGCCCGATAACACGGAGCTTATTGATTACAATGCAATTCTGAGAGGTACACAATGCTTTATCAAAATGTCAGTCTTTACTTTTTTTTCACTTATTGCATACAAGGTTATAAGTTACAGGTATCATGAATGTGCTAACATGGCTAACATGCAGCGATATTGGACTGTGTCTTCTTAAGTGTTACTAACAAGGTTACGAATTAGCGCAGTCACAGTAACCTTTGTTTTAATGGTATCTGTTTTTTATGTTGTAAACAGGGTTTGGTGTTTCAAGTATTGTTAATGCGCTAATGCGGCTAACATGTAGCAGTGCCGGACTGTGTGTTCTTCTTAACGTGTTGCTCACAAGGTTGAGTATTAGCATAATCACAGTAATGTTGGATTTAGCGGTATCAGTCTGTTTTTTTAAAGTATTATTATTAAGATTTGGAGTTACGTGTAGGCTACTGTAAATTCGCTAACACAGCTAGCAGGGCTGTAGCCTACTATGCGTTACCATGTGTTACTAACAAAGTTAAAGGTTAGAGTAGTCCTAGCAACGTTTGTTTTAGCAGTATTCATTTTTTATGGGTTGCAAACAGTGTTGGAAGTTACAGGTATTGTGAATGCGCTAATGTAGCTAACATGAATGAGTGCTCTACCGTACTGTTTTGTTAACGTGTTGCTAACAAGGCTGGGAGTTACATACGCTAGCACAGCTAACATGTAGCAGTGTTGTAGCCTTTTATACGTTCCATGTGTTACTAACAAAGTTAGGAGTTAGCTTAGTCAAAGTAACTTCTGTTTTAGCAGTAGCCATTTTTCATTTGTTGCTAACGGTGTTGGGAGTTACAGATATTGTGAATATTTTAATTAGCTAATGTGTAAGGGTGTTGGACTGTGCTTTGCTACATGCTACTAACAAGGTTGAGAGTTAGCATAGCCACAATGATGTTTGTTAAAGCATCATAAGGTGTAGTGTGTCACAAACAAGTTCTAGATTAAATGACTGATGAACTTTATCTCTGATTTTTTTTGTCTAGCTTTATAGTTTGGTCCTCGTTATATATGGCATAACTTTGAAAATAGACTATTTGTTTATGGTGCAGCAAATAGCGTGGAAAATACAGTGCTTAAAAGACATGCAAAAAAATAGTTTAAGCATCATATATTACATCTTAAATAATAGTTAAAAAATATCATTTTATGCAAGTACGTACTGTGACAACCCTCTGAGGTCTGTTTTTGTATGAACAATATGTAATCACAACAAAACAAGCACCTCTGCCTCTGTAAAAAATACATATGAGATGGAATGACTATAAATATCTACGTAGTCACATTCAGCCCCTATTAAGCTTATTTCTTTGGAGCGCACTGGATCAAACACGAGTCAATACAGGCTCCTAATTGGCTCAAGCATAAAACCTTGGGCACCAAAATCAGATGAAGCATTGATGTTCCTCCACCCACTGATATGTGTCGAGGTCAATACTTGTGTCACTGAGCCTGGAGCATGAAAAGGCATTCAGCGCCCAGCGTGCTGATGCAATGGCGGGATGCTGTGCCGTTCTGGTTTTGACCCCTCCACACACAATGCTCAAGGTGGAGGTAGGTATTGAAAAACCGTAGGTGGGTTTCCTGTCTCCTGTGTCCTGAAGAAAAAAAAATGGCATAGATTCGGTGGTGAGTAAAAAAAGAAATAATTATGTTTTTTTTTTCCTGTAGATTTAAGCTTTGGTCAGCCTTTGAAATCTACCATCCTGCTCTTTTGCAGTTTGCCAAATTGCTGCTGATGACCTGAATCCAGGGACAGACTCACCATTTGGCAAAGGTAAGCAATTTCCTTGGGCCCCCAAAATTTTGGGGAACCCTATTGGAAATGTCGAAAAGAATTTCCTTGCTAATTGTTAGTTAACTGTTGTAAAAAAAAAAAAAAAAAAAAACCTTGAAATGGCATGGGGTGTTTTATCCTCCCACATGCCTCTGCAACTATGAGCTATTCCATCAACAGCAAGTTAGAAAGTTGAGGGACTCCTAAGAGAAGTTAATAAAAAAAAAAAATCTTTAAATGATGCATTGTTATCCGAGTGGCTGTGAAAAAAAGAAAAAGAGCAAAAAATGCATTCCCACATTTCAAAAGTACGGGAAGAGAAAATTAGAAAAAAAACCCCCAACAGAATCAAAGTAACTCGTCAATCAAATTAAGAAAGAAGAAAGTCAAGATTGAGATAAAGGGCCAAAGACAAAACAAAAGAAGGGGCAGAAAATGGTCATTTTGGCCAAATCCGAATTTCTTCCGTCGGACTTTTCGCTACCTCTTCAAGTGTTGGGGCATTTGGAGTTGTAGCTGAGTTCAAAATAGTTTTTTTTTTAAGGGGAAGGCATTGGTACTTGCTGTGTATCTCTCCACCAGTAGGGTGATCCACAGCCCATGTGAGGCGGAGGAGAAACACATTTCTTCACGTGGGTGTGCTCTGAAGCACACAAGTTTACATTGTAAGTAATGATTTTTTTGTTGTAGCACAACTTTTTCCTTTATTCCACTATTTATGTATTTTCAGAGCACTGGGTTCATGCTAACGTTTGCTATATGCCAATTGCATGCCATTGAGGGTTGTACCGTCCAATGACATCAGTACCCTAACCGCAACCCGGTACTAGCTCGCGTCTGGGCTCGGTTTGCGCCGGGTACAGCGTCTGGTACCGCATCCAGTTCCGGGTTATGGTACCGGTACTGGACACGTCCCAAAGACTTCTCCGCATCCAGTGCTGCATCCGGTACCTTATCCTGAGGGTTGTGGAGGGTTTTGGTTGTGGACAAAGACGAGTTGGGGACACCCAAAATGTCTAGAAATGACACGAAGGGATCCTTAATCAATCGTCAACATGCGACAACTTGGGGATGAGAATGTGTTGAATTAGCACATTCAATAATATATGTAAAATGTAAAATACATTTAACAAATGACCCCTTGGCATCTAAATATTTTTTCAGCATTAAAAAAAAAATTGATGCTAAATATCACACTACAAAGCCCTATTTAAAAAAAATGTTTTCAATCAACGACAGCCTGCTTTAAAATCTGGGGCACTTTATGAGGTACAAGACACTCTGCAAAACTATGTTTTTGTTTTTTGTTTTTTTTTTTTTGGAAATAATCTAATGCAGCTAATGTGTAGCAGTGTCAGACTGCTTTTTATGTGTCACTGAAAAGGTTGGGAGTTAGCATAGTCACAATAATGTTTGTTTTACCGGTATTCATTTTTTTTAAATGTTGAAAACAGGGTTGGGAGTTTTAGTTATTGTGCGTAAGCTAACACGGCTAACATGTAGCGGTGCTGGACCGTACTTTAACATGTTGGTAACAAGGTTGGGAGTTACTGTAAATATGCTAACACAGCTAACGCTAACACGCTAATAGAGCCTATATAGCAGCGTTGTAGCCTTCTTATGTGCTACTAACAAGGTTAGGAGTTAGCATAGTGGTATCAGTAGTCTGATTTTTAATCTTTTGGGAGTTACAGGTACTGTAAAAATGCTAAGGCGCGTCACAACTAAGTTCTAGAGTCACTGTGAACGTAGTTCATAAAAACTGACTGATTTATTTATCTTTGACTCTTGCACGTGAATAAAGTCCACAAATAGACCACTCATTGACGATGAGCCTTAAAATAATTTGTGCCCTGTAGTGCAGAAAATGCAGTTGAGGCTAAATTAAGGGGGATTTGGAGCAGAAGTTGTTCGATGAAATAAGCCTCAAGGGGTTTTATGCAATTTCACTTTTTAAATGCTCCTCAAAACATTTGGACATTGATGCTGTCTAAAATTGGACTAGGCAAGAAGTTATTTGATGGACCCTAGATGAGGATTATAAAAAAAAAAAAATTTTGGATCTGGAGGCCCCAAACTTCTAGGTCTGCCAATGCCCAAATCAGACATATAAATAAGTATTAAAAGTGAAAACTTTAAAACAAGGAGATAAACCTTAATAATTCCTGCTTTAAGTATTGCAGTGTTCTCTTAAATGAAGGGCAGAGTGTGAGTTTACTGAAAGAAAGATTTATTTCATCACCTTGTCAACACATTTTCCAGATTGTTAGAGAATTGTATGTAATATTTACCCTGGCCTCTTCTCAAGTTCCTTCATTTGCTTCAGACATTTCAACAGCAACAGTTTCTGCAGAAATTACAGCTTCCTCAGAGCATCACAGCACAGACATTCAAGGAGAAGAAGAGCAAGGACGCTCGCGGGATTGAGCGGTGCCGCTCTTTTCAAGCGCCGCAACCTTGAATCAAACGTGCGTTTTTTCCGTTGTCCGATTCAACGGCCGATCCTGAACCGTCTGAATGCACTGAACTTCTGCTTTCTTACACGAGCCAGGTCATTTAGCTTGAAAATCCTAATGAAATCTTCTTTTCATCATTTATTTATGCAGCGGAGTACGTTGGAATTAACCCGCCTGCATGTGCAGTGTCGCTTAAATTTGTCCACAAAAAGACAAGATATAGGAAACCGAAAAGAAAATAAATGTCTGAAGGGCTGTTTTTGGCTTCAATAACCATCATTTATTTATCTTCAATATGTCTTCTTTATTACCTGAAGATGTAGAGTGTTTTGGTCATCATGGAGGACATAAATTGTACATAAGATGTTTTCTGATGAAGAAAAATAAACCAAAAGACGTTCTGTGGAAGAAGAAAGCGGCTCTGGCTAAAGAATTTATAGGTACTGACAAAGAACGGACTGCAAATACGAGCTGAAAACAAATGTTTTATGAGGTCCTGAGCGAAGAATTGCTACCTGTGAAATACAAACTGCAGGGGGGAGAGTTATCTCTGAACTCACAGTAATCGAACACAACAATCAATTTTTTTCACTCCCTGCACAAAAAAGAAGCCTCTATTTCTCTAATCTATCAACAAATCCTGAGATTTGTTTTTACTGAGGTCTAAAGCCGACAAGACTTTCTAAAAAACAGAGTCGGTTTGGTGGAAACTGATACCGATAGCCCACCGTGTCTTATCTAGACTACAAAAACTGAATCTTAAGAAAGAGGAAAAATGAAAACATTGTTTCATAAAATAATATCTCATTTACTGTTTTATTCTCACTAGAACCAGGGGGTGGAACTCACATTCAAATCGCTGCATTGGCTCCTTGTGCGTTTCTGGACTGATTTTAGGGGTCAGTTGGTTTGGACAGAGTCCCTCACCTTGCATCTGGTCTGTAGTCAGACTGCCATTAACTAAACATTTCTGCTTCGTACCAAAGCTTGTAAGCAAAACCTCATGACTGCAGATCTCTTCAGTCATTGGCCAAGAATTGCGAGGGCAGGGCAAAGCAACGTAAGTCCTTCACTTCCCAAATCCTGTCTGGATACTTCACTTATCCAAACTGTATATCTGAACAAGTTTAATGCCTTGTTCACACTGGACGCAAAGCGGCGCGGAATGGAGTGCGCGGGGAGTCCGCTCTACTCTACAGTTCACACCAGACACGCATTTTTCCACGGTGGTCGACGGGCGATTTTGCTTGAGCTTTTTTTGTTTTTGCCATCATGGGTAAAAATTAATAACCTAAAGACATTTCCCTGTGTTTCTGATAAGAGGAACTTCTCTCTGCCTCCCTGTTGTTGTTTTACACCCAAAACCCAGCCCCACACCCCGCTTCGGGATCAACCCACAACATTGATCTGTGTGTGTGCATATCTGTCTGTTTCGTGTGTGTCTGTGTGTGGGCGCACACATGTTTGTGGGTGTTGCGATTATATGTTTATTTTCATCTCTACAGTCTGTTTAGACACAAAAACATGATCGGATTTGTCAATTGCGGTGTTATATTGTGAAAAATTGGTGCCGTTACAACGAGATCCTCTATCAAACAAAGTTTGATTTCTCGTTATAACAAGATAATCTGGAATGAAGACTGAAGCGTCTCCCTCTTCTTTTCCCGCACGGAGTTACCGAGACCTCATCAGTTTGAAAACACAAAAGATATTTTTAGTCTATTTTTTGTTTACTAGTGGATTTATGCTCTTTAAATGTCTTAATTCAGTCTCATTCACCAGCTCCTCCCTTAATTTCCCCCAAAACCCCAAACAAACATTGACAGAATTCAGGTCTGCCGAGCATCTCAGCATGGTGCATTCACTGACCTCTGGACATCAGCAGCTAAACAAAGCAGGTCATCAGAGAGATAGCCGAACCCCAGAACTGATGCATATAAAATCGATAGATTAAATACTGTCAACATTTTTTCTAAAAACTGCTTTGTTTTGATGAGGATTGTATAAAAATGACAAAACTGTAGGACTGAATTGGTGCCGAGTGTCTGTTTGGGTCCTCTAATGTCCGGAGTTCATTGAACACATCGTGCGCAGATTGTTGGCGGCTCTTTGATCTGTCAATCAGCCTGTTCGGTGGTTTGTAAAGGGAGGAGGGGTGGTGCATGAGACGGACTGAAGGCGTTGAGGAGCGTAGACTCAATAATAGACTAAAATCAACTTTTGTGGAGTGTCTTCTGCTGTTTTTCTTGTTGTCCGCAAAATAAAGAAACTTAAAACAGGAGAAGTCTCTGAATTTCTGTGTGGGAAAGGAAGAGCGGGAGCTTTATCGTTATCGATGATCTTGTTATTACAAGAAAACAAACTTGGTTTTCTCGAGAAAACCAAGTTTATTTTCTCGTGATACCGAAAACGATAAAAAAAAGTAGGACAGGCCACTTTCGGCTTCCCTAAGGGGATATTTTGTATAAGGGCTTACAGTTATGGTCCACCGCTGTGGTTCTCATGTTTACAAAAGAGAATCGGAAGTGTTTTTAATGAATATGGATGAATAACAGACATTCTTCAATCACAGAGGTCGGGTGAGATTGTAATGGGGGTGGGGATGGGGGGTGGGGTTCTCCGAATTCGTAGTCTCAGGGCTTCAACTCCTGCAACTAACAGGGAATACTGTATGTACAGAATTAATTTTTCTTTGCAAAGAGATTGTGGGACGCAAAGAAGAATCCAGCCAAAAAGAGGACAAAACTTTTGGTTTGGATCTTGAGAGATAAAGCGTAAAGCTAAAGGTAAAGCGCTGGTTAGATGCCTGCTGTTGTCATAAAACCTTTCCAACAATCAATGGGTTACATCCTGTGATGACATAAGCTCCGCCCTATTCCATTTTTCGAGGAACCTGTGACCAACAAGGACCAGAAATGGTACCAGTCGATCCTGCTTAACGGGTCCATTTTGTAATGGAAACACTCAAAAGTCTAGTTCGGTCTGGACCACTCAGTGGAAATGAGGCATATGTGTCAATGGAAGGGAGTGCGAGTACAAAGACGTTGGCTGTTTTTTTTTTTTGTTTTTTTTTTTATTTTGTTTGTCTACTTTCAACCTTGAAGCACTTTCATAAAAAGTTTTTTTTTTTACAAATAAAGGTTGATTTGATTTGACAAAAATTTGTCTTATCATGTCTCGTAAGAAAAATAATCTTGATATTTTTAAATAGTGCAATAATCTTAGTTGAATAAAACATGTCCTGGTGACTAGAATCTTTTTTCCATCCATCTTCTTCCGCTCATCCGGGACCGGGTCTAAGCGGAGATGCCCAGACTTCCCTGGTCACTTCCACCGGCTCTTCTGAGGGAACTCCGAGGTGTTCCCAGGCCAGCCTAGAGGCGTATTCTCTCCAGTCTCTCCAATTTTTTTTTTTTTTTTATAAGAATTATTGATAAACTTTGGCAAGAGTTGTATACTTGAACTTTATTTTATTAAGTATTCTATTCATTTAGTATTCTTCTCCTCTGCTTGTATTGATTCATTTATTTTGCCAATTAAAAAATAATCTGCCAATTTTGGACTTCTTTGTAAGGTCCTGTTTTGAGAGTGTTTCCTTGTTTTCTCAAATGGATCAAACATTTCTGCTTTAGATGTATTTGTGTAGAAATACACAAATTAGCTGGAGTCAGCTTGGCTGCATCTTCACCACGCTTCCGCTTCCAGATTGCCGTGGCAGCAGAGGGGGGAGCGACGGGAGGCGCGTTCGAGACGGAGCAACTTTCACCCCTCCAGATTGAGCAAAAGATCTGGCTGGTGATGTCAGCGCGCACATGGCACTCTCCAGGTGGCAGCCAAGAATTACCATGGCATCGGCGCGGCTGTTTTAAAATGTCACGGGCATCTTTTAAATTGTCAAGGTCTATGCAGAGAGCTGGGTCGGACTTCTACCAGCTTTTTGGTTGCGGGGCTTTTTGTAAACCTGTCAGTTTGATGCAATGTGTTCTCGTAAATCTGGAAAAAAAGACATTACTTGTAAATGGAATACATTTGGATTTCACAGTCCTTTGTCCCGATCACCATCTAAAACCTCAGCGTCAATAGGGTTGAACTCATAAGAATGGCACCTCCAGCTGGAAGCAGTTTGGAACATATGTGCTGAACAGCTTCTCATCATAAAACTTTACCCAGCATGATTCCTATCAACTTTCTTCCTGCCAAAGCCATTTCTTTTTCCATGGTAACTGTATTTTGCTTCCTTAATCTCTTTTTTTTTTATTTCAGTTTCAACTAATCTAAATGTTTGGGTGTTTAAAAGAAAAAGAAAAATGTTCCAATGGAGCTCAAATTCTCCCAGGAGATTGTATTTAATGGGAAAACCTTTTTATATGGTGGGATAAAGAATTAAACTAGAGGTGAAAAGGCGTCTTGTTTTTCCATGAAATAAAAAGATCTTAATTATTTCTAGGTGAGCTTAATGACTTGAGTTATTTTTGGTTTTTGCCTTCTTGTATAAAAAAAATGTTGCCTCACGAGCAGTTTTTTTAATAAATTTGAAAATATTTAAATAACATAAACATTTATAAAGTAAACTCTTTACTGAAATGATTTATAACTTTAAACCTTATATGTTGACAGAAAATGGGATCCCAAATTAGATCACTTTAGTCCAAACAGATTGTTAAGGTATTTGTGGTATAGAGGGGTTGTTGATCTAACTGTTACTATGGCAACAAATTAAAATTATGAATGTAAATGAGATAATTAACAAAAGAAAAAGTCATGTGAGAAACTGAGTCTCAGTTGTGTTTTGTTTGGTGGTGGCCTTTTTCTTCAAATCTTTTGTTTGCTGATTGTGTTTTGGGTTTGTTTCTGCTCTGTTTTAGTCACACTTGGTTTGAATTACTAATCAACACAGCTGCTTCTGGTTTGGTAATTGTTTGTTGGTCTGTATTTCAGTCTGTGGTTTCTGCTGCTGCACAGATACAGCCCCCCTGGCCACGGTTTAACTTTGTTAAGGCTTTTTCTTTTGTTCATAAACTTACATGAATTTTTTAATGTGGATTGTCTTGCATGCGGTTTTCAGAACTTGAGTTCCCTGAAACTATTCAGAAAAACAAAAGATGTTCCCTCAAAAGCAAAGGATTAATTTTGAGGAAATGAAAAAGGAAGTTAGTTTGAGTAGTTGAGGATATCAATCATTGGAAAAGT
The DNA here is from genome assembly GCA_003999625.1 of Oryzias javanicus. Classification (NCBI taxonomy): domain Eukaryota; kingdom Metazoa; phylum Chordata; class Actinopteri; order Beloniformes; family Adrianichthyidae; genus Oryzias; species Oryzias javanicus. The sequence goes on along the minus strand of CM012455.1, from coordinate 17,173,115 downwards.
AATTCCAAGGTGGGACAGTCTTGGATTTGAATTATTTCCCTTTAACCACAAAAAAATCTATAAAAAAAAATGCACAATTAATGGAAAAAAAAACACATATAAATCATGGGAACAAGAAGCTACTTTATCTTTTTTTTATATAATTATTTCAAAAACACAATATTGACATAATATTAAACTGAGTGTGTAGCAGAACCTATTTAAATAACCATGGTTATTAAAAGTGCTTAAATTTCCACTCAAACAATATATAGATATACATCTTATTTACAATTGTTCCCAGTGTTGTTGTTGTTGTTGTTTTTTTAAACGTAACTATGCGTTTTTAGCTAAAATCCAAAAATCCTGAGTCATTTTGAAGACATATTTTCTGCTGAACAGCAGGAGCAGATTAGAATTTTGCTTTTGGGCTCTAGGAAGAACTGTTGACATGGAAGATTAGTTAGCTAATGTGCAATTTTTAAAATAAGAAAGTAGGATAAAAAATGCAGTCTTAATTTTTAATTATTTACAAACATAAATGTCTTCCATTTGGAGAAAAATGTTGCAAAACGTGTTAAAACACAATTTTTATTGGACTGAATGTTCAAAGTAAAACATTAAACTCAAGGGAGGGGGAAAAAAACTACTTGAGTTAAAAAAATGTTATTTTAATTTTATAAGAAATTTTTTATAATTCATATGACATGTTGAAGTGCCTGTTTCTTCATCAATTTCTTTTCATTTTATTTGGATGTAATTGAAGCAAAATGATTTTCAGATTTTGTAGCACAAATGATTCAGTTTAATAAATAAAATATAAAATAAACAAAAATGAATCAAGTATGGAAAAATACTTGGAAAAATACCCCCCCCAAAAAAAAAAAAAAAAAAAAAAAAAAAAACGAACTAACAAAACAAAAACCTTACTATTTCAAATTAAAATGTCAAACTTTGGCCATTTTGTTAAATAAAATTTCCTCTATCAGGTACTACCTATACAAACGTGTCAATCTTTCAGGTTCTAAATTTATCAACAAAAAAACCCCGGATATTTTAAAACAAAACCGCTTCGATGGACAGAAATCCTTCCCTGCCTTTTAACCCTGAAGTGACTGGAATAGGCTCCAGCAACCTTGTGCTCTCCAATAGAAATAGAAGAAATTTAGAAGTTACTGATAAAGTATGAGCTTAGCACAGGTGCTTAGTGAAGTCCACATAACTTTTGCTCTTGAGCAAAAACTGAAATGTTAATTGGTGTACTTGCTTAAATCTCCAAGTAAATGTCAAAGTAATCTTTGTCCCTGTAAACAAGGATAGCATTTAAGATGGCTCATTATTCAAATGTATTCTTCTTTTAGTGAGTGATGGATCACATCATCACAAATGGTGGACATGAGCGGCATTTATGATTTTGTTTAATGTGAGTGGCAAAATTTGTTCAATTTCATTCTATTTAAACCATTTTTTTTTTTCAACTTTACTATAAAATTACTCAAAACTGCTATCTGTTTCTTGACAGTATAAACCAATATTGCATTTTGTATGCACATGGAATAAAGAAAATGATATTTTACTGACTCAATTTGTCTCTCTTAGCTGAGTTTGGCTTTATGTTTGAAAAAATAAAATAAATAAAGCAAACGACCACCTCAAAACTTGAGGGAAATCGGTTTTAAAGGGAATCTTGGAGTGATAGTTTGATCCATGAATAAAGAGTTTTATTAATCATTTTCTGTTGATTTTTTCGTTCTGGATTCTTTTCATTCTAATGTACCTTTCATGCACTTCTCATGTCTTTTCACTCGTCTCAGTAGGTGTGTCTCATGTTGATTGCAAAAATAAACCTAAAAAAAAAAGATGTGTTGTAAAATGAACAGAAAGGCAGACTGAAGCCCAGATAAAAATGATTTACCCCTGCATGGTTGCATTTGTCAACCTTTTCCGCCTCTGAATATCCCAGCCTTGATTTGTCAGAGCTGACATTCTCCAAGATGTTAACTCTGAACGTCTCCGTTTTTCTGACATATTCCACACATCATCCTCCCACCTGCAATTTTTCTTTTCTTTTTTTTTGGGGGGGGGGAGTTCATACAATACAGGTAATGACGTTTCTGAAATGGGTTTTATTTTCAAGCTGAAAATCTCTGCTTGATACCGAATCTAGAAACAGAGTATCATAACCTGTGACAGGTTAATGAGTCCCATTCTGCAACCCTACTGTCAAAACATTTAGGCAGATGCTTGAGGCCATTAGAATCCAAAATCTAAAGTGAATCCAGCTGTCAAATCCTTGTCAGTTTATTTATTACAATGTTTATTTAATTTTTCAATGTGTTCAAAAAGAAAAAAAGGCAGGTGTGCTCCATTAATGCTAAATTCATGCCGAGCGTGTGATTGAACGAAGGTTCTTGAACATTCTTTAAGCGCGAACTTGTTGCTACCCGGTATTAGGACATGTACCTGCAGCTGAAGGAGGCTTGATGCAAAATGCTGATGCGTTGAAAATCTCGTAAATCAAGCTCCTGCTTTTTTTTTTCCACCAAAATGTGAAAGATTTGGTGTCATCTGGCCAGGGACAAATATAGGATAAGAGAATTACCAAAAAGACACATATGCACCAAGACAAAGTTGTACACGTTGTTAAAAAAAATATGAATACATTTGATTTAAATACAACCTTTCTTTTTTTTTTTTTTTTTTTTTGCGTATGAAGCATCTCGTGTTAGCTACTGTCAAAAATGCATCATAGAGTTTCATATCGAGCCATGTTTCAGCATTACTTTAAGGTTATGTAAATGTAGATCACTGGTATGTTGGCTATGTCCCATTTCCTTTCCTATTCAATATATAATTCACTATATTTCTAGGAATGTCCAAAGCTACATTACCAAAATTAAGTCCACTAGAAATTCCCCAGAAGTCTTTGCAAAAAGCCTGTGTGCATCAATGCTCACTACATTAGCAAATATAGACCAATGCATTGCGGTTGAACAATTTAGCAAGAAATATGTTCGTATTGATTCAATGATTATGTTGTTAAATAAGTGACGTATCCGGTGTTTAGAAATACTAAAAAGTAGTGAGCATCGTGTCTGAATTACGTTTAAAATTCAGGGCATTAGATAGTCCCGCACTATATAGTTTTTTAGTAGTTGGGGATTAGAGTGGAAATTCGGACATAGCCTTAGACATAATATCGCCATCAAACCTCCATGTTATAGCAGTGATGTCATAAGCAAGAAACAACAATACAATTTAGTGATGAGTGGTTGAAGCTCAAATAAATGAACTCCTGTCACATGCCAGCAATACATTAACATTACAAAAAGTGAACCTCAATACACATGCTCACTTTCTTGTATCTATGTTTTGGGACTCGATGTTTATGCCTGTGACTTTGTAAAATACTTTTGACAGTGAGTTAAAGTGGATTTTGTATTCAAGACAAGGGATATCCTATTCAAAACAGACTTGTCAAACCTAAAACAAAATATTGTTTTATTTTTTTGTACACAGTATACATTTGAGCACAATTTACCTTTATGCATATGTTACTTTTTGACAGTTATCTTATCCCATACACAAACCGCAAGTAATAGTTTCTCCTCTGATCAATTTTCAAATGCTTAGCAATTCCGTGAATCAATAAAGATGCTACCCATCCACCACTACCAAATCCAAGCGTCTGATTGGTCAAAATTCAACCATTAAAACTATCATCTTGTGTTTAATTGCCAAAGTTGTATAGCTGGTGCACAAAAACCGATTTAAAAACGTGCGTAGTGACGTGAACGTGAGCATTTTGAGCGAGAACGCTTGGAACTTATTAATACACATTTGCATGGATTTCTCATTGGAAGTGTTTGCTTGATTTCCAATGCCGGTGTCAACACAGTTTTATGAAATTGTACACAATCCTGTAAAGGAAGGTTTCAAAAAACCTCCATGTGTCCCCAATGAGTGAAGTAAAGAATTTAAGATGCAGAGAAAGGGACAAAAAAAGCCGGAGCTCTAGATCTCTCAAGGACTGATTCAACTTAATTGCCATGTATGACTGTCTGAGTATACACGCTGGCCCCGTTTATCCACACAAAGCCCCTCATTAAGAGCTGGTTGGACAGCGGGCCCGATTCCAAGGTGATCGCCGGCCACTAGCGCCAGTCTGGCATCCACAGCAGGTGCGGCGCTGCCTGCTGTAATTGATAACAGGAGACTGAAATTCTCCTGTGTTTTGCCGCTTCTCCCTTTTTCTTAAGCAAGCCTTTACCTGCTCGAGTCCATCCAATCCCAGCTCCTCTTCTTTCTTGAACAGCTACTTTTTATTTGCTTCGTGAAACATTTCCACAAAGTGCAAGATGTCTTTTTGATGTATGTCTTTAAATTACATTCTGCTTAGGATGCAGAGTTTTTAAAGGTGGACGGTTGTTTCTGCAGATATTCCTCCTTCATAAAAGGCTGCAGTCTAGGAGGTGAAGCAGCTGGCTTCCAGCTGTACTGAAGGTTTGTGGTTCAATGACTGCCTCCCCCAGTGTCCATGCCAAAATGTCCTTAGAAAAGTTCGGCATTGTTCCCAAATGCTTTTACCCTGTAAATGCCAGAAAAGAAAAGCTGAAGTAAAAAGTAGTTTTTTGTATGTTATAGAAGTGACCTGCTTTTTGAAGCCTTCACAAGTATAATTCCCAATTTAAAAATGATTGTAGTATAGCAGCATATAAACATTAAAATATAGTTGAACATAACACAAAAAATAGAGAATTTATAGATATCTTTTTACTTTTTTTATACTTTTACAATAATTAAGTAACAGGCCATTGGTAAATTAGTGAATCAAACTCTGCAACACATGTTACATGATAGTGGAACAGATTTTTGGTCAAATATAAACAAAAGTTCAAATACTTGGATTAATCACCATAATCCTGCAGAAACTGGCTTTCACAGCATATTTGAAACCTTGTGGTTTCTTTGGGTCAGAGTTTGTGATGAAGCTTACAGTATTTATGAAGGAAGTTGTTTGAAAAGTGGACAGAAAAATAAAGTGGGTTTGAAGATTTTCTACTGTTTGCTTTGATAGTTTCATGACTTTGGAACTTGTGCAGCAATTTCTGTCCAAACTACTCTGATGGACATAAATAATATTATCAACAAGCCTCATTTACTTCCCTTTTTTATGAATGACTGCATGATGCAACATGGTTGATTATTTGATTATGCTGATGGAAAACATGTTTCTCAGTCTACGCTCATAATCACAAAACTAAATATTTCTGTTGCTAAAGCTCAAGCAATCACATTACTCAGAGTATGATTTCCCCTAGAGTATGTTGTTTTTTTCTCTCCTGCTGGGATCGTGGTGCAACAGTTGAAGTTTCTCTGTAATAAAAAAAACAATTCTACCTATTTCATTAAAAATTGGATATGTGCAGGAAATTAATACTGTTTTCTTATTATCAGTTTGGCTAATTTATCACTACATAATGTAACTAATGTCTACAATAGGGGTCAATGCCTCACCAACAGCAATGCAAATAGACACAAAGTCTTACTTTAGAAAAACACAGATTTGTATTAATGTTCCTTTTACAATAAATGTAAATGAACTTCTTTTGCATAAATAAAACATAGACATTAAGAGATTTTTTTTCTAAATAGAATATAGTTTATAACTTCTGACTAAGGTTCACATGACTTCCTTTTCAAAATAAGACGCACTGTCACAGAAGACAGAACAATCTCAAGAAGCAGCATTACATATTGAAGTATCAGGAGCCGTCCGAAGTGATGATGGATTAAATAAAGCTTGACTTATTAAAGTTATAGGTTTTTCCTTTATAAAAACGCATTATAATTCTTTTAAAATTACAAACTTTTTTTTTTTAAACCCGAGAACCACAATGGAGAGGTAAAAGAGCCACATGTGGTTACAGACCCTGATCAACAGTCAGAAGTGCACTAAAAAATACTAGTTTGTCAGAAGTTTTTTCCTTTGTCTAAACCCCTGCCAAAAAAAAAAAAAAAAACAATGCTTCAGCAAGTAGTTAAGAATTTGAAGAATTAAGTAAATTGTCGAAGCTAGCTGGTCACCGCTAGCTAGAGCTGCTAGTTTTGCGTAGAAAGTTTTTGTGTTAGACTGGGCTACAGCAGACTCTTCCTGGAGGGGGCTGCCTCACATTGTGACATCAGCACATTAGGACCCACTCGTTTTCGTGGGTATGGGAGGAGCTGCTGTTGAGACCGCAGGTTTTAGAGCAGGGGTGTCGAACTCCAGGCCTCGAGGGCCAACGTCCTGCTGGTTTTCCAGAAATCCTGCCTTATCTTTTGCTGATTACCTGGATCAGGTGTGTTTGGCCAATAAGGAGCTTCAAAGGCAGGTTGATTGGAAAACATGTAGGACACCGGCCCTCGAGGCCTGGAGTTTGACACCTGTGTTTTAGAGTATTACTCAGAAATATGAGTACGGATCAAAATACCGCTTTGAGGTTGTTTATAGTGAGGAATGAACAGCATAACACACTTAAAAGCTCAAAAGGTTGGTTTTCCGTGGTATGGCCCGTTTAATTCTGTTCAAAACCACATGGCCAGGTGGCATCAAAGCATTATCCTCACATTTATAAGTGAAAAAAATACTGCTGTTTTATTATTTTTATTCCAAAGAAACATTTTTTTAAGGGTAACCAAACCCAAAATCCACTTTTTTTTGGATGATTACCTCTAAAAATGTGGCTTTAAAAGTGCTGTCTGTTGGTCCTTCTCACATTTTTGACAAATAAAAAAAAGAATTCCCGAAAATATGGTCTAAACAGTCTGTGTGCTGCCCTCTACAGGTTGAAACAATGTATTACAGTTGAATTTTGTAATTGGTCAACTGGTGTAAGTCTTAGAAGTTCTAAGTCCTCATGCTCTGCAGCTCTAGTATTAAAGGCCCGCCCATCTTGATTCCGTAGCATGTTGTTGTGTTAGCTTTAGCATGGCTTGTGGGTGTGTTGCCTTTCGCTGTGAAATATCTACAGGCTTACACAACTTTCCGTTTGAGTTTAAAGTTAGTCAACAGTGGTTAAAAGCAATTGGCATAGAATCCGGCAAACTCGGTTCTGGTGATGGGATTTGCAATACCCATTTCCCTCAGGATTCCTTTTCTAACTGTTTGAAATGGGTTTTGTTAAGCGTCTCCGACTGAAGAGCCAGGCTGTACCAATGCTTGCTCTTAGACCGAGTCAACAGTTTCATATTCAGATATTTCATTCATCTTTCCCCGCAGTGATGAGCCTCTAGTGGATGACCAGGCAAGACAGTGACTCAAACAGAGTAAGTTTAATGTATTTTTGGATAACAAACTGGAAGCTTCTTACTCATTTATGTAGTTGGCAATTAAATTATTGCAGTCACATATTGAATTAGCAGAAATTGACTACAAAACTTAGCCACATTAAGCAATGTACCAATAAAGCAGAAAGTATTTTTAATTTTTGAACAATTCACAACTCGGGTTGATATATTAAAATTTGACATTTTCAATTTTTTTCAACCAAAATGTCTTCTATTTCTCTTCAAGCCTCTTCTGAAATTTAGATAAATGTTCCATAATCAACATTATTGCATGCATTCTTCATATCAAAATTGGTTTCCTTTCATGAAATAAGCGCTTTGATTAAAGGTTCAGACCAAAAGGCACAGCACATGTCCCAAAAAAAGCTGAGATTAACTCAACCGAGAGCAAACTGAATGAGACTTTTAAGAAAGTTGAATTATGTTTCCTTGATGCCTCTTTGAAATTCATTTTATTCATATTTATACTACATTAAAATTTATATTTTGTTCGACGCGGCAGACCAGCTGGATTCGTTTCAACTGCAAAATGGTCTCCCTTTGTCTAGGAGTCTAATGGAAAGTGGTGAAGCACGTTCAGTCTTATTAATTAAAAGTGTTATTTTGCCACTTTGACAGTTGGGGAAAAAAGGCATGCAAAACGCACTCAGATGAGGGCAAATGAAAGTACTTTCTTCTTTATTTTTTGTCTCTTCCTAGTATCAAATATCGAACATGATGGTCCACTTTACCTCTATTCAGTTATTTTAATAATTCATGAATCTTGCTGAAATCATTTCAGGAAAAAAGCTTTTCAATTAAGTACAGAGCGCTGAGCTTTTTTTTTTTTTTTTTTTCTCATACTGATAGCAAAGTGCACCTTCTGGAGACAAGTGTCAATGACACGTCTTTATTTCATCTTGAAACGGACGTTAATTACAGGTTGAGTGTCGTTTTGCAGACGTCATCAGCGTAAGCAGAAAGGGAAAAAGAGATGTGAGGAATTTTGTTGAAATGTTTAAAAAGAACTCAAGTGCTTGATGGACTTTTAGGTTCTTGATTTGTTTTCATACCTTGCTGTCCTCCACCTCTCAGATCTTTAAAATAAAAAGTAAAGTAAACACATTTGTTTATAATCTGAAGATGGTCCAACACATGTAACTGCATGCTACTAAAATAGAACCAACTTCACTGATTTGGTCCTAATTTACTTTTTATTTGAACTCCATAAATACCACTACATTAAAGAATTGAAAGAAAATTACTTTCTTTTTTTTTTTTTTTTTTGGAATTGCAATGCTTTTTAAGATATGACGAAGTATTAGGGCCACCACTTAATAAAATAAAATAAATACATTTACAACAATAAATTAGTAAAATTATGAGGAAAAAAGTGGTAATTGTGCGATTAATAAACTAATTAAAATTGCAAGGAGAAATATTTTCAATATAATATCTCATAGAATTATGAGTAACAGTCAATAATAAAGTTGTAATATTTATAATTTAAGTTCAGAATTTACGAGATTAAAGTAATATGAGATACAGTTTGTCTACTTTTAAAATATAAACAACAATAAAAAAGAACCAATATCATGCTTCAGTTTGAGAGACATTGAGCACAATGTAAGCGGTTATTTCGCATTTGTTTCACAAATAAGGAAAAATTAAGACTTTAAACGAGTAAGGACAGATACTAATTCTTTCTTTCTTCCTACCCCTCTATTTATATGGGGAATTTGTTGTGGAAATGGTATTTAAAATTTTTTTTTTTTTTTTTTATCCCAGCGATACAAAGTCCTCTATCACAAGGGTAAGCCACGTGACGCTGTTCTGCGGAGAAGTGTTTTTCTTCATGTGGGTGCGTTCTGAAGCACAGAAGTTTACAATTGAATGAAAGTAGTTTTTGTTGTCACATGACCAAAGTTATAAAACCACTGTTATTATGTATATTTGAGCGCTTGAAGCTCTGCGCTAATGCAAGCTGACCAGTGACTTTTGGTGATATTATCAGACGAAAGTGGCGTCCAAATTATGAAATAATATTATACCATAACTCTCAGTTTGGAAGGATAAATATAGAGATAAAGGAGAATGGAGAAATTTCAATTTGGCCGAAACATTGTTTTCTTAAAGGTATAAGGACAAAGACATACATATATATATATATATATATATATATATATATATATATATATATAAAAGGCAGTCCTAATACGCTGTTGTATTAACTTGTTTTATTATATGAAATATAAATTCAATTGTGACACATGGTGTGATTTGGTAAGTTTTTGCTGCCCTCGGTAAGATACAAAAATATTGACACAAGTGCTAAGGGGACAAAATAGCATCTTACATTTTTGAGTACAAATATATATATATATATTGCTCACAAAAATTATAGGAGCACTTAAAAGAAACACATTAGATACATCAGATATTCAATTCATGCCAGGCCCAATTAAAAAAGTGTTTCTTTAATTTTTGTGAGCAGTGTAGTTGTCCTGATTATAAAGTTTTGAAAATTGTCAAAATTTTCCTGCTAAATGTGTTAAAGATATAACAGAAGCTGCCATTTTGAAATGACAGAAAACATGGACCAAGTCATATAAAATGGGTTTTTAGGGAAAGCTTGAATAATGCTAATCGACTCAGGGTAGGGGTACCTCTTTTTCATAATTGGGGCCAGAGAGTGCACTCCAATTACAGGGATATCGGACTACTCCGCTCCCTTGGAGAAGTCAACTCTAGACTAACTGGAGAGGAGAAATAGGGTGATTGTGGAATCTCTGATTTAGAAACAGTTATGCTTGCCAGTTCATGGGAGCCTACTAAGGACCACTGAATTTCTGTACAACCAGATCAGGAGTTTGGCTCGTTTTGCTGGCAGTTGGACAAACTTGTTTTCAGTGTTTTTTGGACAAAATTGATACGGACAGAATTTCTATATTCAGTGAAAGGCTGGCTGGGTGACAATAATTTGTATACTAGAGAAAAGTCAAGCACAAGAGTAAGTTGCTATGCATGAACTTAACTTCTTTTTAACAGAATCTCTTACTCTCCAGACATGCCTCTCCCACATGGGAAGGCTAGGGCAAATTGAAATCAAAGTGGTGTACCTGAAAAATTGAAATTCAACAGAGAAATGATTTTTTTTGTAAACTACAAAGACTGAGTTCTATTAAACTTTAACAAAAAAAAAAAAAAAAAAAGAATAATCCAAGACTGTCTATTTTGAGGCCAAATGAAAGCAATTCTGCAGTGATCCTTTCACCAGTAATACACTGGGGTTTTGTTTTTGTTAGTCAACACTTTTCTGTTTTCCCATGTTCTTGTATCATCAAGTATAGAGCCTTAGTAGGTTTTTCAATGAACATGCATTTTTAAAAATTAATGTAATAAAGTAATAGAATCACCTAACATTGAACATGCGTTTTTTAACCCTTTCCACACTTTATCAGCTTTTCAACCCTTCTTTAATTTAAATAATTATTAATAAAAGTCTTTTGGAGGTCATTACCAAAAAAATATCCGTCTCCTCCAGCAAGCTCCATGCAATGGATAATGCATCGTGCAGCATTTCTAACACGACGATTCACTTAAGAATATTTTTTAATACTTTTATTTCACAAGAAACCCGTGATCTAGAAATTTCTTCACTGTAGTGACTACATATTTGCTCCATAATTTCATTTCCAGTTTCACAAAAGTAGTTGCACAACAATGACTCTGTTTGTTTTTATAAATTCAACGCCCTAATTTGTGCTTACACTTTGACGAAGGCATGTTATTATCTTTTCATCCACAGAACAATGTCTCCACACTCTACCATGAACTGGCACAGCTTTTGTTGCACCTAATTAGCCCTTTGGTACAGCCTTTTTGGATGTTGGATTTCAATCTGTGTACATATTCGACTACTTAAAGTCCAGTACTGCTGCATGCATGCACCTTCATTAAAAAATAATACCTTACTGCAAGGTTGACTTTTGCACACAATCAACCGCAAACATTGTATCACATCTTCGTCTTCAGTGAATTGTATTAATTACTTTTACAGTAAACATGGAGCGGATCTGTAGTAGTTAGCCTACATATTTGTTTACTTGTGTATGATGTGGGTGTCCAACATTTTTTTTTTTTTGCGATTGCTCAGGTGTTTGCATGTGGGAGGACAATGGCTTCCAAAGTAAACACCAAATGCTTTTGTTTTTGATAAAAATGACATTTCACCTCCTCTTCCATCCACCTTTAGTTGTATTTATGTTTTCTGAGCCACAACAGACAGTAATTGAAATTATTCAAGCAGCTGTGCACTTGTATAATAATTGTAGAAAATGTGGTGGTGGTGGTGGGGGGGGGTGCAAAACACAAGATAAATAAGACATTTATTTAATGACAGATATAGGCTTGTATGCAATACACAAGTGACAAATGACACACTTGTTGAAAATGACTTTACATAATCTTTTATTAGACAATTTGTTAAAATTCACTTTGCTTCAAGTTTGTTAGTCAACTGTTTCAGGCAATAAGGGGATACATTCTTGGAAGGTCATTGCTCCACAAATCCAAACACAATGATATTCTGAAAGCACCCTCAGTGGTCTCTTTCAGTTGATTATGATTGTGTCGTTTGTTGCCAAAGTCAGAAGCTCTTCTGTCATTTTCTAGGACATATATTCTGCAGGGCGGCAGTAGTTTATCAAAAATTCGCCACTGAGTTGTGGGCGGGATTGTTAATGTGGAGTTAGTCTGCCTTAACTTCCCATCATCTTTCTCTCCTGCTAGCTAAAAGCCCTTCTCAACCCCAACCTAACATTACCAGTGGAACAAAAATGGCGACTAATATTTGATTTATCCAGCTGGACATTTTTGAGGCAGGTGTCAGCTCAGATGAGGAAAATAAAGACGTATATGGATCTAATTGTCAACACCATTCTTTGGAGTGGGTCTTTAAACAACTGTATTCAGCTGCTCTTCTTGTATGTAACATCAGTATTTTAGTGTTCTGTGCAGTAATTTATAGTATTTTCAAAGGTTAAAGTCTCATTGCACATTTTCTAATTGATTTTAATTTTATTGTACTTTTCTTATGTTTCGTTCCGTATTCAATGCTATTATATCCACTATTCTAGGTTTTATCCTAATTGAAATCAACACTGAAGTACATGGTGTAATGTCTGGCTTCTTCTTGTAATGACCTAATTTCCCCCCTGGGGATCAATACACTCTTATCTGGTCTTAATTTACCTTTATCCAGTGGGTTTTGTTGTTTACCTTATGTGCACTAGTAAACAAAATGTAGGAAACAGAATTCACCCAATTAAGATGTGAGACCTCATCCAAGGTAAAGGTCATTTTCTCCTTTGTTTCAGTTTAGACATTTGCAAAGCTAATGCTACGATCCACATCAGGGGCGGAGCTAAAACATTATAATGGAGGGCCTTTGGAAGAGTGCCAAATGAGTACACAAGAGTGGAAGGGCATTACATATAAAAAGATCAAATACACATGTTTTAACAGTCTTTTTTGTTTAAAAATATTGCTTTAGTTATTTTTTTTCAATGCTTAAAGAAGCCTGTATTAATGATTTCTTATAGTTTGTCAATAATGATACTAAAATTGACTAAAAAATTTGGGGGGTTGGGACAAGTATGGATCAAAGCTTTTGTAAGTGGGGCAGCTATACCCCCATAGCTCCGCCCCTATTTATCAAAAAACGGCAGAAGTTTCAAGAGTTTTATCATTATATCCATATATTTTCAAAAGTACATCAGGCAGTGGACTATATAATGAACCAGAACTGTCTTTTGATGGCATTTCTGAAGCCAATTTACAAATACCTGAGTTCTCCAAGGAAACCATTTTTTGTGGGCATTGTAACAGGATCTGTAATGAAGAAAGTGAGTTTTCAGATACCAATGATGTTCACTTTTCCCTGTTAAAAATTGTGGAATCACAGCATTTGTCTGTGAGATAAATGTGAAATTAGTTGAAAATATATTTTATTTTTAAAGCCAAAAGAGAAATTCCAAGTATTTAAGCAAAAACATTAGCCAGGACTATGTTCCTAATATTAGTATTCTACTTTTTATTTTTTGGAAAGTTCCCATTGTTACAAGTGTGCGGGTTTAAAATAACCTATAAACTCACAAAAATATCAATTCAAAGCATCACATTTCTCACAAATTTATAAAAACTACATTGAAATAAATACTTTTAGTTATATACTGGAGTGCTGAAGAAAATGACATTAAAAAAAAAGTATTCAACACCCAAACTGTACAGGAATAAAGTATAACTGAAGTTTCCTCCCACCTGATTTCACTCGGTTCAATGAATTGACATATTCCACATTAAATCCTGTTGTTTTGTGAATAATGTAAGACAGGTGTCAGACAGCGGTAAAAATATTTCCCATCTCTGTGCTGCAGAACATCCAGCATTGGTTTTGTTTTTCATATCTTGAGTTCAGCTTTCCATCAGTCCAGCTCTCCATCCCCTCGTTCATCTGCACAATCCTAATTAGTCCCCCATGCTCTGGGCTTTGGTGGTGTTTTTCTGTTTTTATTCCTTATTTTGAGTAGCTCCAACTCACTTCTGTTTGTTCTCTTATCCATAAAGGAATTGTTCAGCTGTAGTGTAATCCACTCAACCTTGTGACTGCATGTTCGCCTCTTTGCTACTTAAGAAGATTTTGTTACTGTTTATTCAGAGCTGTTATTGTGATTTTTTTTTTTTTTTTTTAATTTTACGAAGATAATTAAAAGGTAAAATATTTTCCCGACACTGACCTAAAAAATGCTCTCACTAAGTAAGGGTTTTTTTTTTTATGTTAGTGGTTGATGTCCCCAGTGAGATCCTGACATTTGCACGGATCACTTTTTTATTGTATCGTTCATTTTTTTTTATTGTTGTTTTGTTTTTTGCTGCTTAATATATCAATTTAAATGATATCACATTAAAGAAAAAAAAAACAAAACTTTGAAGTTGTACATTAATTTCTGGAAAACTTCCCCGTTTGGTTACCCTTTAAAACCCTCTATTCTAACATTTACCATAAAAAGAGAGCTGCTCTGTACAGTGAGGCAAATACGTATTTTAACACCTGCCTATCAGCTGGAATTCTAAACCTCAAAGACCTGTTGGTCTGCCTGTAACCCTTGTGCTATCCTAGCCATGTACACATTAAGAGTTGGGTCATCTTTTACCCCACAAGACAGTGCACTCAACTTTTTTTTCCCAAGGATTTTTAATCTTGACTGGTGTCTATTGCAGACACAAAATAGTCCACCCCCACGCATTATCCTGAATTAGAAACACCTTTTTGAGGTAAGTAGCCTCATAAAGAGACCTGTCTACCCCATACAATCAGCAAGGCTCCAATTACAAACATGGACAAGACCAAAGAGCTTTCCAAAGACACCAGAGACAAAATTATAGACCTCAACAAGGCTGGAAAAAGCTACGGTGTGATTGCAAAGCAGCTTGGCTTAGAAGATCAACTGTTGGAGCAATTATTGGAAAATGAAAGAAGATAAACATGACTGTCAATCTTCCTTGGACTGGGTCTCCATGGAAGATCTCACCTCATAAGGTCTGAGCGATCCTAGGAAAGGTGAGGACTCAGCCCAGAACTACATGGGTGGAGCTGGTCGATGACCTGAAAAGATTTGACACCAACGTTTCCAAGGTTACTGTTGGTAAGACAGTTTGAAATAATGTATTGTATGGAAGATTACCCTGCTTAAACCAGCACATGTCCAAGCCCATCTTAAGATTGCCAATGACCACTTGGGGGATTCAGAGTGTGTAAACCTACAGCAAATGTTCAGCCTGAGTGTCCACAAACAAAAGCTACTGTACCAATTATTAGCATTGATTTTAACAGGTGTTCAAATACTTATTTGCAGTAGCAGCATATAAAAACATTAATTTTAAAAATCATACATTGTGATTTCCAGATGTTTTCTTTAAATTGCGTCTCTCACAGTGACGTGCACCTAAGATGACAATTTCAGAGCCCTCCATGACTTCTATGTGGGAGGACTTGGAAAATCACAGGGATGTTCAAACATTTATTTGTCTCACCCAGCAGTAAAAGTTGGGTTAACGAGAGAAATTAATTGAGAAAAGGCCTTCGGGTAAAATTGCAAGAGTCCTAATAATACTTGCATCTGTATTAGAGGGGAAACTGTAAAACCCTTTCATGATTGAAAAAAAAAAAGTAAATTAATATGTGGATGAGTTTATGGATTTAGATTTATTTCAGTTGAAGGAAGCTTAGGTTGTATATTGTCCTTGCTATTTTATATTCAAAGGCAGACATTTGGTATAGAATATATTTAGTTGGAGTCGGGGAGGATAGCAATCGTGCATGAGAGTATACAGCTTCAAAGAAGTGGAAAACCCTAAATGTTTCATGAAGACGGATGGACAGATATTGATGACTTTGGGAGGATCAGCTGTAGCTTGCAGAACATGTTTTAAAAATATGTATTTAAAAATAATTGCTTGTTCATGTTTTATGCATGTCAATAACGGGCTGCATGGTGACGCGGTGGTTGGCCATTCAGATCCTGGCTGGGACCCATATTTGTGGAGTTCTCCTTGTTCATGCGTGAGTGAACTCCGGTTTTAATTCTGGTGTCCAAAAACATGTTTTATAGGTTATTTTATGACTCTAAATTGTCCTTAGGTGTGAATGTCATTGTGTGTGTCCCTGCAACAGACGGGCGACCTGTTCAGGGTGTACCCTACCTTCGCCCAACAGTTGCTAGAATAGACCCCGCCAGCACGTGATCCTGAAAAAAATCATTGATTAAAGAAATGGATGGATGGAGTGTCTGATACTCCAGGCCTCGAGGGCCGCATACCTGCCTGTTTTCCAACTTACTCTGCTCTGGCATATTCTAATTGACTGAACACACCTGAACCAGGTAATCTATCACAAGTAGGGCTTGGATATCTGGAAATCATGCAAACTCTGTGGCCCTCGAGGCCTACAGTTGCCCATCCATGGTCCAATGGGTCTAGATGTGCAGTTCTTCTCTCCTGTACTGTTGTTTTTTGCTTAACTCTTGCACAGACCGAACAAGGCCTACACAGGGATCCTGAAGACAAGATCACCTGAGAACTTACTAACTGTTCTAGTTCAGTTTAGTGTGACCGCTTTACAGACTATCTTGAAGGCCAAAGAGCAAATCAAATGGAGTAATGTTACTAGCAATAATGTTATTGGCATGCATGTTCATAGAGAGCATCTAAAGTAGACCAAATTCTCCCTGGTAGGGTCTTCTTAAGGAAAACTGGTCTTGGACGTCCACAAGGGCAGTTCATAAGAGCCAATAAAAAAACAATATTAACATTCCTTGCCAAGATTAGGGTCACTGGAACTATGCCTGGCTGGTACCTATAGCTCTTGTGTGACCTAAATGGGCTTCTCGTACATGGTAGGTAAAGGACAATAGTAGAATCTGGAGGCTGTGATCTGGAATTCATGATCTCCAGTAATGAATGTGTAATCTGCACAGTAATGTGTTCAGGAAGGCCAAATCCCACAAGTTTAGCAACGCACACAACTTGCATGTGCCACACGTTCTTGCATACACGTTTAGTTCCTGGTATTCATACTTGTCAGTCCCCACCCGATACTATCAAATATCTGGCACCTACAGTTGGAAGAGACTTGAAGTGAAATGCTATCTTGCAAATATTGCTACAGGCTTTTTCTTTCACAGTTCTTACAAATCATGATAGACTTGGTGTCATTTAGTTCCTGCCGGGCACAAACCACTATTATTAATTTCTCCACATGATCAATTTTCAAACGATTGGCCTTCCTGAGTCTGATTTGGTAGTATGGAAAGCAATCCTTTTCAAAGTCTCTGATTGGTCAAAGGTAGACCTAGTTTAACATTCAATGCATATTCATTTGTCGTACATGATGCCCAAAAACAGTTGTAGAAACTTGAAAAGCTACTTGTGAATGCAAGAGTTGATCGCAGAAGCCTGGAGTTTGTATATATGTGTATCTACATAAACTTTTCATTGGAAATGATTGCTTGTGGAGGTGATTGTTATCAATAGACTTCCCCACAAAAGCTGGAGCTCTTTATTTGAGGTGGTGTTTAGTTGGATGAGGGTTTGATGATTGCTTGGTCAGTGCCAGAATTCAGATAGCTCTCACGGTTTTGTCCCATTTACGGAAACAAACTGCTATGATGATTCTTTCTTTAAATCGATTCTTTTATCAAACTTTTCTTCCTCCCCACTTCCTGCTTCGTCTGTCCATTTCCCATACAGCCATCTCTGGTTTTGATACCCCGGACGTCTCATTTCCACTGTCTGATCCTCCCAATGCAGTCATACTTGGCATCCAGTCGGTAAGCTTTCCTACTGAATAAGAGCGATGGCAAAGACAGGATGCATTATACATGAAATGCAGGCTGGCAGACAGCACAGCACATGGCACCTATTTCACTGTGATGAGCCAGGGAGACTTCTATTAATTCTACTAAAGCATGCATGGTGTAGACGGCGCAGAGAGAAGAAATGAGATGCTGCTGAAGAGCCTTAGGGGGCAGAGCCTTTGAGGAATCCAGGGAGAGGGCAGGCACAGGGAAGACATGTTTGTTAAAAAATTCAAGCAAATAAAATGACAACTGAGAATGATTACACGCTTCCGTGAGTGCAGGTTGTGCATGAATGTCAGTTTATTCTGAAAGCTTTTAAAGTCTTGCTTTTATCTTTTTAAGCACTTTGTACTCAGACTTGTTTTGTGGGGTCGCACAAAGCCACATTTGTGTGTTTGCATGTTTATTTGAGAGTGATAGGCGGTTGTGTGTGAGAGTCCAAGCAAATGCAGCATAATGAGAGCCTAAAGTAGCACACTGAGGTTCCAGTCACGTCTTCACTTGCATAGTTGAGAGGGTGCACATGCTTCCCTCATAGAAGACAAGCACACACATGCAAATTCACGTACTTTAAAGCGCTACATAATAAATTAAGCATTTAATGTGTAAGACTATTACTCCAAAAGTTCCAAATTTGGTTTAAAGACCCACTCTGATAATGTTTTTAACATCTTCTTGTTGCATTTGCCCGATGATGGTAGACCTGCACAAAGAAATTTAAACTTTATTTTTGAGTTTTCATTTATTCAGATCATTTTGTATCTGGAAAAAAATATTGGAAAAAGACTTATTTGTGATGTAGAAAATACAGAAAGCAATCTACCTTGCTCCCTGCTCTTGTTTACAATGGTAAGGGGAGGAGTGGCTTCATGAGAACATTCAACTCCGAGGCAAATTTCTAATGATTATTTGTTATTTGGGCTAAAAATGACATATATAATCATAAATCAAAGACCTCTGATCAAAAGATGATCAGAGTGGAACTTTAAAACAAAAGCAAGCAAATCTGGTTTCAACTTAGATAAGAAATCAACAACTGCACGCTGTACTGTTAACAAGCCAGGAGTTATAGGTCAAGAACAAATGGGTGATCTTATGGATCCAAGATGAATGAGCCTCTTTCATAGTTTGCTTGGAGTCTGAAGGGGATCCAAAGTTCCATCATCCATTGTGAAGCCTCTTCTAGTCTCTCAGAGCATCAAATGAGAATGCCACTCTGAAGATGTCCCTGTGAGGATTCATTTGCAGGTTTAACTAGGACCAGGGACGAGTAAGGATATTTCTCTATCATGAATAGGAGTCCTAATAAAAGCTAGAGTGTAGTTTTGTTTTTTGCTGTTTAGCAACATTTGCTTCAGTATTTAAAAGAACATCGTAGGGGAAAAAAAGGTGCACCAAAGGTTATATTTTTCAGACTATATAAGTCTTTTTTTTTTTTTGCATAGTTTGACTAAAGGCGACACTCCAGTTTGAAATTTGCAATTAAAAAAAAGTAGCAACAACCACTAGAAGGCAATGTGTGTATTAGTATTTGCTACTGAAAACAACACAGAAGAAGAAGCTCCCAACATGCACATTCACGTGACCACTTCCAGTGAAAAGTTTGAGAAATTGCACATGCATTTCAGAGCTTCGGGTTCAAAACTCTCGCACTAACGCGTTGTCAAAGTATTTTTAAAGTCTGAGGTGCCGAATGATTCCCAGCCTTAATTTTTACAATATCTATTTCTTTGTTGGGATTTCGAGATGAAATGTTTGTACTTGTATTTTATAATTCAAATATCTAACAAAAGTGTGAAATATAGTCTGGAAAACAAAAACAAGGTGCATACATATTTCGTTTTCTTTATTTCTACAGTTCACTAATGTCTAGAGTGATTTTAAAGGATGTAGCGGTATACTGATGTTTGGTGTGTCTTTCTAAGTAAAGTCAAAGTACTACTTCAGTTCACAAAAGGCCAAATCTTCCAGCTTCTTATCTAAATGGCTTGAACTTTTTCTTCAACTATCACCACATACGCACGACTTTACCATATATTGTGAAGCTTTGGTTGCTTTTGCAACATGAGATTAATTTCTCTTTAAGCTAAAGGTACTGAACTCTGAAGCATTTCCTGGTAGATATTCAATAGCAGCAGCCACACAGTCTCCATGTTGCCGACGCACAGTAAAACTAACAGCAATTGATTCTTCCTATCAGCAAGACATTTCATTTACTGGAACAAATGCACTTGGGCTTTTGTTGTGTTTACTGGGCAGAGTGACAGGAATAATTATCTCAAGGTGATGCTGTGATTGTGAAGCCAGATGAAAAGTGAGGCAGTGAGAATAGGGGTGGCTTTTAGGGTCGCTGCAGTGAGGCTCCTATTTAATGGGTCCGACGTTTGCTGTAACTTATGTTTTGTCAATATGCCATGAATTCAGTGTCTTTGTGTTGTTAGATGCTAGCCTCAAGAAGTTGGTTAGATAATTGAAGAAACTTTATTTAAAGTTCTTAGTCACCCAAGACTGAAGTAATTAACCTTGAAAGTGGTTATGGTTACTGCTCAAAGTTACAGAGCATTCTAAATACATGCTTGTGAAATGTAGCCTAACCCTGAAAACATTTTAATTATAAAGCTTGTAATACGTTTTCATGTTTTTGCCAGAATTGAGTAATACTGAATCAGTAACTGTGATGTTGTCCACACTATACCGTTAGAGATGATTAAAATCCCACTCCAATCATCTTTTAATGTATTTTAAAAGTGTTCCCAGTAGTCTTTTAAATAGGATTATTTCAAAACATAGTTTTCTAGGACATAGTTTCTGCAGAGCAGCATTGGTTTGTTAGAAATTATCCTCTGAGTTGTAGGCAGGACCGTTGGTGCGCAACTGTAGATCCATGTACGGCTTTTTTTTTCCTTGTCCAAGTGGATTTGGTTAAAAAACTGCATGGCTTAGTAGTTCCAATTTTGGTCACCATTTTTGTTGCCCCGAAAATATTATTAGGCTGGAGGTGTGAGGTGCTGTAAGCTAGCAGGAGAATGTGTAAAGTTGAAAAAGGGGCGGGCTTACTCTGCGCCAATGGCCCCGCCCACAACTCAGAGGCAAATTGCTAGTGAACTGCTGCCATGTTCCTGAAACTATGACCTAGAAAACAACATAGCTGTGTTGTGACATCGTTCTGGGGCTCCTTTTTTCTTCTGAAAGTCTCATCTGGTTCTGCACCTGGTGGTCTTACAAGAACCACCTGGTGAGAACTTATTGCTCATCACGCCAGCACATCTGTGAGGAGTTCAAGTTGCTCTGAATTTCCCACTCATGGAGTACAGTCCAATACCAGGAGCCAAGAAATAAACAGAATAAAACAAAACACACCCCGTCATAGAAACATGATTCGAGTGGGTATTTTGGTTGCAGCCGCTCCTGTCAACGACCTCCCATGGGCCTGGACAACTCAAAAACAACAGCTCAAAAACCTGCAGGGGATGTAAACAGAATTGAAAGGAAGCAACCAGAGACGGGACGTCTCCCCTTCATGTATTCTGTCCCTGTCACTGGGACTGCTCTTCTTCACGACTGTTCCTAAAAAAGGGTTCTGATACCCCTCACACCCATTTTTTTTTTTTTTGGCATCTGGGATCTTCCCTTTTGGGGAGGGGTACTGTGAAGATTGTGGACATTGATTTGGTTTTTATCAGGTATTTTATGGGTTTTGGTCATGTTCTGTTTTGAATTGTCCATCGGTCCCATCAGTTTCAGGTTTTCTGTGATTCACAGCTGTATTCATTTCAGTTAATTACCCTTAGTCTATTTAAGTGTCTGAACAAAAACAGGTGACCTGACAAGGAAGAACTTGAAACCAGTCACCATTTTTGTTTTTCCGTTTTGGTTTATTTATTAAATGTTTCACCTTTCTGCCACCTTGCCTGGTCCCCTGGGTTTGGGTCCTTCAACAGCAGTTCCTGACACCAATGAGACACAGCAACTCATTGAAATGTGGTTGTAGGAGTGCAGGCTTGTTAAAACAACTTTTAACGTGATACACATTGCTTCTCCCTTTGTTTTCCTGACAGTCTATGAGTCAAACACTTATTAGCCTAACTTCTGTCCTTATGAACCATCTTGCAGCACGCCTCCACTGTACCAAAGTAGCAGTAAAAAGGGTTAAACCTGATATTATTACAGAGCATCAACATTGTCCTGTGCCGACAAGGACTGCAAAGCTTAGAACTTCGACAGAGAGGACTATCATTAAACTAATATTCAATCAACAACCTGATCAAAGTGAGAGATTCTGTTGTCTTTGTATTTTTGATTGAAAATGTTTACCTCACTACAGCCCATGTAGAATGAAGGAAACAAACGCGGATCAAAATTGATCATTTAACCATAATTTTGAGTAAAGACAAAAACAACCGCTGGTGGGGGGAAGGATGACGGAGCTCAACTTCAGAACAGCATGGCATTACCTTTTTAGGATTCCTTCCCAAACTATACTGATGATTCCAAGCTACAGTACCTGGAAGTGAAACAACACGTAAAAGTACAGAAAATCCTGATGAGGCGGAAGTCTGTCTGACAACTCATGCCTTAAGTTATAAATCTTATAGCAATAATAATAAAAAAAAAGAAAAAAAAAAAATATATATATATATATATATATATTTTTTTTTTTTTTTTCTTTTAATTGTGTTTTTGTAATTAAAGTATTACAACTCCAGCTACTTACAGGAAATAATTGCCAAGTAAATGTTTATAAAACTGTAGCTGGATCTGTGTCAACCCAAAGAAAAATATGTAATTTAGTTAAAATTTTTATTATCGACTGAAAGCTGCATGAGATCGGAGCACTAATGAGAACAGGTGTCACACCAAAACTGCGTTGCCTGCAAGATACTTTAAATCTCACTTTAAATATTTCACTTCCTAAAAATGTTTTTCCTTTTTTTTTTTTCATAGATCAAAACATTCCTCGTGCTGCTAAATGGGATAAACTGAGTCGTCCAAGGATATTTTGTCATCTACAAAAGCTTAAATGGAAATTGCAATGTCAACACTGTATTTTTCACCCCAAGTCATTATTCTGAGAGTAAACCGAGAGCTGTGATTAAAAGTGTGTTTGTTTCTAGCATGTTGTGGAACAAATGAGATCCCTATGACCATGATTTCATGAAGGACTGCCGTTGGAATGGCTCTGATCATCTGAACGACTGCGCTTTCCCAACCTCCTTCCACTCTGTCAGCTCACTCAGCCGAGCTGTGCTGCCTTAGAAGTAAAAAGGACACCAAGTGGACGCGGATAAAACAAGAACAGTGGAAAAAAACTAAAGCAGAACCAAAGCACAGGCACCATAAAAAGTGCATTTATACTCTGCTGAGGTGCATTAAGCAATGAGAATCATTTTCATCGACAGACTAAAGGTCAATAAGGGGATATGGAGTAGATCCAAAGTGCCTCCTACACTTTTGCCATGGCGGTCACAGACGAAGACAAACTGTGGTGCCAGCTATCAGTGCACACCCACTAGAGATCACTTGCCGAAGATCAATGTGAACTACTCCTACTCGCTCCATGAAAAGTCCATAAAGGTGATGAGCTGCTACTGCTTGCCAAGTCTTTACAAATCAAATGATATAATTAATATTACAAAGAGACAAATAACCAAAGGAGAAGATTTAAATTTGGCCAGCATACAGTAACTTTCTTTTGTGTGTGCACAAGTTGAAGTAACACACTGAAACTCAGCAAAACCAATCATCTACTTGTTTTTATTTTATCTAAAATATACCTTAGCTGCTGCTTATGATAAAACTTTTATCTTGTTCCCATATCAAAGTATCTCTACTAGTTTTTAATTATTATTTTGTAGTTTTTAGCCAAAAATAATAAGGACAAAGTTTCTGCAGAGCGGCAATAGTTTGTTAGAAATACGCCTCTAAATTGAGGAAGGTACATTTGGTGCAGCGTAAGCCTTCCTCTACGTCCTGTTATCCATCTCACACCCACTAGCTTAACATGACTGGTGCAACAAAAATAGTGAGTATTATCGGATCTATCCCGCTGCACAGCTCAGAACAGGAAAACGAAGACGTGCATGGATCTATTTGTCTACAACTAAATGCATCAGAATGGAGGGAGCTCGTGCCCCCCAGCGTAATTTCTACATCACAAGTATAATCTTTTTCCAATGGCAATTATGTGTCTGCTCCTTATTCACAACTATTTGAATAAAGAAATACTCAGAAATGCAATTTTAAGATGACTTTTCTTTACATCTGTCCTCCATTATCAGAAAAATTCCAATAACAAAATACCAAAACAGTTTGTATCAGGGGGATCTTTATACAAAGACAGCCTCTGAACCAATATGAACCTAAAGTCAAGGAAGCAGTCCCATTAACATGCTGAATCAATTGAGCCATTTCTGTGTGGATTGATCAGTTCAGGCTGTATAACAAAGAAAAGTCTCCTGAAAATGTACCTGCATCATCAACATACAGTTGAAAGGGCATGAAGTTAAAGACGGGGTAGGGATATAGTCCATGTTTCAACTTCCATCCACATATTTTCAGAACCAACCGAAACTAGTTACTGTTGGGCAAAGATGGGGTACACCCCAAACAAGTCACAAGTCTCCAATCACAGATTACTGATGTCATGTGGTTCCAACATGGTGACATCCATATTGTGTTACAATGGCAACCGAATTGACTTAATTTGGTTGGAGCCGTAGGTAGGTAAACCATTATCTATGGGTGAGGGTGATGTCAGAGTCACCTGGTTTAGTTGTCATATTGTTGTGGGCTTACCACCTGCACTAAACAGCATGAGACTATGTATCATGGTGCTCGCGGGTTGCCGTGTCCCAATCTTGATTGGACCCAGCTATAACTGCAATTATCCCATCACTTTTGGGTATTATTTAGGAGATGCCCTCTGCAGTTGTTACCTTCTTCAATGCAGTCCTTTGGACTCTTACCTTGTTGTTTTCTAGCTCAAGTAGTTCCTGTCTCTTGTCTGCCCTACCACTCACTACTACTACTACTAATACTACTGTTTCCAGGGTTATCGTCATCACCACCATTGTCATACGTGCCGACCTGTGTGCAACTTTCCACCACTGCTGTCTGGATAATACAGGAACCGTGCCTGGATTCTGCTTCCTGCGCGTCCATCTGCCACTTCCAGTCATCACACATCCACCGGACAATAAAAAGTTAGCAATCCCTCATCCTACATTACGTGGTCCTTCTGGGTCTACTATGCCTCGCCGCGTTACCATGACACTAGGTTTACACCACCCTCGGCAACACACGTTCAACCACTTGCAATAAGAATTCTATGTTAATAAATGTGCATTTCAACTCTCAATGTTCACGCGTCGCTAACCATTTTTAGGCTCTTTGTATTCAACATTAACCCATTGAACATTTGTTGAAAGGTAAACCAGGTTGAAATTTGACCAATTAGGCACTTGGATTCGGTAGTGATTCATGGAAGTACCAACCGTTAGAGGAGAAATGAATGATCGCGGTTTATGTCCGGATGGGATTTTACGACACCAAATCTTTCCTATGTTGGCAAATAACTGTGAAAGAAAAAGCCTGGAGAAAGATTTGCATTATTCTGGAATTTTGTACCAAACCTTTACCAACAGTGCACTGGCATTGGATATTGACAATCCTGTGTAACCACCATTTCTCTAAACATGCATTCAGCTCATATTACTTGTATTAGTCCTTCAGGGAGCATTTCATAAAATGAAGAAAACATTAACACACTGTAATAACTTGCATTTTTTTAATTATTTGTGAAGCTTAATGAGTTTATTTGTCCAGGTTCTTGTTTTATTCTTTTCTACAGAATTTCTCTTCAAATAAATGAGAATCTTAGCTGCAGAATTTCAACCTTTTTTTGTGACCATTCTTTTGTTGAACAACTCAAGGTCTTCTTACTTGAAAAACCATTTTTAAAAAAATGTATTTTATATTCTGACTTTACTTCTAATACTGATGACCATTTTATTCAATGGATGTACAAAACATTAAACTAAACTTTTAAAAATTACATATATACTTGAATCCCATGTTTTCTTAAATAGATTTAGCTGCTTTTTGTGTTTTGTAGTATTGCAGAGGCTTCTGTGGCAATACCAAACTATTAGCTATAGTTTTCCTCTATAAAAAAAAGAGAGGAAATTATAAATTGAATCAACGCAACAGATTTTTTATTCCTAAATCTGAGTCACCAGCTGCTATTGCACTACACAAATAAAATTACCTGGATCCATTCTGTGCAAGACTACAAAAAGTGCAAGCTCATGACCTTTCCTATAGACGCCTTTTAATAAAACATATTGAATTTTTGGGCACTGACACCTTTAACTCCCAAAATTCTAAATGAATTATGAGCTGCATGGACAGACGTGTCGGTGCAGCAAAGCTTTTAGGATTCCAAATAGAAAATGAAAACGGGGGATTTTTGCTAAAACATTTAGCAATGTGCCCTGTTTCACCTCTAGGGTTGACAATTAGACAAATGAAGCAGCATTGTTGTGTTCAACCAGACAAAGTGAATGCATTACAAATGAAGGGTGGTTGATGGATGCTTCGTGAAATGATGCAATTGTTTTTGGTGGATATGCCGCTTGCATCATGTTGGTGGGAGAATGCATGGAGGTGTCTGGAGGCAAGATAAATCAACCGCGTCGAAAAATCTGCAGCAAGACTAAAAGGCTTCATGTTCAACATTCTACGTGTGTGTTTGTGTATATCTTTTCAATTTCCTTGCTATGGGTTGTACTGCAGAAGCCAAAGAAAACCAAGACAAAGTAGAAGAAATCTGGGGTCTAAGTGACGCAGGCTAAAGCTCTGCAAGAATCAGAAAAGTTATTTAAACTACACATTCCCACTACCAACTCGTCATATATGGACGTCTGGTTTGGGCACCCTCTGCATCACCTTACGATGTTTTGGCTGTCCTTACCTGTTCGTATTTTGACTTGCTGACTGGCTATTCATAAACACGGACTTAGGTAATGCTGGGCGATATGACAATAAATATCGTGTGGGCAATAGAAAAGTGTCCATTGTCTCACTTTTCTTTTATTGTTTCTATTTGTTTATTTTTTTTCGCTGAACTTCTGTGCAAAAAGGTGTTTCACTACTAAAAACGTGAAACTACTGTGCTCGTAAAAAGTTTCTCATTTGCAACTATTCAGTTAAGCGTTACTTGACAGAAATAATCTCAAGGAAAAGTGACTTATAACATTTGTGTCAATTTTTTCAGAGAATAACTGAAAACATTCTTTATTGGGGTATATCACGATATATATGGTTTTTGTAATAAAAAATATTGATATACTATTTCCATATTACCCAGAAATAGACCAAGGAGTCTAATAGTTTGTGTAATTCTTAGTCTTTGTGTAGATTTTAATATAATCACCATCATGCATCACGCTCCAGGTTTATTTATAGAAATGTTTGAAATATCACTCATCTTTGACACTTTCTGCAAAAACATAAATACTCCAGCATTGGAGTTGTTTTTTGATGATCAGTTTTTAAAATCAGACCAAAGTTCAGTATTTTATGATAATTTTACTGTTTCTACTAAGCTTTATCTCATTGTTAAGGACGTGTCCAAAACAATGTTTTTCTTTAGGACAATGGTGAAAAGCCAACATACCGTCTCTAGCGATAGACTTCATTGTCACCGGCATCATGTCTGGTGTTAAAGTGTCAACATGCTAACTACAAGGCAGTTTTGTTCTTTCTAGTAGTCTCCTGTTTGGATACTTCTGCTCTTCCCATGTTCTTCTTAATCCAATTTACGTTATTTGGTATTTTTTTGTAGTTTTGCCACTGTAATACTATTTCTCCATGACTGGAGTTTTTCTGCTATTTTCAGTTCAAATGACCAACTAATTTAGTATTTAACAATAGTTTCCAACCTGCTCTCCCAATATAATAATTCTGCTAATATTTTAATATAATAATTGAATTTTGCAAGAAGCATAAAAAGTTTTCTGACCAACGCAGGAACAAGGAATAATTCTAAAAAGTTTGCTTATTTTTTATCCCAACTACTATAGAAAATTGGTTTCATTTTCACTTTGTGCTTTTTTTTAGTTCTTGGATAATAGAGGTACCTCTTTCATTATTCCCTCCACCAGCCTCCTTCCTCGTAGCAGCAGCTAATTGCAGCAGAGAGATTTGTGCTGGGCAGTCCCTCCGTGGTGATGTGGGCCTGAAACCCATCAGCTTCATTTCACACCACAGTAAATTATATAAACCATTCATCAGTTTTTGAACACGCCTTGTAAATACAAAGCCTGCGTGTTGTACTCACTTATACATATGTATTCGTCCCTGTACACAAACACATATTTTCTCCAGCTGCACACTTTCTTTCCCAGCGTGTCTCATTAATCATTTCTGCTGGTGTTATGACAGCTGGGCAGGAGGGTCTCTGACAGTGGCTCACCTCTTCTTGTCTTCCGTGGCAGGAATAAAAATATTCCTCCAATTGGATTCCCTAAAACACTGCATTCTGTCCTTAATGAGGAAGATAAAATGGATTCACTTGATTTCTGTAGTTGAGGCACATCTTTCATCATTCAGACAAGATGCTGATGGTCCCTCGTGAAGAGCTGATTTTTTGTGAAATGAGGATTTTCATAATACGAGAATGGAACATTATTCAGCGAACGGATTTGGAAATGCCAAGGTGTCAACCAGCCCTGTGAAAAAGTTAATTTGACGGTTAAACCGCAAACGATGTTGCTGTACAACCATTTTCTACATATTCTTTCATAGGTTTCTCTGCAACTAAGCAATTATTATGCTTGCACTAAAGTAAAAGTATATATAAAAAAAGAAGATGGTAAAAATTATGATTAAAATGCATTAATAAAATTTGATCCAAAACTCATGTTGTTGACCTTTCGGCATGAGGTCACCATAGCAAACCACCAGATTGGCACAGGTGGTTTGGCACAGAGTTTTACGCCAGATGCCCTTCCTGACACAACCCTTTATTTTATCATGGTTGGAGACCCCTACAGGAAGAATCTATGGCTTCTTTTTTTTTTTTTTTTTTTTTTTTTTCTGGAAAAGCAGAGAGAGGTTGGGGGGGGGTTTAGAGAATAAAAGAAGATGGCAGTGGAGGAAAGCAACATAGTAAAACAACCAGGTCTAAATAGCAAACTGGAATGGGCGGGGCCTGTCTACACACACACACTCAGTTGTTACACACATACCTGTTGGCCAAAATAGTCTCCACATTTAAATTAGTTAAAATGTACACAATACAACTGCAGCTCACACTCACTTTATCATACAAACCGATACAAATAAAGTCTTTCATTCTGTCACGCATACTATTAGTGCAAAGGTGAGCTGACACCTGTGCTCAGGTGAGTGTTTATGATGTGCAAATAAGGATGATAATGGAAATGTACAAAGGGAGAGAGCGCTCGGCCATCCCCACGCCCCGACCCGCACCGAGGCAGCAGCCCGGGCCCCCCAACACCCGCCATGGAGTCGCGGAGAGAATCCACCCACCGGGCGATCCCGGCAAACACCCAGACTAGGGCACGTGGGACCGCCGCAGAGGCCCCCAACATCCGAGAGCGAGTAGGCACAGGAACACAGAGAGTGCAGGCCCCAGCCCAGCTAGAAGAGCAGCCCCCCCCCCCATGCCAGGAGGGCCAACGCGAGCCCCCGCCCCTGGAGAGTCCCCCCAACCCCAGAAGAGCAGCACAACACCACCCAGCAGCGTCGGGAATCCCCTCGCCCCACCCCAAGTACGGGCCATTTTCGGCTTTGTTACGACTCCACAGAGTCCAGCTTCAGTTCTAAGACTTAACTTCTCTCCTATTTGTTATGCTGTTTAGCTGGCTGTTCCTCTTGTTGCTGCTCCCCTAGCAGACTACAGCAAACAAGCATGCTGGCAGCAACAACTGATAAAACATCTGCTGCTGTTTCTGCAAATGTTGAAGCAAGCACAGCCTTTCCTACCTCTGTCCTGCATAGTGGTCTGTGAATCAAATTCAATTATTGGTTAAGGACGAGGAACAGGTACTTGTTTAAATGACTTTTTTAGTGGTTGCCTGTTCCGATGCATGTACTTGTAGATGACTAACGCTATCTTCATTTTCCTGGCTTGAGCTGGCATCTGGCTCAGAATTAAATGGGTGTATATGTCCTCCATCATTTTAGTGACTGCCTTTTGATTTTTGAGTTTCACCAGTGTCTATGGCAGACACGTAATCCTGTCCACCTTCATCCACATTTTTCATGGGACGGATAACGCATCATTGTAAGGCTGGGGTCATCTGGACCCAATCAGATAGCAGTTCAATTTGTTTCAATTTTATTTTTATATCACAAAGAAACTTGTCCTCATTGGGCTTCATGCCGGTAATTTTACAGATGCCGAAAAATAGTCATAATCACCTGGGGTCGGATTCTTCTCACAGAAGTTCCAGTTGGACTTGAAAATACTCAAAAGAATGTCCAGAAGAGTTAGGTGACCCTGTCCAGTAGGTTTTGAACAGCCAGTCACTTGTACAGCTATGGCGGTAAGAAACAAGTCCACCAGGCTCCCTTTGACACTTCTTAAAACCCTTCTAGATATGTTAATTGAGTCTGCTGAGAGTTTGCCCCGTTTAAGCACCGGCAACTTTTGCTTCACCATTCAACCTACTGTACAAAATCTTTCTTAGTAATGGCTTGGTCACATGCACCCATAGGAGGGGTTAAACCTCACAGGTGCTGTGGATTTTTGGGTTGTAGAAGTTGAAATTCTATGTCTTGAGTTAAAGTTAAAGTCCATTTCCTGGAGCTGGGGACTTGAGAGTCATTTACTGCTGCCCAAGTGGGCCCTTGTGGGCCTAGCTGTAAGTATCTTCCAGGAGGCCCACAACTCACTGGAGGCCCACATGGGATGGCTTCAACAAGTATTATGGGGACATTGGGGACATTGACTCTAAGAGGATCTTGTGTTCCACCTCCATTGACAATGCAACCAGAAACCAGCTGAGTGGCCTTGTGTAGATTCCACCTTGAGAGTGGAAGGTCAGATCCAGGCCGAGTCATACAAAATAAAAGAAGGACCCAATGCTTTACTTACTTGACTCTCAGCATTAAGGGGTTGGATTGGGGAGGTTAAACCACCACATGGTTCCTGAGTATGGCTCTTTCTACAGCTCACTGCTCCCCCCTGGGGATGGGTCAACAAATTTCACACACCTCGGTGCGTGACAACTAATGGGACTTCAACTTTAAAATAAAACCTGGACTTAAGTTACTGGCTTTTCAAAACCTGCTGGACATAATCACCCAGCTCTTCTGGACAGGCTTTTACCAGCCTGGCAATCACCCCGCCCGGCCACTTTCCTTACTGCCAGCCTCTACAGCGCCTCACTTGAAGTGCACTAATCTGAACCAAGAATACAGAGGTGGAGGAGTCCTGCAGATAATAGGGATACGGGTGAGGAAAACAAGGCAAAGGATGTGTGGCGGGGGTGCAGGCTTTGACAGAGGGGAGTCAGACAGAAAAGAGGGACCAGGGCTGAGAGGAATAGCTTGCTCTATTATTGGAGAAGGGGGAGATAAAGGTGATGTTGGTGGGGATGGATCACCTCCCGGCAGATGATTCAATGCAGGTGGTGCCAGAGGAGAGGAGAGGCATGACAAGTGGACTTTAAACCTGTTAAAGAAGGTATTGAACTTGTTTTTTCTCTCAACACTCCTAGTTACTCCAGCCTTCATCTCACTGCATTCTGTTCTAATCTTCATCTCCTCCTACACTGTTTTCCCAATCACGACAGCAGCAGGGCAAAACATTAATGATGAACCCCCAAATTGTGCATTTAAAGTCCCACTCCAATTATCTTTTGATCATTCCCAATAGCCTTATTCATTTTTATTATGCTGTTTTTTAGCTGAAATAGTAATAATGGTGAAAATGTTGTTTTCTAGGACATGGTTTCTACAAAGTGTCAGTAGTTCATTAGGAATTCACATCTGAGTTGTGGGAGAGACTGTTGGTGCGGAGTAAGCCGGTCCCCACTTCCCATCAACCCCGTGTAAAGTCCAGTTGTGAAGTTTTATGCCGAATGCCAGCTCGGACGAGGAAAACGAAGACGTACACGGATCTAGTCGTCAACAAGTGTTTGCATCGGGAGCTTGTGGCCTGCAGTTCTGTAGGACCAACAAACTTTTTTCAAACTGAATTTCTTTTGTCTGTTCTTGAGTCAGTAATTTGAATAAAGAAATACTCAGAAACACAATTTTGCCTTCTGGCAACTCTCTTAGTTGCTAGTAAAAAAGTGATCAAAAGGAAATGGTAAAAGTAGAACCTCCTTCAGCGGAAGAACAAGTTAAAAGAATCTACAATATCTACATAATTGAAAAACTGTCCTCTGCCCTCATGATTCAAAGTACCAACTTTTATGAACATTGGACAAAATGGACTAAGTATGTCAAACCAGTAACAGCCAACTTCTTCCAAATTTACAATATCGAAGGGATTTAAAAGACTGTGTAACCTCACTTTTTTATTGTTTAAAAGGTTCTGTATTTTTGTTACGTTGTTAGTATGATTGTACACTATAACAGCTATAAACTTGAAAAGAAAAATGAAAAAAAATGCAAGTTTGAGATTCAGTTTTTCTTAATTTATACCCTCCATCATCGGAATAATGCCACAAGTACATGTTAAAAAAACTCAAATACTATTTGATAATTATAAATTAATTAATTAATAATTAATTATAAATTAAACATGTGAACTTTTTTGTGAACTCTCCTTTTTTATGCATTTTATCAATGAGTTATGCCCAATCTTAGAAAGCTTGTAATTAATTAGATAGTATCTTCTTTTTCCTTTTTCGTCTCGGCTGCTCCCTTTAGGGGTTTCCCGTCTATCAAGCCCACTATCTGTATCCTCCTCACTCATACAAACCATCCACTTGTCCTTCACAGCATCTATACGTTTCCTCTTTAGTTCCTCTTGGGCTCCTCGGCAGCTTAAAAAGTCTCACAAATATAAAATCTCCCATCCAAAACTGTACATTTTGCTTCCAAACTGCAATTTTCACATTTTTATGGATGGACAGAAACTACACTGCAGACTTCACATTTTATTAGACCACATACTGATTTGTTCGAGTAGAGCATATTGGATTCTGTAAATCATCATAATAATGTAAAAAAATGTATTTTTGGTGCAATTGGGGTAAACATTTAGAAAACTTTAATCAATTGAGTGAAAACGTGGGATTTTATAAACTAGAAAACTGTTTTATTTTCATTAAACAGTACATTTTTATTCATTACCTTATATTTTTTTTCGTTGTAGTTTCTGGCACAACTGAAAATGTAAATAAAATCTAACTTTTTTTTTTATAAATATGTATTTATCCATTTGTTTTTGTCTTTTAATTATTGAATGCTGCTTTATTAACTTTATTGTATTGATCATTGTCTGGCTCTCCCTCACAGCGCCTCTATTGTGAAATTACCAGATCAAGATAAATAAATTGCACTTATCTGATTTTAATCCCAAAAAGTTAATTAGAATTTCTGTTACCTTCATCAGTGCCCTTTAGGCTAGAAAATAACTTAGCTATGCCAGAATTTTTCTTTCCAGCAAAATCATTTTTGTCTGTGCATAAATATTCATGACTCACATTTACATTTCTTTTTTTCCCATAGTGCCAGATTTTTACACTGACCCCTCCACCTTTGTACATAAAATTGAAATGCTTCTTTTTTATCCTATTAGCATCTAAATCCCACTCGCTCCTAATAATTTCACTTTACTTTCATCTTCAAATTACTGGAGTATGTGCAGAAGACGAAACATGGCCATGTTTAGACAGATATAACACCATATCTAGCATTTATCTAGCAAATTATGAAGATAAGAGGAAAGCGTATTAGATAAAGCAAGCTGGTGCAATAAAGGGTATGAATGAAGAAATTGGAAAAAAAAGAAACATTTTCTGTTTATTTTCCACAGGGTCCTTTCAGACCAGGATACTGACATATCGAGTATCACAGAAAAAATGAAAACAGGAAAAAACCTGACAAAATATGATAAAAACAAAAAATACTGACAAATTATACACTATCTTAAATAAATAATTACATAGATCTATATGATAAATGAATAATTACATCTTAATATGTTCTATATATTTTTAGGTACATTAAACATAAGTACTTAGGTAACAACAACACATTTCATAGCCACTTTCAGGGAACATAAAGTTATTGTTTGTTTTTTCTCAATGTTTGCAAGGATTGTAATTCCAGAAGAAGTAAACAAGCCCTATGTTGAAGAAATTTCCTTTTTTTAATACAAGTGGGGAAGAAAGTTACAAGTAAAATAAAATATAAAGTACAGTGTTTTTGACACCTAAAAGAAAGGTTGAATCTTTGTTGTGGGAATGTTGCATCAGCCTGAACCAGTGTTCTGTATGTTTCAGTTTCACTTCCTGTTTGCAGCTGGTGTGACAAATGAAAGACTGAATTCAGGTCAGTTGTTTAATTAACCTGTAGGGGGCTTGTCTTGAGTGAAATCAGACTATCTATTCAAATATAAAACTTCTCCACAAAATGAATCAAAAACCATGTCTGCATTTATTACCTATAAAAAAAAAAAAAAAAACACACATTTAGGGGAAACTTGTGAATAAAATCATTTTAAGTCATATTTAACATTTATTCAGGCTTACATTTAGGTGTGTAATTTCAAGATCATTGAGTTTTTGCTAAATTCATCTGCAACAAAATGCCCAGGAGGAAGAAACAAATATGATGGAAGTGTGGGGTTTTCAAAGAAATATGGTTGTTCTCTTAATTTAAGTCGTATTGTCTTGAGCACTTTCAACTAGGATATTTCATTTAAATGCTTCAAGTTGTGTTATTTGCACTAAATGGATTGGTTAATAAAGCCATTGCAATATGAACCTATAATTGCTAATTAAATTATCTTTAAAATGTGTGAATAAGTTAGAAAGTGAATTGATAGATTAAATCTCTCACTGGACTCAACAGCTCACAACCATTCAAAAGGGGAAAGTCGTATTTTAAAGCCCAAGGCTGGAAGTATTGTGAATATGCTAACCTATAGCGGTGTTGCACTGTTTTTATTTTTTTTTTTAAGTTATTAAGTTGAGAGTTAGCAGAGTCGCAGTAACGCTTTTTTATTGCGGCATCAATGTATATATTGCAAACATAATTGGTAGTTACAGGTCTTGTGACTATGCTAACATGTAGCTTTTGTCGTACTGTGCTTTTTTTCTGGAACCCACAAGGTTGAGAGTTAGCATAGTCTCAGTAACATTCGTTATAGCGGCATCACTGTTTATTTTTAGGTGTTATAAACAAGGTTGGGAGTTACAGGTATTGTGAATACGCTAACACTTCTGACGTAGCTAATATGTAGCATACTATAAAAAAGTTGTACTTTAGAGTTACTGGCCCAATCAGATTTCTTCCCTTCTTTCTTCCCTTACATTTAGCCCTCTAAACAGGAAGTTGTGGGAAAAAAAAGGTGTCTCAGACTTCACTGCCAGTAAGCTAGCGTTAGCGCGGAGCTTCCAGCACTCAAATATCCATAACAACAGCGGTTGTATAACTTAAAAAAATGTCATGCTACAACAAGAAATATTTACTTACATTTAAATGTAAACTTCTGTGCTTTAGAGTGAACCCACATGGAATTTACTTCTATATTAGCATTATAAGATTTTAGTTTTATTTGTTTATTTTTTTTAAGTTTTAGGACATACCATCCTTACTATATTTTACCTGTTTGCAAATCCTATAAATCTGTAATTCAGGTGATTCTGTGTGATGCAGGTATAGTGCAGTATGAGTATGACCACGTGAATCTACCGAACCGCCAGATTGCTAATTTTTAGCACAAATCTTTATTAAAGAAACTTTAATTTTATTTAAACTTCAACCATTATCTTACATTTAAAACTGTGTCAGTAATAGTAGCGTAATATTATTGACTGGTATGGTTTCCAGAAGTTCTTTTTATTAACCTTGATTTTTTTTTTTTTCTTATTTTCCTTTCTGAATTGGATTGTAGAAAACCTCGGAGCCAGCATTAAGAAAATGCTCAATCCCACATTGATCCTGCATTACCCAGCATAGAATTAGCAACTCAAAAATGCTTAGATTCAGCTGACGTGAAACAATGTTAATGGCTAGACATAAAAATGACCCTGACGGAGGACATATTTACTAATGCATTTTACAAGCAAGCAAGGGATTATTGAGTGTTACTGAAACAAGATACACGGGTAAGATACATATTTTTTCACTTGTTTACTGCCTTACTTTCTTTTTTGAAATGTTTTTGCAACAACTCCATATTTCTTTATTTGTTGTGTGTTTTTTCTAAATATCTTTTGTCAGAATTTAAAGAAACTGCACAATTCAATTCCAGTTATTGATTCCTACAGCCATGAAATAGAGAACAGAGAGTAAAAAAAATGAAAAGGCAACCGAGGACGAGCGGAGAAGGTTAAATGATAACTAATTGCATACATTACATATGTGTGTCTTTCTACAGAGTTGGAGCCTCTGAAATATGTTGCTGAAGGCCAATTTCCTCCATCAGCGACACAGAACAGAAACCAGGGGTGCAGATTCTTACAGTGGTCTTAATTGCTTTCTTATTATCCACCTTTTAATTCCCAGCTGTTGGGGAGCGCTAACACCATAGAACGCTCCAGCAGCTTCTCAAGTCACTGGAGTTTATTACTTGCTTTGTATCTGTTAAACCCTGGGAGCTACTTTCTTTTGGCAAGAATTTCTCCTTCAGTTAACATTGAATCGGATATCATAATCTTGGTAATTCAGTCAATTAAGTTGGGATTCACGCCGTTTCCCCAAACCTCCCTCTGCCGTAACACCTACCTGTCCTCCCCGAATCTTAGACTTACTAAGATTATCATGTTCCTCTAATTTTTTTTTTTTTGGGAGGATAAAGTATTTAACAGAGAAAATATAACAGATTTGAATTATTAATTTATCAATATATCCCATAATGTATATCCTTAGAAGTGAGGTGTGAAGTTTGTAAACTGCATGCAGAACTGCCGTATATTGGATTGCTACTCTAGTTTTGAATTATGTCTTCAACTTTTGGACCATCAGATCTGTTTTCAAGGATTATCTATTTGTTTGATAAGAAGATCCTCTATGGATCTTACTCACTTGCATCAAGGTTCTTGGTGTTTTTAACTCACAAGAAAAGCTAAACTGAAGAAATCATCCTCCTTCAATAAACAGTAAAGCTAGGCTTAACTGTACATGTTAGACTGTGTTACAAGTAGGGGAGAACGGGGTTGGTTATCACAATGACAATGTTGAACAGCAGACAATAGGTTTTGACTCGCATGATGTCCAGTTTAGGTTATTAATAGCCCACGTTTACAATAAAGTGTTCTGCTTGACTTAATCGTCCAGCAAAAATTTGAAGCCAACAAAGCGGATATGGAGTTTTCCAGACGCCGCACTGGGCTGGATGCAGTGTGAGTGTCTCTGCGTAACTTGAAAAGTGCTAGACTCTGATGTCCGGATAAGAGTTGGACCGGCGTGAGCCATGAGTGATGCTTATAAGGCTGAGAAAGTCTCTTAGCCCCCAACTTCCTGCCTTACTGGCCCATGTGTCAAAGTGTCCTTCGACCTGCTGGTTATTAGTGATGCAACAATACAGTTTGCTCAAGGTTCTATACGTACCTCGATACAAGGGTCACGGTTCAGTTTGTATTGAACAGAAAAAAAAACTAAACATGACATCCTCCTATTCCACAGATTATGATTTCTGTTTTAAACTGAAACAACAAAGAAATCAGATTTTTTTTTCAAGTGCGCAGCTTTTGGCAGCTATTGTAGCATCACACTTAAATAAGACTCTTGTAAACTTGTAAACATTACAACTTGTAAACAATTATATCAAATGTAAAAGTGCCTCAGTCCTCAATACTTGTAAACATGAATATAATAGACTTCATCAATCTAAACTGTCTTTACAGCCTGCAGTACTCCACTCTTAATTTTCCAGCATGAGGGCCGTCATGTAATTAACATTTACAGAGAAGTAGCTCTCTGATGCCCGTGAAGTCCAGCTGGACGTGGAAAGTTGTGTGTTTATACCAAGTCGTCTTCAATTTGTGCACTTGTTCATATAGTGCAGAAATATATAGATTTTTCTGTGAAATATGGACTTTATTGTGGGTCATCTAGTTTCATTAAATGGCAAAAGCCCTCATTATCACTTAAGTAGCAGAGCTGCCATCAGTGTGATGGTGTGTGCACGGTGAATGAGACGATGGAAGCGCTTTGAGCTTTCATGGAAGGTGGAAAAACTCTATATGAATACACGCCATTTACCAGTGCTGTACATTTTTCGTGAAGTTACACTGTTTTTTCCCTTTAACCCTTCCGCTCTCCTTGGGGTCCAGATGGCTCCAACCACATATTGTTATGCGATTTCTTCCATGACAAATGTGGACGAAGGGGGACAGGATTTTATGTCTGCCATGGACATTAATGAAACTCCGAAATCAGTGAAAAAAAAAAAGTTCAGCGCACTGTCCTGTGGTGTCCAGATGACCCCACTTTTAATGTAAACAAGCTAAGGAGAACGGAAGGGTTAATAAAGGTTGTCCATCCATCTACATCCTTTAGTAGTAATATGTTAATGAGAAATATTGCAACTTTCATTGCAAATTTTTAGAAAAATTATCTAAGACCCTGAAGGGACTGGTTTATGTTATGACGTTAATATGAAATGACCTCCTAACTCTGTATCATTATTAAGTTCACATAGTCTCCTAATCGTTCCCTCTCATTTGCTGTACTTTGCCGTGTCATTATTATGAGCCATTAAT
Organism: Oryzias javanicus; assembly: GCA_003999625.1. Lineage (NCBI taxonomy): Eukaryota > Metazoa > Chordata > Actinopteri > Beloniformes > Adrianichthyidae > Oryzias > Oryzias javanicus. The sequence goes on along the minus strand of CM012455.1, from coordinate 17,134,495 downwards.
TGCACACATTGGGAGGCAAGCCGCCAGTCCTGCCAAGTTTTGGATGCTGCTAATTCCCTAAAACAATGAGTTTTTAATGACCTCCCTTTAACAGTACATCTAAAATCTGAGAAGGAATAGTTTAGCACAACAAATAAATTAAATGGAAAAAAATATATATCATTTAAGGATTAAAATTTAACAAATAAGCCATATTATGTTGTTTCATGCGCATGTATTTCAAACTTAAAAAAACTCTCAACCGCATTAAAGACCAAAATTGTGTTTTGGTTCATGTGTTGCAAACAAGGTTGAGAGTTACAGGTATTATAGGTATGCTAATGTTAAAGCTAATGCTAATGCTTCTAACATGGCTAATGTGTAGCATGTGGATACCAAGTTATAGATCTTCTGTGAATGTAACACATGCTTTTTCTTGAGTGGTTGAATTCCACCAACTTCATTGTAAAAAGCTATTTTACCAGCTCTAGTAACTGTATTTTTGTCAGTGTGTCCGGTGGTACTTGAACTCACCACGTTTGCATAGCACGCATCGGCAAACATGGCTGTTTCCTTTTTTGTTATGTGTCAAACTGAATAAAAAATCTTACAGACATCAACCAAGAATCATAGTCAGTCAGTACTGGAACACAACACAAAATGTAATAAGGAATGTTGAGTTTACTTATCTTGGACTACTGTGACGCCCAATGCCCCTTATGGTTTGGTGTGCCTTATATATTAATGGTATGATACCTTTTTGGGCCATGTCTCCCTTGTAAAAGAGATGTAAGTCTCAATGGGATTTCCTGGTAAAATAAATGTAAAAACATATATATATATATATATATATATGACATAAGTTCAAAAATAGAACTTTCATTGACGGTACGTCCTAGAGCGTAATATATAGTACATCATTATAAATGTCGTTATATATGCACAAGTTGGGCAGTATCAATATCCTCTGCATCCGACGTGGGGGAGCCATCTGCTGGCGTCAGCTGTTGGACCTAGTGACCTCCCCCCCCCTCTTTTGGGGAGGAACCTGGGACAACACTAATGGCCATGTCAGGACCTAAGAATCATATAACATCTCAGCTGGGTAGGGCAGGCCCTGGATATGTGGTCTTGGGCTAAACTGTAAGTAGTAGACGTACCTAAACAAGAAGATAAGATATAAATAGTGTAAAAGCTCAACACATTTATTGATTTTTTTCATATTTTTGCTATTGATATACATCGCTGCACTACTTTAAAAGCAGAGCTTTTATTGTTTCTGTAAGGAGATGCTCTTAATCCCCTTTGGTGACCCTCATTTGTCCTAATAATTACAGCAATTGCATGGCCCCAGCTGACTTCTCTGCCCAGAGGAGACCATTAAAACACATTTCTAAACGCTGCACCTCCCAAACACTGCATACTGTTGGTGCATTCTTCAATTAGCCAGAAATGGCAGCGAGACGGAAAACAACCCAAATCCTTCAAAGCAGAATGGTGAAAGTGCATGTGCTAATGGTAGCATGACTCCGGGCCATAGAAGTCATTGTGATAATTAGCATGGGAGCTATGATCCATACAAAGCCGAATCACGGGTGCTGTCACATAACAGGGGAGCCTGTATGACGACTGGAGGACAGTGCCATCTGTCATTAGGCTGCTGTTTTCTCACGGTTACATCACTTTTTTTAGACGTGTTCTGAAGTGAAGTAAAAAAAATCCAAATGCCGCTAAGGGCAAAAAACTTTCACGTTCCATAAATAAAAAATAAGCTTAATACATGTCAATTTTGTCCAAAGATCTTGCCATAGAAAGCAAACCAAGACATCTTTAGGGAAAAAAATGTGTGCTGTAGGAAATGTAACTCAATTTTATTTATATATATATATTTCAAGATTGAATATACTTTAATAATCCCATAGAATGGGGAAATTCATTGTTTTTCAGTACAACTCAGAACAAAACAAAATAAAGAGGTACACATAGACAGTTCAAGGTTCACTGCGAAAGCAGCCAACTAACCACCGGCCCTTATTAGCATGGGAATAGAAGGCCACAAGAGGGGCGGCGAGGGCACAGGTGGCAAAAAAAGATGCAATACATGAGGTTTGATGAGGAGGATGGGCAGGGGGAGAGGACACCTTTGCATTAGTCCATTAGCTGCTTCCAAGAGCACGCATCCAGACTATGCTTGGGCAGGAATGCCTATACATACATATATATATATATTATATATATATTATATATTATTATATATAATTATATATATTATATATATATATATATATATATATATATATATATATATAAATTAGCATAAAAAACATAACATAAATTAGCACAAAAAACATAAAAATTATCGTGAAAAACATTAAGAAAAATAGCACAAAAATCTTTTTTTAAATTTTGGATTGAATACACTATGCCTACATAAGAAAGAATTCCATTTGAGTGGATTTCTTGTGCCAAAGGTCTTTGGGATCCTTTTGGGGCACCATCTGTAAAGGCCATTTTGTGTGTGCTTTATTTAAGAGATATGTAGAACTAGATCGTAGGTGTTCATATGTATCTGCTTTTTTCTCCTACCGGTTTCATACTAATTTTTGTTTTTTTATTTTTCACAGCACGAATTGCAAGAACATTTAATCTCAGTCAGTCAATATTTGGATTGAAGATGAGTCGCTGTTTCAGCACGTAAAACTTAACATTTGTCTGTCCCGCTCTTCAGTGACATGCTCTTGAAATGTATTGGGGAAGACAGAGCACGTCACGAGCTCTTTGATGGAGCTGTTTTCCTAGAGGAGTTCAGTCTGTCATGACTGGAAAAGTCTGTAGATCATAATGGCTAGTTAATAAAATAAAAAAAACACACACACACAAAAAAGAAAGAACAAAATAGAAGATGACTGACAGTGTTTTGTCTCCCACTTGGATACACAATCTCAGTGGTTGACAACCCAAGAAGAATTGCACACCCATGTGCACAAGTTTCATTGATGCTGGTCTACTTTAAGAAATGAGATTATAACCCTAAATCACTCTCTTTTTTTCTCTTTTGAGTCAAAAATACATAATATATATATATTTTTTATTTCTTTATTCATTTAAATGAAAAATGAGGCTGCCTGGGGGTAAGAAAACACGGCCACGTGTGTTTTTCTTCAAAAAAAGGGACAGCACAGGCAATGCACAAGTGGATAATTTATTTTTTGTCATTTCATGAATGCACCATAGCATTTTTTGCCAAAACAACTCTTAATCACTAAAAGCAAAACATGACTCAATAAGTGCTTGTTCTGCAAATGCAACATGCACCCATGAAGAGCTCTTCAGACCGGGACCCGCGGAGCGCGCTCATATGCAGAGTTGTCCTCTCGTCCTCGCCGCTGAATGGGCATGAGCTTCCCGTATTCACATCAAAGCAATCCTATTGTCTGCTTTTCTTTTATCCAGTATGGTTTCATGGTAGTGCTGTCAAAGAAATGTATTCAAGCAGCCTGAACTTTGAAGTGCCCACTCCCCATGAGATGGGAGCGTTGGTTTGTCCTTTTTTTTTTTTCCACCTGTATAAGAAATGATAGAAACAGACTCTTCTGGGTCTGACCATTCAACTACCAATGCTATATTAGTGGTTTGGTGAATACTGAAGGCATCTGCATAAATATCTATTAATTGGCGTCTCTATCCAACTTTTTTCTTTCCTGAGTTGGTCATGTTTTCATCTATAATGCATAGGTGTCATAAATTCCTGGGACCAAACTCTTAATCAAACAGTTCGCATGTTTCAATTAAGTCAGACCTTTACTTCAACATCAAGAAGTTGAGGTAAAGAATGCTCTGAGGCACATAACCCGTTCTGAGCTGCCTTCCAACACATTTCTAATAACTGTCTGCATATTTTGTCTAGAAACAGCTTTCAAACCAGCTTGAGTGAATGCAAGGTCAAGCTTTGTGGCCGGGCAAAGGAGGTGGTGGTTTAAAGGAGTCACATTTCCATACGTCAGCTCTAATAAAAGTCAAGACAATCATTTGATCAGTGTTACAGTTGCTTGACATTTAACATTGAGTTGTGAGCGGACTGATTGTTTTTTTTTCTTCTTTTACTTCAAGGGGGTAAAAGAGAGAGTGAAAAGCTTAGAAATATTTTGTCAGATGAAGAAGACGTGTCTCGCATTAAATGTCATCTTAACTCACTAATATTTGTATGTCTCAAAACACTTATCATGACCTTTTTATTGTAAAACCTTCAGAGAAAAGACAAGTTGATTACTGCACGAAGATAAGGATTTCAATGTTTTCCCTGCTGACCTCCACTCCCAACATATTCTCATTCCCAAGTTGTCACATACTGACGTATGGTTAAAGACCCTTTTTGACAATTTTAGTGTCCTCAACTCATTATTTTTTCCAATGTCCCAATTAAACCAGGTGTCCGGTCGTATTGTAGGATGCGGTACCGGACGTGGACCAAACCATGGGATGCATCCAGGTGATCCTGTTGTATGGTACATTAGTCAGGTGCAAATACTGGCTCCTACTGACCACGCGCAAATACTGCAAAAATTCGAATGATGCATCTGTGTCTCACTTACTTCACCCTTACCTTACCTTGTGTGTTGTTTAAATGTTTGTTGGAATCTGTTTCTTGCAGTATTCTGTATAAACTAGTAAGTATACAACCTTGATTTTCCCTGCTGGCCATCTGCATGCCTCGTACAGGTTTTCCTACAGACAGCCTGTATCTCCTTGTTATGGCAACTGTGTCGAAGGCCAAAGACACAGTTGGGGCTCCAGAACAGAGTAGTATCCATTTTTAATTGAAACAGTTCAAGATCTAACAACTGGTGAGGGCCAATTTGCCATCAACTACACTCAATAAGTCCTTCAGAATTATTGTGGATGACAAATTCCCAGAATCTGACTGTTACTCCGTTAACACCTTATCACACGCACGTTGAACTGTCTCTGTTCGTGAAATGTGCTATACAAGTAAACTTGCCTCGCTGCACCATGACCAGGTCCCAGATGTGCGGAAGACGACGGATAGATGGATGTTTTATTTACTATTTACTGCATATAGAGGCTTGGAAAAACTACTGCGACCCAGGCCCAATAGGGAAAAAAAAAACTGTCTCATAGAACAGCAACGGCACTGAATAGCATAGATGTTGCACAAACGTATAATAAACAAATGATGAAGAACATTGCAGACAATATAATTTTACAGAGACAAGTTGACATTTTAAAGTGTGAATGTGATGTTTGATTTGCAGTCAAATTCTTGAAATACGGGATGCTGCCTTCAGGGAGTTTTCTGGATCCCACATTTTGGTTTATGGTGCCTGTATTTTTTTTCCTCTATTAAATAGATTTGAAATACACCCTCACACTGTTCAGTTTCATGAAAATAATAGAGGACCTTCAAAAACTGTGTTTATTTTCTTACCACATCAGCTTTACTGGATTTTTAACACACATAAATGATCTGCCCTTCACCTCTACCAATTCTGTCACCTCATCCAGTATAGATTTTTGTTTAAAAAGGGGTGTTTTATAATTAATGAGTTTGTTTAAATTACTCATATTATTGTTGCTGAATTTTAATGTGTTATTTAGTCTAAACTTCTGTCAAAAGTCGATACGGAATGTGGCAATGGATGCAAACTAATGCAACCAGAGAAAATTAAAATTAATCCAAACTAGAATTTAGACCTTCAGAGTTTTGAAAAAGTCCTTTTTTGGTTGTTTTTTTATGTCTGATATACTCCTGAGCAACTTGAATGTTATATGAATCTACAAGACCTGTTCTTGGTTATACAAAGTCAAGTGTGATGAACCAACACTGGAAATGTTAGCACTGCATTTTTTAATCTGCTCCCGATTGATAATGATCTGAATCCAGACACACGCAGAAATTCAGTTTTAGGCTATACTGTATGTGTCTTCCATCATGAGAAAAATACCAAAATCACATGGTAAAAACATAATAAGGGTCTTATGGGGTTTGTTATTAGACGAAACAAGTCTGTTGATCAGCTCTCTCCTGAGGATGCGGCTATGTCTGTACAACAGGTGTTTGACAGAAAATGAGAAAAGAGAACAGCACAAAGAAAGAGAACAGAGTGATGTTACAAAAAAAAGGGGATTCTGATGTCCTAAAGCAATGTTAACCCCATAAGAGCCTGAAGACAAGTGACTGTGAGCTAAAGATGTAAGGAGTCCAAGACTCAGGACAAGTACAAAAGCGGTGGAACTACAAGCATGGAATGGGTTTTCTGACTTTAGTGGAACTGAACACAGCTCTGACTGCCCTGTGAATATTAGATAAGTTACCAAACTAACAGAAAATGGTGCAAATGTGAGAGGAGATTAAGTTTTATGATGCTGTGACCAGCAGTCGATTAGAAACAAACAGGCCAAACAAATGATTATCTAAAGATGTATCAAGCAAACATGAACAAGGTTGTGAATTGTTTTAAGCAACAAAATGTCAATCATTTTAGGTTTTTTTAAGAGTATGGTAAAATGTGCAAAGCATGTACACTTGGAGTGATGATTTACTGCTTTTTATGACCTCATCTAGTAATAATTAATAACATGTATTTACAATGCTTTTCCTACACTTTAATGTCTTCATAGGTTGTAGGTGAAGGAGAAAGAAATCCAATTGTACTTTTTAAAGGAGTCGTACTTGTGTTCATTCCTCACTGTAAAGAACCCCAAAGATGTATTTTGATCCATTCACGTATTTCTGAGAAATCTTCTAAAAATTCTGTGCTCTCTTCAGCAGCCCCTCCCACACCCACAAAAACGAGCGGGTTCTCACGAGCTGATGTCACAAAGTAAGACAACCCCTTTCAGGAAGAGTCTGAGCTGCCGACTCTGCCCCAGTGCAACATAAACACAGCCACTTTCTCTGCTGAGCTTATGGTGATCATCAGCAAAGCTTCATTATTTTAGCATTGACTTTGAGAAAAATGGTTCCTTCTGATCTGTAGAGACAACAATGGCTCATAAGACGATGTCTTTTGAGTGGAGAAAATGTTTTTTTAGGGTGCGAAAGATAAAAGAAACTTTCTGCAGACATCTAGGGTCACTGTGCTTTAAACTTCGGATCGGACTGTTAGTCAAAAGTATAAAGCTCTAAAATATACATACCCAAATTTCGGAGGTTGGTTGTTTCCATGCGTGGACACGTGCAGGCTCGCGGAGGAACACCAGCTCAAGGATGATGTTGTGAAATGAGCAGGACAGACAAGTACCAAAAGGCAAGTCGATTTACTCCAGGGTATGATAAGAGTCCACAAAATAACTCATATTTTCTAAATAATGCATATTTTAGTGTTCCAAAGGTAATATATGGCCTCTTTAGGTGAAATCAAGTTGTCAGAACTGATGCTAATTTTTGGTTTATCTATTTACCCAAGTCAATTTTCATAAGTTTGTTGTTTTTTTTGTTTTGTTTTTTTGTATAATTATTAACTTTATTATTTTCCTTAGGTTTAATTAGGTATGACTGATAATCAGAATGGACAAAACTTTTTAAAAAAGTGTTTTATTATTATTATTATTATTTTTTTTTTACAAATTTCACACTCAATTGGTTCATTGTGTAATATACTAAGTGCACAAATTCAAAAAAGTACACGTATGATTTAGAGTAATTATAATAATTTACATGTGTAGCGTGATTTTACAATCAAACCATGACCGATCTTGAGTTTGATATATATTAGTATCTTTTTTGTTTGTCTTCTTTAATTTTTTTTTTTTTTTTGGTTAAGAAATCAAATATGATTGATCAAATATGATCCAATAAGATTTTAATAAGTGACTCAACACTAAAAGTAGTAAATAGAAATATGACATGGGCTTAATTAATAAAAAAAAAACATTTCATCCTCAAAAAAGTAAAAAACAAAACAAAAAATAAATAAATAAATAGAACTCCTTTACAAAACCTGAAGTACAGTTATTGAATACCCTTAAAAAGAACACAAATAAACACACAAAAAATGAAAAATATAAAATGAATAAAGTTAATTTGCGCTTTTTGTTAGGATACTTAGGTGTAAATTCCATTTGTTACCTTTGGTGATGAGTAATTAAACTAAGGTGGTCCCTTTTCTTCTTTCTACAACCCTATCTGAACTGTAGTACATTTCCACACTGGTCGCTAATGCATTGCTCCCTTCTTCCTGTTGCTGCTGCTGTTAGAGTGGGAAGGAGGGGGTAGGGAAAGACATATAGAGGGCACGCAGTGAATGTGTGCACACATGCTTAACCGTATGCATGTGCGTGTGCACTTTACACATGCGAAAAAGAGCCAGGGAGGTAAACGAGTGCCCGAGGGAGCTCACCCTGGAAGGAGTAGAGAGGGTAGGAGGACAGGTGGAGGGAAAGTAAGATTAATGATGCCTGGGAAAACGAGTTCTCCTGCTGCTCCACACTTTAAAGACAGTGGGAGTTAGTTACTGGCTGCTTGTCCAGAAGGGATGTATTTCTGGCTTCTTAGGGTTAAAAAACCCCTCAAGAGCCTGGCTGGATCTCAGACACAGTAGTCAGACTTTCTTAACCCCAGATCTGTACTGTAGTAGACTGATATCAGCATGGGTGTTTAAAGGAAGTAATTGACGCCTGAGGCTTGGCTGTTCCCCTGTGTGCCCAATTTGAACAAGTCATTAGAGGAGATGTTTTGTCAGGTTGAGGACTTCTCCGTTTAGCTGCCGCACTTAAATCTTGGCAAACAGGAGCCGGAAGGTCTCTGCATGCTTTTCTCTGGCACGCCTGGATGTTAAACCCACGATTGCAACTGTGAGCCCATTTACAATCCACCAATCCCATCAACAATCCAATCAGTTTTGGTCCTATGGAGTTCACAGAAATTTAAAGTGACTATTCAATAAGGAGTAAGCTTGTGTACTTCTTGAAATATGGCAGTGAAGTATTTTTCCGACTCGTTCTCTCTATCCAAGTCGTCACATATTGACGTTTGGTTAAGGACCCCTCCTCGTCACTTTCTGATCTTTAGGGTGTCCCCAAGTCGACGCCTTCGACATACAGGCTGTTCATATTAAATCATGGGTCTCTAACCTCTGAGCCACGAACCAGAAAACCAGCAAACCCAGTACCTTAACCCGACATCTGACCACAAGCGTTACCAGACCTGAACCAATAACAGAACCAGCGAACCAGTATCATTTTTATGCTTAGGGTACCGGGACTGGATTAGATTACTGGTACTGGACGCATCCCGAGGACCAGTGCGCATCTGGTACCGCATCCGGAGCCGTGTCTTGAGGGTTGTGGTCCTTACAGGCTCTTGATTTTACGAACAGCCAGCACATCAAAAAACAACAAGATGGGGACTCCCAAAACATCAACATACACTAACATAGTTAACATGTAGAAGTGTCGGACTTTCCTTTATTACATGTTACTAACAATGTTGGGAATTTTGTAGTCACAATAATGTTTGCTCTAGTATCAGTCTGTTTCAGTGGCTCTTGTAATTATGCGTGTCTGTCCTGCTTGAAGAGTCACCAAACACTAAATCAACTATTTTTGTCTGTTGAGCTCTATAAATGGGGATGGGACCATTGGGCTATCCTAGGCACGTTTACATTAAAAGTGGGCTAAACTGGACCCCACAACTTTTTTTTTAAGCATTTTTAATCTTTGCTGGTGTCTGTAGAAGACAAAATCCTGTCCACCTATGTCATGCGAGGAATCACACATCAATATAAGGGTGGGGTCATCTGGACCCATAAGATAGCAGAAGGGTTAAAAGTGCTGTCTGTTGGTACTTGCCACATTTTTGACCATTTAAAATAAACTTGTTTAATTCCTAAAAATATAGTGTAAAACCTTTTGTGTGTGGCCCCCTACAGGTTGAAGCAAGTTGAATTTTGTAATTGGTCGGCTTCTGTAAGTCCCACGTCAATTCAGAAGTTTCACATCATCGTGCTTTGCAGCTCCAGTATATAAGCCCCTTCCATCTGTAACGGTTGGTTGGTATTGTGTTAGCTTTAGCACAACTTGTAGGTGTATGGCCTTCAGTTGTCAAAAATCTACTGGCTTGCATAACGTTCCAGTGGACTTGAAAGTGAGACATTGGTTCAGTGCAATTTGCATTGAATCAAGGGAACTCCATCCTGGTGATGGATTTGCAATCAACAATTCACTCAAGATTAATATGTTAACCTTCATTAGCTTATAATGCTAGTATCATTTTACCACTTAGACATGTGTCCCCTTCAGCCTGGACCTAAAAGGCCCGCCTCAGGAGAAGGTGGTGGAGAAAAATCCTCAATCGAAAGTTCTGTGGAAAAACTGGAATTACTTTGCTCAATACTACTCTCTATACTGAAGACGCAGAGTTACTACGTTACCTCAAACTAACCTCATTGTCATTGTCAATCACAAATACAAACCACACCTTCCCCGCTCAGCCCGCCCCCCTTTTTTGCATTTTTCAAAGAGAGTGGAGTCAGCCTGTTCTGTCGTGTTACCCTTTCATTTGCGTCAAGAATACACCAACTGTGCATTTGACTGGTTTGGGAACGACAACTGATTTAAAAACTCGTATAGCTATACGTAAATGAGAGAGTTTTGAACACGAAAGCCTGAAACACACATTTACAAAGACTTTTCCTTGAAAGGTGGTCACTTGAACGTTGGTGACGTGTATCTAGCTTCATAGTTCATAGTCTATGACATGTTAGACCATTCATTAACGGTATGTCTTTTAATCTGGGGAACCTGATAGAGCGGAAAAGGCAGATATCCAGTAACAATAAATTGAATATTGCGTGTGGATTTTTTCAATTAATACTATTGTTAATTTTTGTTCATTTTGTAATCATTTGCATTTGTACACATAATATAGAAAATGGAATATGTGCATTTGAGATGTGAACTCCAGGGTAGGGTAACAACCATTTCATCTTTGTAAAGTACAAAAAGTTATGCCACTTTTTGCTGAAAAATGAGCTTCAATTCAGTGATTTTGTAATAATCTGATTTGCAAATGTTCGAATAGTTTCACTGTTATGATTGTTGTTAACCACAAAAAGTAAAGTTGCAGTAAAGTCACTTTTTGTCCAGAAATTATTTGTGTCTAAACAAAAGTAGAAAGCTACAAAATCAAAAATAAATAGGTGAATTTATGAAGAATATTCCTGCATAACCCCTTGATGCAAACAGTAATGACATGTTTTTAATTGTCTTCTCACATGTCGTTTATACACGTGTCCATGTCCCCAAAATGAATTCTCGCTCAATCTGTGGGATGAACGCCGTGGACAGACAGATGTATGGCAGGGATAATGGGACTTGACAGACAGCTATTACAGAGAGTAGCTGAGAAAACAAGCTGATAAATGCTTATCTTATTACACAAAAAGGACTTTAATGAAGTCTTGGATGCAGCTTAAAAAGGACTGCTTTAATGCCGCCCCTCCTCTGGCTGTGCAGTCAGTCTCCAGCAGCAGGAGCAGCATCCGCAAAACAAGTTTATGACAACAATTTATCACTTTGGTCGTTGCCTCCCTAAAGCAAATTTTGTTGATTATTCAGTGATTCAATAAGCAAAACCGGATGATCGAGTGTGGCCAACGTTTTGCCATCCCTCCTCTGTGACAGTAACTATTGCATTAAAACAACAAAACACAATGGAAATTCTTGAATAATTAGGTTGGTGGAGTATTACAGAGCATTTGTCATAATTGAGGCTCAAACGGTTAACTGATTTGTGCCATTTCTTGAAGAGATCTTGTTTCGGCGGTCTAAATGGTGACACAAGAAATATATCTCTGTTAAATCTAATCCTTGAACCCTTTTTCTGCTCTTTTTGTTCACCACACTTGAACAGATATGTATCCTTAACTAAAACTTGTAACACGGTGTGTTAACATGATGCCAAATTTGGACTTGCATTGTCCGGTATGACACGCTTGGAACGCTCCACAGGCAGTGAGATGTAAACAAACGGACTTTGATTTCTCTATTTTTTACAGTTTTATTTTTACACATTGAGACATGCAAACAATTCACAAGCTATTACAGTCGCATGGCCATAAAGTTTGAAAAGATTTGTTTTTGATTTTTAAATTAAAGGACATACTGTAAGTAACAGTAAAGACTAAAGCATAAAATTAACTTCTCCTAAAAGAAAACAGTTGTGGATGATCAACCATAAACTAGTGAGACTGACGGTGTTTATTGGTCTTCCACGTCATCTCCTCCAAGGTTTTGTACTGTTTGGGGCATCTGGAATCTGCCTTTTTGGGGAGGGGTACTGTGTGAATTGGCCACTAGTTTGTAGTTCGAATTTTTAGTAAAATTTTTTCTCTTTTTTTGTCATGTCCGATTTCCCTGACAGTCCGACTAGGTTTAGGTTGTCAACGGTCCAGGCTTTATAGATTTGTGTAAATTATCCTCAGTGTATAAATGCATGTGGTTTTCTGTTGTTCCCGGTCAGGTCATCTTTTTGTTTCTCCATGGCTTTGTCATATCTAAATTGTGTTAGTAAATGTTTAGGTTTCTGCCACCAAGCCTGGTCTCCTGCATATTGGGTCTTACACCGCCAACTCCTGAAACTGTCCCTTACGAAGCTGCATGACAGAAGTCCAGTGGCTTTTGAAACCCTCCATAACGCTATTACTCTGTTTTAGAATGTCCCATTTTGTGTTGAGTGTTCATTTTTCCATTGCAACTAAGTAATTTTATGCCCTCCTTAAAAGTTTAAACTCCAGATAAATATTTACCTTGAACATGTGCCTCTTTCTGTCTGCAAATTTCCCATAACAATAAGCAACACATTTCCATCTGTTGCAGCTGCAAAGACACAACCCTGGGCTATTGCTTCAGCATCTGCAGAGATTCTTTTGAATCATTGTGTGACACAACAGGTGAGGTGATAAAGGCTTCATCTAGTCCGGGATTGATCCGTAGTGATACGAGCGATGTCCACGTGGCTTTGAGATTCAGCAGACCAAACGAGGGTCCAACCGAAAGACACCACGAACATTCCTTCAGTTGTTGCAAAATTTGGCTTTTTTTTTTTTTGAAGCTCGGAAGTTTATTTTCCAACAGCTGGTTTTATATAATTGACTTTATATGAGAACTGAACCAAGTGAGTGGGATGTCTCCCATAGAAAATGGCTTACTTCCATCATTTCAATTGGATTTTTGTGCAATACAGACGTCACCATGTTGCAACCGAAAATCGTCAGTGGTTGTTCCAAGTCGATCTGAGTCAACGTTTCTATGGCAATTCCACATCCCTACCACTTGTAAAGCCAGATCATTAAGTGTGAGACCACATACCACTTCTATTGAGGCATCTGATTGGCCAGTTTGTAACTTGAATAACTTGCGATACGTTTCGATAAAGTGCTTTGTGGTTATGCTCAGACCACCACTTCTTTAAGGGGCTATTGTGGGATTTGGTGTGAATGTAGTGAGACTTGAGCATGAGTGGTGACGTCTATATAGCTGAGCAACCATTGGTACATTGCTTCGAGAGCAGCGTGGGCTGTTCAAGTGCTGCATAAATCACTATGGGAAATTTGCTAGACGGTAACTCGAGGCCCAAATAAGCTATTCAATTGTGACCCAACAACCTTGAACTGGGTGGTGGGAGGCATACACATTCATACCACCATATACTAGTTTTGTGGAATGCAAATTTGATTTTTTTTATTAACTTGAATTGCATTGAAACTCATTGTACTTTTTAACACTTATGCTACATTTATATCAGGCACGTGATTTGTCTTCAAGAGTGTGCTAAACAAGGTTTCTTGAAGGTGCTTTTAGCATACGATATGTTTTTTATGCTAGACTGCCAATTCTGGACACTAGCACATGTCTGCGAGCTATAGTCGGAAGAGGCTTGGTACCAAAGGAGTGTAAGTCGGGCAAATGTTGATCCAATCTTTTTTTTCTCACAGTTCTATTCCAATATATGAAAGACTTGGTGTCATGAAATTCCAGCTGGACACAAACCACAAATCTTAATGTTCCCTCCGTAATCATTTTTCAATCGATTGACACTTCTGTAGGTGATGTCAAAGGGATGTCGCTACCAAATCCGAGTCCCTGATTGGTCAAAGTTTAACCTTGTTTAACTTTTAACGCGTGTTCAATAGCTGTTTAACGTAAAGCCCAAAAAGGGTTTCGAAAGTAGTTTAGTGACTTCTGAAGGCAAAATGCGCTTAGATGCCCATTTACATAGACTTTTCATTGAAAGTTCACTTTAAGAATGTAACTTTACATGGAAAATTACAATAGAAATATTTATTTATTCACTGATATTTTCTTGTTTCCAAATGTCAATACACAATACACATTCTATGCATGCTTTTGATTGAGCGCTTGTTCTAAGACTAATTTAAACCTCTGGTTCTGAGTGATGTTTTGTCAGACCTAAGCCCTATTACACCAATTAGAAACAGAAAATATTGTGAAAGAAATTGGATTAGCAAGACCATGTTAATTTCTAATTTCAAATGCTATTTTATGGGGTCCAGATGATCCCAGCCTTACATAAGTAGACAAAGGTGGACAGGATTTCATGTTTGCCATGAATACCAGTGAAAATCAAAATTCATCAGAAAAAAAAATCAGCCTTCTGTCTTGTGGGGTCCAGATAACGCCAGTCCTAACGTTGACAAACCTAGGATAGCTCATGAGTTTAAAAAAAAGGGTATTAAAGAAAGAATAAGACTAATATAATAATTTAGTAATAGCTGTTTGCTTCTAAATAGAAGTTTTTTGGGTATTGGAATTCAGGAATAAGCATGGTACTACCTGGTTGGAATTCAATTCAATTCAATTTTATTTATATAGCCCAAAATCACAAAGAATTTTGCCTCATTGGGCTTCATGCAGGTAATTTTACAGTTGCAAAAAATAGTCATGAAACATGAAAGAAAGATCACTAAAGACTAAACAGACTAAATAAACTGGATATCCCTGCCTTTAGACTCTCCCTCTCGGTAAGGAAAAACTCCCAAAAAACCTGAATCAGGAAAAACGAAGAAACCTTATGGATTCCCACATGAGGGAGAGATCCCATCCCAGGACGAACAGGCGATACCAGAACTGGTATTAAAATTAGCTTCTAAAACTAGGTATTTGAATAGAATTCATTCAGATAAAGCTGCAGATAGAGCTGAGGGACGAGTGGAGATGAAGTCCTCAGTCAGACGAAGCAGAAGTGCAGTCCACGACCAGGAGCAGGAGCGTGGGGGATCCACCTGGGATCTGAAATCACTCCCGCTCCCCAGAGGGGAGTGAGAGAGAAAAACAACATGTGAATCGAACTGCACCAACAAAAACATGGAGAACTTAATACAATGAATAATAAAGAGTAAGAGAGAGAGGAAGAAATAAGAACAGAGAACAGAACCCCAGAGCTGATGTGGAGAATAGAACTAGACTACTAGAACTATGATAGAAAATCTAGCAGACGCCTGTCCAAAGAGGAATGTTTTAAGGCTAACTTTGAAGGTAGAAACTGTGCTGGCCTCTCTGACATGAGCTGGGAGCTTATTCCAGAGAACAGGGGCTTGATGGCTGAAGGTTCTACCTCCAACTGTACTTTTAGAGATTCTAGGAACTACAAGCAGTCCTGCATTTTGTGAACGAAGTGTTCTGATTGGTTGGTAAGGAACTAAGAGATCTTTAATATAGGATGGGGCCACACCATTCAGAGCCTTATAGGTTAACAGGAGGATTTTGAACTTGATCCTGGATTCAACTGGGAGCCAGTGGAGTGAAGCTAACACAGGAGTGATGTGTTCTCTTCTGCTAGTTCCTGCTAACAATCTGGCTGCTGCATTCTGAACAAGTTGAAAACTTTTTAAAGAACTTTTTGGGCAGGCTATTAGTAAAGAGTTACAGTAATCCAGTCTAGACGTAACAAATGCATGGATGAGTTTTTCAGCATCACTTTTAGATAACATATTTCTGATCCGAGCTATATTGCGAAGGTGAAAAAAATGCAGTTCTACAAGCTTGTGATATGTGAGCCTTAAATGATAAATCCTGGTCGAATAAAACCCCCAAGTTTCTAACTGTAGAATTGGAAGAAATATTTACACCATCCAAGGAGACTATCTGATCCGAGAGAGCATCTCTCAGGTGTTTAGGGCCCAGGATAATGACCTCAGTTTTTTCTGGGTTAAGGAGGAGGTAATTAATTGTCATCCAGGACTTAATGTCTCTAATGCAGGAATTCAGTTTCTCTAGGTGGTCATTCTGGTCTGGTTTAATGGATAAATACAGCTGCGTATCATCTGCATAACAGTGGAAATTAATGCTATGTTTCCTAATTATGTTTCCTAAGGGCAGCATATAAAGCACGAACAGGATGGGCCCAAGAACTGAGCCCTGAGGAACTCCGTAGCTAACTCGAGTACAATGAGAAGACTGTCCATTTACATTAACAAACTGGTATCTATCAGATAAATAGGATTCAAACCACTGGAGGGCAGATCCTCTGATCCCTATGTCATGCTCTAGTCTCTGGAGTAAGATGCTGTGGTCGATGGTATCAAAGGCTGCGCTGAGGTCTAACAGGACCAGAATAGAGATTAGTCCTTTATCTGAAGCCAATAACAAGTCATTAGTAACTCTAACCAGTGCAGTTTCAGTGCTATGGTGAGGTCTAAACCCTGACTGAAAATCTTCAAAGTGATTGTTGTCCTGCAGGTGGCGCTGTAGCTGCTTAACTACAACTCTTTCTAAAATTTTAGAAATAAATGGGAGATTAGATATTGGTCTATAGTTGGCCAGAATGTCAGGATCCAGGCTGGGCTTTTTCAAAAGAGGTTTAACAACCGCATATTTAAAAGACTGAGGCACATAACCAGTTTCTAGAGAGGTATTTATTATGGTTAATATGGAGTCACTAATTAAGGGGAAGATTTCTTTAAAAAGTTTAGTGGGGATTGGATCTAAAAGACAAGTGGAAGTTTTAGAAGACATAATAACTGATGTTATTTCTGTTTGGTCCACAGCAGTGAAGCAGTCCAAGGTTACAGACGTTTCTATGGAGGCCTTTGTTTCTACGACTTCAGCCTGCTTTGGGCTGATGGTGGGAATAGCCACATTTAGCTTGTGTCTAATATTTGAGATTTTACTATCAAAGAAGGGAGGGCAGGGGAGGGAGGAGTTACTCAGTCCAGCTATTTTGTACAGTCAATGGTTAATATCCATGAATTAGCCTGGACCACCCTGATGACTATAACAGATCCTCTCCGCCCACTGCCATGACCATGACTCTCAGAAGAAAACTTTTACTAAAGGCTTTCATTTTTTTCTGGTAGACTAAAGCATTTTTGAAATAATTTTGAATTGATGAGAAACCCAGTGGCTCCTCCTGTGGCCTTGCCACATCTACAGCATCTATAGTTCTCTGAAAGGCCAATCAGATTCCTTTTTAACTGTTATTTTTTATTATAACTGTTTTTCTTGGTCATCAAGGCTTTTACACTGACCCTAACGGCTCAGCCTTCCAGCTACTTTTTTAGTTTGTCTTATCTCTTTAAGTGCAGTTTCCATCTCGAGCTCAGAAGTCTTTGTCATAAACTCACTGCCTATCGCTCTTATTTTCTTGCTCCTTTTTGCACAAATTGAAAAAGGCGACTCAATATCACATAATGTTTTTTTTTTTTTTTGTTATTATAAATGTATCATGTTTTTTTCCAACTTTTTTAAGAAGTAAAACGGCTAGAGGTAACTAGAAGGTAGATAAGTGTACTATCCTACTTCATTTCACAGCTGATTTGTTTCATGTTTAAATTACTCTATGGTGACAGGTGCCACTTTAAAATCGCTTTTCTACGTTGCATCAAACAAACGGCTCACTGGCACATTTTTGCTTTCATAAAGTGGTTAATTATTTTTCAGTCATACCTGAGTTTCATGTGATCTAAGTCTCAAAGTTACGGTGGCCCTGAAGTACAAGTCACACTAACAAGTTGCTCATCGCAAAAATATATCATAGAACGTCAGAAAAGCAAAGAAACCATTACATTTTAGGAATTAATACTAAATTACTGAAACCAAAACAAAATTCGAATTAAAAAAAAAAATTAATGAATAAATACATGTTTTCCAAATCAAGAAATCAAAACTCAATAAACCGGAGAAACTTGGCACTATGGGACAATAATGGTTGGATGGTGATGTTTGATTTTTTTCACGTCTGTATAGTAATAATAGTTTTATAATATTGACAGTATGGAGCATATCCAGTTTTATTTCATCCCAACTAACTTTCAGTTAAAGTTATGGAAAAATATCATCATTCATTCAATGATGTCTAGCCCGGTAGGAACAATGAGACATTGCTGATTGGATGATGACATTTGTCCATCATTGCAATCGAAAGTTGTTTGTCATGAGGTGATACTATGCTCTGAATTAATCATAAAACTTTTATCAGTATACAGACACTTTAAAAAAACCTCTCAAAAATCAATCATCATCCTATCAGTGATGCTCTATGGAGAGAAAGTACTTATCCAATTTGTGTTTGCATAATACTTGGTTTGTATCTTGTATCCGCATGTTTGCGTGCAACCTTAGATTTGTGTGTGCATAATTCTTGGTTTGTAAGTCAATTTTTGCATAATTTGCAATTGTGTATTCACATGTACAAACATTACAAAAGGCAAGAATATATAATTTACACACGCATAACTTTAAACTAACTATACATAAAAATCTTTAAAAAGTACAAACAAATTGTTTATCACGCACACAAAACTGAATTTACGCACAAATCTGATGTGTATTTTTATTCATTTTTCCAAGATTCTTGTATAAATTATGCATTTAAATGCTGCTAGAATGCTGGGTCATCAGGGTTTTCTTTTTTCAGATGCTTTTAACTTAGATTGTAAATATTATTATGTGAAAACTTGACATTTTTCCACTTTCTTAAACAGATTCGCTTGATAAACAATATAAAAAGTTTGTGTTTTTCAAACAATCAACACAAAACTTTCTCTATTCTTCATTGGAATAAGGGTTGTGGAAAATAACCTAGCAGTGTCTGCTTTCACTATATAATTACACACAAATAGGCAGACACAAGTTACAAATAAAAACCTTTGAACACACAAATCAGATGAGTCTACTTTCTCTCCATAATATGGACTTTTCCCGGTTTGTCATCGTGTTTTTTTTTTTTTTTTAACATTGCGCTTTGATATCTGTTAATTACTTTTGTTTTACAAAACCTATCTTTTTATTTATTCACTTTTTTAGAATTTTGTTTCGTTTTCAAACATGCTTTAATTTGTAAAAAGTATTTTTTCTTAATAGTTGGGATTTCTTAGAAGTTGTGCATTATTGATTTGTTGGTGAGATTTGAACTTCAGGGCCACCGTACAAAGCTGATTCATCCTCCTCGCAGAAAATAGTTTCAGTTATTTTCCTTAGACAAATTCGGTTAATTTTTTTTTTTTTTTCCATCTGACTTGCAGGACATTGAAGGACGGACTTAAAGCCGAGCAAAGAACCTGAGAGGTCTCATGCGAGGCTTGTTGTCTGAGTTAATTTCAGACCGCAGCGGCGTGGCCGTGTGGTAGAGGAGTAATGGGCACCAGGCAGAAACATGGGGCACTTAATGGGATTACACAAGGAGACGTTAATCTATGGAGAGCAGGTGGAGAATTAAACATGATCCGAGTGCAGCAGTGAGAAGGAGGATGAAGAGAGGGACACAGAGTGGGAAGCAACATGAGACAAAAGAGCGAGCGGCGGAGGACTACGACGCTGTTCCAGCTCAGTGGATATTCATGAGCTTTTCTGCTGGACTGATTTAAATGATGTTTTGTGTTGTCGCGAATGAAGCAAGATGATAGAAACTCTTGTTTGTGAGCACAGCATTTTGAGATCAACCAATTTGGTTTTGCAAAGGAGCCCGTGGGTGCATGTTAGGCAGCCGGTTTGGTCAAGTAGGATGTATTACAATAACTGTCTTTGCAAAGGCCATTAGTCAAAACACATTGAGCTGTACTGGTGTGCGATTGAAAAGACCCTTTGATAATCAGCCAGACCCAGAGGACAGCAAGTGCTTCATTTGAAGCAAACAATTAAATTAAACCTCTGCAGTTTTTGCTCGTCTTATTAAATTCCTCACTGTGAATAGACTATTTCCAGTTTTGTAATGCAGCATCCAAAGCAGCAAATTGATTCAGAAATCTTTTATTGTTCTGGCCAATTCCACAAGCTATCATCTTGCCTTCGGAGGTGCCTGTAATCTTAATTAGTTTAGAGCTGCGGTTGAGTAAAATTTAGAAAAATTAAGAGCTGCTCAGGCATGAAGGCATTTCACGGAGACCACAGCGTCTTGTTGTGCCAATAAAAGAGATATTCATTTTCCAAATTAAAGAATAAATTCTTAAAAAAAAAAGGGCACTAAGGTCTTCTGCTTTGCCAAAACATAATTTGCAAAACACAATCACTTGGGTTCAAATGTATTTGTTTGTTTGAAAACAAACTAATCATTTTCATGCATTTTCCACACTAGGTTATAAGATGCAGTCATTGACTGTATATAGAGAATTGGATTGAGTGACTCCTCCCCCTTACTTTCCACAAACCCAAAATCCTAAAGACTTCTTTTGAGAAATAAATGCCATTATATTTGTCAGAATAACTATTCTGGCTCTGATACATTTTTTTTCATCTTCTTGTGATGATCTTCCAGAACATTTTTGTCGCAATTTCTTTCGCTTTGAAACTGACAAATCAGTAAAAGCATGTGGTGTCCCCACCTCGTTTGATTGGCAACTTCTTCAGAGACATTTTCAGTGTGGTGATCTCACTTATTGGCGACAGTAGTTGCCATGGAAACATTGATCCGGATCAACTCGGACCAATCCCCGTCGACTGGCTCCAACATGGTGACATCCGTATCATATTTATGCACATTTTGTTATTATAGCCTGAAAATTGACTATAAAACTGGCATACCAATGCATGAACACACGCGTTCTAAATGGTGAACCTTGAAATACACATACATGTGTGCTTACACAGACTTTTCACAGGAAGTGGTTGCTTTAATGCATGTTTCCCAGTCTGGTGTGAACACAGCTTAACAATTTTCTTTCATTATTTTAAGACAAATGGCAGAAAGCCATATAGGATAGGAAGTTTTACAGAATGTAATATTTGAATACTCAATAAACTGTTGATAAAATTGTCTGAATACATTTTTTTCTGAAACTATTTTCATAATGAAAGACACATTTTTTTTTCAGCTCTTTGCATGTTTACTCCTCTAATTCACAGTACCACGAAAAAGAAAAAAAAAAATCCTTTTTTTGACCTGTACTTTCCAGCAAAGCTTTCAAACCCTTATTGATGTATCATAGAGTAGAGAATGTTCTTCTAAGTTTCAGCCCTGGAAGGGTTTATGTGGCATAAATCTGGATGTATCGCCACAGGCTTTAAAAAAATTGATTTTTTTCTTTCGTTGGGGTTGAGGTGACTATTTTAGGGTTGAGTGATGCACACTGTCCAACCTGCAGATCCCGTTGAATATCTTCTGAGGGAAAAATAACATGCAACAGTATAGACCGTGTTGCATGGGATCTACCACCAATCCCTGCGCAAACACTAAAAGATTAGAAATATACATTTATTCAATGAGCGGATAAACAAGCGAAGCACAAGAAGGGAAACAAATAAACTAAAGCAAAACTTGGCTGTTTATTTAACCAGAAAACGGAGTCGAGTAAGATCAAACAAACCAAAGAGAAGAGACACAACTGAAAAATATAGGAAACAGTAGAAAGGATTGAGCAAACAAACACAACAGTGTAAGAATCTGGCAAGAAGCAACTGAACTGAATTATGAAAGCCAAGAAAGAGAGATATGTTTATTTTTTGCTCTAATTGGATCCATGAGAGACACACTATCGACCTTTCTGCCAAAAATCCCCTCCACCTCATTTTCTTTGTCACTTTTCTGCTAAAAGACTGCATCCAAATTGTTCTGATTATGTCTGTAATCAGCCCTCTTCTGTTCTTCCAACCAACAATTAAGGTTGAAAAAAATCCCACCACATCTCATGATTAAGACTGACAGAGGACGGTAAAAACTGCAGTTTAACATTATTGGTTGTCAAAACATTTTCCTTTGTTGCTTTTATATTATTTTCAAAGTTTTCTCCTTTGTTCTAGAAATGTAAAGGATACAGTAAAAGTGTAACGTTTTATTTTAACAACGGTTCAATTCACCATCTGTGTGGCTGGCGACACGATTCAAAGTCTATGAAATCGATTCAATACATATTCCCTGGGAACAAGGCCAAGCGGGCCCCATATGGTGTAAAAGTGGGCAAAAAATTTGGGGCCCAATTGAGTTAGCCCGCAGTTTCCATGGTGGCCCCACCTGTGTTTGCCCACATTGGCTTAAGTGGGCACCCAGTGAGCTGGCTCAGGGTCTAGCAAACCAAGTGAATGCCGCGCCCAGGTTCTGGCAGAGCAACAGAGTCTCACTTCATCCCTGGGCAGTATAGCCAATGTTAGGAAAACATAGGTGGGGCCACCACGAAAACTGTTGTACTTGTTGTATTATTCATCTTTAGTTACATTATGGGACAGAGTCTTAGTAACTGAATAGAAGTTAATTCTATGATGGTACTTTTATTGCGTGCAAATTTAAATCTTTTTACTCTTCTGTAAGTTTGATCACTACAGTAATGTACATTTTCTGCAACTGGACAGCATCATTCTTTTTTTTCACCCCCACTAAATGCAGTGTTGATCAGGTTTAGCATTATTATTTTCATATTTTATATTGAAATTTGTCAGAACAGACAGTAATTCTGAGTGAAATCTGACTCTGTTTGGTTATTATTCAACACAATTAACTTATCAATCTTTTTTTATTTATTAAAAGCACTTTTCATGTGTTGCAGCTCAAAATGTTTTACAATTAAAAAACAAACAAAAAAGAGAAACTCAAACTAGCCCACCCTTTTGTCCCCTCCCACACAAACAACACATACAGGCATGAATAAATGACTAAAATCTTAAAAGAGATTTAAGGCGCTGCAGCGTTTGGGGTCCACTCACCACCGCGGATCCCAGGACAAGCAAAAATAAACAGACAAAACCAGCAGGTCCTGGTGCTAAAGATCCCCATGTGGAAACATAACTTCATTAATGTCAGCGACGCCACATGTGACCAACACAAGCCAGAAAACCAGCTGTGCAGTCATAAACTTGGTTCTTCCAACTCACACACGCGCTCATGCTTCATCCACAGACGCGCTCACATCGTCACCACTGTCATCTCACCAGCAACAGTTTCAACACACAGGGGTTGTTACTCTTTCATTTCACCACAGAAACCTTTATTTTTTCTCCTACGGTTGCACATTAATTTAAATCACCCGCTCATGAAGGCTGAAGTAGATAGTTACGGAAACTACAATGTTTTGTAAAAAGAAGGAAAAAAAGCAGCTATATTTATATGGGTGGGCGGGGTCACAGGCACAGCGCTGCGTGATTGGTTCCTGTCCTTGAGACGCCATGGGGGGTCAAAGATCATTACGAGAAGAGTGTATCACTCTTTTCAAATCTGAAAAATTCTGGATTACAGCCGCTTCCACTGTTTCTGTGTCTCTGTAACTGAGTTTGAGGGCTGTTCCACATTAACCTGAGAGGAGGAACAATAGGTATTGTATCGTCCTCAATCTATGCTTGAAATAAACCAGATCCAACCGTCCGTCCATCCATTTAGATTAAGGAATTGAACTGTGTCATATAACGAAAAAGTTATCTTAATCTTTAGTACATCAATTAGGGTGCTATCTATTGAAATGCATATTGAATTACAAAACTCTAGTGTGTTCTCTTGACCGCCCTTGACTGTCTCACTCTCATCATTCATAACTGTGGCTGAAGATCAAATTCAACTGTAAATGTCCTCAGCATTTCCATATCCAAAGTATGCAACGCAGCCTGTGCTGGGCTGCATCATCCGATGAGCGACCCCATGCCTCACTCTCAGGAGCATTTCTGTGTTTGTGATGTGGAGTTCAACACAGTAACTCACCTCCAGGAGCCTGACTGTATTCCTATTTATCCCTTTCACCGCCTCAGCCAGCAGTCTGAAAACAAATCAGAAAGTCTGCACTCAGCTTTAGGAGACAGTGACGCCAGTCAGAAGCAAAGTAGGTGTTGACACCTGAAGGTACTCTCTGTTCCAGTCAGTTCCAACCGCCTATCATTAAGAAGAAAAAAAAAAAAACTTTAGGGAGGCATAACAGAACGACGCTGCCTATTTTGCTCTCCCCTTTTTGTTTGATAAATTAACCTAAATCATCTGTCGTCCTGTTTAAAATAGACATATTTGTAATTTAAAGTAAAGGAAAAAGATTCTGCTTGCTGGTCAATTGCGACTTTAGAACCACTTTCGGGGGTTTGGTTTCAAACAGAAAAATTAAAGAACATGTAGCAGACCTGAAGTGTTCTTTGATTTGGAGGTGTGGAGACAAAAAGGGTTTATTGTAATTAACGGGGTTTGCTGGGTCTTCAGTCTGTCGGTTTGTTGGAGCAAGGAGCCTGTCAAAAAGATAAAATACCGAAGGAGTTTGTAAGACTTAAACACAAGGCTCTACAAAATCCAAAATAAAAACACACAATAATACATTAATGAGTGCATGCAAATAAAAGAACAGTTCTGGTGACTAAAAACAATCTCTCCTGGGTAGCTAAAAGCAAGATTAAAAAGCAACAGAGGGGTACTTAGCTCTTAGAGGGGTGGGCACAACCACACCCCTCTGTGTCCCAACGTCAATGCCCCCCTCCGACTACTGTCTGACTCCTGGCTCAGCCGTGCTTCCGGTTCTGGCACCGTCTCACCCTGGGCTGCGCTACTTTCGGGCAGTACAAACGGTCTGCTTCACTATTAGTGTGGCATTGGCTTGTCCCACCCCGCTCCTCCAGGGCCCGGCGCTGGCTTCCCTTGCTGCACCGTTCAACGGCGCGGCGCTGGCTTCCCCCAACGCACTCCTCCAGTGCCCGGAACTGGATTTCCTGCTATGTTCCTCCAGGGCTCGGTACTGACTTTTCCTGCAATGCTCCTCCAGGGCCCAGCACTGGCTTTTCCAGCTATGCTCGTCCAGTGGCTGGCACTGCCTTCTCTCCCCACGCTCCTCCAGGGCTCGGTACTGGCTTTTCCTGCTATGCTCCTCCAAAGCCCTGCACTGGCTTCTCCCACCATACTCTTCCAGAACCCATTACTGGCTTCTCCCGCCGCTCTTCTCCAGGGCCCAACACTGGCCTCTCACACCGTACTCCTCCAGAACCCAGGGCTGGCTTCTCACACTCCGCTCCTCCTGGGCCTCGTTCTTCACTCTCCTTTTCCTCTGTCTGTATATCCCGCTGTTTCTTATAAAGTCTCCCATTGTGCACGCCCCAACCGCACATCTGTGCCCAATCAGGCAGGAATAAGGTGGCCTGTTCAGGGGATCTCCAGAATATAAAACTCCTCGACAGAAGAATCAAAAAGACAAATTAAAGCTACAGCTCACCCTGTTACAAATACATTAGGGTTACGTTACAAATACAATGGGAAATATGACACCAAGTCTTTCTTTCTTTCATATATTGGCATAGAGAAGTGAAAAAAGAGCAACATTCACCAAGTTTTACCTTTCACACCAAGCCGATTCCAATTTTCGGTGGCGGACATGTGGGAGTAAGCAGTAGAAAACGAAGAAGTAGCCCCTCCCTGCTTATCCAGTGTGAACGTCGTAGGCTAAACATGCCCAGTGTGTCCACAGTTTAACACAACCTTTACTGAGTCTCTGTCATTCTGCATCTCCATTTTGATCATTCATAGTATTGTTCTGGTGACAGCTCTGCATATGTGAGCAGCTGCTGCATAAAGAAATGTTTAACTGCACAGACGCTCGCACAAACAAAAACAGCTGGCGGCAGTGGCAAGTCTGTCTGGATGTTGTTCATAAGGCTGCCTTTTCCTGCTGGTGTGGCGAGTGTTTAAAGGGTTTGATCCATGTGATTCAATCAGAGGATACATTAAAAAAAAAAACAAAGAATGTTTAAAAATAATAGGCTTCACCAAATGACCTTAAACCAGTGATGTATAGATTGTTAACTAAAAAAAAAAAGTCTTCCACTTCTTTATTTCTTCATTTTATTTTATATACTTTTGGTTTTGTTGCTTGAACAATCGCTTATGTCTGATGCATCTACATTTGACCCCTGAACTGCACTCTTGTGCCTTCAGGTCAAAAAAACATGGTAAAACAGTCAATACATCCTACATTTGCATTTAAAGCCGTAACAACCCGTCATCTAACTTGTAAATTTGAAAGATCAGGTCACTTCAAAGAAGCTCTACACGTTTACTGCATGCCAACATTACCAATTTACCAGGTCATTAATTAAAGCTGCTTTTATTTTGTTTGTGGTCATCTTCTAATTTATCTAAACTTTTGTATGTGTGGGTGAGCATTGGCGCTCGTGGGTGTTCATGTTTGCACATGTCAGAGAGGGCACGTTTGTTGTTCTGCCCTCCGCTTTGACTTTCCGGCCTGCCTGGTTAAGTGGATGAGTGTGGGGAGACTTGGAGGAATGGCTTTTCTTTTTTAGAGTTCAGATTCTTTTACTTTATTTTTCTATATGTGGGGAAGGTGTGCGCTTATATCTTCACAAACGGAATTATTTAAAAAAACTTAGTTCAAGCACATTTCCACTCCTGCTCTGATGTGCGACTCTCTCTCTGCAGCACACAAACCTGAGACCGTAAGAACGTTTAAGCCCTAAAGGCCGATGAGCGCGCCATAATTCACAGGCTGCTCTGTGACTGGACTGGGACCTTGTTTAATAGAACTGTTGTCAATTCCCAACCAGCTATGTGCCTGTAACATTTTTAATGGTCCAGGAGTCAGGGCTGAAACTGGCTGATTTATTTATTCCTTGCTCAGCTCTGAAAGGTACAGAAACAACTTTAAACGTAAAAAAATATGGTTCTGATTCCTCACATTATATTCAACTGAGAACTTACATGTCTGTGCTATCTATATATAACCTAAACATTTGATTTGAAAGTGGATTTAACCTTGTTAGGATTAGATTTAATGACGGTCAGATAAGAACAATAAATAAATCTTGTAGTTTGGGCTAAATATTTTTCATTTTAGGGAAAGTTTTGCATTTACTTCACTTTTTATTTAATTTCATGAAATTTTGTTTCAATAAACAGTTTTGCATTTAATTGAAAATATTATCCTCATTCTGTTTTTTAATGTTTATCAAGTATTTTCATAAAGGGAAACTTACAAAAAAAAAAGTTACGGATTAAAAGCAATTGAGATTTTGAGGTTCATGTCACATTTACAACAATATCAAAATTGGTATTGACATTAATGCTCAGTATTCTTGAACTCACTTTCAACCTAAGGTGTTTACGTTGGAAGAGCTTCTTCATTTTTTTTCTACTGTTTACTAGCAACTGTTAGCATCCACCTACATCTGGAAGAGGCTATAATGTTAAAGCTGTGCAAATCTCAACGCTTTTATTTCTTTCATAGCCCTGATGTAAAAGAAAAGTCATACAAACACATATGACCATTTTATGTTTAACCATATTAATATTTTTTCCCATGTCGGCACCAGCAAGTCCGTTACGGAACGGTTCTCTCCTGTGCGGGACAGTCGCTGGAAGATTCTTTGAACCCAGTAATGGAAACGTGTACCGATGGTTTTAAAATTAAATCAACCTGATATCTATCGATCCTCATCCTCCACTGTGAAGTCGAGAAAAGATTTAGACGGAAGCTCCTCCCACACGGAGCCTCAGGTGAACAGACTGATAGACATAAAGCAGCTACTTTAGCGCCTGTCAAAACAAAGAGGAATTACATGAATTTGCTGCAAATTTCATTTGATGTGAACGGACAATTGATTTAAATTATGCTAGCGCGAAGTATGTGCTAGCAGGGGTGGGGGTTGGAGCGGTCCGCGGTACACACACACGTGTCCCGAACCACGGCCTCCAAAACGGTCATAGAAACTTGCATAGCAACGAGTGAACGTGAGAGTTTTGAACATGGAAGCCAGAAACCCGAGTTTGCTTAGACTTTTGATTGTCATTGCCAAGGACGGTGCAGACTTAACTTTAGAGACGATGACAAAGCAGAGAGGAGACAGATAAATGAGTGAAGAGTTTTCTTGACCAGCAAAGAACCATTTCTTCTAGAATGGCCATGATCTTTGAAGTCATATATTGAAATGTGTGCTGTTCATTTCTACTCTTAGACAGGCTGAGAATCTTTAACTCTAAATGTGAGACCATGAAGAGTCAAGATGAAGGAGTTAGAAATTAATTTCAAAAGCGACAGAAGAATGGGATTGGTAGACATAGCATAACATCTACTGTGAAATGAATGACTGAGATCTTCCTTAGGCCTTAGTCACATGCACTCATGGGGGGGTTTGACTCGTACAGGTGCAGCAGGATTTTGGGTTGTCTGGGTCGTGGACAGGTATATTATTCAGCACCAAACTAATGAAGTTTTACTATTTGAGAAGGAAAATCATTATTCCTGGTTCCTGATATTTCAGAGAGGCAATCTCAACACCAAAAGCTGTAGAATCGACAATCGGCAGCTATACTAAAGTGAATCTGTGAAAAATGAAAAGACTAACAAATACCGAAAGCGAACATAAAGGTAAACCAGAAAAAAAATCAAGTTCAAGCACAGAAACAAAACCAAAACCTGTTACCCTTGACAGAATCCTTTGCGGGCACTGAAGGGTTTTCATGTTGAATTTAGCCTCCAGTTAGAAAAAGTTGCATGAATGAAACCACCACAACCCCAAAGTGAGGAGTTGATGAATGTTTTAAAAGTGAAGCTCAGTAATGTTGAGAGCTCTTGCACTCCTCAGTTTGCTAAACCTAATTTTCCTTGACACTAACAAAAAATTTATATGAGCTCATTTTTTTTTTTTTTTGCGCTGCTGCATTTGATAACGCTGGTCAATGGAAATCTGTGATGCACAATTATTTAAAATTGTTTTTTTTGCATCCTATTTTATCAGTACATGTTCTGCATATGAAATAAAGGTGGAAAAATATAAAAAAAGCGAATTTTGTCGGTTGAGTCATTTTGTTTCTTTTTCACTTCAATTTAAGTTATTTATTTATTTAATAGCGCATAATAAAAAAGACCTATTTCTGTTTGGCAACATTTAATTTGAAAATCTGGCAGGTAGAGTCAAACACAGAAACTAAAATGTGGCCTGCTTTGATTTTTTTTTTTTTTTTTTTTTTTTTTATGAGAGAATACACGCACACATGCCCACACGCACAAATGATCATTGTGTGAAGCTGCAACTGCAGTGCCGCATGACTAAATCCTTTCTTTTGTCTGATTTTTTTTTCCAGTTCCATCTGTGAAACATTTGGACCAAATTGATTTGGGTTATTTGCCAGTTTTCCTTTAAAACAACAGTATTTTTTGAATTATTCATTTACATTTTTGTTAGTTTTTTTCCGGTTTAACTACAAACGTCAATCAATTAATTTACAAGTCTAAGTTGTAATATTTACAACATGGAACCCTTTCAAAGTTATTTTAACACATATTTAAATAGGAAAATATATATCTGTAATGGGATTGAAATATTTATTAGTTAAACAGAAAATGTTTCTAAGATAAGCCAAAAGTCTTTAGTGTTTACGCTCCAGGCATAAGAGGCCTTACATGGACGGGATTACCTCGGACCATGCATGAATAAGAGATTCCAGGCCTCGATGGCCGCATTCCGGCATGTTTCCAAATATACCCTGCTCTGACATGTTTTATTCGGCTAGACACACCTGAGCCAAGTAACCAGTCATGAGTAGGGCTAGGATGTTTGGCAAACCTGCAGACGAACTGGCCCTCAAGGCCTGGAGTGGCCCATTCCCGGCTGATGGTGGTTGAGGTTAGACCACACGTGTCAAAGTCAAGGCCCTCCAGATCATTTTATTTTATTGTAATAAATGGCTCAATGGGATCTTGCGCTTATTTCTAACTTGTATAATTTTGACAAAATATTTTTTTGGAGAGTAAAATATTGAAAGTTATTTAAGGTTTAAATTGATTAATATTCCTGCCTGTCTCGGTTCATAGTTACATTTAAAAAATTAAGTTTTAAAGTTTTAAAAATGTATTTTTAGAGTGTTCAATAAATGTTTATCTTGTTCACTCCACAACCTAAGGTGTGTTTTGGATTTTGGCCCCCTGTTCGATTGAGTTTGACACTCCTGTGGTACACTGTATCATCTGGAATGCAAAGAAGAAAAATATATGAGAGTTTAATGTCCTACTTCAATCCTCTTTTAGTTTTATAACTGTTTCCAATAGTCTTTTAATTATGATTATGTTGCTTTTAGCCCCCCAAAAAAACATTTGTCATTATCTAGGACATAGTTTCTGCAGAGTGGTAATAGTTGATTAGAAATTCACCTCCAAGTTGTTGCTGAGACTGTTGGCATGAAGCAACACCGCCCTCACTCCCCGTCACCCATCTTTTTACCTGCTCGCCCGCTAGTTTACAGCCCCTCACAACCCCAATCCAACATTACCAGTGCAACAAAAATGGAGTTATCCAGCCATATCGGTTTGAACCAAATGGCAGCTCAGACGGGCAAAAGATGCTATTTGTCAGCAACGGAATGCATCAGAATATGGAGAAAAACTTTTGATATTTTGATACATTCTTCACAAAAACACCCTTTTTCCAACAGTCTGCTCCTGATTCACAGCAATTTGAAGAAAGAAATACTCAAAAATGTGATTTTGATCTTAATTTCCTTTACATATGTCCTCTATCATCACAAAAATGTCACAAAAATACAATTTCCATTAGATGAGTCTTTAAAGGCAATCATTTGATTCACCTTCATGGGTGAAGACTGATAAGTGACATGTGAAGTAATCAGCTACCCAACGTGACTGTAAGTGAGGTAGATCGTCTTTATTGAAACTCCACCACAGATAAAAATAGAATGAAAACTTATTCTCAAGGCTCTGCTCCCCAGAAAACTCACATTCTGTCTTGGACAGAGAGAATTTTGGCACCACATTCAGCTCCCATGAGTATTTTCCGACTTCCCTCCAGGGATTAAGTCATCTAAAGTCAAGACGGCTTAAACCACGGAGGAGGAAGACAGCGTGGACACCTGGATTGAGAAGAAATTAGGACCACATTTAATGACAAAGCTCTCTTTTTAGCTGTTTCAGAGGAATCTCAGAGGCGCTATTGTGCCCAACTGTCACAGACTCCGAGTGCATATAGATCAGAAGCATCCAAGCAGCTGAGGCCAGGATTAGCCTGCAATTCTTTGGGGGCACTGAAATGAACCAAACACGCTTTAATCTCCTACTCCCTGTGTCTCACTAGACCTCTGTTCCATAGGAGGAAGGAGTGAAGGAAGCAGAGGGATAGGAATGGAGACGGGGCAAAAACTTAAATGAGGTGGAACAGAAAAAAAAAAAAAGGCTGTATTAATGTGATGAGTTAAATTGTGGAAGCAGTTCATGCATTTAGGCAATGGGGTATTTCTGCAGCGTATGTTCAAAGAGGAAAAGTAGAAGGTGTGATGGAAAGGGATGGGAGGCAAGGAGGGATTATTGGAATAGAAGTTCTTAAATTCAGTTGAAGTTTTTGGTGCCTGCAGTGACGTTTTATGTCACAAATAAACTTGACTTGTTGTATGGGGCAAACTAAGTGTGGAGCGATCAGCGTTACGGGTTCGGTTGCGTCAAAGAGTCCTTGACACCGAACCCCTCATTGGTGCTTATAGGTTGGCACCGGTGTGACACCTGGTTCACACCAGACGCGAAAGTGATGCGAAGCGGCGCGGAATGGAGGCCGCTTCCATTTGACCGCCTTGTTAACGAGTGGTGTAGTGTAAAAATAAACAAAAAAACTTACATACACAGATCAAAGTAGTGGGCCGTCTACAGAACGGGGGTGGGTGTCTGATGATGGCCAAAAAACTGCTTTAAATAATCACAGGTGAGCAGAAGCGCCTGTCGACCATCGCGGAAAAATATGGGTCTGGTGTGAACTGGAGGTTAAGTTGATATCACGCGTAATGGCCGCCCAACGCTTCTCAGCGCTGCCGCATGCGGTGTAAACCACCCCTATGCAGCAGACAGTGTAGATATGTGTACATGTGACTGTAAAGCTACATTCACACCAGTCTCTGAAGCTTGTGTTCAATAAAACGTGTACGTAAACGCCCATAAACCCGCGTTTTGGGTGTACATACGAACCAGCCGTTCATTGTAGGAACGCTGAAGGTTCAAGCAGATGAACTTTGACCAATCAGGGACTCGGAGATGATAGTTTGGGGAGAGTGTCTTTTTCATAACACGGAAGGGCCAACTGTTGGAGACATGATCATGGAGGAGAAATGTTTTTTAGTAGTTTGTGCCTGAATAGAATTAAATGACACAAAGGCAGAATCCGAATTCTTCCCCTACCCCTATGGCTTCTCCCTATCCCTCCAATTGAAGGGCAATTTGAAGGGTTGTCCGAAATAGTTCTTTTTAGGGCTAACCCTCAACACAGAGGATCCAGAGCCCTCTGCTGCGAGGGTGAACCACATCGCCGTGGAGGAGAAGCGCATTTCTTCCTGCCTGAGAATTTGTTATTTACGTTAATTCTGTCACACTTTTCTCCCAGGATCACAAACACACAATACAAATTTTATAGCAACTGGACTTAAAACTTTTCTTAAAATATTTCAAGACAGAAGTTTTTTTAATCTAGATGCCATGACTCAGTTTAGATGAACAAGAACTTAAATAATGTAGAAATTTATAATAATTTTATAAGTAAAATAAGCATTTAGGTGGAATTTTTATAAGTAACAAAATGGTTCAATTTTTATGAAATGATCTGCACCGGCAATGCACTTGAGGTCAATGCAGGATATGTGGAAGCAGCTCAGAGGTGCTCTGTGATGGTGAAGAAAAAGAAGGCAAAGGGAGAAAAATGTTATGCATTTATGCCTGGAACTGTTTTTAGATCATTTACACAGCCAATTAACACAGTAAAAAAAAAGGAACTTTAGAATTCACAATAAAGTCATAATTTGCATGCAAATGAAAATCAAAGTCTAGGATTCTTCTTATTTTCAACAACAGAACATAAAGCCTTGTTTCAGAAAGAAGTTCTTTGATTTTTTGTGTTAAAGTTTCAAATTTATCTGCTTCTTTAAGTTTTCTGTCAGTGTGTCAAATAGTGCAAACATGTTCAATATTAATTTAACAATAATGTTCAAAAATAGAAAAAATGTGCCGTTACAAAAAGTGTGTAAAATATAATATTCAAGGAATTTAATACGTACATTTCTAAAATCTAAAAATGTCTTAATCAGCTTTTAACAATTGTGAGTTATATATATATATATACACAGTATATAGTCAAACTGCTTTCTGGGTTTGTTCTACTCTGGGTTATCATCCCCAAACTTTAAACATTGGTTAGTTAAACCGGTTCAATGTGAATTCTGACTTAACTTTTAGAATGGACAATCATTGGGCATCACGACTGCATTCCCACACAGGTCTATTTTTAAAGTGTTGTCTTGTCTTATTCTGCATTTTTTCACCATGTTTTTTGAGCTCGCTCTCCACATTTTTGTAAGCACCCTCATCAAAAGCTTTTTATTGCTTTGCAGTTGCTTCATTACTCGCACACTGAGCTCAGTCTAGTTCTGAACACGGGGTCGACAGCGGTTGTTAAGCAACAGACAATGAAGAATGAGAAAACATCAATATACCTTCAAAACAAAGTCTGCCAAGTGCCTGTTTCAAGCATCCGCATCAGGAGTTAGAGCAAATGTACAAATTGTCTGCACCCTCATTTCTATTCCAGTCCATCTTGAACGAATGTGATTTGATTCATAACCCCATTTTTGTTTTTTTATCGCTCAGATGCATTCGCCTCCGATCTAATACCGTCCCCGTTTCTAATTTATGGCGGAGATGAAAGATACAGAAACGTAACATATCACATATGACAAAATGACTTCTTGATGGCTTGTTTTGCTGACAAGGCCATTGGCAATTGTTTGTTTTTAGTTTAATAAGTGATGGATTTACTGATACCTTCCTCTGTAGATGCTTTGTTAAACATCCGTTACTCCGTTTGCTTCTCCTTATGACAGCAGTTTGCACTTCACTGCAGGGCAGGTCCAGTTCCTTGTTCGGCTTTCATCTCTATCTGTGATAAATAACAGTCGAGTTGAGAAAAAGCAAAATAAAAGAATATTTGTGCATTCAAAACTTGCAGAGAGATGACAGTAAGGGTCCTTTAAAAGTGAAGAACCACTAAATAGAAAGTCGAGCACCCTCAAGCCTTAATATTTAAATGTATAGCAATGAACAAAAAAGTAGAAAAAAGGCTTTAAAGACAAATAGAGATTTCACAAACTAAGAAAGAATATTATTAATATCCTGCAATTGATTGAAGAAATTGACAAAAACATTAATGACTTTTCAACAAAGCATCACACAAAACAAAAAAAAGGGAAAGAGGTCTTTTTATTTAACAAATGGAATAGAAAGAATCCCCATCACTGGTAATACATCTCATAAAGGAGTGATAAACAGCTCAAGGCCTTCAGAGCTGCAACTGAATCATCCCTGCTTTATTTTATTACTAAGAAATCATTCATAGAAACTCTTTGTGTTAACTTGCTGGTTTCCAAAGTAATAAAGTATTTAAAAAAAGTTCTGTCTGTCTCTATATATCTGTTAAAGTGGAAGATGAAAAAAATCAAATGCCAACTTGATCCTCTTTCGATTTTTAAGGTGCGGCAGATAAATATGAAGAAACCAAAACGTGTAACCCATTAAACCTGAATCCACCGTTTGAGCAACTTTATAAGCAGCTTTATCAGTAGACAACTGGTTTGTGAATAGTGTGCATTATTTTAATGCTGTGCGAACAACCAGAGTAAATACTCCTGGTTTTTGTCTGTTAAATGTAGAATTCTTTTATTTTGAAGTTAAAGGCTCTTCATGTTGAAAGAGTTGGAAATAAGGCTGGTTTGATAAAATTGATTATTCGATTTAAGCTTAACAAATCAATATTTGATCCATAGATCAAAAATAGAAATCGATCTAGCTGAAAAAGCTAAAGTCTGCTAGCTTGATGCTAACGTATAAAGGGATTTCCCATAGAACGGCTAATGCTAATGCTTGGCAACATAAACATGCTGACTAGATGAACAGTGTTAAAAAGTCACAGGCATGATTTTTTCAAATTCTTTTAAGGAAACATTTTTTAAGTAACCATTTCTGGTCTAAAGCAGTTTTTGTGCATTTTTTGTGTAACGCTGCAGTGCAATCGCCACCTAGTGGCCAAACTGAAATATCATCCAGGAGAAGAAATAATGTTTACAATGTTATTGATTTGAACATTTTTGTTAGAGTCTCATTATTTCAATGTTACATTTTACAGTATGTGAATTAAATCAGATTAATATAAATATATTCAAAGCATATAGTAGATTGTTAATGTTTTCTAAACAAATGTTTCTAAATGCATAAAATTCAATTGAATCGAATCAAAATGAGAGAATCGAGGGTAAAAAAATTGGAATTTAATTGATCCAGAATCAAATCAAATCAATTCTGGTAATTATTATTGATACCAAACCTTAGTCAGAAATCAAGTAGTTTTTCAAAATAAAACTTCCTTCAGGATCAGATTAAAAATAAAACTGAAACAATATAGGTTGTGTTTTTTTTTCCCCCTCTGCAGCCCGGTATCAACTGTCCCAAGGACCGGTACTGGTCTGTCCCTTTGAAGACGGGTTCAGAGGCAGTAGAACAGTTCTACTGTGGCACTTGCTGTCCCACTAAAAAGCACTACAGCTTTTCTCACTTGAGTAGGTTATTTTCTCTGTATCTCAGGACCCTCCTCTGTGTTTTTTATGTTGAAACGTTTAGATTTGTAATTATCCTCTGGAGTATTAGTGCTGATTTCATCATGCAGCTGGGTCCGTGGTGGTTTTCACGTGAAGCATATTCAAACACATTTGAGTGTGGTGTTGAAAATATCGTTTTCTTAGCAGAATCATTTATAACAGTAATTGTATGTAGCACGATAGTGATTAGACCTTTTTTTCTATAATACATTGCAAATGAAAAGAGGGCTTTCCTTGAGCTTGCATCCATTAAAAATAAATAGACCACAGAACACTCAAGAACAAATGAGTTTTATTTACTCATTCTTTCTTTTATACTGAAAAATCAACACAATTTCATGTGGTGAAAATGTTATTATAAGGGCACAACAGGGGGTGGTAAGGTCTAGCTATAGCCAGAGGAGTTAACATTTAGCTTACAATCTATTTGCCAAGTCAAGACAAAGCACGGTCCCTGACATATAGGCAGGAGTAAACAGACATGACCACATGCAGAGAGCACGCTAATGCCTGGAGGTTTCCGTTCCTGATATTTTGTTGGATGTTACACAACATGTCTTTTGTTCTCAGAAAACAACTTCCACCCTCAGGATGTCGGGATGTCCAACTGATAGATGGAATAACCAAGTCAAGCATGCCCTGATGAAGACAGGTTACACAAACACACAGTCGCACTGTAAGGTTAGCAAGGTACTTATGTATTTTTTGTTACAACATAAAAGGGGGGACCATTTGAAAGAAAAAAAAAAGTCCTGTATTAATAAAGTATAACATAAATAAATGTGAAATTCCTTTAGGGGACAATGAGGATGCTGATGATTCATGACGGTGGTCAAAGTGCAGCTGTACTTCTCCAACCAGAGGCTGTTTATGTTTACCGGTCAACTAAGAAACTCTCAATGCTAATAATCATCCTGTTGACCAACAGAAACTCACTTTGATTAATAAACTATTTAATAATCTTTAAAAAAAAATTAGATTAAGTTTAGTTTCTGTCTGGTAATGCCAACTAGGGATACAAACCTTGTTCAGATTTATCCAATTGCGATAACAAACATCTGAAAATACCTGGAAGACAGACACAAAAAAACTGTAACGAATGGCATAAAATAGGGAACATCTTGGATGCAGTTTAATCACAATTCCTATAAAAGCATACTAAAATGATGGCCCCTAAACAATCGAGATTTACAGATGTCACAAGTTCATGGTGGAACTTTTTTATGTAGGTTGCTGGAGCCTATCCCTACTACTTTGAGGTGAAAGCGGGATAAACCTTAGACAGATTGTCAATTCCTTCAAACAAACTTTATTTATAAAAAAACACTTTTCATGTGCTTTACATTCAAAACAAATGTAAAACATGAATAAATAAAGCATTTTAGGTAGCATATAATAAAAGTTAAAGACGTAAAAGGCCATCAGAAGCTAAAAGTTCATGTAAGGACAACTCTTAGAGACACCAATTAACATATCAACCCTTGTGCTATCCTAGGCATGTTTAAATTAAAAGTGGGGTCATCTGGACCCCACAAGGCAGTGTGCTGAACTTTTTTTTCCAAGGATTTTTTATCTTCACTGGTGTCCATGGCAGACATAAAATGGGGTGGAGTCATCTGGACCTCATAAGAGAACACGGAGGTTAAGCATGTTTTTGGACTGTGAGTGGCAGCTGGAGAGAACCCACTCATCCTAATTCCACAAAAAAAGAACCCAACCGGGACCTTCTTGCTGTGAAGCTAGAGCGATGACCACTGCGCCACCATGGAGCCCCAAGAAAGACTCGTGTAGAGGTAATCACAAGGGTGAAAAACTGGAAGAAGAAGAAAAACTTAGTGAAATGGATCAATTGATGCCTCAATAATATGCTGTTCAAATTTCTGTGCAGTTTTGGATATTGAAGTTTTCTGCTTAAAGGGATAAGCAAAAACACAATGAACTCTAGAAGACACATTGATATGTGTTTTATTAGCTTTTTTCTTTGTCTTAATCCTTTTATGGATTACTACTCAGATTGACAGATACATCCACACTAAAACAAACATCAACTCTTCTACTGGTGAAAAGTAAAGTACTTTCAACACAACTCGTGCACCCTCTGAACTTCAAGGAAAATTAAGCTGTATGTTCGACTATTATTCAGCGTATCAGGGTCTTTGCCAAGCGTCTCGGGGAAGAAATGAAAAGGAAGCAGAAAAGCGTACTCGTACATTAATGAGCTGAAAGGTTTTCTGGCAAGAATCAACAGTCGTGCCTGATACTATCAGTGTTTGAAGACAGATGAGATTTCCAGTGATGATAGAATAAAGAAAAGTCACAACAACAGAAACTGATTCAAACTGCCATCTGTGAGCAGATAATGGAGG
The DNA here is from genome assembly GCA_003999625.1 of Oryzias javanicus. Classification (NCBI taxonomy): domain Eukaryota; kingdom Metazoa; phylum Chordata; class Actinopteri; order Beloniformes; family Adrianichthyidae; genus Oryzias; species Oryzias javanicus. The sequence goes on along the minus strand of CM012455.1, from coordinate 17,096,146 downwards.
AAAATAGAGTTTAAAGTAACGAAGAAGACCTTGGATGAAAGTTTTGATCAATATTTCTACCTCATCAAAAGAGACAATGCCCAAGTTATGTAACAATGGAAGGCCATCACATTGGATAGACTCTAAAAACAGAGTATAATAGATAAAAAAAAAAAGTTCCATCTTTCTTGTGCATCTGTGTTTTCCAAGAGAAACAACATTTCTAAGCAATCATTCTGCTTTTGTCTGGCTTTACTTTTTTAAGGTTGTCTAAAAAAAGCCAACATAAACCAAACAAACAAAAGTTTGTTTCTACAATGACAGGCACCATGTCTTAAATTGCACCATTTTAATGCAAGAAAAGACATAAACTCAAATGGAGAACCATAAGAATAAACATGCAATCTGTTCAATATTTTATCCTGATTTAAGTCCTGTTATTTGAGTGTTTTCAAGGCTCTGAGGCTTTTAGCAAAACCTAACTTGTTTAAGCGTTTTCATCAATTTCTCTGTGATAAAGCAGAACTTTAAAATATATATGTATACGCTTCTTTGTATTTAGACATTTTAAGTTATAAATGTAGAGCTTCTTATAAGAAGTGAAGTGTCATTTTAGAGACAAGCAAAAGAGCTGAAATTAAAAATAAAGTTGTGGAGCTTTGTTTTTAAATTTCCGCTAAATATAATTTAAGTTAATATATTGTGTTTTTTTCTTCACTAGACTGTAATTGTAATTGTAATTGTACACTGTTTTTATTTGTGCATCTATTTATTTATTTATTTATTAAGAACCATTATCCTAAGAAACCCTATGGGCCATTCTTGCAATGCTTCTTTACGAGTTACAAACAAGTTTGAGTGTTTGAATACGCTAACGTGGCTAATGTGTCGTGGTGTCAGGCTGTGCTGCAAATGAGAGCAGTCAATATTTGTTTTTAGCGGTATATGTCTACTTTTTTATTTTAAACAAAGGTGGGTGATGTTGTGGATATGCTAATGCGGCGAATGTGTTGCTGAGGATCGACTGCATTGTTTTATGTGTTACTAATAAGTTTGGGAGTTAGCAGTATTGAATTTATTGGGGATAACATGTAGTGGTGTCGGACTGTTATTTTTTTCTACGTCTAACAGGGTTGAGCGCTTGCATAGTCAATATTTCTTTTAGCGGTATTAATCTGGTTTCGTATGGGTTGCAAAAAAGGTTTGGTCATATTGTGAATATGGTAACGCAGCTAATGTGTTGCTGTGGTCGACGTTTTTTTTTACATGGCACTGACAAGATTTGGAGTTAGCATAGTCACAGTAATATTTGTTTAGAAGTGTCCGTCTGTTTTATTAAATGTTGCAAACAAATTTAGGAGTTACAGCATTGTCAATACTCTACCATGGCTAAAGACTTGAACATGGCTAATGTAGCCAACATGTAGCTAACATGTAACATGTTAAAAACAAGTTCTAGTTACTGTAAGTGCAGCTTTTGTCTCACCTACTGAGCCTTTTTGTTTGGTCTGCCTTATATGATATAAGTTTTAATATAGACCATTCACTGACAGTGCGCCCTATATTTCGGAAAATACAATAATGATATTCCTGCAGCAAACTTAGGCCATTGTTAATACACAAAATAGATTTTATTACAATCACCACCAAATAAACACACTGAGAAATAAAATGTCAAAATTTATCATACATACACACACACACACACACACATCCCCCCCCACAAATACATATATATATATATATATATACACACACGAGGGGGAGAAAATGTTCCTAAAACAGTTTAATCCATTGAGTTACTGTGTCATTAAATCATGAAGCTTAGTTATACTTGAAGTTGTGATGTCTGCAATAAGCAATACCTTTATTTTATTAGTCAAATGGAAAAAAAAAAAAACTTTATTTGTTTTTCTATTTATTTGTTAATTTTTTTTTTTTTTTTGGTAAGTTAACAAACTAGTTGTTTTTTTTCCCAATAAACTCATGTAGATAAATCAATCAAGCAAGTATTCTAAAGAGGCCAGTGACAACTAAAATGCATAGAATGAGCACACTTTAACACATTAAATTTGAGTTAGGTGTGCTTTAGGGTGATCTTGATAAATGTAGCGAAGCATGAGATGGATAACCTAGTGGGACTCAGACTCAAAAGTGTTAAGTTCAAAGCTTTAATTAAAATCGTGTTTGAGCTAGACAAAGGAACACAGTAGAAGGAACGTCAACATGATTGAGTCTCCCAGCGGCAAAGCAGGAAGGAGGAGGAAGGGACCAGACGCGAAAAGATCCCCAAGTTTCCACTGAGCAACTCAGTGCCAGACCAGACATATAGACAAGTGGAGCAGACAAGGTGTTTGAAGTTTTAATTCACAGTTAGCATCTCTATTACTTACAGACGCATATGATGCATACGTGTAATCTTACCTATAAAATGGCCTGTTTTAGACGTAAGTTCCTTTTTAAGAAAAGTACTTTTTATGGGAATCTGAGATGATTTTTTAGAGGCACCCAAGGACCAGTAACCAGACCCTAAAATTTGCCTAAAATCTCTCTTGAAAGATAGTAAACTCAAGAAGTCAGATTTTTGAATGGAGTTGAACTGTTAGAACCTGATCTTTCAAGTATGACCATCAATACTTAAAAATGAGTAACAGCTGTTTAAGGAGTCCAGTTAGATGGACGTGGTATTTGCCTAAGTGCTATCAATCTTAAGCCAGTGTTACAAGTGCCATTACAGGTGGACACAGGGTATTAAACATGTATGGGTTATGCAGGTGGCCCGCACTAAATATACTGGTTGTAGACTGCTTTGTAAGCCTGTAGAGCAAACATGTTCATGTGCCTTTCTTTTTTCTCCATTCAACAGGCTGCTGGTGGACACCTAAACAACATGTTAAGGTAAGTAAGGGAGAAGTATGTGAGACACAAGCATCTTGTATGGATTTTTTTTATTTTTTTTTATTTTGCCATCACGCAAACTCCTTGTGTGCAGTTTGAAATAAAGAAATTAGACAAACAGAGCTTGGTTTGTGTTTGTAACGTACAGGAATTCAATGGGCAACCCGAATGTACAGCATTTGTATGCAGTCGATAAGGGCCCAGCATGTGCATCTTGCTTACTATTGGGGTATGGTTGGCCACTCCTGGTCCTCAAGAGCCACAACCCTGCCCGTTTCCCAGCTCTCCCTGGACTGCTTAACACTGATCAACTAAATCAGGTGTGTTTAGTCAATCAGGATGTAGAATCATTTGAGTCAGCTAATCAGCAGTAAGATAGTCAGGTAGAACTGGAAAACAGGCAGAGTTGTGGCTCTTGAGGACCAGGGTTGGCCAACCCTCGACTAGGGTGTGGTGCCTGTGTTCCGTACATCATAATAGCCATCCATCCATCCATCCATCCATCCATCCATCCATCCATCCATCCATCCATCCATCCATCCATCCATCCATCCATCCACTCTGTGGAGACACCGAGGGGTTCCCAGGCCAGCCGAGAGACATAGTCACTTCAGCTTGTCCTGGGTCTTTCCCGGGGCCTCTGCCCAGTGGGACATGCCCAGAACACCTCTCTAGGGAGGCGTCCAGGAGGTATCAGGACCTGGTGCCCAAACCACCTCAACTGGCGCCTCTCAGCATAATTGCAAGTGACATAAATTATTATTATGAATACTTTACAATACACTTACCACGTGTACAACAATCATACATTCCATTTTCCTGATGTGTCTTGAGATGGCCGCACAACCCTCAGGAGAACTTCAAGTCACATCTGCGTTCCCCTCACTCCTCTCTATGACAAGACTGGAAATCTCACAGTACTCATACAAGTCGACTCCCATAAGAGTTCAAATATGACTACAGTTTATGCCAGATTGCAATACAGCAAATACAAGAGTACACACCAGACTCAAGAGGGTTCCTTTTTCTGAGATTATTTTGTCCATGAAGAACTAATTAGTTTGTGGTTTTGATGACACTTTTAGGGTTTGATTTGATCCCAAAGAAAACACAAACTGATTGCACATGATTTTTAATTGAAGTTATTGGTGATTTACTAAGACTTAGTTTGCAAAAGGAAGAGGGGTGCAAACTGCTCTAAGTAACCAAGAATTCACAGAATTGTGTATGTTCAGTGCAAGGAGAGGAAAGAGTGAGCTCAGAAAAACTGGGTACTACTGAAAGACATGAAAAAGGCCTGCACCCCTTTAAGATGGTCTGACATCAAATATGAACAAGGTGTGTTCTGACTTTAGTGTTCCAGATGGAAGCTGACCTGACTGGATCCATGCTGGTGGCCAACAATGCCCTTGGAGGATGGATCAAAGATTGAGTACGGAGGCAGGCAGGTAGTTCTCTCACTAGATGCCCCAAAGTGCAAGAGCCCACGACTGGAAAAATAGAAGAGTGCAGGACATATAGAGTACAAGGGCAAACTATGCACAAAAGAAACGCCCAAGGTAAAATTAGGACATTGGAAGAAAAGGGTATATCACCATGGCCTGTTCTACACTAACTCATAACATATCCAAAAGAAATTTACAGTGCGGGACTTGCAATAACCTAGATCTCACCAATACACCTTTTTTGTATTCCTAAGTAATAAATTAGCGGAAAAAGTGTTCTCTTCATCATTGGTTATGTTATTTCTCTTTCTTGAAACAATGACTGCAGCCAATTGTGCCTAAAGTGATAACAGTTTGTACCTGTATTTCAGATGTGTTAAAATATAGATACAGCAGCTGCAACAATCCTGTTTCACGTTTGATAAATCACATTGGGTGCGCTACATTCATCAGTTTGCATCTACTCCTCCCTACTCTTCTGCACATGCTTCCAGAGTTGTCTATGTTGCGTTTTGCTCTATGGCAAACACAATGAAATTTACTTTCATTATGTAACACAAACAACCAGGGTATTAAACCATGAGCATTTTTGCACGCATTGTTGAGTTAGGACATGTTTTTATGCATGCAAACCTGCAGTATCTCAGCCCCTTGATGTTCCTCCACCGCCTTTTTTGTAATTAGGCTAGTTGATGTGAAATCCAAATAAATAATCGAGAACCTACATGTCAAATATTTCCAACGGGGGGGGTGGAGTTCCCCTGTCAAATGTTGTGAAACGTGATTTTTCCAGAGCAAAACACTCAGGTTCGACTCACTTTCAAGACAGAAAAACAGATTCTAGTGGGCTGAGACGGTCAGTTACAGATTCAAGTGAGTGTGTAGCAAACCGCATACAAGGCTCTGGAGAAGTGAAGCCGGGAATAATATTCAATCAGCTAATGTTAGTAAAGCTGACAGAGGAGAAAAGTAGGAAACCAATTCATTCTTAAAGGTAGGGCTAAAACTATCCTACATTTGTGAAATGATATTAAAAATACCTACATGACTTTAACATATTTTAGAGCTAAAAAGAGAATCTTTCAAGATGTTTTTTTTTAAGATAGTAGAATAATGTAGGCACTCATTTACAGATTCACAGATGTTGACACATGTAACCAGTTTCGACGTGATAGTCCTCTGAAGGCCTAGAAACAAGTGTCTGTAGTGTTTGCTCTGTTTGTAGCTCACACCTTGCATGTTATAACATGCAAGGTGTGAGCTGCCCAGTTGGCAAAACGATAAGTTCATGAGCTGACCAGACAAGTTTTCAAAGTAGGTGTTTCTCTTTCTGCGTAGTGATTTTTTCTCCTTACATCTTGTATATTATTTCTTGTATATTTTTCGGTCCCACACTCTCCTTTCAGCGACTATCATCGATTGCCTTTAGACTTACTTAAAAACTAGGTGTCAGGTGAAAAGTATGCATTTAAAAACTAAAAAACAGCTTTTACCCCAGAGCCATCACATTTTTAAATGCTGCTAATAATTGAGTGCCTTTTTATTATAATGTTTTAACTTCTTGTGTGGTTGGCTGGATGTGTGCTTGAATCTAATATGTGTGTATATATGTATATATATATATATATGTATATATATTTTGGTATTTTTTTTATATTTCATTTTATTATCTATTTATTTTTTCACACCAAAAGGAGTGCACTCAATTTCGTTGTATTTTGTACAATGACAATAAAGTTATTCTATTCTATTCTATTCTATTCTATTCTATTCTATTCTATTTCATGAGATGCAAAAAAGAGCTATTTTGCTATGTGTTTGTTGCAAAAGTGCACATTTTAAATTACCTTTGAAGCAAAACCAGTGTTTTTTGAGCATCATTGAGCAGACTTTGGTTGGCGAGTTTTTGTTTAAGTCGATAAAATTTCGTCCCAATTTAGTTCTGTGAGGATTCTGTAGTTTAGTTTGGATTTTGTTATATTTGGTTGTTCTAAGTTGCCCTCGTTAGTCACATCAGTTTCAGGTTTGTCATGATCCACAGCTGTCTTAAGTTAACTTAATTGCCTCCAGCCTATTTAAGTGTCTGGTTTTCAGGTCATCTGCTGTGCTCGACCACATTTTATGTTTCTCCGTGGGTGTTTTTTTTTTTTTTTTTTTTTTTTTTTGGGTCATACTTTGGTTAAGGTATTAAATATTCAGGATCTGGTCTCTAGTGTTTGGGTCCCTCACTACATATTTCTGACAAATTCTATCAGGCAACTCTAATCAATGAACTTAAGTCTCCATGACAATTTTTTTTTCCCAATGAAAAAAAACGACCTTCCAGTGTTCCAATGATTTATTTATTTTATTTATTTATTTTTTCCATTTTATGATTTTATTATTTTTATTATTAAATTTGTTCTTTCATTAAAAAAAAAATGCCACAAATACATGTTTAAAAACTATGAAAACATGATTTTCATTTAATTTTGTTTAAATTTAATTACCTCTTTTTTAAAGACAGAAGTTAAATTAATACAATATCATTAAGAAAGGACTAAGGTATTTTTTTTATTTCTTTAAAACTTAGTTAATCTAGTTTATTTCAATTGATCACAAATTTTGGAGTTTTCTTGGCAACATTTTCTAGAACTAGTACTTACAGATTTAATTCTATTCCTTTTTTTTCTGTTTAAGATTTGAGTTTTTGTAACTCTATAATTTTCCTAAATGTGACCTAAAAATGCTATGTTTTACATCAACTTGAAATCCATTGTTCCAAAAAGTAATGGACTTCATTAGTTTTTTTGTTTTTTTTTTTAAACATTACTTGTTATGTTAACAGTACATTTTTACCAGTTTAATTTTATTTTTTGTCACACACAATGTATTTTTGACCCTTTTACAGTGTGATATATTTTGATTCTTTGTGAAATTAATGACAATACAACAGAGTATTATATAAAATAAACAACAAATGTCCCACCTGTCCAGAGACTGTAAATGGAAAAACTCATTTTGAATATTTCTGTGATATTTGTAGAGTTATAATTGTGCGGTGCATCTGTCAAATAAACTAATAAATAAAAATGATTTAAGAATAAATTATGTGACAGTAATTTAAAAGAAACATATTTTTTGTGCTTTTATAAAAGAATACAAACTGTAAGGTTCTATTGGTGAGATTAGGTTTCTGCATATTGCATCTTTAATTTAGCTTAAAGATTTCACTGGAGAGTTTGAATTTGTGTGGTGGTAACTTAATTTGTTTTTTTTAATGTTTTCTTTCAGTTATACACAGACTCCCACCTTTTTTTTTTATCATACCTTCTTATTCTATTTTGGGTCACAACAGGTTATTGCAGCAGCCTAACACAGCAGGCATAAGGAAATAAACTGCATTATTTGCAGTAATAAACTGAAAACAGATGAATAATATAGCCTTGAAAAAGGATATTCAATTACCTTATAAACATTGGGTCACATTATTCACAGAGCCAGTTTACAGTAGAACAGGTTTTTGCAATAAAAGTTATTTTATTTTGAAAAACAGCTATTAATTGAATTTGGTTTACAAATTCAAAAGCTACATTTTTTTCACTTACATTTATCTTTCTGTTCTACTGTGAGATAAATTTCTGATTCATTTTTGTTTATTCAAAAAAAAGCTAATTGCTCCTTTCTTCAATATTCTCCCTTTTATCTTCTAAAATCTCCGATTTCCATCTCCCCTTTGCTTTCGCCAGCTCTGCTCACAAGGTCACATGCTGCTCCTTGCATTCCACATCCTCCCACATTCTAATCTTTATGCCATCTTGCCCGCATCCTCACATCGGTGGCATTTTGAGATGCAAATCGCATTTAAACCTGTCACCTGCTGCCACCAGCGCACTGAAAGGCATGAAGAGAAAGTAGGCCACCAAGACGTGGAAGTCATTTGCAAAATGAATGTAGATTTGTCAGCTGGGAAATCAGGGCGTGCGCACGGGCGACAAATTGACACGGGGGGGAACTCACATGTCTGATCCGCTTCAGCCATCGTTTGGCTTTTCTTGTTGTCCAGACATTAGTGTTGCTATCCCCTTGAATCTTAATGAAACTGGAAAGAAACAGTCTGCCCTTTTTTTTTTTTTTTTTCTCAACAGTTGCAATTTATTGTTTTAGTAACTTCATATTTTTACCTCTTCACCCTTGTCCCAGCAGCTTTCTGCAGTGTCTGACAGCCGCTGAAGGGTTCCCCATCCAACCTAATGCTCTCTAACAACAATGCCTCCTCCTGTGTGTCATGCCTTTTTCTCCACTTCAAGACAACACATGATCTTTGGCCTCAAACTATGTGGGCTGATGTTCACCTCTTTATGCCCCATTAGCTCTGACTGCTCGCTTGGCAGCTTCACTCTTTACACTGCACACATTCTACAGCATAAAAAAAACCTCACGCAGAAGTCTTTAGCTGATGTCTGACAACAACGTAATCAACAAGACACTTTTTTAGACTGAAAAATATGTTTTTGTTCTTTTTTAACATTTTCTTGTGGCATTTTCTCAAGAAGAAAGACATATTTGAATACATTTAAGATTAAAACTGATGCATCCACTTGTAGACTATTCAATCTATGTACGTCCTCTTTTTTTTTTTTTTTCGTCTGAGCTGGCATCTGCTCACAACTGCGCAAGTAGTTATTAACTCCAATCTTGTTTGCCATTTTTGTTGCACCACCAATGTTACGTTTTTGGATCTGGGGGTCTGTAAGCTATAGCGGAAGACAGTGCTGGGTTTCTAAAAAGTGAAATGAAATGAATGAATTTGAAAATAATACCTTAAAAAGCTTTTAAGATGTCTAAAAACTTTGATCTGTGAAACATCTCCATTTCATATTGTTGACGATTAAAATTTTGCAACCACGATTACATAAACAGTGGGAGAAACTATATGCTGAATGCCCAAAGTCGGTTTAAAAAAATAATAAAAAGAAGCACGCTAAAGCAGCAACAAGACAAGAAGCTGCAGTTTTGGACGTAAAATGGAAATATTTTAATAAAATGGGGAACAGACTGAGAAATTTGTCTTAATTTTTGACATACATGGTCTTCAAATGTAAAAAAATAAAATAACTTGAAGAAAATTGTAAGAACCCTGGAGCGTAATCAACAGGTCAATGGGGAGTGGGGGCAGGCTTGCAATGGTCCCACACTCAACTCGGAAGTGAATTTTTAATGAACTACTGCCGCTCTGCAGAAACTACATCCTTAAAAACATGTCAAGAGTCAGAGTTTTGTTTCTCCCTCTCCACCATAATTCCTTTAAAAAAGTAAAGACTTTGAAAGAATATAGACTCAGACCGCACTCGTAAATTAATTTGATGAATTTTTTTTTTTTCCTTTTTAAATAAATTGGGGATCCAGATCATAAAATCAATGAAAACATTTAACTGAGGAGAAATCTCCCCAAATGTTGCAGGACATGAATGTTTAACCTGAGTTTCCTCAAATAATCATCTTCTAAATTGAAAGCAGCTGCACAGGTTCCCCACATCTCAGTCAATTGATTCTGTTCAGGTCAATTGTCTTAGTTCAGACATCAGAGTTGACAAGAAGTCCATCGTTGATCCCCTGATGAAGATGCACCAACAAAAGACACCACCGTGGGCTTCAGCGGACTATCAACGTTTCTAAGAGTTTATTATTTTGAATGAACTTATGGAAATGAACACACTTTTCCATTTAAATTTTCCTTTTTTAGAAATGGAAGGTGTGTGGTAATTCGACTGAGGAAACTTGTGATTCACAAAACTTTAAACCCGAGCATTTTAAAATCAGAAAATCAAAATTTTGTTAATTAAATTAATGATGTTTATATTTTCCAAAGCCAAAATAGAATGGTGGGCCCATTAGCTGCTTCAGTTAATTGACATTTGATCACAGGCAGTGTTCTGAAGTGAAGTCCCAATAGTGCACCAAAGCTTCTCTTATCTCTTTAAAAATCCAGTGTTTTGCTTCGTTTATTTTTTTTAAGAAAGTTGTTAAGATATTTTTTGTATCAAATAAAACATATTTATATTATGTTCTTTAAAATCAAAAGCTCCCTTTGACTAAAACAGATTATTTTCGAGATGTTTTCCAAATTACACTCATGTATATCTCAATTTAAACCCATAGTAGGACTAAAACTCAATTTATTCTTTACCTTATTACTTTAGTGCTGCGAATCAGTGGAGTTTTTACATGACAACAAGATTACACAGATGTGCAAATTATTTATTTTACATTGACTCCTTACAGAATACATTTTGCTGTTGGATCCATTGTGGTTAGTTGGAATGACTCCATGTTTGTTAACAGAATAAAAGCTGCTATTGTTCCACAAAAAAATAAATAAGAGACAGTACCTACTGTTCACCACAACATCAAAATACATCAGGTGTCAGTTACAGGCATGGCTGATCCCACCCGTCATCACAGACACTCTGGCTTTTGAACTTCCTGCTCATATTTTCCTGAATGATCTTTTCTGTGTTTTCCGTGTAAAACATGACCCACATTTTCACCTGAAAGCCAGTCGGACGTCTGAAGTCAGAACAATGTCTATTGTGTTTCTGTGGATCTAAACTGACTGTGATCGATGTGAGGCTTCTACAACAGTTAGCAGGTGCAGCCTGTTTTTAAACTTAAGACTGCTAAAGCAAATCAATGTCTGAAACTGAGCACATGATGTAAAAAACGAATGCAGGATATTAAATCTTAAACACCAAAAAAAGAAGATTGGTGATCAAAAAAAATCTATCTGAAGTTATTCTTAAAAATAATTTAAAATATTTTCTTATTTTTTTTTCCCCCGGGCCTTGATTTTGATCTTTTAGGGGCTAGGTGTGATATGACACCCTAAATTCTAAGCCCAGGCTCATGCTGGAGTCTTTATGTAACTTGAAAAGTGCGAGAGGCAATCATTTAAAAAAAAAAAAAAAAGTTTGTTTATACCATTTTATCGTTTTCAAGTGTGCAAATGGGTCAATTTTGAACCAAACACAATAAGGCTTAGAGTCATATTTTTTTTAATAAATAAATGTTTTTGAATTTCATTATCATAAAATTGTGTGGATATAATTACATGATTTTTTTAAAAAATCAGAGATTTTAAGTTAGATGTGGTCTCACAGTGTAATTCTCTTCCCAGCCCATTGCTCTCTGAATGTTCTTGTTTGTTTCAGAGAAAAGTTGCCTCAGCAGGATCCCGCTCGACATGGCCCGCTGTAATATCTTTCAAAATGAGCTGAGAGGAGGGCGGCCTCCCTCCGACTTGGCAGGCTGTCATGCCCAGATAACTCAGTGGGAAGAACATCAGTGGTGTCAATTTAAACTCTTCTGCTTGACCTTGGTTCCTGCTGCATCACTCAAACTCACAGAGGGGCAGATTTACTAAGCCGGGGAAATTAGAGGTGGTGGCAAATCACAAATTGTACCGGAGAGAGTGACCAGAACGGCGGGTGACATCCTAAACTCTGATCTATGGGCATAAACAACGGCCTCATTTCAGAACTATTTAAACCAGAAAATCAACTAGATCTGGGAAATAACTTTTTATTAGATCTGTTTTGATTCATTGCGCCTTTCCAAATTTAATCTTTTTAGAGGCAAATTGTTTATGGTTGCTCAGAAACAATTATTTGTAAAGGAAAAAAAAATTATATATAAACATTTCAAAAAACCTTAAATTGTAATTTTTTTAGGGCCTCATATCTGATAAAAAAAAAAAAGGCTAACACTTTATAATAAGATTCCTTTACAAACTTTAGAAACATTAACAAAAATCATTGTGTTTATAAGGTGTTAGTAAGACATTTATTAGTACGATAATCCAAATGTTTATTAACATACTTAACAATTATTAACACCTAAGTGAGGCCATTGTCTACAAAGGCCTTACTATTCAACCTTATATTGAGTGTTTTGCAGCACCTCATGTAAAGTGTTAACCAACAGCTGGGCCTTGGGAACTGATGGCAGGTTCCACAAGAGCTCCCAATGCATCACAACTCATTAATTAAAAGTTGAGTGTGACATGTGGAATTGTTGGATCGATCTACAGCTTTTCTGTAAAATCACCAACTATCATTTCCCAAAATCTCTTCATCCATCCATTTCCACTCCCATGTAGCCAGCTGCTTCATGACCTAATTAAGACGCTGACGTCTCCTTTGATGGATGATGAGCGCTAGAGCCGTACTTGGCAGAAAATTAAATACATCTGCTGTAAATCAGTATTTTTTTACATCCGTTGCCGTGTTTTTTGAATGACCTTCGCTTGAGTTAGTTTGTGTTTATTCGCATAATTGTAATTTCATGGAAACTATAACTGCGAAATTGAATTTTTTTTTTTTTTTTTTTTTTTTTTTTTTTAGATTTCTAGAATTTAGATAAATGTTTGTGCTAATGTGCAATGGAAATGCAGCTACATTCATTTTGAATAAAGAGTTAATGTTTACATTTAGGTGCAGCTTTTTGGAGAAAATTTTAACAGCTTAATTGTTTTTTTTTTCTTGCTGACTTGTTTTTAATATTGAGCTCATATTTGAACCTCCACTGAAGTTCCACTCCAAATATATAGTTGTTCATTCCCAATGATCTTTAAACCAAACAGTCTTTGGGCAAAAACAAGCAAACAAACAAAAAAATAATAATTTTTGTAGGTAATGTTTTCTGTAGCAGGAGCTCCTAGAAATTCATCTCTGGTTTTAGGCTGGACTATTGACACAGAAGTTAGCTCTGCTAATTTAGCATTTGTTTACACTCTCTCCCACAAGCTTATAGCACCTCAAGCCTAAGGTAATAGCACTTTTTTTGTTTTTTTTTCTTTTTGTAGCTGAGCCATCACAATTCAAATATAGAAACACTCAAAAGATCTTAAATAAGTTTATATGCCCTGCATTGTGAGAAAAAATTGTGGAGTCAAGATTGTTGAAATTTGAGGACTTAGTAAAACAGCAAACTTTATTTGTTTTCACCTCAGAACATGAAAATCACAGGAGGAAATATGATTTTAAGTTTCCAGTTGCTCGCACTGCTTTAAAGCAGTCATGTTTTCCTTTTGTTGGTAAAAGTTTGGAATGCTCAACAAGACGTTTTGAAAACTTGTACTAACAAAATATTATTTAAAAAAAATATTTGTAAAGACAGAACTTGAGGAATATGTGATGTGTAATTACTATGTGGGGACATGCGCTAAAAGCCATAGGATTGTTTTTTTTTTTTTTTTATGGTGTAATATAGGGGCAGAAATTAAGTGAGAATTTTATTCTTCTTACTGCTCCTTTTCTGTCATGAAGATATGGACTTTCAATGTGTATCGAATATGTAATGCTCTCTTCATGAATGGAATAAAATAAATAATTAAAAAAAAAAATACAAATGCATGACAAAATGCAACAACGAACATGTTAAAAACTCCAAAAAACCCCAGTTTTCATTGGACTAGGTCAGGGGTGAACACACTTTTTAACTTATGGGCCAAGGGTTCTAAAATTTGACAGAAGGGCCAAATCAAGAGAAGATGGGTGCCTTGTTTCTGTGATCTAACAACTATTTTTAATATTAATATGTTTCAAATCTGTGTTTTTACATGCAATATTCTTTTCATGAAGTGGATATGCCTGAGCAGTTCTGAGCATATTTTATAGTTGCTTACAGTTTCATAATCATTTAACCTGTCATTTTTCTGCTCTTCATTTGCTAAAGTTTCTCACTTCTCAAGGTCAGTTTTCAATTATTTTACAGACGCCAACACTTTGGAATGAACTCTCTTATGCAATAAAAACCTGCAATTCTTGAAAGTGTTGTAAAAGATGTTTTAAAAAAAGCCTTTAATTTCCCTCTTTCTTATATTTGCTTGAATAGTTTCTGTGCAAAAATGTACTTATTTGATCATACTGTTTTTTTTATTATTCTTAAAAATTGTTTCTCACTTTTATCCAAATAGTGTTATTTTATAAATGATATGTTATGTTCTGCTATTACTTGGATTTTTCTTTTTTTTTTCTGTTTTTAGACAAATAAATATATGATGTGTGTGTATGTATGTATATGGCCACTTTTATCTAAAAAAAGTATTTAAAAACTTTTGGAAAATATATATGACAGTTTAGGTTTGATTCATTTGGGTGGAGGCCTCGAATAAACTTTTTGGATTTTTTTTACCTCTCCGTACATTGTACTAAATTTTCTTTTTATGGATTCTTGTGTTTTTATTGTTGCTAAACAATGAAAAAAAACAATAGAAAGAATGGTATGAAACTCGGAAAAAATGTTTTAATTTTGACTGATGATTAATATTGTGCTGTTTTTAAAACAAAAAAAATTTTAAACTGACTTTTCTTCTAATTATAGAGCTACAAACACCAATTGGTTGATATCCTTCAGCGAAAAACTTAAACTTAGAGAAATGTGTGTGGGAATGATCAGGAAAAAGAACTTTCCGACTCAAAAACCACACATGAATGTTGGAAAAACACAGTCTTCCAGCAGTACATGAATGCAGAATAACTTCCATAATTACAAAAAAAAAACAAGACATTAAGAATTATCAATATATTTTATTCCAGTTTGAAAAACCTGCAAAGAAAACCTGTGTTGTTTTCTAAGACATAGTTTCTGCAGAGTGGTGCAGATTGGAAATCCATCTCAAAGTTGTGGGCGGGACTGTTAACACTCTCCCATTCCCTCCCATGTGGCCCGCCCCTTGTATTTTCGACATCACAAGTACGATCTTTTTCAAACTGTATTCTTTCTGTCTTCTCCCAATTAATTATAATTTAAATCAAAACACTCAGAAATGCAACGTTTTAAATGTTCTGAACGTATGTCCTCCATCCTCAGAAAAATCCACATGGAACATGTTAAAAACACCATTTTCATTGGAGTGGATCTTTAAGGATCTGCCACAGAACCACCTGCAAAATTCAGTAAATTCTCAAAAATCCATCACACATGACTGGAGGAAACCAGCTGTCCGTGAGTATTAATGACCAGGTTGGTTCCTGCAGACAAGACGAGGCCATTTATCAGCTGATCAATGTTAGTGTGGCACGCCGGGGTCAGATCCTGCTGCTAATCAAAGGTTACAACAGCTGCTTAAAGATTCTGCTGGATATCTCTGGTGGAGAACAGCAAGCTGCAGAAGGTTAATATGTTGGCTCGTGCTAAGCAGGTGCCTTAGAAGTTGGTCTGCCCAGACATCATGGGCCCACACATTAATGAGTTTTTTTTTTTTTCTTGAGTCAGTTATTTTAGTGACTACTAATTACTCTTTATTGGTAAAAGGGTTGATGAAGACACAAAGGAGTTTGAAACTCCAGTCACAAGTTCATCGAATACATTTAAAGTCTGCATCCAAGAAGCACTCGGAGTCGTTTTTGCACTCTGTCCGTGTCCAGTGTGTGGGTGTCAATATTGTAGAATATTAGCAGCACGAAGGGGGTCCGGCCTGCTCCTCTTTAGCAGACGGCTTTAACAGCAGACCGCAGTGACCCACAAAGAACAGCCAGTGAGATAATCATCCAATGTGCTTTGGCAGGGAAAAAAAGTGATTTGACCTCCATTTTTTATCATTACGACTTCAAACAAGCAAGTCGAAGATTGAATCTCCGTGTGCCTCTTGATTTTAGCCCTCCTTTTCCAGAACTAAAAGGTAGGGGGAGGAATGCAAACATCTGAAGTATGTCTTTGTGTAAATCTGTCTTTCAGTTAACACCGGTGTCCTTGTTTGATCATTAAATGTGTCCAAATAGTGTGTAAACGTTTGTCAATGTCTAAAAAAAAACAAATATAGAGAAGAATACACACAACGTTCATAATTTATCTATTTGTGAGTCCTTAGGAAAGGCCCTTCATGAAACTGTCTAGTAGAGAAGGGTCCAAGCCTGGCCTCCCCGTTCTCCAGGAAGGGCATTCAATGAAAAAATCCCTGCCAAGCAAAATATACAAATCAGTTAAAGCTGATTCATACTGGTACATACTGGGTCAAGAGGTCAGTCATGTATTTTGGTGTCAAGTCATTCAAAGCTTTTTAAAGTCTATCCTCTTAAAGACCTCAGAACTGGACTGATGTGCTCTACTTTCTTCTTGGTCCTTGTGAGAACCCGAGCAGCAGAGTTCTGAATCAGCTGCAGTTTCCTGATGGATTTTTCTGGTAGTCCTGTAAAAACACTATTACAGTAATCAAGACGACGATGAAAGCATGCACTAGTTTTTCCAAGTCCTGCTTAGACATCAGATCTTTAATCCTTGAAATATTTCTGACTTGATAGTAGACTGATTTTGTGACTGCCTGTGAACCATCACCTTAACATGGTGAAGGGATTCGTGAATTTCAGTGATCTCAAGAGCTGAACTGTCCTGGGATAGTGTCCCTGAGGATCTCCCATGGCAGACAAATTCTTCTTTACAAGCCAGACAGAGAGCAGTTGGATCCCTGAAGAGTAGTGGCCATCAACCTGTTAAATCACCCAGACTGGTGCAAACCAGGGCCTCATTCTGAAGCCAGCTCTAGGGCCCGGAACTCTTCCCCTGTGTCCAGCTCAGAAAGAAGATGTGGGATTGAAAGACAAGGAGAAAAAGATGTTAAGTGACTATTGCAAATTATTACACCAGTTGACCTTAAAAAATAATGTAATAATCTAGACATGAATACAAGACTAAGTACAAAACAAACAATAGGTGTTACAAAGAAAATGTTTGTCAGCATTTGAAAAATGTGCAACAACTGTCTATATTTTATTCTATCTACTGTGTGTTGGTGTTTTAAAAGTTCAAGTCATGCTTTGACCTTTGCACTGGCAGACTTACTTTATTGCTTGTCTTTGAGTACAAACAAGTTAAGAAAAAAAAAGTAAACCCTTTTACTTTCTGACAGTATTCTCTATGTTTGTGCTTCAATTTTTGCTGAGAGACATAAGAAAATGGGAGATGAGCTCAGAAAGAGACCCAAATGGGATCGCCTCCATTTTGTTTATTTTTCTTCTTTTACAAGAGAAGAACGCTTTGCCACTTGTTCTCCGATGTTATATTGGTTTTATTCCAGTAGCACTGGGAGCAGTCAAGTGTGCGCATCCTGAGCTTCAGAATGAAACCTGCTGACTCCAATTCCCACAACTCTAAAAGAGTTGACAAAAAAAGTCACAGGGGCAGGGCAAGGGGGTGTAAAGGGGCAGCAGGCTCAGCATATTTTTCAATATTTCTCAAGGTACACATCTTTTTAGAAAATCTGTTTTTCATCACGGACAATAGTAAAAAAAATCATTTTTCTTATGTTTCATTTCAGTCTATTGTGCTTTTTCACTCCACTGAAGCTTCAAATGAAAACTTTTTTTTTTTTGGCAGTAGAGAGGTTTCTTTTTAAGAGTTATTTCTCATGGGAAGGAATTTGGCATCCTTTGTTGGGTTGCCAGATTTGATAATCATAAGGGTTGTTGGGTCAGAGCCCTTTCTGTTGTGTTTTGCATTTAAAAAGACTGTCATTAAATTTATAAACCAATAATCTTTTATTGTTGGTATTGATTAAACCAAAGAAAGCAATAATAGATTAACATTTGGAAAAGACAGATGATTCTTCTTTAATTTTGAATGAGAACCATGTGAACGGGAGCAGTTAATAAAAAATGTTGTACAGTGAGAACAAAGTGGCGCACATTTATTTTAATTATAAAGAAGACACTGCAGAAGAGTCCAAAGAATCTGCAAAGTCTCATTTGTTTTCTTTGCTTCTCACATTTTTTTTTCCAATCCACCTTTTTCACACCAGATGTTGCTTAGTAAAATGTGTAGTTTCAGGAAATCAAGAATATATATATATATATATCAGTCAATTCAAATATCTTACAGTGCTAAATAAAAAAAGAAAAAAGGTAAATCCACTTGTGAAACCAAAAAAGGTGTCGGGATATCCAGAGGAAGTTTTGAAATTATGGGATGGCCACAGGAACTATAGTTTACTGGCTTATGTTGTGGCAAAATGTGAAATTTGGCAAAGTTCACATTTTCCCACAATATGGCAAAAATAACATTTTGTTTGAGCAACCTTCACGAAATTTGTTTAAACTCAGCTTTAACCTTTGACCTCAGGAACAGGTTGCCATTTTGAATTTTCTCCAAAATGTTGGCTTTAGAACCAGCTATAAGTTTAAACTTCTAAGTGTCTTTGCCTCCTAACTCCTTGAGCATAATTGGGAAGCAAAAGCTGGAAATAAAAATTCAAGATTTTGAATGGCATTTCCCTTGTTGATCCTCATATTATTGCGAAAATTTAATACATAAATTGTTGGATCAATTAATTTAAATTTAATTTATATAGCCCAATACTAAAAAAAAAACAATTGTCACACTGGGTTTCATATGGGAAATTTTACAAAAGCAGAAAGTCACTCATAAAATGTAAACCAAAGCTAATTGCTAAACTCAAGACTAAACTAATCTAGTAATCCCTGGCCTCAGCCATATCCTCATGAATGAGATCTTCTCCCAAGGTGGACAGGCCATACCAGGACTATTAACCACTACCTAACTGAATAGAGTTCAGCCAATTAGAACTGGGGGACAAGTGGGGGCGAGGTCCACAGCCAAGAAAAGCCAGAGGCGAGGTCCACAGCCAAGAAAAGCCAGAGGCGAGGTCCACAGGCAAGAAAAGCCAGAGGCGAGGTCCACAGGCAAGAAAAGCCAGAAGCGAGGTCCGCAGGCAAGAAAAGCCAGAAGTGAGGTCCACAGGCAAGAAAAGCCAGAAGTGAGGTCCATAGGCAAGAAAAGCCAGAGGCGAGGTCCACAGGCAAGAAAAGCCAGAAGCGAGGTCCACAGGCAAGAAAAGCCAGAAGTGAGGTCCACAGGCAAGAAAAGCCAGAAGTGAGTTCCACAGGCAAGAAAAGCCAAAGGCTAGATCCACAGCCAAGAACCAGAGCACAGGCCATCCACATGGAATCTGAAATCTCTACTGCTCCCCGAAGGAGACTGGGAAAGAAGACCAAGACATGAAGTGCATTGCACCAAAGAGAAGATTAAGCTGAATGAAATTAGAAATGTCGGTGTGGTGAATAAAAAACCTCTGTTGCCAAGGAAATCCAAAAATGTACTTTTATTGATTAATCTGAATATGAAATAGATCTGTTCTTTATCCCCAGGTGACCAAAAGTGTTGCTATGGAGAAAAAAAAAAAAAACAGAAAAAAAAGTTTTTTTTCTTTAAATAATGTATCACATGCAGCTCTGACCAGAGTGGCAGGAGGAAAGGAGGATGATGAAGGCATGTCAAAAGGGGGCAGCCAGGGCATGTGGGGCCATATAGTGCAATTCTGCGTATCAAACACCGCTATCTAGTGGAGCAAAGGTCATACAAATTTATTCGCTAAACATTAAGACAGTTCGGTAACACTTTAACACCTGAGATGTCGCCAGCGACACCAAAATAACACGTTTTTTGAACTACTGTAACTCTTCATCTGTTTATTCAAGTAACGCAATTCTAACAAATTCTTTGCAAACTTTAGCAGAGTTAGTGACCACGACAAGTTGGGTGATTTACGTTGATTGTGTAAATAGTTCACTACAACATCATGTTGGAAATCAGCTTTTCTCCACCTTAGAATCCACTTCCATTAACTGCATAAAAGCTGAAGCTTGGGTGTTAAAGGGTTAAAGAAGAAATGTCACCCATGACAACGTGATAGGAGGTGAACTTTTCAGCCATTTCTGTTTGAACCAAGCAGTTAGCAGAAACTCCACCATCCAAACTGCTGTATCAGGCTGTGCTTTGCTTGTTACTTTAACCAGGTAATTCAATTTGCTTCGGAATTGCAACACAGAATCAATAATTGGATGGATATGGAAAGAAATGTTTCATAATCTGCATGTAGAAAGAAATCTGCCTAACTGAAATAGCAAAGATGCTTTCTAAGAAATAATAGATTTTCTTCAACAACACAAAGCTGTGGTGCTGAATGAACCGTACTTCACCTTGTCAAATCAATATCCTGTGAAGAACGCAATAAAATTGTGAAATGTTTTTTGTTCGTGTGTTGGATGTCCCATTTAGAGCATGTTTTATAAGAGGAGTCCGTGTTTGCGTGTGTGCAAATAATTTATGATTATCTGGCGAAGTAATCATGCTTGTGGCCCATCCCTCGTCCTCCTCCAGCCCTCCTCCACTAGCCTGCCTCTTTATTTATTTACCCTGGTCTCATCTAATCGAGTGACAGATCAGTCTGTGGAAAGGGCAGCTTGGCAAGCAACCCTCTGTGACAGAGCAATGCATTAGGACATTAAGACACCAGCTCCTGCACAAAAAAAATCAATCACACACCCCTGAATGCATTAGAGGCATAGAAGGGCACCTCTCACACCTCCAGCTCTGCTGCTACACAATCCCACCGTGGCTCTGGACGTGCGCACACCTGGCTCAGTAGGTTTGCTGACATTCTGCTGTTCCAAAAGTAAGAGGTGCTGATTCGTCATGCAAATCAGTTACTTTTTCTACGAGGTGTGAAGAAGCAACTACATGTTAAAAGCTTTTTTTGTTTGTTTGATTGTTTTTTAGACAATTTGAGAGAAGAATGGGCTGGATGTCATTTTGAAGTTTTCCAAAATTTTTGGTCCATTTATAAAAATTGTCATTTTTTAAATCACATTAAAAAAATATTTTTAAAAATTGATAACAAAGTTACACCAGTTATCATGTTATGTAATTAATGAATGACACCATATTATCATGTTTGTTTACATAAGTAAAGTGAAAGTATTATTCAATATATTTTATTTGTGCCTCTATATTAGTACATATTTTACTTATAATCACAGAAAATTAAAAGCATATTTAAATTCTTTTTTAACTCTTTCAATATAAAAAAAAGCTGTTCAGATGGTGACATTCATAAAGAGGTAGAGAAAAATTGATTTGGCAATATGTGACAATGTTTCAGTTGTCGATACTTGTATCAATTTGAAATACTGACCATATTTAATTAATTATAAGCGTCCTTTAGCGTATTGGTTTTGTTTTCTACTTAAACCCCTGACCACTAGTTGGCAGCACAGCCCACTGAGCCTCTTTGAGTGGTTCTATTCCACACCAGAACAACACCAGTGTTGAGCGTTAAGTCAATCTCGCGGATTTGTTATAAGATGTGTGCTACTTAGTTTTTATTTGGGTTGGGTACCAAATGGAAACTTTGTGCCATGTTGCTGCCAGTATCATTAAAAACAAAATGGATTGTGTTGCTTAGTAGCAGGCTCAGATAAGAACAAATGAAGCAGTGCAGATGGACAAATCGGAGATTCAATCAAATGCAGTTTGTGAAGAAAGCAAAAGTTCTGCTAAACTTCAAAGCAAAAGGTTGTCATGATTCAGTGCTTAGGCTTTGTCATGTTCTGTTTTCCCTGTCAGATTCACCATGTTCAGGTTAATCATCCACAGCTGTTTTCATTTAGTTAATCATCCTCAGTGTATTTAAGTGTCTGGTTTTCAGTTTCTCATTGTCACGTCATCTGCTCTTCTACGTTCTGTTGCATCACTGGTTTGTGCTCCTGTTTTTGTCATGTTTAAGTTACTTTAGTAAATAGTTATGTTTCTGCCACCAAGTCGGGTCTCCTGCATTTGGGTCCTCCACCACAATCCCTGACAAAGGTTCAGAATTTATCAAAGTACAGTCTTGAGATATGTCTCGATACACATCGTGAGACACGTAGATCGTGATATACGTGATATATCACTAGACTTGCCAATACACATTCCTATAAGGAAGTAAACTTTTTTTCAAATCAGAGTATAATTTACCGAAACATTCTCACTCTAAGTCATCACATTTTATTAATGATAATGGATTAGATTTTTCTGCTCTTTTCCAGGCGCTCAAAGTGCTTACATTGTATATCCATTATTCATTCCCACCTCATTCATACTTGGTGATGGTAAGCTACTGATGTAGCCACAGCTGCCCTGGGGCAGACTGACTGGCAGATTGACGTTTGGTTGAGGTCCCTCTGGGTCACTTTGAAGTTTCGGGTGGCTCCAACTTGTCATTTTTTGACGTCCTGGCTGTTTGGTCCACAACCCTCGGAACGTGGTGCCGGATGCGCACTGGTCCTTGGGTTGGTTCCAGTACTGATACCCTAACCAACCCAGTACTGGTTTGGGTACTAGTGTCGCAATATTGGACCGGTTCTGGTTGTTGGCTCAGAGGTTTGGGACCAGTAATTTAATTGTTCCTCTTACATCAAAAAACAACAAATTGGGGACACCCAAAATGTCAAATCAGGAAAACGGAAATATGTGATGACTTTGGAGTGAGAATGAGTTGAATGTATAGTTCAGTCACAACTGCCCTTATGGGTGGATATGGGCCGTCTGTGTATGGGTATGGGTAAACAAGAAATATTAAGATTGTAGATTGCTTGATAAACTTGTATTGAAACAGTTCACCAGTCATATTTTATGCAACAGACATTTAACACTACCTGTTGGTGTATTTTTTACCTGTATCTGGTCATAAGGACACTTGTGATCATAGTTTAAGGGCATTGTACAACCTCTATACAACAGTACGTCAGGAGTTTGTGCAATACCATTACGGATCTTTCACTCTACTTTTACTATGCGCACAACATTTTTACTCTCAACAAGGTTTAGGGGAACTACAAGACACACCAGCGCTCCCCTTAATGCTGCATACACTCTGGGCATGTGAGATGTGGCATGGTGTTCACACTGGTCAAGCAAGGTCTTATTCCTTTTCTTTTTCTACTGTGTACTAGAGCATGTATGCCACCTACAATAGAAAGAGGCTTGGCTCAAAATGTCAAAGCGGTGCAAGTCTCGCCAATCTCACTCCAGGCTTTTTCCTCAACAGCCCTTTCCTGTTATTTTAAAATCTAAATGTCATAACTCTGTGGATGGGCACAAACTACAATTGCTAGTTTTTCCTCCATGATCAATTTTCAAATGGTTGGTTCTTCCGTGAATGAAAAAGGGCTTCTATCCAAATGTCACAACCAAATCTGAGTCCCTGATTGGTCAAATTTTGACCTGATTTAACATTGTGTCCAATGTGTGCTGTGTGTGGAGCCAAAAGTGGCTGTTAAGACTTGTGTAGCTACTCATGAATGTAAGAGTTTTGAAAGCAGAAGAGGTGTTTCCATAGATTTTTCATTGGAAGTGGCCACTTGCATGCACGTTGTCAAGGGTGGTGTGAACACAGCTTAAAATGTCTATTGAACTGTCTGTTTTTTGTCTACGACCCTCTACAAACCCAGACAACCCTTGGCATGGACGTGATTATTCCTTTAGACCAGTGGTCCCCCAAACACCGGGTCACGGACCGATATAGGTCTGTGGACCCCTTGCCACCGGGCCGTGGAAGAAATAAGAAATTATACCTGTTTTTTTTCTTTTTTTTGACTCAAATCTTTTATTTTGAAAATCAAGAGGATTCCCTTGATTAGATTGAGCATTAAAAGCAGTCCAGTGGCATGTAACACGATAAAAGTTGCATATGGAACCTTTCTTTGCAAATGGAAAAGAACAGACGGAAAACAGGTGATTCCAACACACCGCACCTGTCTGCATAGAGATGGGATTTTCAAGAAAAAAACTAATCTTTTGAACGGTCATAGAAATGATCAAACAAGATCATCCATTCAGACGTGAACAAAATTCATACAAATACTTTAAAAAAAAAAAACAAATGAGGAGCATTGAGCACAGACTGGAGCGAGGGTGGGGAGTGGGGGAGAATAGGAGAGATCCGCGGCGCGTGCAGGGTGAGGGAACATTCAGTATCAGTCAGGAATTTTTAGTTCTTCTGTTTTGAAAAAATGTTTTTGTTAATGTGTTTCACTTTAAGCTTTTGCATGAAGTATTCTGATTTGTTTCCTATTGAGCATCAATAATCGATTTGTTGGTTACATTTTGTTTATGTATAAAAGTTTTTTTCTCTTTTTAAACTCGATTTTAACCACTTCCGACCCCCCCACCCCGCGGGCTGTGGTATAATCCCCATAGGTTGACCGGTCAGCAGCCACAGAAATGTTGGGAAAAAACTAAACAGGTTTCTTCACATATATCTACCCATTTAGCATCTGTAATTATCAAAGTATTCTTACTTTTTCTGTACTTAGAGAAAAAAGCACACAAAGGCATAGAAGGAACAAACAGCACCAAGACCCCTGTTGAGATGAAAACCAAAACTGTCTCGCTGTGAGGCGGCAGCACTAACCCCATGCTACGACGACAGCCATTACAGCTCTTCTTACAGTCACACTCCTTAAGGTTTTTCCATCAAAAATCTCTCATCTTGACTTTTCAATCTTTTTTTTTCCTCTCTCTATAAACATCAGATGAAATTAAAGAGGGCATAACAATTAGAGATCAAAAGTGGGCATGAAGGTCTCTAAGAAAAACAGAGATAAACAAACAATGAAGAAGATCAAAAGGAATTAAAAAATAAAAAAACAAAATCAAAGGTAGACTAAAGCCAGCTGGAGTGAGAGGATGAAGGTACCTGCTAACTAAATCAGTCAATGTAAGACTAAGAAATGTATCCACTGGTAACGCATTCGGCTTACAAAAAATGTTTTGTTTATTTGCTGATTTTGATGGCTTACCAAATTTCTATTTATTTCTTTAAAAGGGAACAAAAAAAACATGGTTACAGTTTCAAATGTAACCGATGCCATGTCCACAGGCCATCTAGCTAACAGCTAATTTGCAGACCAGCAAAATCCTGCAACAAAATTAGAAGATTTTGCAGATCGTTTCACAAATTCTATGAAAACTGACCTAATATTTCTTGCTATTAAGTTATGGCACAATAGAATATACTAATACAATATTTTACTACCTTCTTAAAAAGACCCAAAGTTCTTAACAAGCACAGTCCCATTCATAGACGCATAACCCGCGTGATTTTACGCGCTGTCCCTTTAAGAGGCCACGCAGGTCTCACAGGCACTTGAATCTCGTGAGAATCCGTCACGCAATCTGCCACCATCTTCGGTAACTTTACCAACTTCTGGGTTTGTATTTGTTATAAAAAAGTAGCGGAGGTGCATGTTAGGATATGTGGAGCTATGGAAACTGTTGGCGAAACCCTTGCTGCAAATTGAACTGTTGAACTTAGCAAAGTACATTAACTAGCCTGGTTTTTTTCTCCACCGGGAGGAAATCACCACCTCTCTTCTGAGTCGGAGTCCAATTGTGAATCAACCACTCCTGCCAACGCGGTAGGAAAAATATTTCAACATTAGCTGAATATTTCCACCTCACAGAACTATCTAGTGTGTTTTAATGTGATTTTTCCTTCCCACCTTTCCTCCATGGGACAAACCAGACTAGCCCAAATCCATCTGATACTGGAGTTCATCAAAACAGTGCTACACAAGGTACATTCACAACTTGGCATCGCACATTCAAGCAACCACATGCAGGTATTCCCAAAACTCTTGTGTTTATACGTAGCTACACACTCTTTCAAGGCAGGTTTTAGGCTCTACATACATAACATGTTGAACTTTGACCAATCAGGGACTCAGATTAGGTAGTTGTGTGTATGACGTCCTTTTCAATCCAACTGTTTGAGAATTGATCGCAGAGGAAGAATTAATAATTGCAGTTTGTGCCCAGATGGAACTATACGACACCATGTGATGTGATCATTATATATTGTGTGCAGAACCTGTAATCTCTAGATCAGAGATCAACTGCGCCACAAGCACCCCTTGGAATGGCAAGGTGCCTATTTCTTTAAAAAACAAAAAGTTTCTCTTTTGAAGGTGTGTGGAATCATATGCATTTTCTCACATAAAAAAAACAATAGAAATGACAGAGACATATTTGAAAGAGACCCACTTAAAAAAATAATACTTTTATACATATATTTTTTTTTAACTCCAGATAAAGTATCAACAAATAAATATATAAAAGCAGTAAATAGCTGCTTCCTGTTGCTCTAGTCACTTCTCTATTACTTTGGCCAGTGGAGTGGGACCAACTTCTTATTTCTTGCTCCAAAAAGCAGCTCTCATTTTCATTGATAAGAGAAAAAACAAAAGGAGGAATTGGCAGGAAGGAAAATGAATGGAGAAATAAGTGAGGGGATGTAATTACATTTGCATTTTGAGAACCAATTTGCAGGTGCTCATTTAAACATTGTCATGTTGTCAAGATAGGAATTGGTTTCATCCACACTTTTCCCTCAACATCACAATCCATTACAGTGGACGCGCCCCCCGAGGAATTGGCGGCTTCTCTCCACATTTGTGGAACATGTGCCAAAATCATAAGCCAATAGTCTTCATCTATAAATGAATTAAAAAAAAGTGGACGTCCTGCACATATTCCATTGTTATGAGTGGAATGGGTTTTGTGTCCTACTGTAGTGTCTGCCCTATTCTCCTGGTGGGTGAGGTTGGATATCTGGAATGATACCCAAGATAGCTTTTGGACAGTAATTCTTGGGGGGGGGGACATCCCCGTACAAAAATTGGAAGGCATTAAGGTGAAGATCCTTGCAATGAGGAGAACGAGTAAATGTACAGAGTTTTTGTTCAGCAGGACTGGAGTTTCTGTTGTCGGCATGTGTTTGAACGTTGGAAAAACATATATGGTGATGAAGTTTGAATCCTAACAAAGATGGCAGTGTTCAAATTTACCTAAGATCCACTTAAAAAATCTATCGCTGTGGCCAAATAGTTATGGATGTTGAAATGGCAGAAAAAAGTTGTTTTTCCTCAGTCTCCAGTGAAAAGACGACTGGAAGAAGAGAGTCCAGGTCTTTTACATGACTCGTCATGAAGCAACACGGGGGACGTAGGACCGTCGTGCAGTGGCTAGCCTTAAGTCCAAAGTAGATGTGGATCCTGGGCTTACAGGGTAGCGTCTTGGACCACTGGTAAAGGGGCCGGCTTGTGTTTAGCAAAGGCCTGTGTAATACTACCACCTTTCTCACGTGTTCCATCACAAGGAGGTTTTTGTTGGCACCCTTTGTGTTTTTATCTTTGCAGAGTCACGTGTTCACTTGAATCATTGTTAAATGTTCAATAACTATTGGTGCTCTTATCTTATGGATACCATGGCTGTAGGATCCTACGCTGCCTGTTGTTTTGGGGTACAATGTGTGTCATTGTTATGGGTGGTAGTGATACGTAGTGATGTTAGCTCTGACATGGGGCTTTAAACTAAACTCTGTTAAATATTGGCTCATTACCCTGCAGAGTGGTTCAAAGGGGTTCAGAGCTCCATAAAGCCTCATTTGGACATCACTAGATGTCAGTAGATTCAATGTGTCAAACGCTTCACAACCCATAACCATTTCAATACAGTTTGATTCATTTTGGTTCTGAGAACTCTGTTTTTTTTTTTCATGACTAGTAAAACATTTGAAAAATAACTGAAACAAGACAAAAAAAAAACAAAAAAAAACCCACGGGAGCAATGTAAAGGTGGCAGAACAGCAGAGATGACCTGACACTGAGGAACTGAAACCCAGACATTTAAATACACTGGGGGTGATCAACCTTAACATGGTGAGACTGACAAAAAAAACAGAACATGTTTTGAATCAAATAATAATGCCTGACATTTATCTCGATTGACATGAAGAAATAAAATCCAAGTTTTAGGATAAGAGGGGTTTATTTAATTGTGTTTTTTCACTGTTCAAGAAGTTTGGAATTCTGTATCCCATACATTCAACGAGCAAATGTTTTATTGAAAGCAAAAAAATAGGCTTTTGTTTTAACTATTTTGACACTTACTCGACGATGTAGCAAGAACACAGGAAAGAATAGATTGATAATCTATGCATAGAAAACTCATTTCCCCAGCTTGCTGAAAGCAGATGTGAGGAGTTCTCTTGCATTGGTGTTAAGAGCCAACCTGCTATAATAATGAACCAAGCTGCAATGGGAATTTTTTTGAAAAAAAAAAAACAAAGCAGAAATTAATTTTCATACCACATCTGGAAAAATGAAGTAGTTTTTACTGGGAACAATGTGCCACCTGCACCATCCATTATTTTGCAGCACCAGAAGCTCACATCTGTCACTTGTCGTGCTGTATTCTCACGTCTGGTAAATGCTAATGAAGGTATGTCAAGTCACAGTTTGGATTTTAACACACTAAGCACCTTTTTTCCCCCTTTTTTTTTCAGCATGAGCTTATTTAACTTTTGAAGGTGCTAAATCTTTTGACGAACAAAACTAAGTTACATGAAGTTTGAATTTTAATTAAATATTCCTTAAATGCATATACGTTTAATCAATACCAAAATATGCATCGGTACCCTCATCTACCTATGCAGAGAAACAATTTGTTTAGATATTTAGCCACAATACATCATTCTGTCTCCACATTAAAGAAAAATACAGTTCCTCAAATGACCACTAGAGACTGCTTCCAAAAGTGAGCAAATTCCCATTGATTCCCATAGTAAATTGCCTCTATTTATCAAGCAATTTACGTTTTACATTACAAAAAGTCTTCTACAAACCATTGTAACCTTTGTCACACACATTTGAACACTGATTATGTGCTATACATGGGGCTAAACAGCTGAGATCCACTCCAATTACATTTGTGTATTTTTGGTGCTTTTAACTTATTCTTGTGGCATTTGTCTAATGATGGAGGACACATATTGAATTGGATTATGAAAGCTTGTTGGGTTCATCTACCTGCCAATCAAAAACGAATAAATACATATATAAATAATAGTTGTGTGTAATACACGTGTAGATAGGTGTATATGAAGATTCAATTCAATTCAGTTCAATTTTATTTATATAGCCCAAAATCACAAATAAATCTTGTCTCATTGGGCTTCATGCAGGTAATTTTACAGATGCAGAAAATAGTCATGACACATGAAAAAATAGCTAAAGACTTAACAGACTCAATAAACTGGTTATCCCTGTAACCCGTTAGATCCTCCCTCCTGGTAAGGAAAAGCTCCTAAAAAACCTGAGTCAGGAAAAAAGAAGAAACCTCAGGGATTCCCACTTGAGGGAGAGATCCTATCCCAGGACAAACAGGCAACAAGATGTTGTTGTAAAGCTGCATTAGTGACAATTGTGAATCTTGTGTAGGAATATTAATATTAACACAGTTACATAAACAACATTAAAAGACTACTGCTATGGTAATAAAATCTTAAGTGTTTGCTGTAAATAAATGTTTAAAGAATGACATTAAGGAATTACTATATGAGGATTTATTGGTTTATTGGAGTTTATTATATAAAAAACTGTCTTAGAAATTTCCATAATAGTGGTATTAGTTTGCAAATCTTATATTTGTTTCAGTAATAAACTAACTCAAATTTGGAAAATGCCTATTAAGCTACAGGATGTCAAGGTGGAATATTGGATGGATGGATGGAAAAAAAGTAAGTCATCAAGCTCCACAACATCCAGTAGAGTTTTTCTAGACAAAAAATACTGCCTTATGTGAACATCCAACCAATACATTAGTACAATAGCATACAATGAAAAAACAAGTCATTTTTAAATGTTTGCTGTCTGTGTAAGGACTGGAACAATTGTAAAGACTGATAAGATTAAGCTGATGAAAGTAAACATTTACACATTGGTTTTTTTTTATATCTGTGTGCTGTATTCTACATTTGTGACCAGTACTTTTCTACAATATTTTTGCTTGAAGGGAAGAAAAGATTCCAAATCCTTTTTAAAAAGCAAATCTTTTGTGAATGCTCTGATACTTTTTTTTTACACAAAGTAAGATTGATTTGTGCAGATGTTCTTATACAGTGTGTTTGTTTTGTGTTACACCGTATTATATTGATGTAATGTGGCACAACACCTTACCTGAGGACATTTAAAATTGCTTGGCACTCTTTTGACTAGAGATTTCTGTGAGCCACAGATTACCACAGTGACATTGGGTACGAGATGAGACCAGCTGAGCATGACTTCAATCTGATTCTCTGCCAGTTTCTGTAAAGTCACACAGCCAAAAAGGATATTTACAGAGGTAAAAGACGAAGCAGGGGAAATATCACAACACAATCAACTACTTTGTACAATCGAAAAATTGAAAATTGACAAAGAGTTGAAGGGAAAAGAGGTTTTTGAAAGTGATGAACTAGCATCCTCTTGAAGAAGTGCAGCATCACACGACATACATAAGGTGAAGATAATTCAAGGATACATTTGAAGAGAAAAATGTGGTATTTGCAGTTGTAAAAACTCCTATCATCAGTAATGCATACCAGCACTGATTGGATGACATTAATGTGATTTAGAGGTAAAATTATAAATAAAAGTTATTCATAAATTGTTTTTTGAATACGACCTTAGAGATCAGTAGTGGGTTATTGGTACAAAGTCCTTGGACAGAGGTTGCACTAAAAGACAAATTAAAGGTCACTTACTGTATGCCTCAAGAAATTAAAACACTCTGCAGACATCCACACAAAAACACAGAAAGGATGAAGACGAGCAGTGTTACCTTCACTGTTTCCTCTTTCAAGGTTCCCAGAAAGTGTTGGCTCTTTCCTCTCTTTGTGTTGAGTCAAAAAGCAAAAAGTCAAATTTGATCCAACTTTGAGCAAACTTTAAATATCAAAACTTACATTTTATCAAAGAATGGGGTTGCTCAACAGTTGAATGTTTAGGTTCAGGGGTTACATTTTCAATAGTCTCTGTCGTCTACTGAGCTGCTTTACAACCACCTGAGCAGTCAGAGATGACACACATCTAGAAGATAACAAAAATGTTATTCCTGTGAAACACAGTCTTTTTCACATTTAAAACACTTGCTTGATCCCATGGAGACAATAGTAATTGTGTAATACTTCAGTCAAATAAAGCCAATTAAATATAGTTTGGGCATTTTGTTGACTTGATCAGTTTGTTGACGAACCAGTTTACAAATAAAAATTTAAAAATTTATTAAATTGCAGAAATTTACGACAAAAATGTTGTGAAATTACTACAATAAAGACGTATAAGTATGACTTAAAATTACAAGAAAAACGTAATACATTTAAAAAAAAAAAGTCATACATTTATGAGAAAAAAATCCATAAATTAACAAGAAAAAAACACCAAAGTTCTGTTTATCAGAACCATGCTTGAAGATCAAAGACGTGGAGAATTTTGTGAAGCTTTATTTCCAGATAGGTTTTAACAACAAAGAAATTCTGAACCAACTCAAAATCCAATTATTATTATTAGTTTAGTGTACCCGGCTTTACAGGGTTCAGTGTCTGTAATGAAGAATTTCATATGTAAAAGAAGGAGCTTGAAGACACACATTTGGAGGACTGCCACTTTATTCGGCCCTTTTTATTACTGTGTTAAGTTTGTATAAAAACCTTGAAAGTGAAACTTGGCCTCTACAGACGGAAACATCGCATTGACTTGGGGGAGATCTTGTCTTTCGTAGAGGAAGAAATGATTGGTAGTGGACAACTGCAGGGTTTCAAAGACTTCATCAATGGGCCATGCAGATAAACTGCAAGCCTAACATCAATACATAAGACGTTAAAGAAACATAAATCAAACAAAGGAGCTTTCAAACATTTGTAACTTCATCATCGCTCAGCTTACCCGTTCAAATCCAAGACCCTTTGACAAAACTGAGTTCAGTCAGGCTGCTCTGGCGCTCCACAGTGACATTTACTTTCTGGACTGCATGTTCACTTCGACTTCAATCTTGTAACGTTTTTCTCATGAATTTTAAATCTTGCAATAATCTTTTTTTTGGGGCCCTAATACTGGGGCCCTAACAGAATTTTGAATTTCTAGGTATAAAAATATTTTTTTTGTGTTTCTCACTTTATCCAAATTATCATATGTAATAGCCTGCAATACAAACTATAACATAAACCTTGTGTAAAGATTTTATTATGCCAAAGACGAAAACAACCCACATTTTAATTGCTCATTGATTGTGTTCTGTGCTGTATTTTGTATCAGTTCAGGAGCTCTCATTGATTATCTCCACTAGCCACTTATAACAGAAATTTCCCATCATGTGTTGCTCTTGATCAATTTGTAAAACAACTTTTAATTCAGCCGCTTGCATGAAATTGTGCTTTTGTTGGCAGTTTTTCATTTTTAACCCCGGTCC
The DNA here is from genome assembly GCA_003999625.1 of Oryzias javanicus. NCBI lineage: Eukaryota > Metazoa > Chordata > Actinopteri > Beloniformes > Adrianichthyidae > Oryzias > Oryzias javanicus. Next base: position 17,063,726 of record CM012455.1, on the reverse strand, counting down.
CAACTGTTCAATACATAAACAAATGCATTTTCTGAAACAAATTGGTTCACTGCCAGAATGACTCTTTATAAATCATTGGTTGCATGTGTATGGATTAAAGATCTTTAACGGTTGGGCTTCCAATAAAAGGAATTGGTCTGATTCTTAAAAAATTACTCGAGGGCTTTGAGGGCATCTAGTAATCAATATGTAGGTCTGGATTGTTGGGTTCTTTGAGGACAGAGATAAACTTTGTGCACATAGCAGAGACAGACAGACCATTTGTTGTTTAAATATTAAATACAGAGTCAAGGTATTGTATCTGGATTGTTGATGCTGTCATTTTAGTATTTGTGTGTGGGGGAGATGCAGAGTAAAATGGAAATAGTTGTTTTTGTCTATCTAAACACAAAACACGTAATATTTAAATGTGTCCGTTTCTACAAAACATCCCAATACGTGGTAAGAGAGTGCAAAGTTTGTTTTATTATGTTTTCATTTTATTAGAAGCATCCTTGTGACAAGAACAGAACAATATGTTATGTGTACATGTATTTAATTTGATCTTAAGAGTTTACTAGCATAGATTTGGGTGGACCAAGACTTACAAAAAACTTTTATTACTTCTAGTTCTAAAACTGTGTCTACATGGTGACCAAATCAATCATGTAGCAAGCCACTAAATGGGTATTATATGACAGATATGTATTAGGTGTCAAAACTACCTAAGATGACCTGTTCTGACATTGAGGAGTGGAAGCTCCACTCTGGAAAGAATTCCCCTTGGTCGCGTCCCCAGTGTGCTGTTACTGGCTTCTCCAACTGGAAGGATACACTAGAGATTATTTGTCATGGATGGCCTGAGAATATCTAAGTGTCCTGCTGGAAGAACTGGAAGTGGTCAGAGAGAGCGCAACTCAAACCTATTGAAGCATAGTTACATATCAATGTATGTTTCATATATAATTAGCAATCCCTGTGGCTCAGAAAGACATCTTTGGTATGATAAAGACAGTAGTTTTCTCTCAGTTACAAGGTTGATGGTTCAAATCCAGAATCTTCCAGTTAAATGTCGAGGTGTCTATGGGTTATAAACTAAAATGAGTTGATCACTGGATGTTAGTCACAACTGCTCTGTGAACAAGGGTGAAAAATGGGAAAAACTTACAAAATTTTAAGATTGTAGACCTCTATATAAGCCTATGAAACAAGAATGTTGACACTTTTTTCTTTGAGCATGTTGAGGGCAACAAGTTGTAACAAACACTTAGCTAACGCGTAAGGCTAGGTAAGTATGAAGTAGGTAAGATGTTGGATTTTTTTAGAAGCCTATTAATGTCGTTGAAGTGATACGTGTGCTACCATTGAATGTCGGCCTGGATGTTAGAAATGAGATAATCACAGTGTGTTAGAGCAGGGATGGGCAACTCCAGTCCCCAAAGGGCCACATTCAGACATGTTTTCCAATATAACCTGCTCTGGCGTGTTCTAATTGGCAGGGAATCAGTCATAAGTAGGGCTGGGACATCTGCCCTCAAGGCCTGGAGTTGCCCATCCCTGTCCTAGAGGGACTGAGGCATCACTTCTATAACCCGTGCATGTGTATACGTACAGGATCAGTAACTGAAGAGTACGTCCACCTTACTAATGACTTGTGTGCGGTGTAAGGACATCATATGTAAAAATTACATTATCCTTTCCAAGAGTTGAAAATGTAGCTGCCACACATACAACAACTGTGCGTTCCACTTTCATGATGGTCCTTGAGATGATCGTACAAGCCTCAGAGGAACAGTAGGAGACACCAGTGCCCCCCTCGAGATGCAGTTCCTCTTGTCTATGACCCTCCAAATGCGTGTGACAAAGGCCTTAGACCAGGGATGGACAACTTGGGGCCTCAAGAGCCACATTCCTGCATGTTTTCCAACACTGGTGTGTTCTGATTGGCTGGACACACCTGAACCAGCTAATCAGTCATGGCTTAAATATCTGGAAACCCTGCAGACAAAGCGGCCCTCGAGGACTGGTGTTGCCTATCTCTGCCACAGAGGGACTTGTGCATCTCTAGTGCTTGCGCATTAGCACGGGATCAGTAACTAAAGAGTCTGTGCTCCTTATCAATGACTAGAGTGACATTATCCTTTCAAGAGCTTCAAAATGTAGCTTTTGTGTTCTACTTTCATAATGTCCCTTGAGGTCGACATATGAATCTCAAGCGAACTGCAGGACATTCCAGACATAGCTTCTCCTGTCTATAATGGCCTGGACAACCCAACAAGCCCCAACACTCGTACAGGTGCATGTGACAGAGGCGTTTGTGAGTGAATAAAAATGCAACATCAACATGTTTTGTCTTCTAATAGGTTTAGAAGGTTACTTTTAAACAGAAACGTATTTTTAGTAAACATAACAAAGTGATTTTATGATTTTTCTTACGCTTTCAACCAATACTATTGTAGTTGTAGTAGAGGGAGGTTGAGTATTAATTATAAAGTCTTCTTTTGTGATGAATCCTTATAATACAGATCATTTGCAAAACAAATGAAAGGTCCTAAAGAAAAATCATATTACTATATCACTAAGCTAATACTGTCTAAACTGAAGCTTAAAGGAGCAGAGAAGACTACAATATGTGTCTATTATGCTAACACATGGTGAGATAAGCTTTCCTCACAGGGATGCTGGCTGCCCTTTGACACACACATTATTATAGCTGTGACAGCGACTGGAGCTTCAAGCCCAACTGTCATTTTCTATAAACTACCAGATCTCTCCTATGGGTGAAAAGCCTTTCCTCCGTGTCCTTCTAAGCTTCTTACGTATTCACACAAATAAGAGTGAAGCTCCGCAGAGATGGACATTTGTCATTACCTGTCATTATTCAATACAAATGGTTCTCAACTGTACTTTGTCATGCCTTTGACAGCTCTCTGAGGTGTTCGTGATGGAGAGCCTCTGCGGTGTCACTGTGCCCCCATCAAAAAACCAAAAGGTGAAAACACATCCTCACCACATGGAAAATTACAGAATGAAATGAAAGTCTGACTTATTCATGTCTCGGGATTAAAACAGCTTCAAATGTGGCTTCAGAATGAGAAAAAAAAAGAACTGCAAGCTTCCTAAAGAAACACACTTTGCATCTATAGATCAGATAAGTTAAAAATTACACATTTTAAAACTTGTACATGAATGAGAACTGGACTGAATAACTCATCCCCCTCGCATTTCAAATAGGAAGTACCCTATGACACCAAGACGCCAAAATGCCATTTACTTGTTTTGAGAAATAAACAACTATTACTCATCCACATTTATCAGGATAACCAGTCCTATTTTTCTTACCAATCTTAATATTTTATTCTGTAGTGCAAGTTATTTAAGATATAAACTGGCCAATCATATTCCTCAACAAAAGTATGTTGTCTCACACCGAAACATTTGATTGACAGTCTCCCAAGCCCGCTTTCAAGTGGTAGGACGTTGGCGAGAGTGGTTGCCATAGAAACACAGACTCTGACTGACTTATCACTGCTTACTGATTGGTCAGTAACATGTCGACGTCCTTTTGGAAATAAATGGTGACTGAACTGACCTCTTTTGGTTAGAACTGGAAACAAGTCATTTTCTGTAGGTGACATCACACTCATTCAGTCCACTTCTTTTCAATGGTTTCTAACTCTGGTTTGATAGCTTGTAGAGGATCTCTACTCTCATTTAATTACATGTAATTACAGTTTTTTTTTTTTTTTAGATCTTACCAGAAGCTTGTTTGAAGGTCTGAAAGTTGCTTATCCGACTAAAACGCTCTATCATTTCACTTCTAATATCTCAGTGTTTATTTCAAAAAATTTGGTAACGAATTTAAGCACTAAATCGAATGAACTACAATCATTCACAACAGAAATACCATGCTTGGCGTCTGCACGACTGTACACTAGATATGTGCTCATAAAGGAGACCAGCGTCCGAAGCAAGGAACACCTGTCAGACCTGTTTAATGAGGACCGGACTCAGTAAGAGACCGGTTGCTATTGGAATAAATGTGATTTTTCCTCTTTTTCCATTCCATGTGCTTGAAGATTTTTTGGTTGGTAAAAATGACTTCATAATTGAAAACGCTGTAAAAGCAAGTCTATTGTCCTACCACTCACACCCTGATATGTTGGTGGGAATGTCGTGTTCGTACCAAATAAAGTTAGACTTTTCCTAAATGATGGCTTTTGTTATTGCAGAATTCACCTTGAAAATAACTGTCTTTGAGGTCTGAAGATTTTAGAAATGAAACTTTGCAAAACAAGGTCATGAGGAAACTTTTTTCTTTAGACAGACTAATCTTCACTAATGTAACTTAGCTTTGTGTTTCCATTCACTTCAGTGCTGTAAGCCATAGAAATGACAACTTACATTCATAAATTCCTTCCCATATGAATCCAGGGTTATTGATGAGGAAATCCCCATAGTTGATGTGGTAAAGATTTTAGGACTTCCTTAAAAATTGTTAGTATCCTTTCATTTGCAAGTTTCAATGATCAAGCAGTCATGTTTTTTATGATTTTATTTGCTGGAAAAGACAGATTTTCGACTCTGACCTTTTTCTTTTTTTCATTCAGTTGAAAATTTTCGATTTAGCCAAGAATGTACTTCACCGTACTCGTTTGTAGTGGATTCATAATGATATTTGTGATGTTTCAATCATGACACTAACCTTTTGAATTAGACACATAAAAATGAAAGTGAGGTAGAAAGGAGGAAAAATTGGGGAAACAGCGCAGCTATGATAATTTGGAAACTGTCTCCTGGTATTTTGCCAAATTTCAGTTAAATCACTGAAAATTAATTTGAAGTTTGATTCTATTACATCTTGATCCTTAACAGGTCATTTGGAGAAAGAAAAGAATCTCAGTAACAGAAAAATAAAACATCATTTATATTCTGATAGTAAATTAAACATTTGGTGGTGGATCCTGGAGTGACTTTAATGTAAGAGGCGGATTCTGTGTATAATGAAAAGTTGTATACTGAACGAAAACTTGAACATTTGTGGATATTTTAACCCTTTAACACCGGAGCTTCAGTGTTTATGTTGTTTGATTTACTTTATTTTTTCCTAATTGTTAATATGATGATTCCTACATCTTCCCAAATCAACATATTTTCATTCTCAAATCACATATTGTCAAAAATCGATGTTTTGAGTCTTGTTTTTTGGACGGGCTGACTGATGCTATTTAACCAGTCAGGCTTTTATCTAAGCCGGCCCACTATCAGAGGAAAGGCAACGGGATTGGCTAGAAGTTCAGAGTACTGAAGAGAAGAGAAGTGATTGATATGTCCAAAGACCAATAGACATTGTTTGCAGTAATTAAAAAAAAAAAACTTGATGCTGAAAAACTAAACCCAATCATACTGAATTGCTTATTATTATTTTTTACTATTACCTGAACCTCCAGCTGACCTCAGCCCAACTAGATCCAAGCTGTTCTATCTATTGTTTGAAATATTTTTTTTAATTATTTATTTTAGTTTGATCTATTGTTGTTGGTACTTTTGTAAGAGTTTCTGCGGGTACGTGTTACATCAATTGTTTTTTCCCTAAAGGACTTCCTCCCATCGGTGCAATTGGCATGAAATAACTGAACTATGAAATAAAAACTCCAATATGCTATATTTTGAAGTTTATATATTGATTTTCAATCAAAAATAAAGTTTGTTTCTGTCCAGGTTCCATAATATTTATTTCTCCTGCGTTAGTATATAAGACATATTATATTTCTTTAAGGTTTAACAGAGATTCAATTTAATTGCATAATTAAATTAGGAATAACATCAAGTGTCAGTTGTTATGTTGTATTTTCTTTGAATTAGAAGGAAAAAGTGCAGCATAATAAGCATATGGTCTATTATATTTTCTAAAAAAGGACTGAAATAATGTTGAACTACAGCAGACATGAAAGACCAAAAAAGTTCTTTTTCTTTTGTCTCCATGGAGCGCTTGCTTTGGCGGAGTCCCACTAATGATGTCCTTGAGCACCAAATAATAGGTTCTGTGTTTTTGGTGACACATGTCAGCAAAAGTGATGTCTGCGACGAGCCTTTGTGGCCTGCAGTGAACAGAAACACAACACGACCAGGCCGCATTTTAAGGGATCAGATAGCGGAGCGTATCTCGAGGGGCAGTTCATTCTCCTCAGAAATGATGAACAGATCAGTGTGTGACATGCACTCTGCTGGTACCACCAGGACACTGAGGGGAATACATTACAACGGCGTGGTTGTATCTTAATTATCTCGAGTTTTATTTTTTTGCAGAGAAGATCCCTTTGGGGTGCCGTACCTGGAGGTGACTGTTTCATCAAGCTCCGGTTAAGTGCCACATATGGGCGGGGGGTTAACAGCCTTCTCGCTTTCTACAAGGTCATGGGGTAAAATCCCCAAACAGATGGCACTAAGCCCATGTGGTGTCTGTACGGGGTAAGGTGTATGAAAATATCTAACAACCAGTGTAGCCTTAAGGAGAACTGGGTAGCAAATGGTGTTTAGCTAAATACCAGGATGTTGTTCACAGCACTCCATGTGACTGTAAAGCTTTTTTTTTTCAGGTGTCAGACTCCCTCCCCCCCTCTGCCATGATTAATGAGGGCAGAGCAGATGCTGTGGATACGAGGCCCAGACAGTAAAGCAGGGAGTGGCACCTTTATCTGCACCCCACATGATGACAGCACTCATTTCTTCACCTTTGCACCAGCAGGTGTCTGCCTGTGCTCGCAGTTCTGCGTTGGAATCCATATGTTATAAATATCAGAGTCTGTCTACAGCTTGATAATACGAAAAAATTGAGAACGGGCAAAGACGGAATGCATTTGTTGTGTCCTGCATGTTTTTATTTCATTATAAAGATGGTAAATCTGAGATACTTCATATTTTCTCAATTCATTTATCGTGTTCATCTGTTACAGCATCTGTTGGGACATAGAAACCGATGCTGTTTGTGAAGAATAATAATAATCTAGTTAAAAACTCTAAGTCCTATTTCCATTATGTCCAATTTTTGATAACTTATTGTTCATTTTTCTACAAAAAAAATCAGTGGTTTTGGTTTGAAAATCAAAGTAGTTTAATCTGTAAGAGAAATCTGCCCAAAATATGCTGTGAGAGACTTAATGAATGATGCTAAATATGAGGTAGAAAGTGGTTTATGATTGAGCATCAGCTTTTATAAGTTCTGCATTGGAATGCTGTAATAATTACATTCTTATGTGCAGACATGGTATAGAAAGATTGGCAAAATGAGTAAGAATGAACTGAAACTATTTTGTGTCTATTTGTGTCTCCATTGTGTTTTGATCATCAAATGTGGAGGATTTTTAAAAAAAAAAATACATATAAACATGTTTTTTTTCTGCAAAAATTGTTCAACCGCAATGCATTATGGTCTATATTTGCTTATGTAGTGAGCATTGATGCACACTTCTGGGAAATTTCTCAATTTTGGAATTGTAGATTCGGATAGCACTACAAAATGGTCAAGTAATGAATTCAGACAGCCTTTGGTTATCTTCAACGTTAAGTAAAGGTTGAGCCTCAATCACAATTGCCTTTATGTGTGGATACGAATTGTCTAATGGTGAAAAACAGGCAAATCTGCACCAGACATGCAGGTACAAAACATCCAGATCACAGACCACCTGGTGAACCCGCAGGGCGATCATGTTCGTTTGCATTTTTGCTGCTGGCGACTGTTAATAGCAAACAAAGTCAACGTTTAAGGGTGAAGTCGGGTGAAGTTTTTTCATGCTTTCTACCACCCAGAATCCTGCACACTATGCAGGGCACCCGCTAGTTCTACTCAAGGAAAAGGTGAACACTCTTTTAACGTTTTACAGAGAGTAAACGAGTCTTTTTAGGAAGAACTTGTCGTCTTTTAAAACTCTACTTTCCTGATTGGAAAAGTTTTTGACTGACATGCTTTTAAAGCTTTTTTTTTTTTTTGCCTTTAGTTACCGTGTTTTCAATCACCCTAAAGAATGTCCACAGTTGGCTCACACCTCCAACTTCATCTCTTCAGAAGGCCTGCCTCTATTCTGTTTTATGTATTCTTTATCACCAGGAATAAATTAGCTCGTGTCAGGGAAGGATGAGAGTACCGGCCTCCCAAAACTAATATCGTCTTCCTTGGTGATCATGTTAGCATCCCGTGTTAAAGCACACCTATAATAGTCATATCAATAATTCTCCCTAAAACTGTAACATGAAATTAAAACATATTTGCATTCATCAGATCCGCTTAGTAAAATTACTTGTGATTTGGAACACAGGAGATCATTCAGAATTCTGGAAATGTAGGATTAGAATCAGTCGGTGATGCTGATACAGTAAAAGGAGGCATGCTGGGTTCAGGCCAGCTGTTTTGCCAGCATGGTCGGCACGTACAGACTGATTGCTTCCTCCCTGCGTTGATCTTATTTTCATGTGTGGAGGCATACTCTGGCTGGTTGTTTAGAAAGGTCAGGTCTAAATTGAGAGCAGGGAACAGATCTTAAAGGTTTAAGGATCAAACCTCAAAAGGCACTTTGGCAACCATGTGGAGAAGAGAAGATAAGAAGAAGAAGAGAAGTGTTTTTTTGCCTCTCTCTCTCTTTAAAGTGGGTGTTGATCTTCATGGTCGAAGGCTGACATGGATAACACTTGTAATATGTTATTAGTTTTCCCATAGCATGCAGAAAACTAATGAGCCCTTTCACTGAGATCCACAAAAATTAAAATCAAATATGCAAAATTTGTATCATCAGACAATAATTTGGGGGGGTTGTTCCTTTTCTACGGTGGCCCTGAAGTGCAAATTAATCGAAGCAAAGAGATTTAAAGCTCATAATAAGAATTATAAAACAAAAACAAATGATAAAAATGTTACCTTTTAGAAAATAAAAAAAAAAATCTAAAAAGTAAAACACATAAAAACTAAATATATAAATGAATAAAAAATAAAATGTACGGAGCCCCAAAATAAAAGTAAAAACTTTTTTTATCTAAAACTTGAAGTAATACATTCTTTTTTGGTTAATATTTGATGTGCACTAGATAGTTGCTAGTGTGCAACAAATAGTAACTGGAAATAAAAAAATTAAGTTTTTTTTTTTTTTTTATTAAAGTAAAAAAAAATTAAAAATGGAATTACTCATTTCAATTTCAGCTTACTCAGCTTCAATGTCTTTTCAGGGAAAACGAAAGTTATTTCCAAAATCAAAAAATGAAATTTGGAAAAAAAAAACGCCATAAGAAACCAGCCAAGATATATAAAACATCACAGATTGAATGACAATGTTGGATTTTTTTACGTTTTTTCAAATGCATCTGCAATGTCTATTTCATCATCCAGGCAGCGATGTCCCATGATACCTATCTTTTCCCATTTCTTTTTTTTTTTTTTTTTTTTTCATTTTTAAAAAAATATCATTTGGATTTCTAAAAAATTACTTTTTTCTTTTTTCAGTTTTATTATTCATATAAAACGTTTTGGTTTCCGGAAATTTTTTCTTTAATTTTAATTTATTATTATTATTTTTGCTTTTTAATTGTCATAATCTTTGCCACAAGTAATTTGTAGATGTGTTTTTCACCCTACTTTTCCACCATAAATACATCTCTCTCGAGTTCAATTTAATAAAAAAGAGGATTAAAAACAATAAGCACCAGAGACAGACGGTGTTTGCGTGGAAATGTTTTTGCAGAAATGAATGTAAGTGTGGACACTAGCCTCTGGGAACGAGCTGTGCAGGAAGGTGGGGGCCCTTATTCATTTATCTTCTATTTATGTTCCTCCATTTAATTGAATTTTCAACCATAGTGCTGGGCCATGGACATAAATCATGACTCTCAATCGGTCAAGATAGCCCAAAGACGGTTCCTGCTACAGATGTACGAGAAGGGCGGGCAAGGGGCAAGAGGAGGCCAAGATTTATGTGTGCGAGGAAAAACATGACCCTGGGTCTCTGCTGCCTGTCAGCACAGCATCTTTTCCATTACCTTGAGGATTCATAAGCACTATTTCTCAGTTAGGGTCCTTGAAAATTTCTGGACTGACACAAAAGTCGGTATAATTCCAGCCAACTCTTAATACTCCTCTTTTATCACATATCGCTGCAATTAAAACCCTGTACTCGGCATCGGGGCTGAATGGTGTTCGAATGAAAGACAGAGCGTGTGTAGAATGGAAAATCCTTGAATGTTTTGCTCTTTTCTCCCCCTTTTTGTGCGTTCAAGTAGTTCCGTCTTGCACAGAGAGTCCTTGAAGGAGTATTATCAAACATAAACAGTTTCTGATATCAACTTAATTAAATCGATGATCTTGTTTTGTGGTCAAACATTAAATTTCCGTCTCAGAAAAGTTGAAAAGTCTTTCGCACCAGAATGTTGTTGTATAAGAGCATTTTCATTGGTTAAGTCCAGACGTATTGTTGAGTAAATGAATGAACACAGACAATAAAGGGCAAGGTGACTGGAAACGCATTAGATGCTAATGAAGGTGATGTGGGTGGAGTTTTTTGTCCTTTTTTTCCTGTATTTTTTAATTTAAATGTGCTGCTAAAAGCAAGGACGGGAATGAAAGAGCCCACTTCATCTGACACGTGCTTCATTTTTATGATTTCACTGTTCAGCTTTCACTGAAATCTAATGTTACTTTGTCTGTCATTCCTGACGACTTCACCCTAATCAACACGGGTCAACTCTATACAAACTCTTTTCTAAAGAAACCTATTTAAGTTCCTCAGCTGGATGAAATAGTGATTTTCTTTTTCTACGAAAAAAAGGAAAAAAAAAAAAAAAAAATAGTTTCTCCGAAATTCAATATAATCATTCCACTGATGCCAGAAAACTCTCACACCCCCTTCTTTTTTGACTGCATGTGTCTCCAATCTGGCTTCAGTGTTTCTCTATAAAGCCTCTCCTGACAAACATGATGGAGAGCCCCTCTTCTTCAGAGCACCATCCTCAGAAAACAACTCCGGGCTAAAATATTGCCGTTCTCAACAGATGACTTGCCAATCCAAATTAAAAAAGTCTGGAGTGGCCGGGTTTATGCGGCAGCCTTCATTGCAAGCAGTATGTCATTCTTTTACTGCGGTTATCCCCTGATTTTCTGGGACAGGAAACAGTTCCCAGTCAAGCAAAGGTAAAAGCAAGATACTTTGAATTAAGGCAGATGCTTTTATTCTCTTAAGAAGGGCTAAAACTTCCACATCCTAATTAAATGACTAATAGGAATGATTTTAAATTACAAAAAGATGTATAGTTGTAATGGTACTTAAAAACAACACATTTACTGTTATACAAAGATATCCACAAAGATTTAGGTTTTTCAACTATTTTTGTTCTAGTCAAAACTCGGGAAAAGAGAAGATTGTGACAGCAGAAAAGTGAAAGAGAAGATTTGCAGTTTGTCAAAATCTACACAGTAATGCAGAAAATTCATATCAGTATTTTTGTAAGTAAACAATACAAGTGTTACGGCTGTGGCCGTATTTGGTTTTGTTCTCCGTATTTTTGTCAGAGTGGGACCTCTTTGTGTTTTGTGGATCTTTGTTTGTGTGTCTGTTCTGTCTTTAATTTCTTTCAGGTGTGGTGCTGGAGGGCGCGGCTCCAATTGGCCCAAACCAGGTGGAGCCACCTTAAAAGCACCATGAGGACCTCCAGCCCATGAGAAGGGAGCTGGGCTGCAACCAGTCTCCACTGCAGCTCGGTGCTCTTCTCCACCTGTTTTAGTTGTGTGCACATTGTAGTTTGTTTGGTGTTCTGTTTTGGTTCCACTCTGTTCTTTGTAGTTTGTATGTGTAGTTTTGTGTTTAGTTTAGTTAAGTGAAGCAGTAGGGGTGAACTGCCATTTTCTTTAGTGTGAATTTTCTCCTGTTTCTGTTAGTCCAGGGAGGTTAGAGTTTCTCATTCTTTTGCAGGTAAGCTCCCTGGGTTGAGTTAGTTGGGGTTTTGTTTGTTGTTTTGGCCTTGGTTCACCCTGAAGCCTTTTGCTTCACTTTTGAGTTGGTTTGTTTAGTGTTGTAAATAAATGTGTTATACTTTTTATGGAGACATTTGTGTTTTTGTTTTCCTTATTTTTACCTTTATGCTACGCCTCTAACCCCTAGACCTAACGGGGCATAACAACAAGCTAGACATGAGCGTTAAAGATCAAATTAAAAAATGCTTTTTTTTTTTTTTTTTATTTTAACAATATAGTTGCACTCAAAGTCATTTCTGTTCGAATTTGTATGGCTTTGTATATTTTGTGTTTTGTTCAAAATTGTGAGGATTGTTAAGTCTGGTTTAGAATTGTTGTGATAGTTTCTTTCTTTTCATGTTCTGTCTTCAAGTTTTCCCTTTCAGTCACACCAGGTTTAGTTTGCCAACTAACTACAGCTGTCTTAATGAGCCTCAGTGTATTTAAACCTCTGGTTCCTCCACTGATTTTGTCATATGTACGTTTATTTATTAAATGTTTAAGTCTGTCACAATTCTAGTCTGCTGCAAATTAGAAACATTTAAACTTAAAAATATACTTTTTTTTTTTTTTTTTTTATAACTTTAAAAATATTTAACTTTATCTGAACTCACATGGTGCAAGGAACAGTAGTTGTCTTATGTAATTACAAGCAGACTTGCAAACATTAGAGCATGTTCAACATCATCTCCAGACCAAAGCATTCAGCCCTGAAAACTAACAGCTTCCCAGGAAGCCTGGATTCAAAGTGGGAATTCATTTCCAAACAAATTCCATTTTGCCACCTAAGGGAGATGCCCGACGAGGGGCGTGCATTATCAGAAATGACTGGACGAAGCGGAAGCCTGGATCGTCAGACGGTTGCTTCTGTAAAGTCCATTAATTTCTGATAATGGACACCTTGAAGGGCATTATTCCACTTACACCACAATCACTCATGAAAGACATAAATATTCCATCAATTATTTCAAGTGCTTTAATCTTGTAATGTTTTTAGTTTTTAAATCCGTTCTCTTACTACGTGATGTTGTCCAGTGAATGAAGCAAACTCCATATTATTCATCTGCTCATCTCCTGCTTCTATAATTATTTTATCTTTAAAATGATTACATTTATCAAGCAGGGCTTACAGGAAACAATGAAACATGCCATTTCTTGCTGTCGTGTTAAAATGTGGAATAACGTAAGTCCACCTATGTCCCAAGTTCCAATTACCAATTGACATTTAGAATAGAAAGTTCTGGACGTCTGACTGGAACTTCTTTTTCAGGTGTGCATTATCACAGCGGATTATCACGTTTTTAATCACCAATCAGAATCCAGTATTCACCCAGCCCATGATATCATACAATAATAACAAATGAAAAAAAAAAAAAACATGTTAAAAAACGTGTTTTACTGAAGTTTCCATTTATTGGCAATAAATGAGATTGGTGAGAATACTCCCATGATACATGTGCATCAACATGGTCTGATAACCAACATTCAGCCGCATTGACCTTGTCCCTTCACTGTCTTCCAACATCTGCAGCGCTGTCAGAGAGTGGGGGAAGAGGAATGGCTCCTATCAAAGTAATTGCAACCTGCAGGGTTTTCCTTTTATATGGATCAGCTCAGAGGTTTAGGGGATTTTTTATGTTCTTGCACATCTTTTCAACTTCAGCAAAGCATTTCCTTTGATTAAATGGGAGTACAACAAGAAATCTGTAAAGGGACAATCACAGGCTGTTGAAATAATCTAGACATGGAAAAAACCATTCTACTCCATAGAATTATATGTATTTTTCTAGAAGGTCTGTTTACATTTACGTTGCACATGCAGTTTACATGGGATGTAACTTTAATCAGCAATAGAAGATAACTTGAATTGAATGTATTTATTGAAAAAGGACAGATAAAAAATATACATAGACATACTGCCCATACCATAATACTTTTAGCCATAGCTTGTTTCCAGCAACTTGATTATTTGGTCCATAATTACACAACTGGTAAGTACAACAAAGAGCTGAAGTAGATTAAAAACAATAGATTAATTATTTATAGTTTGTTTTGACATAAAAGTAACAGGAGCATGTCAATTTAGGCTTTTAACCACCAGATGACCTCTTGCACAAGCTGGTCAGTTCCTTTTTACTTTAATGTCCAATATATTTACAGGCTGGTTCTGAACCATTTTTCTGTTCCTAGAGTTAAATTCAGGACAAATGCTCTAATAAGAATTACTTTAAACCTTTTTTTTTTTAATTTTAGATAGTATAAAAATAAGACTTCTTCTGATTGCCAGGTGATCACTGAGCTAGTACTTCTAGACCAGAGAAAGGTAGTTTGTTCTCTCTAGGTGGGGGGAGTGCTCGTGCCCCGGGTGGAGAAGACTGAACATCTTGGGGTCAAATGAGGAAAGATTGGGGCATGAGATTGACTGGGGGTTGGAGTGACATCCGCTATTACTGGTTGTGGTGCCTGTCCACTGTGGTGAAGAGAGAGCCGAGTTAGAGAAATCAACTGTAAATTCACTGGACATCTCAACCCCTCCCCTCTCATGTTCCAAACAGTAAGTAGCCGTTGGTTCAAAGAAGATCAAAATTCCATAGACTTCTTTTTCCCGAGTCGCTTTCAGTGGAAGGCGTGTGCAGTTCAAACAAGCTCACTTATGATCAGAAATGTGACTCAAACCGACTCGGACCAGTCACTGTCGACAGGTTTTAAAATGGCGGCAGTCTTATCAGGAGGCCACAGTGATGGTTTTGGTGTCATAGTGCACCTGCACTACTGCTCCACTTCCTGATTGAACTTCTCTTCAGACCACTATTTGAGGGTCCTGCTCCAGCAATCATCACCAGCTCAATCATTTTCCCACGACGAATACTGGTTCTGGTTCTCTATCTCCTTCTGCCACAGAACTTCACTCAAGCCACAGTTCCACAAACTCCCTTACAGACAAAAAGAAACTTTCTATCATTCATCTGCCTTTTGTGGTCCTTCCTTTGTTTTCCAGTCATGACATTTGGCCTGATTTTGTGAGGGTTTCTAGTAAGGTACGCGTGACATCAAACCCTTGCCTTGTCCGGTGAATAATACAGTCTTTGTTCCAATACTCACCTGGGTTTGTGAGCTTTGGGTCATGACCAGAAGAACGTGGTCCTAAATACAATCGGAATTGGGGTTTTTTAGAGTCGTCTAGTTCAACCCCTTCAACTTTCAACGTACATTCAGCGGCCACACATAGTGTGTAGAGCCCGATAATGAACTTGAAAACTTGTGTTGTGATGCATGAACACAAGAGTTTTGCAAACGCACATAGACTTTTCATTGAAAGTGGTCACTTGAATGCCGCTTTCCGAAGCCGGGGTGAACATACCATCAGATAAGGGGAGAAGAGAGATTAGAAGAGAGCCGCTGATCCTCCACATTGAGAGAGGTAGTTGAGGTGAATTAGGAATTCAAAGCCGCCTGGACGCCACCCTAGGGAGGTGTTCTGGGCATGTCCCGCTGGGCGGAGGTCTCGGGGAAGACCAAGGACACGCTGGAGAGACTATATCTCTCGGCTGGCCTGGGAACATCTTGGGGTCCCACAAAAGAATCTGGAGGAAGTGGGCGGATAGAAGATAGTCTTTGCTTTGACCCAGTCCTGGGTGGGCAGAAGAAAATGAATAGATGGTGATCACCAAATTCAATGCTCCAGTAACTGTCACGTTTATCACTCCTATGTTTGACAAGTCCAAATCAGTTGGAGATTTCACGTTCATTTATGTTTACAGCCAATAATAAATGAAGCATGCATCGTAAGGAGTTCTACTAAACTCTGCTCTTTTATTTTTATTTATTCTCACCTGGAGTTGTGAAGATTTTTTTTTTTCCATCAATAAATTACTTGCTAAACTATTTAACACAAAGTTCTGTTATGGCAGCTTCACTCTGTGAAAGAGTTCTTTTGGAATCACTAAGTAGTGACAAAAATTCTCAGTGTTTGGGGTTTCAGAGGTCTGTTGGAGTTTATTCAACCTGTCCAGATGAAAGGTGGGGGGACTCTGAAGTCTGAAAGTATCTATTTTTAATGGATTCTATATAGAAGCTCTGTAAATAAGAACCCCCCTTTTTTTACTACTGCAGTGCTTTATTGTTAAAGAAAGCAGCCACAAGGAGTTACACGCCAGTGCTTTTGTATGCTCGCTCCATGTGTGGGTAAATATGGATGGATAACCAAAGCCAAATAAATAGAAGAAATGCAATACCATTAAGATATAAGATAAGTGGATCAATCTTTTGTTTACAATTTTAGCTCAAGTCTAAGAACTGTTACACGTATTTCCTGAACTCCAAGTGAGTGTGTTCCTTTATTTAAAAAAAAACCCAAAGATTTTTTTGACTTTTTACTTGCTTGTATTTTTCCATTATCTTTTTATAACATGTTGTTTATCTTGCCATCAATTCTGACCACATTTCCTGTAGCTCACACATTCCAAAATCATCATCGATTGTCTTCCGTGTTTCACAGCCGGAATAGGATTATTTTGATCTTGTGGACTCCTCTCCAAATGCAGTGTTTATGGCTGTGGCAAAAAAAGTTGATTCTTGGTCTCATCACTCCAAATGACTTTGACCCAGAAGTTTGGAGGTTTGTTTCTGTTCTGTTTTGCGGTCTATTGTAAACGAGCTAGAAGATGCATTTACTCAAAAAAAGTCTTTCTCCTGGAGATTCCATCGCGCAGCCCATTTTTCTTCAGGTGCCTCCTTATTGTACATCTTGAAACATCTACACCACAGTTTTTCAGAGAGTCCTGGATCAAAATTGAAGTTATTTGTGGGTTTTTCTTTGCATCACTAATAGTTTTTCTGGTAGTTGTGGCAAAAACCTGACCGCGGACCATGGTCTGATTTCCACACAACCCATAACTTTCCACTTCTTGTTCAAAGTTTAAGCCCTTCTGACCAGCATTCTCAGTTCCTATAGCCCTTTTCTGATTTGCACAGCTTGGTTACCTTTTCCCATAGATTTTTTGACAGCTCTTTATAACTCAGCATCCAGACATTTTGACAATAAATGGCTTCACCCAGTGACTGAGAAGGAAAAAAATGACTAAGAAATACCCATTTCCTTTAGGGTATGCACACTTACGAGCACAACTGTTAAATCTAATTATGCAGATGATTCACTGCCCTCAAAGAGAGCAGCAAAAAAAGCCTCCCTCCACTTCAGAATGACTTCTGTAGACATTTTTAGAAAGGCATTCTTCCCCAGTAAGAAACATAAAAGTTTTCTGTATTTTAGTGTTTGTTGACTTTGTTAAAGTTGTTAGCGGACATTAATTTTATGGGAATAATAAAGCGTTTTACAATCTGGCAATGCTGTGCAATAAAAATGCAGAGCAACTGCTCTAAATAGCTCGGCGTGGCTCAGCACCACCTTTAAAATCTTTTGCTGGGGTTTTTCACAGAAAAGGGGAAACATAAAGAAACTGGTCATTCAGCAGAGGTTAAGGTCAATGAGAACTGTGTCCGCATGAATTATAAGAAAGACCGCTGAACCGTTTCCGCCTGTCGACCACATCTAAAGAGGCATTGATGAGTTTAATGGTGTTTTATTGTGTGAACTCAGCATGTGAGGGGTCTCCGGGTACAAGAAGGAGAGCTCTGACTTTTCACTGATGTTTTATATCCAATTATCTTCAAGCTGAATGGAAGGAGGAACGGCAAACATGCACTAAATGGTGCGTTTCAACTGGGTCAGACGCACTTCTGTGCTCGGTCTGGGTTGGACTGTAATTCTTTCCGTCAATAAACACAAACAGAGTTTGTATTTAGAAATCTTCAGAAATAATTGTGTCTCAGAAATAAACGTGTCGCATAGTGTTTATTGTGATAAATTAATATTTGGACATTTTTTTAGTCTTTTTAGTGAAAAATATGTTATTGTTAGATAAGTTTAGCCTCACAAAATCACAAACTTCTTGATTGATTCTTGATTACGGTGTTAAAATTGAGGTTAAAGTCCCACTCTGATCCTCTTGATCTATTTTTTAAGTGCTCCAAGTTCTATTTTGAATTGTTTTTAAGCTATTTTTGTGCCTAAACCTGAAAATCTTTAATTTTCTAGAAAATAGTTCATGCAGAGTTTCACTAGCTCATAAGAAATTCACCTCTGAGTTGTGCCCACCCCCACTTCCCATCACCCATCTCCCACTAGCTTGCAGCCCTTCACAACTCCAAAGTATCAATACCAGTGCAAGAAATATGGCGAGCAATGTTGGAGCTATCCAGCCATGTGGTTTAGAGCCAGATGCCAGCTCAGACAAGGAAAGCGAACATGAATCTATTGTCTGTAGTTGAATCCATGAGAACGGAGCAGGGATCTGCGATTGTAGATGTTCTTTCACAACTATAAGCTTTTTGCTAATGCTATTTTTTGCCTGCTCCTGATTTACAGTGATTTGACAAAAAAACACAAAAATGCCATGGTGTGCGTCTTCAATAGCTTTGAATTTTTCCTTCTCCTTTATCTAAAAATGTTTTACATTAATAAGAATAATATTAATAAACTTAATTTATAAAGCACTTACATTTTCCATAAAGACTGAAAGTGCTGTACAATGACAGAACAGAATCAGATAAAAATAGATTGAAAGTTTACAAGAGAATGCTCATAAGGTAACATTGATAAAACTAAACATACCACAAACTTTGTATTTGTCACGATTCAACCATCAGCTCTCACTTCCATCCACCAGAGGGCGCCCTCGTCAGAGTTTTAACCTCCACTGCCTCACTACAAGTCCCATCAGCCACCTTCCTCCCAGCACAGCTGTTGCCTTCCAGAACAGCTGATCACCATCAGCTCATCAGTACCATCCAGCATTTAAACAATCACCAGCCACTTCTATTTCGCAAAGTCTTGTTATGCCTAGCAGATATTCTGAGCAATATTATTCCTAGTTAGCGCTCTGTGCCTTGACCGTTGCCTGTGGTCTCACTGAGCTTCCTTTTCCTTGTGACTTTGACCTTTGCCAGTATATCTACTAAGTATTATGTCTTGCCCATGCTCCACCCTAGTAAAACGTTTGCATATGGATCCCAAAGACTCAGTCCCTGCTTTACAGCATTAAAGACAACACATTGAAATGTAGAGGCATAAAAGAAAGGGAGGAAACCTCCTCATTATGTATTAAAAGCCAAATTAAAGAAGTGTGTTTTAAGAGTTTTGAACCCCGATCAGAAGATCTCTAAGATAGTGTTCTTCCAAAGAAGCAATGAGCTGAATGCATTCTATGCTTTCCAGTACTTAAGAAATAAAAGGCAGTCTAGAAATTGGCCTAAAATTCATTAAAATTGTGGGATCCAATGCAGGCTTTTTAAGTAGATACAATAGCATGTTTAAAATTTAAGGGAACAACACTTGAGCAGACTGTTGTTGATAAAGGTAAGAACAGCTGAGCCTATTGAGGGGAAAAACCTCAAAAGGCACAACTGTATGTGATGCAGAAAGACAAAAGTTAGTGAAGAAATGTCATGAGTAAGGAAGTGAGTAATAGAAGAGGATTTTTTTTTCCAGTTCTTTTTTTTTTTTGAGATAACAACTTAATAACTCGTTATCACAAGATAACAACTGTTCTCCCATGATGGCGGAGTAAAATTGCAGCTTGTTATCTTGAGACCATAGCTTGATAATATGTTATCTTGACAAAACATAAAAGAAAGGAAAAAAAATCACAGGAAATTTCTAAATCCTAAATAAAGTTTACTTGAAAGTTGTTTCCAATCAATAAACTTCCAACAATTTTTTTACCAATTAGTAAAGTCTGTTAGATCAATCCTGTTTCCTGTTTGTCGTTTAAGCTTAAGTCTAAGAATAAGTCATTTATTTATTTTTTTTGAATTCCAGGTAAGGAAAAGTGCTATATATTAACCCATGAGCTCCCACGGTGACATCAGTGTAAAAAAAAAAAAAAAAGGACTGAAATGTTTTCCATGAGCCACTTGGACTACAAAATATCCCATAATGCCTGGTTCACACTGGTTGGGAAGCACTGGAGTCCGCTCCAATCCGGCGCCTTTATTAATCTATGGCGTGCTTTACACCAGGTGCGGACCATCATGGTCCTCCACCGAAGTATTAGCGCCGTGCACCGGATCCTTATGGCGTCTCATTTATTTTGTGTGCGAGCTGCAATCAATTCGCATCAATTTTGGCAGGAAGTTGCATGAAGAAACAGGAAGAAATCCATTTATCTTCAAAATATAACAAATTTTTCACAATAAAAGACCGCGATTGACAAATGCAATCATGTTTTTGTGTCTAAACAGACTGTAGAGATGAAGACTCACACAAACACGGAATAACAGACACACACAGATACACACTTCTCTCCGTGTGTCTCAACAACAGATGAATTAAGGCCTACTTATTACTTGCTTTTTCTTAGCAGAAACATGGGGTAATAATTTTAGGTTATTACTTTACCCATGATAGGAAAATCAAACAAAAAAAAGCTGTAGCAGAAGTGTGTGCTGACCGTTGCAGAAAAAATGTGCATCCGGTGTGAAGTGCAGGAGAGAGCAAATGCTCCGCACTCCACTTCACTTCTGCGTTCAGTGTGAACCTAGTGTAATTTTCCTAAAATGAAGAGAATTTAAAAAGTAATCATTGTTTTCTTATGACTTATTTATTAGGAAAAGGACAAAAATAGTACATATTTTTCCAAATTTGCAACATACAAAACAGTTATCATGTACTTTACATCTGAATTTTCATGATTTAAGATTAAAAAAAAAATCAGATTTTATTCCATAGTTGTACAGTAACGTATCAAGAAACACATTTTCTCTTTCTGTGGGCCATGTATATAAGAGTGTGGCTTCAGCAAGGTGCAGTCTGGGAGAAAAGAGTCATTTGGTGTCCAATTCAATTCCAGTTGATGTATTGATACAAAAGTCAAGGAAATGAGGTATGCAGAGGGAAAACTGCACCATGGAAGGATTTTCTGTGGACTACATTTGGTCTGCGGGTCTCATCAGGCTAACAGCTGCCTTTCTGGTCAATCAGAGAAGTCCCACCAGAAATGTGGCCCTGCATCGTGGATGTGAGAGAGAAAAAAAATAAAAAAAAAGCTGCAAATCCATCGCGAGGTTCTGCCAAAAATAAACCGCTGCAACAGCACTCTACAGTAATGGCAGAGGAAATTTGCAGACTTTTAAAAATGAAATTACATCAACAGAATCTGATTAACTCTCAACCTTTCTAGATTGACCTAATGCAAAACAGATAATGACCATAAACTTCCTTAAAGGGAGATTGGATTGGATTTCAAGCTGTTAAGTTTGGGAAATGAAAAACAGGTCAGGACATGAAGGAAAAAGTCGTGTCATTAATACCTCATGATGATGTGTTGCTGTGAGAATTACTTTCATTCACTACCAGGATCTACCCAAAGAGGGCGCACTCAGAAATGCTCTGCTTCTAAGAGCTTTTGTGGAAACTGACCCCCCCTCTAAGAGGCCAAAATCTTATAGACTTCTATAGAGAAATAAACAGCTATTACTCAGTCAAAATATTGACAGAATAACCATTCTTAATCTGATATGTTTTTAACAATTTTTTTATAATCTCTTTTTTTTCTAATATTTTTTTTATTGTTTAGGTTATAAACCTAAAAAAAAACCTAAAAATAAAAGTCCCCACCAACCCCCACCTCGAAAATTTGAAACCAAATCACTGACTTGCCAAATTAAAAATGTAATAAAGTTTATAAAAGCAAATTGAAATATTTTAAAATGAATAATCTATCAAGCACAAAGCATCATGGTCTATATTCACCAATCTTGTAAGAACTGATGAACGCTAGTTTTTTGCAGACTTCTGGGAAATTTCTAGGGCACTCAATTTTGTGTTTGCAGATTTGTAAAAAAGTAGTGAGTGGTAAAGGAATATGGACTCAAATGATTCTTGCATAATCACAAAAATAAAAAAGAAGACATTTGATTTTTAGTCTTTAATAATCTAATAGCTTCTTACATTTTGTTCTTTGAGTTTTTTCCCTCCTGTAAACCTCCAGAGATCCAGAAACAGAGTTACATACAGAATAAAAATGAAAGCGGTCGTCATTCCTTCAACATAGAGCTCTGTTGTGAGCAAAAGAAATCAAGAGGGATCGTGTAACAGAGACTTGACTTCATCAGGATGCGTTTGACCCTCTCCTCCAACTCTAAAGCTTCCCGTATGAGCAACAGAAATGAATTGTCAGTGAAGAGTGAGTAGATTGGATCTGTCTGTTTGTGAATGACAGCTGATGAAAGCTCCACGCCACGAGGGACGCCGACATGGAATTACTGCGCCTTTCGCTAAAACCTTTTCATCCGACGAGGGAATCTGGGAACATTTTAATCTGCAAGGTTTACGTTAACCTTATATCCCCTTTACAGGAACGCTGTTTGCTCGCTTAAGAACACCTCAAACTAGTGTAATTGCACTAATAGGCGTACATCAAATTAGTACTTGTTTGTCTTTAATTTGTTGACAGTAAGGAAAAAGGGAACTGATGGTGGCGGTATCACCGTCTCAGGAGGCCGCAAAGTCAACGCGCAAATATTGCTTGTTGATTTTTCACTCGGCTTTGAACACAGCCTCTTCGGCGCATTCGAACACCGAAGCAGATGACTGTCAATCCCTTTTTAATTAAACAAAATTATAAGTCAGCAAGAGCGAATCTCCCATTCAGCTCCCACATCTATCATAACATGCACTCTGCAGGGTTGTCTTAGCGTCTCTGATCCCACCAGCATCCGCCGCACAAAGACATAAATCTATCAGCTTCTTTTTACTGAATGGAAAAGTTTTGACGCGACGCTTGGATGACACTTTCAGCAACGAGGTCCCGTTTTGAAAGTTTCGGTTCCTACACCAAAGACTAGATGGTGTGGATCCAAAAAGCTTATTTTTTATTTCACCCCGCTGCATTAGAAAGCCCAGTCAGAAATGGGATCCGAGCAGAGCTTGGCAATCTCACAATAAACTAAAAGCCAGCCTTGCTTGTCGGGTACACACCTCATTGAAGGTGATAGAGGAGTGAATACGAGCCCCTCCAGTCGATTTATGAGCTGTTTATTCCAAGACAAGCTCTGGGGATATTGACCCAGCTGTCACATATCTCTGCAAAGAATACATGCTTTTGCACTCAGACAAAAGGCACCGTTTTATACTGTAAACGACACAAAACTCTTGTTTTGACTTCTGTTAAACTTTTACACATGTATGTGCAAAACTTTTGTGGTGTTTAGCTTGGACAAGACAAGCTTTATTACCTATGTGTGATGGAAACACAGCTAATGTTCATTTAATGCTGTCTTGATGTTTTGTTTATTTTTTAGTGCAATTTTGCTTTTTTTTAAACACAGTAAAATGTGTTCTGGATCCTGATTGGCTGTAGACCATGTCAATCAATCTCCTCCATACTTTATCTCCTGTACAGAATGTGTTCAGTCTGCCAAATTCATAAAAATCTCGATCCCAATCAGAGCCACCAAGTCAGCTACATCTAACATCTGATTTCAGGGCCAACTGAGAAACACTGAAAGTTTTGTGTGGAAAATATCAACCGTGAAAGCAAACGAGTGTCGGATTTGTGACATTCACCGTCCACATGTCCAAAGTTTTTCTATTTTCATGTTGTAAATTGGAAAGCTTCCCGGCTGTTTTGCCTCTCCACAACTAACCTTTTGATTGGTTTACATACGTAAACCTCAGTTTGGAGCACATGGAGCGTGGGAGCTGTAAAGTCAGACAAATTGGAAACATGCCTTAAGTGTTAATTAAGTTTTGCTATACTTGCCAATTGAATTAAGACGAATGCAAAAAAATTGCTTGCTTTCAGGGTCAATTGTGTCTGCAAAGGGGCGTGAAGTCTGGCTGAGATGCATAACCTCAATTTACTGCACAGCGGCTTTTACTTCTGCTGTGTGGACGCTGAACAAGATAAGACATTTACTGTGTGTTGGATTTCATTCAGCGGTGAAATAGCATGAAGGAAAACAATGCTTTACAGAAGAGAAGATTGCATAACATGGAAAGGTTTCACTGGGGACAGCAGACTTCAGCTGACAGTTGGGTTTTTTTAAGCATTGGTTTCTGACAGGGTGTCATACAATACTGTTTCCCCCCCGAAAAAACTCAGGGAAGTTTGCAGTTTGTCCTTTTTGGATTAAGTGGATCTTTTGTGCTGCAGGCATAACTTTATATAGATTTTCTGCAAGCTGCTAAACTCAACAATGTGCATGTAAACAAAGGGAACAAAAGATACTTGAAGAACCTTTTATACTTAATGAGATTTTTATCTTTTTTTTGTCATGCAATTGATGTGTTAAAAGAAACAGTTTCTTTAAACATGAAAATTTACTTAGAACATCTGTTTTAAAAATAGCCTGGGTGACATATTTTTAAGTTCTATCTGCAGTTTATAAATTGGAAAATGTAAATACAGCGGTCATTTGTTATATTGGGGTTCCTTTTTTTGCTGTCTCCCTGTTTTGCAATTTTGCCTGCTGTATTTATTCATTTATTTATTTCTTTTTAAACAGCACACTGTTTTCTGCATCCTGATTGGCTATAGACCAAGGGTGTCAAACTCATTTTGGTTTGGGGGCCACATTAAACCCATATGATCTGAAGTGGGCCGGACAAGTAACATAATAGCAAAATGACAGAATATCAACTAGTTATCTGTAACTTTATTTTTCTTTTGTTTTTATCTCCATTAGTAAAAAATGTCCCAAACAACCTTGTAGCCTAATCACTTATTATTAATATTATTGCCTTTTCCCAGTGACATTTTGGTAATTGTGGTGTCACACCTGATCAAATCCTTTTTATTTTGTAATACTCGACTTATTTTTCGACAAAGGTTTGACCTTTCAGAGTTTGAACAAGAGAGAAAAGTGTAAAAATGTTCATGTTCATATCCTGCCAAACTCTGTTTGGAACATATGGGAGGGCAGAGTAAAGGGAGTGTTGTTGGATCCACCATTGAGTCCATCACGACTAGAACATAAACCAAAAAATCCCTCCTAAGTTTTTGTGACTATGTTTGACTCCCAAATTAAAAAGTCAACTTTACACCAAAAGCAAATTTATATCAATCGGAAACAGATTTATTCTGAAAACCGGCCTTTAAGCTTAATACATCCTGGGCGTGTGGGGAGCGTTCAAGAACACCATGAACATGGGTTTTAGCATACGATGTTCACAAAGGTCTATCACTGTCAGATAGTAACGCATGTCCTCACAGTTTGAGAAGGCTTGGTGTGAAATGTCACAGCTCCAATCCGATATCTGATCTGGATGTTGTATATTTCTAGCCAGACACAAACAACAATCATTAATTTCTCTTTTGTGATAATTTTTGAACAGTTGGCATAGTTTTGAAAGCGTCCAAGCGTCCATACCAAATGTGAGTGACTAATTGGTCAAAGTCAACTGGTTTAACTTTTGATACTTTTGATAATTGCATAGCGATGCGTGGATGTAAGAGTTTTGAAGCCGGAAGCCCAAAATGTGCATATACATGTTTACATAGACTCTACATTCATACATGCGTTTCCGAGTCATAACTTTTGAGGTAATTGGAAAATCTGCAACGTGTGATTTCTTTATTTTGGCTCTAAATCTGGATCCGGAGTGTGGAACCTGGGAAACTCTGAACACTTCCTGTTGCTGCCAAAAAAGGACCACTGTGGTAGATTAGAGCACTTCCTGTTTGGAACAGTGTCTCTTTAGATCTGCAGCACTAACAGAAACCCGGGCTTAAGAATTTAAGGCAAGACTCTTCTTTCATCAGACAAAAAATAAACCAGCTTTCAAGCAGCATAACTCACATTTCAACTGTTTCAACATTATCGGGGATTCATTTCCATGTAACAAATTACATACCCGTCTACAGACGAGCCAAGCTCTAATGTCTCCACCAAGCTTTTTAAACAATGCGAACAGCAAACAGTTCACAAATTAAAATCTTTTCAAACGTGTCCATCTTAAGACGGCTCCATAAATTGGCGTCTTTCAGAAGTGGGAGTTTGTCCAGTAACAGCTGCCAGACTGTATAGGAAGATTGTGATGGCTGTTTGGGCTTGTAATCAAACAAGATGGACTGCATGTCATGTATCTGCCAGATAGAAGAAGATGTATCTGCTTGGTTAATAGACTAGCACACCAGATAAAACAAAAAAAGAAAGAAAAAAGAAAGTTGTGCTATGTCCTTCACTCAGGCAATAATTATTACCAAGTAGCTGCATCCTTGAAAAAAAATACCAAATCAATGCTATTGCTCTTTTTATTTTCTAATTACTTCGTTCTTTTATTTTGAAATTCCACTTTTTTTGTAAAAATTATAAATAAACCTGAGTCATTTCAAGTTTTCCAAATGAATCATCTTATTTTTTTTTACAAACCAATGCACATCAGTTATTTAAAAATGTATATCCTTTTTTTTCAAATGCTCTCTAAAAAAAATAAATGCAGTAGTAATTTTTAAAAAGTAGTCTGACAAATATCACAGTGAAAAGTAAATATATTTAGTCTGTCATGTGATGCATTTTGTGTGATTAATTAATTAGAAGCTTTAATTTAACAAGATCTTTGTAAATCCTAATCCAATAATTGCTGTGAAAATCCTATTTTGATGCATTTTCATTAACGCTGTGACCTAATAGAATAATATAACATCAACTTGTCGCTCTGCGAATCAAATAGTTTGCTTTTTTTTGGTGAAACATGGTTTAAATCTTTAAAAATATATAATATTCGAGTACTATTAATTGATTAGTTAAGCTATATTCCTTCCTTATTAGATAACAGTTTGGGGTTTGTGGTATTGTTTTGGGTTTTTCTGTTAATAACTACAAAGACGCCATCGATAATATCCCAGCTGTGACGGGACACCAGGAGCAATATAAGTTCAAGACAGATATATGATGAAAGTATACTGTACTGTCTGTTAAATGCAGCTGCTGACAAAGCTTATAGCTGAAGTTTTGTCTGTTTTTATTGAGAGTAGATTGTAAACAACTTATAGCTAAAGTTCTTAAAGATGAAAATGCTAAAGCTAATACCTAAAAACGCTAAAGTACTTTTGTTGGTGCTAAAGTAGTTGAAGTTGAAGATTGCTCAAGCTAATCTCTTAAATAAACACCTAACAATGGTTTTTTAATGCTAAAACTTGAAAATAAGTCAAAGTGCCAAGATATTATGTGCAATTAAAGAAATCCTGAGTTAGCTAAACGAGCTAGTATAAGGCAAATACTATGGTTAAATGCTGAATAAACAACTCAAAATATAGAAATTAGCCAAAATAGCTAGCGTGTTGCTAAAATTTTAGCTGAATTTTGTTACAAAAAATAATGGAGTTTAGCAAACATAAAAAATTTGATTAGCAAGACTAAAAAAAACAAAAAATATGATAAAAACACTAATTTGTGAGTAGATTATTTGATGTGATTAACACAAGACACCTGAAATGTAATAAATGTTCAGCTCCATAAAAACAAGCTTAAAGCTATAGAGGACCAGCCAAACTCATCCAAAGGTAGTTATGCTGCAACAGCAGTCTCTCTCAGGCAAAGATGTCAAAGATGTGCTGTGTCAAGCTCTTTTAAAGAAGCACAACTCTGAGGGCTGGAACTGCAGCGGTCTATCAAGGAAACATAACGCAGCAGATAAATGGGGCATCACTCTCACTTCCCTTTAAAACCAGCAGTCCTATCAGCACAGAACTCAATTTCTCTTTAATCCATTTCCACCTCTGCCCTCAAAATCCTGCTGTATGGTTTCGCAGGACCAATAGGCTGCTGAGACTGTATAATGTCACGAGACCATGCAATGAGATCAAATCCACACGCAAGGGTTAACCAAAATGTGGTGCCAGCTGTAATGGGAGTGCCCTCAGGCCTAAAGGCAGATATTTGGGGGCATTTTATTTTGAAGTAGATGGTATTTTTGGCGTTTTAAACATTTTCTTGTGTCTTTTTTTTCTGATATTGGAGGACATATAAAAAGAAAATTAAGCTTAAAGTTGCACTTTTGAGTATTCAAATTGTTGTAAATCAGGAGCAGATGAAGTAAAATGCTGTTTGTGAAGTAGAAAATATGTGAAGTGCTCCATTCTGATGCAGATAAGTAGAAACATGTTGGTTTTAATTTCTTAATTTTTGTTGGAATCTAGCTCAAAACTGTACCGCTGGAGAGCTGCACAGGTTTTTGGATTTGGGCTAAAAAGAGCATAACCATAGTTAATAAAAAAAAAAAACCAGTGGGAAGGCTCAATAGATAAAAAGATGATTGGGGTGGCACCTTAAGAAGAATAAGAGGGCGTTTCCATTGCACATGCGCAAAACTTTATCAAAATTCAAGAAATGGCAAAAAACCCACAATTTTGCAATTACACTATTTGCATTAAAGTCTATATGTGCACCCTCATATTCAAGTCCATGTGTAGGCTGGATTCCACTAAAAACACTCTTATTATGTCCATACACAACATCAAGTTTAGTGCCATTGGTTTTAGATCCAGCACCTATAAAAACACACTGGCGGAGCTGCCTTTTTACCCTCCCGTTTTAATTAATTTATATTGGCCTTTTAATTATTGTGCTTTTAGGAAATGTGTTTTTTACTATTTTTAATACTCTCTGGAGATTTTTTACTATTGTATTTTATTTATCTTCTTATACTTCTTGTGTAGTCTTGGGACTGTATGTGTACTTCTTACTGATTGTGATCCTGATTGGACTACGAATCTGGAATAAAGCTCATCTATCTATAGGTGCAGGGATGCCTAGTTTAGTTTAATAAGTTTAGTTTCGCATAGCAACCAGCTCTTGTTTATATTATAGGATAGATTTTATGTTTTTGTACAAGATGTGAAGCCCATTGAGACAATTGTGTTGTAATTTTGGGCTATAGAATTAAAACTGAATTGGATTAAACCTGTAATGTCACATATTGCAAAACTAAAAAGCTTGAATTTAAAAAACATCTTTAAAAATGACCTCTTTAAAAAACTTAAAAACTCACAGAACAACTGAAAAGTTTAGACTTCAAATGACATATTCTTTTATAAAAGAATGTTTTATACTTTCTTGTACAAAGTAATATATGTTTAAAATGAAATATATGAATAAAATGAAACTCAAACGTCCTTTTTCTCTTTATATGCATGATATGTAAACAGAGAATAACTTAATGTTTGTTAAAAACAAACAGAATTCACTGCTACTTTGTATTTGATCTAAATTCAAGTCAATCACAGAAGTTTTGGTGAAACTTGTTCAAAACAGCCTGTGGAACCTGAATGTCAAAACATGAAGGATGAACCTGACGACAATCAAACCCCAGAAAGTCCTTCAAGGGGGGTTGTGGGGAGCAACAATGGCATGCAATAATCCTAAATTCAGACAAAGTTGATTATCAATAAACATAAAATATATCTTTTTTTAAAGAAAGGATTCTCTATTAACTTTATGGACACAAAATATATAATTATTTTCTATACAGTTTCTGTTCTGTGCCGGGAGCGGCATGACAAGATGATACATCTTTAATCCAAACCCTCAAGGCCGTTATTTGAAGTTTTACACTGTGGAGGCCAGTGCGACGATGAATAAACAGAATTATATCCCCAAAGTTTCAATAATACAACTGTGCACACACAGTTTAAATTTTTATCCCTTTCTGCTCTCTAAATTAAACATGTTTTAGACAGCAAGTTGAAACAATGTATTGCCATAATGCGGTAAAGCTTTTGTTTTTGGCCTTTTTGTTTGTTTTTTTGTGAGTTTTCAATCACTTTGCTTTTTTTTACCCCCTATTTTGAATTTTACAAATATTGGATTTGATCAATTAATCACAGTAACATCATTTTTTAAAAGGCTGATTGCTTTTATAATGCAACACTTCCCTGCACATTTTTGTGACACAGCCCAGCAGGAATGAACAGGCTGCAAAGTCAATTAAGCAAACAAAACCAGCCATAATGTGTTCATGATTTGATTCTAGCTTTGTCTTGTTAAAAAGTCCTGGAATATTATTTGACATTTTATTACAAACTCCAGTTTTTGGACTTTTTCCTGTTAACAGCCCGGATGGTCCTATTAATCTCGGAGCCAGAGCCCGGCTTTGGAACGGAATTTTCTGACCACAGAAGCCACAAAAATTAATGCAACTGCTGTTCTTTCCTCCACAATAAAGTTGAATTAAGCTTCAAAATTTGGTGCTTTATAAATATTTGGCCAAAGTGGCCTTTTGGCCATGGACTGTAGTTGTATCAGCTGTTGATGAATCATGGATTGTGTTGCAGGGTTGAGCATCGGAGCAATGAGCAGAAGGAAGGCTTTGAGTTGCTCTCCGGTTCAAATTCGCCATGATGATTTAAATTGTATTATCCCATTTCCAGCAGAATTACATACATCTCTTTCAACATTGTTTTTTACTAACAAACCTATTATCTATGTGAAAAGCACTCCACAATGTTTTGATAACTGCAGTATAACCTCTTAAAGTCTAAAGGTAAAATATTTACTCAGAAAAGAAATGTGTTCAAAAGATTGTCATCTATCTAAAAAGTTTAGCTTTTTTGTATTAAAGTAGCTGATCAACTAAATGATGTCTGGCTCAAAAGTTGTTTTTTTAATGTATTTGAATCCAGTTTCACAGCTTGGGTCAAAATTGGCACCAAGTAAAATTTAAGAAGCACTCAATCTTATTTAAAAATAATGACCTATTGACCTGTAGCTTTAAATCGAATTAAAATCAGTGATTTTATACAGAAATACTGATTATATGAGTGTTACTAACAATTTTGGAAGGTATTATAGTCACTGTAACGTTTGCTACATGAAGAGCGACGCCACATTGAGATGGTATATAGACTAAATGGAAACGTCATCCTCCATTAAACAAAAAAGATCATAAATAAAAAATCTTGAATAAAAAAATAAAGAAATAAAATTAAAAAAAAATCAGTGGACTTTGAATAGGCTACAAGATCAACCTAAACCTTCACTGTTGAGAGTACACTCCCTCACATCTTCCTAAAATGTTTTCTATAAGTTCCTTCATCTACTGATAGTAATAATTTACTTGTAAAAAGCCTATCCTTGTTTTTCCAGCTCTGTTTAATGGATTTTTTTGCGAATGTAACCCAGCAGTAAACAAGCATCTATACCAGGGTGTCTGCAACTTTTAATGCTAAAAGAGCCATATGATCTAGTTTCTTATGGACTAAAATCCAACGAGAACTGCAAAATTCCCATCTTAAAGTTAAAACAATACACTTTATTTTTGTTTTTCTGGCTATCAGGCAATTCATTTATAAAATATAGCTTTAAAATAATCTCTAAAATTGAATTTTTCTTTATTCAATTAACTTCATTAATTTTTGAAAGCAGCTCATACAAAGTTCCTTTCAAAATAAAATGCATCCTGTGTTTGATAAGATCCTCCAGCTGCAGGAGATTTCCTTGAACTAAAAATGCAAAAACGTCTTTTCTTTCATTGTGACTTAAGATGAGATGATGTCATTCTAATAATTATCCACTCTGATGGCAAACCTTTTACCATCATTTTGCTCAGTTTTGTTACAAATCTAAGCATAAATAGCAAAATGTAATAATTAAAGTAAATGAACCAATACTACCAAACAATTCAAATTGTTTGCATTTTTCTTAAAAGCCAAAGAGCCAAAATGGAGGGGAAAAAAAGCTGCATGTGTCTCTCGAGCATCAGGTCGCAGACCCCTGATCTATACTAATGATGCAACCTCAAGCCATATTTAACTCATGGGTTGGGAGATGCAGTTTGTTAATATGCTAACATGTAGCGTGTCACAAACAAGTTCTAGAGTTACTGTGAACTCCGTTAAAGTCTGACTGACCCATGGACTTATCTCTGAGTATTTTGTCTCACTTACTGCCCCGTATAGTTCGGTGCGTACATATGACATAAGTTTGATCCATTGGCGGTCCGCCTTATGATCTGGTGCGCCATACAGTGCAGAAAATACTTATATACGATTGTATTTTTGCCTTGTTTCACATTTACCAAAAAAGAGCAGGACTGAAAAAGAAATTGAAAGTGTACATTTATTAGGTTGTACATTCCTTTGTTATTTGAAATTAAACTGGACAGAAAATCCTTTAGTTAAAATATCAAAACCAATCAGACATTTTTTTATATGACAATCATTTAGTAATCATAAAATAAGTAATCATTAGAACTACTCTGCGATTAGAAATTGGGCACAGCATTTTAAAACAAGCTTAAAGTAATAAAATAAAAAACTGTAATATTGATACTAATGCAAAACTGTGTCCAACCTGACTTGTTTCCCTCTTTGTTTGTTAATCACAACACTGTAAAGTATCAGCCTGTCATCACAGCTGTGAACCCGCAGTGTACACCCTCAGGACTGTTCATGCGTTTGAAAAAATCTTGTTTGACGTAAGAACCAACATAGCAGCTTTCTTTAGGTCAGAACAAAGAGTTAGTTCCAAACCTTGTTTCCCACACGTCTTGACAAACATCTTCCTCGGCTCTCAGTTTGAGGGTTTGTGTGGCAAAACCTGTTTTCCTCCAGGTGGGTTCGGTTTTTTTTTATTTTTTTTTTTAAGGATATTATTTAGACAAACTAAAGGGGTGCTAAAAACCAAAAGGTAAGCTTTTTACTTTTTCAGTCTTATTGTTTTTATTTATTTTTTAAGGTTAAAAAATTGAGTTATATAATCCAAAATGCTTAGACTTCCTCTTCAGTTCAGCCTTCTAACATATTATCAGAGTTTCTTAAAAAGGACTGAGTGTACGCCGCACATAAGCTGTTTCACTATCGAGGTTAGGACTTAAATATGTGATGAAGGCTGTGGGGAGCAATTGTTTCTCAGAATAAGAACAGGAGGGTTCAGCCTCTGACCAGAGGAATGATCATCAGAACGGCAGAGACTGTTAATCTGTCAAATCAATGTAACCTCACTCAATAAAGTGTTCATAAAAGGACTGACACTTAGATTACCGGGATAATGATTCACTCTAAGGACGGACATTATTCAGTTCTTCAATAAAACCCTACAAGTCTGTACTTTGAATTAGAAGTGTGTTGTTTTTATATCTCAAATCATCCAACATTTGTAAGGTAACAGGATCTCCGTAGTTTGTTATTTTTCCTCTGAGTTCATCAGTCTGAACATTATTTGTGTTCCATCTTAAGACCGAAACATGGGAGAAGGCGGATGTGACGACTGGGATGAGAAGCCCCACAATGTGCAGCAAACTCAGCCGCAGAAACACGACGATACCAAGCCTAAGAAAGAGGAGGAGGAGAAGGACAAAGAAAAGAAGAAAGGCTGTCCAAAATGCTGCCTGAAGTTCAGGGACTGCATGATGAGCCCCGAGTGCGGCAGGGCGCTCCAGATCTCCAGTGTTGTAGCCTGGTGTGGAATGTGCCTCAACATGTGGACATGTAAGCTTCAATATCAGAAAGTAGATTCCAATTTTACACAATTAACACAAATTCTTTATATATATGATATTCATTTCTTCTTTTTATTTTGTAGAACTGAACAACCCTTCCTTCCTTCCCGAGTGAAAAACCGAGCTGCCTGGAGTCGAGAGTCCTTCTTTATTCTCCTGGTCTATGAAGAAAAAACACTTTGCTCCAAAGTATCTTATTGTCTATTTATTAACATTCTATTACTGTAATATTTTTTTTGGATAAAAGGCAAACAAACCTGTTTCTGACAGAATGTGTCCAAAATGTATCTGACATTCATGAAGGAAGTATTAATGCTGCTGGATGATTGACTATTTTAATTTTAAACCTTTTTGTTGAATCAAAATAATGTAGTATTTAGTCAGTGTGCTCGTTTCTTAATAAAAATTGCTTAAATATTTGTATCGGATGGTTTTAATTAAGTAATCGGGTTTATTTTGTATCAACAAGAAAAATTGATTAAGCAAAAAAATGTTTTTTTTTTCAGTAAATTCCTGCAGAAGTTGCCACAATGAATCAGCTTCCACTGTTTAGCGCTGGTGGTAGTTTTGTGTTGAATGGCCTTCCGAATATGACCCAGACTTGGGTCCCATAGTTAGGCAGAACAGTGAAGAGTCTTGCCTAATGCCTTGCAGAGGCTGCCGGTTTCAATGTTAAGTCAATGGCAGAGACGCGAATTGAAGCGATCTGAAGTCCTACGGCACACGGTGGTCTGGCAGCAGTCAGACTTCAGCAGCCAGAGTTCAAACGTTGCTTTTGCCAATGAGAAACTCATCTTAGAGCCGTGGTATTTTCAATGACTCAATCAGTGAGTAAAACACTAATCAAAGCGAGCGTTTTTATCTGGAACTTCCATCTAGTGTCTTTAACACACTGGGGTCGGGGGGGTGCCAGAGCTCATCTTAACAATAAATAAACCTGATTTCTAAGTGAAATATTCACATGTAGCGATGATGCTTAAAGCAGTAGATGGTGGCTCCTTCTACAAGCAGAAGCGCCGTCAAGCAGGGAATTCGCTGTGCGGCAAAAGAGGAACGGGCCACACAAATTGTGTTTGGTGTGAACATAGCATAAGGAACCCACACTGGATTAAGTTCACCACACGCCCCGGGAGTCGAACCCTGATTTCATGTGTGACAGTCCTGCAATTAACCAACTGAAGTATCCAGACACAAATTAAGCAAAACTAATATAATAAATACATAAATTTTAAAAAATGAGCAAAAGATGATTTTATATATATACCATCATTACCATTATTTTATTTTTCTTTTTATTTTACCATTATTTTATTTATCTTTTTATTTTTAAAGAAAGCTGCTGTCTCTAGTTTTATATAGAGCCATACCAATTTTTTTTTTTTTTTGCAGAGGACATTACAAAAGGTTTAAAACTGTGAATGCTACTAGAAATTTTTAGAAACATTTTATTTGTTCATTTATAGTTAATAAAATATCGCCAATCCCTCAGTTTGAGAGGGCTGGATGGGGCTGAAGTCTCAACTCTAATACAATTTATTTTGTTGTGAATATCGCTCCATGAAATCAGGATCTCTCTCAAACTATTACCTTACTCTGTTTAACGTGGTTGCTTTGCACAGTAGCTCATTGAACATGTGAAAAGAGGCAGTAATTCTGATCCTTCAAAAACGTGTTGAAAGGCAATATTCTGTATGACAAAAGTAAGATTAACACGCAACGACTCCTTAATACAAAACAACTAATATTCACTGCATCTATGCGAAAGTGTGAGTGACATTTCCTTCTCAGAGGCTTTAATAAAAAGCAACAGTCTGTGTTTGTGTTGGTTAGTTTTAAGGTGGTTTCAAGAAAAAGCTGTCATGGCAACAACTCAAAGAAAACTAAAGGTGAAAGAAAAAGGCACAAAAAACAAACATATTTATAGTGTTCCCTCGCTATATCGTGGTTCACCTTTTGCTTTTTTGTTAATTTCTTGTTTCTACCCAGAAAACTGTGGTCTGCGTCCTGATTGGCTCTTTTACCTATTTTCATCCATTCCATTTCTGTTGTACATAATGCATTTATTTAGCCACATTTACAATCTCATTTAAATCTTTGATTGTGAGCAGATCTTTGGTTTCCTTCCTGACTTATTCTCTAAGAAGGTTTGAGAGTTTAAAGAAAAGAGTAAAAACGTTTGCCTGAGAAAAGTGAATAAAGTGTGTAGTGAAGGGTTTAGGAGCCTTAAATTATCTGTAATAATAGGAAAAAGTAAAGTTGACTACTTAGCGGATTTTACCTTTCACAGATTATGTAACTCTTGTAATGAATGAGGGACCATCCAACTTTAAGTTTAAAAAATAGTTAGAAAAAGAAAAGACAAATGTTTGGGTTACTTCAATATGTGGAACGTTTCATAGCCTTCCTATTGGACGTTATTTTGAAGGTTTTAGGAGTAGTTGGTGATCAACTGTTAATGAAACATGGCTTAAGATGAAAAACCAGTTGAAAAATAAGATACTTTTAACATGAACCCTTAGCTTAGAATCAACAAACATTGCAGAGAAAATCAAATTTGGAAAACAAACTATACTTCATCCATAGTGTGTTGGAAAGTTAATGATTACGCACAAAAGTAGAATGTGTTTATGCAGCTTGATTCTAAGTAGAATGTTTGCACATAAGTCGCAGCTCCTCAGTTCAACTCCATCTCACCCATTAAGACAATTACTGTATGAGTGGTCAAAAGCCTAAAAAGGGCAGCATGGTGGTGGTATGAAAGCTGATCGTCCATCTGTAATATAATATAATATAGGTATATATTTTATATTTATATAGTATAATTTAACTTCTGTAAAGAAGAGACAATATTATAATATTCATAATACATCACTAGCCACCGACTGAGCCGGTCCTATCCCTACAAATAATCCGTAAAGCTAAGTTTACATCGCTCTCGACGACACGTGTTCAAGTTACCACCTCCAATAGAAAAAAATCAATGTAAATTTGAACTTCCAAGTTTGACTCTAAAACTATTCATTTTCCATGACAGTTTTTGGGCACCACATACCAAACGGGCAGCCATTGAATGTGTTTTGAAAGTTGAATCAGTTCAAACTTTGGGCAGTCGGGACCGTGGCAAATTCACCTCTTTTAATTCAAGAAACTGCCAACCGTTGGAAAATTGTTCAGGGAGAAAAAATTAATAAAATTGCAGTTTGTGCCAGAATTATATGACACAAAGTCTTTCATGTATTGGGATAGAGAAAGATAAAGCCTGGAGCAAGATTTGCAAGGTTTGCACCGCTTTTTCATTTTCAACCAAACCTCATCCAAATATGGACAGGTGCTAGTTAACAGTTGAAAAAGAAGAAACTCTTTCTGATCATCCATTAGGAACACCAAGGGCTAAAGACGCATTCAAGAACCCCGTTTAGTGCTTTCTTGAAAATGGGTCACATATCCGGTGTGTCCATACCTTCATAGTTCGACAAAACATTCTCACTCCCAACTCATCATATATGGATGTTCGGGCCTCCTCTCTGTCACTTTTGATGTTTATGGTGTCCCTAACTCTTTTTTTTTTTTAATTGGGTGGCTGTCGGTGGCCCTTGGACCGCTGGCGGTTCGTGGCCCCCTAATAGGAACAGCCAGAACATCAAACAACAATGTGCTGGGGACACCCAAAACCTCAAAAAGTGACCTGGAGAGGGCTCTAACCATACATCAACGTATGACGAGTTAGGAGTGAGAATACAGGAATGTAAAACTATGGAGCAAAATACTCAGAATTCTAACATTTTTGGCAAAATAACAGATGCAGAACACCTGAGGCTTTATTTTATCACTTCTTCGTTCTTTTACTTTTTCCGTCTTTTGCTTTTTCATTTCTTCACTTACTAACTTATTTGAACTCTGTATAATGGTGTCAGCTTGGACATGTTTACGTTTCTCCGGATTCACATCAAGATATTTGACTTAGAGCAGGGGTGACAAACTCAATCTCACAGGGGGCCAAAATCCCAAACACACAGTCGGTCGCCGGCCGAACAGTGGGACATCATTCCCTTTGCCTGTCTGGGCGGATTGGGGTTTAAATGTGGGTTTTACCTAAGGGTTTTGCTGTCTGGCTGTTTTAATCTGTTTTGCCCTCAGTTATTTTATCATGTTATCTGATGATATATGATGATACTCTTGTGATGTAAAGCGCTGTGTTTAATATATAAGAAACAAAGAAAGCCAGAAGTTATTTAAACCGATTTATCAGCCTCCACGATCATATTGCTTCAATATGTTAGCAGGAAAGCATAAGCCTGTTAATAATAATAATAATAATAATAATAATAATAATAATAATAATATAATGATCTGATCCCTGTGGGCCAGTTCCGCGTTCTGCTTGGCTTTGACACGTATGGCTTAGAGCATCCAGGAGCAAATTAGGAGGTTATTTATTAATAAGTAGTGGGAAAAATCAAATAGGAAGAACTTTAAATATAAATCTGTGTCTCATTTTATAATAATAAATGGTAAAAATGTTATTGGAATCTAACTGTACTAAAGGTAGAGTGTTTTCCATATGATATGGTGCTCCAAGCAGGTCAAGACACCCTTGGCTTTAGCCTAAATTGCCTAATGCACCTGATAAAATGTATCTTTCTTTTTGAAAACAAAGAACTGATGGAGGAAGTGAAAACCAATAAACACCTGTGTTACTCAAAAGGCTGCAGGAATATTCAATATCCAGGTTGAGAGGGGTGCAAATGTCTGCTGGTAAGCTGGTATTTTGTGGGATTTATTAAATTTAGACGGTTTTTGGAGCCTGTGACATATTATAAACAAGAGGATCTCTCTGCTTCACGCTGGGAGAGTGTTTGGAACATTTTGATGGAAAAGATGGCCTTCCTTGCTGTCATGCGGTGCACAAACGGGCCCTGACACGAGACTCCGCTGAACCAGCCTTAACCAGGTTTCCAATCCTCCATTACCTCTCGGAGACATCATAGCTTTTATCCAGCTGCTTTTTCTATTTCTGAAAGTAATGTCTGCAGCCTTTGTCATGCAAATGTGCGTTTGAAAAAAAAAAAAAATACAATTTCATTGGCAGAAATCCACTAAAGGAAACCAGGCTTCCCCAAATCCCTAACCTGATTATAGAAACTAGGTTTTTGATTTTCATGCTTGTTACAGTTCAACTAAAGGGAGATGTAATTCATGTCTTTGTTTGCCGTTTTTCTGAAGCTCTGCTCAAGCACCGCCCCTTTCTGGCCGTGCAGTTGAAATCTTTGCCAATTGGTATGAAGAAAAGTCTGGAATCTTGAGGTTTTAAGGTGCGCACTGGGCTTTGCGATTGGAAAATTGTGGTTGAGAGTTATGTGCTGTCATTTTAGAGCAGAGATTCCATTTTTGTTGAATACTGTTTCTATACTTTTAAATATGCTTTAGGCTTATGTTTGTGTTCTGAAATTATGTTTCAGAGTGCAAAAATTTTCTGAATTTTGAATAAAAGTCTGGGAAATTTTCCAATACCCACCTTTAAAAAATGTCTATTAGATACCAAATTTGAGATGTACGGATTCATTTTGGCTGAGTTTACTGATGTCGATCTGATTTACGAGAAGTACATGGTTGAACCCATTGGTGCAAATGGCAGTTAAATGAGAACAAACATAAGTGTTTTCAAAGACCAATTCTAAAACGTTCTGTTTTAAAATGTGTTGATTTTGAATCAAATTAATGTAAATGAAATTAAATTCAATCAAAATGAAAGCATGTTTTCATCCAAATTCCATATTCATTGTTTCTTTAATAACGTGGATTACCAAATCCACACGTTTCTGCTCCTGTTTCGCCACCTTTGTCAAACTTTAGAACTCTTTGCTGCCCACAAGTCATAAACTTTACCCACTCCTGTTTTAGAGCTAGTGTGATTGCAGTTACTAAAGAAATACACGGAAATACAAACACATATCTTCAGATATTTTTTGTCTTTCAGACAAAAAAATTTTTTGTCTTTTTTTGTCTTTCAGACAAAAAAATGCCACACATACATGTTAAAAACTCAAAAACATGATTTTTGTTGGAGACTTTAAAACATTAACTAGATATAAAAATAAAGACCGCAATTAGTTTTATTTGTGATTTTGCTCACAGGCGACTAGTAATCACAAAATTTGACAAACATTTGAACTGAAATCTACTTAGAGTTAGGGTCTAACAAACTTGCATCACAGTAATAATACAAATGTATCTGCAACTTCTTGCATGAACAGCATTTTCATTCACAAGAATCAGAACAGCACAACTTAAATTGTCTACAGTTTACAAATCAAAAAGCAACTTAGGACATTCAATTTAAACTGACGAAAATCCCTTTAAAATAACTACAAATAGCGACAGAAACAAGGTGCAGAATATGTTGTGCAATAATAGGCTTAATATATTTATGCTTACTTGAACAAGTTTACTATGCGCAGTCACCAAAGTCATCACGATTCTAGACGCCGTCAGATCATCCGTTATCATCGCAGATTTATTTGTTGCGTCTTTACAAAAACAGTCCTCCTTTGCATTATTAAAAGTTTGAAAGATGGCACACAAAAGCACCATTAATGCAAGTTCTTAGTCAATTTCAATTATATTTTCTAACCTTATTTATCAATCCTAACCCTTCTAGAGAAAAATGGCGCCTTATTTATCAAACTGTAGGCATGATGGGACTGCAACGCCACTGGCTGTGGGAAAGTCATCTGCTGGAGATCTGAACGTCAGTATGCAATAGACCGATAAATCTCTATCGGATGCATACCTGAAATGGCCATGATTTAGATATCAAATTAATGTTTGCAGCTATTGGATAGAAGCCTGTCTTTTTAAAAAAATTAAAAGTGGTTAATTGGGAAAAGTGGGAGGAGCTTAACAGTGGGAGACTACTGGTTTGGCTAAACTGAAGATAACAGAAGGAAACGTCTTTGTGTATTTGGTTACACTTAATAATTAACTTATAAGACATTTATTAGTACAAAAAGCCAAATAAGGTTTAGCAACATATTTAATAAGAATTATTAACATCTAAAATAAGACCATAAGGATATATTAATAAAGTT
The DNA here is from genome assembly GCA_003999625.1 of Oryzias javanicus. Lineage (NCBI taxonomy): Eukaryota > Metazoa > Chordata > Actinopteri > Beloniformes > Adrianichthyidae > Oryzias > Oryzias javanicus. The sequence goes on along the minus strand of CM012455.1, from coordinate 17,023,171 downwards.
ATTATAAGATTAACAAAAGTATGAACTCTTTTTGTCAACATTATATAGAGTGTTGTGTAGTACCTCATCTGAAGTGTTACAATGTATTTTTTGTAGAATCGTGATGCTATTGAATTCCCTTTTTTTTTTTTTTTTTTTTTTTTGGAGTGGCAAAAACGTCACTTCTTGAAAGGAAAGCATTCACCATTTCTCCTGTCTCCCAGAGGAGCATAACGCAGTATATCCCATCACCACAAAGTCTGTGCCAACTCTTTTATACCAACTTAAAGGAAAATCCTGTCACATCATACACTTTTTTGTTCCTACATCCAGATTAAAGATTCTTTTTAAAATCCTTTGATATATTATCCATCCGTCCATCTTTTTTCAGAACCTGCTGAATCCCTTTTGGAGTCACTGGGATTCTGGAGCCACACGACCAAGTTTAAGTTTAAGTTTATTCATTGTTTCAAGCATGGTCAGTTGCAGCATCTTTCAGTCAACATAGACAAATCACATATATAAATAACCAAAATTCAGTCACCATCAGATTCAAAGAGTATACATCCTAGTACCACTTTGATATCCTTCTTTCTATTATATGTGTCATGATTCAGTGCTCATGTTTTCTCATGTTCTGTTTTTCCCTGTCAGTTTCACCACATTCAGGTTAATCATCCACAGCTGTTTTCATTTAGTTAATCAACCTCTGTGTCTTTAAGTGTCTGGTTTTCAGTTTCTCATTGTCAGGTCATCTGCTCATCTACATTCTGTCACGTCACGTCACTGGGTTGTTCTCCTGGTTTTAGCCTGTTTAAGTTGAGTTAGTAAACGTTTATGTTTCTGCCACCAAGTCTGGTCTCCTGCATTTGGGTCCTCCACCACAATCCCTGATAGTATGACCTGACCACCTTGGGCCCAGCAGGAGAACCTTGTCCATGCCATGCCACACCACGCCATGCCAGATGGGGTTTCCTGTAGCCGTCTTCATGTCACGTCATGCCATGCCCACCCATTCCGTTCCTGAGGGGGGACTGTTGGGGCCATTCATCCTGTTCCTGTGGAGGGTCGCCGGGGCCGCTCTTCTTCATGTTCCTGTTCCTGAGGAGGGTCACCGGGACCGCTCCTTCCTGTCGCCGCTCGTCCCCCTGGGCTGTTTCTGGTTCTGGAGGAGGGTTGCTGGGACTGCTCCACTTCATGTCTCCTGTCCCTGGGGAGAGTCACTAGGACCGCTCCTCTCCACATGTGTTCCTGGAGGGTTTTCAATACCCCTCACGTCTGTCTGGCTGCAGGATCCCTGTTTTCTGGACTTGTGTTTTTTGTTCCAGGTCCCCTCCTCATGGGTGTTAGGGCATCTGGGATCTGCCCTTTTGGGGAGGGGTACTGTCATGTTTCAGTGCATAGGTTTTATCATGTTCTGTTTTCCCTGTCAGTTTCTCCATGTTCAGGTTAATCATCCACAGCTGTCTTCATTTAGTTAATCATCCTCAGTGTATTTAAGTGTCTGGTTTTCAGTTTCTCATTGTCAGGTCATCTGCTCATCTACATTCTGTCACGTCACTGGTTTGTTCTCCTGGTTTTGTCCTGTTTAAGTTGAGTTAGTAAATGTTTATGTTTCTGCCACCAAGTCTGGTCTCCTGCATTTGGGTCCTCCACCACCATCCCTGACAATATGAACCAAAGAGTCAATGCTTGAAACGGGAAGGAAAGAAGCAAAACTTATTTAATCCCTTCCCCTGTATAATCTGCATCATTTAACAATTATACATGGTTGCTATATTTTCATTAATCTAAATATTGTACCTAATACTAACTTAGGTACTATATATATATATGTGTCAGTAATCATAGTAACCATTACCAATAATAATATATCAATACTAATATAGCTTCTATAAGATTATTTAAGCACTGTTTCAAATATGACCTCAGTGCACCACCCATAATTTAACACACACAGATGCGCAGAGATATTTCCTGTTAGTTCTTGCAAACTGTATTTTGAATTCTCTGCATCCTCTTAAGCTATTGCCTTTTTTATTTTCAGATAAAAGTTTTTGAATGTTATTAAGTAATGAATTTCTATTAGCCTTGACTATGAATCGTGATGTCTGAAATTCTACCAAATCAAGTATTTTCAAAAGTTTAGATTGGAGGAATAAATCATTTGTATGGTTAAGGTATCTAGCTCCATGAATAATTCTTATTGCACGTTTTTGAATTAAAAATAAAGGTTGTAATGCTGTTTTATAATTATTGCCCCAAATCTCAATACCATAAATCAAAAATGATAAGATCAGAGAACAACATAGCAAGTATCTACTTTTATAGTCTAATATGTTCTTTACTTTATTTAAAATAAAAATCCTTTTTGACACTTTGCTCTGCGTATTTCTGATGTGTGGCTTCCAACTTAGCTTATTGTCAATAATGAGTCCCAAAAATATATATTCAGTTATACTTTCAATGGTCAGATTATCAAGTTTGATCATTGGTTCTATATTGACTTTATAGTGACCAAAGAGCATTACTTTTGTTTAACTTAAATTTAATTATTGTAATTCTTTCAGATACTCAAATGCTTTAACTCTTTATTTGCAACATTAATAAGGTCATTATGATTATCTGCTGAATAAAATATGATTGTATCATCTGCAAATAATCAGATTTAAGAGTTTAGATACATTAAATATGTCATTGATATAGATATTAAGTGGAAGAAAAAAAATAGGATTAGAAGAAATCGCCTCAAAACAGATCTTCTCTATTAAAAGAATTGATAGACGGAGCAACACCAGAGCATTGGAAACATCATTTTTGGAATTTCGAATCCCCCTTTTTTTGCATATATTTTAAATGAGGAAACTCCTACTGATGTATTTTTATTAAACCTCCCAGCAGAGAGGAAACTCTAATTTGATCATTTGTATTTGTTGCAGGGTCAGACTGAGGTTAGAAATGCGGTCCTATCGTGGCATTGATTTCCAGGAAAGATATATTGGTTGTCGATAGTTTATTGTTTTTCATTTTGTGTCCTATTATTTATGGTTTTTCCCACATTTCTTTCTCCTGTGCGGCGAGCCCCTGTGCTGCAGCGTCTGGGGTGCCACTGTGTCAGGGAAGGCATCACAACACAGGGGTGACATTTCAAGCAGACAGATTAAAGCCTCTCCAATTAATTTTGCTTTCCTTTGCCTGTTAAATACACAATCAACCAAAGGCAAAATGTCACTGAAACAAGCGAGGAGCTGCCATGTGGCTGACAATTACCACCGAGCACCTCAGAAATGCCAATATGTTAAAATGGGAGCAGTGTGTGAGATGAATAAGGACAAGCTGCAGGCTTTGAGGAGCCCCGATAGATACAACGGCCATGTTGGAAGTTTCCTGCCGTTTTTATCTGATGGAGGAGCAGACAGCAAATTGGCAGAAAGGTCATACGTTCCTTAAGGTGTAAAAGGTGCACAAAAGATACAATTTCTTACCTTTATTCAGTGATATATCAACATTACGAGAACTAAGAAGTTAATGAGGAACGCAGTTGATCCAAGGACAGTTCTTCATTCCTGGAGAAAGTAAACTGTCAGAGAGGAATCGGATTCTAGCTAGGGTATGGCATTGACCTGAAGCGCTTCAATTAAGATGTGAAAATTAAGATGTGAAAAGAGAAAAAAGACAATTTTCCACTCAAGGGTAGAATTTTGAACATGAAATCAAACTCTGATCATCTTTTGATCTATTATAAAGTGTTTCCAGTTGTCTTTTTAATTATGACCTGTTGAGTTGTGGGTGGTGCTTTTGGTTTGGAGTAAGCCTGCCCCTTATTCCCATCATCCATCACTTTAAATGCTCCCCCAGCTAGCTTTACAGCCCTTCACAAAAATGGCGAGCAATATTGAAGCTAGCTACATTTGAGCCAGATTCCATCTTATATGAGGAAAACTGAGACGTACAGAGATGTCTGCAAGTAGAAGCGGAGGGTGGAGGACATGTTCTATATCACAGATACAATCTTTTTCAACATTTTTTTTCTTTGGCTCACAATTCACCTTGATTTAAATGAAAAAAAATACTCAGAAATGCAAATTTGAGTCAAATTTTCTTAACATATGTCCTCCATCATCAGAATACTGCTATAAGAACATGTTAAAAACACACAAAAATATGATTTTAATCTAAGTAAACTTTGTGTAGCAAAAGGAAAGGACTCTCTAAAAAATGTCTGGCATTCAACCCTTGATCTGATCAAAGCAGAGACAAAAACAGGAAGTACAAAGCAAAAAGATGAAAAGGTTCGACTCAGTTAACTTTATTTCAGCTAAAAACTCATCCACAAGTAATACTTATCAGGTCAAAAATTAGGCTTTAGTCTGAGTTTTCACAACTACATTCAACTCTCTTCTTTTTTTTTCTATTCTCTGAATGTAAAGTTGACAGTATATGAAAAATAAATAAACAGAAAAAAAATGTTTTTTCTTCAATAACTGCCTAGAAGATACATTAAATATAATGATAGAAAAAGAACATGATTTTTAATAAGTGCATTAAATATCATGACAGTCTAGACCAAAAAAAACAGTAAACTAGTTTTTTAAATATGAGGTTTTTTTTTTTTAAATAAATGGCCAAAAAAAAAAAAAATTTCAATATCATGTGCCTTTACTGAGGACAGCGTCGATACCTTTTCTTAAGTTCTGGGAAATTCTGCAAAAGGACTGCTCAGCTGAAAGTTTTACTATTTAGACAATGTGAACCTGAAATTGGTGCACAAGTCTAAAGAAAGAAACCTTCAAAACAAAATGAAAGCCCAAAATGTTGTGTTGAAGGACAAGGTTGTAAATCACACATGGTCTGATTTTGTGAAGCGTTTGTGCCAATGTAACCCTTCCGTTCTCCTTAGCTTGTTTACATGAAAAGTGGGGTCATCTGGACACCACAGGACAGTGCGCTGAACTTTTTTTTTTTCACTGATTTCGGAGTTTCACTAATGTCCATGGCAGACATAAAATCCTGTCCCCCTTCGTCCACATTTGTCATGGAAGAAATCGCATAACAATATGTGGTTGGAGCCATCTGGACCCCAAGGAGAGCGGAAGGGTTAAGTAAGCTGCATGAACATTATCTGTTACCTTGGTCTCTGTTTAGAAAATTGCTTGAGCAAGATTTTTTAACATTTGTATCATTTTTCAGAGACCCTTTTCTCATTGGCAAACTTTCCATAAAAAAACATTATATAAAAGTTCTTTCATATTTTCTGCCCTGTAGTTCACCATCATTCCACTAGGGGCAGTAAAAGGGCTTTTCTTGCTCATTACGAAATGGCTGCCTCCATGAAATCACAAAAGCTATTTGGCGGAGAAACATTTAGCTAATTTTTAAAGCTTTATGATGAAAATAACTCATTTATTGTCATTCATTTTAACAAACGACTACTTGGTGCATTGCAAGAATATAAAATACATGTATAATAATAATTTTTAATACAGTTGGGCCATGTTGAAAATGTGTGGATCAAATTTGAGACAAAAACTCTTCTATATCTTGAAAACTCAGATCAATATTTTGCAACTTACACTAACGATGTTGTGAGCAAAAACTTACCAAATCACTCAATGCATCATACCTAATATTACATTAAATTAAATTGCTTTTTTGTGTGTTTATCAAAGGGTTTGAAAAAATCCTAATTCCAAAAAATTCAAAATTTCCCTCCAAAGCTTTGATGTAGTGGACCTTACAGGGTAAATTCAACAACTTATACAAGTCTAATTGAATATTTAAACATCAAAGAATAATTAAAAAAAAAAAAAAAAATTCTAATCTGTGTGATTGGAAACATTCAAGATTTAGTTTTATTTGCAATCTCAGATAATGTCTAAAAGTGACTCCTTCTCTACTGAGGTGAATGTGAAAAAAACTTTTTTTTTTGTTTGTTTATCCAAGAAAGTTACACCAAGATTTATCAAAATTCCAGGTGGATTGTGCTAGAAAGCGATTCACTGGGAACACATAACGTCCATCTGTTGCTCCTGTTCTGAGTGATGCAAATCTCTACGCTATCTCACAGAGCCAAATGTGCCAAACTGGGGTGAAATGCATCCACCTGCCCTCTGCCACTGATGGTGATGATAAAGCAAAACCTGTTCAGGTTAGTGAGCCACATCCTGTTTGTCAGGCTGTGGAATGAGAACGGTTCCCAAGCTCTTCTGAGGTGGTTTAATCACTGTTGCCACGATGTAGAGTCTTTCCAGCCTGAGATTGACTTGGATGAGAGCCAATCCCAATAGACAGTCAAGTGTTTCATAAAATGCTACAAGCTGGATTTCCAATTCATTTGCAGAAGTGACGTGATACAGGGCCACCTTGTTAAAATAAGGCTCACATTTGGAACTTCCAGGCATAGTAGCGTTTTAAACATCTGATACTTTTTTTTTCTATATTATCATCTAAATCAGGGGTGTCAAACTGCAGTCCTCGAGGGCCGGCCTCCTGCTGGTTTTTAAGAAATCCTGCCTCATCTGTTGCTGATTACCTGGATCAGGTGTGTTTAGCCAATGAAGAGCTCTCATAGAAAGGGTAGTTAGAAAACATGTAGGACACCGGCCCTTGAGGACTGGATCTTGACACCCCTGATCTAAATCATATTTTATTTAACCCTATAACCATTTTTTCATATTTAACACACACCCTTCTGAGACCACTATTGCTATGTCTACAATTAATTTATTTTTTTATATATATATAGCTATGAATACTGACTTTTAAAAGCATTTTGGCCACCATACTCACTGAGGTTAGTATGACATCACCAATTCCGAAAGTAAACGCTGATATGAACATTTTTCAAAGACTTGTGTTTTGATGTTGAAAAATTAAATGGTTGGTAAAAAAACACATTTAAATAACTTTTTTCCCCTTGAAAAACCATTCAAACACAGTCTAAATTCGCCAATTAAATAAATATTGATGCACACTCTTTCTCATGAAAAATTCAAAGACACTGTATTTCCGAATTGTAGATTCCAACCGGCAAACACCCTATAAAGAGCACTATGTAGTGAACAGTGAAGGAATTCTGATCTTTCTCACCATGTTTTCTGTCCTGAAGTTCATCATCTTTCCACTAGAGGCAGTAGAAGGGCTTTTACTGTTCATTTCAAAATGGCTGCCTCCATTAACTCTGATAAACAGTTTTGGTGTGAAAAGTTTAGCTAATTCTCAAAACTTTATGGTGAGAATAACTCCTCTCCTGTTCTTTTTTTAATGACTACTTGCTGTAATGAAATACTGCACAGTTTTTTGGGCAATTTACTCTTTATAATACTACACCATGTTACTACACCATTTTTTTTTAAATTTTATTCTTAAGCTAACATTGTTGTGAGGCAACATAATCAATACTTTCAATATCTTAGAAAAGTTAGATTGCAAACATTTTTTGTGTTTTTTTTTCAAAAAGTTTCAAATAACATCTTAATTAAAAAAATATATATATTTTTTCTATTTTCTTTGATGGAGAGGGCTCTATAAGGTCAAATGATTTCTTGTTCACCTTCAACCAGAACCTCGCATTGACATCTCTTTTCACAAATCCCACCAATTACACAGCACTCCTGATATCCCAAGGACAGAAAACCAATTATGTCACATCTGTTGAATAGTTTCTCCAACAGTTAAAAGGAAAAACAAGTGTTGACCCATTTAGAGAAGTCCAGTCTCCAAAATCTCTTTTTCTCTTGGACACCTTATGATTATTTTTCTTCTTTACCTTTCTCTCTCCTTGACGTTTTTTTTTTTTTTTTTTTTTTTTTTTAAAACACCCCCCTCCCCCATTTTAAAGTTGAACGAAGAAAAAAGTAATAAAATATTTGGTGACTGTTTGCATGTGCGGCGCCACGTTTTCCAAGAGGAGGGAAATGAGAGGGAAGGAGACTGGGACAAGGTGGAGAGATTGAGATGGAGAAAGAAATGAGATTTGTGATCTCATCTGTGCACCAAGGGCGTCTCTCCAGAGCAGCCTTTCTCCGTCGTCAATCATCTCCATGGAGACACCCTAAAATTCAGATGGATGTGAAGTTTGGATCCATTCCTTATATGCTTGTATACACATTGAGATACTTTATTGAGGCCACTTATCTTGCTTAAAGACCCACTCTAATGAAAAGTTTTTGTATTTTTCTGATATTTTTGTTATTTTTTTGTCATTATGGAGGACATAAGAAAATGACACTTAAAATTACATTTCTGAGTATATATTTATTAAAATTGTTGTGAATCTAGAGCAGAAAAAAATGCTGATAAATGAAAGTTAATAGGTGTGACTTAGAAGCTACTATGGGAAGCACTGTTCACCAGTAAAGCTTGGTTGTGAAGGGCTGTAAACTAGCATGAGATCCTGTACACAGATGTATGTTGGGAAGTAGGGGCAGGCTTACAGCTGGTTCACACTGTTCGTGAAGGAGCCGCGAAGCGATGCAGAATGGAGGCCGCTTCCATTCGGCGCCCTTGTTCACCTTGGTGTGATCCACACCAGGCGCGGAGCGCTGCGGTCCTCCGTGGAAGGCTCACGCCGTGCAGCGGATCGTTTCAGCATGTGGTCTATTTTATGTGCAAGCCGTGAGCGATTCACGTCAATTTTGGTAGGAAGTGACATCAAGACACATGAGTGTCACAGATCTGATCTGCTGATTTACGGAGAAAAAAGCGTCTCCAATCAGCTAATTCATAGAGAAAAAACAGTTACGGTTTATTCACATTCAAAAGCTGATCGTTCTAAAAACGTTTTAAAACATTACTTTGAAAGGGTTTCCTAAACTTTAGGAAATTTCCGCTTATGCAACCGGCTAAAGTTACAATTTCCACTTACGGCTACAGATTGATTCAGACGCCATCTTGGATGTGACCAGAAAGAAGTCCCTCAAAAAATGCGATTCTGGTGTGAATTGTGGGATAGAGCAGATGCCCCGCCTCTTTGCGGCGCTTCCGCATCCTGTGTGAACCTGGTGTAACTCCACAGCTTAGAAGCAAAATTCCAATAAACTACTCCAGAGTGGGTCTTTGAATACATTTTAAGGCAAAAGGAACATTTGATACATGTGCCGGCTAATGTTGATGCCTGCTGATCCCACAAAAAATTATGAAAAGTTTTGGGTAGTAGGAACTGATCTTGTTTTTTGCTTATATATTGAACAAACACAGCATGAGAACCTCGTGTTTTTTCTAAAAACCCATGGACCCCCCTTTTCTGATCACAGGAATACATGAGAAAAGCTCATGTGATTTCTGTTTCAATTATCACAGCTGTTCCTGGTGTCTTGTTAGCTTCGGGTTGTGTTTTTGTCCTCTTGCCCCCCACCAGCACATCCCTGTTGACCTCGCCTGGACAACACACATCAGCCACTGGGTAAAGAAAGCACAACAAAGACTTCATTTCCTCAGGAAACTCAGGAGTGCTCACCTCCCGCAGCCCCTTCTCAGGAATTTCTACACGTCAACAACCGAGAGCGTCGTGACCTGCTGCTGCACCGCCTGGTTTCAGCAGCTTGAAGGACCTGTAGCGGCAGCTGAGAGAACTATCCCCTCTTCACTACCTGTGCTCAAAGGTGTCTGCCGAGTCAAGATAAAAGATACATCCTGACCGGCCCCACCTACCCTGAATTCCCTTTGTTGACTACATTATCGTTAAAGTCCCACTTTCCTCTTGTTTTTTGCTAATTTTTTCCCAGTAGACTCTTAATTATTACTGTGAAGCTTTTAGCTCTCTTTTATGACATATTGTATGCCCAGTGGAAGTAACTCATTAGAAATGTAATTCTGGCCTGTTGGTGGAAATGTTGGAGCAACCCCACCCCCTTCCCCTCCACGTCGCTGGTAGCTCTGTCGGCTTGCTATCGTGCAAGCTAATAGCCCCAAGCTAGCATTAGCGGCACAAAAAAAAAAAAGCGAGCATTTTTGGATCAATTCAGCTGTACAGCATTGAGCCAGACGCCAGCATGGACGAGGAAAATGAATGCGTGCCAGGGGGCGGAGTAGCAGAGTAAGAGAGATTTTGCCACGCCCAGTCAGCAGTCTTTAGCCCCAGGTTTGTCTAGCATCAGGTTTTCTGATCTAACACAGAAATACTCAGAAACGCTGTTTTAATTATTTTTTATAGGCCTTCTAATATGAGAAAATGCTACAAGCACATGTTCTGGTTATTTAATTGCTCGCTTTTTTGCACACCAATAATGTACATACCTGCACATAGTCTGGATACTATGATGGACAATATATACTTACATGGCACAGTTCATTGTATATACTTTTTCTACATATTTTTTATACTTATATCGTATTTTATATTATATCTTGTATTTATTATGCCAATTTCTTTGCACTGAAATGGTTGCTGCAATTTCATTGTCCTTGTGATAATGACAATAAAGGTCTATCTATCTATCTATCTATCTATCTATCTATCTATCTATCTATCTATCTATCTATCTATCTATCTATCTATCTATCTATCTATCTATCTATCTATCTATCTATCTATCTATCTATCTATCTATCTATCTATCTATCTATCTATCTATCTATCTATCTATCTATCTATCTATCTAAAAACACTTAAAAGATGATTTTCATTGGAGTGGGTCTTTGAAGTTCCAATCTGATCATCTTTGATCCGTGTTTTTTTTTATTTTATTTTTTTTAATAACGATCATGCCATTTTTAGCCCAAATTAAAAATCTATGTAATTTTAAAGGACAAATTTTAGTCTGAGCAACCCCACCCCTGCCTTTTCTTGCATCCATGACTGAGCTATCAGTTTACACGATCTCCTGCTAGCTTACAGTCCCTCACACTCCCAACCTAACATTACCAGTGCAACAAAAATATCGGGGCTATCCAGCCGTAGTTTTGAGCCAGATGTGAGAAAATGCCAAGAAACTGAAGATTCCCTTCAACCTTCAATGTTGACACAAAGAGGACCTGTGAGGCATCTATTTGGTCTAATCAGTGTCTTATTTTAGTAAAGGGTGACGGACTCCCACTGGGTTGTAGTCAGTGAGAAATCAACCTGAATGACTCTCAGAATTGAAGGTTGAAGATCCCTGCATTAAGACACTGGCAGTGATAGTTGCTGGTAATGGGCCTTTAGTCACCTATGTAGATAATGCACCAAAAAACAGACATTTGCAGCTAGAATAGTCATGTTTAATGATTTACAACTCTAAAAAGACATGCATTGTTTATTTATGATTAGTTTGAAGTGATCTTCATTGAAAACAGGAGAGTTTCTCTTTCAAATAGGAACATTTTAAGTGACCCATAATTTTAAATGGTGGTAAACATTTCTCAAATTCTTGTATTTGTATTCCCTTATCATTTATACATGAGAATTAGACTCATTTCTAACCATTGAAATGAATAATAGGTAGTCAGGTTTTTTTTTTTGCTTTGTCATGCAGTATTCTGATCTAATGGAATAGATAAAACAGTTACTAAACAAGGTTGTCGTATGAAAAGTTGAAGATGCTACGACTCTTTGGAGCTGATAGACTGGCATACCATCAGTGATACATATGAAGGATGTCCTTTAGGCTTCACACCTAAGGAAAAGAGGAAAAATATAATCCCCTCCTCAGCCTCAGGCTTTCTGCCTTTCTATAGTCTGGCAGGAGACGTATCTGCTGTCTGCTACTAGACTTAAGAGATGATTCTTTCTTGGTGCTTCCAGTCACTCCATTCCCTCTTCACTTGTCAAAGACGAAAGCAAAAAAAAAAAAAAAAAAAATGACTTGTTTGTGACTGTCTGTCTTTGAGTCACAGAAATGTACAGCATCTGTATTTGTTTAAAACTTGTAGACAAACAAATAAAATGTAGAGCACATATATTATCTAAAAGTCATTCAGGAAGAGCAAATATCAACACATATCTGTAAGTCAAAAGAGCATTTATAAATGAACTCACTGTGTTTACATGGTTGGATCTTTACAGGCCTTATGCAAGGATCATTTTTTCAGTACCGTACAAAATGTTTAAAAAATGTACTCTGGATCTCCAAGGATCCTATGCATTACTCATTCAAAGACAATATGACTGGGAAATGGTTGCAGTCAGTTGGTGAAAGCCTAACATTTTGCAGCACATGAATCCATTTCTCTTTTTGTGCTTCTGCAGTCGAACAACTGGACTGGTCGAGCTTTGCATACAAATGTAGACCAGCAGCACTGGTGGAGGTTTCTAAGTGAACAAAATTTGGAGATTTCTGGTTTTAAAACTCTAGAAACCAAAAATTCCACATAAAAAAAAAATAAAAGTAGTGGATGTCAAATATCAAACAGCACAGAGTGGAGCAAAAAAAAGTATTGCCAGTCACAGATTCTGCAAGTCGTGTCACTCAAAAAGATAAGAGAGGTCTGCAATGTTCACAGCCACAAGAGATAAAGAATGAAAAAAGGAAATAAAGAACCGTTTGATCATTTCATGTTCAGTTAGACCATCTGGATGAGCCAGAGGAGGACTGGGAGAATGTCATGTGGTCAGGTGAGAGCAAAATTGAGAAAGGGAAGTATGCAGAGTAAAACACCAGACTCATTGTAAAACATGGAGGTGGAAGTATCATGCTTTGGGGCTGTTTTTCAACAAATGGGCAGTACGTCTGATCCGTATCAAGGAAATGATAAATGAGTCCATGTATGGTAAGATTTTGACTATATATAAACCTCCTTCCATCAGTGAGAGCCTAAGATAAAACATGACTGGATCTTCCAGCATGACTAAAATACATCTCCAATGCAACAGAGGAGTGGCTACGTGAAAAACATTTCAAGGTCTATGTACCCCAATATAGAGAACCCATGAAGGGAGATCTGCATGGAGGAATGGGCCAAAAAAGCAGCTACAACATGTGAAGATCCACAGTAACCATTTGAAGTCTGTTATTGACAAACGTGTTACAAAATATTAAGTTAAAACATTATTGACTTCATACTTATTTTGTAGACTGCTTTTCAAATAAATTATTTAAAAATCAAAGAATGCGATTTTCTGGATTCACTTTTTTTTTTATTCCGTCTCTCACAGTTGAAATGTATCAAAGATAAAAATTACATATAATTTTGAATGGGACAACTTGAAGAATCCATGACTGCCAAAAATGTTTTTGACCCACTGTATGAGATGACAGCAGAACTTCTAACATCCCTTCATATTTTTAAGCAAGAAAAAAAGCAAAAGGAGAAGAAAAATAACTATGTCTTTGTAGAATGTTGTAGAGAGAGTCTATGTAATTCTTTTTTTTTTTTTAATTATTAGTCTCTATATTAATAAACCAAAATGAAGGGCTGGAATTTATAAATCAGAGGGTGAATTAAGGCTACAGTACACACATAATTGAACTAAGCAATAAATAAATTAAAAAAAATAATAAAAATGACAGTTTAGACAACAATACTGCTAAAAAAGTACAGTATCTTCCCAAATAACTGCTATTCTGATGCCTGGTTTTAATTATGTTTGCTTTAACTCTGTGAACCGTCTATGTCTATAATTTTTTTACTTGTTTAATTATTAACCTTCTCCTGAGGGATCCTTACAATGGGATTAAATTGAACTGAAAGATGAGCATGCATATTAATCAGGTTACAGATATAACTTGATGGCATGTAAACACATAAATATTTCAATATTATCAAAGTAATCCTTTCTGTTCTAGCTTGTGATGGTTTGTTGAACTTTTTGATCTAATTACAAAACGTATCTTTTTCAGTTTAAAAACATTTTTTTAAATAATTGAACCAAAGGCATGCATCTAAAACTTGTTAAAGCAAGTTTCTTTAAAGTCCCACTCTGATGAAAATCATGTTTTAAGAGTTATTTGCTTTCTGATGATAGAAGACATATTAAAAAAAAAAATTGAGCTTCATATTATATTTCTGAGTATATCTTTATTCAAATTGTTGAGTCAGGAGGTGTAACGGTTCATCGGGTCATGCTTTTTAGGATCATGGTTTGAATCAGTAAAAAGAAAAAAACAACGAAATAAAAACCTAACATTAAAAAAAAAACCTTATATTTGCTAAAACATATATACGTCAAAGCATAAATATACACTCACACATATCCCATCAAAACATTTTATAATTAAGGCCTATTAATAATAAAAAAAAAACATCTGTGAACACAAACAAAATGCTAAAACATGTCCTTTCTGATCACCTCTAGAGACCAAATCTACAAAACAGACAGAAAAGAATGCTTGAAAATAAGTTTGGAAATAACAAATTAAGACAGAGTATTAGGGCCACTTTATAAAGAAAATTTTATTTTTTAAATGATGACTTATATCTCGTAAAGAATAAAGTCATATATTTATGACTTTAAAAGTCATAAGCTAAATTTATAACTTTTGATCTTGTAAATTTACGAGATTTAAAGTAATAAATCAATGAGAAAATATCCAAAGTTGTCTGTTTATCAGAGCCGTGCTCGAAGATGAAAGACATGGAGCATCTTGTGAAGATTTATTTCCAGATCGTTGTTTAAAACAGAGAAATTCTGAAACTGTTGGCATTTCAAAATCAAATTATTACTGAAGCTGACTTCCCGGCTTCAGTGTCGGTAGTGCAGAGATTCGGTGAGCTCAGAGATTCACGTTCACAGGACCAGCCCTTTGTTTTGCCCTTTATCTACATACCCAGATGCCCTTTTGCCACCTTTCGTCATTGGAGAATGTAAACTGTGCTCCGTATGCTCCCTTCTCCAAATGAAACGTCCCATTTGAACGCAAAACAACAAGAAATGACAATATTCTATTACGTTAGCACAAGAACATTGAAAATTTCGAAAACAAGGCCTCTTCAGACTGAAGCATCACAGAGTTGGAGGAGATCTTGTCACGCCGTTCATTCACTGGACTGTAGTCTCACTTCTACTTTAATACATTTACGAGAAAAAAATGTGTAAATTGACGAGATTAAAACTCATAAATTTGTGAGAAAAAAATAGTATTACTTTTTTTTGGTGGCCCTAATACTCCGTCGTAACAAATATAGTAGAGTAGCAAAATGCAAATTTTCTCTTGTCCCACCCCCTAATGTTCAAATTAAATCTTAAATAAAAAAGTTAAAGTTAAATGTAACATTATTTTTCTCTACAATTGTTTAATTGAAACTAACTGTTGAAACATTAAATATTTTAAATACTATTTAATATCCGTAGAACGTGTGCAGGAGGCACTGCCTGCTTTTCCTGGCGATTTATGATACCTTTTACTTGCCATACCCCCGTCCCGTGACTTCATGTCCCTGTTATAGCTGCTGTTTCTCACCAGAAGACATGGAGACGAGATGCTGATGCTTTTTTGTTTTTCT
The DNA here is from genome assembly GCA_003999625.1 of Oryzias javanicus. Lineage (NCBI taxonomy): Eukaryota > Metazoa > Chordata > Actinopteri > Beloniformes > Adrianichthyidae > Oryzias > Oryzias javanicus. The sequence continues at coordinate 17,007,832 of CM012455.1, read as the reverse complement.
GGCTCTTCAAAATAAATAAACCTGATCTCTGATCATCCGCATCCTCCATGATAAAGTTTTTGACAGAAGCTCCTCCCACATGAGGCGGGAGCTTGGCAGACTTTTGGAGGCAGCAACTTTGACGCTTGTTAAAAGAAAGACAGTATACATGAATATGACGGGGAGGGTCCATGTTATCTGTACAGATCCGTTGCACCCCAACTCTAAACTGTATGACGGGATAGTGCCACCTGACCGTTCTGCAGAAGCTATGTCCCAGAAAACGCCAAAAGTTTATTGATTTTGGCTAAAAACGGCATAATCGTATTGAAAGATATCACTGGGAAAACTTTTACAAAAGATGATCAGCGTTGGATTGAAAATGTTTTATTTGAATGAAACAAATTTAAAACAGTTTGCTTATAAATTGGTTTCCATATGTCCACACAAAGTTCTCTCCATTGTGGTGGGAAAAAAAAAACAGATTTGTGATTAATTTATGCAGAGATTTTTCTCCCCCCCTGTGACAGACTCATTTGCACATCTTGAAGTCTCTTTACCAAAATGTGTGTGCTGCCTCTGTTATTCTTCCACAGGAGTATTTGCATGCACGTCACTGCGAGGCGGCCCATGCAGCAGGCTGGATGGTGGCTTGGTTCATTGGAACCGTGGAAAGTGACCTCCACAGTATATTTTACACAAACCCCCAGTGGCCCAAAGCCCTTTGTTCCAGCTGGAACGCACTTTTGTGCGACAGATGCCACATTAAACAGCACTCCCTCTGCCATCAGTGCGTTTCCAAAATCCCCTCACTGTCACTTTGTTCTCGCCTCTTGCTTGAACTGCTCCATGTCTGTGTATGAATGTGTGGACCCATTAACCAGATAGGTGATGGTCTCCAAGGTTCAGGCTGTCAGAGTCGTAGTGGATGTGTGTGTTTACACTTAAACAAAGGCTCCCCTAAGTAAGTCTCCGAAGTGCTGATGTTTTCCTTTATCCCATCCAGCCTGAAATGATCCGTGCGTGCTCCGGACATAATGGTGGGGTAATTTTGTTTCTGTGCTGTTGCATTTCGTCAGAGAACTGCCTCACATTATACAATTATGTTTTATTACAAAACAATAAAGCCATGCCTTGGTAACATTATAGTGCCTTCAAGAGACAGATTTAAAAACGACTTTTTCTCCGGGCTGACCAAAACACATTTTCAGTGCAATATCCACTACAAATTGCCTCTCCTCTCAGTGGAACACCATGTGTGTATCCATCTGGTTATTCAGGGTGAGGACAAAATACCCTGCAGCTTGACTGTAGACATGACACTTGACCAAATATTCTGAAGACTATCAGCTAAACAAAAAACAAGATCCGTCCTCCGACAGTTCTATACAGTCCTCCGTAACTGACGAAATCAGAAAAGCTGCTGACGCCCAACAATTTTTTTCTATTTTTCTATCAGAATGATAAACACTTTCAAACCGAATGACAACAACAGAAAAAAAAAGAACTCAAACAAAGCTAGGAATTCTATTGATTTCTTTCCGGTTTGCTGTGAAGTCACATCAGTCCAAAACAGTTGTTTCAAAAGTTTTTGTTGTCTCTGTGTTTAATGTCTCAGGGGCAGTTGAAACTTCAAAATAAAAATGCATGTCACAGCAAAACCCCAGAGCACACTGATAAAATGCTGTATTTTTCAGATGTTACACTCAAGAGCAACCTAAATGGGTTTTTGGCCTCAATAATAGGGGTGTGTATTGGCAAGGCCCCGGCGGTACAATACATATCGTGATACCCGGCTCACAGTATCACAATATATCCACAATTTAATTGTTTTTAAAGACTTTGTGACTTAATAAAAAAAAAAAAGGAAAGCTTCCTAAATAGTCATCTATTGCGATAAATTGGTAAAATTCATTTTATTTAATAATCACATTTAGCACTACACCTGTATCTCATAAGCAAGTTGTTTTTACTCTTTTCTTTTGATAACTTAAAGTATACTTGCTCTTAAAGAGAACAATCGATATTGTCTCATTTTCAAAATAAAATATTTTTTCAGTATATAAAAAAAGTTGATAACAAACTTAAAACACTGAAGGACACCCATAAATAATGAATCAAATATCACCATGTCATCATTTTAAATTGATACAATTATCACCAAATGAATTTTTTCCAACCCCCCCCTAATAAATAGGCTCATGTATTTATTTTCCCACCATCAACCAGTTACCACTTAGTGAGTGTTTCCCACCAACAACCACTAGAGGCACTGTAGGATGTGTGAGTCTTTCCCAGTGACAGAAATGCAGAAGAAGGATCACCATCCAGAACAAACATGGAGGAGAATCTGATTGGTCTCCTTCTGAACTTGATGATGAAGGTATTTTTCTTATTTGCATCGATACATTATTATTCTATTAGCCGTCACCAATCTGTTTATGCCGAAGTGCTGGGATATACGTCCAGGTTAACAGAAGGTAGATACATATTATGTTTATCCATATTTTAAATGAATTTGAATGAAATGGGAGTTAAAGGCGGGGTGTTAGAGATCGAGGCGTCCTACTTTAGGCCAGGGGTCGGCAACCTATAGGGCTCGGGTGCCAAAGCTGAAAGACAGCCGGGGTGTGACAACAATTAGCACTTTTGTCGTTAGTTAATATTTTCTTGGATTTGTAAAGAGTGAACATCTCTTCCCACAAAAGGATCTTTGATTCTCCATGGCGTCACAAGGAAAGGGTCCATTCACGCAGCGCTACGACTGTGACCCCGCCCACCCATATGAATACTGCGGCTTTTTTCTTTTAACTTTATAGTTTCACACAACGCACGTTATCCTCCATGTCAGCCTTCATGACCGAGTGATTGAAATTAATGTGCACCGTAGAAAAAAAAGCTGTAATAATTTCTGTAACTGGTGAGATGACAGGTGTGGTGATTCGCGCGTGTGTCTGTGGATGAACGTGAGCGCATGCGTGACTGGGAAGAACATTAAGCAAAAGTTTATGATGCACAGCTTTTTTCATGGTTGTGTTTTTGGTGTTGCTGACATTATTGAAGTTATGTTTCCTCATGGAGATCTTTTGTATCGTATTTGCTGGTTAAGTCTGTGTTTATATTCACGGGGTTCCTCTTGTTGGAGCGGTTCCGGTCCAGCATGCAGCCTCGCGGCTGCAGGAAATTTAAATCACTATAAATATCAAACCAACAGAAACATAAAAATATTTAGTTTTACATGCAATAAAAGCATCATCACAGATTGAACTAACAAGTTACTCAGGTTCTGTCTCATGATGTAACAAAAATTTAAAAAAATCCAAAAGCATACACTTGTTTATGTTTTATTTTTTTATGAATGTTTGTTATTCTAGCTATTTTGTTCTGATGTATCCAATCATACCGGTGTTGATATTACAACAAATGCAGTACTTCTGGTTTATTATAACATTACATAATTACATAATTTCAATACTATTTCAACTATTTTTTTACTTTTTTGCAATTTTATTATGAAAGCACAATTTTGAGCTAATATGTTCAAAAAAAGTATTTGAACTGCTGTTTGTAAATTACATTTCTTTCAGATATTGATTTATTTATTTATTTTGCATTTTTTTGCATTAAAGTTCACATTATAATTAGAAGTGGCTGGATAGCTCAGTTGGCTGGTGTAGAATCATGGGTTCAGTTCCCAGGGCAGCAATCAGCTAAAATCCAGTGAGATTTCTTAGTCAAGACCCTTTATTCTGCTGCATAACTTGATCTCTCTCTGCCTTAAAATACAGGATTGTATCAGGAAGAACATCCAGTGTAAAACTCTCTGAATAACCACCTGTGTGAATCAGTGAAAGCTGATTAGTATAGTATAGAGGGTGGCCGTGGTGCAGTGGTAGGGCAGTCGTCTCATGATCGGAAGATGGTGGGTTCGATTCCCTGCCCGCCCATGCGTCTCAGTGTCCTTGGGCAAGACACTGAACCCTAAATTGCCTCTGGTGGGAGGTTGGCGCCAGTGTTCGGCAGTGGAGCCACCACCAGTGTATGAATGGGTGAATGGGTCTGTGACTATGAAGCGCTTTGAGCCTTCGAAGGAGGGTAGAAAGCGCTATACAAGTATTTACCATTTACCATATAGATTATGACGTTAAATATAGAATGGCAGTCCTGTGGTTTTTCTCCGAGTACTTCGGTTTTCCCACAGTAATTGTTAGAGACTGTCTGGTGACTGATAAAAAAAAAAAACCCCTCTCTGAATCGACACCTTAACGTGGTGGAGGGGTTTGCGTGCCCGAATGACCCCAGGAGCCGGTAACCGGGTGGTGTTCCACCTCAAACTGGTCCTGGGAGACGGGCCAGACTAAGGGCGATTCAGACAAAAACATTTCTATAACAGACATCAAGTCATCAAACTGGATTACAGAAACACAGAAGTACCGCTGAAAATGGTCATCATGCGGATGCAACTTATACAGTTGTAGATGTAAACAAAGTCACTGAATCATCTTATGGACCCAGAACAGGATATGTGTTTACCAGTGCTTTTGTAGACCTCTTCAGAATAGCTAAACCTGATCTCTCCACACCATCTGTCTTTTGTGCACTGTTAATGAGATCTGCCATCAGTGCTTCCATAATGCAATAAGGCTAAGACCTTGACGTCAGCATCTTCAGCTAGTGCTGGGCGATATGAAAAAAAATGTACATCATAAATTATTTTGATGATAACGATATATATCACAATATAAAACAATAAACTATATTTTTTAGTTATTAAAAAAAAGCTGTCGCTTCAAAAGTCCAAGCCTTGATTTAATTTTGAAGAGCTCAATAAATTATTTCTATTTTTTTTTTTTTCTGTTTGTACATGGATAGTCAGGTGAGCCAGGTAGGCTGAAGGATACTTCCTGCATTCCTGCTACGTGACAAAGAGTCTTTTAAGAACGTGTTATGTGTCAGTAGCAGTGAGGCAGGCCTTATTAATAGCCTGAAATCCAGCTAACACCCAGCACAGCCGTGCAGTGTGATTACCCATGCCACTGCAGTTCAAAACAGATGCTCTTCACCGGCACTGGCAGAGCCTTAGGGGGCCAGCTATTTTGGGTAAATTAGTAAAGACAACAGTTGCTCCCCAGGTTTATGCTGCCATGCTGAGGTGCAGCGCAAGGCGACAGAGTGGAAAACACAGACTCAACCTGGGCAGCACAGCCCTGCAGGCGTTTGTCATTTGGAGACACTCCAGCTGACAGGTGGCTTCTATGGTCGACTGCTCCCCATGCACTTTAAACAGCTAATTATCTATTCAGCTCAGGCACGCAGGTGAAGAGGGCAGTCATTGACAGAAACAGGTATAATGAAGACAGGCTGGCTGTGGAAACATTTCTTATACATTTGTTATCCATGTATGTCACTGTCCACTTTATTAAAAGGGAATCTTTTCCTTTATGACATTGCTGCCTGTAAGATGGCATTAGAGAATAAAATACAAAGAATACATTCTATGACTCTTCAAAAACTTGGAATATCTTTTAACTTTTTTTTTTTATTATGTGACAAGCATTTTGTCTTTCACGTGTTTTACTTATCAGAACTAGTGAATATGGACCAAAAGAACTAACTTTAAAGAGGCTTTATTAGGTTGTTTGGGGCCCATGCACATCTGGATGCATGATCAGCTAATATTGGAACTAGAATACCCTCTTTGATGACAATGGGTTGTTTTTTTTTAAACATGATCTTGTTACATTTGTCTGAAAAATTTGACATTTTTAAAAGGATTTAACCTAAAACTACATTAGTATTTTTTTTAATTCAAATTGTTATGAATCAGGAGCAAATGTGTGCATTAAATTATTGATAAATACTTGTATAATTGCATCTTATCTCAATATGTGACTGGTGGTTTAGCAACATCTTAGTCCAATTCCAATTGTATTTTGATCTGTTGTAAAATCATACCCAGTGGTTTTCTAGTTATGATCAAGCTGTTTTTTAGGAAAAAAAAAAAAAAAAACTAGCGTTTTAGGAAATATTTTCTGCAAAGTAGCAGATGTTCATCCAAAATTAAACCTATGAGTTGTGGGTGGAACTTTAGGTGTGGAAGTAACCCTCCACTGATATCCCATCATTCCTTTGTTCACATTTTCTCTTGCTAGCTTATAGCACCTTACAACCTCAAGCTAACATTAGCAGTGCAACACAATTGCAGCAAAATTGAAGTTAAGCAGTGATGCAGTTTAAAGCCCAAAGTCACTCAGATGAGGAAACGAAGACATACATGGATGTATTTGTCTACAAGTTGATGCATCAAAATGGAGCAGGGCAGGGAGACTTTGGCTCACCAATTTCTCTTGCTGCATCTCAAAAGTTTTTTTCAAACAGCATTTGTTCATCTGCTCTTGATTCATGCTGATTTGAATTAAAACATTCTCAGAAATGCTGTTTAAATCTTAATTTATTTTATATGAAATTAGTCCTCCATATTGACAAAAAAAAAAAAACCTCAGGAACTTGTTAAAAAAAAAACATCAAAAGCACAGTTTTCATAGGAGTGGATCAGCATTAAGCTGGAATGGAATAAAACTTGCTATAAAAAGTTCCAGTGCTTACAATTTCATAATTCTGCTACATTAATTTCTTTTTTCTTTAACTTTTCTGTTTTGCATCATTTGTAAAAATAAATAAAAAAAATTAATAAAGGAAAAAAATTCAAAAAGTCTCAAAGTTTTTCTTTTTTGATACCAATCTTGTTTTCCAGGCAATAAAGATGCTTAGCCAGTTCATTATAAGCCTCATTACTTTACTATCATGTTGTCTTCATATTTAGCATTATATACTAATTATGTCTAATAGGATGGCCAAACCTCGGTAACCCCTTTGGTGCTACATGAAAGCATTGACCTCTATCAGCGAGCACTTAGGAGTAGTGAGGCTAATGAGCAGCTATTTTCCACTGCATTGTTCTAATGATGTCACCTTCTCCTCTTCAAGCTTCTTCTTTCTGAAGTTTTTTGTGAACAGATTTTTTTTTTTTGTAAGGATGGAGCCATAGTGTTATTTGGCTGTGTCCCACAGTCAGACTCCAAAGTTGGGTAAAGAATTCGGTGGATGGTTGAGGCAGAGTCAGTCGGTCTTGATGGGGGAGTAAATGGGGAAAAGGGGAGTTTGTAGATGGAAACCTGGCCTGCGCTATTCTGCTGGGAAATCAGGTGGCCATTTGAATATTCAACCCCAGGGCCAGCGCTCTAATTCCTTCCCCCACAATATGCCACACAAGGAGAAAGGAAGTGACAAAGTGGCAAGGAGCACACAGACAAGAATTTGCATTTTAATGTGCCTGTCGGAATCGCTTTGGATAAGAGTTGGGAGTATGAGAGACCATATAACCCCCAGGGTCACCACCAAATAGTTTATAATAGCTGCCACCCAGAAAACAACATCCTGTGTAACAGGAAGTTGTTTAGTCTGAAGGAAAGCGTGAGATAAGGAGTGGTGTAATGCTGCTGACGGAGGGAGAGTAAAAACTCAATAGGGATCAATGGGCAGAGAGGAGATCTTCTTTTTCCAAGTCTTGAAATATATACATACAGCCTTGAAAGGACTTTAGAGATAAAACTGAAAACACAGAGATTAATTTTAATGATGACACGATGAAAAGTTTGTTTTCTTTCCAATGACTCTTTTTATGAAAGGGATGGAAATAAAAGGCAAGAATCGTATGTACGATTGAAGGAATCAAAGTCAAACAGACATTGACTTTTTGTTGTCGCCACATCAATAACAAACACAAACCCTCTTTATTTTGTCCCAATGTCTCTAAACTAGGAGTGTGAGGATTTTAACAACGATTAGATTCATATTATCATCTGGGGTTGGCGATGTGATTTATAGTCTATATTGGTTCCAATATCGATTAAATCGTGTTGTCAAACACAAATTACGAAATGATTCAGTCAATATTGGTTCCTTTTGAACCAATATTGACTGAATCGTATCCTTAATCACAAATTATGTAATTATTGAGTCGATACTTTTTCCTTTTTAATCAATACCAACTGAATTGTATCGTCAACCACAATTATGATATTAGCTCTTTGTCAATCAATATCATTATTTGTGTTTAATGATATTGATTCCTTTCAAACGAATCAATTCACTGACCTAAAATTGATCCAGGATATCCAGCAAAAATTCAACCAATGTGACTCCAACATACTGGAACCAGTATAGACTATGATTCGTATCGTCAACCACAAATTGTGAAACTGGTTTCTTTTGAAATAATATTAACTGAATCATATTCTTAATCACAAATTATGAAATGATTCTATCAATATTTTTTCCTTTTGAACCAATAGCGACTGAATCGTATTGTCAACCACAAATTAGTATTTCAGTCTCTTCTAAACCAATATTGACTTAATGGTATCGTCCTCCACAAATTATGGTATGATTCAGTCAAAATTTGTTCCTGAACCAATATCGAACTGAAAGGTATTATCAACCAGAATTTATGATATTGCTTCCTTTTGACCCAATATAATAATTTGCTGTTGATGATATTGGTTTCTTTTGAACGATCCCATTCACTGACCTGAAATCGATCCAGGACATGTTTAGTCTAAATTTCAACCAGTGTGACTCAGAGAGAATAAATACCTGGTACTGAACAGTGCAGGGGAAGTTTTCCATCAAAATGGAAAAATAATCAAGTGTAAATTACATTTGTAAACAAAAATACAAGAATTAATGTCAAATCTATATATATTTGAGTTTCATCAAATTCAAATGTTGGTACATTCTACCACACTGAAGAGTCAGATGTATTTCACATATTGACCTGTATTAAGGGATTCATTATTTTTTGCTGCCATCACGTGTTGTCACTTTTACCTCAATCCAAATGGTATTTTCCAAAATTGCTGTTCGCCATTTATTTCATTTTCAAATGATTTTCAAATGTATTGATCAATTCAATTAACAATTTGCCCCAGACGAATTGATCGGATTGGATTGTAGGAATATTAATCAGCTAAGTCAGTTAATTGTTCAACCCCCAAACCAAAAAACAAAAGATTGACAGGCAAATAACATGTTTACTCTGGAACTGCTGTTTGAAAACCTCAGTAATATTGTCATGTGGCAGAAAGTGAATAGAATCCTTCAAGACCTTGGAGAGTTGAGTTTGATTTCCTGTCATTGCAGAGTGTGTCTTTCCACGTATTGATACGCGTCACGACTGGTGCAAGGACACTAAATGAGAGGTGCATGTTCTCCTATTGTCAGGAGCAGTTAGAGAGCAGACATGCAGGCAGCAGGAGCAGACATGAGGTTGGGAGTGAGAAACCAGAGTCATCCTAACGAGACGGATCGCTGAGTCACTTCTTTTTAGTGGAAGTCGTTTCAAAGACTTTTGGACAATAGGGACTGATGAGACTGAGCAGCCTTTTCACTTTAAAATGTAAGAAAACAGATTTTTTTAAGTTTTTATCAAAATGTGGAGAAAGTTACAATCAATACTTTGTAATAAAAAGATTATATATTGATAAATGAAGCAAATGCCACCTTAAAATAGAATTTTGAAAGACAATTACCATGATATGGAGTTCTAAACTCATAAATGCTTTGTTCAACTCCCATAAACCCCACCAGCAGCAAACATCATGAAGCAAAATTACAACTTCAAGTCATTTCTTTGGGCCGACTTTGAGTCATTGCAGTGATTATAGTCTCTCCTCTAAACCAAAGTCACTATTAAGCCTAGGAGTGTTTTATAAATTTCACGAGTTTGTTCCAACCATGTCCGCAACTTTTCAAACTTGCCTTTATTTCAGGCCATATTTCCCATTCGCTCCATTTTCTACACACCCAATATCTTTCATAATTGTTATTTAGCCTCTCAGACAGTCTGTGCTGCTCTCTGGGGGCCCTCCTTGTCCGCTAAACCCTTTACCACTCTGCTGTAATCTGACCCAACCTTCCTTGCCATTATTGCAGCCGCACTCCCAGATCTGGTCCTAATGCAATTGCAAGAACTTTTACGCTTTCACTGTTTTCCTGTTGTTATTTTATTTATTTATTTTTTTACTTAATAAGCCCCATTATTTTTGGAACACAAACAGAATTTCAGGAAAATTGAATTCATGCCTTTGGTGATGGTTCTGCAGAAACATCCATTGTGTTCAGATGTGCTTGTGGAATGTAAGAGATGTGACTAAAAACTAAGGATTTAAAAGTTACAACCAAAAATCTACAAAAAAAAAAGTCTGTTTTTCATTTATCTAGTATCATTTCAATGCAGTACATTCATATTGGGAAGTTGAGAAGGGGGAGTCTTACCTAGTCATTTTTTTTACAAAGTATAGAAGTTTTCCTGTTGTGCCAGATCTCACAAAATAAAGATCTACAGAAAAACAGATTTAAAAAAATAATAATAATAATGTGGTAAGACACAGACCCCAATCTTTGACAGGGACTCTAATTTTGTAGTGACATATGGATGGCGTCCATTTGAAAAGTAGCTAAAAACCAATGTGAAATGCCACTTTTCACTGTGTTCGATTCAACTGATTCACAAAAACGGTCAAAGATTTAGAGTATGGGTTATTTAGCTACATTCACATTGTCCTTCGCAATGCGTGTTCAAGCGATTCCAATGAAAAGTCCATACAAACCTGTTTTTCAGGTTTGTATGTTTCTTGCGTCTAGACAAGTTTTTACAACAGAGGTTTTTGTAGTGACGTATGGACAGCATCTCTTTAAATTTGCAGACGTAGCGACAGTTTAAAAATTGATAATGGAGGAAGAATTCGTTTTTGCGGTTAATGTTTGGCCAGAATGATCTAAAATCATCTTTTTTAATATATATCGTGTAATAGAAATGTGAAAGAAAAAGCCTGAAGCAAGATTTGCACCACTTCAACATTTCACACTAAGCCTTTTCCAAGTGTAGGTGGTGTATTTGCGCTAGTAAGCAGTAAAAAAAGAAAAAGAAGCTCCTTTCTGCTTGTCCAGTGTGAACAACGTGGACTAAATGCTCCTTTAGAGCGTTCTTGTAGGTATCAAATGTCCAGTGTGAATCTTAAGTGTTTCTGCTGGTAAAGCCCAGAGGTCTGCGAGTATACTTTGGTTAGCTAACCTCACAAGTAGCAGCTTTTCCCCAAAGCAAAACAATTGGGACTCAATTGGCATGCTCTTCCATTCAGCCGCGGCAGCTTGTTTCTACTTCATTGTTAGGACAATGGGTCAAAGCTGCGCCGCAGATTAAACTGTGCAAATAAATAAGAAAAGGCGAGTGAGCCGGAGTGTGATTTGGGGCAAATCAATAGGGTCAAACAAGGATGGAAACCAACAATGGTGGGAAAACGCAGAGGGCAACAGAAAGGCAGAAGTGGAAAGCGCTGGAGTAATCAAGTGAGCCATCAGCTGCATGTTAAACCCACAGGAACTCTTTCCCTGGAGGAAATGAATGTTCAGGAGCGCGCTGCTGGTTCCTTTTCTTTGACCGGAGTCTGCATTAAGGCTTGTACGTATGCGCAGCCTAAAAGTGATGTCATATTTATTTGATCAAGAGGTTAATCAAAAGAGAAAAACAATTATATTTAGACATTTAGCCATAATCGTTTTTGAATCCAAACTCAACCTGCTTTTACTGTACTCTTGCAGTTCTGTGCTGCTATGTTCCCTAAATTAACAGCATCACACGGTGACATTTGTTTTAATTGGTTAGACTTTATTTAGCTAGTCAGCCAATCAAGAGAGAAGAATGTGGGCGAGTCTTAAAACACACGCGGTGGGATCAGGCTTGATGTGAGGACTGACAGAATAAATTGCAGGAAAATAAAAATGCATTGACAGGTAAGAGCCTCAAGCTGGGGTGGAAATTGGGGGTCACGATTGAGTAATGGTGCAAAAACCTTGGCATTATGCATGTTTCAAATGCCACTCAAAACAAAATGCTGACAGTTACTTCAATTTGGATAAATAAATCATCGCCTTATGATTGAGTAATGTACTACAGCAGAAATAATGACATATTGTGAAGTTAGTTTTTCACCCACAAATCAAAATATACAACCAGCCCTTTAACCCTTTTACACCAGAGCTTTAGCTCTAATGTTTATGTTCTTTCAAGTATTGTAACTCTTGATGCAATTAACACAAATCCAGCCGACTCTGAAGATCTGAAGAGGAGAGAAACAGCCTATACTCAGTTGTGCAGAACCGTAGAGTGGTGTTCATATAATTCAGCTTTTGCTCAAAAGCGGCTTAGTACAGACAAGCAACATTTTACAAATATAAAGAAATCTAACACTTTGTGAACATGAAGTGTGGTATAATAGCTATGAAAAGTCCCTTTTCTTAACGTTGGAATCCGATCATGTATCATAAGTCTTACGATAGATCACAGTACGTTTGCTCTTTGGATGTCCCTGGCGACAGCTCCAGTGTTAAGCTATATTTTCAGCGGCCTTGGAAATGTGCATTTAAGAGACCAACTCCAATTAAGAGTCTATTTAAACACATGTAAACCTATGTTTTGGGATTCCACGTTCAAAACGCTAACCTTCACAGATCGATGCGCAAGTTTCTACGACCGTTTTCTGCCTCTACATACTAAACGTGCAGCTATTGAATGTGCATTGAAAATTAAACTTTGACGCATCTAATATTTATGTTTTGGGTGTTGTTTTTTGACGTACTGGCTGTTCCAATTAAATCAAGACTCCCCAACTTCTGGGCTGAAACCGTTACCAGGACGTAGACCGCATCGGTATCCTACTCTTACGGCCTCCTCAAGTTTGAATCGCTGGCTTCAGCACTTGAACTAAAGCTCCCACCAGGGCCCCTTTTCCTAACCTTAAGCCCAGGGTCCCTGGCTGACAGGCCAGACATTAGGCCCTATTCTTAATTAGACCCCCCCTTAACAAAATCTCTAGTTTGAACCCCCATGATCATTGGAAAAATCCAAAAATTCCTCTTCTTTATACCACTTGGGATGGGTATGAGTATGTACTGAACCAGCCCTATTTGAGTGCTTACTTCCTTTTCATATTCTCCTAACCTTAACCCAGTACTGAACGCTTTTTGGTACCGGACATGGATCAGTACCAGTTTCGGATGCGGTACCAAACGTGGAGCAGGCGAGGGTTAGGGTTCCGGTGCCGCCCACTTATAATCAAAACGACCGGACCCCTGATTTAATTGGAACAGCCAGGATGCCAAAAAATTGGGAGTTGAGGACACCTGAAGCTTCAAAAAGTGATGCGGAGGGTCCTTAATCATGCGTCAATATGTGACGACTTGGGAATGTGAACGTTTGACACTCAGCATAAAAGGGTTGGATTTGGGGGGGGTGTAAACCACCAAATGGTTCTCGAGCGTGGCTGTGTCTGCTGCTCAGCACGCAAATGTCAAATGTGGGGAACAAATTTCACACACCTCAGTTTATGATACCCAATAAGACTCAACCGTCATTCATCACTATTAAATCAGAGTTCCTGATTGGTCTGGTTTAATTTTCAAGTGTGTTCAATGGCCACATGTTTGGTATGTAGAACCCAAAAACGGTCATAGAAACTTCTGCATACGCATGAATGCTAGAAATTTGCATGCAGAAGTTCGAATCACACTTTTATATAGACTTTTCCTTGGAAGTGGTGGCTGGAATTCACATTGCGGGGAGGGGGTTAGTATCGTCAAAATGTAAGGCCAAACAACGTCTTGTTTACAGGTTTGTCATTTTATCTCTTAATAAAATGCAAAAAATACTAAAAAATATAGACAAGTACTTGACAAGGGTGTACTGCAATGCAACCCGTATAAAAAATCTGTTTGTGAATGCATAATATCTGCCTCCACTGACCTTGAGCCCTCTAATACAAATAAAGAAGTTTTATTCCTCTCTAGGCTGTCATTTTTTTTACCACCCACCGCTATTGAGGCCGCTGGAAATTACTTCAGTGGTGATGCATCTTCAGAATGAATGAGCCTCTACAATATATGCTGCTACTTTCATAAAAGCTTTAATTTAACAAGTTTTTTTTTTTTTTTTTTTTTTTTAATCATATCCTCTCTATTTCTTTTGTAGTTTTGGACAAAGAAAGAATTTTTTTTGGTCATATTATTCCTGCAAATAAATTACAGCCTGTTCAGATGAAAAGCTTCTGAATATCTAATAATACCATAACATTTCTTTACTTTTGAATATCTGAATAAGGATTAGGAAAGAAAACAAATTACTTGAAGTTTGGCTATGAAAAAAAGTATTAATTTTTAGTTTTTTTTAAAGTGAAGATCGAGTGAATGAAGCTCATATTACTAGTATAAAATAAAATAAATTAATCTTCATATTTAATCACAGCCTTCTTAAGATAATATTAAAAGAAAGTAACAAGATTCAGGAAACAAGAATAGAGGATTTATGATCTGTTTGTCCTTTTGGCAAATATTGATTAAAAAAAAAACACTATGAAAAGTCACACAGCTTAAGAACGTGAAAATAAAATAACTATTTATTATTTTTGAAAACAAAATTACCTGCCCACTCTTGCATTCCAATATTTCAACTCATTTTTGTGAAGAATAAATAAGAATTAAGCTGTTTGCGTAGGTGGTACATTTAACAACATCAACCAGTTATGTGACCTTCAAACAAAGTAAGTTTTTTTAAACAGAAGAAAATGATCATATTAGGAATATTGACTCTGTAAACCACTGGGTCTTATTACATGTTTTGTTGCAAGTTTGACCAATACAAATTTTAGTTCTTTTTTTTTATGTGTGTTTTTCATCTCGAAATCCACAAAAACATACATCCAGTATTTAAGCGCTACAATGCACAATCATCTACAATTTTCATTGGAGTGGGTCAAAAGATACTTAAAAAGCAAGGACAACCTCAGACGAAAACTCAACTGGCATAAAAGAGCCAAGGAACAAACAAACCAAACTGACATTCAAAACCAAAATATCAGGATGGTACTGAACTGATAGATGTTTGATAAAAATGGATGGAATAACACAAGATCAAAACATACTAAAATAGTCATTCATTAAGTTATTATCTTGGAATTAGACCAGTATTTAATATAATGGGAACAATTTAGAAAAAGTTGGCTCCATACAGAAAAAATATAAATAACGTTCCCTTTTCCTCCATACTTGCTCCTCCCCTCTCTTAGATCCAGGAAGAACTCCACAGGTACTGACAATCATCTTTTTTGTGTTTTTAACTTGTAGTGTATTTTCCCATAGTAGAGCACCTGTTTAAAATAATTTATAATTAAAATTGCATAGTATTTCCCAAATGAAAACAGGACCAGGAGAAAACTGGATGCTTGAAAAATACCCAGACTGACGGACCGAATTAAATGGGTGTGCCAAAACCTACCTTTTCAACTCCAACTCTAAAGAATCCACCTGCAGACCAAAAGATTTATTAGCATCTTAATTTTCCTTTTCTATGCTGCCATCTGGCTCTAAACTGTGATAGCTCCAATATAGTGTGCTGCTGTTTTGCTATGCTAATGCTAGCTTGCAGTTGTTAGAAGCTATAAACTAGCATGAGAGTGTAAGGCTTATGGGAAATTAGCAGAGCTAACTTGAGCGTCAACAGCCCTGCCCACAACCCGGAAGCATATTTCCAATGAGCTGCAGAAAATATCTCTTCAAAACAAAACACGCTTTTTGGTTTTGGCTAAAAACTGCACAGTCATGATGAAAATTCCATGGAGAAAACGACTTTACAATAGAAAAAAATACATAGTTGGAGTGGGACATTAAAGAAATGGAAATAAAAGATTCATATTATACACTAAACTAAAATAACAAAAACCAAATAAGGTGACTAATGAAGTAATTGTCATTTTTACCTGAAAATAACAAGGATTTTGGACAGTGTGTGGAACTCTGCTTTTGTGTGACGCTGGATACTTCCTTAACAATAACTGTACAACATCTCATGCTACATTCATACTGGACATGTGACAGGCATTCAACTCATTGACTGTATAATCACCGGACAGTGTGACCCCCCTCATGCTCCAAGCAGGAAGCACCAGCTGGTGTCAAGAAGTCAAAATCCCACAGACTTCTAATGAGAAATTGACAGTTACTACTCAGTCATCCTATTTGTCAGAATAAACATTCTTGCTTTTTGCCAATTCTATTTTTTTCATGACATTTCTTTACTTATATTTTATAAACTGACCAATCAAATGATTCCTTAAAAGTGTATGGTGCCCGCTGGCCTCAAACGTTTGTCGGTTTATACCGAGCCCACTTTTAGTGGAAGAACAAAATGGGCATTTGCTTACGTTTTCATAGACTTTTTATTGGAAGTAGGAACGTGACTGTAGCTTAACACATTTATTGTTGTCTGAGCTGTCGACTAAATTTAGCAAGTCTTTGTCGATATAAATGTGTATCAACAAATGCAAACCTCAGTCTGTTTGGTTCTTAATGTCTAAAACTGCAGACTTTCCTGCAAGCTTTCCTTTTCATTACTTTCTCCTCGTTCAAGCTGCTCAAGGGCAGACACAAGAGAAGCCACGGTCAGAGCCACCAGGAAGCAGCAGCAGACCAGACTTGTCATCCCCATCATTATAAATCATCTTTACATTCTGGACCAGCAAACGCAATAATTAGTTGTGGCTGGCATGAAAATGTGCACTTGGCTGTAGAAGATGCTCATTTGTGTCTCTGGCTAATGACTTGCAGTTAAACTGTTTGCCTAACACTGAAGGAGTTCCATTCCCCACTAGTCCAACCTGTGTGTCTGGACTGCGACCAGACTCCGAAACGCATTTAAGCCTGAAAAGAATTGATTGTTCATACGTGGTGGTGACATTATCAAACATCAACATTTTCATCATTGTTTGCAAAATACTTAGATTGGATTTTGAATTTCACTGTATTACAACCAAAAATGGGAAAGAGTGAGCGGCCTGCTTTAAAATGCATCACTTAAAACACTGTGGAATACAGTCAAATATGTTAAATAAAGTTTTTACTCCGGTTTGTAATTGTAGGAATTTTGAAGAAGGCCATGCAGTGCATAGAAATGGCATTTCTGTGTTGAAGAAAACAATAAGCAAAGAGATTTCTCATGAGCAAAGACCGTGCCGGCAGCAGGGCTATCATCATTCAACATGGCCCTGTCCCTCGCGCTGTCGTTTGAAGTCTTAGGTTTTCTCCCCGACTCCAATCCTTCTAATCCTTCCACCCTTCTCACGGAATCTAAAAACACAGCTTCTGCAAGAACAGACGAAAGTATCTTCCTCCATACTTTGCAGCCGTTCATTACAATCTCATTAACAATCCAAAATCTAAAGGAGAATCCATTTATTTACCGCTGATAACGGATCGACAATCTCACTATCTGATCAGCCATGCTCTATGAGGTTTTTGTTTTCCTGATAGCACCGTAGTGAGCCATTTTTTTATCAGAATCACAATGTTGTCTCATAAATATTTCATAAGCTGCCTTTGACAGGACATTCTACTGGTCAGTTGAAGAAAAAAAATGCTTTTTTTGTGCACAATAAATGAAGTCCCAAATGATTTTAGTAAAACTGATTTAAAACATTTCATGTGACATTAAAATCCCATACTGTGACCTACATTTAAAACACAGGAAAGAATGGTCACCTGATTGCTGCCAAAACTCGAAACTAGAATGCGCTAAACGTAGGTTCATTTTCTTTTTTCTACTGTTTACTAGCGCGTGTCTGCCACCTACAGTTAGAAGAGGTTTGGTGCAAAATGTCAAAGCAGTCCAAGAACCATTAATCAATATCCAGGCTTTTTCTTTCACAGTTGTAGTCCAAAAGGTGATAGATGGATGGATGGATGGATAACTGATTAATTAAATTTGTTGTGATACAAGACATATTGCTTAATGATGGGCAGCAGCCACGTAAATCTGGTGGCGCCAAACGCTCAGAAAAGACAGGGTACAGGAATTATGTCAAAAATCCAGTATCTTCGATCTGTGTCGCAGTAGAACTGCATAGACTGAAGTACAAGCAAAACTACATCAACATAGAAGCACGTTGATTTAAAGTAGACAAAAAGGTCCATGCAAGTGGACTCCCACATGTCCACCCTGGCGGCGGCTGTGCGTCATCGCACGGCGCTCTACTGCACAGTCGGAGGGCCAAGAGAAAGAGTAACCAAACCATTGAAATCTAGGGACAGGGTGACAGAGATATAGAAGTTTTTTTAACTCATAATTCTAAGTATTACACATTATTCCATTGACAATTTAGTTTGCAAATTCATCATGCAATTTGAAAATACATTTTTCAATTTGCAATTCATTATTTCATTATTTCAATATTTTATTTTGAAAATTGAAAAATGCTTTTTCAAATTGCATGATAAATAAATTTGCAAATTGAATTGTCAATTGAATAATGCATAATACTTAGAATTATGAGTTAAAAAAACTTCCATACAGAGAGGGGGCGAATGTAGGTTTCCATAACAACATGCCCTAGTTTTGCACCTTCAGCGGATTGTTTGGTTCTGTCTCGGTTAGGGAGTTGGCCCCAGAAATTCCCGATTAGAGATGCTTGTTTGGGTGCAGGCAGGCACAGCTCCTGCCTGCCAGCTGAACATCCTAATTGGTGGATAAACCGCAATTATTCATTTTTCTTTTGTGGTCTATTTTCAAATGGTTTGCCTGTTTTATGTTATAAAGAGGGACACTATCCAAACATTACCACCAATTTATAGTCCAATGCCAGTTGTTCAGAGTTTGACCTGGTTTAACTGTAAATGCACATTCAGTAATCATTATTTTTTTTATATTTAGAGCTCAAAAATTGTCATGGAAATGTGCAAAGCTATCCGTGAATGCAGATACTAAGTAGAACATTGACTTGTGTTTGCATAGAACTTTTATTGGAAAAAGCTAAGGGCGGTGTGAAGATAGCTTTAAAATAAAGCTTTTTTTTTTGTCTCAAAATCTGCTTTTTGTTTTTTAAAAATTATATAGAAAGAAATTATATGTTGTTAGCTCTTACCACCAGAGTCACCACCTGGACTCTGGTGGTATGCAAATCGTGAATCCACCAGCATTTTGCTGCTTATGCCTTAGTCACAGTTCGACCTGGTTTCGCTTTCAAAGGGACGTTCAGTGGTCACGTGTTTTGGACATAATTTCCAAAACTGTCATAGAAGCTTGCATAGCGACTTGTGAAAGCAAGCGCTGGGGATGTTGATGCCTGAAACAAGTGTTAAGGTGCAATTTAATAGACTTGTCATTGGAAGTGGGTGATTGAACGCACATCGCCGAGGGTGGTCTGAGCCTAGCTTGAGAAGTAAAACTTGAAGGTAAAATATTAGACTTTAGCTGTCAGAGGATTTGTTTGGTCTGATCTTAGATAGTTTTCTGTCTTTGTTCGTGGCAAGAACAAATGTGAATCACAGCAAACAAAACTTCTGTCGTGGCATGAAGGGTATTGTCCCATTTTATGCAAAGTCACACTCTCTTAGCCTCGGATGACAAAATAATCTGAAAACCTTCGAGACAGCTCTTGAAGACTTTGTGTTATTTCCCCTAATCTGCTCTCTTACGGTCCTTCTTTTCCTTTATCTCCATCACCCCTGCAGCCTTCTTTTTTTTGACTTTTTCTATAATCTCAGCAGAAGTGCTGGTTTATAACCACATGCTGTGCCACCAGCTGATATTTGACACAGGCCAGCCGGCATAGTCAATACAGCCGTCTAATTGAGTGCCACTGGCTGCTGTTTATTGACAAAATAAGACCTGGGAATTAGGTGTTTCTCCGTTGGGGCTTGGCGGGCTCGCAGTCCTCCTACCTGTCTATTGTTGTCTGCTTTCCATCCATCACTGGTTCAGCTTGGTCAGTTGTCAGTGTCAAAGAGTATACCTTAAATTGAAAAAAAAATAACAACTCTAGCCTTCTTCTGTTGCACAAGATGGAAGTGGATGTATAAACTTGGAGAAAAGGAAATGAGCTAGAGAGAGGAGACGAAAAAATAGAAACGAGAATTTCCGTCAAAGAAGTGTGTGCTTGTGCGTTTCCCCGAAACTACAAGAAGTAGCTTCAGCAAAAAGGCTGTCAATGAATAAATCACTCTTCAATACTAATTAGTGTTCATGAACCTGGATGCTATCGCTGTCACCACACAAAGATAAGATCCATGTTACTAAAGCTCTCTTTGACTCCTAAATCAAATACTAAACCAAGCATAGAGCAAGGACTTAAACATATCTCGACTACTATGTTTATTATTTGGTTAAAGACCCACTCCAATGAAAATTGTGTTTTTAACATGTTCTTGTAGCATTTTTCTCATGATGGAAAACACATATATCTTCATTAAAATTGTTGCAAATCAGGTGCAGACGAGAAAAATACATCGGGAAAAAGCTAGTAGATGTGATGTAAAAGCTACAATCCCACAGTCATAAGCTTCCTGGTTTTACTCCCACTTGCAAGCGACTAGATCCAAGTGTGAATCGTCTGAGCTGGTATCTGGCTCAAAACGATACACTTGGATAGCTCTGTTATTGGTCTCCATTTTTGTTGCATTGGCAATGTTAGTTTTGGAGTTTGAGGGGCTGGAAGCTAGTGGGAAAGCATGTAAACTGAGAGCTCTCAGCAATTAGGAAGAAAAGGGGTTGCTTTGTGCCAATGGTCAGTGGCAAATTTCTGAAGAACTACTGCCACTCTGCTGAAACTATTTCCTTGAAAACGACACAAGTTTTATGATTTTGGCTAATAAGGCATAATCATGATTAAGAGACCACTAGGAAGGTTTTACAACAAATTGAAAGAAGATTGGATTTGGACTTCAAACCAAGAGGACCTGGTGGCGGACAAGACGCCGGAATCATTGGCCTGAAAAGGGAAATTGCTGAACTACATTAGCCGGAAGCGGAAATTCCAGAAGATTTAAGAGTTGTAGCCACTTTCAGTAAAACCTCTTAAAGTGAATAAATGGTTTAGTGTTCAGAATTAGCTTCAAATGAGAGGGTAAATGCTTTATAAATTTCAAAAAGAATATTAACGTAAGTCTTCTGTTGAAAAGTTATTGCAACTTTCATATTGGAGTTTTACCCAAACCAGTGTTTACCCTTTAAGCAATCAATATAATTATCATATCTTATCATCATCTTATTTTGTAACAGAAAAAAGCTGCTTTGAATATATAGCACTTTATATTTATAATGTGTTGCATAAAGTGCTGGGTTGACAAAACTGATTAATCGATTCAGCTTCATCTAAAATTAATTGATGAAAAATCTATCCACAGAAATAGAGATTGATCTAGCACATAAAGCTAAAGTCCTCTAGCTTGATGTTAACATTCAATGGATTTTTTTCTATATGAAAATGGAATGGAATCAATTCTGGAAATTGTTATCAATATCCACCGGTGCATATCGGTGAAAAGCAGTTTTAAAGTGTCGCTCACTAACGCAAAGTCGCTTTTCTCTCTATGCTCCTGTGTCATGTGTAACTTGTATGTTGATTGAAGGCACTCTCTGCACCTTAAAATAGAAAGAAAGTTGTTTGAACTTTGAACTTTCTCTGCAGATTCGCTAATTTACTCCACCTTTTACCTTTTTTGTTTTTGCCCCCCAACAACCTCCTTCTTCTTCTTCTTTTCCATCCAGTACAACAAAAAGAAGAAAAGAAAAGAAAAGAAAGAGACACAAATAAATAAAGTTCAGCATGAAGTTCAAAAGGGGTTTATACAAATATACACTTTGCGTGTCAGAAAATCAATAACCCCCATTGTGTCAGTAAAGTCTGTCTAACACTAAAGGCTCTCAGCTCATATCTGTTTGCTCAGATGTTAAACAGGACAAGTTAGAAAAAAAAAAATCCGCTAATTTGCAATCGATTGTGCTCGTTTATGGTATATCAATGAGCTTTGTAGGTTTTGACAGAGACACCTCATGTGTTAAAGGCTCAAAGCTTAAAATGCAAAAAAAACCCAAAAATCATAACATTAGGTTGCTGCTTTGCGTTTTTCAACAAAAATATTGGTATTTTCAACAAAAATGTGCGGCGCAGTGGGGTTGGGGGTGTTGATCTTCCAGTTTAGGACTTCCTTCCATCTAATTATTTTCATCTGCCTACTTGTCTTCCACCAGATCCCCCTTCTTTAAACTGAAAAACTTTAGTGACATGTTGTAGCAGCTTATGCATTTTAACAGTAAGCAAGCTTTCTTTAAATCTTAATTCAGTCATTTCGCTAGAACTTGATCAAACACAACCGCCACCAAATGTCAAAGTATCAGCTGAGCTCCCTCAGGTGATTTGCATCATGCTCTAGTCTGTTCTTTCTTCCCCCCACGCTAAATCACCAGGACCAGGTGGGAGTGATAAGGGTGAGATGGTAGCACAACCGCCTGGAGGACTGGATACGCCATGCTAGCAAGCCTCGGGCTGACAGTGATGAATGAGCCATTCAGGTATCTGATAATTCGTCACTCACCGGCAGAGAGGGGTCCATTAATCAAAACAAGTGTGTCAGAGCTGCATTTTCAAGCACAAAGCCCCTTCCTTACACCACTTTTAATTCTTAGCTACTCCATTTTAACGTGACTTGACTAGAGCTGGGATGAGACCAACAAGGTGCCCGGTCTGTTAGTGATTCACCTAAATGACGGTTGAAGGGACAGGCGTGCCGGAGCATTACGGAGTGCAGCCGGAGGAATCGCCGTCCTGGCAGGCTGCTCTTGGAGAGATGGGAGAGCTGGAAGTGAGCAGATTGATTGATCCATTGCCGCTGTAATGCATCAGGAGTTCCCCAGTGGAGAAAGGTAGAGTGTGAAATGCTCAAATCTGGATGGAGGGGTACAAATCAACAGCACCAGAATCTCCAGAGAGGTTACCATTACTGCTGCTATATATAACAATAATCTTGTTAAGCTTCCATTCCGGCTGGGAGACGTCAAGGGGTTTGGCTCAGTCAATAAGTGACCCCCTCAGACAGTAAACAATTCAACCCACTTTACTCAGGCAAGTGCAAATAAATATGTTTATTTACTTCATTTACATTGAATGAACACCTCCATGTTAACAAAAAAAATGTGTAGTTTTATGGACAATAATGAGATATTTACTGTGGCCCTGAAGTGCAAATCACACCAACAAATCATGTAAACACATAATAAAGATCACAATGACGATTAAAAAAGAAAAAATAAATAATAAAAAAAAACAACACAACTTTAAAAAAATCTAAACAAAATTCCAGAATACAATAAAAAAATGAAACAAAATCAGAAAACAAAAGTTGTTTCCAGATATCAAAATGGCATGTTTGAAAAAATGAAACACTATAAATCCCTTTTCACACTGAAAACATCTTTTGTGTCTTATGTGATGCTCGTCAAAATTACCACTGGAAAAAAAATGTGTTCATAAACCTCCCGACTCGCGGGGAGGAGCTACAGCTGAAAGTTTTTAGCCTCGACGCCACATGCAAGCACTGACTGTTTCTCTCACTTGCAAAGCATGGACGACAGTTGAGATGTCAGGTTTATTCATTCTGACGAGACTAAATAAAACATCGGTTAACGCGTCTCCATGTCTGGGTTTATGAGATCATTCAGAGATTCTCCCAGTACAGTGAAGTTCACCATCTACAGCAGGAGCTGCAGCTGGATGACGGCTGCCTTCATAGGTACTTCTGTCTCTCGGTCAACCAGTTTTGATAACTTGCTGTCACACATTAGTCCGAGGAGGG
The DNA here is from genome assembly GCA_003999625.1 of Oryzias javanicus. Taxonomy (NCBI): domain Eukaryota; kingdom Metazoa; phylum Chordata; class Actinopteri; order Beloniformes; family Adrianichthyidae; genus Oryzias; species Oryzias javanicus. Next base: position 16,984,120 of record CM012455.1, on the reverse strand, counting down.
AACATATCAAAACAAAAATAAAATTAGATTTATTTTTGTTGCTGTCTCAATTGATAAATGAAAAATACTATGAAGTTCAGCAGTAGAACAGATTTTCCTCCATGTTGATTTTGGATTCCACCTGCTGATTATCAACATGTTTACAGGCCAAAGCTGAGCCTCTGATTGGCTGACGCAACATGTCTTCTTTGCTAAAGTTTAAACTTTGAACCTCTGGATGCGCTTCAATATGTGTTCTGCTGCCAGACCGGCACACCTGATGTTCAAATCAGACCTTTGACCGCGTCTGTACATTGGCTTAACATTGAAACTGGACGTCCCTTATGCGTGAATTTGGTGTGAAGGAAGCTCAAGAAACAGGAATAGGTACTACGTAGTACTATGGGACAGCGTTGATTGGATGATAATTAGTACGGAGCATATATCACTTCATCCAAAATAACTTTCAGCTGCAATGACGGATAAACATCACCATCCAATCAGTGATACTCCATAGTACCAACTTCTCCCAGTTCCTAATTGTAACCCGTTTTTTAATATTTCATTTTGATGTCTGGAAATTATTTTTGTTTCCGAAACGTTTCAGTGTTACGTTGCTTATTTTTTGCTGGAATTGTGTTTTAATTTCTAAAATGTAACATTGTTTTTCCATTATTTGTCTTGCTCTTTTTTACACACACTCACTACCATCTCAGTATATTTGGACGTGTTGTTCGCGTCCCCTCGTGTTACTTTGTGATGTTTTGGGTGTCCCTGACTCATCGTTTTTTTTTTACATGCTGGCTGTTTCCATTAAATCATGGGCCCCCAACCTTCGGGATGCAGTACTGGGTTAGGGTACCGTCCCGTATGCATTTTTCGCCTGTCCGTGACCCGGAACCAACCGGCCCTTAGACCAGTAACGGTTCGCGGCTCACAGGTTGGGGGATTCCTGATTTAATTGAATCTTTAAAATGTTGGTGATTAGTTGGTGTGAATTACCCCTTCAGGGCCACCGTAGATATGCTTCTCTGCAAATATTTGCTACTAAAACCATTTAGAGTGTATTTGCTCATTTGGAATTCACACTAAACTCATTAAATGACTTAGGCTGTCCTATCCTACCCAAAAGCCTTCAAATGAAGGGCATTATGAAGGACTTTGAGTAGGCTTCCAAAAGAGAAAAAAAAAAAAAAAAACACAAAAAGAAAAGATGGAGTATTGTCCTCTAGTTATAGCTGTGTGTCTTTTCATAAAACAAGAATCGTGTGCTTTACTTCTCTCATAGGCAGCACATCTGAAAGAATGAAAAGAAACAACGAAAACGACCTCGTCGGAGCCAGACTTAAGTGAGAAGTACAGGGATAACAACAGATAACAAAACCGCATGGCGGAGCAGACGTCTTGGCTCATGTTTATATCGTGCACAGCAGACGTCCTAGGCTCAGGCTGCCTCGTGCCTCATCCCTCACTGCCTCTGCGCTCTCACCACTTTACCACACAGCATCATTTACCCCCCCAGAAAAGCAGGGGAAATTCGCCTCAGAAACTCTCAGAGTGACTCCATCAGTCTGTGCCTGCCTATCTGCAAATGCCAGCTCATTTCTCAAGCTAGGCCCCCCAATTGGACACCAAACGCTGCTAACTGCTCATTCTTATGCACCCCTCCTGCCAAATAGTGCATCAACTAGGATGAGGGAAGAGCCCAAAGTTTCCCTTGACTATATATTCTGGAAAATTAACCGAAGTAGTTTGAGATGGAGTTTTTGGGAAATCACTTTCAAGTTCTGAACACCTGAATAGAATGAAGCGAGAGCTAAATGGATGTTTGTGAGGGCTCACTGGGCCTGTTTGCTCTGCGTGTGCACATGGTGCCAAATAAAGGCCAAAAGTTTTGAAAATTGAAATACAATAACTTGAAAGTGAAAGGTCAAAAAATGCAAAAAATTTGACCATTAATGGAAAAGATTGTTTTAACAATGGAGTCTAACTTGTCAATTGGCAGACCCTCCTCCCAACTTAGATGAATATGAACTATTTGGGGAAGAGCAGCAAAATGCTGCATTCATTCACCAGTATTGAATGTTACCATCAAATATTTAACATTTCAGCCTCAATATGCAAAGATCTGAGCAGTTACTCTTGAAAAATACAGTTTTGAATATAGTTGTACAGGATGAATATGTGTCTATTGCTGCCTTATCGTTCACAACAACCCCTGTGTTAAAATTCAGGCTGTAATTATCCAAATTTCCACTGTCAGTGAATGCATCGAGTCTGTAGCTCCCACCCTCTTCATTCTCATTGGTCCTTTATCTAACCCCCACCCCCGTGTGTCAGAAAGGGGCCAAAAGTTAAAACTAAAGAATTCTAATTTGAATGAAACAGAAAAAAGCTTTTTTAAAATGAAAAAATAAAGATTTAGCAGTAAAAATGTGAGTTTTGACACGTAAAAACGGAAGATTTTAATCTAAAAAAATTTCAAAATCAAAGTTATATTTGATTTGCAGAAACCATCATTCGCTTTTTTTAAAGTCTGTTTTTATTTATTTTGAGTCAGTTTTTCAGTTTTCATCTTATTTTATTTCATTTTTTTAAATCGTTTGGCCCCACTTTGGCACCATACCTATAGCCTGTCAATTCCTGCTGTTTGAATTGAAATAGCCTGAGAGCTCGGGGACTCCGAAAATTTCTATCTCAGTTCTCTCCTGTCGGTCTCTCTTAGGGTTGTTTCGTTGGCACAGCATAGTGGCCTTGTAGCTTTTCTCTGTGTATCTTTTACTCACAGCTGTTTTCTGCTGCCATCTGTTCAAGGGATTCTGATGCGTCCCAAGAAACAGGACCCTGCCAGGCTGCACGAACCCAGCCTTTTCACAATTTTGACATAAATGAGATCAGGGTCCTTTAAGGAGCAGCTGAACTTTTCAAGTTTAGTCTTTAGTTTTAGTATCTAACACACCCCTAACTTAGTAAAAACGTAATATAAAGAACACAAATTGGTGCAATGAAAGTTTAAAAAAGAAGTATACAGTGTTCCCTCGTCATATCGCGGTTCACTTTTCACTGTTCTGCTGTTTCCTGGATTATTTTCAGTGACTGACATACTTTTTTTTTTTCTTTTTTCTTTTTTTTGCATCCTGATCGGTTGTACATTCATGCCATGTATACCTCTATGACACAGATCATAGACTGTGTAATCTATGGACTTAGCAACCACTCCTATCCCCTCTTGTGTTCCAAACAGGAAGTACCCGCTGGTTGCAAGAAGGCCAAAGTCCCATAGACTTCCATTAATAAATAGGTAGCTTTACTAAGGCCATGTCCACACGTATCCGGGTATTTCTACAAACGCATATTTGCCGACCTCCGTTTTATAAAAACGGTTGCGTCCACACGTGATCGTTTTCAAAATAATTCCGTCCACACGTCCCCGCATACTTGCGCTGTTGGGCGATGTAATGAGCATGCGAAGCCGAATAATTACACTTAGTTGTTGTAGAGGAACTGATTTCTTTATTACTTTTACTTGCAGACCAACCCGTGAACAACTGTCCGCCAGCTAATGTGCGCGCGCGCCCCTCCCCTTTCCTTTCTCTCTCCGCAGCACGCGCTCGCTCTCTCTCGCTCCTCGCAGAGCGCGCTGCTCCTCACATGCACACGCCCCCCCCCAGCATCGTAACAAGCTGAGATGCAGAAGTTGGAACACACACTCATCTCACAACAACATGTATGCACTAATTGTCCCAAAGACGTTTAAAAACGGAGATCTCCGGTTATGCATGTCCACACGCAGACGCGAAAACGGAGTTTTCCAAAACCTTCACTTTAGCCGGAGTTTTCCAAAAGCTCCGTTTTCAGTGACTTAAATCTTCGGTTACGTGTGGACGATAGGCCGAAACGGATAAAAATATATGCGTTTTAGCAGATACCCGGCTACGTGTGGACAGGGTCTCAGTCTTTAAATTAGTCAGAATAACCACTTTTGTTGTGATACTTTCATCTTAGCATGATCTTTCTAATCCTAATGTTTTTTTTAAATATAATTTTTTCTTTATTGCAAATTTTAAAGCTATAAACTGACCAATCAGTTGGTGCCTGCTGGCCCCGCCTTGAACATTTGATTGACAGATCCCAAGCTCGCTTTTAGTAGGAGGGATGTAAACTTAGAAAAAGCCAGGAAAAGCTCACTCTTGATAGGTGACAGTACTTCCTCTAAAAACGGGACTCAGAAAGACCCAAACTAATCGCTGTTGAAGCGTTGCAACAAGCTGTAAAGTGACGGCGAAGACTGTAGCCTGATTTTGCGAGGGCTGGAGGTAATGCATTTCCTATGGGGGAAGTCAAAATCTTGTTAAGTCCAGTTTTTATGCACGGTCTATGGTACAGATACATGTAAATCACCAAATTCACTTAAATCTTCTATCACTATCAGATCCTAATACTGGACAGAAAGTGTGTAGTCAGGAGTTTTACAGCCTTAAACCATTTAGAGTCCTACTTTGGGGATTTATTTTTAGTAAGTAACCCCAGTGATAATTTACAGACCACTAGGTGACACGGTTGTGAGTTTTTGTGTTTTGCAGGTCAGCTGTCACTCCTCCTGGATGGCCCCTCCCTCCCTGCTGCTCTCTGTGGAGGAGTGCACAGCTGTCTGCACTTTGTAATTAAGACTATTTAAGTTGCAGCATTTCAGTTCTCAGTGTCGGTGCGTCCCTGTTAGGACCATGACGTCCTTTTGTAGAGTTCCAATTCTTCAAGTGTTTTTCTTAGTCATTAGTTTTGTGTTGTTTTGCACTTTTCCCTCTTGTGAGGTGTCTTTTGTTTATTAAAAAAACTCAAAGTGCATTTCCGAGTCCAAGCCTGGTTCTCTGCTCCTGGGTTCTTGTCACCCCAGCCGTCACACTAGGTTTAACTAGAAGTGAAAGATATAGAAAAAAAATGTACATTAAAACCTAATCCAAATTCTTCCCTTGTCCCTACCCCTCCATAGGGGCTAGGGTTGTAGTAGTGCTGGGCGATATGGAAAAAACTATATCACGATATAAATTATTTTATATCACAATAACGATATAAATGAAGTATATTTTATATTTTCAGCAATTCTCTGAAAAAATGTCATATCTTATTTTTCTGACTATTTTAAGTAACAGATAACTGAATAGTCACAATTGAAAAACAAATATTTTAGTGCAGCAAGATAAATCAAATGAGAACAGATGTGGCTGACATACAGCAGCCTTCACATTTGTTCCAAAAATCAAAGGTATTTAGACTGAATTTGTAAAAAAAATTAATACTTTTTATGAAAATATTTATTTCAATTGCGCAACTGTTTCTGAGTAGAAAAACATATTTTGCTCAAAATGCTGCTAGAATCACTTCAATTGCGTCAACTGTTGAAGAGTTATCATAACCAAAACTATATAAACCAGTGACGTGCGATGAGGTTCACGGCTGGTCAGGCGCTGACGTCATCAGTCAGATTTACAACATTTGAAAAAGAGCTAAATAATAAATAAAGAGCTGGAAAGCCCTGACACTACCTGGCAACACTGCCTATTGAGCACTTTATTCACCATTTGACTGACAACAGATAGTGTTGTTTAAAATTTCATTTCAACATTTTTCTTCTGTTTACAAACTGTAGCAAAAAAATAAATCATCAAAATTGTTATTATTGACTTACTTTTACTTATGAATGAAGTCCTTGTGGTGCTGCTGAAAAAAACAGATGAATAATCTCTTTGTAGAAGTCTTCCTTTTCTTTCTTCAGAGTTAAAAGTCTGTCTAAGTAGAGATCCCTACCAGTGACGTGTCTAAACAAAATCTTTAGTTTTAAAAATCAAATCCTCCATTAAGAAATTGACAACATTACAACAACATTAAAGAGTAACTTGATGGCTGCACTTATTTTTTTATATTACAGTATAAACACTAGAGCTTAAGCTCCGATTTTGAAGCTATTTTTTTCTCAGAACTTAAGTCGCTCAGCAGAACTTCTGTCTTAATTTTTTGAATGGCTAGAGAAGCGCTTGCTAGTTGTACTGACATTTTATTTCAAAGATTTGTTTACTTCTGGTGTCATTTGGCTTTAACATCCAACATTATTCTGTATTCCAGAGCAATACATATTTTATGACATTCTGCTATATTTATAAAGATCATGAATCAGCGATTTGAACGTCCTGAATTTTAGAACTCCAATTTTCGTGTGCAGATCAAGAGAATCTGAGTGTTTGTTTACTTATTTTTTTGGTGGACTTTCCTTGAGTGACAGAAGGTTTGTTGTGTTAGCATCGGCGCTGGAATAGCCTCCTAGCTTGTCCTATACTGCCGGCTTCTGCTCACCGACGGACGTCATGAATCCAAAATGCAACCAAATCACAGACGTCCCCCTTTTTGCTGAAAGTGCATCATTGTGTCTGTCTGTTTCTACTCCAGAGAAAACAACTTCACGCTGCGCTGTCCGTCATTCTGCACTCGTGTTAAGCAGCGTAAAGTGTGTCGTAAAACCCGCGAGCGTGAGAATCTAAGAGCGTAAAGCAGTTTTAGGTTGTAAAACCATAAGATGGAATTTCTTTATGAAGAATATCATTTTAATTTGTCTTTATTTTCACTTTTATACATTATTTGTGTTCACACTGACGAGACAACACCTTCACAATTGTCTCAGGCTATTTATGATATATTTATATAATTGATCAAATTAGCTTAGAGATGATTTAAACGATAGAGGAAAAATGCCAAAATAGACACTTTTCTATCGCCCAGCACTCGGTTTAACCCAGGAAGTGCTGTTATTCGTTTCTTATTAGTCAACTACAGTTTTTTAGGAAATCAAGGTATCAGGCGCTTTTAATTTGTTTGTGTGCTTAATTCACTTATTTAGTTTATAATTTAGCTTATTTCCTACCTAAAGTAAATTAATTGTGTTTAAACGAATGCAAAAATAACTTTGATTTGTAGAAAAAAATGTCAACAGTAGCCATTTTTCCAAGCAACTTTAGTTATTAGTGAATAATGGGTTGCCATAGAAATTAGTATTCCCTTGAGTGGCTTTAGAGATTAAATACTCAATCTCTTGAAGATTTACTGATTAATAACTTTCTGTGTGTGTGTGGTTGTGTGTGTTTTAAGAAGCTGTTTTTCAATTCAAACACTTACTATTAAATGAAACACTGCTTGCCAAATAGTTACTCTTCATTTGTGCTTTTGTAAACAAAGAACGTCATCTTGTGATGGACCCAAATGCAACGATCTGTTGATGAGTTGGACTGAAACTAAAATGAATCATGACTTTAGCACTTAAGAACAGAACCTGAAAGTGACCGAAAAAAAAAACATAAAACGGGAACACAGAATGGTGATAAGACAGGATCTGGCATAGAGCAACGAAAATCAAACATTTAAAATTACAGAGGAATAACCGACTGAAACAGAAACAGCTGTGGATGTCTGATAGTTAAAATGTGATCTTATAGAGGCTGTGACCAAAACAGGGACAGAAATTTAACCAAAAGGGCAAAAACCAAAAAGAAAAAAAACCCCACAGACTCAATCCTTCCAGTTTTTAATGTTTACTGAGCCAGACATTTTACATTTCATTTTGAGTTTCTTCCAACAATAACTGTATTTTTTTGGACCCTAAGGCACACTGTATTATAAGACTTCTGACTTAGTTGTAGCCCTCCAACAATCCATCAAGTGTGGCGGCATACTAGAACATTTTGACTAATTTTTGAGAGTAATGTGCCACATCAAATCGGTTCCAGGTCATTAAACACGACCAGAATTGCCATATAAGATGCACCAGATTATAAGGCCCACTGAGGATTTTTGAGAAAATCTGATTTCTTGTTTGATGCACCTTACGGTCCAAACATTAACTGTATGAGAGAACGGGACTGAGTGAGTGTGACGTCATGCATGGAAAATGGTCAATAATCAAATAAGTCACCGATACAGTCACCATTTTTGAAGTCAAGTTGGAGCCAGACGCTGTCAGAAAGCAGTGATTGGTCCGAGTATTTCCAATCAGAATTGAGCAAGTCCACACCCTTACCACTTGAAAGTTTCTTGGGAGAATGTGTCGATCAAACATTTTAAATATTATTTGACATACGTTATAGTAAAAAAGTTTTGATGAATTTCCCCACTTGTCAGTTGAAAAAAAAAAAAAAACATGCCCTTAAATTTGCATTTTTTTAATCTAATAGAACAAAAAAAAAGCATACTATTTGTTTTTTGTTTTTAACACCTTTAAGAAAACATTTTTTGGGGGGAATTTTGAACATAGTAATCATTGGAAGATTGACTTCTGTAACCACCCCCTAGTGGCCATTTGAGGAACTCTAAGATTTTCTCTTTCCTTGTTGACTTTAGTTTATGAATCAAAGGTGAAGGCTTGGTTCTGACAAGTCAGACATGTATTTGACCCTCGTGCTACTCTAGGCATGTTTACATTAAAGGTAGGGTCATCTTGAACCCACTAGTTTTTTCAAGGATTTTTTATCTTCACTGGTGTCCATGGCAGACAAAGGCCCAATTTGAATTCCACTCTTCTCCCTGTGGGGCATTTGTAGTGGACGTACTCGTTTTTTTAAGATCCCACCCTCCAGGCGAAGGGATACAAAGCCCTCTGTCGTGAGGGTAAACCATTCCGCGCTGTTTCGCGGACGAGAAGCACCTTTCTTCACGTGGGTGCACTATTAAGCACAAAAGTTTATACTTAAATATGAGTTTGTTGCAGCATAACCCTTTTAAAGTTACAAAACCACTGTTATATAAATTTGAGTGCTGGAAGCTCTGCGCTAACGTTAGCTGACCGGCGACTATTGGTGACGTTTGAATTCTTAGACAATATTTTTACATAACTCTAAGTTTGGAGGAATCACACATAAATAAAGTCGAAACCACACAACAACTTCTACAAGTATAGACGATATGGACGTTTTACTGTTTACTTCTACCCTACACGGCATGGCAATAAAGGAAATCTAAATTTGACCATTTTACCATCTTATGTAAACAAAAAAAAAAACCTCTGCTGGAGAAACTTTGGAAAGAGTAAACAAGGACGTGTGAATGTTCTGTCAGGTTTAACAGTGTCTTCAAACAGTGGTGCAATAATCATCCCCTGACCACTGCAAATAACTGTCAGCTAGGTGAATAGTGAGCAGTTTTCAGTGACGGAGAACTCCACAACAGCTGCTGACAGGTTTTGACAGTTTCCCCTTGGGAAAGTAGCTTCACTGCAACACATTTAAAGGAGCGTGGTGGGTTACACACAAGCATACAGGAACAGCACTTCTGCACTCATCAAGTGCTCCATTTCTCAACACGTGTTAATAAAGCTGTCATCTCTTTATTCACTGTACTCATGTTAATATACTCCTTAGGAAGTTCTGCTTTCGACTCATATCAGATCATGAATGAAGACATTTAATGAGTTGCCGCTCATCTCTAAAGTTCTTATAGTTTACACGTGTCTACAGTTAACTTTAGCTCCAAAACGCTGTCATTCTCTTAGTGTGAAACCAGTTCAGCAGGCAGAGGCATTGCGTATTCATGTCGGGTTTCACAGCCCCTGGAGGTCCTCTCACAGCCCATTTTACAACAAGGGACTTTCATTAACAGCACTTTCCTTTGTGCCATTCTGGAACCATTTGGCCTTTTGTCTGTCATTTCAGGTTAATTTGTTCTGTCAGAGATGAGGAGTGCTCAGATGAGCACGAAACCTCTTCTTCAGACGACACTAAGGTGTATCAAAATGAAGATAAGAGAGGAGAGGGTGGATCAAGGACCCCCTCTGCATTCACAAACTACTACGTCCACATCAGGCGGAGATTATGCAGATGACTGACAAGGATGCCATCGATTAGAATGTGAATCTTGTGTTACAGTCAATGAGAGTTGTGAAGTATGAGACAAGAACGACTTCAAAGACAAAATCCAGGAGACACCTGCCATGTTTACGATGGGATTTAAAGACCCACTCCAATGATGATTGTGTTTTTGGTGTATTTAACCCTTGTGCTATCTTATGGGGTTTAGATCACCCCATAAGATAACACCTCGGTATTGATGTGTGATCCCTCCCATGACAAAGGTGGACAGGATTATATGTCTGCCGTCTTGAGGGGTCCAGATGACCCCACTATTAATACAAACATGCCTAGGATAGAACAAGGGTTAACATGCTCTTGTAGATGAAAATTCAGCTAAAAATTACATTTTTGAGATAATTTTTTACTCAAATCATGTGATTTAGGAGCTGGTGAAAAAATATTTTTTGACAAAGTTTGTCTCAGTGATGTAGTGATACAATCGATGACTGACTCAACCAACCCTAGAGCACTATGGCCGATTTTCACCCGAGCAAAAGTATTTACATTATTTCCAATATATAGCATTTTCAGAGTGTTATGGTTCCCTGGGTAAAGTCATACTTGTCCCAGGAATAGGTGGACCAAACACCAAGTTTCCAGTATCACTATTTTTTTAAGGAATCTTTTGTTCTCAAATTCCTAATTTTTTTTTTTTCCAGCATGTTTCAGGATCTTCTTGTGCTTAAATGATCAATTTTCTTACACAAACCACAGTTGAAAGTAAAGAAAACTACTCTAATTTATCATGTCTTGTCATATTTTGATTTTTTTTATGACATATACTTTTTATTGGGTATACTATATTTGACAAAAATTACCTGGGAAAAGTGATGGTGTAACTTTTTATAGCGAAAGTGTTCTAGGGGTAATACCAGATAATTGGAGTGGGACTTTAAATACCACACAATTTTAGATTTTGAATGTCCTTTCTCAATATGTTATCTAAATAAAATATTTGGATTTTATTTGACATCCAGTGCTTTGCAGGGATGATGTCCACCACTCACAAGGCACAGTCCTCAAACTCCAACCAGGTCAGATCAAGACTCATTACGTTCCATTTGTTCTGTGCCAATGTAGACTCGACTCAAAGTACTGTTTGTTTGGTTGCTCCAATAATGGAATCCTCCTTATTCCACTATTGGGTATTAATAAGTTCCATAAGGAGTGGCAGGCGACAATTATGTGGTTTTGCTGTGAGTGACAAACATTATGACACCAGTTGTCCAACATTTCAACAACCTATCACTCCTTAATATAAGCAAAGTGTGGCTATATTAGGAACCCACATAAATATCTGCATGTCAATGATGTAGGTAAGACATGTTGTGGTTGCCAGTTGACAAAGACAATAAAAACACCTATTTTCGGTATGTGAGAATAAACAAGTACATATAACTACCCCGAATGGTAAAGTAGTATTTTGGGGACAATGAGCAATAAATCCCTAATGTGTTCACTGCATAATTTAAAACATTTCTACAGCCTATAAACTGTAGAAATTATATAGTACCCTTTTTCTTGCAAGCTTTTTTTCTATGTTTGATTTAGGATCAATTTTGACACAATACATAATTATTTATTCTAAATGCCTTACCATGCATCCTTTCTATTGATCCCATTTTGGGGTCATAGGGTTGTAACTACAGTTGGGCAAAGGGAAGATACATCGTGGACAGGTTGCTAGTCTGTTATAGGTCGACAAAATCATAAACATTCACAGCTAAGGGACAATCCAGCCACCAATTCACACAGCACAATCACACATACGGTCAATTTAAAGTCACCAGTTGCCTTTCGACAGTTACAGAAAACCGAAGTGCCCGGGGAAAACTCATCCGGAGAACTCGCAAACTCCGGTCCCAAATGGGATTTGGTACTTTCTCACAAAGTACCAGCCCTTAAATGCCTTACATTTCATTTAACCCTTCCGCTCTCCTTGGGGTCCAGATGGCTCCAACCACATATTGTTATGCGATTTCTTCCATGACAAATGTGGACGAAGGGGGACAGGATTTTATGTCTACCATGGACATTAGTGAAACTCCGAAATCAGTGAAAAAAAAAAGTTCAACGCACTGTCCTGTGGTGTCCAGATGACCCCACTTTTAATGTAAACAAGCTAAGGAGAACGGAAGGGTTAAATGTTGCAAGTTGCTTTAGTTGAAGAACTGTACACACTAGCGGGAAGACTGTGGGAATCAAATTAAGGAATTTTCCTTGTGTGGTAAGTAGGATAGCCTCATTTGTTGTTTCCTCAAAGAAGGAAGTACAGCTTATTAGTGATCTTGGAAAATACATCCTCGGCCTGATCTTCTGGGATTCTATTAGGTTGACTTTCTATAACAGAGTTATCAGTAAAAATGAAGTGGGGAAAATCTGCTACCATATTAAAGGAGATCGGATCGCAGATAGTAAATTAAATACGCAGCTCTCACTTAAGCAGTTTTATTAGGTTGTGAGGCTTTTTTTTCACCACAGGGAGGTCTCCCTTGATTATTAAAGTTTTCATTGCTCCTTAGATTTGTCTGACCAGAAAAGAGATGTGAGTCATACGCAGGGATTCATCAAAATCAAGGCCCTCCAACATGTGACGGTAACTAGATGATTTTCGGAAGCAATCTTTGCTGCAAAAGAAGTGTTCTCCATAGCCACTGATGGATTTCAGGAAACAGACTGTCAGGACGGCTTATAGGCATAAAGAGGAGTTAAGATGAAGGTGAACAGACAACAATTCACCTAAAGCAGGATCTTAACGAAAGTGGCAGGCGTGCTCTACCTCCATCTTCCATAATGGAGGAAAACAGACCCACAAGTGGAAGGAAATTGAAATTTACAACACAAATAAAGGAAAAATTTAGGCTAAAACTGAAAGAATCTAGTTTTATGTGAACGCACCTTTTATGATAAACTAAAATGAAACCAGGAAACAGAAACACAGCTGAAAGAATCTAATATGCACTTGTACTTTAAGTTTCAATGCTGCTGTCTGTTATTTGCTCTTTAGTTATTGACTATCCTTAAATGCATCCCAAATAAGAGCATGTTGAGATAAGGGGCCATTTTGAATGTGCTGCTGAAACAGGAACATTTCTGTTTACTCATTTCCAAGGATATTCTAAAAAACCCTTTTTGTCAGAGCACTGTTATTTTGCAGCACATTTTCTTCCATCAACAGCTTTTTTTGGTCTGGTGAAAATGGTTATTTAGGACACAAAAAACTAAAGAATTTTTTCTGAGGTGTGGAAAATAAACATTGAGATGTTTTTTGGAGATTATTTTGCATTTTAGTTGAGTCTGTGGGTAAAGCCATGAACATTTTAAGATAATAATTTAAACCTAAATTGCCCACAGTTTCTTTTATAAGGAGTTATAACTCTTCTGGTAAGGTTCAAACAAACCAAAATATATATATTTTTTTAAATGGCTTTAAGCCTACTTGGAATAATTCTTGTTGTGCTAACTGATTATGAAAGAAATTTTGAGAAGTACATGTCTATGCATCTGTCAAAATGTCAGTCTGTTTTTTTAAGAGCTACAAATGAGGCTGAGTGTTATTGTAAATATGCCAACGTGGCTAACATGTAGCACTTTTGGAGTGTCTTTTTTAACGTGTTAGTAACGAGGTTGAGAGTTAGCTTAGTGTCAATAATGTTTTAGTGGTTTGAGTCTGTTTTTTTCAAGTGTTGCCAACAAGGTTGGGAGTTACAGGTGTTGCTAATCTGCTGATGAGGCTAACGCTTCGAATATGGCTAACATGTAGCATGTTAGCCAAACAAGTTCTAGAGTTATTGTTAAGTCTGAATGGCTTGACTGACTTATATGTCTCTTTTATTTCCCTTAATGCGCTTTATTGTTCGGTGCACCTTATAAATGTCCAGCTCAAAAATAGATTACTGTTTGCAAAGCTAGGATACAAAATCTAAACTCCACACAGGGACTGTGTAGTTTCTCCTCATGGGTTTTCTCTGGGAATGACACTCCAAATACAAGCTTCATAAGTTGATTGGTATATCTCTAAATTGTTCTTTAGCACTTTATGTAAGTGTGTTGCCATATGATAGGCTCGTGAACTGCCCAGGGTGTACCCGCCTTCGCAAAATTGTAGCTGGGTTAGCTCTGGCAGTCCTGCGACCCTGAAAGGTATTCAGCAGGTTCAGAAAATGGATGGATCAGAACATAATTCTGATCAAACCAAACACTATGATGAAACAGCCTTGATTTGTTTCTACAAAAGATTTTAATTTCAAAACTGGCATCAAATCTCATTATTAATCCGCAGTATACTCCACTGAGCTACAGATGGTAGTATATTTTTAAGCTAAGCTTGTGTTTTTCCAGATAATTTTCTAGATTAAGTTCTTGTGTAATAAAATAGCTTCTGGGTTTTTGTTTGTTTATCTATGCAGTCAGGATACAATACTTGCCAGCCTGAGGTTACGTTCTCAGCGCCCTCGGCGACGCATTCAAGATACCACCATTCAAGTGACATGTGCATGATGCCAACCGTTCAAACATTTATGGATAGTCAAACTTGTATTGTTTGTCAAAGGAAAAGTAAACTCCCTGCTAACTGCAGCCTTCTGGAAGTATCTGTGCTCGTCCTGCTTCTCATCAGCTCTCTTTCCCATCCTCCTCCCGTGTCGGTACCACTGCCCTCTGACTCCTTTTAATATCCAAGTATAGTTTTGAGGAGGAGTGGGCTATGTCACACACAGACAGGCCGCAGAGAGCAAATTCATTATTCAGACCTTTCTGCTGCCCGTTTCAGCTACTGCCTTGCAAATTCCATCTCTTAGCTGCTGGAATTGAGATTGTGTCCTACACGTCTATCATGACCCCATTACACCAACACTTTTACCAAGCCTTAAGATGAAAGTCGCTCTTTATTGTGTCTCCGGTTTTACATGAAGTCAGAAAGAAGATTTAACCTCCTGTGATCATTTTGTACCACATGCCCACACATTTATTCAAACACAAAAAGTAAAAAGTTTCTAGTTTTACTTTTGAAACATTGTTTCATGCATTGTTCTTGTTTTGAAGCATCATTTCATTGTATGTAGATGCATCTACAAAAAGAAAGACCTCAAGGAGCAAAGATGTACTTCTAATATCTGAAAATACTTACTGCAGCTTTCAGAAAGTCTCTTCAGGGATGCTTTTGGTACTTTGGGAATAGATAAATCTAGTGTTTTGGTTAGAACGGGCAGGTAATACTACAACCATTTGAACCTTTCTTTGGTTCTGAGAGCTTTCTCTTAAAAGTAGACAGTGAGTCTGTTTTCTCTCCATACTCAGATGATCATTTTTAGTTGCATGTTGTAAAAACCAGGTTTTCTTTGGATACTTTTTTTTTTTTTATTTGTGTTTATTTTTAGTTTTAGGAAATACCGTAGCAGACATAACAGTATATGAGAGCATGGTTGTGCATGTAGAATTCTTGATTTGTGCGTCTATTATATTGTATTCTTGATTCGTGCATTCATAATTCTTGACTTGTGCATAACTTTGGATTTGTACGTGCGTAATTCTTGATTTGTAACTCATAAAACGTTTTGTGCATGTTGTAAAATGACAACATTTAAAAAGATAGAAAATACAATTTACACATACACAAAGGAAAATTACATCAGCTTGAAACTAATTACGCATGAAAATCTTAAAAAAAAATTACTCACGAATCACCTCTTACACACAACACATCAGTTACACACAAATCTATCATGAGTCTTTTCGCGTCCCACAAGTTCATCCGTGAGTGATGCGTTCAAGTACTACTAGAATGCTCGTTCACCATAGTTTCCCTTTCAGCCATTTTAAACTTTGTGAATAATATCTGGTAAAACTTGATATTTTCCCACTTTCTTAAAAAGATATTCCCAATAATTAATAAAAAAAAAAGTCTAAATAAGCGTTTTTACAACACTTTTCCTTTAAAAATAAGAATATTTTTCAGAATAGAGCGCCTCCAATCTGCAGCAGCTAGTCTGACAGCGCCTCCGACAGGAGGCTCTGTCCCGAGGGCTGGTCACCAGTCACGGGGATAGGAAGCGGTGCCGGGCCTTCTAAGCTCCCTGTGCATTTACTTTATGAAAGGTAGCTGAGAGCGGGCAGGGGGGTGTGTGCTCTGGTATGAACCTCCCGCGGGGCCTCGCGGGGAGAACGGCGGTGACTGCGATCTGCAGGAGTTTAGAAGGGTCCAGCACCACCCTTGATCTTAGCCGGCCAGTGGGCGGATCAAGCCTCTCTGCCCTGTGAATGTTTAGAAGGAAGTGGTGGTGTGTTCATACTTGCCCTTTTTTGGTTACTCTTTTGTTGTCTGTTCAGACTGTTTTTATTGTTTTACATAGTGTTCAAAATAAACTGAAACTGAAATGCGCCTTTGGTGACAAACAAAAGAAGCTTGACACATTATTACATAAGTTAAAAATGGGTTCTACAGTTATTTTTTAAATCAATTTATTTCCAACATGCAGCTGACAAAATTGAAGATAAAGGAAAAATCTTAAAAACAGAAATTAAAAGAAACAACCAAAAATATTATAAGTAATAATAACATTAATAGTAATAATTTTTAACAAAGCAATTTGATTCATATTGAAAATGGAATGGAAAGAAGCCGAGCATAATCTTGTTGCTGTGTATAGGATTTGTGCCCGTCTTTGTAACGGTAAAATCAAAGCAGAACAAAAGCTAACAGAACAAAGCTATGAAAAGGATCAGGTTTTTGGTAGATTTGGTGCAAATTTAAATGAAATTTTTTAAAAAATATATTTTCAGATATTCATTTTTCTAATGACTTGTACTGTCATTGAGCTAACAGTTCAAAATATCACGCTTCATTCACACAGGGCTTGTGACGCATGTTCAACGCCGTTTAGCATATGGTGTTCACACGGGACTGTCGCAACCTGATACCAGCAAATGTATCACGGCTGGAAAGTTTTTGATACGAAATACTATTCCAATATATGATAGACGTAGCATCACATTTATCAATATAAATCTAGCTTTTTTTACGGTATTTTAAAAGGCATTCATTGATTAGATTATTTGTTTAAAAAAACTGGTAAATAAAGTTGAATCGACTCTGAAATGTTTTACTTTAAAACAGCTAAAAGCTTAGTTTAAGCACTGTACTTTGATGCGACATCTTTCTCCATTTTCAAGCCAACACCTGCACTCCATCCCCATTTGGTTTTGTCCCAGGCAGTGCAGATGGGTCATGTGGAGTAGTAAACAGCACTGTTAGCCTCACCGGGCTTAATCTATTGAGCTGTCAGGATGAGGAAGAGGCACAACTGTACGAGAAAGGGGAAATTTATGTAAGTGTCGCACTAACGCACGCTCACATCACATCTGCCTGTTCATCGCACCCACACACACACACACTTTTTTGTTTCCTGCATGCTGTTAGTTACACAGGTGGTACTGAGGAAGGGAAGCAGCCACTAATCACTCTTCTTTTTCCCCTTGGGTTAAAGTTGAAAACTGTGCCGAGTACACAAGAATTAATGCATGAAATTATCAAGCATTTTAGTTTAACCGATCCATAAAAATATCTATGTTTAAAATAAATAAAGCCAAAATCAAAAAAGGGCAATTCAACAAAAAGATCATTAAAATTCTGTATGACAGTCAGAGGACTAGCAGACTTTTCTTCTTCCTTAAACAGATTTTTATCTATTTCAAGTTTCAAGGCAATGCTGTCTATTGTCCTTACACGAGCTCAAACATCTTTGTCAAATGTTGACAATGGAAATGTATTGGTTATTTTCAGAATGAGTAAGTCCAGTTATCTATGTTCAAACACGTTTTAATGTGTAGTAAATAATTCAAATCAGGACAGAAGGCTCTCATCACTTATTTGGTTCTTTTAGCACTGTTCTTTTGGTCTATGTGACTCATTTAAAAGAGAAACAGATGTTTTGCGTCTTTTCCCTTTTACACAGATCAAGTTAAAAGGCAAGTTGTTTACCAAAAAACAACAGAAGAGTACCATTCTAATCATCCAGTGTCTACACAATGAGATGTTGTGATGCACCAATCAGAATTCATCCCCTACTCTTACATTTAGATCTCCAAATGGAGAGTTATGGAAAAATAGTGTCTATAAATTTTGATGTTACTCCCATTCGATGACATCATCAATAGTCACTGGTAGGGTTGGGCACCGAAGGGATCTGATGCGGTTCCGGTGCTACCGCGGTTCTTTGGTTTCGGTTTCGGTTCCCTTTCGGTGCTTATTGCGGTACTTCAGTAATAAAAAATAATGCCTTTATCTTCCTAAATCCAAAGGAGAACGGCTTCAAACAAGCGCAGACTCCCTCCTGCCGTGCAGCTGTCCGCACGTAATATAAAGCATAATATAAAACTCCGTCTTAAATAAACTTAAACGTCCTTGAAATTTTAGCCTGACATTTTATTAAATTAAATCAGGAATGTGGCATTTATTTGCAGTTGTTTTTGGGCAAAAGCAATATTTTATTTCAATAATAATAAGATAAATGTCAATCACACGGCTGCAAAGCGCAGCAGATGATGACCTGCTTGGTGGTGGGCGGAGCCGAAGCTTTTGCTATCAAGGAAACGATTCATTGTTTCATTTTGGGATGGGGCTCCAGCGTTGTTTAAAAAATTTGCGCGCTTGCGCTGTTGGCGGTTTTATAT
The DNA here is from genome assembly GCA_003999625.1 of Oryzias javanicus. NCBI lineage: Eukaryota > Metazoa > Chordata > Actinopteri > Beloniformes > Adrianichthyidae > Oryzias > Oryzias javanicus. The sequence continues at coordinate 16,965,584 of CM012455.1, read as the reverse complement.
GAGCCCGCCCACGAACACAATGTTGAACCGTTCCTGCTCTGTTTCCCCCTCAACCGTAGTCGAGGAGCAGGGGAGATCTTCTCCAGGGCCGAAGGTTGCTTTTCCTCCGGGGTTCACTTCCCGTCTTTGGAGCATGCGAAGCCGAATAATTACACTTAGCTATTGTAGAGGAACTGAACTTTTATTACTTTAACTTGCAGACAAACTCGAGAACAACTCTCCGCACGCTAACGTGCGCGCGCGCGCGCCCAGCCCCTTTCCTTTCTCTCTCCTTTTTCTCTCTCTCTGCGGCACGCTCTCTCTCTCGCTCCTCTCAGAGCGCGCTGCTCCTCACATGCACACGCCCCCCAGCTTCGTAACAAGCTGAGATGCAGAAGTTGGAGCACACACTCATCTCACAACAACAAGAAAGTAAATAGATAGGCTGAATCGTAAAAAATCAGAAGGGAGTACTACAAGTGATTGACATGTCCACAGACAAATGAAACTTCAATGAAATTTGGAACCGAAATCCGGCACCGTTTGCAGCCGCATCTTTCGGTTTCGGTAGAACCGCGCAAATCATAACGGTTCCTACTTGGAACCGAACTTCGGTGCCCAACCCTAGTCACTGGTCAGAGTTGGTAAGAGTTAATACCTAAGCCCTAATCATTTTTGATGAGTGGCAAAGAAATGAGCTGACGATGACAGATTCAGACAAAGATGCAGCAACTTCTCAGAAAAAAGATGGAAAAATACTGGCTAGCATTGCGAAAATGTTGCAGGAACATAGAGCTAGCATTGGAGCGGATTTCAAAACCTTCTTCGCTGCCCTGGAATCAAGGCTTGACCTGAATCAGATCACGATTACAGAACACGACCAGTGAATAGACTCATTGGAAAGTCACGCTGAACTACAACCCCAACAAATACAAGCTCTGGAAGAAACGTGTGAAGCATTAGCCGCTAGCAATGCTAAGCTGGCGGCTAAAACGATTGATCTGAAAGGTCGCAGTTGTAGAAACAACATAATAATAATTGGCCTTCCAGAGTCAATAAAAGTTCATGGAACTTCCCGATTTACTTGTTGTTCTCGTGATGACTGTATGTTCAGTTTTTAAATAGCCTCAGTGACACGTACAGGATCCTATGCCCACCTTGTTTTATAATATGTCACATCACAACAGAGGAGACAACTGAGGCAATGGAAGTGCTTCTGGATCTCACTTTTCCAGCTTTAATTAAGTGGTGAAATCAAACTGTAAAGACATGCACAAACTGCTGCTCATTATTTTGATGTCGACTGAGAATAAAGAAAACAACAGAAGACTCCAGGTGGCTCTTTTTCCTTTGGAAGGAAAACATTCATATTTTTGGGGCCATAAACAAGTTTGTAACGTATGGTTGAAATAACCAATTCCAGTGTTATTCTCTGGCTTATCAGTCGTTTGGAGTCCGGTCACGTTGCAATCCAACCCAAGTCAGCAGGATTGGAACCACAGCCTGGAGTTTGAAAAAAGTACAACGAAATGAAATGTAAATACTATAAATCAGCGCCGAGCAACAGCAGAAAGGACAGAGTGAGGCTGATGGGTAAGCGACATATTTGCCTCCAGTTGTCTCCCTCCCACCTGTGTCTGTTCGTCTGCTTATGTTTGTTCCCAAAGAGTTTGCAACCTGTTTATTGATTAAACACATCCTTTCTCCCCACCTTAGACATTTTTTTTTGCCAAATGTCCCTTGCATAACCTCTTTACTAACACACCTACACTCACACATTACTCCCAGTCCAAAAGCATTTTCATTTTTTTTTTCTTTTTGTTGTTAAAAAAACAGAAATAACCTTGCACCTTCTCTGCCACCAACACAAACACACCAAGAGTTTAAGACATCGTGCCACACAAATCTATTCCCACTCTCTTTACACAACGGGCACGAGTAGACACACAAACACCCACACACACAGGCTGTTTTCACATTATCACAGGTCATGAGGACATTGTTTGCAGTTGCCCTTTCACAAATGTACTCGATGGCAGGCGACTGTCCTTGTGAATGTCAAAGCTGGCTATACTCCAGAGCTACACATGGTTGAGCAAACAAGCAGCAGGCGGCAATGAAAGTCTTTATTATTTTTTTTTTTATTGGGGACCTCCAAGATGAGTACGAAATCTCATGAAATGATAGATATTTATGCACTAATATCAATGCTTTTTGGCACCAGAGGAAGGAGCGAACCTCTTTCTCCCTGTGAATTCTCTGTTATTTATCACCGCCTCTCTTCTCCCATGAGCTTCCTCTGATGTGACCTTGGAGCATGGGCACTAGGAGCTGTCAGAATAAACTCCACACAACGCTTGGTGTGACTGATTTGGACGGTTGCATGCTAAAAATGTATCTCCGCCGTGTAAGATCCGGAAACTTTTGCAGTTGCAGTGTATGTGGGAAGTTTCGCTGATATGTTGTCAAACCTGAGCACCAGGAAAGGAAAAAAAAACCCAACCTACCTCCACATTTCTGCAAATTTTACTCTCTGTGCCATGTCTTGAACTAGAAAAAGTATTTTTCTGGAAATTGGACCTTGTTTTCTGTCAGCCAGAATCAAGTTGTGAACAAAACAAGAACCAATAGTTGGTCTGTGGCTCTTGGTTACAGTTACTCGATTGAGTAAAGAAAGGAGGCTTCAGGTCTGAGATTGTCTAAAAGAACCATTTTTAGCTCATGGAATCCTCAACTCTAACTTTCTGTCATAATTTTCTGTCATTATTCGAGTTTTACATTTTCCTGCAAGGATAAACATGTTAACAAGTTTGAATTTTGATCGATTCGCAAAATACCGCTACATCTTTAGATAGCAACCACTCTCGCCAATCCGGGGTTGAAAGTGGGCTCATGAGAAACTGAGACCATATACTTTCATTTGGTATCTAGTTGAACAGTTTACAACTTGATTTTAATTTAGAAAAAATAGGATTTGAGAGAGCATGTTAAATTAAAACTGTGAGTTTGCATGGCCCATAGGCGCTACACCCCCCCCCACGCACCCTTGACCAGCCCTTATTGGCCACTGGCTGAGCAGCTACTACACGCACTTTACCTTCTTATCTTACCTTTATCTTATTTTACCTCTGCCTTGGTCAGAACTGTACAAATTCCTGAAATAAACTTTTTTTTTTTTCAAAATGGCAGCTTTTCCATAGGTTTTAGCTCCATAGCCACCATATTATTTTTTGGTCTCATGGGGTGAAGAACAGATCTATATGATTTTTTTAGAAGAATTTACGGAAGTACATTCTTCGTTTTCCCTGTCAACTGAAGTTTTTAGTTAACCACACCCACATTCCTAAAATGTTCTTTCTGTGTATTTTGTTGTTTCATTCAGCTTAAGATAACAATTCATGTGAGCGATCAAAACATACAACTTCTAAATCCAACATTTTTTCCCTAGTGGCTTTATGAAATCTGCTAAATTTTTTAAAAATTCAAGATGGCGCCCTAAGATGAAAGGTATAAATGAAATGTTGGTTGTGGTACTACGCTTAACCTGGTGGTGTGTGGAAAAATCAAACAAAAGTATTGTGTGAAAATGATCAAAGTTTACTCTTTCACACAAAATGGCCGCCAAGCCATAGGTCCGGTGGCCATCCCATAATAACTTCAAAACTTCTGTTAGATATTCCTGACATATTTGTTCGGGCTTCGTTAACAGATTTTGAAATATCTTTTTGAGCAATTTTAGCCCCATTCATTTGTTGATTTTTTTCTTCCACAGTGACATTTTTTTTTTTTTTTTTTTTTAGCTTTTTGGGACCAGCGCTTACTTCCTGTTTAAAAAGCAAGAAGGGAGGGGTCAATAATGAAATTTCCAAAATGTCTTATCACAACATAAGAAAAAAAATCATGTTAAGTTGTAGTAGATTACATCACAAATGGACATTTTCCATAAGGCAAACATTAGTAAGAACAGTCTTTGCTTGATGTCTCTCTACAGCTATAATTAATTAGTAGATAACATGTTTTAGTGTGAAGAAAAATCCACTTCTCTGCAATTATAATTAACTTCCTGTCCTCTAAAAGATTAGAATAGACTGTGAGCTGAAATAGCTGCTGATTTCAAACGGCAGAAAATGAAACTGGCATTTCTGTAAATGGCAATAATCCTGGACTTAAGTAAATCTCTGAGGGTTTAATGCGCCGAGCAGGAGCTCATCTTAATTACAAAACGCAGATAAATCACTATCGGGCGTCATTTTTGGTAACGGGTCCGTTTTGTGACATGCCTGAGCTTTCTGTTTGATGTAAAATGTGAGAAGTTCAATCATGTTTCTGGAAGTAAATATGTGACAAAAATATGTTTTTTAATACATTTTGTATGTTCAAAGCCTCTCTCTGGATTTTTGCGTCAGGACTACATTTTTGGTTAAAGTTACTGACTGTCATAAAAACTAGCAAGATAATCATAAGAGAACAGCTACAGGGATGAATCTGCAGCAATGCTGAATATAGAAAATAATATTGAAAAGAGTTTTCAAAAGTAACTTTTGGTTAAAACTTGCGATAGATCATAAAATAATTTTAAAAAGGCATGCATTTCCTCTCTTTGGACCCTCCTCTGTTTAGTATGAGTACGGCATGAAGGCATATCAGTTTTCAGTTGAGTGACAGCATACAGTAGTCTCATGTTTGCAAAGGATGCCCGACTGCAGCCGCGGTCTCAGTGGGGCTCCCTACGTTAACTGCATTGGTTCCTTAATGGTAAATAGAAGAAAAGGCTTCCGTAAATCAAATTGAAATCATCCAAGTCTCTCCAGAGTTTTCCCAGATGGAAGCTTTCCATGTTGATTGGATCAATTAGGCAAACATACAGTATTTTATTGGAGAATCCAAGCAAGTATAACTAGTAAAATCATTTGGGGAAGGCAATATGTGCCATCTGAACGGCTCCTCGGTTATACCTGAGAGGCATAGATAAAACTCATAAAATCAAGTGAGTGGTTAATGAGATTTGTATGGTGAAGTGGCTTCTATAAAAGTGAGTTTTATTACATTTTTTATTCATGGCACACTCACATCTCAAGGAGAGTTCTGCGTCTCTTTTCATTTATTTAGGTTTGCTTGAAAAATCATAAAAGCGGCAGGTTTGTTACCTCAAGGTTTAATGACAGGAAAGGCTGCCAGCCCAGCGTGAAACTGTAAGTCTGAAGAAATCGGTGCATCTTCTGCCACGTACAAAAAAAGAGCATCTGATGCAAGTTTAAGAACATACTGAACACTTGAGACTACTTTTATCATATGGTATTCATACTGGACTGTCACTACCTAATACTAGCACATTAATTCACAGTTGGAAGAGGCTTGGTGCGAAATCCCGAAGCAGACCAAATTTTGAGAATCTTGCTCCAGACTTTAACCTTTACAGCTCTATTCCGATATATGAAAGACAAAGCACAAACTGCAGTTTTTAATTTCTTCTCCGTGGTCAATTTTCAAACAGTTGGCCCTTCTAATTGTTGAAAAATATGCTGAAAGTCCCTGATTGGTCATAGCGGTGAAGATTTAAGCTAGTGAAACACAACTACCATAGGGACGGAGCTGCTCAGCTCAGCTCCAAAAGCCACGCCCCCTCAGAGGAGATTTTGGAAATAGAGGCTTCAGATCAACATGAAAAATAGTTAAAAAAAACTTCATAACCATAATTTGAACAGTACTTGGAATGTTTTTTAAATAGAAATTGTCATAGTCATTGTGTTGTTTTAATGTTTTAATGAAGGAAAGAAGCTACATGAATCATTAAAGCAGGGGTCACCAACACGGCGCCCGCGGGCGCCAGGTCGCCCGCGAGCACCTCATGAGTCGCCCGCGGGTCTCTTCTAAAAATAGCCCAACTCGTGCGCTGCTCAAAATTTTAATTTTATTGTGATGTATTTTTTTGAACTCACACTTGCCTTCACAAAGAATTAAAACATCTTAACATATATGTTTATTATTGCTGAAGCCAAAAACAGCCTATCCCACTTTTAATTTAATTGTTTTCTCGTTAAAACGAGATAATCAATAACGCCGCGTCCCCTTCTCCTTTTCCCACATGGAGACACTGAGACTTTATCTGTGTTGAGATTCTTGATTTTGTGGTTAACGACAAAAACAATAGAAGAAGACACTCCACAAAGTTGTTTTGGTCAGTTCTTTTACTTATTAGTGGAGCTGCGCTCTTCAAATGCCCGAGTTAACCAGCCCCCTCCGTTTATTTCCCCCAACCCCGGCTGCTTCACATAACGCTGACATTTCGCGAATTGTGTTTTTGATTATTAATTTTCTTTAATGGAAACACAGTTTATTAAAAAAATTAGGAAAAATGTTCCAGCTGCTTACTTTTTATGGACATTCTTTTAAATACCACGGAACAGACTTCTGACACCTGCACCTGGACTGAGCGAGTCAGCGCTGCAACGCGCACCACACTCCTGTGACGTCACCCAAATGCTCCCTTTTTTAGTGAATCAAATAAAAAAAGCACACACGTGCCGTGTTTTAATGACTTATCGCTGAGTTTTGTGTTTTGTCCATTTTTATGAAACCGTGTCATTGCGACACTGTGTTTTTTCGAAATTCCTGCTTAACGGAGACAGAACACAGGCTGCTGAGTCCGTATGGTGCGTCACAGAGCCTCGGATATCGCAGCAAAACGAAGCATTTTATCAGAGAAAACGTAGAACACTGTCACTGATCCGTATATAATCGACTGATGAAAACAGTGTCGACGTTTTCTCTGAAGAACGGATTTTGCATGCAGATTTATAAAAATGACAAAGTTTGTAGCGGACTGAGTTGACGGCTGCTGTTTGTGGTTTATTTCCAAAGCTCAGTGAACGCACCACGCGCGGATTCTTGTCTGCCGTCAATCAATCTGTGCGGAGTTTAAGGAGAATAATAAGGACGGGTGCATGAACTAAATTAAAGAGTTTGGGAGCGTAATCCACTAATAAAAAAAAACAGTTAAAGAACAACTTTTTTGAAGTGTTCTTATGCTCTGTTTTTGTTGAACTACTAAAAAAAAAACGTTTTCTCGCTTTTTCCTTATAAAATTTAATATCTCGTTTTTTCTGAAAAAAAGATAAGAAAAAGAGTAAGGCAGGCGTTTGGCTTCCTTACATTATACATGAACTTATATAGCTTAGTGACCTCGAACCTAGTGGATATACAGAGAAAAAAAGTGCTGCACTTTCCCTCCATGCAGTCGGTGCTGAAAGACAATGATTCTGCATCCCAGGCTTTCTGAGCAACTAAGTTTCAACGTTGACTTGGATGCTGGACAGGTGGAGATTGAAATCATAACACTGCAAAAATGACTCCACCTCAAAGCCCACCATCACCAAACTTTTGGTGCCTTGTTGACTCAGAGAAGTACAGAGGAGTATGCACAGCAGCTATGAAGACTGCCACCTGTTGTTCAACCTATCTCTTGTGAATCAGCATTTTCTGACATGAACTTCATCAAGTGCAAACACAGACACGCCTCATTGATGCACATCTGAAAGACTCGCTCACAGTTGCAGTATCAAGCTACACACCAGATTACACTAAAACTGGTGAACAGCATGCAATGTCAGTCTTCCCACTAACAAAGAACACATACAGACGTATGTGGTAACATGGCAAAGTTAAATTATAGTATTGAAATGCTGTTCAATTCAAAAGTGTGTTCATAACACGTAGCAGTTGTAATTTTGTAAAAACATTGCATTTGGTCATTACCTCAAAATGTGACAAGATTTTTGAGATTAATAAAGTTTTGAATATTCATATTTGTTTCCTGGCTTTGTCGTTATATAATTACGATGAGAAATCAGTATTCTTCACATAGAGGAGTATCATTATTCATTATTAATAATGTATTAACTAAAGGCAAACTAAGCAAATTTATTATTTCAATTTGGTAGCCCTTCGTATGACTCAGTACCCATGAAGTAGCCCTCGGTTTCAAAAAGGTTGGTGACCCCTGCATTAAAGGGTTAATACACTACTGTCTTAATTGTCTTTATTTTTAGTCTAGTGAAACACTTGACGTTTAAAGCGAGTGATGGTCAAGATGTGTGTTTTAGATCCGATTAGTTGACTAATTTAAAAAAATAATCTGTAATTGGTCGACTATTAAAATAGTCGTTTGTGGCAGCACTGTTGTGCTGTGCTGCAAGGAGAAATGCATTTGTTTACATGGGTGTGCTCCGAAATGCAGAAGTTTACATTTAAATATAAGAAATAACCTTTTGTTTTAGCTTGACTCATTCAAGACATAAAACCAACAGGAAGAATTTTCCGAGTGCTAGCAGCTAAGCGCTAACGTAGATGACCGGGGACTATTGATAAGATCATCAAGTGATAGTGATGTTTGAATTTGAGGACACTTTTTTGTGTTAGTAGGGCTAATTGGGGGGAAGAATTCAGATTTGGACCAAAACTTGCATAGAAGAAGGCGTTCACGTTAACTTTACATTGGAAGAATTGTCTTGAACACGTGTTGCCGAGGCCATAAATGAAACCCACCCAATAAAGTTTCTTGAATTTTCTTCATGTAAATTTGGAAAATTAAATCTTATTTTTGACTTTTGTAATTCAAATTGTTTATTTTTAGGAGTGGGGGGGACACTAAATCCCCCAAAAGTAAAAATAAAAAGACAAAAACTGGGCAGAAGGCAGTTTGAGTTATAGTCTCATATACTTCAGAGAGTTGGCCAGCTGTACAGTCTTCAACTGTAAGAGTGATGGGAAAAATGGCAACGGAAGCCAAACAATAAAGACTCATATCTCCTCATTGCCCCTGCTGTGGACACGTCGTTCTTCACAATTCCGTTTGTCATTTGCTGGGTCATTCATTCCCCATCCTCCACTGCTCTTTAACTCTTTTATTCATTCCCAGTTTGCACCCCACTGTAATCCTTCTGTGTCGTCAAATCATATATTAAAGTGACAGCACAACAACAGCTGTGGTGGGATGAAGCTTGTAAATATCAATTTGAAAAAATGCTGTAAAACTCTCTTTAAAACTAATTTCTATTCTTTGATTTCTTTGCACAAACACACAATTTTCCCACATTTAATTGTTTGTCACCATTTTAACCATGGTACCTGCTGCACTCCTCTTATAAGGTGGGGCAATAGAGTATGTCACAGATTCTGCAATGTTCCAATTAGTTTGTAACAATCATCATCATATTTGCACTTCTACTGTAAGACATAGAATTTTAGAAAAATAACCGATAAAGTCCCATTGTTTGATATTTAGAGAATGTATTTGTTCAACAGTGCAGAGCATAAGTGTTTAGTCAATAAAAAATTTCACCTGAATATTTTGTAATATAACCCAATGAAATTTGGTCCATTCCTCCTTGCAGATCTTCTTGAGAGCTATGTTGTTTTGGGGCTGTTGCCGAGCAACATGAGCGTTCAACTTCCTTCCACTGTTTCTAAATCGGATTGAGGTCCAAAAGCTAGACCACTCCAGAACCTGAAATGGCTTGAACTTATACTCACTTCCTGGTTGCCCAGATGATCCGTTTGGGATCACGGAAGAGGGTTTTTGCCCAAAATCTCACCGAACATTTTCACTATTTATCCTTTCAGTCGTACTGTCCCTCTACATGAGAAACTACAAAGACAAGAGCGTATCTATCTCTATGTAATGTCTTACTTTCAAATGCAGATGTTTAACTCATAATAACCAGGTATTGTTCTCTGTTCTTTGACATGATAAACAATCTGGGAAAAATGCTTGTTATGCTACAGTAAAGCTCAATCTTCCTTTATCTCTACAGTTCATTTCATCTTTGATTGTTTAAGAAAGTTCTTTTAATTAATTTCAAACACACTTGTGTTTGTTTTTAAATTTGATTTATGGAACCCTTTTCTTCTACCTAAATATTTTTCAATTGCCTTTTGTATTTACTTTAGCTTTCATTAATTGTCTGTGGTTTGTGTTTTTTCAGGTCATTTTTATTTTATTTTTATTTTTTGCAAACGTGTTTTCATTTTAAATTTTCTGAAATGTCATGGCCAATGCTTTGAGCCTATGCTTCTGTGTGTGTGTGTTTGTTATGTGTATTTCATCTTTGTACTATTGTTTTTTTTTTTTTTTGGTTCCTACTCTCATTTGTGATTATTACATCTCGTTTTCAAGGGGGTCCTTGAAAACGAGATGTTCCGTCTCTAGGGGTCTATCCTTCCACTCTGCTTTAAATGTGTACATGAAATAAACTAGCCTAACTTCCACAATGGGGCGCTATGTACCACACCAGATTATAGGTGACAGTGTCGATGAATGATCGATTTTGGGACATATATCATACATGAGGCGCATTAAGTGAGACAAAAGGGTCATGGGTCTTTCCTTTAAACGTTATTAACTGAATTCACAGTAGGTCTAGAACGTTTTTGTAACATGCTACATGTTGGTCACGTTAGCTTATTCACAATACCTTTTTGGATGACGTTAGTCCATCATTTTAACTGAAAGTTATTTGGCTTGAAGTGGTTATTATGGTTATTATCATCAAATCAGAGTTTTCCCATAGTACATATATTTTCTGGTTTCTTAATGTGTTTTTATCGTTTTATTTTCGGAAAATTACTTTTGTTTTCAAATTTTAATTTATTTGTGATTTTTTTTTTTTCCAGAAATTTGTTTTGATTTTTTTTTTATCTAATGAGGGTTTTTTTTTTCTCTTTTTTCTTTTTTTTTTTGCATTTTTAACTGTCTTTAAAATATGTTTGCAATGAGTGATTTGTTGATGTGAACTTCAGGGCCACCACACACACACACACACCCCCTCACACCCACGCCCACATATATATTTAACCCTTATAGTTTCAGAATACAGTTCACCAATGATCACTCGAAGTTTCAATGATGTCACAATTCCTATCTCTAATTAGAGGCAATATTTGTGGCAACTATACTCTGGTAGTTTTCCTTCCTGAAGTTTGACATGATTATTTTCTTAATTTAGGCTTTATAATTACCTTACTTTACCTGTTCAATCGACTGAGAGAATTGTTTACTCATTTTTTTTTTTTTTGGGGGGGGGGGTCATGCCGAGCTTAGATAGAGACATCCAAGCTAAAAACTATCGTCAAATTAGCCCCATGCATCACAGACAAATGCTTGGCATTTACTCTCATCCAGTCATTGGCTCAGGGTCACCTGTTTCCCCCATTCCTTCAACTTCAATAGTTGTATGCACACCAAATTGCATTAAGCTACTGCCATGCAAGTGGCTCATTAGATATTTGCATCATTAGGCAGATCGGTACCTAATACAAGAGCTGATGAAGGTCAGAGTAAATGATGTTAAGCTATTAATAGTTGGTGGCTACGCTTCATCACTCTGCACAAGTAACCATCCAGCTTTGTGGGTACATTATTAGCCTTTCATATCAGTGTATTTTACACAGCCAATTTTGACATAGAAATCACATTTGTTACCACAAGATCAAGCCAAGACAAACTTGAGTCGCAGAATTAGGGGTAGTAGGCTCTGTTATTTTCTGACTTTCTCGTAACTCAACCAAGTTATTTAACAGCCGGAGGGCGTTTTGTGACTATTGTTGCTGCTCTGAAGGGAGTTGGGAAAAAGGAGTGCTATATATCAACTGCATGAATGACTGATCATGAGGTCAAAGCGGTGATTTGTTTCATAGAAAGAATACTGTTCTCATGTAGTTTTTTGTATAAGAAGCTGTTTGATCTTGAGGGGACCCTTAGTAGTCCAGGACCTTTTAAAGCTTTTTTTTTTTTTTTAAACTATCTTAAAAAATGCTCAATTCATTTATCTTTCAGTTTTTTTCTGTATCAATGCTGGATAACATTTTTTTTGTACAACCCCAGTTTCTATTTCTCAACAGTATTTTACAAAATAAATCCATGATGAATCTGAAAGTGTGGGGGGAAAAAAACTAACTTATGAGTTGTACATTTTTTTTCTTCTACTGCTAAAGTAAAAAAAATCACTAAAACTTACTAGACATTGTACCAGATCCCCAACTAGTACTGCAAATGTGGATATGTGCATACATTCAAAGATTTACTTTTTATTTTTTAAACTTTCATGACGGTGAAGACGCAACTGAAGCAATGATTATGCTAAAGTTAGATTTTCTTTTAAGTTTGAGGATAATTTACATGTGTTTGATGATGGAGCCCTAGAGATTAAAGAAAAATGTTCCCTTAAATTAATCAGTTGTAGCCACAATTTAACATTTTGTATGCTCAAATTAGCATTTTGTGGCTACACTTCAGTGTTTTATGGCCATAATATAGCATTTTGTTGCTGAATATAAGTATTTTTTTAGCATTTGTATTAACAAATTAGGATTTTGTGTGAACAACTTAGCATGTGTGGGCACAAATTTTTTTTTTTTTAAGCATTTCTGAAGACAAATCTGTATTTTGTCTGCACAAACTACTATTTTGTGATCACAATTTAGTATTTTGTTGTCATAAGTTAGCAATTTTTTAGGATTTCTGTGCAAAAATGATCATTTTTGCTAGCACAAATTAGCTTTTTTTCTCATTCAGGACATTCACCTGCAATCTAGTTTATTTGGCATATATTTTCTACAAACACCATAAAAAACTAGATCGAACTGTTTTTATGTTAAATAACAGTGATCCAACATATTGAGACAAAATAAAATGTATAGATCTGAAGAAAAACTCTAAACAATTAGAAAAATATCTAGAAACCGGGCAAAGCTCCATTAACCTTCTGTAAATACAATGTTCCAAGTATTTATTCCAAAGGGATGCACTAATATGCCTCAGAACTTTCAGAACATGCAAAGGACTAGGCTCCGCCCATACAGTGGCAAAGTGTACAGACAGTCTGACCTGCTGTCTAGAAATCAGATAAAAGTCAGTTTATTGTCCGATAAATAAAAATTGTGAATTTCAAAAATCTTGTAAAAAAAAAAAAAGGTCAATAAATGAGACATTGTTCGTCATTGCAAAATGTTAAGAGTTTGACTATTTGTGTAATGATGGAGACTCGTGGTACATGGTCGGCTTGAGCCCTGAGGTGGTTTTCGGGGCTCAGCACAAAAACCATTACCGCTGACCTTGTGGTTTTTATGATCCCTCTTGAATGGACATCGTTTGCAGCTGCCGTGCTTCTGGGAAATTCCTTAAGAGATTTATAGACAAAGAAACAGAGTTCCATGCAGACTATGTACTGTACTGTAGCCAGATGTGTGCTCTCATAGAGAACGCTGCTGTGCATAGAAAAGACCACGAAGACAGTTAAGGAAACTCACTTTAAAGTGCGTTAAATTCAATTATCCAATTACATTATAGTAAATCTCGTCTATTGTTCCTCATGCTTTTGGGTCTTTTATTCTCAACCATCATTCATGACATGGTAGTGTTGGAGCACCTGCATGTACATAGACAAATAAACCTCACCAAAGCCGTAGAGTATGGCATTTATCAGCTACTGGCAATATTTGACAAAACAAGTATGTTTTTTTGTCCTATCAAAAATCAAAGCTGTGTTTATAATTGTATTCAGAGCCAGTCAAAAAAAATAAAAAAACAACAACCTGCAATTCGTCGAGGCTTTTTGTATGAGTGCAGCTCCTGTAATCATGCGCGGCAGCTGTGTTGACAGCGGTTTTCTGGATGAGCACTCTCCATCACATACTTTTGTAAGTCAATGGGGGGGGGCTCCTAGGTGCACAGTGGTTTAAACATGTGGTTAAAAGCCTTGCATAGCAGGTATGCTAACAAGTAAAGCCTTTAAATTCAGAAGATTTTGAATTTTTTTATGCTTTTATCAATAATAAAAATGTTGTTAATGTTAATTTTTTTCCAGTTAACAGACTACTTGGAAAGGTTTTTCCACTTGAAACTATACTGGGACTCACAGTAAACAGATGTGCACCACATAAAACCCATTGGATGCTGCATCACAAAAGTCCAACTTTCACAAAAGTTTGGAGCAAAAATAAAAAACAGAGAAATTAGCCATTGATAAAACAAAGGCGTGCAGAATAATAACTTTTATTTTAAAAAATAAACCAACACACTCGCCATAGTTTAGTCACAGGAGACTACCAAGCAGTGTGTTATAATTCCAGGCAGCTGCGTGTAAAGTTGGATAAGCCAGAACAAACAAGACGTTCTCCAATGAACCCTCCAAAGTATTGTTTGAAGGGAAGGGAAGTATGAATTGAAGAATTTCTTTTTTTTTTTTTTTTTTTTGAGTCAGAAAAGTACAATTCCCAAAAGATGGAGAAAGAAAATCCAATTGATTTCAGCTTTTAACCTTTGCGTATACTCAAACACTGTACACTCCTCCAGACGGACCCCGATACACAAAACTCTGCCCTAAAGTAGGTTGGAGTTTGGTGTAGTAGTTTTTCTTCTTGCTCTTTAGCCAAGGACAATTTATGAAAATGTTCCCAAAAACTTTATCAAGTTTTTTTGTAGAAGTCCAACTTTTACTTTTAAAGGCACAGATAAACTATGCCTTTAAAAGTAAGAAATATTTTAACAGATACTTTATCCTAAGAAAATTATAAATGGCATAAACGTTTATAGTGCTTTACTACCTTCTTAGAAGTCCCAAAGCGGTTTGCAGTCACAGACTTTTTCACACACACCGCAACCGAACACTGATGCCAACCTATAACTATCAGGAGCAATGTGGGGTTCAGGTTCTTGCTCAAGGACATTTAGACACCGGGGTGCGCTGAGCGGAAACCAAACCTACGATTTTCCAATCAGAGGCTCCATGACCGCCAAATGGTGAAAAATTAAAAAACTCAAGAAAATAAATATAAATGAGGTTAAAAAGTACATAATCAGATTTAGATTCAAAATTGCAGTGCTCAGCAAATTTTATTAATTTAGCTACAGCATACAACTCTGCTAATCTCTGTTACTGATAAGCTTTGTGACATTGGTTTCTCTGAAAACTCGCTGTTATGGCTCTCAAACTATTTTAAAGAAAGAAAGCCGTGTGTTTAACCAGAACAATTTCTTTCCCACCCCCGTCATGTCAGCAATGGCGTACCACAGGGTTCTATCATTGGACCCACTCTTTTTTCCACATATATCAATGACATAAATGTGTCTGTGAGAGATTCCCTCGTTCATCTCTATGCTGATGACACAGTTCTTTACTCCATTAACCTCACTGGATTTAGTGAGAAAACTGCTTCAGCACAGTTTAAATTAAATCCAACTTTCCTTTCCCAGAAAGATAAATGTTACCGAGACACAAATCATGTGGTTTGGTAAGAAGGGACATCTACCATCAAATACCCCCACTATCTGTTCTGGGACACCCCCTGAAGAGGTTACAGAGTATAAATATGCTTGAATCTTAGACGATATTTTCTCCTTCTCAACCCACATTGACTATTTGCAGTCAAAGGTTAAATCAAATATAGGCGTTCTCTACAGAATGAGCTTTTCCTCATCTTCTCTTTTAGACGAACATTGATTCAAACAACCATTCTTCCTATTCTTGATTAGGATTATGTTATCTTCAGATCGGCTTGTAAGCATTTTCCAAAAGTTGGAATCCCTTTATCACTCTGCTATTCCGTTCATAATAAATGCTCCATTTAAAACTCAGCACTGTACACTTTACTCATCAGTGAATTGGACGTCTTTGTTCACTCATCAAAAAAAGTATTAGCTACTGTTAGTTGACAAAACTGCTTGGTCTGTCTCCACTGTTGCATCCTTCATCCTCCACATCCCAAAATCAAACTTTTCACTTAGTTTTCTATCTTCTTCATCTGCTGCAGCCAGATACTGGAATGACTTACAAAAAACTATTTTAATTCACAAGCAGATGTTAAAACCCATCTTAATGGACATAAAGATAAATGCTGAAGTCACAATGATTTTAGGGTGGGTTGTGTTTCTATCTGATTCTATTCAACTTTATTTTTTTAAACCTTAAATCCCTTTCGTTCTTTTCTCAAAAAGTCTTTTGCCAGGCTACAGTTGTAAATAAGAATGTCGTTCGTAATCCGTCCTGCCTTCATAAACAAAGGTTAAATCAAATATTAAATAAATAGATAAATAACCCAAGAATTGGGTTGAAGAAAAAAACCCAGTTGTACAAGAAATATATCAGTGTCTACACACTAGGGCCAGGGAATGTCAAAATGTAACCAAAAAGGTTGTAATATTGATGTTTGTATTTACTGTAGGTGCTATACTTGATCCACGACTAGGACTACAAAGTGGATTTATGCATAAATTCAAAGAAAAAAAGTTGCTTTTAAAGCTGTCACAATGATGAAGAAACAAATGAAGCCATTATCCTGCAAAAGTTTGATTTTTTTTTAAGTTTGAGGCAAATTTTCATGGGTTTGATAACAATTAACAAAAAAAAACTGCTGATCTTTGTTTCTGCCTGTTCTCTCTGTTCCTGGCTTTCTGTTTCCCTCTCCCACTCACACATGATGATCTCTCATGCTGAATTGATTACAGCAGCTGTTTGATTCCTGGCCATCCATCTGCTCCAGCCTCCAAATTGTAACCTCTCCAAAAAAAATGGTGTCTGGTTATTCTCACATCCTCTTTTCCCTTCTGTGCCACTTCCATCAACAGCCTTATTATTTTCCCCCGAAGCACATCAAATCAATATCAACCACTTTCACGGACTTTGGCGATTTGAAATATTGGTGAGAATTCATATATTTTTTAAGACAGATTCAGATCTAATTGTTTTGTGGTTGAAAGAACAAAAGTAACAGAGAATTTGTTTTTTTTTTGTATTTCTTTTTTGTTTTAAAGTCATCAGTTTATGACTTTAAATCTTATAAATTTACTAATAAAACATTAATTAACTGCAAATCAAACAGAGAAGTTTCCAAACATTTACAACAGTTTAACCATTCAGCTTATCTGTTGAAAGACACTTTTTATAGTCTAGTCCACATGTGTAAAAGTCAAGGCCTGGGGGCCGGATCCGGACCTCTGGGTAATTCTATCCGGCCCTCCAAATCATTTTATTTTATTGTTATTTATGATCCAATGTTATTTTACGTTCATTTCTAGCTTGTATAATTTTGACAAAATACATTTTTATGAAGAGTAAAATATTGAAAGTTATTCAAGGATTAAGTTGATTTATTATTGAATAATATTCCTGCTAAAACGTTATGATATTAAAGTCTTAAAAATGTATCTTCAGTGTGTTCAATAAAAATGCCCACGACCAAAGGTGTGTTTTGGATTTTAGCCCCCTGTGTGATCGAGTTTGACAACCTTGGTCTAGCAGAAATGCAGCCGCACACATCGTTCGCTTGCTGGACTGGAGGCTCACTTCGACTTTAATCTCATAAATTTACAAGAAAAAAACAGGTAAAATTACGAGATTTAAAATCGTAAATTTACAAGGAAAAACTTATAAATTTACAATTTTAAATCACGTAATATCACTTTTTTTGATGGCCCTAATACTTCGTTGTATCAATCAGCTGGCACTTCTGTGTTTTGAAAACGGAGCATGATTCACTACCAAATCTGCCCTTGAAATAGCCCCTGATTGGTCAATATTTCAACCTGTTTAACACATTTAATTGCAGAGTTTGCCCAAAAACCAAACTTAAAAACTTTCATACGGATGTGTAAATAGGAGAGGTTTTAACCCTTGTGGGTCATCTAGACCTAATTTGTCTTAATTTGTGTTTTTCTGTGAGAATTTTATACGATGTGCTCATTCAATTGAAAGTTATGTTTTGTTGGATGAACATAATGTGTCTAATAATACTGTAAGTCCTTTGGGAAGACTGCCACCTCTACAGCATTCATTTATATATTATTTTCAACAGTTTTATCACACTGAATAGATTGATGCAAAGTTTTGGACCAGGTGGTCTTTTTGGATCCACCTCCATTTTTTTTTTTTTTTTTTGACATTGTTTCCAGCCTCAAATTGGTTCCATCACTGCAGCCTTGGACGTCCAAACACAAAGGAATCTGCATTGCTTGCCAGTGGTACTTACACTGCATCCATCATTATTTTGTGTTCAGTGCAACAGAAATATCATACCTTCATGTGCACGCCAGAGCGTATTTGCTTCAGCCAGTGAATGTGACTGTAACAAATGAAAAATAAATAAATAAGCCCGGATATTTACAACTGAGTAACGGCTTCGGAGGTGGTTTATTTATAAGCTGCTTCACGCCGAAACATGTCAAACAAAAAATTTATGATCCAATCTGTGCATGTGAATACAGTTCTGTCAGCTGGGATGCATAGTCTTTGTCCTCTTAGGCATGTTGGAAATCACTCATAAGATAATTATCGAGTCACGGCCTAAAATATGCACCGCTGCCTCACGTGTCGCTGCAATTTACCCTGCATTCTCATTTTTACGGTTTGTCCTGCGCTTTTTCACACCCAACTGATTTGACGATTAATAATAAAAAAAAAAAAAGCTTGACCTTTTGGGTGAAATGCATAAATACCGTGTTATGAAAGTAGTTTGTGAAGACTAGAACAATGTAGAAATTGGAGTACATACGAGTCAAAATGAAAAGGAGAAAAATGCTTTAAAATGAGTGTAATACAGACAGTCAGTAAATGCATTCTTAAAGCAGTTTACTCATCCTTCTATGTGAGTGAAAGCAGCAACTCCAGGAAAGGCTTTCTTGCTGTTTAAACAGATCAATGCAGAGTTTTCTGCAAAGAAGGTCTCAGTTCACTTAAATGAATGAATTATGATTATTGTCATTTCAACAAATACAAGAACAGGCTTATGACCTTATTTCTTGGGTAGCTATTTTGCTAATTTGCTTGTTTATCCTTAACATCTATTACTGTAAGGAGTCCAAAAATATCAGTTCTGTTGTGGTATAGAGTAAGATAACTGTCAAAATCAAACATATGCTCATCGCATTGACGATAAAACAGAACGGGACCGAGCGAGTGTGCGCCTTACCTCAGACTCCAACCACATGAAGACAATTTAGACGACATCAGTGAGCTGTGATTGGTCCAAGTTGATTGAAGTCAATGATATGGCAACCACTCTCACCAATCAGGAGGGAGTTTAGTGGAGGTCTACAACCCAACGTGATTCTGTCTATCAAATATTTTGAAAGTACAACGTGAGACTTTTATTGATTCATCTGATTGGTCAGTTTATAACTTAAACTAAAGAAAAAATAGAGTTAAGAAGAACTTAGCATCAACAAAAACATGATTAGAAAAAAGGTAGTAGAGCAAGAATGGTTATTCTGACAAATTGAATGACTGAGTAAAAGCTGTTTATTTCTAAATAGAAGTCTATATGACTTCATCTTCTTAGAACCAGGAGGTACATCCTATGTAGAACACCAAGGGGGAGGGGTCACTCAGTCTAGTGTCTATAGTCACTGGCTCAGACAAAGTTCTGTAATGTAATTACAATGTAATGTAATTGTAATGTTTGTAATGTAGAATTTGGTAACAAATTTTCTTTGTTAAGAATATAACTTTTCTTTAAAATTTAAATTAAAAAAGTTCCCTATTAGAGTACAGTCAAAAATACGTCACAGGGTCACATTCACAAACCAAGTCATGAAATATCGATTCAACAAAGTACACGTACTGTCTAAATCTAAATTGTTCTCTGCAAATTCTTGATGTCAAAGTTGTGTGAGCAGCTTAAATAAACCCAAACATTAACCCTAGAACACTTTGGTTTTTTAAAAATTACATCATCACTTTTGACAGGTAATTTATCCCAATATAAAAAGTATTTGTCATGAAAAATAGATCAAAATGACAACACATGGTAAATCAGAGTAGTTTATTTTATTTTCAACTGTGGTTTATGTAACAAAATGGAGAAAAAAAATTAAACATTCTTGAAAATTACTGAAAAAATAGGAATTAAAAAAAATTGTAAAAAATAAATAATTAAATAAATAAATAATAATAATCACACTGGACACTTGGGTCCACCCACTCCTGGGACATGTGACATGACACTCAGGAATACTTTTACTCTGGTGAAAATCCTCCGGTGAAAGTGCTATTGGGTTAACAAAGATAAAATATAGTTCCCTATCCTGTTGTCATTTAGGTTGTAAGAAAAGGGGGGAAAGAAAAACTTTTTATTCTCTTCATGGTGTAACTTTCACAAACTGAAACTGAAAACTCTGAGGATGTCAGAGTCTGAGCCTCTGGTTAATCTTGTTACGACTGCAAGCTCCAATGCAGTATGTGAAAGGAGAATGTAGGCAGAAGCGTCTGGGTGACAGCAAAACTGGTGTCATCGGCGGTTCCGTTGCAACGGCAAGACTGGAGACAGTTTGCTCGTTCCACACCTCTCCCGGAGCCAGAGCTCCTGGGAGAACGCATAATAAGGGGATAGCTCTGACTGAGCTGCAGGGTGGCAGCTCCACCTCAAACAGCCCATTTTAAACTCAATTACCACACATCTACAGCCCTGCCTCTATTCTCAACAATCCCAGGAAACACAAAGGCTAAGAGTCCCACCCCCTAAAAAATAAAAAAAGAAAAATAGGAAGCTTTATCTTTGGCTGCTCGAGCAGCAGAACACGTAAGTGTTAGTCTGAGCATGGGGACTGAGGCTGCAAATGAAGTCTGTCACATCAGCATTTGCAGCTTTTCATAGCTCAAGAATGTCCCAAATCCGGGGAGAGCGGAGAATATGCAAGCTAGATTTTAAAATGAGATCCGGCACGGGGATGGAAACACGGAGCCAGCAGGCCATTGCGGTTCTGTAATATTCCTTCATCATCCGGCAGAGAGAACAAGACGAGGGCCATTGCATAAACTGCGAGGCCTGACTTATTTTACAGAAATAACTGGGATTTTTATAGGCTGCGGGGAGGGCACGCATGCATCACTGAGATTGGGAAATCCACAGCCTGAGACAAAAATGAAGCCACCAGACTAATTTACGCCCCATATACAGAATGAGACTGTGCCCATAAAACCATTTTTCCCCTAATGCAATGCTGCTATTTTTCCATTATATCTTATATCAACCTTGTCAAAACCTACTAATGAGGTTTCCCTTTCAGGAGGTGTTTTTTTTGTGTGAGTGTTCCAACATTAATAAAGTCAACAAGTGTTTGGGCATGGTGGGAGTGCCTCCCATGAAAGTTGGATTAGCCGCTATGCTTCTTTCTAAACATTATTTAATGCATTTCTACATATGCCTTCTTAAACTTAGGTCAGGCTACCGGATTGTTTTATTTTATGTGTCATCATTCATTTCATAATAATTCATCAACATGTTTTAAACAACAATGGAAAACAAATACCTAAGCGTCTTTAATTACCTACTCTCTTCGTCAATTTACATTGTGAGCCCTTTAATTATGCAATTCATCACATTTTAAACATGAAAAACAGCATATAAGCACTCTAATTAAACCTTCTCAAAGGTTTTCTGAAAGGGCTCGTAAATCACGCAAATTGCGTGGATATATGTTTGTTTTTTCTGTGGTTTTTTTTCCCCCCTCTATGCTTCATGTGTTGCCATCAATCCTCCTACCTCCTGATGGAGGCTAAGTGTTTTTGGAAGCAGGAGCCATGAATTAATTTTAAAAATCGTCGCTTGCCGTAGCATCTGCTTCTTCAGTTAATAATTTACTACTACAGTGGTTTGTACAGGAATTTTTTTTTAGGATGGTTGTGGTGGTTGAGCCTCAAACCACCACCACATAGGTGTTGGTATTTTCTTTTTCTTTAAAAATGTACTTTGTTTACTTAAAATAAATTGTATGGGTGCACACATTTGATTTATTTTAAGTTTAAATACAGTTAATTTACTTTTTGTTTTTCTGAGTTTCATATCAGGTGCTCCACATCTTCCATAATCAGCAGAGGAGGTTGGGATATTCCACCGGCAAGACTGCAGGGATTCCCAACACTCCCACTGGACTTTATTTTTGTTTCTTTGAATGTAAAATATTTAGTTTTTTCTTTGAAGACAATTTTGATTATTTAGATGTTTGTTTATTTTGTATTTTCTCTGTTTTGCTGTCGTAGTTTCATTTGTTAGAGTTTGTGGTTAGTCTTTTTCTCCCCTCCCTCATGTGTCCATATGGTTTGCCCCAGTCTATATAAGTTTCCCCATTGTGTCAGTATGGAGAGTCTGGTCAAGTCAAGTCAAGTCAAGTCAAGTCAAGTCAAGTCAAGTCAAGTCAAGTCAAGTCAAGTCAAGTCAAGTCAAGTCAAGTCAAGTCAAGTCAAGTCAAGTCAAGTCAAGTCAAGTCAAGTCAAGTCAAGTCAAGTCCTCTATGTTTGTTAGTTAATTTAGTTATATTTTTCAGTTGGGCCTTAAGTTATTTTTTTGTTCTTGGAAACAAATGTACCGGTCTTATTAGCTTTTACAAAATAAAAGGAAAATAAAACTTCTTGTAAGAAGAAACTCCCAATGTCCACTGACTCATTGTGAACCTTCACAATGGTCAACGTAGAACGTGGAGCTAATGTGGGGAGGCAAAAAAAAGATAAAAATGTATTGCTAATTTTAATCATTTGCTTCCATTAGTATTTATTCCTAAATGAAACCACTAGAAAACAGGGTATTTTTTTTTTGTGGATTTGTACCACACATCTGTGCCTCTAAATTGCCCTTATATTGATTAACAATCTGCTTCAAAAGCATGAACTACCATTATGGTCAAAATGGTAAATACTTGTGTTGTCCTGAGCATGTGTTCCAGAATGCGCAGAACTAGCGTATGGCCCATAATGTTCACACTGGACAAGAAGGGAGGGGCTTCCTCCTCTCCTCTTTTGCTACTGTTAACTAGCTCATGTCCACGATCAACAGTTAAAAGAGGCTTGGTGGAAAACGTCAAAGTGGTGCAAATCTCATGAATCTTGCTCCAGACTTTTTCTTTCACAGCTCTATTCCGATATATGAAAGACTTGGTGTCAAAGAATTCCGTCCGGACCCAAACCACAATTACTACTTCCTCCTCCATGATCAATTTTCAAATGGGTGGCACTTCTGTGAATGAAAAAGAACACAGATTGATCTGTTTTCTAGCTAGTCTAACTTAAAACCCATTTTCAGTGGCTACGCATTTGTACCTTGAAACTGAAAATAGTCTTAAATACTGTATATATGTGTAGTTGCACATGAAAGTGAGAGTTTCAAACACAGATGTCTGGGACATGGAAAGGTTTATGTATTTTCAAAGACTTTTCCTTGAAAGTGGCCACTTGAACGTCAAGGGTGCTGTGAATGTAGCTTCAATAATAATAATGGATTTGATTTTTCTCCGCGTTTCCAGATTCTTAGAGCACTTACAATGTAGATCTATTATTCATTCACTCTTCATTCATACTTACACTTTACAGTCAGTCCCCATGCAGACACATTCACACATAGATGGAGAGATGTGTGGTTCAATGTTTTCCCCAGGAAACAAATGGGCGGAAAAGGGAAGCAAACCTGTCGGTAGACTCTCACTCCTCATATGGTCGTACGGTTCAGCCCCCTTCACTTAACTTTTTGACGTGCAGGCTATTGCCATTAAATCACTGGTCCCCAACCCTTGGGATGCAGTAACACATGCAGAACCAGTACCTGGTTAGGGTATCAGGTTAGGATACTGGTACCAGGTTAGAGTATCGGTACCAGTCCGCGTCCCAAGGGGTGAGGACCCTTGATTATGGTAATCATTTTTGCCCAGTCTATGGCCGGAGGCTGGAGACCGCTGATTTAGTGGGAACAGCCAGCACGTCAAAAAACTACGAGTTGGGGGACACCAAAAACCACCAAAAAGTGTCACAAAGGGAGCCCGAATCTTAAGACGAGTTGGGATCTTCTGATTGGAGGTCAACCATTGACAACCACGTTTTTTTCCCCTGAACATTTGAAAGTTGTTTTTCTTTTTGTTTTGTTTTTTCTCACAATCTCCTGAAATACTAGGTTTTTTGAGGAATCCCACCCCCAACTTTCTTTTTTTACCACAGTAGCTTAAAATAAACTAGATTTGCAATTCCCTGAAGAAATTGCGTCTGATTGCTGAAAGCAACACCGATCTAAAACATTGTTCACAAAGAAAGGATTTAGAGCATGTTAAAAATCTGTGACCACATCCACCTCTATAAAATTACGATTATTTCAAAAACAGTAAGGACTTTGGCCAATTGAGTGGTACCATTGAATTCGGGGTAGTCTAAATAGGGTATGTACCAATTTTTGTCAAGTTTGAAGAAACTTTGTTGAATAGGGAGCAAAAAATGTGTTTTACGAAAAATTGCAAATAGCGAAAAATCTAGTTAGACGGAAGTCCATGGTCCCGTTTGAAAAACGTTCATTAGCATCGAAGGAACACACAGGAAAAGAAAGCCACAAAATTCCGACTTACGGATTATAGAGATAAGGCCAAAGACAATTGTATTTTTCAAACGACCCTCTGGTGCGCTATAGAAGGAGCATTGACCTGTAATTTTAAGAATAATTTAGTAATGCCCTATGATATTGGAAAGTTTCATGAAATTATCTTAAGTATTTTGTAGGATATCAGCATTTAAAGGTGCTCTCAATGCAACTGTGTGCCATGTTTTTTATTTCCACTAGATGGCAGCATTGCTCTTTCAAAGATTCCTGTGGCATTATTTCAAGTTTGTCCATGTATAGGGGAAAATATTTTTTAAAAATTTATATAAAATCAACGTAAACCCAAATGGTACGAAATTTTAAACAAACATCTCCTTGATCAGCCTAACAAACTACAAAGTGTGGATTTTGATATCTGCAATTATCTACAAGATACGAGGACCCATCCAAAGTTAGCTTATCCTTCTTAGTCACCACTAGGTGGCGCAGCAATGCTGTATTCTAGTATGTTATACAACACACCTCTTACAACCTATATGTTACATTTTATTTAGCTAGGTTAAGTAGTTTTTGATAGATAGAGCCTTAAACACAATTGCCTTAATATAGCGCCACCTATTGGAATATTTCACAATATTTAGTTGAGTGTTATCAATGTAGGATGAAGTTAGATTTCAATATTTGTTAAGTTTTGTCAATCTTTGTAGGATCTAGAGCATGTTAAAATCTGGGACCACACACCTCATTAACATTACGATTATGACGAAAACGGTAAGAATTTTGCGGATTGAGTGAAACCATTGAATTCGGGGTAGTCTAAATATGGTATGTACCAATTTTTGTCGAGTTTGGTTAAACTATATTGAATAGGGAGCCAAAAACGTGTTTTACGAAAAATCGCAAATAGCGAAAAATCTACTTAGACGGAAGTCCACGGTTCCCTTTGAAAAACGTCCATTAGCATCTAAGGAACACACAGAAAGAAAGCATACATTTCTGACTTGCGGTATTCGAGAAAGAGGCCAAAAACGATTTGATTACTAAAACAACCACCTGGTGGCGCTATAGAGGAGCATTGAGCTGTAATTTAATAGAACTTGTAGTTTACTATACCCTATGATACTGGAAAGTTTCATGAAATTATCTTTAGTATTTTTTAAGATATCAGCATTTAAAAATGCTCACAATGCAAATGTGTGCCATGTTTTTTTAATTCCAATAGACGGCAGCATTGCTCTTCTACAGAATCGTAAGGATTTAAATAAAAATCATATAAAATCAACGATAAGACCAAATGATACGAAATTTTAGACTTAACATCTCCTTTGTCAGCTTAACAAACTACAAGTGGTTGCACGTTGATTTCTGATGTTAAAAATCTGTGACCACACACCTCATTAGCATTACGATTATTTCGAAAACGGTCTGGAATTTCGCGGATTGAGTGGTACCATTGAATTCGGGGTAGTCTAAATAGGGTATATACCAATTTTTGTTGAGTTTAGTGAAACTATGTTGAATAGGGACCAGAAATCGTGTTTTACGAAAAATCGCAAATAGCGAAAAATCTAGTTAGACGGAAGTCCATGGTCCCAATTTGAAAAACGTTCATTAGCATCCAAGGAACACACAGAAAAAGAAAGCACAAAATTCCGACTTACGGTATTCGAGATAGAGGCCAAAAAAAAATTACGAACTTAAACGACCGCCTGGTGGCGCTATAGAGTACCATTGAGCTACAATTTTAATATAACGTGTAGTTTACTATAGGCTACAATACTGGAAAGTTTCATAAAATTATCTTCAGTACTTTTTAAGATATAAGCATTTAAAGGTGCTCTCAATGTTAAGTCAATGGGAAAAATAATTCATAAAAATATTAATATAAAATCATTCATAATTCTGAAGCATACCAAAAGTAATAGCACACTTCTACCAATTGAGCTTTACAAACTACTTTTGAAAGCATTTTGATATCTTTAAAACTGTAGGAGGAGTAGCGATCCAAAAAAAGGGACGGAATAAAATATAATAACTAGATTTGCAATTCCCTGAAGAAATTGCGTCTGATTGCTGAAAGCAAGACCGATCTGAAATATCCTCTAGCTGTGAGTGTTAAAGACCTTCTGTACGACGCGCACGCCAAGTTTTGTCCGCGTAGGTCAAGTACTTTTGGAGATATTAGAGGAAACGACAGGAATTGGCTGTAACGCCACCTACGGGAGCACCGTCGTGAAAGTTGTTGCGCTTGTTCATCTTACACTGTGGAAGAAGTCTTGTAAGTTTGGTGAAGTTATGTGAAACTGTTAAGGAGCTGCAGCGTTGCAAACATTACAATCTCAGTCTGTCTAATTTGCATGACGTGTTACGCAAAAACCGTACGGAACCATGGAAAACGGATATTACCATTGGATTTGTGATACACCAAATAGGGTATGTGTTGAAAACTGCAAAGATTCGTCAAAGTACGTGACACAGGGAGTCAAAATAGTGTTTTGCGAAAAAATCGTCAATTGCGAAAAAGTCTTACACAATAGAGATCGCTAATGAATATAGGCTATTATTTTACTATCCAATGAGTCACAAAGCAGTAAAAGGTAGGGCTTAAGACAAATGCACTTGGAGAATAAGGCCTATACACTTTAGTGCTCCAACTGACCACCTGGTGGCGCAATAGAGCCAAAATTGGTTGAGCATTTAAAGATTGGTCTGAAGTATCTACTTACAAAGTTTCATACCAGTTGATCAACTACTTTTCAAGATAATAGTGATTTAAAGTTTGTCCCATGTATTTTAATAGGGGGAAAACGTATATTTAAAAATTCATATAAAATCAACCGTAAACCCAAATGGTACGAGATTTTAAACCAAACACCTCCTTGATCAACTTAACAAAATACAAGTGGTTGCAAGTTGAAACCTGCAACTATTTGGAAGATAACAGGACTCATCCAAAGTTAGCTTATCCTTCTTAAGTCACCACTAGATGGCGCAGCAGAGCCCTTTTTCAAGTATGTTATACAGGTCCCTTCCTGCAACGTATGCGTTGAATTTTATGTAGCTAGGTTGAGTAGTTTTTGAGATAGAGGCTTAAACACCTTTTCCTAAATTATAGCGCCACCTTTTGGACTATTTTCATAAAACTTTTCATACTTCTTTATCACTGTAGGATGAAGCTATATTTTAAAACTTGTGAAGTTTTGACAATCTTTGTAGGATTTAGAGCATGTTAAAAATCAGTGACCACACCCACCTCATTAGCATTACGATTATCTCAAAACGGTTAGGAATTTCGCGGATTGAGTGGTACCATTGAATTGGGGTAGTCCAAATAGGGTATATACCATTTTTGTCGAGTTTGGTCAAACTATGTTGAATAGGGAGCCAAAAACGTGTTTTACGAAAAATCGCAAATAGCGAAAAATCTAGTTAGACGGAAGTCTATGCGTCCCAATTTGAAAAACGTTCATTAGCATCCAAGGAACACAGAAAAAGAAAGCATAAATTTCTGACTTACGGTATTCGAGATAGAGGCCAAAAACAATTTGATGTCTAAAACAACCACCTGGTGGCGCTATAAAGGACTATTAATCTACAATTTTAATAGCACGTGTAGTTTACTATACCCTATAATATTGGAAAGTTTCATGAAGTTATCTTCAGTATTTTTGAAGATATGAGCATTCAAATGTGCTCCCATGTTTAAGTCTATGGGAAAAATAATTCATAAAAATATTAATATATCAACCATAGGTCCAATCAAAAAACTGAATACAAGCACACTTCTTGGAGCCAACACTACAAACTGTATAAGTTTCAACATTCTAACTACGAAACTGTAGGAGGAGATGCGCGCCGAAATTTGACGGAATAAGAAAATAGAATAAGAAGTAAGAAGAACTAGATTTGCAATTCCTATAAAGAAATTGCGTCTGATTGCTGAAAGCAATACCGTATTAAAGCAATTTTAAAGCTGTTACTATTAAAAGCCAAAAATACCCACTTTATAGATGTACACATATGTCAGTTTCCCCAGATGTAGAGAAATTGCCTTTCAAACTTTCATCAGACCACCACTAGATGACGCCAAAGATTTTAAACTTTACATTTTATAAAAAAAAACAAATTCAGTGTTCAAGACATTAGGGTGTTTATTTTTTGTTTTATCTCCTGTAGTTTCAGAGAACTTCGCTTTGGCTGCATTAACACTGTTCACAGAAACCTAAAGTCTTTAAATGCAAATTCTTAAAGGTTGAGAATGAAATTGTTACATCTGCAGAGACCAAGCTTCTTTGTTGTCACTGAACAGCAGGTTTGACTCTTCACTTAGAGTTTTTCAATTTCTGTGTTTTAACTCTTTCACATTTACAAGTTGTCATTAGTTTTTCTTATACCATTCCTTTGTTATTCTTTATAATATGGATATTGTACATGCAGTAAGCAAGTCTCACCTGCAGGGACTCTTACATGCAGTAAGCAAGTCTCACCTGCAAGGACTCTTACATGCAGTAAGTACACCTCACCTGCAGGGACTCTCACCTACAACACATGTTTTGCCATGTGTCCACACCAATAGCAGCCCCATGGGAGAAACCCCATCCAACAAACAGACACAACTTAAGGTTGTGGAGAGGCCAATTATTAGAGGCATTTGCTGGGAAATTTCTTGGTCTCTTTAATTAGGCTTTTAAATAGCTTTTATAGCTGTAATTGTTCACTTTCAGGATGTTTTTATTTTACAAACAAACTCTTAGTGAAACATTTTTAAAGCTGTGCTGCTATCAAAAGCCAAAAATACCTACTTTAAATATGTACGCACATGTCAGTTTCGCACAGATCTAGAGACATTGTCCTCTTAAAACTTTCATCAGACCACCACTTAGATACGAGCCAAAGTTTTAAACATTATATTGTTTCATTTAAAAAACAAAATTCAGTGACCAGACATTAATGTTTTTTTTTTTTCGCTTTTAATATTACTTGTAGTTTCAGAGAACTCTACGGCTTTGCTGCACATTATACACTGTTCAGAGACACCTACAAGTCTTAAATGCAAATTCCTTATAAGGTTAGGGAAGTGAAAATTGTTTCATCTGCAGAGAACCAAGCTTTCTTTTGTTGTCATTTACAACAGCTGGAACTGTGAGCAAATCAGTGAGTCTAACGTCTTGGCCTGCTCTTAATCACTCAGGGTTGTTTTCAGAAAGCCATACTAGGAATGGAGTGTGAAGTTTTTATTAGTATTTAGTAACAGTTAGTAGTAGTAGTTAGTATTTAGGACTTTTACTTACTATTTTTAAGCTTTAAATGTTATTTGTTAGTTAATCGCTTACAGGAAACGGTTCCAAGCACTTCCAAATGTTATCTTTTAATGTTTGAAGCTTTAGATCCACTTCCATTTTTTGAAGTATTAGCTGTTTTCTTAAAGTTGAAGTTTTACTTTTTAAAGTTTCTTTCACAATGTTTAAGCTTTCATAGAAGTTAACAAAACTTCTTTAAGCTTGAGTATATTTTTCAAATATTCTGTACCATTTAGAGCCTCTTGGGATTTACAAACAGACACTACACTAAAGGTTTTGAGAAGCCAATACCCTTTTAAAGCTTTAAATGTTGTTAATTTACTTTAAAAATGTTGGAAACAGGTCAGGGAACTCTGAAGAAGTATCTTAACCTTCTTGAAAACTTTTGAAACATTTCTTTAGAGTAGAGTTTAAGTGTTTTGTTTGAAATCACCTTTGACTTTCATTTTAAAGTTTTAATAAACTTTCAAAAGTCTCATAAGTTTATTTTAAGTTTAGAAGACTCTAAGGAAGTCATTACGTAAACTGCAAAGTACTACAGTACTTTTATGACCATTTAAGAAGTACCATAAATACAGACACCCATCTCACTCAAGGTTTTAAGAAGCTTTTTAGAGCATGCTGGGAAATTTCTTGGTCAATGCATTTTCAATGGAAATTTAGTCAGAAAAATATTAATCATAAATCACCCATTGAAGCTTTTGGTACCATAAGTAATAGCACACTTCTCACATTAGAGCTTTACAAAGTACTTTTGATTCCATATTTATAGCTTCTTTTGACTACGAGGAGAAGCCCGTCAAAAATCCGGCGGATAATAATAATAATAAACTAGATTTGCAATTCCTATAAAGAAATTGCGTCTGATTGCTGAAAGCAATACCGTATTAAAGCAATTTTAAAGCTGTTACTATTAAAAGCCAAAAATACCCACTTTATATATGTACACCTATGTCAGTTTCCCCAGATGTAGAGAAATCGCCTTTCAAACTTTCATCAGACCACCACTAGATGACGCCAAAGATTTTAAACTTTACATTTTATTAAAAAAAACAAATTCAGTGTTCAAGGGTGTTAATTTTTTGTTTTATCTCCTGTAGTTTCAGAGAACTTCGCTTTGCTGTATTAACACTGTTCACAGAAACCTAAAGTCTTTAAACGCAAATTCTTAAAAGTTGAGAATGAAATTATTTATTCAGCAGAGACCAAGCTTCTTTGTTGTCACTGAACATCAGATTTCACTCTTAACTTAGAGTTTTTCACTTTCTGTGTTTTAAACTCTTTCACATTTACAAGCTGTCATTAGGTTTTCTTACACAATTCCCTATTTAATTATTTCCAACATGGACATTGCACATGCAGTAAGTAAGTCTCACCAGTAGGGATTCTTACTTGTAGTAAACCAGTCTCACCTAAAGGAACTCTTCCATGCAAAAAGCGAGTTTCACCTGCAGGGACTGCTACATGCAGTAAGCAAATCTCACCTGTAGGGACTGCTACATGCAGTAAATGAATCTCACCTGCAGGGAGTCTCACCTGCAACACATGCTTGAACATGTGTTCATATCAAGAACAGCCTCATGGGACAAACCCCATCAGTACAAACAGACACCACACTTAAGTGTGAGAGGCCAATTATTGAGGCATGCTGGGAAATTTTTTGGTCTCTTTCATTAGGACTTTTAAATAGCTTTTATTAGCTGTAATTGTTCACTTTCAGGATGTTTCATTTACAAACAAACATCTAATGAAACATTTTTAAAGCTGTTGCTATCAAAAGCCAAAAATACCTACTTTAAATATGTACGCACATGTCAGTTTCCACAGATCTAGAGAAATTGTCTCTTAAACTTTCATCAGACCACCACTAGATGACGCCAAAGATTTAAAAACAAAATCAGTGACGATGTTATTAAAGTGTTTTTTTTCTTTTATCTCCAGTAGTTTCAGACAACTTAGCTTTGCTGCATTAACACTGTTCACAGAAACCTAAAGTTTTTATGTACAAATTCTTAAACTTTGAGAATAAATTGTTTATTCAGCAGAGAGCAAACTTCTGCAAAGAATCTGCAAAGATTTGTCAAAGTACGTGAAAAAGGGAGTCAAAAAAGCATTTTGCGAAAAATCGTAAATTGCGAAAAAGCCTTAAACAATAGAGATCGCAAATTAATATAAAATAGTATTTTCGTATTCAATGAATCCCAAAGGAGTGAAAAGTAGTGCTTAAGACAAATGCACTTGGAGAATAAGGCCTTTACACTTTAGTAATCCAACTGACCACCTGGTGGCGCAATAGAGTCAAAATTGATTGAGCTTTTAAAGATTTGTGTGAAGGATCTACATACAAAGTTTTATACCAGTTGATCAATTACTTTTCAAGATAATAGGGATTTTAAATTCGTCTCATTACTTAGATGGAAAGCAAATATATTTAAAAAATTCATATAAAATTAACCGTCACTTCAAATGGTACGAAATTTTTGACCAAAACATAAATCTATGGACAGCTTAACAAACTACAAGTGGTTGCATGTTATCTCTGTAATTATTTAAAAAATACAGAAAACCATCCAAAGTTAGCTTATCCTTCTTAAGTCACCACTAGGTGGCGCAGCACAGCCCTTTTCTAGTATGTTATAAAGTCCACTCCCGCTACCTATGCGTTGAATGTATTTAGCTAGGTTGAGTGTTTTGAGATAGAGGCTTAAACACCATTTCCTAAATTATAGCGCCACCTATAGGAATATTTTCAAAAAACTTTACGTACTTCTTTATCACTGTAGGATGAAGTTATGTTTCAAAATTTGTGAAGTTTTGACAATCTTTGTAGGATTTAGAGCATGTTAAAAAATCAGTGACCACACCCACCTCATTTAGCATTACGTTTTTTCGAAAACGGTAAGGAATATCGCCAATTGAGTGGTACCATTGGATTCGGGGTTGTCTAAATAGGGTATTACAATTTTGTCGAGTTGGTCAAACTATGTTGAATAGGGAGCCAAAACGTGTTTTACGAAAATCGCAAATAGCGAAAAATCTAGACCGGCAGAATTCCATGGTCCCATTTTGAAAAACGTTCATTAGCATCCAAGGAACACACACGAAAAGAAAGCACAAATTTCTGACTTACGGTATTCGAGATAGAGGCCAAAAACAAACTGCTTACCTAAAACGATCACCTGGTGGCGCGTATAGAGCAGCATTGGGCTGCAATTTTCAGAGAACGTGTAGTTTACTATACCCTATGATATTGGAAAGTTTCATGAAATTATCTTTAGTACTTTTGAAGATATAAGCATTTAAAAGTGCTCACAATGTTAAGTCAATAAGAAAAATAATTCATAAAATATTCATAAGAAATCATTCATCATAATTCTGACACATAAATACAAAAGTATAGCACACTTCTCACAATAGAGCTTTACAAAGTACTTTTGATTCCATCTTTATAGCTGCTTTTGACTACGAGGAGAAGCGCGTCAAAAATGCGGCGGAATAATAACTAGATTTGCAATTCCCTGAAGAAATTGCGTCTGATTGCTGAAAGCAATACCGATTTAAAACACTGCACAGCCGCAGGCATGTTAAAGACCTCCTGTTCGACGCGCATGACGAGTTTCGTCCGCGTAGGTCAAATACTTTTGGAGATATTAGAGGAAACGACAGGAATCTGCAGTAGCGCCACCTACGGGAGCACCATTGTGAAAATTGTTGTACTTGCTCATCTTACACTGTGGAAGAAGTCTTGTAAGTTTGGTGAAGTTATGTGAAACTGTCAAAGAGCTGCAGCGTTGCAAACATTACAATCTCAGCCTGTCAAATTTGCATGACGTGTTACGCAAAAACCATAAGGAACTATGGAAAACGGATATTACCATTGGATTTGTGGTAAACCAAATAGGGTATGCGTAGAAAATTGTAAAGATTCGTCAAAGTATGTGACAAAGGGAGTCAAAAAAGTGTTTTGCGAAAAATCGTAAATTGCGAAAAGGTCTTACACAATAGAATCACTAATGAATATGGCTATTATTTTACTATCCAGTGAATCACAAAGAAGTAAAAGGAAGGGCTTTAAGACAAATGCAACTTGGAGAATAAGGCTATATAAACTTTAGTGCTCCAACTGACCACCTGGTGGCGCAAAAGAGTCAAATTGATTGAGCATTTAAAGATTGGTCTGAAGTATCTACTTACAAAGTTTCATACCAGTTGATCAACTACTTTTTAAGATAATAGTAATTTAAAGTTTGTCCCATGTATTTTGATAGGGGGAAAAATATATATTTAAAAATTCATATAAAATCAACCATAAACCCAAATGGTACGAAGTTTTAAACCAAACACCTCCTTGATCAACTTAACAAAATACAAGTGGTTGCAAGATGATACCTGCAACTGTTTGGAAGATAGAGGGAACAAATCTAAAGTTAAGTTATCCTTCTTAGGTCACCACTAGGTGGCGCAGCAGAGCCCTTTCTAGTATGTTATACAAGTCTCCTCCTGCAACCTATGCATTGAATTTTATGCAGCTAGTTAGTGTTGAGTAGTTTTTAAGATAGAGGCTTAAACACATTTTCCTTAATTATAGCGCCACCTAGTGGAATATTTTCATAAAACTTTTCATACTACTTTATTACTGTAGGATGAAGTTATATTTCAAAACTTGTGAAGTTTTGACAATCTTTGTAGAATTTACAGCATGTTAAAAATCAGTGACCACACCCACCTCATTAGCATTACGATTATCTCAAAAACGGTTTTGGAATTTTGCAAATTGAGTGGTGCATTCGATTCGGGGTAGTCTAAATAGGGTTAAGTATATTTTGTCAAGTTTGGATAAACTATGTTGAATAGGGAGCCAAAAACGTGTTTTACGAAAAATCGCAAATAGCAAAAAATCTAGTCCGACGGAAGTCCATGGTCCCATTTGAAAAACGTTCATTTGCATCCAAGGAACACACAGAAAAAAAACAAATTGCACTGACTTACGGTATTCGGTATTCGAGATAGAGGCCAAAAACGAAATTGTTACGAAAACGACCACCTGGTGGCGCTATAGAGGAGTATTGACCTGTAATTTTAATAGGACGTGTAGATTACCGTCCTCTATGATATTGTAAAGTTTCATGAAATTATCTCCAGTATTTTTTAAGCTAGAAGCATTTAAAGGTGCTCCCAATGTTAAGTCAATGGGAAAAAAAATACATAAAAATATTAATATAAAATCAACCAAAGCTTTAATCAAAAAACTGTATAATAGCACAGGTCACACCAGCAAGCCCCACAAACAGTATAAGTTTCAGCTTTCTAGCTACTAAACTGTAGGAGGAGTAGCGCGGCAAACTTTTGACGGAATAAGAAAATATAACTAGATTTGCAATTCCCTGAAGAAATTGCGTCTGATTGCTGAAAGCAAGACCGATCTGAAACATCCTCTAGCTGCAAGCGTTAAAGACCTTCTGTACGACACGCGCGCCAAGTTTCGTCTGCATAGGTCAAGTACTTTTGGAGATATTAGAGGAAACGTCAGGAATTGGCTGTAGCGCCACCTACGGGAGCACCGTTGTGAAAGTTGTTACGCTTGCTCATCTTTCACTGTGGAAGAAGTCTTGTAAGTTTGGTGAAGTTATGTGAAACTGTTAAGGAGCTGCAGCGTTGCAAACATTACAATCTCAGCTTGTCTAATTTGCATAATGTGTAACGCAAAAACCGTACGGATCTACGCAAAACGGATATCACCATTGGATTTGTGGTAGGCCAAATAGGGTGTGTGTAGAAAACTGTAAAGATTAGTCAAAGTACGTGACACAGGGAGTCAAAAAAGTGTTTTGCAAAAAAATCGTAAATTGCGAAAAAGTCTTACAAAATAGAGATCGTTGATGAATATAAGCTATTATTTTACTATCCAATGAATCACAAAGGGGTAAAAGTAGGGCTGAAGACAAATGCTCTTGGAGAATAAGGCCTATACACTTTAGTGCTCCAACTGACCACCTGGTGGCGCAATAGAGCCAAAATTAATTGAGCATTTAAAGATTGGTCTGAAGTATCTACTTACAAAGTTTCATACCAGTTGATCAACTACTTTTCAAGATAATAGGGATTTAAAGTTTGTCCCATGTATTTTGATAGGGAGAAAAATATTTTTTAAAAATTCATTTAAAATCAACCATAATTCCAAATGGTAAGAAATTTAAACCAAACATCTCCTTGATCAGCTTAACAAACTACAAGTGGTTGCATATTGATACATGCAATATTTTGGAAGATAACAGGACCCATCCAGAGATAGCTTATCGTTCTTAAGTCAGTACTAGGTGGCGCAGCAGAGCCCTTGTTCTAGTATGTTATAGTAAGTCCCCTCTTTCAACATATGTGTTGAATTTTATTTAGCTAGGTTGAGTAGTTTTTGAGATAGAGGCTTAAAACAATTTCCTAAATTATAGCGCACCTATTGGAATATTTTCATAAAACTTTTTACTATCTTTATCACTGTGGGATGAAGTTATATTTCAAAACTTGTGAAGTTTTGACAATCTTTGTAGGATCTAGAGCATGTTAAAATCTGGGACCACACCCACCTCATTAGCATTGCGATTATCTCAAAACGGTAAGGAATTTCGCGGATTGAGTGGTACCATTGGATTCGGGGTAGTCTAAATAGGGTATGTACCAATTTTTGTCGACTTTGGGTCAAACTATGTTGCATAGGGAGCCAAAAACGTGTTTTACGAAAAATCGCAAATAGCGAAAAATCTTAGACGGAAGTCAATAGTCCCAATTTGAAAAACGTTCATTAGCATCCAAGGAACACACAGAAAAGAAAGCATAAATTTCTGACTTACGGTATTCAAGATAGAGGCAAAAACAAAAACATTTTTTCAAACGACCACTTGGTGGCGCTACAGAGATCGATTGACCTACAATTTTAATAGAATGTGTAGTTTACCATACCCTATGATATTGGAAAGTTTCATAAAATTATCTTTAGTACTTTTGAAGATATAACATTTAAAAGTGCTCCCAATGTTAAGTCATGGGAAAAATAATTCATAAAATATTAATATATAAATCAACCATAGGTCCAATGGCTAAACAAAGTAATAGCACAGGTCACACAAGCAAACTCTACAAACTGTATAACTATTCACATTGCTGCTAAACTGTAGGAGGAGATACACGGCAAACTTTTGGCGGAATAAAAAAGAGAAGAAGTAAAAATAATAAATTTATAGGATAACATACTCTGATTGCTTTCAGCAATCAGACAACTAGATTTGCAATTCCCTGAAGAATTGCGTCTGATTGCTGAAAGCAATACCGATTTAATACTGCACAGCCCAGGCATGTTAAAGACTTCCGTTGGACACGCACGACGAGTTTCGTCCGCGTAGGTCAAATACTTTTGGAGATATTAAGAAAAACGACAGGAATTGACTGTAGCGCCACCTACGGGAGCATCATCGCGAAAGTTGTTGTGCTTGCTCATCTTACACTGTGGAAGAAGTCTTGTAAGTTTGGTGAAGTTATGTGAAACTGTTAAGGAGCTGCAGCGTTGTTAAACATACAAATCTCAGCTTGTCTAATTTGCGTGACGTGTTACGCAAAAACGTACGGAATTATGGAAAACGGATATTACCATTGGATTTGTGGTAGCCCAAATAGGGTATGCACGTGCAGAAAACTGTAAAGGTTAGTCAAAGTACGTGACAAAGGGAGTCAAAAAAGTGTTTTGCGAAAAATCGTAAATTGAGAAAAAGTATTACACAATAGAGATCGCTGATAAATATAAGCTATTATTTTACTATCTAATGAATCACAGAAGAGTAAAAGGTAGGACTTAAGACAAATGCACTTGGAGAATAAGGCCTATACACTTCAGTGCTCCAACTGACCACCTGGTGGCGCAATAGTGCCAAATTTGGTTGAGAATTTAAAGATTGGTCTGAAGTATCTACTTACAAAGTTTCATACCAGATGATCAACTACTTTTCAAGATAATAGGGATTTAAAGTTTGTCCCATGTATTTTAATAGGAGGAAAAATAATTTTAAAAATTCATATAAAATCAACTAAACCAAATGGTACGATATTTTAAACCAAACATGTTTTTGATCAGCTTAACAAACTACAAGTGTTTGCATATTGATACATGCAACTATTTGGAAGATAACAGGACCCATCCAAAGTTAGCTTATCGTTCTTAAGTCTCCACTAGGTGGCGCAGCAGAGTCCTTGTTCTAGTATGTTATACAAGTCCCCTCCTGCAACCTATGTGTTGAATTTTATGTTGCTAGGTTGAGTATTTTTTTAGATAGAGGCTTAAACACAATTTCCTAAATTATAGCGCCACCTATTGGAATATTTTCATAAAACTTTTCAGACTTCTTTATCACTGTGGGATGAACTTATATTTCAAAACTTGTGAAGTTTTGACAATCTTTGTAGGATCTAGAGCATGTTAAAATCGGGGACCACCCACCTCATTAGCAATGCAATTATCTCAAAAACTGTAAGGAATTATGCAATTGAGTGG
Source organism: Oryzias javanicus (assembly GCA_003999625.1). Taxonomy (NCBI): domain Eukaryota; kingdom Metazoa; phylum Chordata; class Actinopteri; order Beloniformes; family Adrianichthyidae; genus Oryzias; species Oryzias javanicus. The sequence goes on along the minus strand of CM012455.1, from coordinate 16,927,430 downwards.
TACCATTGAATTCGGGGTACTCTAAATAGGGTATTGTACCAAATTTTTGTCGAGTTTGGTTAAACTATGTTGAATAGGGAGCCAAAAACGTGTTTTACAAAAAATCGCAAATAGCGAAAAATCTAGTTAGACGGAAGTCCATGGTCCCAATTTGAAAAACGTTCATTAGCATCCAAGTAACACACAGAAAAAGAAAGCATAAATTTCTGACTAACGGTATTCAAGATAGAGGCCAAAAACAAAAATACTTTTCAAACGACCACCTGGTGGCGCTATAGAGGTGGATTGAGCTACAATTTTAATAGCACGTGTAGTTTACTATACCCTATGATATTGGAAAGTTTCATGAAGTTATCTTTAGTATTTTTGAAGATATAAGCATTTAAAGGTGCTCCCAATGTTAAGTCAATGGGAAAAAAAATTCATAAAAATATTAATATAAAATCAACCATAGGTCCAATCAAAAAACTGAATACAAGCACACGTCACACCAGCAAACCCTACAAACTGTATAACTTTCAACTTTCTAGCTACAAAACTGTAGGAGGAGATACACGGCAAACTTTTGGCGGAATAAGAAAAGAGAAAAAGAAAAAAATATAATAAAGTAGTAGGATAACATACTCTGATTGCTTTCAGCAATCAGACAACTAGATTTGCAATTCCCTGAAGAAATTGCGTCTGATTGCTGAAAGCAATACCGATTTAAAACACTGCACAGCCGCAGGCATGTTAAAGACCTTCCGTTCGACGCGCACGACGAGTTTCGTCCGCGTAGATCAAATTCTTTGGAGAATATAGAGGAAATGACAGGAATTGATAGTAGCGCCACCTATGGGAGCACTGTCGTGAAAGTTGTTGCGCTTGCTCATCTTACACTGTGAAAGAAGTCTTGTAAGTTTGGTGAAGTTATGTGAAACTGTCAAAGAGCTGCAGCGTTGCAAACATTACAATCTCAGCTTGTCTAATTTGCATGACGTGTTACGCAAAAACCATATGGAACTATGGAAAACGGATATTACCATTGGATTTGTGGTAGTCCAAATAGGCTATGCGTAGAAAACTGTAAAGATTCATCAAAGTATATGACAAAGGGAGTCAAAAAAGTGTTTTGCGAAAAATCGTCAATTGCGAAAAGGTCTTACACAATAGAGATCGCTGATGAATATAGGCTATTATTTTACTATCCAATGAATCACAAAGCAGTAGAAGGTAGGGCCTAAGACAAATGCACTTGAAGAAAAAGGCCTGTACACTTTAGTTTTAAAACTGACCACCAGGTGGCGCAATAGAGTCAAAATTGATTGAGCATTTAAAGATTGGTCTTAAGTATCTACATACACAGTTTCATACCAGTTGATCAACTACTTTTCAAGATAATAGGGATTTAAAGTTTGTCCCATGTATTTTGATAGGGGGAAAAAATATTTTTAAAAATTCATATAAAATCAACCATAAACCCAAATGGTACGAAGTTTTAAACCAAAAACCTTCTTGATCAACTTAACAAAATACAAGTGGTTAATAGTTGAAACCTGCAACTATTTGGAAGATAACAGGACCCATCCAAAGTTAGCTTATCCTTCTTAAGTCACCACTAGGTGGCGCAGGGGAGCCCTTTTTCTAGTATGTTATATAACTCTCCTTCTGCAACCTATGCGTTGAATTTTATGCAGCTAGGTTCAGTAGTTTTTGAGATAGAGGCTTAAACACCATTTCCTAAATTATAGCGCCACCTATTGGAATATTTTCATGAAACTTTTCACAGTTCTTTATCACTGTAGGATGAAGCTATATTTTAAAACTTGTGAGGTTTTGACAATCTTTGTAGGATTTAGAGCATGTTAAAAATCAGTGACCACACCCACCTCATTAACATTACGATTATTTCGAAAACGGTAGGGAATTTCGCGGATTGAGTGTTACCATTGAATTCGGGGTAGTCTAAATAGGGTATGTACCAATTTTTGTGGAGTTTGGTCAAACTATGTTGAATAGGGAGCCAAAAACGTGTTTTACGAAAAATCGCAAATAGCGAAAAATCTAGTTAGACGGAAGTCCATGGTCCCAATTTGAAAAACGTTCATGAGCATCCAAGGACACAAGAAAAAGAAAGCATACATTTCTGACTTACGGTATTCGAGATAGAGGCCAAAAACAAAAAAAAGTTTCAAACGACCACCTGGTGGCGCTATAGAGGTCGATTGAGCTACAATTTTAATAGCTTGTGTAGTTTACTATACCCTATCATATTGGAAAGTTTCATGAAATTATCTTTAGTATTTTTCAAGCTATTAGCATTTAAAGGTGCTCTCAATGTTAAGTCAATGGGAAAAATAATTCATAAAAATATTAATATAAAATCAACCATAGCTGAGATCAAAAAACTGTATAATAGCACAGGTCACACAAGCAAGCCCTACAAACTGTATAAGTTTCAGCTTTCTAGCTGCTAAACTGTAGGAGGAGTAGTCCGGCGAACTTTTGACGGAATAAGAAAATATAATAATAATAAACTATAATAAAGCAGTAGGATAACATACTCTGATTGCTTTCAGCAATCAGACAATAACTAGATTTGCAATTCCTATAAAGAAATTGCGTCTGATTGCTGAAAGCAATACCGTATTAAAGCAATTTTAAAGCTGTTACTATTAAAAGCCAAAAATACCCACTTTATAGATGTACGCATATGTCAGTTTCCCCAGATGTAGAGAAATCGCCTTTCAAACTTTCATCAGACCACCACTAGATGACGCCAAAGATTTTAAACTTTACATTTTATAAAAAAAAAACAAATTCAGTGTTCAAGACATTAGGGTGTTTATTTTTTGTTTTATCTCCTGTAGTTTCAGAGAACTTCGCTTTGCTGTATTAACACTGTTCACAGAAACCTAAAGTCTTTAAACGCAAATTCTTAAAAGTTGAGAATGGAATTTTTTATTCAGCAGAGACCAAGCTTCTTTGTTGTCACTGAACAGCAGGTTTGACTCTTGACTTGGAGTTTTTCAATTTTTGTGTTTTAAGCTCTTTCACATTTACAAGTTGTCATTAGTTTTTCTTACACAATTCTCTATGTAATTCTTTCCAACATGGAAATTGCACATGCAGTAAGTAAGTTTCACCAGTAGGGATTCTTATATGCAGTAAGCCAATCTAACCTACAGAAACTATCCCATGCAGTAAGCAAGTCTCACCAGCAGGGACTGCTACATGCAGTAAGTGACTCTCACCTGCTGGGAGTCTCACCTGCAACACATGCTTGAACATGTGACCATATCAAGAACAGCCTCATGGGAGAAACCCCATCAGTACAAACAGACACCACACTTAAGGTTGTGAGAGGCCAATTATTGAGGCATGCTGGGAATTTTTTTGGTCTCTTTCATTAGGACTTTTAAATAGCTTTTATTAGCTGTAATTGTTCACTCTCAGGATGATTCATTTACAAACAAACATCTAATGAAACATTTTTAAAGCTGTTGCTATCAAAAGCCAAAAATACCTACTTTAAATATGTACGCACATGTCAGTTTCCACAGATCTAGAGAAATTGTCTCTTAAACTTTCATCAGACCACCACTAGATGACGCCAAAGATTTAAAACGTTATAATTTAATAAAAAAAAATTCAGTGATCAAGACATTAGAGCGTTTATTTTTTCTTTTATCTCCTGTAGTTTCAGACAAGTTAGCTTTGCTGCATTAACACTGTTCACAGAAACCTAAAGTCTTTAAATGCAAATTCTTAAAGGTTGAGAATGAAATTGTTTCATCTGCAGAGACCAAGCTTCTTTGTTGTCAAGTACAACAGGTGAAACTTGTGAGCAATCAGGAGGTCTGACTCTTGACTTCAAATACCTTTTCTAAGCTTAAATCTTATTTATTTGACTTTAAGATTGTTGGAAACAGATCTTGGAACTCTTAAGAAGTATCTTAACCTTACTGAAAGCTTTTGACACATTTCTTTTGAGCAGAGTTTAAGTGTTTTGTTTCCAATCACCTTTATTAAAGTTTTAAAAACTTTAAAGTCTCAAATATTTATTTAAAGTTTAATAAACTTTTAGAAAGTCTTTACATAAACTTCAAAGTACTACAGCACTTTTATGACCATTTGACAAGTACCATAAGTACAGACACCCATCTCACTCAAGGTTTCAAGAAGCTTTTTGTGGCATGCTGGGAAATTTCTTGGTCAATGCATTTTCAATGGGAAATTTTAGTCAGAAAAATATTAATCATAAATCACCCATTGAAGCTTTTGGTACCATAAGTAATAGCACAAATCTTATAATGGAGCTTTATAAAGTACTTTTGATTCCAACTTTATAGCTACTTTAGACTACGAGGAGAAGCCCGTCAAAAATCCGACGGAATAATAATAATAATAATAAACTATAATAAAGTTGTACAACAACATACTCTGATTGCTTTCAGCAATCAGACAATAAAAAACTATAATAAAGCAGTAGGATAACATACTCTGATTGCTTTCAGCAATCAGACAATAATAAACTATAATAAATTTGTACAACAACATACTCTGATTGCTTTCAGCAATCAGACAATAATAATAAACTATAATAAAGTTGTACAACAACATACTCTGATTGCTTTCAGCAATCAGACAATAAAGTAGTAGGATAACATACTCTGATTGCTTTCAGCAATCAGACAATTCCCTGAAGAAATTGCGTCTGATTGCTGAAAGCAATACCGATCTAAAACATCCTACAGCTGCAAGCGTTAAAGACCTTCTGTCCAACGTTCACGCCAAGTTTCGTCCGCGTAGGTCAAGTATTTTTGGAGATATTACAGAAAACAACAGGAATTGTAAGTAGCGCCACCTACGGGAGCACCGTGGTGAAAGTTGTTGCGCTTGCTTATCTTACACAGTGAAATAAGTTTTGAAATTTTGGTGAAGTTCTGTGAAACTTTCTAGGAGCTGCAGCGTTACAAAAATTACAATCTCATTCTGTCTTATTTGCATAATGTGTTACGCTAAAACTGTATGGAACTTTGCAAAACGGATATTACCAATGGATTTGTGGTAGCCCAAATAGGATATGTGTAAAAAACTCTAAAGATTCGTCGAAGTATGTGACACGGGGAGTCAAAAAAGTGTTTTGTGAAAAATCTTAAATTGCGAAAAAGTCTTACACAATACAGATCGCTAATGAATATAAGATATTATTTTACTATCCAATGAATACTAAAGGAGTAAAAGCTTCTGCTTAAGACTAATGCACTTGGAGAATAAGGTCTATACACTTTAGTTTAAAAACTGACCACCTGGTGGCGCAATAGAGCCAAAATTGATTGAGCATTTAAAAATTGGATTAAAGTATCTACCTCCCAAGTTTCATACCTGTTTGTCTAACACTTTTCAAAATATAGGGATTTTAAATTTGTCCCATGCATTTTTGATGGGAGAAAATATATTTTAAAAAATTCATATAAAATCAACTGAAAAACCAAATGGTACGAAATTTTCGGCCAAACATCTCTATGGACAGCTTAACAAACTACAAGTGGTTGCATGTTCAAATCTGCAATTATTTTGAAGATAAAAGGAACCATCCAAAGTTAGCTTATCCTTCTTAAGTCACCACCAGGTGGCGCAGCAGAGCCTTTTTTCTAGTATGTTATACAAGTCCCCTCCTGCAACCTATGCGTTCATTTTTATGTAGCTAGGTTGAGTAGTTTTTGAGATAGAGGCTTAAACACAATTGCCTAAATTATAGCGCCACCTATTGGAATATTTTCATAAAACTTTTCATACTTCTTTATCACTGTAGGATGAAGTTATATTTCAAAATTTGTAAAGTTCTGACAATCCTTATAAGATTTACAGTATGTTGAAATCTAGGACCACACCCACCTCATTAGCATTACGATTATTTCGAAAACGGTAAGGAATATCGCAAAGTGAGTGATACCATTGGATTCGGGGTTGTCCAAATAGTCTATGAACAAATTTCGTAACATTTGGTTAAACTATGTTGAATAGGGAGCCAAAAACGTGTTTTACAAAAAATCGAAAATACAAAAAATCTAAGTAGACGGAAGTGGGCGGTCCTTGAGGCAAAAACTTTTTCTAGCATCTAAAGAACACATGAGAACAGAAAGAAAAATTTTTCGTTACACGGCGTACGAATGCTAGCCCAAAACGCGTTTTGTACTACCACTGACCACCTGGTGGCGCAATTGAGCCAAAATTCTTCTAACATGTAGAGAATCTCATGAACTTATATGTCAGTAAGTCTCGTACAAATATCTTTAATACTTTTTGAACTATAAGCTTTCAAAAGTGGCTCCCATTGACTTTCCATTCAAAAAAAACTCATAAAAATATTAATATAAAATCATTCATAATTCTGAACCATACCAAAAGTAATAGCACTGTTCTACCAATTGAGCTTTACAAACTACCATTGAAAGCACTTTGATATCTTTAAAACTGTAGGAGTAGAAGCGGTCTAAAAAAAGGGACGGAATAAAATATAATAATAATAAGAATAATAATAATAATAATAATAATAAAATATAATAAAGAATTAGGATAACATACTCTGATTGCTTTCAGCAATCAGACAATAATAAGAAAAAGAATAATAAAATATAATAAAGAAGGTGGATAACATACTCTGATTGCTTTCAGCAATCAGACAACAAGCAAAAAAACTTCTCTGCTTCCAGACGTGACCATACATATCTGGTGTGACCACACATACTGTTATTGGGTCCAAACACTCAGACCAAAGTGGCACTTGCGAGATCTATCCTTCCATCCCTCCATCCATACATACATCTTCAGAATCCACTAAAATCCTTTGGGGTCATAGAGTTTCTGGAACATACCCATCTACTGTTGGCCCAAGATGGGGTTGCCGATCTGTAGCACATGCACACACAATCACATGCACACCAAGGAGCAAATTAACCCAAGAGGGGAAAAACAGCTGGAATGGCCACATTTAGGCTACAAAACTAAGGAAGAGGTGATTTGACTCTCATGTTAAAAAACAAAAATAAACTTTGATCCCCCTTAATAATCTGATGTTAATAATAAATGGCTTTGAGAGTGTGTCAGGGAATTAATTACGACAATTTTGCTTACATTTTTGCCCCCTCTGTACGAGAGTGAACTCTAGCATAGAGATAGAGCTTCAATCCTCTCTGACCCTGAATTTGAGTAAAACAAACTTATAAATGAATGTCTTTTCCTAGAAATCTGTCCACTGAATTAAATGGAGATCATATAAAAAACGGGATAGATGGATTACTTGTTTTGAGGTAACAGGCGAGGTAAGAGACCGAGATTAGGATTAGCAACCCTGTCTTCCTCATGCCTTCCAGCTTTCACCAAAAATGTATTTTTGCAACCAGAATTATTCATCCAGTTGAAAGAACTAGACTTTAGATTTGCTGAACTACAAGCTAGACAGATAATATCATATCATAGCCAGAAGGAAAAAAAAACAAAAACATGTGGATTAACTATATCCTGAAAATATGGTGTAGAACAACTGAAACATTTTTGCAATGAAGGTATGTTGGAATCTTTTAGGTAGTGTGCCTGTGATGCCGGATTTGTCACGGAAAGAAGGGACGAAGGGTTTGAAGTGGACAGGTTTGACATCTTTTATTTATGCATAAATGGCATAAATGTATGCATGGAAGCACTTTCCAGACTTTTCCATTACTGAAGGATAAACATAAACTAGAAAAGAGGGATTTCTTTCGGTCTCTGTAAGAGATACAGGATAGAGATCCTATTTCCATGAACAAAATAGTAAAACGGAACTTACACCTGTCCAAACGGAGCTGTTTCAAATACTCAAGTAACTTACTTTAGTTCCTTAAATGTTATCTTTGTACAAATTTGTCTTGTGTGTGTTACGCTTTACTCATTAAGGTGGAAAAGGGAAGTATAAAAAGACAAAATTGAGCTTAAATTAATCTTTTGTACACAACTTTGCAAAAAATGAATACTATGTTTATTTTTACAAATGAAATGTCTGATTTAGAGATTATTTTTTTGTTTCAAACACAATTCCTTGTATTGAAAATAGCTTTTCTTTCTTTTAAATGCGCCTTTTTATTTGTTTTGAAAATGACTTTGAATTGAGAACAACTTTTTTTGTTTTAATTTCCACTCTCCTTGGCTTGTTTACATTAAAAGAGAGGTCATCTGGACCCCACAAGACAGAACACAAAACTTTTTTTTAATCTTTGATTTTTGAGTTTCACTAATGTCCGTGGCAGACATAAAATCCTGTTTTTGCTTTTTTTTTTTGGTTTAATACAACTTTCCTTTGTATTAAGCACAACTTTTCATTATTTAGAACATGACTTCTTTGTTTTCAATACCATTTTTCTAAGTTTTGAACACAACTTTACTTTATTTTGTATAAAACTCTATTCTTTGTTTTTAAAATGACTTTTATTTTTCTTCAAAAAAAAATTCTCCTGTTAGTTCACTGTCAAAAATACCTCACGAGTATACAGGCTTTACTATTGAGTCACGAGGGACAAGGAAAGGTTTTATTTTATGATGCACAACGTCAGAGAAAAACAACACCTCCACGTTGAAAACAATCAGTCACAGATGAACAGTTTACATGTTTTTATTTTCCTTTTTTTGTATTACCTTAATGATATAAGGTAGACATAGACATAATTTACTGAAAGCCGTCGATAATCCAAGCAGATGTCACTGGTGTAATGCAAAGAAATGAACCCATGACGGGAACAAGTACAAAAATAACCCAACACTTCGTCTTTGCATGAAGAAAGGACTTTATTTCTGGAGATAAAATTGTCAATTAAACCGCAGAACAATTCCACAAGGTCACATGAGCTGCTAACATAAACACCCTCGGAGGCTGCAAAGAACGGCAGCAGGAAATTTGAGCGGCTTATTTCCAAAGGCAAATTATCAGTGAATGAATTTGAGTAACGGGTGAAATGTTTAGTTCTGGCAAAGAAACGGGGGGGACTTTTTAAATGTCACCTTCTCAATATTCCAGGGATGCCGAGACTTTTTAAATGGCACTGCATTAATGATCAGAGATTAAATGCTTAGTATCAAATAAAGGCTGTTGCAATTACAGTTTGTTCACTTCAGCTGCTGTGTGGCCTTTGGTGTCCCTCCACGACAAGGAGCTCAGACGACCAACGCCGAGGTGGGGCACGCTGGCAGCTGTGAAAGTCCCTCAAGATGATATGTGCCTTTTTCCAGTGAACCCTTTGCTGGAACAAAGACTTCTTTTGTGTCTTTCCACTCTTGATCTTACATCAGTGGCTAAATTGAAATCCTCTCCTCTATAGTGACCTGCAAATATCTGGGGACGTGAGATAGGAGCGCTCACTGCCTTGAACAATGCCACAGAGTTAGACTCTGATTCATGCTGAAAGGGGATTAATTTCTCCACAAATTAACCGCTAATTCTTCTCTTATCTTTGCCCCAGACTCTCATTGAGCGAGTTCTCTCCTCCGAGCTCTGTTTCTCTTTTGCTCGCGACTTTGTTAGGGCTCGGGCACGAGCCGGGGACTGGCACAATACTTTAGTAGTTTGTTCCCGTGAGTGCGCTCCACGGAGATCTGAAACACGTCCCTTACGTCCTCATTTTCCTGCCTGAAAGGCGTCGCCAAGCTAATTTGGCCCCACAGATGCTTGAGCATTTAATAACAATGACCAATTCAATTATATGTGTGAAGTGCAAGCCTGTCTCCCACCTATGGGGGTACAATAAATGTAAATATAAAACTATAGAAGCAATTAGCAATTAACAATATAGTGGGAAACATGGCAGAGTGACCTTTGTTTTTTGCGATGGCTGCATTATTCTCTGGCATGTTTGGCATTTCTTGTCATATTTTCTGCAATATAAGATAAAGTACACGGTTGATGAATAATCTATTTTTATGTTGTACAGTATAGTCCAAAAGTTTGGACACATCGTCTCATTCTTTGTGTTTTTCTATATATTCATGACTATTGAAATTGTAGATTCTCACTGAAGCAATAAAACTATGAATGAACACACATGGAATTAACCAAAAAAAGGTGAAATAACTGAAATAATGTTTCATATTTTAGTGTCTTCAAAATAGCCACCCTTTGCTCTGATCCCAACTTTACACACTCTTGGCGTTCTCTTAATGAACTTCAAAAGGTATCACCTGAAATGGTTTCCAGCAATAGAGGTGTTCAGCACTCGTTGGCCCCTCTGCCTTCACTCTTCAATCCAGCTAATCCCTAAACATCTCAGCGGGGTTCAGGTCTAGTTGACTGTACTCCATCACTCTCCTTCTTGGTCAAATAGCCCTTCCATAGTCTTCAGTGAGAATCTACAATGTCAATAGTCATGAAAAAAAAGAAATTCTTTGAATGAGAAGGTGTGTCCAAACTTTTGGACTGTACTGTATATAAGGCGTACTGAACATTAAGCGAGGTAAGAGTCAGATGTGAGTCGGTCAGTGAGACTTATTTAACTGCATTCATAGTAACTCTAGAACTTGTTTGTAACATGCTACATGTTAGAAACGTTAGCCACTGTTACAGCTGCTGCTGGTGTTCTGTGTCCTGACGTGTCATTCTGCTCACCTGGGAGGTGGAGCTAATGATCTTGATTGGCACCTGCCAGGTGTTTAAGCCAGAGAAAGCCATCAACCAGGAGGCAGAGCAGAGGGGCATAAGGTCTTTCAGCTTGAGTTGTGCTAGTTTGTTTGGTTCTCTTTTTCATCCTTCATTTCCGCAGAAATCTAATACTGCTGGGTTTTGTTATTTTAGTTTGGGGTTTGACCTTGGCTGTCTTTATTTGCGGCTCGCTACTGATTCCAACAGTCAATGTGGCTGGATCAGGAGCCTTCCTGACTTATTTTCTGCTTGGCCAAGGTCCTAATCTCTTTGTCTTGATTTTTCTGTTTTGAACCAGCAAACTAATCATTTTATTTTCATTTTTGCCAGAAACAGTTCTTCTTTTTTTCATAAGACAGTGTTCCTTATCTTCCTAGTTCAGCTTTTCATATGTTAAGGTCTGTTTTTGATGATCCCCTAGACTTCAGACAGTTTTGCCTGTCAGGACCGTAACAGCTACATTAGCGTATTTACCATTTACTCCCACTCTTGTTGGCAACACATAAATAAAAACAACACACTGATTCCACTAAAACTAATGTTACCGTGACTATGCTATAACTCCAAACCTCATTAGTAATGTGTAAAAAAATAACAGTGATATCCCTAAGAAAAACGTAACCATGAATAACTAGCTCTATACCTTGTCAATAACACATAACTAAATAAAATGATATCGCTAAAATAAATGTCACTGGGACTTTGCTTGCTCCTATCCTTATTATCAACAAGTAAAAAAAAAGACTTATACGGCTAAAACAAACATCAATGTGAATACGCTAACCTTGTAAGTAACATGTAAAAACAAAAAAAAAAAATATCACAAAAAAAAAGACTGCGCGATACATATTGCGATAAAACTTAGTCTATTGTAATTGACTTTTATTTTGCGTGTATTTTCTCCTCTTTGGCGTGTAAAAGTTAGTCGCCACATGGTAAATAGATGTTTGCATCTAATTATTTATGTTTATTAGCTTTAATTTTGGTAATTTTGTTTTTTTACCTTTCCACTTCTATTGTCTCCGCGGAACAGAGGTACGCGAGATTCACACACGTTTAGTCTGAATACACATTTGTTTTTGAGCCACAGAAGGTTCAGATTAGACAAATACAGGTATTTGGTTTATATATTATCACCCGATATGGAAAAACTACAGCAAGAAATAAAAAATCCCATATCGCCCAGGCCTACACTAAAACAAACATTACTGTGATTTCACTAACCTTGTTAGTAACATGAAAAAAACAAAAAAAAAATTATACCACTAAAAAAAAAAGAGTCCTATGACTACACTAACTCCCATCCTTATTATTAACATGTAATAAGGATGGAACAAACATCAACGTGAATACACTACCTTGTTGATAACATGTAAAATATATACAAATATATCTATATATATATATATGTATGTATAGATGTATGTATATATATATGCATATGTATATATATATATACACACACACATATATATATATATGCATGTGTGTAAATATATATATATTATATATATATATATATATACACATATATGTGTGTATATATAGTGACTAGGTTGACTCCCAACCTTGTTAGTAACATAACAGTCTAAGAAAAATTCCCTTTCCTTATTATTAACATTCAAAAAGACAACTGCTACAACAAAAACAAATGTTACTGTGACTATGCTAGCTCCCTTTTCCTGGTTAGTAACACGTAAACAAAAACAGTTTGACATTGCAACACGTTATCCAGCTTCACCATGTTAGCGTATTCACAATAAAACCCAACCAGACATTTTGACAGAGTGCCATGTACCTCTCAAAATCTGTAACATCAGTAAGCACAACCAGAATTTATATATTTGTAATGGATTGCTAGGCGCACTGTTGTTGTCTTTTTTTTTTTTTTTTTAATTAACGCTTTTGATTGTGCCTTAAAGTTTAGAAAATTCGCTACTTGAGTGAGTGCAGCCGCAAACCAAAAAGAGCACATCAAGCCCTAGTGAGTCCGGAGAATAAAGCTGCAAAACTTGTTTTTTTTTTTTTTTTTCTTTTGCTCTGTAGTTTGGGTTTTTAGTCTAAAGACGCTTCTCTAACAAGGAGAACAGCGGCTATCACGGTTAGCAAAGACTCTCCACCATCAGATTAGCATCACATAGCTCTATAAGTCGGAGATGTACTGGCATGTGTGCCATTTAGCAAACTTTTGAAAGGACACCAAGAAAGGACACGGATTCATTCAAACGGGCCTCATCATTTATTCATGAAAAGTGTGCAGGGAATTCAAAAGGTTTCTTTCTTTTCTTTAAAGCGACATTATGCAGAATGCTATATCTCTTGCCAAGCGATCATGGTTTATCTGCCTGCTGCTACCGTGTTTCACATTAATGAGCGAACGGGAGCGCGGGCATACAGAGATGTATGCATGCATGAGGTTATGCAAGCGCATTAATATGCATACTCGCCCACATACACACAGGTACGCTGTTGTGGCATAGCCCACCGTCAGCCGCAGGCATCGGCATCCACTCACGAGCATTGATCTAAACTGAGAGCAAATGGGCTCATTATCCTTTAGTGGCCATTTTCCCCAGACTTTATGGGGGGAAATATTTGCCTTTTGCGCAGGATGGTCCCAGCAGGACTCCAGTGTCTATAAATACAACTTGAGTGTAATCTCCTCTAAGAAGAAAAAAAAAAAAAAACTCCCACTGAGACATTTAACTTCGTTTGACAGCCTCTCACCCCTTCATACCTTTATTGTGGCGCTCAAACTCCCGTAATATTGAGGTAAGTGTCACATCAAGTTTTTTTAGAAGTCATTTTTCATAATCACTGTGATAACCCTCTTTGAAGGGGGTGGCAGGGTGCGCTGAGAGCGAGGGTCGCGAGGGACAGCTGGAGGACTCTATAAATGGGTATGCTAATGCTGACTGGCATTTCCTTGAGCGGCGTTGTGGGAGGGAAAGCTTGATCTCTAATGATCCCGAACGCCACAGTGAAGGAGTTGTGCACATTCACCTGCGGAGTAATTAGGGAACTGTAACGTCTTAAACGATGAAGAAAACCTCCGAGATCTAAAGGAAAAAAAGTGACTAAATGAAGCCTCAGATCAGTTTGCATTTGTCTTCTGAAAGTTTCTAACTGTAAAAGATGACTCTTTGCAGTTTGAATCAATAACAACAAGTATTTCCTTTCTGTAAAGGAGTTGCTCCAGGCTATATAAAAGCGAGAGCTAAAAGGTGCTTGCTGAAATATTCTCTTGTGGCACATTCCAGTTTTTCTCTGCTAAGAATGTGCAGCCTTGTGTTTTCTTTTTTTCTTTTTTTTTTAAGTCTGCACGTGCAAGAATCAGAAGTGAGTTATCCTTTAATCAAGCTGCAAGATGGCGTTTCAAAATTGTTTTAATCGATGATTTCCTTTGTTCTGAACGCAGTTTGGTTTCATTTTGGAAAATGAGTAAACCTTTTCTTTGAAAGGCACACCGCTGTGCTTTCTTAGCCTTCATGAAAAGTGCAGCTTTTTTTGTGGAGAAATTACCTTAAAAAACTTTTTCTGTAAAACAGAAAAATCTAAATTCACTATCAAAGTACAAGTTTATCAACATGATTATCTTTTTCATGCGTTATGTTGATTTCATATAAAGATGTTCAGTTGTTGTTGTTTCTGAGAGCATAAAATTACATTCATTTGTCCATTTTTGCTGAATATACGGTGGCCCTGAGGGGCAAATCTCATCAACAAATCATACAAAAGCATATCAAATATCCCAGCAACATATAGAAAAGCAAAACAAATATTTAAAAAAAAACAGCATTACATTTCAGAAAACTAAAAAACTGAAACCAAAATTAAATGTTAGAAAAATAAAACATGATGAGAAACTGTTAAAAGTCTGTACTATTGAATTACACTGATTTGATGATGACCTTTGTCCAGCATTATATCCACAATTTATTAATGTGAATCCATACACCCATCACACACACGTCATGTTTTGATTATTTTTAACTCTTAAAGACCCACTGATATTTTTCTTTATGTGCTTTTAGTGTTTTTAATATACTTTTTTGTTGCCACCATTCTTCCCCTTTTTTATCACTATTGCAAAAAAGAATGTTATCAGAGTTGGCTATGATTTTTTTTTTTATCTAACCATAAAAACCCCATATTATTACTTTCTCGGTTCTGTTCAAGTATCTATTTTAGCACTGAAAGTCCCCCCATTGTATTCTTAAGTTTAGATGCTCTTTCTTGTGAAGTATTTGTAAGATTAATTGTAAGAATAATGCAGTTATTACCATTGATAAAAGAACTGGACAGAGCGAGTGAAGCGTCACCAAAAGAAAATGGCATGCTTCCAATAAAATTATGTCAATGCAGTCGTCATTTTTTGGTCATTGATTGTTCCAAGGTAGTCTAAGTCAGGAGTCTGCAACTCTTTAATAGGAAAAGAGCCATTCAGTTCTCTGTCTTACAGATGAAAACCAAGCAAGCCACCAAATCCTACTTTATCTTTTAGAAAATACACTTTATTTTTATGTGGTCATTTAGCTATTCCTTCAGGAAATGCTGCTTTCAAATATTTACAATAACTGAACTTAAAAAGTGATATTTTTCTATAAATAACAACTTTAACGTCTTTACTTTTGACAGCAGCAAATGCAAGTTCCTTTCAAAATAAAATACACTCTGTGTTTAATGAGATCTTCCTCCAGCTGCAGAGTTTAAATTAAAAATTCAAGAAAACCAAGTAAAACATGATATTTTCTTTCATTATAACAACAACTAGATTCTAGGGTGCAGCATTTATTAAAATGTTTTAGAATGTACTAAACTCAACTAACTAATTTAAAATACATTCAAATTCTTAGCACTTTTCTTAAGGGGTAACCAAACAGGGAAGTTGGAGGCTGACTCCACCCACAGCCGAAATGTGAAAATCCAGTCAGGGGGATGGGGATTGGGGGTAGGACTGTTATCATTCCTGGAGCTGCAGATCATGACGTCAGACTTCTGAAACTTACATGGTTTGACCAATCACATAATTTAACTGTAATACCTCGACTCAGCTTTTCGACGGCTTTTGACTATATTTTTTTTCTAAGTTTGTTTTTTTTTTTGTCAAAAATTTAGCAACAGATAGCACTTTTAAAGCCCCATTTATAGAAGTCAACAGCCAAAAAAGTTGATGTAGGGTTTGGTTACCCTTTAAAGCCAAATAGCCACAATGGTGGGGTAAAAGAGCTGCATGACCCCTGCTCTAAGTCTATTAGAAGACTGCACCTCCATCACTGGAATCTGTCAATCAAACATTTTGAACATTCGATGAGAGACCACCTACTTTCATTGAGGCATCTGATTGGCCAGTTTATGACTTTAATATCTTTAACTACAGCAAGAACGGCGCAAACACTAACAGGCTCCCTGCAGATTCCAGGGAAAATCCATACAACATGTCTTCATCTATTCCGCGTAGTGTTTGCTACAATCTGTCGTCTAGTACAAGTCTGTAGAACAAAAAAATGGCATAAACGGTTTCCCTCTATGGTCGTACCAAGTGGTCTGCAATCTTAAAATTCCAGACATGCCTTGCAAGGTTTTGCCTATTTTACACCTACAAATACCCCATATCCACCTGCAAGGCCAGTTCTGACTAATGCATAAGCACAAGTTTGTAGACGTTTTTTTAAGCAGAAGAAACTAGTTATTACAAGCTGCCATCTCAACATCTCTGTTTTAGAAGATCACATTACCATAAAATTAATTATTTAAGCTCCATTCCATTTTTTTTCCTTTTTTTTTTACAAATGTTTCTAAAAGTTGCATTCCTTGCAAGCTGTTTCAGTTTGTACAGATGAAAGTGAAAATGTCCTTCACAGAAAAATCTGCACCAAGAACATCTGTTTTCTCGTGCAAACAGACATCTTTTCTTCCCCGTGTGAGTTGAAGCCTTTTTTTTTCCTCTGCGCCACCCTTGACCCAGTGATTAAAAAAACCATCATATGTTTTCAGTCACACTGACAGAAAGTTGTACATATCCCATGTAAGGCGAGATATTAATTCTCATGTCAAGCTTTAAGATTAGGGTCAGCAGAATTGATTTCCTCTCTGCAGGTTGGCAAAATAAGCAAGCAACGCTGCAGCAGGAGGAGCAGGAGCAGGAGCAGGAGGAGATGAAAGCACAATGGCTGTAATTTTTCATGGTCAGATTTCTTAGAAACTCACTGCTGCATTCACACACATGCATTTATGCGTACAATCTATGCAATGAGGTCATCATTTACGATTTGATGCACAATTATTGGGTCTTTTCATAATCAGCCTTTGGTGGAAGCGGTTTACACGTTTCAGAGAGAAAAAGTTGTCGCTTTTGTTGGCTTTTCCAGGTTTGTGTGCGTGTGTGAAGGTATTTTTCTTGATTTAGATTTTTTATTTAGCTTGATTTTATTCCTTGATTTTTTTTTATCTGATTGTGGTGTTAATTATTTGATTTAATTATGATTTAATACTATTTGATTTTTTATCAGATTTAACTTTGATTAAATTATTTTTCTAAATTAAGTTTTTGATTCAATTCAATTTAGTTTTTCAGTTTAATTTTAGTTTGATTTTTATCAGTTTGATTTTGGTTTGTTTTTTTAATGTAATTTGAATCCGTTTTGATTTTCGTATTTGATTCTATTTGATTTTTGGTTTGCTGCAATTTGATCAGATTTATTATCCTATCTGCCTCTTTATTTTAATATTTGATATTTTTGTGTTTGATTTGGTTTGACTTGATACTTTCGACAAATTTATACTAAAATTTCTTGCAGGATTATTATATGTTTATTTTTAATTTTTATTAATAACCTAGTCTTTTGAAAAGAAATTGTGCACCTTTTAATGCAAAACACTTCCACAAAACGTGTTGCTACAACAAAGGCGCCTATTCCGATGTTAGCAGGGTTTTTGTGCATCGACAACTGCAGGCAAGTGCAGATAAGGCAGGTAAGATTTGTGTAGAAAGCAACCTGATCCTTTGGTTCTTTACCTGCAGGAAGGGGCCATCCGTCAGCGCACGCTTCACGCCTGATTAAACAAGACAAGAGGAGTTAACTCCTGGATGTGACAGGAAGCTGATTCCCCCGTGGCTTTTCTTTTTACATCCGTCTTTGCTCTGCTAATGGATTAACAAGTTAGCTGTGAAAAAGGTCATTACATGAATTAACTTTTTTGTCCTTCTCTTTCAGAAACAAGCAAAAGGAGTCATAAATCACAACAGTGGGATTGGTGTCAGCGTGACAGGCAGTGTGCATCCAGAGAAAGGCAGTGCAGATGGCCGTGTAAGAAATTATGTCTGTTTCCGAGATTCACTCAAAGACGTGGATTTTTTTTTTTTTTTTTTTGCCTCAGCGGGAAGTCTATTAAGAGCAAAAAAAAAGGCATAATTGTGAGATTTTTCTTTTGAAGCTTGATTCTCTCTGGGTTTGTTTCTGTCATTTTGACATTGCAAACAAAATTGGAAAGGATGCGAAAATATAAATTGGGAATTCGGAAGACAGCGGCTCTCAGTAGGGGCAGTTATATTATTTGCAGACACTTCATAAAAGAAAGAAAGAACATATTAGATTGCTGAATTTGAAGCAGCGGCGCTTTAGTTAGTAAATATGTCATGCAGCCAGTGATTGAGTTAGAGCGCATTTATACAAGCAAAAATGAGATGACATTTTGAAAAGATGGGACGCGTGTGTGCTTGCTCAAACTTACAGGTTTGATGAAGCATTGAAAGACGAGATGACAGGGGCAGCAGAGGGGCTTTAGAGGGGGTTTACGGAGAGACAAATGGGAACGCAGAATAGGCTGCCGAGCCCTGCACTCAGCTAATGGATCATACACTTTTTCCTTTGGGTTGTTGGACTCCCCCTTTTTACTGACCGCGGTGCTGCTGAATCGTAATTACCTGCAGTGTGGGGGCAGCTTCTGAGGAAGATGGGGGAGTTGCGACTGACAGAATGAAGAACCACTTATCTGATCGGCCTCAAGTCCAAAGAGGATTTTCTGCCGCTATCGAGTCCTTGAATGACCTGATTTATTCCGCGGAACTATTACATTCCTCATTTGAGACCCAGTTACACGTCAAAAGATGACTTCATTAACCGAGTCTGGACACTTCGTTTGAGGCCTTAAAAAGGAAAAATCCTTAAAGACTCACTCCAAAGAAAATAGTGCTGTTTTAGTGTGTTATTGTGGCATTTTTATGATGATGGAGGACATATAATGAGAGAATTAAGGTTAAAATTACATTTGAAAAAGATTGTATTTGTGACTTAGAAAGTGTGCTCCATTCAGATCCATCCTCTAGTAGACGACTAGATCCAGGTATGTCTTCATTTTCCTCTTCCGCGTTGACATCTGGATCAAAATTGTAAAGGTGGACGTATCGATCTCAGTATCAATAGTATGGGTGCCCTAAGGCCAAATTTGGCCCAGCAAAGGTTATCTGCTGGCTCGCCAAGTCAAGGATGCAGAAGCCACAGAATGTTATCTGTTTCCCATTGATTCTCTTCTATGGTGTTCCAAAACTCTACAGCTGTAATATACTCTTGGCCTGCGGGTGGCGCTGTTAGCACTTTCTTCACCTGCAGCTATGGGTGAAACAACTCCCAAGTAAGTCAGCCCTGGGCTTTTTTGTGTGTTACAAATTCCCATGAGCCTTCACGGTCACTTTAGATGATTTCACCAAATTTTTTTCAGCCAGCCAAGATGGAGCGACAACAGCAGTGGTCAACGGATAAATCAAAAAACCAGCTCAACGTCTCTCATTAGAATCCCAGTTTGCTGTTTTTATTGGACAAAAGTTTCTTTTAGCTTGCTTTTGATTTTCAACAAATAATGGTCATTGAAGCCTCAATGTTAAAGGTTTCAATGTGACTTATTTTTAATTCTTACTAATGTATTATTGAGTTATAAAAAAATACAGAAACAAAATAAATAGAAGGAAGCGTATTCTTTATTTTCTCTTTTTATTTCCAAAAACATTGTGCATGGCCTGCAGAATGAGATCCCATTTAGATTTTGACCCTTTGAGCGAAAAAGTTTGGGCAACCTTGATCGATACTATCATTGTCATAGTTCAGTGTTTAGGTTATGTCATGTTCTGTTTTCTCTGTCGGTCTCACCACGTTCAGGTTAATCATCCACAGCTGTCTTCATTTAGTTAATCATCCTCAGTGTATTGAAGTGTCTGGTTTTGAGTTTCTCATTGTCAGGTCATCTGCGCTTCTTTGTTCTGTCACCGCACTGGTTTGGTCTCCTGGTTTTGCCATGTTTAAGTTGGTTTAGTAAATGTTTATCTTTCTGCCACCATGTCCTTTCTCCTGCACTTGGGTCCTCCACCACCATTCTTGACAATCATGATGTGGTCAATACTTTCGACACTTTTGTAGCATTTATATTTTACAATACATACAGTAACGAGCTTGAATTTACTGTAATGTATACAGGGTTAAAAAAAAAAAGGTAAACAGTTTTCCTTACATATATGGACTTGAATCATTAATTAAGGGTATAATTTTCACTCACTCTTCAGTTTAATTTGGAAAAAAAAATGCAAAATTCTATTTACTGTCGCTTGCCGTTTGTTGTTGGTTAAATCACTAAAGATGCCCAAAAAATAAATGACTGATCCTTGGTTCTCTTAAGGTAGTTTATCCATACAGTAGCTGCACTTGTATACATTTGTTCTTTGATTTCGTCACATCTGCTGCCTCCTTTCCTGTCTCCTTCCACAGCCTCAGCCCTTCTCCTCCTTATCTGTGTAGCCTGTCTGTCCCACTCTGTTCTCCACTCTTCTACTAACTACTCCTTCTCCAACCTGCCACACATCTTGAAGCATTTACCAAGAACCTGCTCATGCAACTCGCCAGACTGCCACATCCAGTCCGCTAAATGCTCTCCAGCCTCCAGCTCTCTTCATCTGTCCATTACCATTTGCCAGGAGCTGCTCGAAAGCTCGGCTCTCTAATGACATGCAGATTCCAACTGGAGTGAAACTTCATTGACGGTTTCCTGCTCAAGGAAATACTTGTTTTTTATGTTTTCACTCATCTTCAAAATTGTATTTGAAGGAGAGAAATTAGGCAAATTTCACTTAAAATTCATTAATCTTTATTCATGTGGGAATTTTTCTTATCCGAACATTTAAATCAAAAATGTCAAATTTTAAATATTTGGACCCGGATGCCTCCATGCATGTGTTTATGACCTCCTCAACTCTAACACTTTTAACCTTTCAGAGAACACTTTCTCCTGTCTTACTTCGGAAATGCTTCCCTGCAGCAAGATCCATGTACAGTAACTGTCAAAAATTGACTTAAAAAAAACCTATCTCAATGGTAACTGATTGTGATTTTCCTATAGAGCATCGAAATAATGCTAAAAATTGAATTAAAAGTTAGCGATGGAAATAAAAACCCCAACTGCTCCGACTTTTTGTGCAACACTTTCTTCCTGCTGCTTTAATGAGGGTGAGATGGGTCCTTGATATTCATTGAGAAAGAAGAATGCCGGCACTGGAAAGCTCGCTGCGGGCTCAGGGTTAGCGCAATTAAATGGCTGTCTTGTTGGATTATTGTAAAGGTTGCCTGCACAAAATTAATAGCAGCTAGTTCTTTTGTGCTCCCACATATCGCTCCCATCTCCGCCCACACAGGGTCATGGGTGCACGAGTGTCCAGAGGAGCAGCATGAAGGGCACGGCAGAAAGAGGATTGTGAGTCACAGGAGAGAGAATATAAGGTACATGTCTGAAAGATGACAAAAAACGGTCCACTTTACGAGTTTTTAAAAATTAATTTGTTGCAAAAATAATGGATTCAGAACTATCCAAACTTCTCCATTATTTGGCTATTAACAAAAAGTTAAGACTTAGTTCTGTTCCAACTCTCTTTGCAGTATGAAAAAATGGTCTTTGAAACAGTTGACTATATATAGTTTGTTCCTACATAATTCATGCCATTTTCAAAATCCTCAAAATACATGTGGACCAAATGTAAAAAGTATTCCAAAGCCACGTCAGAACCAACCCACGCTGTTCCTCTTGAGCTCAAACTGTTGACAATAGACTCTTTTCACCCTCAAACTTTCAAGACATCCTGAATAAGAACAAAAAAATTTGTCATGCCTTAGTCTTTGTAAAAGTTCATTCCAGATACTTCTTCTGATATTTTTTAGTGTTACAAATCTCTCCTTCTTCTGGAACCTTGCTTGTAGAGGGTCAAATCTTAGGCACGGGGAAAGGTGTGTCCTGCAGTTCCGTGGTGTACCATGATTTTCTCAAGCCTTTCAGAGTGAACTGCATCCATATATTTGATCATATATTACCTTTTGGAACCCTGAAAAACAAATTATTTATGAAATGTTAGTTTGGTTTTTTTTAGTTTTTTCATACCCGGAAGTAAAACGACTCGATTCCTAAAGCTCCGCCTGCCGCTACGTTTGGTCGCTGTCCATTCCGTGACATCATCCCAGAGAAAGCCATGTGTCTGTATTTCTCCCACAAAAAATAATCCAAACCTCTTCAAAGATGGATGCACATACCATATATCTGCCTTTAGTAGCCACGGCCATGGCCACACTGCTTCACAGAACAACAAACGCAGCTACAGGGTGGTGGAGGTGGTGGTGGTAGTGGTGGGGGGGATGTTTGATCTGGAATTTATGAAAGATATGGAAGATATACACTATTCTGCATCTAGAATTAACGTTTTTTTGCCGATCACCACAAGCTCTGTGGAGGAATTAGGTGTCGGTGTTAGACTGGGGTCGGTGCTGTCAGAGCAGGTTTTTAGACGATTGCTCTGAAATCCATGAACAGATCAAAATACCACTTTGAGGTTCTTTATAGTGAAGAATGAACATTATATTGCACTTAAAGCTTCAAAAAGTATAATTTTCAAGGTAGGGCCCCTTTAAGGGACGTCATTATTGGCTTGAGTGTGGTAAGTGTTTTGTGAAGTATTTTCAAGGCCGCAGGCTATGGTGTTGCAGTGGTTAACGCTCTTGCCTCACAGCAAGAAGGCCCCGGTTGAAATCCCAGATGGGGGACTTGAAACAGAACCACCAACTCTGGACCTTTCTGTCTGCATATTCTGCATATCTCTGCATGAATGCGTCGGATTTCTCCCCCCACCGGCCAAAAACCTGCTTCATAGATCAATTACTTAGTTACTCAAAATTGTCCCTAGTTGTGAAAGTGAGAGTGTATGGGTGTCTAATTGTGGCCCTGTGACAGACTGGTGACCTCTCCAGGGTGTATCCTGCCTTTGCTCATCAATAGCCAGGTTAGGCTCTGGCAGCCATGTGACCCCAAAAGGGACAAAATGGGTTCTGAAAATGGATAGACGTGTGAGTGTAATGTCAGTTATGACACAGGGGATGCTGTCATATGGTGCCCTTCGGCCACACTCTAGTTGTTAATAAAGTGCAGGTACTGGCTCAATGCTGACCATATATAAATCCTGAATGTATCAATGGAACAGGTGATACATCAGTGCCTGTAGAACACCCGTATGGATGCCCAAACAAACTACGCTCTAATTGTCTTAAATTCTAACAAGCTGGATGCATGCACAACAGGACACACAAGGCGTGCACACATCATTTGAACAGTATTATTGGGTCCTATTATTGAGTTGTAAAAACTTGAATAGCTGCAAACAAACACATTAATTTTGAATAGGAAAGCCCAAAACATGTGTTTAAACCCATTTACATAAACGAGTTATTGAAATTGGTTGCATAAATGTACATTGGTAAATTGACAGTGTGAACGTAGCTTTAGGCATTAAATACCAACATTGTACTTAGTTTGGTTGGATCTCCAAAACAAGGGTTTGTGCTCTATTTCCAATCTCATTCTACCAAATGACTTTGTGATTATCTTTGGAACACAATGTGGAAGAACAAGTTTAAAGATGGAGCAGAGATTTTCATAAAACAGTCTTAAGACATCATAAGTGTCAAATTATGTGTGCAGATCTGTCATAAACGTTCAAATTCAAGCCATGAAATTGTGTATTTCATAGAGCATACGAAATTTACTGCCATATTATATTATTTATTTAGGAATAAAGAAATGAAAAAAGTCATTATTTTACATTCTTGGCTGTTCTTTTGCGGATGTTCAGACTGAGCTCAGTAACTTCACAGCGTCACCGTGAACTTCCAGC
Organism: Oryzias javanicus; assembly: GCA_003999625.1. Taxonomy (NCBI): domain Eukaryota; kingdom Metazoa; phylum Chordata; class Actinopteri; order Beloniformes; family Adrianichthyidae; genus Oryzias; species Oryzias javanicus. Next base: position 16,903,590 of record CM012455.1, on the reverse strand, counting down.
TGGGGTCTTCTTTTCAGCAGACAGATTTGACCTTCCTTTCTTCCCGTCTGAACTTTTTGCCTACCTGTGAGCTTGTTTTACCTGTTTTCTGTCTTTTGGGTTTTTGAAAAAGATTATGTTTCTGGTTTGAATGCTTCTTTTGGACGGATCTTTGTGTCTGAACTGACCCTGTGAACTGCTTGTATGCGGTTTTCCATGAAGAGGAGTTTGTGGATCACGGAGGGGGCTCGTGAGACTGTGCGTGGGTAACCTTTCAGCTTTTTCGCCCTGCCTGTTGGAGTGTGAGATGCATCTGAGTTCATCATCTTTTAGGAGAAACAGATTCAGCCCCTCAACTGTTGAAAAGTTTCCAACAATGCGATGTTCACTGACCTGCGAGAAAGATTAACTCATGAGTTTGTGTTTTACCTGTTTGCTAAACTCCCACGCAAGAGCTCGACTGTGCCCCTGCAGTCCTGGAGGTCTTTTTTTTTTTTTTACCCTCTGGAACCGACGGATGCCCTCAGGCGTCCTGCTGGGCAGCTGCGAGAACAACATGATAAAACTCCATCTAAAATTAACTTTTTTTTTATGTTCTGTAACTGAATATGGACCTATTGGTAATTTTCGGATAAAATCAATATTTTATTTTTTAACAATTGAGGCGGAAGACGAACTTCGACGGCTGCAAGGCAAGGTATGGCAGTGCGCCTGCGGCAGAGGGGCGGAGCAAAACGGAGCTGTCCACTGTAACAAATCTCACAAGGAGGAAACCAATCTTAATGCATAAGAAAGGTCACATCATGTAGCCTTTCATATTAACAAATACAAAGGTAAATTCAAAAATAGACAAAGACATCTGAGTTTTAGGCTCTAGGTTCCAGAGGGTTAAACATCTTTTTTACATCTTTGTTCTGCTGTGAATATCAAAACCTTTTAAAAATGTACGGGCAAAGCTGTATGAAGCACGCCAGTGGCCCACACAAAATTGTAAGATCGCAGACTACTCATTGAACCAGGAGAGCGACATATTTTTCAAGCTGCAAGGAAAATTATTTTTCCAAAAATGTTACAATACACTTACCACATGCGTGATATTGGTATGTTCCAGTGGTGTAGTCTAGAAAATTCTAGAGGGTATACTCTGATTCATGTATTGTTTATAAATACATATGTTGTATACAACACAAGATGTCTTCAAGTTATTAAAAATTTGACCTTATAATTGAGAGTCCCTCTTTCTTTGGTTCTCATGGGGGATTTCTACACTTTGGGGGGATATTAATTTTGAATTTGGCTGCAAATCTTATGTTGTCCAGCTCATACCTCAAAATAATACACAGCTTTAATTTGATGTATTATTCTCCCTTCTGTACTTTCATAATGATGTGTGGTTGTTTCTTGAGTCCATGCTCTTTCCCTGCTTTGACCCTAACATCACATTAAAGGAGAAAAATATTTGTCAACACGGAGCGCTGTCTAGGAAGAAGTTCTACCACTTTGGCCTGAGTAGGGGTGGAATTCAGTTGTAGCTCGGTGTTGGTGTTAATTGGACCCAAAGTGTGAGGTACTCTTTGTGTGTCTGATTAAAATATGTTAAAATATTTACCTATTTTTTTACAGATTCCAATTGTTCATAAAACTTTGGAGTGAGACTCTGTGCACGAAAAAGAATCCCCTTACAGCGGCAGGACATGAGACGAGACAAGTGTCATTTTGTGAAAGTGTATTAGTGAAATAAAGCACCACGAGGTAAAAAAAAACGAATGAACTGACAAATAAGACAATAAATAACTTTTTAAAGACCAACCATTGACTGTATAAGAGAAATGGACCGAGCTAGTATGACATCACCCATGGTCGTCATTTTTCTAAAATACGAACACCGCCAGAAGAGGTTAGTGAGCAGTGATTGGTCCAAGTCGTTCTAAGTGAACGTTTTTTTAGTCAACATTTCTATGGCAACTACTGTCATTAATCTGGAGCGAGCACCACTTCCACTGAGAGGGAGTTCTGGAGAATCTGTCAAACATTCGAAGAGTTGGCCAGTGGGAACCACATGCTTTTATTGAGGCGTCTGATTGGCCAGTTTAGAACTTGACTAACTAATATATCATGTAAAATTTAGGATTAGCAGGAAGATGTTATAAAAGGTGTGAGAGCAAGAATGATTATTCTGACCAATAGAATGACTGAGTAACAGCTCTTTATTTATCTACAGAGATCTGTGGGATACATTGTTGTCATAGGTCTCCTATGATGTGAGGAGGATAGGGTCACTAAGTCCAGTTTTATTTTACTGTCAATGAGAGCAACACAAATATCATCCATCTTAACCCTTTAACTACCCAACCAATGCTAAATCAATTTAAACGAAAAAAAAAAAAGTTTTTTTCTGATGCTTTTTGCCTCAGGAGAGTAAACAGGTGTTAAGGCTCCAGCGCTTATTGGAGCAGGCATTTAAAGGGTTTAATAACATGAAAAACAAACAGAAGACTGTACTCATAATAAGATGAAACACAAGGCAGTTATAGACGTATTTCAGATTCGTTTCCATTGTTGTTCTGGCTTGTAGTCTTTTTTTTCAAGTTTTTTTTAGAATTTCAGTGGATGACTCCATCTTGAAACATGGCTCAAGACCTGCTATTTTATCGAGGACCAAACTGTTCCTGTTCTTGGTTTTGTTTAGGTCCACTTTACATTTGCATGGAGCAGAACCAGAACCAGCTTTAGTCTTTAGACGGTCTCACTCCTTAACCTGTGATAAAATAAATCAAATGCTGTTAAAAGCTCTTAAAGGCCCACTCCATCTATATATTTTTTAATTGTAAAAGCATCCCCGGTGGTCTTTTACCTATGATTTTGCCGTTTTTAGACAAATTTTAAAAAACCTTTCTTAAATTAAACTATCAGTTATATTAAAAACTAGTTCAAACTTAGTTATTGTTGGGAAATCTGAATTTCCTTTTTTCTAAGGCTGAATGCAAATTCTTTCACCTCCTCCTACAGCTTCTCCCAACCCCTAAAATTAGCACTCCAAGCAGAGAGTAGTGCTGGATGGATCGATCCAAAATATCTATAGTATCTAAAGTTGGTATCGGATTGATACTGGCCTGCAGATATTGATATTTTCACTCTTGTTAGAAACTTTTCTGTATCAGCAAAAAGGGCCCAAATGAGTGACTGCATCACCACTCTCACCAGTCCTGTGAGATCTCAGCAGCAGATCTCACAGTGCGTGCGTGCTGGTGGCTTTTATAAATCACTTTTCAGCTATTTTTATTGTTTTATGTAAAAGTTAAGAAGTTAAAACATTTTTATATTTCAACCAGTTTTTTTTTTAATCGTAAAACATTTTGATTTATTTTTGTCTCATAGTTACTTGTTTCTTTTGGTTTGTTGATTGTTTTGCATTCACTTCTTCACTTGTCATTACATTTCAAGATGTTTTTATTTGAATAAACTATTTTCCATTTATTTGAAAAGATTGTCCTAATTCTGTTTTTATGTTGCTCAAATAACTAAAAATATAGGGAAACTTAAAAAAAAAAAAAAACCCATTCATGGCGATTAAAAACATTGAGATTTTGAAGTTCATGATAAATCCACCGCATTTACAAAAAATATTGATATTGGTATCGAATCGCTATAGAACTGATACCTAAATGCTCCGTATTGCCCAGCCCTAACAGAGTGTTATGAAAAATTAGTGTCTTCAAATTTGGACATCACTAACCCAAAATGACGTCATCGACAGTCACCAGTCAGCTACGTTAGCGCGGAGATGCTAGTGCTCATAAATACATACAGCATTAATTTTATAACTTCATAAAGGTCATGCTAAAACAAAAAAGTCATTACTTACATTTAAATGTGAACTTCTGTGCTTCAGAGCGCACCCACGTGAAGAAAAGCGCTTCTCCTCCGCGGCACAGGGCGACGCGGAACCCCCTCACGGTGAGGTTTAGCCCTTATAAAAACTATTTTGAACAACCCAAATGCACCCAATAAGTGGAGGTAAAGGGAGAAGCAGAAGGGGAAGAATTTCAATTAGGCTTAACTAAACAATGTAAACTGGCTGATAGACATGGGACGGATGCGGATGCTCCTCTCTACGACCCTCCTAGAGCCTGGAAAACCCATAAAAGTCTTTAGGAATTTTTTTTCTTTTTTTTCCAAGCGACCCACTGTTTGTAAATTAGTCTTATCGTTGCTTTTCTTCTCTCAAGAGTCCCCTCATATTTTAAGAAGGTGCTCCAACACCTCCTTATATTCATTTTTTAAATTTTTTATATGGTAAAAAATATAGCATATTTTTTTCACAAAAGAAGGAAAAGGATGTCTCTTTTTTTTTTTAAACAAAATCCATTTCAATCTTCCTTCCATGTTTTCCATTTAAAAAAAGAAAATAAAAATCAATGCGATTATCCATATCTGCCTGATTTTTTTCTTTCCATCAAACCTTCAAGATAGCTCTTACATTCAGAGGCTGATTGCCAGAACTATTTGATTGTGACGGGCATGTCTTTCTGCTGGGGCAGAAATTGTCTTGAACTCTGTGAGCTGCATAGATGAAATGATTAGGGGGCCTTCCCTGAGATAAAAAAAAGGAAGTTCAACAAAGGTCAACTGTGTAAATTATTAAATCCTTTATCACGGCTTGTTACATGCTCTAACATTTGAGAAATGAACGTCCTGCAACTTCTTGATAATTAATTTTAGCGATTTTGATGGAAAGCCTACATGATGAAACCCAAATCAATTTTTGATATGTTTTTCTGTGTTTTCTCTCAGATTTTGATGCCTTCTGAGACTCATTAAAGGCCTTGAATTGTTTTTTTATTCCCATTCTTCTTTCACAGCCTCACTGAATTTTTCACAAGGCTAGCACATCTTCAAGTCGAACCACTATCCTTAAATTCATTTAGTATGCGTTCTTCTGTATTCCCAGTTTGTCCATTCATTATGGATGGGGTGTTATTGAGAACGACAAGTTCAGAACACTGCAGTGATGCTGTTAAATGTATTATTTTTCTTGTTCAGTCATCATCTGATAAGACCCGTGTTACTTTATGCTCTAGTAGATTTATCTGTGGTTTCTAACATCAGAGATTCAGAAAATAGATGATTTCCTTAACTATAAAATCCTGATTATTCTGTTAGGGAAGCTCCTGATCCGGAGAGGATTCACCATCAAAGACCAGAAGAGCCGCCGCTGGAGTGGTAGGTTGGTCTGATCGTGCCCCCAAAAAGACAAGAGTGGTGACACTTCTCTGTTTACTCCTCGAGTTCAGTATCTAACAAGCCATGAAATTACATTTCCACCGTGTGAGACGAGGTCACCTCCTCAACGCCTCGACTGACGGCAACGAGCCAATCAGAAGTTAAATTGTCGTTTTAATTAGAGTCCGCTGGCTTTTATCGAACACCTTTAGTTACACTTACCCAATGACCTGTTCTCTGATGGGTCTTTTTTTTTGGTATGAGTGACTGAATCAAAGATTCAAACAATCCTGATGTGTTTTTGCTCTTTTACATTATTATTTTCAAAATGCATCATTAAGCTCGGATTTTTCTTTTTCTGTCATCCTTTTTGTGGACCTAAACCTCCTCTGGGTCCGCCAGTGGCGCCAGCAGGGGGTGGCCCAAGGGATGCATTGGGGAGCGGATCCTTTTCTCTTGAATAACACTAACCAGCTTCACTGCAACCTGATGCCCGCAGCATACCCATAGAAAAAAAAATGCATTAACATTTTCACCTTACAGGCTCACTAAGTTGTTTATGATCTTAATATTACCAGGTTTGACCATTTTTAACCTGCAGACGGCTCATATATACCCATAAGGGCAGTTGTGACTTATGCTTTAAGTTAGAATCTACCCAGAAGATTCAACATGTCCTTAATTATTAAAATTTTTAAAAGAGAACTTGCTAATGGAGTTACCTGTTGGCTATACTTTAATATATATTTAATCCTAGTTCTGTACATCTTTCTTTGTCTTTGTCAATGAGAAGCTAATTTAGCCCCAGTCAAGTTTCTGCTCTGTATTTGGAAGAATTATGCTTGACAGTTTATAACATCATCATTTAGCTTCTATTATGTAAAAATTGAACCATTAAGCATCTCATCGTATCAAAGGAGAGGCCTACTTATTGATCCATCAACAAAAGAAAACCAAATCTTCCGTCCTGTGAATGATAAATTACACGACCAGACATAATAGACTGATTTGATTCCTTCCTTTAAACATATAATCTGTTCATCAAAGCCACAAATAAATAAGGGTTCACACAGACGTGCAGCTGCTGTAAGCAGCAATGGCTGGTTTTTTTCAGCCGGTGGTTGAGATGAACAGAAAGTGTAATGACATGAAAACTCATTGACCTCATCTTATTGTCTTTTGACACCTAACATTCATTTAGTCACTGTTGCAGAGTGTGCAGCAAATGGAGTGAAACAAAAACTGCGGGGAATAAAAGATACAGCTTTTATTATGGGTCTTTGTCTTTAAAGTCAAAAAGGTTCAGATGCTACATCAAAAAGTTTGCAACAATCTGAGTCACTTTTCAGATTTTGGACCTTATTTTCTATTCAGAAAAAACACTAAAACTTTTTGTTGTTATTGTTGATATTTCTGCAGAAGCTTTGCACTTTCAAAACTCTATTGCTATATTTTTCCACACAATAAGGCAAACCTAAAAGCCCTATTTCTTTTTTAAAGTGAACCTTATATTTGAGTCATTCTATTTGTTCATACTGAAGTTGAAGTGATTTTTATACTGTAAGTTAATGCTGCTCTGGTTGGGCGTCATTGCTAAAGCAGCTAACGTAGCGCTGTCAGACCGTTCCTTTTATTTTAGTTGTGCTACTAATAAGGTGGGTTTTAATGGTATACGGGTGTTACAAACACAGTAACATAACTAACATGTAGTTGTGTTTGACTGCTTTGTTTTTTTGTGTTAGATAATAAGGGTAAGAAGTCTGTCCATAAAAAGCATAATCATAAAGACAAAGTTGAACAAAAAAAATACTTACTGCACAGCTTTGCAGAAAAATATGGACATGGCATTTAGTTTTGTGTTTGACAATACTGTTTTGGATACGACTTTTCTTTGTCAAGAAAACAAAATTCCCACTGTCAAAAACACGTAATAGGATCACAGGCATGTTCATCAACTTCTGAAACAATGATTGTTTAAAGGTGCATGAGTATTGAGCTTTATTTATTGAACCAAAAGTAACTGCTCCCATATTTATCCCATATTACCTGCATGAAGCCCAATGAGGCAAATTTCTTTGTGATTTTGGGCTATATAAATAAAATTGAATTGAATATTTGGAAAATCATCTTAATAGCCACAGCTTTGTTGAAAATTGAATAGAACAGATTAAAATACATGGATCTCTTCCAGCCGAGAGCAGATGATCACGTAAACCAGGGGTCTGCAACCCAGGGCACAGATACTTTACAGATACAATGATATTTTCCAGTTGCAGAACATTTAAATCACTATAAATAGCAAACTAATGAAAAAGTAAAAACATTTTGTTTTACATGCAATAAAAGCATCCTCACAGAATGAACTAACAATGCGTTTCTCAGGGGTCCTGTCTTATAATGTGACAAAAAAAGGTTTGTGTATGTCCAAATTGGTTGTTAATAAGAGGGTAACAAAACAAAAACAGCTAAGCTAACTCAAAGCTAAAGTAGGCTAACTAGCAGCCGATTGTTGCGGCAATAAAAAAATTAATTATTTTTAAAAAAAACGTTGGTAACTTCAGAATACCCAACTTTCTTTCTTTCTTTTTCTGATTTTTTTTCTCTTTTTCTTAACTATCACTACAGTCGGCTGCAAGTTAGCTTACTTTAGCTCCAAGTTAGCTCAGCTGTTTTTGTCATATTCCATTATTTCTGTTACCCCCTTTCCCTTTTGGGGTAACGGTGCTGACAGAGCATATAACTGTTACTGTTGGGCTAAGGCGGGGACGCCTGGACGGGTCAGGGGGCTGGAGAGAGCACACCCACCTCGCCTGTCCCAGGAATAAACTGACCAGCTAAGCAGCTGGCAGACAGCAGAACGGCAAAAGCAGAGTGACGGAGATCCCTCTGCCGCCTGCTCGAGTGTTTTTCTTACTTTATTTAATCATCATCTAATTAATATTTCATTTTTTTGAAAAACAAGGCCTTTTTTTGACAAACTATGAGGGATATCTGATGCTCTTTTACTCCCACCTCTTCCGGTTCATTGTTTATATGATCAGCTGTTGTTGCCTGGCAAAAAAAAAAAGAGCACAACATCACTAGAAAGACTTCATTAATATATTTTTTTATTCAGAAGAATGTTTGACAATGAGTTAACAGGGAAAATTTCATATTCAAAAAAGACATGGTAAATGTAAAACTAAATGTTGCCATATTTTTCTGCAAAGTTGTGCACAACATCTTATTTAATGCACAACTTTATGAAAAGGCTCCTTATTGACAGTCATCTTACCTTATATATCAGTCTGTGTTTTTACTAATTTCAAGCAAAGTTTAGTGTTACTTTTTGCTAAAATGGTTAACTAGTAGGGGTGTCACACTGTTTTTTTTTTCACCTACTACTCCTAACAAGGTATAGAGCTAGCATAGTCAAAATATTTGTTTTACCGGTATCAGTCTGTTCTTTTATTTTTTTTCTAACTTCTAAAAAAGGTTAATTGGTACTATAAATACAGTAACACAGCTAACGTGTTGTAGTGTCGGACTGATTGTTTTTTCCCTGTTACTATTAAGGTTTGGAACTAGCATAGTCACAGTAACATTTTTTTTTTATCAATCTGTTTTGTTTACATGTGGCAACAAAGGTGGGAGTCACAGGTATTGTTGATGTACTAACACCTCAAAGGTGGCAAAAGTGAAGCAGGCTACAAACATGTTCTAGAGTTGCTAAAAACGCTGCTGATTTATCTCTGACTCTTTTATCTAACTTAATGTGCCTCATAGTTTGGTGCGCCTTGTATAAGACAAAAGTTTGAAAATAGACTGTTCACTGACTGTGCGGCATATAATTGGCAGTTTTCAAAATTGCTTTCAAAAGTTTGTTCTGCAAACGTGTCGACTAATTGCAACAAATGAAAAAACCCAAACAAACAACAAAACAACCAACATTAAAAATCAGTCGGTGCAAAGGCTTGAAGAATCACATTGTGATATTCTTCTTTCTGAAAAGCTGCTTTTGTTACCAAATGCATGTCTAAATATCTCTTGATAGATGTGGGGGGTTTTTCAGATCTATTTAAGTGTTGCTTGAAAAAAATCACCGTTTTGCTCCGATTTGTTTACTGTAATTGTGTGTTTGTTCTTCAGAGAAGTTTCAGACTGCATGCAAAATAGCTGGCTCCTTGCGCACACAATTATAATACATTCTCACCATTGTGCAATACAAAAACATTTCTTGCTTTTTGCACGCTGAAAAAAAAAAACAGTTGATCACAGAGTTCTGGGAAATACTTCTCAGTTCTTAAAGACGCTTCCATTTTTTTTTTTTTTTTTTTTTTTTTTTTTGCAGTATCCTGTTTTGAGCCTTTTACAATTCACAGCGACCTGTACCGCTTTTAAAATTTGCACCCACATCATTCAAACTGCCACCCGCTAATAAAATACATTACTGTTATATTCAGCACCTGTGTTTCCGCTCCCCTGGTACGGCGCACAATCTTCTTTCATATTTAGATTTTGGGAAAATTGCGATATTCACCTCTGAAGATTATCAGAGGTCATTCTCAGAAGAGACGAAATAAGGCAGAATAAAACTAAGAAGCGGGACCTCTTAAAAATTCATACTGTGTTTATCCCTGACGTGATTTTGCCCTATCACAGAGGAAGACAAGACAATGCATAAATGATATGATCTGCTGGGTTTATTTTCATCGCCTCTGAACTCCCAATCTCCTCTGAAGCATTGCGTGCCCTCAGCTGCGACCTTCTCTTGACTTAGTTTACAAATTTTCACTCCACTATATTTTCTTTCTCTTATTTTTCAATTCCTGGACTTTTCCATGCAAAAGTGAAAAAGCTTAAAAGTTGCAGGACTTTTGCCTCCCAAACCCCTCAGGCGTTTCCAATATCATGCAAGATGAAGAAATTAGACTTTTATTTTGTTGCTCTTTTGGTCAAAATACAAAGAAAAAAAAAGCGCTCGAAGCTAAAACTTACATTCTTTTTTAACGTGAGACTTTTTTTCCCTCAAGGATATATTCTTATCAATAAAATATGACATCAAACATGTTATTATTTCATTAAATATTTCTGTTGAGTCAAAAAAGCCTAACACTTTTTGCTCTTTTCCAGCAGGAAAAAAACAATAGTACTATTTTTGTGTGGCACCCGCATTGCTAACTCGCCTAAATCTGATAGCTTTAGTTTGGTGTTTGACTCAATGTATTTGCAGAGCAGCTAACCAAACAAATTCAGATATCTCTCAACACTGCTGCTATAGAAACTCAATGTATGCCAGTTTGAGTTTCTTTTGACTATTTGGACAGAAAAACTCTGCTGTCATTACAATAGATGTCGCATCAAGAGAACTTTCCACTCGTGCATTTCTTCCAGATCCCATAGAATTGGTATTGAAATAAGATAGTAATACCCAAAACAGCTTTAGCTTTCTTTCAAATTAATTATTTGAGGCCAAGTATTTCATGTGCAGAAAGTATATTTTGTGGCTGAAAAAATTTGTCTTTTGAGAAAAAAATCTGTTCTTTGTGGCCACAAATTAATGGTAAAAATAATTATGTAAAAAAAACACAAATAACATGGTAAATTGTGTTTGTGAAACACTAATATTTGTACACAAAATGCTACACTGTGGCCACAAAATTGCTAATTTTTGTGCACAATATACTAGTTTATTGCCACAAATGACTAATTTTAGGGAACTTTTCTTTGTAATCTCATCATGCCTAATTATTTCATAGTTATCATGTAGTTATCGCATAAATTAAAAGCACATTGTTAAACTGCAAAATAAATGTTGTGGCTCTCCTGCAGTGAAAAATTAATTTGCAAAAATTTTAGCTTTTATTTTGGATAGTAATTCTATTTTGGTTGACAAGTGATAGGTGAACATAAAGAGATATAAGGTAATGTCCAAACATCAAAGCTGTAGAAACTTTAAGATTACAATTTTTCAGTGAGAAAGATTAATTCTTTTAGATGGAACTGGTTGTATTTTTTTGTATTATCTCTGTAAAAAAGGCAAAAATTACCATTTTGTTGTTTATTTTTCATCAATTAACAAAACAAAATTGATACCCTAAATGTGCATTCTTGAATGTGTATTTACACCATGGTGTTCACACTGGAAAAGTAGGAATGGGCTTCTTTTTTTCTTTTGATTTGTTACTAGAACACTTCGGCCACCTTTCACTTGGTTTGGTGCAAAATTTCAAAATGGTGCAAGTCTTGCAAATGTCCTCCAGGCTTTTTCTTTCAAAGCTCTATTCCAATATCTCAAAGACTTTATGTCATACAATTCCAGCCAGACACAAACCGCAATTTTTATTTTCTCCCCCTTGATTAATTTCCAAACAGCTGACACTTCCGTGTTTTGATAAAGATCCAAACATCACTACCAAGTCTGAGTCCCTGATTGATCAAAGGCTTACCAGGTTTAACTTTCAATGTATGTTCAATAACCACATGATTTGTACATAGAACCATAGAACAATCTGAGACTTTTGAACGCGGAAGTCAAAAATGCGCATTGACAGTTTTTTTCATAGGATGTAGCCGCCTATACGTAGCTCGAGTGTATTTTCTCATTTTAACTTTTGGAAATGTTTCATAATCAGTTGAATTTTCATGCTTTGTGTTACTCACGGAAGACATACATTGGGGGGCGGCTGAATGCACCTTTAATGAGTAGGATTGCAGACTCCCATCTCTCACCGTCTCATTTTCTGCTTCCTGTAGAACCAAAGTATCGACCGTGCCCTCAAGCTGTTATTTTAACACATCCTGCTCACGACTCACTGTCAGGAAAAGACGTGATTAGGGGAGACGTACAATGCCTTTAAATCATCTTCAGGACTTACTTGAGTTCAGTTCTACCAGAGGGTGGTGGATCTTACTCCTTATCGCCAAAACGCAATCTCCACTATTTTCCTTTTTCTCCATATTAAAAAAGGTTCATCAGTGAAGATGTCAATGCTTAGAACTCCAGAGGGAAAGAAGCAGAGAAAGAAAATGATTTTGATTTTACTTCATGGTAACTGAGCTGCATGGGGTTTTTTTTCTAATGTAATTACCAAAAAGAAAAAAACTATCAAAGCTTCACATTGGGGCCTTTTTAGGAGGAAGAAGCAGGTAAAATGGTTCAGACTGAAGAGCAATGGAAAAAGAGGTAACGAATCAATAAAAGCCTAAGTCACTGTACAAACCCTCTTTGAATTTTAAAACTACAGGCCATCAATTATTATTACTTTCTTTTTTTAAAAACTTTTTTTTCAAAGCCTTTGACTGAAAGGCATAATTTCCCAGTCAGTGGTACGTCTACAGTTGCTTGGGCAACTGTGGAAATTGTGAAGCGGCTCAAATCATTTAATAATTATGACTGACTTGGCTTTCTAAAAACAGTGTCCATACTGAGTTAACTGAAAAAGCCAGAACACACCGGCTCTGAATGGCATGTGCCTAAAGGCCACCCCCATAATTTTGTGTTATAACCCCCTGCTGCTGTAGTGTGAGGGGGGGCTCATAATTATACTCTTTTACAGTGTACTTCCCTCAGAACACAATTTTCTTTCTGCCTACTTAAAGCTTTTTTATTTCCACCCCTGTGAATTGTACTGCAGAGAATGAGCAGCTTTGTGTTTATTAATGCAGAATCCTTCATTAGAAAAAAAAAAGAATTCTCTGAGTTACAGTGATGTGTGTTTAGGTTGTGTTCTGTTGTATCTAAACGTTTGTAATATTTTTTGTGAGCCTGGTCCTTAAAATATACTTGCTTTGTGAATAAAGCTGTTTCCCACCTACGCTCAGTGTCCATTTTTGACAAAATTACGCACTATAGTTTGTAACTTTTTTTTTTTTTTTCAGAAAAGCAACAGGTCACTTTCTAATCTTAAACATGAAAAAAAATCTGCTACAAACATGATTGGGTGTTATTGTGAATATGCTAATGTGGCTAACATGCAGCTGTGTCCGACTGTTTTTTTATGTGCAGCTAACAAGGTTGAGAGTTAGCATAGTCACAGAACTGTTTGTTTTAGCGGTATCAGTCTGTTTATATTGACGTGTTGCAGACAAGGCTGGACATTACAGGTATTGAGAATACACTAATGCTTTTAAGTTTGCTAACGTTTAGCAGAGTCGGACTATTTTCTTATGTTTTGCGAACAAGGTTTGAAGTTAGCATAGTCACAGTAACATTTGTTTTAGCTTTATCGGTCTGTTTTTATTTACGTTTTGCATACAAGGTTGGAAGTTACTTTTAAGGTAGCTAACATATAGCATTGTGTGAGCAATTCTAGTGTTACTGTGAACACAGTTAATAAAATGTAGTTTATTTATTTATTTTTTAAACTTGTCCTGTCCAACAGCTGAGCAAACAGATAAATGACTGAGAGCCTCTCATGTTAGGCAGATTTTACCGTCACAACAGGGGTTTATTGAGTCTAAACCCCTGTTGTATTTCATGCTAAACTTCATTTATATTAAAGTGTAGTTTATTTATGAGTTTAGTTAATATGAGTCTCTAAAGCTATCTCGCTTTATGGATAATTTTCAATGTCGTCAATGTACAGTTGCAGCTACAGGATTCCTAGGGTATTTTGAGCGTTGGGCATGACCCTATTCTCTTGTGGCAGCACAGTTTGAGTGAAACTGCAACACAGAGCATCAAAAATTCTGTTGCATATCAAAATTTTAGCTGCACAGTGCAATGTTTCTAACGTTTAAAAACTTTGGTGATTATTTGAATCAACCAATCAGGACCTCAGCTTTGGTAACCATGTGTTGATGATGTAAAAACTGCAGCTGGAGTCCTAAAACCAACATGGAGGGGGGACAGATAGTTTTCACTTTCAAACTGTACAACATTTGTAATATTTCCATTGATGTAAAAATTAAAAAAGGTCCGATCAGGCAAAAGGCAATAAGAGCGGTCAGCACATCAAGAAGCAATGATGGGGACATCCAAAAATGTCAAAAAGTGGCACGAAGGGGTCCTTCACCATGCGTCAATATGTGACAACTTGAGAATGACAATGTGTAGGCTATCCTTTAAAAAGGTTAAAAAAAAAATTCTCCAAATGTATTTTTTGCTCTTTTTAAAAAATAAATCAAAAGAAAATCTTTTCATTTTAATTAAACCTCAGAATTACAGCTATTAGTGATAGACATAAAAACACAGGAATCAATAGAAGATTCCGTTTTTGTTCAAAATAACTCAAAGGATACACTTCACACAGGCAGCGGGACCATTTGAGTGAGAGGAAACTCGGTTTCTGTTTCTCCACAGATATCATTTTCTCTGCTTTCACTCTGACGCTGGTGTGCAGTGAGTCACCTCAGCTGCAGACATGAGTGATGTCAGGTGTTTATTCCAGCCAGCAATCAACTGTCGAGCTTGACACTGAGTCTACATGATCTTGTCAACAAGCGCACATATGGTACGGTACATCAAACACACAAACGTGCGCCGATGTACACACACACGCACGGCTCAGAGACAGACACTACATGGTTGTTAAGCCTCGGCTTGCATCAGTGGGGTAGATCTGTTCGGCATCAGGCCTTGTCATTGCTGTCATCTTAATTTCGGGCTTGGCAAATCCTCAAATTGCACCGAACACCATCATCATCAACCTTTTTTTTTTTTTTTTTTTGGAGCCGAAAAGCGATGAAGCCCCAACCACAATGTGTACCCCATCTTCATGTCTTCTCTTTCCAACCATTACAGAGGCAACTTATTATGACTTCTTGAGTAAATGTAGGAAGGAAAAAAAGGACAGTTTGATCTCATTTTTCAATCATTCACCCATCATTTCATCAAGCTTTCCTCAGTGAAAAATATTCGCTTCTACTCGAGCCAAAGCCCACAGGGGCCGGCGAAACCTCTTATTGAAATTGCCATCTTATCTGACAAAATATCACCAGAACATCTCTTCACAAATAGAGTCCCGGTCAATTGAAGTGCCTTTATATCATACCCCTTGGCGCACAATGAAGCAAATTTTCCATTACCCAGATATTTCCAAGGTAAAGTATATTCTCAGTGGTAAGCGATTCACCGGGGTTCTGCACAGAACACCTGTTAGAAATGAAATGATTGAGCAGAAGACGCCCATATGAGCACATTGATGACATGCGCTATGTTAGAAAGTACCTTTTTTTTTGATCAATTCGCTGCAGAGTATTTGTTGCAGAAGCCAAAAAAGGTAATTTAAAGAAGAAAACATGTAGTAGTCTCACTTTTGGGAGAAATTTATTGAAAAAAAATACAGGAACAAGAACAGCCATCTTGAAAAGCAAATTAAAATAACAGAATTAATAGCAACTATAGACTGAATATATGCACGCTTTACTACCATAACACATTGGTGCTTGTTTAGCTTTGTGAAATATGGTGGGAATCTTGCATATTAGCAAAACATATGAACAATCATTAAGATAACAGAAGCACAAAAAACGTGTCAGCTAAACTCTTTAAATTACCTAAAACCACTAACTGTTGAATCCTTGATCATCTGTGTCACTTTGGAACTATTCTATGCTGTCAATAGCAAATACCAGCACACACACACACCTACAGTACTGGTCCCCATCCAGAGCTGCAGCAGCTGAACAGCAGCTGACCCCGAGGAAAGCAACAGAAATTAAAATTAAAATTAAAATGGGAATGAAAAATTAACATTGATAAAAGCAATAAATAAATACGAAACAAAACATATGGAATATCAAAATGAAATCAATAATAATTCAGTGTAAATTCATAAAACATGATCATACTGCTGTGGCCGAGAACCACCATCACAGCAAAAACAAAGTAACAGCAAACAAGAAAGAAACTGCAAAAATGTAAAATAAATCTGCAAACAAAAAAGTGATCGCAGCAAAAACGAAAAAGTAACTGCGAACAAAAAAAGTGACCATCGGCAACTTCAACTTCCGTTTTAGCTTTTATGTTTGCATCACTTATTTTTTGTTTGCAGTTACTTTTTCATTTTTGCGGCAATCGCTTTTTTGTTTGGAGATGTATTTATTTTAATTTTTGCATAGTTTCTTTTTTGTTTGCCTTTCCTTTTTATTTATTTATTTGTTTTTTTGTTTGCTGCAATGGCGGTACTGGGCCACTGAATAAAACAGGTGAATAAATAGAAAAATAATTAATAAAAGTAGTAAAAATTAGCTAAAAATTGGTTAAAAATGGGTCTTGATCCTTGTTTTGAAAGCATCTATGTTCTTTGTGGCTCTCAGGTCCTCTGGCAGGCCGTTCCACAAAACAAAGGCCATAATGCCAAAAAGATGCCCCTCCATATTATTTGATTTTCACCGCTGGAATGGTCAGGAAAATCAGGTCCACAAGGGTTTATATTTGACTAAAGGATTTAATATACAAGAAGGTGCAAGACCGTCTAAAAACCATTAAAAGTATCTTAAAATCAATCCTGAAGCAGATGAGGAGCCAATGCAGGAATTTTAAAAGTCTTTTATATATCGGAACAGAGCTGTAAAAGGAAAAGCCTGGAGTAAGACTGCATCGACATTTCACACCAAGCATCTTCCAACTGTAGATGGTGGATATGTGCTAGTAAACGGTAGAAAAAGAAGTAAAAGCCCTTCCCTGCTTAGGCTAAAAGTGCGTTAAAAAGCATGGTATAAGTCACGCTCACAGTCAAACTAGGATAAAATCTGTGACTCACCCTTCGAAAAATACATACGTTAAACTGCATTTTATTTAAATAAACCCCCTATAGTAACTACAAGCAACAGCTTGTTAAAAAACAAGCCGTTAATGTTAAAAAAAAAGTAGATTTGTGTCCAATCTATATTGCTTGTGAATCATCTTCATTCTTTTCTGAGCTTGACTCCGAACCCCCTGCCGGTATAACCGATTAAAATCTAAACAAGCCTGTCTTTTTACCCATGTCTGCTCTAATTTTGAAAGATTTTAACCTTTTCCTCTTTCCAAAACACTCTCAGTTCAGCCCCTCCTGATCTCCTCAAATTCAGGATATGCTCTAATCTCAAATCACTATCTTCAAAAGGCCATATGCCATGCCTCTCTTTTGGGGCTGCCTACGATTGCCTCCCTGTAAGCACTTTCTGTGGAGCTCTGTGGGGATTGCTCTGTTTGATCTGTGCTACCTGGACTACAATGGAGCAGCGGAGAAGGATCTCCTCTCTCTGATCTCTTCCACACAGCAGAAGCACACTCCGTCTCCCATGGGCTGAGCTAATGCTTTCTGGGAAATAAAACCGTTTTTTTTCCCCCGCTTTTTTTATATAGCTGCTCTATTCCAGCTATTTCGATTCCAATCGTTCCATGTGCCTAATCCAATTGGAGTTCTGAGATATCTTTGGTCCCAGCCAAAGCAAAGCAGGGATTCTCCGGAGGACAGCTCGCCGGTGATAAGAAAACCACCTTCACGATGAAATACTGGGATTATGCTCACTTTTCTTCAGTTAATCTGTAAAATATTATTTTGATGTATTACATGAGGTACAAAAAGAACTTAAACTAAAACTAGGACAGAGTTACATCATTTAAAATGTACCAAGAGGAGCATGTCACTCCGTCGTCTTTTTTATTTGCTGTTTGTAGCATTTACTATGTAGCCACACGGGGTCTTCCCTGTCCCGGTCTCCACACTGGATAAAGTTAAATCGCTGTGGCGACCTCTGTAGAGATGTGCCAAAAGTTAAACAACGTTATTGTTTAAAAAGCTTTAAGCACGCCAGCCAAATGGATGACATTAAAATGTTGTCTTCAAATCTTTGGTTACATGCACCTGTACAGAGAAGTTGACCCATACAAATGATGTGGGTTTTGGGGTCGTCCAGGCCCGAGGAGGGTCATCGAAAGGAGTGGCCGGTCCGGAAACTAAAACGGACGTGTAGTAGCAACACTGTGGTTCGATCCTTTCATGCCCACATCCACCCTAAAGGGCAGTTCTGACTAATGATTAATGATTTTAAAGGTTTCTGCATCTCTAGAAACATTAAATATTTCTTGTTTTTATTTTATTTGTGAGAAAAAAAATGTATTTTTTTCATGATAAGAAAAAATGTAAACTTTTTTCCAAGAAAAATTATTTATTTTCTAAATTGTCAGTAGATTTTAGACTAAAGTGCACTTTTCACTAGTAATTTGACTGTATTTCATAAATAAATAAAGGAGGCAATACAGCAAAAGTTGTGAAAAAATAAAATCAGCTTTTCACTCAAAACACTGCCAGCTTCTGTTACCTGTGTCTTGCATCAGCTCTTTAGCAAAGGTTTGTGTGATTAAAAGCGTGAAGCTGTTTATAACACAGCATGTTTTCTTTTATCTTATCCAGAAATGTTGGTCATCTTTCATCATTTGTTTCATAATGTGTCTTCAAAATAAAGGATCATTTTACAGCTAAACCCCAAAACTAAACACTTTTTCGTGTCTTCCTGAAATTAGAAAGATAAACTGTCTTTTTATATACACAAACAACTAAATAAAGAAAACTAATGACATAATTAGGTAGAAATATACTTTATTTCATGTAAGTTCTGTGTCCAGGAAACATCTTTACTATGATGTCTAATTTGAATATTGACAAATGCAGCCTTGTATCATTTCTTCTCCATCCATCAGAAATATTTCAGATTAAGACCACACTAAAATGTTCCACATCTGAAATCATGCTTTTCTTCCACTCAAAGAGGCATCTGGTTTATTAAAATGGCTCAATGGGATGAAAAGCGGAGGTTAATATAAGGAAATTCCAAGATTCTGGCCTTTGTATTTATGCTGAGGTCTGGAGGGGCTCGCTGGTTATTTGGCCTTTTCTTGTTAAGTGAAGGCTTGTCTTTCAGTCATAAATCCTTTAGAGAAAACCAGCAGTAGAACATTAATAAAGTCTGAGGTCTGAAGGGAACCACTCCTTCCTAATCTCATATGGCCCCAAAAGAAAACCATTTCCCAGAGAAATATTCACGTCTGCTTCAAGCTGGGACTTTCCCATTATCTTTTAAACAGAAAATCCAGATCAGGTGTCTGAACTCTGGAGCCACTGAAAGACCCCTCCGTTGTGGGTATCTGGTTGAAGAAAAATGAAAGACTTCAATTTTAAAAAGTAAGTAAAGTGAAAAAATTAAAGTAAACTAACACTGTATTAAACTCCCTCACAAACAGCTAAAATAAAGTTAGTCTCAGATTTTGAATAAAAGCATTTTATCAGAAAAACAGTTAGAGGTCAGTCACCACAACCAGAATTCAGGCAGATTTTCTATTTTTGAACTAATTACAGGATTTGAAGTGCTGTGGTCGGAAAAAGACACTAAGTGGTTAGATTTGCTCATGTCTGGCTGAGATTAACTACAAACTGTTAAAGACTTTTTTAATCACTGCTGACATTACATTACCAAATACTATCTTTGCTGCATTGAGAGAATCCTGTGTTTCACATAGGATGACATCACAGCGGGCAAAACCGTAAAAACAACTGAATCTCCTGTGGGGCTTCAAAAAGAAAAATGTAGAATCTACTAACAAACCCAATAAACATGTTGCATATCACCAAAAGAAGTTTTGAAATTATTATGGGATGGCCATACATCCTACACCTTTATATGTTATTTTACAGAAAAATTTCAGATTTGGCGACATTTGTGTTTTTCCACCATATGAGAAAAGGAAACTTTTGTTCCACACATGTTGCTAGAAAACACATTCTCATCCCCAAGTCATCAGATATTCATGTTTTGTTACTTTTTTACATTTTGGGTTTCCCCAATTTGTTGCTTTTTGACGTGTTGGCCGTTCGTACAATCAGGAGTCCACAACCGTCGGGACACGGTACTGGTTGCTGTTCTGGTCCTCGAGACGCGTCTGGTACCCAAACCCGGTACATAACTTGGCACTGGGCGTGGTACCAGACACAGTACTGGGTTAGGGTAATGGTAATGGTGCGCTCCACGTCCTGGTACTAGCCCCGTTCCAGTTCATGGGCCAGATGTTGGGGACCCGGGATTTAATTGGAACAGCCAGCATATCAAAAAACAATGAAAAGGGGACACCCAAAATATCAAAAAGTGACGCAGAGAGGTCCTTAACCAAACATCAATAAGCAACGAGTTGGGAGTGAGAATATGTTGCGATAGCTTGAGTCTACAACCACCCCTAGCGTTTTGTTATCCTTTGACCGCCATCTTGAATTCAGGAAAAAAACATCTTTGGTACCAGCTACAAATAAAAGCTCGGGATCCTAAAAAATTACTATTTAGACTCCCACTCCTATCTTTTGATGTATTGGAAAAGTGTTCCGACTGATCTTTTAATTATGTTTGAGCACTTTTAAGCAAAATTTAAAAAAAAACCTGAGTTGTTTTCTAGGACATAGAGTCTGCAGTGCAGTAGTAACTCATAGAAATTTGGTTCTGAGTTGTGGGCAGGAATAAGCCCAACCTCACTTCCCATCATCCATCTGTTTACACACTCTCTTACAGCCCCTCATACTTCCAACCTCGCATTAGCGATGCAACAAAAATGGCGAACAACACCAGAGCTAGCCAGCCGTTCAGTTTTGAGGAAAACAAAGACGTACATGGATCTAGTCGTCTACAAGCAGATGCATCAAAATGGGAGCTTCTGGCTTGCCGTAGTAGCTTTTACGTCACACTTACAAAACCTTTTCAAACTGCATTCCTAAAGAAGTTAATAAAGACATACTTAGAAACACAATTTTAAGCTTAATTTTCTCAATATCTGTCCTCCATCATGGGAAAAATGCCACGAGTACATGACAGAATCACCAAAAACCTTTTTAAATCAGAATGGGTCTGTAAATATTCAAAAAGTGTACAGAGAAGTTCAAAAGTTAATTCATTTTTGCTATAAATTGAGAAGTTTCCCTGCTCAAACTGACAGAAAACTTTTCAAGAAGTTCATTTGACAGCAAACTTTTTCATTGTATGTTGGATTCAGGATTGTTTCCACACGGTCTCCTGACCCTTTCAAGAGTTCGTTCCCTCGTGACTTCTTTCTTCCTTGTAAGTTTAAGATGTGAATTCTTAGGACGGCCCACCTTCATTGGTTTTTCCAAAAGTGGACACGCTTGCGGATGATCAGCAACTGTGTCAAAGCAATGATCAAAGCGCCTGGAAGCCATGCGCCCTCCTATCTGAGGGGGAAGCATGAGTGTTGTGTGTTTTGGTCTGGGGAAATAGATCCACATTTTAAATAAAACCGGTCAGACGAAAAGATTGAATTGCACGACATGAAGGCGGGAAGTGAAAATTGAGATTCTCTGAGCAAAGGCAAAAAAAAAAAAAAAAAAAGGAGGGGGACATTTTGGATTCAGGTGGAGACAGAACACACAGACGCACCACAGCATTACAGCCACTGAATGCAGAGAGCGTGCGCCTGATCTCTGGGAACCAGCTTTGCATCCCTCTGTTGAATTTGCTGCACAGGCTGGTTGGGGAGACCACATTGTCTAATATAAAGAAGCAATCTTCAAAAAATAATGGAGCTTGATATAACAAATTGAAGCAAATAAGCCATGAATGGAAAATAGATTTACATCTTGATTGTAATTTGAAACAGACGCACAGTTTGGGATCAATCTAGTACAAATGTACATTAGAAAATCATATCCTGTGTACAATCCAGGGAGCATTCATGAATGACACCAAAATAATGGCATCTCAGAGTTCAGTAATAGTTTCTGCCTTTTATTCTTTTTTTTTTCTTGATTTGTTTATGAGAGAAAAAAACTATTTCACAAACACTTGTCTGCTGCTCTCTTTTGAAATGTTTCAATGCCTCTTCTCTCTGTTTTATCTGTTCAACATTATCGTCGCTGTTGACTTATGACACAGACTTAATGGTGTTTTTTATTGCATCTTTATTCACATTCCCTGACAAAAAGGGGAGAATTTCTTTTCCGAAGGTCCTCGTGTTTGATGAGAAAATGCCAAAAGAAATGAAAACGTATCTTTATAAATGGCAGCAATTTAGCTTATAGCCAAGAGATTGTGAAGGAGCTTTCTCATTTAGGCAAGTTGATATAATATCTTCATCTAATAACAGTCATTTCTTCAATAAGAGCCCTTCCTTGTTCTTAACTGGGTGGTGAATTACTACCTGGTGAATTACCTATGAGAGTCATTCCACTAATGGCTTTTTAATTACTTTGAAAACCACTATATTCACAGCAGCAGCAGCGTTGGTGAAGAAAGTTCTCTCTTTGCCTTAATGATCTTTTCATGCGGTGTTATTGAGGCTGTCCTGAAGTGTGTGTGTGTGTGTATTTGAATTGAAGACGGTTCATTTTTTGGTGCGAAGCAAATATATTCTCAGGCTTTCAAACATCAGTCCAGACAAAGAAACACAAAGACACTAGAGGAGTGGGCAGTACCGCATATTTAGTTGCTTTGGAGTATAAGGACGGATCCGAATTCTTCCCCTACCGCTACAGCTTCTCCCTACCCCTACATTTAGCCCCCCAAGAGGAGAGGTATAGAATAATAGTGTCGATGACATCATCATTATTCGCCAATCATTTATGGTTTTGCAGAGCTGCCAGAGATAAAAAAAAACCATAAAAACATCGGTTTTATAACTGTAAAAGGTCATTACTTGCATTGATATGTAAACTTCTATGTTTTAGAACACACCTACGCGAAGGAATGCGCTTCTCCTCTATGGCACAGTGTGACGTGGAACACCCTCACAGCGGAGGGATACACAGTCGAGAGTCCCTATGCCTTGAACAATATCAGACACCCCTAACCATACAAATTTCAATTGGAGGGGTAGAGGAAAAATTCAGATTCGGCCTATGTTGCAGCAGCCATAAGGTGTACAATAAAGTAGAAAAAAATAAAATAAAATCCAATTTTTTTCAACAAAATTAGTGAACAACGACAAATATTTCATCTTGAAATAAAAATCCTAATAACAGATTAGATTAAAAAAATAGGCCCAATCCGAAATCTGCTCCCTTCCCCGAGATTTAGCCTTCCAAACAGAGAGTTAGCGAAAAATAGTGACGAAGAATTTGGACATCACTCCCACTCGATGATGTCATCAATGGTTGTCGGGTAGCTACGCTAGCGTGGAGCTTCCAGTGCTGGAATATACATTACAACAGCAGTTTTATAACTTTAAAACAAATAATTAATTACATTTAAATGATATATATAAATACTAATTATATAAATAATAATATATCACTAAATTCTCTTTCCTCTGTGACAATTTGGAAAAATTTGGACAAGTCCAAAGTAATGTAATGCTAAATACGTACACACCAGACATGTCTGGGGCCCTCAAAAATGCATTTAACGTGGGTTTTTAAAAGCACTTTTAGCATACGGTGTTCACACACATCTGTCTCTACCTGACACTAGTGCATATACTCACAGCTGAACGACGAGTTGAATCGGTGCAAACATGAGAGTTTTGAAAATTGAAACCCAAAACGTGCAAACACATTCATTTATATAGACTTATCATTGGAAGTTGTTGCTTGAATTGTGTTTGTAAGCCTGGTAAACCAGTATAGGACTCAGCTACACTTCTTCTACAGTACTGTCAGTTTAAAATGCTGATACATACACCTACAGTGCCCTCTAGTGGTGATTGCTAATACTTTTTTAAAATCACATGTAAGTCACCCCTGCTCAAACTACACAAATAAATGTGACTTATACTCCAAATAATATGGTAATCTTAACCAAATTGAACCCATAAAAAACAAAGATGGTGGATGATCACACTGCAGCATCACTGCAGAGTAACTAACAGGGGAATTAATCCAATACCGCCACGGCTGAGAGGCTTTCCCTTATTCATCCTGCCTTCCTGATCTATCATTTCCTCCTAACACAAACAAATTCCACGCTCATTCACTCATGTCAGCTTGGTTATAAAAATGCCAAAAGAATGAGAACGCTACAAGTCTGGGTGTCAGCTCTTGGTGAATTTCAACAAAATACAGCTTACGGAGACTTGGCATCATTTGTATGCGTTTTGTGGAGTTTTACGTTCGGCTCTGTGGACTTGCCAAATCCTCAAAACCATTAAAATGACAGTGAAATGGTTTGGGAAAAGGCCAGAAGGTCTTGAGTTCACAGAGTCATATGAATATGCTGAAAACATTTAGCTGCTTCAATGGTATCTTTTATTGCATTCCCAACAAATAAAATGAAATATTGAAACACGGACTGAAAGCTGCAGGGGTGAAATGCTCCTTGGAAATGAGAACTGAGCAGCAGCGGCTGTCAGTGTTAAGAGTTTCCGACAGTCTCGGGTCTCGACTAAATCTAATACACTATGAAGTGCCGAAAATCTGGGAGAGAAAGCAGCCTTTCCCATTTGCAAACCTTTAAAAAAAAAAAGAAAGAAAAGGACAAATTCATTCAGATGTCCCTGTACTTGTCCAACCTGGTTGAATTCATCTACTTTTTCCACACAGCATGTCAACATTAGATTAAGTTAGCACGTTATTTTCTTTTTTTATACAAAAAGAGGTACTTTATTATGTGACAAATAGGGATTTTTCTTAGAAGTCATGGGGGCCTCAGCTTATCAATAAATGAAGGAGAAACTGTGGAAAAAGGTAAAAATCAAAGGAATTATTACGACATATAAATGTACATTTCCCTATAGTTGAATGTGGGATGGACATTTTAAATAATGTTCATAGGAAGTTGAGGGGAACAAATTGGAAGCAAACCTGAATAGAGCCGGAGAATATGTGAGTGCCAATAAAGTGATTTGTCAAAAGAAGGTTAAAAGAAAAGTCAAAGTTATGTATTTTAATAGTGTCCTTAATGTAGAAATTGTGTTTTTTTTTTTTTTTTTGTCAGAAAACTAACAATAAAATGTCCTAAAAAGTGTTTGAGAAAGTGAAATTAAAATCTGGAAAAGTTTAAGTGAGGAACTCCTCATTGATTATGTTTAAAAGAAAATAAGAATAGTGAGCCGATTGGAGCTACACATCCAAATATCAATAAATTTAAGTTTTGTTTTATTCATCAACTATCAATAAATGGTTTATTTTGAACTCATGTCATTTATAAGATGCTCCGAACTATAAGGCTCACTAAGCGAGACGAAAGAGAAAAGTCTATCAGAATTCATCAACTGTGCTCTCAGTATTTCTAGAACTTGTTTGTAGCACGTCACATTAGCCACGTTGGCTAAGTGTTAGCCACATTAGCTTACTACAAACAACTGTCGCTCTCAACCTTGTTTGCAACACATAAAATAACAGAATGAGAGAGCTAAAACAAATTCCTGTGACTACGTTAACTCCCAACCTTGGTAATAGCTCCGTTTCTGTAACACATGTCCGCAAAACTTTAATGAAACGTAAAAAAAAGCACAAATTCCCAAATACACTGCTTCCATGAAATCATAATTATGCAAATGAACACAAACCAACTCACGCAATAATAAGTCATCCAAAAACATGACAACGGATGTAAACAGTTGGTGTTGGAAGGACCTTCAGCTTAAAAAAGTAAAAAAATTATTCTGCTGTAGTCCTGGGATATACGGTAAGATTTATCATATCGTAAGACGTGTATTGTGACCATGCATGTGTTCTTGCCAGACTCTTGCCAATACATATCCCTAGTGCCGTGGTGCAATCACTGTTGGTCACGTGACTCATTTAATTTAAGTGTTTTCATTGCAGTTTTGGGAAATATGTCAATTTCCATAAACCTCAAAACCAACCTCCATCAAGCGCAAAATCTCCTTTTTTTGTATACAGTAAGTGCAAGGTTTTTAAAATTTTCATATTTCCGTTAGGCAAATTTATTATTGTATATCCAATTTGCGCAATTTCATAATCAATGGAAACGCAGCTAGTCAAATGTAAAAAAAACACACCGCTACAGATTAGCCTGCATTAGCATATTCATAATACCTGTAACTCCCAACCTTGTTTGCAATATGCAAACGCAACTGACAATTAATACTAAAACAAATGTTCCAAACTTGTCAGTGACATGTTAAAAAAAAAAAAAAATCCAACATCACGACACGCTAGCCTCCGTTAGCTTATTCTTAACACCCAACCAAGCATTTTGAATAGAGGGCCATGTACTTCTCAAAACTCTTTTGACATCCATAAACAATCAGAAATAATTTATATAGAAGGCATATTGAATTTCTTTAAGGTCTTTATTGAAAAACAAAATAAGGCTTTTTTTTAGCAACAAAAAGTTAGCTTTTGATAGGATTGCTCTAATGCAAGAAAGTTCTCTGAGGAGTTAAACACATTCTGTGTTTTCAAGGTTAAGCCCTTTTTTTTAATTCTCCACAAATTTACCAATCGTGTAATTGTGCCTCTGCACTAATACTTGACGGTACATGAAATTTGACACAAAAATCATCTTTAAAATTGAAAGAAAAATATTTATACATCATTCCCTCTGTAATGTCTCATAGAGTCTGCACAACATTGTTGTCATTATGTTTTAAGTGTATTTTTACTGCATTTTCTTTTTTCTCTGCTGAGTTTAATTAACTTACAATAGCAATCTTATTTAGTGCGATTGATTCTAAGATATTTTGGTTTTCAGGGTAAATAGCTGAAGTCATACGACCACTTTAGAGATTTTTTTATTAATACCAATGTTGTATAAATTGTTGTATAAACTCTGAATATCAACAAAAATATTTGTCTAACTTTCTGTTTAAATAATGCTTAATAACCGCAATGGCTAATCAAGCAAAATTTATCTTAGATAATACATTTTTAAATTAATTATTTGTAGCATTGAAGATTTTCCAATTATATTTAGGCAAGCTTGGAGCTATTTAAATACATTTTGGACAAATAACTACTTGTTACTAGGTAATGCCTGTGTCAATTCCAAGCATTTTTAAGGAAAAGAAGCCAGCTATGATTCAATATTTTTTGGCGCATAAATAATTTTAGGGCTTGCCTGCTGAACTCACATTATGATATGTCAAGGTCTGAAAAATGTCGGTCACTTTCTGCTTTTGGTTGGTACTTTGACAACCCCATTTTTGCGTTCACTCACTTTCACAATATTCTGGATTTGTGGTACACCAAAGAAGCTTTTTTAAACTGTAACAACAATTAAATTGTTTTCCATGAACAGAGTCGTGGTTGAATATAGCGCTTTGTATGGCTCCAGCAAGAGAAAGGCAAAGAAAGATTTCAGAAAACAAGCAAACGTGAAAAAAACATACATCTTTATTTTTAACAGACTTTAAAGAAATGCTCAGATTTAAACCCCACAAGAAAACAACAAAGACGCGTAGATGTAAAAGAGAACCCAAGGCTTTTAAATTGTTGTGCACGTTCTCATGGTATTTACACAAGGACTCACATTTGAAATATCAAGGACGATCTAAAGTCAGTTGTGACTGAATTTGTGTCGAGTGAGAGAAGTCACACTCAAAGGGCCGCAGGGTCCAGCAGCATTTTGGGTCCAGTGTTTGAACTGTGGGATCATCCATAATTCATGAGGGAGTCATGCATTCACAATGCCTGTAGAGTAACTTCCACTAAAGAGAGGGTGATTGACAAAGAACAATGACTATGGAGGAGCCAAACCAGAAGTAGAACCTGATCTATGGTTTTATTGTTATTATTCTACTCTGGTCATTTCCCCTTTGAGCGATCTATAAAATTATATTCTATTCAATGGAAATGTAAAAAAAAAAATTAACAAATAAATCACATAGTCCGTATTAACAATATACAGCCAATTTTACCAAAGTATTTTCAATCAAATTCAAATAAACATAAAGAAAGTTTATTATGATTTTTCATATTTCTGCCTACTCGGTGTAAAACTTGGGCATGTTTAGAGTACAGAGATGATATCCTGGTATTCACAAGTGTTTTCAGATCAATTAGGTAAAATTGAATAATTTCTCACAGTATACTAGTCTGTAGTGGTCCCTCACTGTTATACTTCTTTAAGTCCAATGTCTTGGTTGTCAAAAATGTGGGAGGAGCTACCAGCTCTGTCTGTGCATATCTTACTTAGAATAAATGGAAGACACGTAACATGTCGAGGAATAAGGTTTACTTATTGTGAAAAGTTCAACAAAAACGTTGGTAATCATGTCTCCATGTTTGGGTTATGATTATTATTGAAATATTTTCCCGGTACAAGGGGCTGTGTCTGTATGACAGCCGCTCCCGCGGTGTTTGTGTGTCTCTGTAGCTGAGCTTGAAGGCTCACGAGGGGGGAAAAATAAAATTAGGGGACCTTTTTCCTTTTTTCAACGTCTTGATGAGACCCAAGCCAGCAACCTCCAAACTCTCTCTCTCTGACGGCACATCGAGCGAGTGAGCTCCGCCACGGGAACAAAAGTCGCCCCTGTGTCCTTTGCCCCAAAGTAACTGGATGAGCTTTGCAAACCTGTGGCTCAAACGGGTAAAGGAAAAAAATGAAAATTCTGGACAAAACACTCACTTTGGACGAGTATTCTACCCACTGCTCGAGTCACGGAAAAAGTCACATGCCCAAAGCTGAGTTCCTGATTGGCAGATGCGACGCAGTGACTTGTCAAACTACTGGTATTTACATTTTGACCGTACTGCCCAAATCGAGCTGCTGCACTGCGAGGTTTCAATTTGCCTCAGAGCGCGTCTGTACCATTGATTTAACCTTATAGCTGGCCACCGAATCGCATTCGGTGTGAATGCACCTTAACAGCACCAAAGTGATCATAGCAACCAAATAAACCATAAGGTTAAATAGACTTGGTCATGGAATAGATGGTAAGCCCTAAATAGCTACTTAACTACCAGCTGACAAGCAACGGCCAATTCAATTTATTGCTATACAATTACATTGAAGTGGCCTTGCCAGCTTTTATGTCTTGTGAAATTTTCTCCATCAGATTTCATGCCAAGCCTTTGAAACTGGTTCTTTTAAAGTTTGTGCCCAGTTTTTACTTTCTAAGGACACTGTTGTGCTCATTTTTGCCGTTCTTCCTCCTGCTGTGACTGCTCAAACACTGCTGAGAGCCCAAATCTAATCAAGTGCTCTTTATTTCTGCAGCGGCTAAAAGCAAATAATTAAGAAGGCAGTAGGGAAAAGCACGTAATGCGGGAATTATCTCATGTTTCCAGGTCCTTTGAGTGTTTGTTTTTCAAAGCACTTCTCTCAAATCAGGACCATTCCAGTTACCGAAGAGTAGCACTAGCATCATTTACTTCACTGAGTGTGATTCAGTTATTAAAATAAGACACTCGGTAAGTACAGCTAAAGATCGGCTACCTCAAACTCTAAATATTAATTAAGAAGGTTTCAAAAAAATAAATTTGAATTTGACAACGCAGTCAACACTTTGTGTTTGGAATGATAAAATAAAAAAAAATAAAAAAAATGAGCAAAATTGAAAAATGTGTTCCTGCAAAAAAAAAAAAATTATATAAATAAATAAATACTACCAGAGATTTACAAACACCAAATCTGCATGCAGTAAAATGAGAGCCCGCACCCCATGTAATCTGCACAGATGTGTGCCAGACCATTATCGCTGTTGATTTATCCATCGTCTGCACTCACTGCCCATTACGGTCCAGGCCTTGAGTGCGGATGCAGCTGTTTCACACACCACACACAGTAGCTGGCGATGTGCAGCCCTTTTTTTTTTTTTAAATCAGTTTCCATCCACTCATAAACGGAAGAAGGACGGGCTTGCAATGCCGAGAAAAGTTTTTCTGGGCTGTGCTGAGAAACGTTCTATTATTCTCACAATATTCTGTTTTGTAGTGTATATTGTCCAAAGTTTGGTCCATTTAGTGGATTCATTGTTTAAACCCTTATGTTCTCTCATGGGGTCCAGATGACCCCATCCTCACATTGATGTGTGGTTCCTCTTAAAACAAAAGTGAACAGGATTTTATCTCTACCACGGACACCAGTGAAGATAAAAAATCCTTGAAAAAAAGTTCAGTGCGCTGTCGGTAAAGCATGTTCAAGACCACTCCCAATGAAAAACCTACACAATGGACATTTCGGATTGACTATGTAACAGTTTTAAGGCCCGTCGTACAAAAAATTGAAAGTATTTTTATTATTATTTATTTGTTTTGAGAAACTGAGAACAATATAGAATACTGCACAAACAAATTTACATCAAATGCTGATTCATTAAAAGCTTGAAAAGTAGTGGGAGGAAGAAAACGTATTTAAACCCACCCATATCATACATGAGACAATCAAAACAAACAATACTTTTGGCTTCCTAGTGGTACAAAAATGCTAACAAATATTTCAGAAAAGAAAAGTACAGAGTGTAAAAATAGTAAGGCCTTTCAGGCAAGTGAAAGATGTAGTCGATAACTGCATAAGTTATAAATAACAACTTTAACAATGGTATAATACCACAAGTTGGTAATGGTTAAGGACACAGATATTAGCAGTTGTAAGTTCACGAATATAACACAGGTAACACTAAGATAAAATAATGATGAGATGCAAATACCAGCAATAATATGAAATTTCCTGACTGATTTAGCAACAAATAGACAGTGTCAACTGTTTGAAAATTGATCATTGAACAGATATTAATAACAGCAATTTGTGTCCATCTGTAATTCTTTTTTTTTTTTTTTTAACTTGTCCTGCCCAACAGCTGAGCAAGCAGATACGGGCTGAGAGCCTCTTGCGTTGGACAGATTTTAATGTCCCAACAGGGGTTTATTAAGTATAAACCCCTGTTGTATTTCATGCTAAACTTTGTTTTAATTATGTTGTATCTTTTTCTTTTTTTGTTGGACCGGACGGAAACAAAGGAGGGGGGGGGGGGGGGTAGAAGAGTGGGGTTAAGAGAACAAAGAAGTTAACAGAGTAGTAACATCCTATAACAACCAGGTCTAAATAACAATCTGGAATGGGCGGGGCATGTCTACACACACACTCAGTTACACACATACCTTTTGGCTAGAATAATCTTTACCTTTAAAGTTGTCAAAAATGCCAACACAAGGCCCCACACCCAGAGAGCCCCCCAACCCCAGAGGAGCAGCCCACCACCACCCAGCAGTGCCGAGCATCCCCCCGCCCCACCCCAGGCACGAGCCAGAGCTCCTACAGGATGACCCGCTTCTATGCTCCAGACGTCCGCCCACGCCCACCGCAGGAGGTCCAGGGGTGAGCCAGGAAGGGGCCGCCCACCCCCGCCCAGCAGAGAGACACCCACGAGGAACGAGGGTCCCAGGGGAATGATGTTAACAAGGCCTGACCAGGCACACCCACTGATGGAATCTTGGAGAGGCCCAATTCTCGGGAGCCGGGACCGGAGCCCGAACCACCGAGACCAGGACACCCCACACCCCATCTGTAATTCTATGATCCTAATAATTTATCAGTAAGTCATATATCATAATATAGCTGTGAAAGAAAGAGCCCGGACATGAAAACGAAAAAGAAGAGGAAGCCCCCTCCTGCTTGTCTGGTGTGAACACCGTGAGCTAAATGTATGTGAAAGGACCCGCATCTATCACATCCCCCGTGTGTCTGTATCTTTACCTGTTTATTATTCATTCTTTTTTGGTTTCTTTTTTTTTTTTTTTTTTGGGGGGGGGGACTAAAAGGATATCTATACAGCAAAGAAAACAATGTAAAGCAACCGTTTTTAGACAATAAAAATTAAAATTCATACAATTATGTATACCTGAATTCCCAATAATTACATTCTATATTAAAGTATTGTATCTCAACTTAATTCTGTCCATTTGAGGGAACGATATGTTAGGAGTGCTAATACTTGTACTCACAGACAGTTTTTCCAAAACAGAAAATCTTTTTTATGACCAAAATGCAGCTCAGAAATCAAGCATTGTGATCATAAAAAACTATTGGTTTAATCTTCAGATGTTCTTTGGAACATTTAGAAATATTGTTCATCCCACTCCAATTATATTTTGATCTATTTTCAAAGCATTCCCAGTGGACTTTAAATAAAGATTATGCTATTTTTAGCCAAAATTAAAAAAGTGTAACTCAGAAATACTCAGAAATGCTAATTTGAGCTTGATTTTTTTAAAATATGTGCTCCATCAACAGACAAATGCCACAAGAACATGTTAAAAACACCAAAAACCCAATTCTTATGGAAATAGGTCTTTAAAAATAGCTCTAATCTGAATAAACATGTGAAAAACAATCAGATTTAACTTATTTTAATACAAATTGAGCATCAGAATTGACTGAAATGAGACACAGTTCCTATTATTTATAGAGAAAATTTCTGAGACTTCCTCCTAAGCAGAAATGTGTTTACATGCCTGCACTGCCAGTAAGTGCTCCATAGTTACAGCATGGATAAATAGACCCATTTTATTTTGGAGATCATAAATATCTCCCCTTATTTCAACAGTGTGGCAGTGGAGAGATTGGATAAATATTCAACAGTGTCGCTGGGATGGGAGAGATTTCAGCCTGCCTCCATGAGGCAACAGAGTGTGCCAGCAGTGGCAATATTCTCCCTGCAATATTCTCTGAAATGGCAGCTGACGATGAAGTGTTTTTGGCCTTTGAAAATAGATTCTTGGCCCCATCTTTGAAAAGTCACCCCCTGGCCATCTAACTGCGTTTGAAGATAGACTTGTCTAACTCTGTAATACCACCCATTACCCCCAGAATTCATTTTAATAGGATTTTTGGGACAGATCGTCCCCTAATTGGCACCGACAATGAACAGCTGGAAGGTACATTCATTAGAGGATGTAATGATCCTCTGGTAATGAAAACAGCAACTAAGATATAGCCAGTATGTAGACATGGAATGTTATCCTAAAGGAATTAGCGTCATACCATTTATAAGATACTCCATGACATATTAGAGCAAACATAGAGCCATGTGGGAGATTCCACCATCAGACAGCTGTGTGTGCTGTATGCATCATTTGTAAAAAGCAGCCATAACAACCATTTCAGACTAAATAATGTCTGTTTTTTTACAGTTAATCAGCTGGATAAGTGCTTTAGAGGGAGATTGAAACATACGGCTTTGAATTACTGTATAAAGTTAAATAAATCAATGTAGTTAACTGAATACATTTTAATTATTAAAAAAAAAAATTGGAGATGCTCTGGTGTCTTTGTAAAGTGGCAAAAAATACAACAGTCACATATTATTGTAATTTCAATGTAAAAAACTTTTTTTTTTTTTTTTTTTACACTAAAGGTCAAATAAAATGCGGAATATAAGCAGTTCAGAAAAAAGCCTAAATCAAAAACCACTGATTCGGGTTATTGCGTTAATAGATCTCTTGTCATGTAAGGATGAGTCAAGGTTAATGTTAGATGGGGAAAAAAAGGCAGACAGAATATCCCACAAATCTAACTTTACATTCACAGCAGGCATGTGACACCCGTTCAAGAGCATGCTAAATGTTAGTTCTTCAACACGTTTAGCCTATGGTGTTCACCCTGAAGGGACAGAGACGGAATTGGATTGTATTTTCTGCCATTTACTAGCATAAAATGTGGTCAAAATTTGACCTGCTTTAAACACAAGTTACATGCTCGCACATTTTGTACACGGAGCCAAATAAACGATTGTAGAAACTTTTGTGATACGCGTGAATCTGAGAATTTTGACTACCGAAGCCCAAAACGTGCATTTACATGTTTACTTACATTTTTTGTTTGAAGTGGTTGCTTGAATATTCTTTGCCAAGAGTGGTGTGAGCATAGAATAAGAGCGACAATAAGACAAACTGCGGAAAGGTAAGTAGCCTTACTCAGTCTTAATTTTTTCTGGAAAAAAAGAACTTTATCTCTGGAAATGAGAGAGAAAAGAAACTAAATTCTTCACTCCTCCCTTCCCCCTTCCGCTTTATATGAAGGGGCAGTTTAAGTGCAAGTTGTGTCTGGGAATTTCCCCCTCCAAGCAGAGGGATATAAAGTCCTCCGTCATGGGGGTAACCGCGTCACGCTGACAAGCTCTTGCTGAACGTGGGTGTGCTCTGAATCACAGAAGTTTATATATAAATGTAACTAATGACTTCTTGTTGTAGCATGACCTTTTGACAGTTATAAAACCGCTGTTGTTATGTATATTTAAACACTAGCAGACCGGCGATTAATGGTAATGTCATCGAACAAAAATCACATCTGAATTATGAGACACTATTTTTTCATAACTTCGTTTGGAGGGCTAAATATAGGGGAAAATATATGGGAATATATATATACATATATACATATATATATATATATATATATATATATATATATATATATATATATATATATATATATATATATATATATATATATATATATATATATCGGGAATGGATACAGGAAGAATACAAGGGAAGAATTTGGATAGGGTATGTTACTGTGAACACTTAAGTCCCACTCTGATCATCTTTTGATCTATTTTAAAAGTGTTCCCAGTGGTTTTTTAGTTAGGATTTTTGCTGTTTTTAGCCAAACTTCAATTTGCCCCTTAATTGTGGGCGGAATCATTGGTGTGGGGAGACCCCGCCTCTCTTTACTCAACTTTTGCTGAGAGCTCAAAGTAGGAGGCTTGTGGTCCGCACATTGTATTTTCTATGTCACAAACAAGCCTCTTTTACAGAACATTTTTTCGTCTTATTCTGATGCCTAGCGACTTGAGTAAATAAATACTCAAAAATTGAAATTTGAGGTTATTGTTCTTTATATATGTGTCCTCCATCATCAGAAAAAAGGCCAATAGAATTTGTTAAAAACACCGACAACACAATTTGCATCTTTAAGCAGTAGGGGTGCAGGTACTCATCTGTCAGCAGACTAATGAAACTGCCACAACGCGATGTGGAGCCATCAGCAGAATCTTCAAGATTTCACCCCGTTGCCCAATTTAAAAAGAAAAAATGGTTGGCGTAGTCATGTATGTAGATGGTGGTAGTCAGGCGGTTGTCAGGTGTACAGAATGGCCCGCATTTTATTTACCCCAGGGGTACCTGGGGGCTGGCGGCTGGTGACGCTTGATACAGATGGCGTAGTCATCCCCGCCTGTCACTGGACTGCCACCGGGCAACTTTGAAATGTGCCCAAGCGGCCACTGACTGATGTGAAATTTTAGAGAACATTCATACGGTCACCGTAAAATTTTTATGTTTTCTTAAAACCCCAATGGGCACCAACCAATGTATAAAATGGGACTGCTTCAAATTACAAACGCCGCTGCGCTGCCTTTTGCCAAATTTGCTGAAAACTTTGCATCTCGGTTGCCGCGCAGTGGCTTTTTGATATATGCGACAATGGTTTCCTTTAGTTTAAAGAAAGACTTTCATTCCTTTGAGGCAAAACATCAAATTCTATTTCAAACTGAAACTTCAAAATTTAAATTAAAGCAGTGGTGTTTTTGCTGAATAATTTTATTATTTAAAT
This sequence comes from Oryzias javanicus, assembly GCA_003999625.1. Lineage (NCBI taxonomy): Eukaryota > Metazoa > Chordata > Actinopteri > Beloniformes > Adrianichthyidae > Oryzias > Oryzias javanicus. The sequence continues at coordinate 16,868,025 of CM012455.1, read as the reverse complement.
GTTAAATCTGGTTTTTGTCTCATATAGCGACAATAATATGCAAGACAACACAATACAATTATCAGATATATATCACTTTGTTTTAATTGTATACATTTCTAAGTTCCTAAAAAATATATTTTTTGCAGATATTTATAACAGTAAAAACAAATATCTTTGGCACAAATTTGTGTATCAAGCTCTAGTTTCTTTGTCATCACCCAGAAATTTACAGTACGACTTGCAATGAGTCCTTAAAAGTGAAGGATAGTGATAAATGTTCCCTAAGATGGAGAAAAATTACATATATGTTTGACAGATTTAAGAAATTGTAAAAAAAAAAAAAAAAAAAAAAAACATTTATGTTACACGACATAAGGTCTTTTCTGCTCTTGCTTTTGCTGTTGTTTGAAAGTGACAAAGAAAGCTTTTGCTGAACCGCAGGGTTGGTGTTTTTGATCCATTGTGTCATTAAATGTTTTGTACGACACACTAAACTCTGTCTGAGCTGCCGGTGATTGATGTCTGTCTTCGAAAAGTGCCCTCTTTTGTGCGCCGGCGTCAAAACCAGTTTAAGTGTGTGTTTGTGTAAATGTGGGAAGAAGGCGACAACATTGCAAATGGATGTGAAAGCAGAGAGTTAGCAAAAGCCCTTCACAATTGCACTCTATTTACACCAAAGCATTTGAAATGTGATGAAAAAAAATGAACAGAAAATAATGATATCACCCAGAGGACATCAAAAGAAGTGCTCAGTATTTTACTTTATAGTATCCTGTTAGATTTGTTTATAGAATAAATAAAGAAGGTTGAGGACCGTAAAATGCCTTAGTTGCATGCACTCATACCCATAGGTGCTGCAGGTTTTTGGGTTGTCCGAACCCATAGGGTGTCATGGACCCAAAAGGTTCTTAATAGAAGTGCAGGTGTATATTGCAGTTTTAAGATCGTACCTTGAAAATACATACACAATGCACGTGACAGGCTTTCGAGCACATGAATTGCTACTGGTGTTCACACTAGACCAGCTGGGAGATAGGGTGCTTCTTTTTTCTTACTGTTAAGCTCGTGTCTACAGTACAGTTAGAAGAGGCTCGGTGTGAAGTGTTACAAATCTTCTGATTCTTGCTCCAGGCTTTTTCCTTGTAGCTCTGTTGCGATATACGCAAGACATGGCGGCCTATAACTCCGTCCGGGCACAAACTGCAATTATTCATTTTTCCTTTGAGATCAGTTTTCAAATGGTTGGCACTTCCATGGATTCAAAGGGACGGCATCCATACACCACTATCAAATCCAACACATTCTCATTCCCAAGTTGTCACACTGAGACGCAAGATTAGGAACCCATTTGCGTCAAAAATTGGCATTTTTGTGGTGTCTCCAACTCGTCATTTTTTGACATGCTGGCTGTTCCAATTAAATTAAAGCACCCCAACCTCCAGGCAGCAAACCAATAGCAGTCTGGATGCAGATTATATCAGTTCTGGATGCAGTACGGGTTCTGGATGAGGTACAGACCCTGGACGGGTTGGGGTACCAGTATCAGCCGCATCCCGAAGTTTGGTCTGCATCTGGTACCGAATCAGACAAAACAACAAGACCCCCAAATTTAATTAGAACAGCTAGTACATCAAAAAACGATGAGTTGGGGACACCCAAATCCTGAAAAAGTGACACGGAGAGGTCCCTAACCATGTGTCAGTATGTTGTAATTTGGGAATGAATGAGAATGTGCAGCCAAATCTAAGCCCATGATTGGTCAAAGTTTGACCTGGTTTGACTTTAAACGAACGTTCAATCGCCGCTTTTGTATGTAGAGTTAAAAAATGGTTGTAGACAACTAAATCATGCATGAATATTAGTTTTGAACATAGAAGCCCAAGATGTGCATTTCTATAGACTTTTGGCAGTGGCTGCTTGAATGTGCGTTACCAAGGGTGGTGTGAATTTAGCTCAACGGACATCATGAAAATGGAATGTACGATTGTCCTGTGTGTGTCCTAAACCCATTTTGTCCCTTTTGGGGTCACAGGGCTACCGGAGCCTACCCTAGCCATCCGTGGGCAAAGGCAGGATACATCCTGGACGGTTCGCCAGTCTGTTGTAGGGTCACAATCAAACACCCATACACACTCACATCACCTGGGGACGATTTAGAGTAACCAATTAACCAACGAAGCATGTTTTTGGCTGGTGGGAAGCCTGAGTCTCTGGAGAAAACCTGCGAATGCAGGTGGAGAACATGCAAACTCCACACAGATAGGTCCACAATTAATGATTTAATTTCAGGTCCCCCGGCTTGCTTCTTGATGTGAGGCAAGAGCACCTACCACTGAGCCAAAGTGCAGTATCTTGATGTATTTTTAAGGATAATGCAAGTTACACACACTTGCGACACATGGAGGATGCTGTTGCATGGTGCTCTTATGACACACTCCTTTGTTAGTGAGGTGTGTTTAATGGCTCCCGACTGACGGCACACAGATTATACACGCACAGGGTGTGCGTGTGGAGGATGCTGACACAAACTACACTCCGATTGTCTAACTTCCTCATTTCCAACAGCCAAGCTGCAAGCAAGGTGCTGTTTTAGTTTGGATCTTGCTATTATCTTTCAAACCCCTCCAGACCTGTTATCATCTGCAACTACGGCTTCTCTATTTTTCACCGCTTTGTATTAACAAGCAATGAGGTGATTCATCCTGACTACATTCCCATCTAGATGAAAGTTCTTTGAGTCTGATTCTCGCACACCTGGTAATCTGTCAAAAACAAGCTGCAAACATTGCCCCCTGAACATCCACGCAAACTTTCTGAAAAGTTTCCAGCGAGAGCCAAATAACTGTATTTACAAGCTGCGCCGACGCAAAGACGTGAACACAGTGCAGCACACACGCCAACCGCTCTGCTCACACTGAGCAAACAAGGGCCAGGAAATGTTCGCTGGCTGATTTAGACCTGCTGTCGGCCAAGACTGACACTGTGGGTGACAAGCAGAGCAGGCAAGGGCAATCTGACTGAGGGCATGGAGGACAGCAGACACGCTGGCACTGCCACCGCTGGCTGGCAGGTGAATGTGAGAGCGGTGCCTGCAGGGGAGTAAGTGGAAACTGATGGCTTTATGGGCCCCACATGGCAAGTGGGCATGTCTGGGCCAGAGGACACCATGTACTAGAGTCCTTATTGACTCAGACCGTAGTTAAAACTCTTTAAACAATTAAATGAGTAAGAAACTGACACTAAAGTACCAAAAGAAAAAACATGAATTATTAGCACAACTATAAATAAGTCCAATTTAGAGGTTGTGTTTGAGTTTTACAGGAAACAAATATAAAAGTCTACAGTTTTCTTCTTTAGTATGTCAAATATACTTTTAGTTTTAACCGGTTTCTTTCAGGATACTTGATATATTGCTAAAATTAAATGTTACTTTGCGTCTTTTTCTAAACTGTCCAGTCAAACATTAAAATCCAACACATTCTCACTCCCAACTCGGCACATATTGACGTTTGGCTAAGGAGTCCTCCGGGTCCCTTTTTTGATGTTTTGGGTGTCCCAAAGTTGATGTTTTTTGACGTACTGGCTGTTCCCCTTAAATCACAAGTCCCTAACTTCTGGGCCACGAACCAGAACAGGTCCATAACTGCAAAGCATAGCATACTGGTTACCCGAACCCAGTACTGATACCCTAACCCTAACCTGACAACAGACCAGATGTGGTACCAGACCCAAACTGGTACCAGACATGGTACAGAGAGCGAACCAGTACCAGGTTAAGGTTGTGGTGCCGGTTCTGGACGTGTCTCGAGGACCAGTGCCCATCTGGTACTGCATCCAGTGCTGCATCCAGTGCTGGATCCAGTACCGCATCCCGAGAGTTGCGGACCCTTGATTTTACCAACAGCTAGCATATCAAAAAACGACAACTTGGGGACACCCAAAACATCAAAAAGTGCCGTAACAAAATGTCAAAATGTGACGGCTCAGGGATGAAAATATATTGCAAAATCTGGAAGTGTGCTATATTGTAAAGGCTAACCCAATACTGTCAAAGATTTATGCATGAAAAGAAACAAAAACAAACATTCTCCTTGTTTCTATTTTGTTTTTTCTTTTTTGAGACCCATTAGAATGAAAATTGGGTTTTTGGACATTTGCATAGTTCCGATATTGCCCCGCTAATGCTATAGGTTAGGGTTATGAGGGGCTGTAAGCTAGTGGGAGAAACAAAGGGATCATGAAATAGTAGGGTAGGCTTACTCCGTACTAACAGTCCCGCCCGCAACTTAGAGGTGAATTTCTAATGAACTACTGCTGCTCTGCAGACATTAAGTCCCAAAAAAACAAGTTTTTTTATTATGACTAAAAACAACATAATCAAGACCACCAGGAACGCTTTTACAATTGATCTAAAGATGATCAGAGTGGGAATTTAAAATTTAGTTAGTTGAATGTATTTTGTAGTGTCCCTAAAGTTCAAAGCCATCTACCCCAAATAAAAAAAGGTTACTAAAAATTTCCCAAATTTGTGTTACTGCTTTCTTCCTCAGTAATTAAAAAGAGTGATGGTCAATGTTTTTTTTTCCTTGTTTCAGTGTAATTTTTTGCTAGGCTCCCTGATCCTACACAAAACTCAGGAGGGATCCCTCCAATTTATGAATTATTTCAACCCATCAACTGTATATGAGAAATGAACTGATTGACTCCCTCCCCCTTTTGTTCCAAACAGGAAGTACCCGCTAGGCCTCAAGGAGCCAAAATCCCATAGACTTCTGTTTAGAAATGAACATCTATTACTCAATCATCATGGTTGGCAAAATACCCATTCTTCTTGTGTGCTGACCCCAAATCCAACATTTGATTGACAAATTTTTTCAAGCCCGCTTTAAAGTGATAGGTAACAAGTTCAATCTTGATTGGAAAGAGTGGTTGCCATAGAAATAATGGCTCAGACCGATTTGAACCAGTCTCTTCATAATGATCATGTCTTTCTCCAACGTCACAAGAAAATAGCGAATTAATCAACTTAATTTGATTGGAGCCAAAATTAAGCCATTTTGTATGGATGACGTCACATGCACTTGCTCCAGCTATCATATACAGTCAGAGAGTGAACTCCTGCTCTAATGACTTCATGTTTGGAAGCTGATGTACCTTGTGGTCCCCTTTCTCTGTCTTTTGCTTTGACTTATTCTCCTTCCCTGTCTGGCTTGACATGTTTTTTGGGGACGTCTGGAAACTGTCCTTTGAGGGGGGTACTGTTATTATCTCAAATTAGCTTTGTTTAATTTCCAAGAGCTTTAATACCTTGGTTGTACAGTTAGTTGAAGTTTATTGACTTGATTACAAGACTTTGACTTTAAAGTTACATTTTCTTAGGTTTACTCAGTGGCAGAACTATATGGAGAGAAAAGACTTTGGAAGGGTGGCAAATTAAAATTAAAATTTAGATTTAATATTAATTTGATTTAATCTTTTTTTTTTATTTTGTAATAATTAAAGAAGCTTGCATTGATGATTTTGTCAACAGGGGGAAAGCCCCCCCCCAAAATTGTTTTTTACCTTAATGATCTGTAACTGCAACTTTCTCTGAGTTCTAATTAGTCTTCTGTGTTTTTTTTTTTTAATCTGAACCCAGCATATATATGTGGGATCAAATCCATACATTTGTCGTCATCCCCCTGCCTTCTAATTTCCTGTATTTGAGTCCTCCATCAACCACTTTATCATAACAGAAGGGGTCAAAGACGACACTGACGCTCCATAAAACTGTCGCGTTTACCACTCGTAGGTCTTCGTCTTAATACTTTGACTGTCAAGAGAAGTGCAGGGGCATTAAAAACATCACCCATCAGCTTGAATATAATTGAACATTTCTAAAGTAAAATAAAGGAAGAAAGGCATGGTAGAATAGAAATAATTTTAAAAAAATCTTCTAATTCCAGGCTTGCAAAGAAGACAAAATACTTTCAAACTCACAGTAAAAAGAAAATGAAAAGATAAATTATCTTCACTTCTTCATTTGACATTTTTGTCAGACTGCTCTTTCATTCTGTTATCTCTCTTTATAAAACAAACTCACAAAACAAACTTTTTTCCTAAAATTCTATTTTCTTAACAGAAAAATGTCTGTTTGCCTCGTTTGACACAGACACTGAAAAATGTGTTTTTAATTGTGCTTCTCTGTTGTTCAAACGCCGATGATGAATCAGAAAATGTGTTTGTGCAGCTCAGATCACAAGTTCTGCCTCCTCCAGGGCATGAAAGCAAATGTTGGTATGTGCAAACTTTCAGGCAACAGAGAATGTCATAAGCACAAAAACACAACACCCACTCTTTGTTTTAAGGTGGAACCATAAATGTTGCATTCATTTCTCTGCTTATAACCTCTCCATCGCTCCTTTCATAAAGAAATCCCATGTTTTTGGTGTTTTAACCATGTTTATTGTGGCATTTTTCTCATGATGGAGGACATATGAAAAGAAGCTTTAACTTGCATTTTGATTGCATTTTATTCAGATTGGTGTGAATTAGGAGCAGACGCAAAAATGCGGTTGGAAAAAGATTAGATTTGTGACGTAGAACCTACTACGGCAAGCCACAAGGTCCCTGCTCTGGTCATCCTAATGAATCCACTTGTAGATGACTAGATCCTCATCTGAGTTGGTATCTGGCTCCAAACTGGACGGCTCCAATATTGCCCGTCTTTCTTGTTGCACCAATCATATTAGGTTAGAGTTGTGAGAGGCTAGATCTGGGGGTGTCAAACTCAACTGGACAGGGCCAAAATCCAAAACACACCTTAGGTCGAGGGCCAAACAGGATAAACATTCATCGAACAAACTAAAACAAAATTTTGAAAACTTTAATAACGTAACTTTATAACATGAATAGAAACAGCCAGGAATATTATTCCAGAATAAATCAACTTCAACATTAAATAACTTTCAATATTTTACTCTCCTTAAAAATATATTTATAAATATTTATTACATACATAGGTATATTATATATCATATATATATTTATATTATATATTTAGCTAGAAATACGCGCAAAATAGCTTCAGACCATTAATAATACAAGTAAAATGATCTGTTGGGCCGAATGTAATTCCCCGCAGGGCCAGATCCGGCCCCCGGGCCTTGACTTTGACACGTGGGCTATAGGCCAGCGGGAGTTCATGTAAACAGATAGATGACAGGAAATGTGGGAAGGCTTACTCCGTTCAAACACTCCTGCTAAAAACTTTTAATTTCTGCTGCTCTGCACAAACTACATTCATAGAAAATTACATTCATTTCTGGCTAAAAACAACATAATCTGAACTAACACTGGGAACGCTATTAAGGGGTGACACAACAGAACAGTTGAAGGCTGACTCCACTCTCAAGCCAGATTTGAAAAATATAAAAAAAAGGTGGGAGGAAAGTGAGGTTTGAATATCTGTTATTGACAGTGACAGTGAGGTTAGCTTGAGGTAGCATAGCCACACTGCATCTATGGAGAGTGGCACCAAGCAAAGTAAAGCCAGTGGTTGAGGATTTTTCTCCTCCACTTTTTCTTGAGGCTGGCACTCATGGTCCAGACCGAAGGGGACCCGTGTCTGAGTCGGAAGATGATGCTAGCATCTTAAACGAATACATATTAACGTATTAAGCTAACAATCCCGACTGGAATATTTGTTGCAAATCCCACGACCAGGACAAAGTTCACTGGATTCAGTGCCAATTGTACTCAAACACTGTTGCCAAACTTCTAAGTCCACTGGACAGTTGTGCAAGCCAGTAGATGTTTGGCAACCGAAGACTTTAAACCTATTAGCCATGCTAAAGCTAACACGATAAAAACCAACCATTACATAATCAAAGATGGCTTTTATACTGGAGCTCACAGCGTGACAACGTGAAACTTCTGAAATGATGTGGGACTTATATCAGTTAACCAATCACAAAATTCAACTGTAATACAACACAGGAATTTAACAAAAAAAATTTTAAATTGTCAAAAATGTGTCAAGGACCAACAGACAGCCTTTTTAAAGCCTCATTTACTAAAAGTTGATTTAGTGTTTGGTTACTCTTGAACCCTTTAACACCAGAGGCGTTGCCGGTGACCCCTAAACACAAAATTTTTAATATAACTGTAACTTTTCAAACATTGGAATTACATTGTTAACAATTAAAAAATTACACTAAATCAAATAACACAAAGACTGAAGCTCTGGTGTTCAAGGATTAAAATACATCAAAAGAAGATCAGAATGGGGTTTTCATCTTGTTTTGGAAACGAGTCTTTCAGCATAATACATGAGCAGACAGATCATTTTTTTGTGAGCCTCAGGGGCTGAAAAAGGTGTAAAGGTCGCCCGAGGGCAACAAGTGGGATCGACGACTGCATGAACTGGATGAATTAGGCGTCAAAAGGTTGTCTATCTAATATAACAGCGATTAAATTCCCTCCTACAAATTATCCTCCGCAACCTTTTAGTGTCAGCCGTCCCCGTTGGTCGACTGGGACGCTTTCTGCACGGCTTCTCAGAATTAGAATTTGCAATTGCAACCTGTGCAGACTCTCTCCCCCCTCCCCCCCCATCCCCCGCCCTCTTCCTCGCTCCCTCCCTCTGTGCGCTGCCTTTTTGATTGAACAGCCCCCCGACTGGCAGGGAGTCGTGACAAAAAGCTGCACTGATTTCTCGGACAGGTCGTTTGCAGCGGCGCTCGGGTCTTTGAGCGCGATAAATGGGAACTTCACAGTTAATTTCCTCGACAGTTTTCGGGGCTACTCTGACAAGCCCGAGCATTGAGATTCTGACGGGGTAAACTCGCAGACTCTCTACTAATAATCTCCTCTCATCCGCAGATGTACAAGTTCCCCTCTGATAAGGCCGTAGGAACAGGGATCAATAAATCAATCTGTTCAATAATTAGGGAGATAAGAAGAGCGGCGAGGCAGAGAGAGTTTTAGTACATTCTCAATGAAGTTTTGTGACACTCCATCATCAAAAGTTTTCTCCAGAAACTTCTCGAATGCTTCAGTCCGTTTTATTTTCCAACACATTCTTGTAAAACCGACATATTTTTTAAACTAACTTTGTGATCAAAGTAAATCCAATAAGCTCAGTAAACTCTCAGGTGATCTTTCAGAGCCTCTGAGCCATAAAGTGGATCAAAATGTGATTAATATTTGGAACCTGCTGCTGCATTGCTCATTAGCTCTCAGGTATGCTGCCTGCCGCGCGGGCCTGCAGGCAGAAATGATGTGTATCATTACCAGTAATGTCTGTGCCGAAGCTCTTGAAATTCTATCATCCACGCTTTGTGTTTCTGCTGCAGTTAAAACAGATCTGTAAGTGTCAGATAGTTTTTTTTTTCTTTTTTCCTTTTTCTTATATGCCTTTTTAATAAGCCGCAGCAAAGTTACAGAGCATCCTTCAGCCTGAGGGGACGCGCTTTGATTCCAATTACCACCTTTACACAAAAAGCGGATTATGTTTTTTTTTTTTTTTTGGAAAACTACTCCAAATCCAAGTATCTTTTGAAGAAAAGAAATTTATTTGAGTGCAGAATGAATTCACCGTGCCTGTGTAAATAAATTAAAATTCGCCCTCAGCAAGCCTATTGAATCCATCTCCAGTGGAGAGGTGTGGATATTGGAAAGAAAGCAGAACGGATTTTTATGAAATGTCTGGAAGTTTGTGGCGGCCTGATGATTCGTGTGGAGCTATTTCTGCAACACATATGTACAATCAAACAAATTTGTATGATCCAGTGAGCAGAAAGAAACAATCAGTCTCTTCTCTTTTTTAATCAAAGCACACAGATCTGATCTGTTGATGTAGAGCGTCTCCCATCGCCGCCAGTGAGGATAACTCACCAGCCGACTGTATTTTTCCGTTTTCCATGTGCGCTCACTGCCCTCTAGTGTCAACAAACCTGAACAGTGATGGAGTCAGACTGGGCTTTCTGCAAGCTGCTTGGCGCCGAGGGTCGTGTTTTTTCGCTGTGCAAGCAAATCCCTGCTGTAGCAAGAAAGCTTTGGCTAAACTGAGTACGGTCATTGTTGTAATCTGTGAGGCTGAGCGGATCTTCCTCGTGAACCTTCACATCCAGCCCTCTCAGACACTCTGTGGTAGTGTTTTTTTTTATGTTGCTATTGAGTCTTCAGATGCAGCTAAACCCTAAAACAAACAGGATCTCCCATCATCTAAGCTGTTTTTTAAAGACCCACTTCAATAAAAATGTGTGTTTTTGGTGCTTTTAACAAGTTCTTTTGGCATTTTTTTTGATAATACAAAGAAAATTAAGCTTAAAATTACATTTCTGAGTATTTCTTCATTCAAATGAATGAGGAGCGGATGAAAAAATGGCGTTAGAAAAAGCATTTTTTTCTGATACATCCACTTGTCGTATGTACATCTTCGTTTTCCTCGTCTGAGCTGGCTTCATCTACTCCAATTTTACTTACCATTTCTGTTGCATTATAGGCTGGAGGTGTGAGGAGCTGTAAGCTAGTGGGAGAGTGTTTCAGGATGACGGGATGTGGGGATGGGCTTTCTCCATTAAATCAAAAGATGATTGGTATGGCGTTAAATTTCCACCAAAAGTCCCCCACGAGTGTATATCAAACTCCATGCGCGCAATGAACGTTCCACAGGCCACTGCCTCCATGAGCGCTCCTGCAGTCCTACACGCTCATAGAACCACTCCTGCCCGCATGTGGAGGCATTCCTGCCCACGCGGAACAGCTTCTGCCCGAGTTTGTGCAAAAAAAAAGCAAACAACAAAACGGAAACGTGTGTGATTGGCCACTTTTCTATTGGCCCCGCCCCGTCACCTAGGGCAATACGGATGCCATTCGTTTTTCAAAGTAAAAATAGCAAAAAAAATGTAAAAGCTATTTCATATATTTATCATTTTCGAAATTATTATAGAGAAACATAAATAATTTTTGTTCCCATTAAAGTATTAAACCAAAAACGGAACAAAGAACTTTTAAATTCAGTATTTTAAGATTTCTGACACCAAACTACTTCTGCTTCACTTATAATGAACATTTAAATTAATTTTTTAAGAGTTCCTCTTTGTGTGTTTTCCACACCCTGTGATTGAACACTATGCTTAGAAAATAAATTTAAACATTCATTACGTTTGCTTGCTATTTAAAAATTGGAACATCAAAAAATGAAAAGTAAATAAAGGAGTTTTAACGCATTTTCCCCTCAAACCATACATCCATATATGACGAGTTGGCAGTGAGAATAAATCATAGAAATCAATGGATTATCTAAAGCCCACTACAATCATCTTTTGATCGTTCATAAGCGTTCCCAGTGATCTTTTAATTATGATTATTTCATTTTTAGCCAAAATCAAAAGACTTTATCACTTTCTAGGACATAGTTTCTGCAGAGCGGCAGGAGTTCATCAGAAATTCACTTCTTGGTTCAGCTGAGAGCTCTTTGTTTACATGCTCCACTTATCTTTATTAAACTGCCTGTTTTAATCTGCCCCTCAAAAATACTCAAAAATTCAATTTTAATCTTAAGTTTCTTAATTTATGTTCACCATCATCAGAAAAATGGCACAAGAACATGTTAAAAACTCAGAGTGGGTTTTTAACAGTTACTTCCCACAAATTAAAATCGTGATCTTTGGAGATGGGGTGACAACAGTGCAAAAGTATAATCTGCTCAGATGCAGAAAATAGGGAATCCAAGAAAAAGAAAAAAAAAAACAGTTTTTTTTTTTTTTTTTCCAGCATTTGGTGCGAAGCTGAAACAAAGCTTGCATCATCCCAGCGTTGATTGACGGCTGGCTGATGAAAATTTAAAAACCTGAGCCAAACGTGTCCAGCAGAACAAGTGCAAGGGGGGATACGGCCTGTGAACACGGGCTGACAGGTAGCAAGTAGGTTAATTAAAAATGCCAGGTCTGTCAGTTCCTGTCTTTATGAATGTCAAAGTGGATCTCCATGGAAACAGACGGAGATGTCACTCAGGCCTGAGCAACCTCGGGAGGTTGACTTGTGAGCAGCTCTGCGCGTAAATTATTGACCAAAAATTCTTTGTATCTGAAACCTTAACAAGGTGTGCAGCCAGACATCTGTAATAGTTTTTCATGATACACTTCCTCAATCACTGTAATTTTCTCCAAAACAAGGCCAAACACCGTTTTTTAGGCAAAAAAGTCTGATTAATTGGCTCCCACAAGACAGAGGAAACAAAAAGTTGGAAAAATTAATTGCACACTACCTTAGAATTAATGTCATGATTTGTTTTACTCCAAAAAAGTTTAAATCTGGGATATTTTTGGATGTATTTGTTTCGGAAAATTTCACAAAATGGAAAGCTGCATGAAAAGTTCTTAACATTTATTATTAAACGCTCAGTGTTTGTTTGAAAAGGTGATTCACAATTTCAAATTCCCACTACAGGAGTATCCAGGAAGCAAACTTTTTTCCACAAAGTAATTTTTAGACTTTTTTAGTCTTCGAAGCACAAATTGTAGCACAGCTTTTGTCCTGGTTTCAAACCACTGAAGCTCAAATCCTCATCTGACCTGTGGGACCATCACACCACTCTTCCCTTCAGAATCGGAATGTGGGGGGAAAAAAAAGCCATATTGGAACAGATAAACAGATAGCGGAAGCAGAACATTTATAATTTAATTTGAAGAGCTTAATTCAGCAGTGAAAGGGAACTTCTAATTAAATTGAATTAAGCCTCATTTGCCTGCTTATCTTCCCTCTCTTGAAGTTGCCTCATTCAGTCGGGCACTGTGTGTGCGGGGGCTTGATGTTACCAGATAAATGTAGAAAAAGTCTGTGAGCCTCTCACTATTACAAAATAGTTTTTTAATGGACAAAATTAGTTTTGAACAATAGTGATGGCAAAGTTCAATTAAAATAATTCTGCAGTAAATAATTATTTTTTATGAATTTGCATGTGTGACATGTGGTTTTAATGATGCAATGAATCTAAAAATTCTCTGAGCTTGATAAAATATTTAAATATATATATTATAAACTATTTAAAGTAGTTTACAATTAAAACTGAGTATTTAATTCAAATCGTGTTGGATCAGAAAACTGGATGCTAGAAAATGCGCAGATTAATGACGCAACTGCTGAAATGGGCGTGTCAAAGTCTCCTCTCCCTCTGCGAGCGTCCGTTCCTGCTAACACTAGGTGTGTGAGACATGTTGAGCGTTCAACACTCGTGCTGTACGGCTGGACTGATCCAACAGTGCTCGTCGTTATTTTTGTTAACTGGGGGCCACAAACTCGCGAGTGAACACGTAAACAGAGCTCTCAGCAACTCTGTATCAACAGTCCCGCACACAACCCAAAATTGTATTTTTAATGGGCTGCTGCCACTGCGCAATAATTATATCTTAAAAAAATGACAAAGGTTTTTGGATTTTGACTTAAAAATTCACTATCATAATTAAAAGATCACAAGGAAGGATTTTACTCTAAAAAATGTGGTTGTCGTTTATGCAACACAAATTTGTAGTTAATAATAGTACAGTAATATAACAATAATATTTGCAAAAACATGTTTGAAAAGTAGTAAGCAGAAACTGAACCTATGGAAGCCTATATTCTTAACACTTTGGAAAAATTACACTTAATCCATGTGATGAGCTTGTCGGTAATTTAAAATTTATTTTATTTCTATTGCAATATTTTATTTTATTTCTGTTCATTTTATTTTTCATGTTATTCTTGTTATATATATATTTTTTATATGTTAAGTAGTAATGCAGTATCCATAAGGGCCACATGAATCAATCTATCTAAATTTAAAAAAATATTTGGTTGAGTAAAAGCTCAAAAATTCCTTAAACATATTTGTGCAAGTTTGAAATTGATACATGCCTTTTGGGGGGAATTAATTTACCTGCATTATTGATTTTAAGTTTGTTTTTAAGACCTCTGATTTTACAGGTAACATTTACAAACCATACAATATAACCTCTCAACATGTGGTACAGAACACATTTTTATTGGCGAGGAAATACATGGGCTTTATAGGTCAGAATATTATGTGCAGTACAGTCACTGAAAACTGTCAATCAAAAACTCAAGCCCTGATATTTTATTGACTTTTTTTGATTGACACTTTTTTAAATTTAGCATTCATTTGTAAGCCTCAGATCAATCCAGAAAGTGTAATTTAGACCCATCGACCTAATTGATAACTTTTTAAAAAATATACATTTTTTATTTCATTATTTTATAAGCAATTATATAAAGCAATTAGTTAAAAAAATAACTGTTGTGCTCTAATTTTTTAAGCATGTACATTTTTAATAAACACAATCATTTGATCACTTTTGAACTTTTACATTTATCTTTGCATATTAAATGCTACATTTGATCTACGCTTGTTTTTTATTAACAACTTGCATGAAATAAAAATAATCTCACCTGTATATATCTTCAACTTTTCTGTTTCGCTCTTCTCAACAAGTTTTGGTTCTTTGCGCTTTCCGTAGAGAGATTGATAAATTCTTTGGAAACCGGAAGTACCACCCCTTTTCATCCCCTCTCTGGCAGACTGAGTGAGTGTCACATTTTCACACTAATAGTATTTGTTGAATCAGCTTCCATCCTCGATGTATGTAATAAATATGGACATATCTGGCCCTTGGTGTAGTTAGACAGTTTAAAACGCACACATTTTGATAAATAGTTAGTTGAAATTGCTTTGTTTTCTGACTTAAACACCCGATAAATGACATCGCTTTCCCCTTCTGTCTTTAGCTTCCAGTCCGCTGACACGGCGTCATGGTAAGGATGTTTTTCTCGAAATACACGAGCGAACTTGCCTTTTTTTGTTGCGTATGGTACTGATATGTTTGATATGTTGTATTTAAAAAATGTGTTTTTAATATTTTGTCGCTATACATTGAAAGCAACGGTGGTTAGCTTTGGTTGTTAGCATTAGCATAGCGCTGCTTCTGAGTTTACCAATGTAACAATCGCTGTAAAATCAAATCACTCGTAATTGGTTTGTTTTTCTTTGTATAATTTGAGTCTATAGGAACTTAAATTAGAAATGTCTTCCTCAGAGGGGTCTTAAATCAACATATCTTTGCTTAAAGTTGTTTGCTAGCTGCAAGACGTCCAAGCATCACGAGCTGCTGTGCTCGCGTTGCATACACAACTTGCTAGAATAATTATGGACCAAGTGCTGGGTTTTAGCGTTCAGTAAAACTTAAGTTCCACCGGTCCACTTACATTAAAACTTTACAGTTACACGAGTGGCTTTATGTGCTTGCAAATGCTAATTCTGTTTTCTTGATTTGTAGCCTCGCAAGATAGAAGAAATCAAAGATTTCCTGCTGACAGCCAGGAGGAAGGATGCCAAATGTGAGCCTGAATTTCTAGATTAAGATTAGCACCCAGGCAATGTATCTAACATTCATGAAATATATATTAATATAGACTTTTTATTCCATTTTAAGCTGTTAAGATCAAGAAGAATAAGGACAATGTCAAGTTCAAGGTGCGCTGCAGCAGATACCTGTACACACTGGTCATCACAGACAAGGAGAAGGCAGAGAAGCTCAAGCAGTCCTTGCCTCCAGGTCAGTATCGCAGCCGGATGGAACTAGAAAAGTTCAGAACATTAGTTTGCATATTTACAGAAAACCACACATACATGAGTACTACTAAGAGGAGATGTTTAAGTTGAGTAAAAATTATTTAATTAAATGACTTTTTTTCTACCAATCCTAATTTGTACATCTGCATTCTCTTCACTTTTTTTTTCTGGTGTAATTTAGTAATGCCAAAGTTTAAATTTCAATTGTTTTTAGAAACTAAACTTTTTACTGTTTACCTCTTTGTAGCGTCAAAGCTAACTTTGACTAAAAACTTTGGATCGTCTGCACCAAGAGCTGCCACAAACAATTATTTTAATAGTCGACCAATCACAGATTTTTTTTGTGATTAGTCAACTAATTAGCAAACTGGATTTAAAGCGCATATCTTAACCGTCATTGTTTTAAACTAGATATATAGCATTACCTGCAATAATACTAGTGTGAATGCAGTAAGCTGAATTTGGCTGCTGGAGATGTTAGTTCTGATATCTGATGATGCTGAAGCTGATAGCCAGCTAGAATATTAGTTATTTGCCAAATTAGACTAAACAACTGAAAAAAGCCTAAGTTAGGGAAAACAGCTAGCATGCAGGTGAAATATTAGCTAAACTTCAAAATAGCCAAAAAATCTGAAATATTCCTAAATTAGCCAAAATAGCTTGAATGTAGCTGAAAAATTAGCCAAACTCCAAAATAGCCTAAAAACCGTTAATAAATGCCGAAATAGTCCAAAATGCTATCATAATGTGATTATAACTTTCCACTTTACTACACTCTGACTCCACATAATATAAAGTAACAAATAATCTAATAAATTCGTCGTCATCTATTTTAATAGTGGATTAGTCTTCGATTAGTCAACTAATCGTGGCAGCCCTACCTGCACCCCAATAGGATTATACCGTGTCCTCAGAATTTTGGCTAACACACACTCTTTCTCCATTGAACTGCAGGGCTGTTCTCCAGTTTGTAACATCACATTGTGAGGACCCATTCATATTTGTTAATAGGAGGAGCTTGTGCTCAGAGCGCAATATATTAGTGGAATGCTCAGATTCTTGCATTGATCCAAATACAGCATCTGTGTTTTTTGGAGTTATCCAAGTTTTGTTTCTCTTACATATTAATGCTGTTCCCTCATTTATCACTGAGGTTACATCCCATAAATAACTGGTGACAGAGGAAATCTGCTAAATAGAATTGTAGATTATTTAAGGGTTTAAAAGTCCTCACTACAAACTTTAGACACTTCTTACACAGACACCCAACATGTTAGCACTTTTTTTAATCTTGTTTTCAATTCTCAAAGTTCAAACTCATAGAAAAATAAGTTTAGGATTATAGAATGAAAACAAAGTTTGATCGTGATTGAAGATTGATGTCGATTTGGAGAGCTGCACAGATCTGTGGAGGAGATTAATTGAAAAAGAGATGGAGCGCTGTTAAAAAAAGACGCAAAGTCTCACCTAACCCTTGTGCTATCCCAAGCATGTTTACATTCAAAGTAGGGTCATCTGGACCCCACAAGACAGGACAGCATGCTGAACTTTGTTTTCCTCAAGAGTTTTTACTGGGGTCTGTGGCAGACATAAAATCATCTCCTCCTTTGTCATAAATAAAAGCCTAACCAGGTCTAGACAGAATAGCCAGAGGGATGTGATTATTGTAGCAGAAGATGATTCCCATAGTAGATCATATTTGGTCTCATCTGTTGATAAAAATCTGCTGTTAGAATATGGACGTGGGCGTAAACGTTGTCAGTTGCACAAACATTCATATCTGTGACCTCAGTGAGAAGAGAATCCCTGTTCCTGTGTCAAATTACCAAAGATTTCTGAGGACTCTAGCAATTCAAGTTTAAAGTTGTTGGTTTTTGACTATTAAAAAAATATGCCTGTAATACTAATGAGTCTCTTGAGGCTCTTCATGTTGGACCATAGCTGCAAGATAGATGTGCTTTACAAAATAATTTGACCAGCATGACATGCTTTCTATCCACTGAATGTCTAAATGTTTGTTCTCTCTCTCTCCTGCAGGTCTGGCTGTGAAGGAGCTGAAGTAAATCCATGTTGTACAGATTATTCTAATAAAAACATTGAAATCATTTGTTTCCTTTTTGTGTTGTTTCTATGCATTGCAGAGTCACATCAGAAGTTGAATGTTCCTAAAATAACCTTAGATATTTTTAACCACTTTACTGAATATTCAATGTTTAATCAGCATTATGAAATTCACACCTTTTTTTTTTTTAAATTAATTCTGTGTCCTAAAGCGAATTACATCTGTCTGAAACACTTCAAACATAAAAATATTTCAGTCAAATGTAGTTTTTGATAAATAAACAACCCTTCTATTAATGTGAAAACAGTCTGGTACAGTTTCTGTTTAAAGGAAAACTTTCTCGTATAAAGGATTTTTCTTGTATTTGGGCTTAGAAATTGTTCTTTTGTCAATTTTAAAATTATTCATTTAATGAGTGAAGTACACAACTTAGTGTTTTTTCTAAACGTGGAATTCTTTTATTTTAGATCTTCAAACATGAAGTAAAGGTAAATGTTTATAACTTTAAGAACATTCTTTTTGATTACGTTTGACTAATGAAATATTAGATAAAGTTTTAGCTACTGAAAAAAATATCTCAAGCATGAAAAAAAAAATTCTTAAGTGTATTTGTTTGAGGGAATATTTAGGTAGACGGAAAACTGCTAATTTACAAATCACTAAAATATTTCCCTTACAGTGAAATACACTGGTAAAAACCTTCCTGAAAAGTAAATGGTAACGATTGTAGCCAGACAGTTAAATCACACTAAACATACATTTTTAAATTAAATACAATTTATATATTTTTTCTGTTATGCTAATTAGCTCTCGGGGGACCTACTTTCAATTAATTAGAACTTATTTCATACTTAAATTGAGCTTTTAAAAAGAAGAGAGTAAAAATAAACATATACTTTTTTTCCTAAAATAATACAATTATTCAAACATTTGTTCTGCTGATAATTTAGAAAAGTGAAAAGGGCTCGCGCTTCGTAGCTGCAATTCACCACATTGGGCGCTAGATGGCGACAGCTTCCACATCCTTTACAACTAACATCGAAACGATAAACAAGCCAAACATTTTCTCTTATTGAAAGTTCAAAATAATGTTTAGGATTTAAAAAAAAATACAGTGGTTGATTCATTAAAGAAATAAATCGAAGCTTCTTCCGGAGAAATATGCGCGCGCTCTCGCACTGCCTCGTGCCCTTTACTATCAGCGCGCTCCCGCCGCTGACGGTGCTGTGTGGATCAGCTGTGGGTCGGACAGTTTGCGTGGGTCGTGGCTGACAGTGGATGAGCTGGGTCGGTGCGTGACGACAGAGCGGAGTGACCCGCTGCTTTCCACCGACAAACCCACTGTTCCCGCGCGCGCTGGTCTCACCACAGCCCTCGCGCGGTTCTTCCTATCTAAAACGGTTTACCCTCAGAGGAGCATCTCTTTCTTCACCGCCACCTTTGTTAGATGTGAGACTTGGGCATAAATCCGCACCGTCCGCTTCAGGACCGACAGTTAGGGGCCTAACTTTTTAAATTTTTTCTCCGGGAAAGGATGTCTTTGGCTCGGGTGGATTACATTCCTCCCTGGTGGACTTACTGGCTTCACAATTTCCCTCATATCAACCTGAGGTTTCAGCCCACTGACAAGAGCTTCCAGCCTGAAGATGACAACTACCAGCAGGTCAGTGGGAAAGCAGCAAAGTGGGGCATCAGATGCCTGCAAGGCTGTTCAAGAGCTTCTAATTCACTGCATGTGTTTACATCAGTCATGCTCCTTAATGATCAAATGCAACTCATTTATTATGTCCTTTTAGCATTATTTAAATCCCTTGAAGTCTAAAACCAAAATATGTTTTCACATGTTTTTCTTTTATCACTGATGCTTATTTCAAGGTAAATTTTTGTAAATTGTGAGTTAAAGTGGAGCCAACAATCATTTACCATTGGAAGCCTCATTTAAGTTGAAAAAATATACAAAGTTTTGCATTTTTTGAGGCAAAAATGCCCGAAATGAGAAGCACTTCTAGTTTTCCCTTAAATAAACAGGAATTAAAATTTTGATAACGGCAAACAAACTCAGAAATTATATGAATATTTGATTAACTCTTTTTTGCCTTTTCTTCTTTAATATTAATACTGGGATCTTTACTTTAATTTGGTTCATGATTCAAGATAAACGCTTCCTACTTTCTAATTTAAATAATCTGTTGGTTGCTATAGGCTTGTATTTTTACTGGATGAACGTAAATCAAAATAAAACATCAATTGTCATCATTTATGCCTTTTATTTAGAACAGGAGATCAGAATCAACATGAAATAACAGAAATGACAATCACTATCACTAAATGTTCATCACTATTATCACTAAGCAACTAAAATGTTTTTCTGTCAACTCCCTGGTTAAGTGCAGCATTCATGATAATATAATATAATATTGTTGTCATGGGTTATTTAACAATAAATCCTGAAAATGACAGATTTTGAATCCTCAAAGTTTATAAGTCACAGAAAATAGATGAAAAATATAAAATTGTAACAACTAGAAAACACTCCATCTAAATGGACAACAAAGTTTTCAATTTACTTAAAACTTTTTTTTTTTCATTTTTAGAGGAATTTGATCACAAGATTTTTGTAATTAATATCTTTTATCGGATTTTTTTCTTTTAATCTATTTATAATTTTTGCATATATTTGAAGAAAATTGATATTTTCACAAATATCAATTATTTGTGTGAGCATACATTTATTTTATTTTATTTTTTAAATCTGATACCACTTGGTACTTTTACTTTGGAAATGAAAAGTTTCAGACACTTTACTTTAAAGAATTATCTTCCTAAACAACATCATTCCTGTATTTCAGAAATTATATTGCCTTAAGTGCTTTTACTACACTCTACTATATTTATAATGATTGAAAATTAGTGATTGAAAAATGATATTTATATTGATTGAAAAATCTCGGGCTTCACAAATATTTTTACTCAAATTTTCAAGAACAGATCTTGAACGTCAGAGTGTGATACTTGTTACAGCCCTAATTTTCAGCGTGATCTCCTTTTAAGTTAAAGTGGCTGAAGACTAAAATTGCCACACTGAGGCAATTAAGTTTTTCTTTGAATTGTAAAAAAAACCCACAGGAAATGACCGCAGTGATGTCACCTTCTGTCAGTTCACGCTTCTTGGCCCCACAGTTCGGTTTACAAAGGGTTAAAAGTGAAGCCTCACAGGAGCTGAGAAACCACACACACTGTCTGATAAAATAACACTTTTGTGTGACGTCCTTGGCTTTTTTTTTTTTCCCCTACACACAGAGGCATTAATTCCAAAAGAACGTTGGAATTTCATTATTTATTTATTGCTCAAATCTTTTATTTGATTTTCTTGGAGGGTTGGCATCCTGAAGCTTTTCCGTGGGGAACTTCGAGGAGGTGTCAGCCAACTCCCCCAATCCTTTTCTCACCAGTCCAGCCATCTGGGTTCTGTCACTTATATCCTGAAGAATCTGGTTTTCAGTGTGACCTGGTAACCAGCTGAAGTCTTTGAGTCAACAAAATTGATCCTAGACCTGACCTACCGCACCAATTCCAAATCATAGCACCACCCCCACAGGTTTGTGTGATGGGCTTGGCGTTGTCTTATCCAGATGATCCATTGATTGTATATGAGAACGAGACAGAGTGACCCCTCCCCCTAGCGTTCCAAACAGGAAGTACCTGCTGGTCTCAAGAAGCCAAAATCACATATACTTCTATAGAGAAATAGAAAGATATAGCTTTTTTTTTGTAGTGGAAAAAATTCAAGTTATAAACGGACCAATCAGAAGCCTCAGTAAAAGTTTGTGGTCCCACGTTGAATGTTCCAAGCGTTTAATTGATTGTGTGGCTTGCTTTCAAGTGGTAGGGGTTATAGAAAGTGGTTACTATGAAAGTGTCGTACCAGACCGATTTGGACCAATCACTGCTTCCTGAAATCGTCTGGCTCCAACTTGGCGGCATCTGTATCGCAAAAAAATAGCAATTGAATTGACGCCATTTCTTTACAGCAGTAAATAAGCTATCGTCTGTGGGTAACGTCGCACTCGCTCAGTCCGGTCAATGTCTACAACCACCGACATGAAAAGAGATGGACAAAACAAAGTCGTTATCTTGGGTTCCAATGAAATGAAGTCAATTCAGTCACCATTTTTTTGCGATACTGAGTACTTTACGATGTGATACGCGATACATGGCTCACGATATCAATGATATTGTGACAACTGGTAAAAATTGTTTCTAATTACTCACATTATATAGAAAAAAACAAAATTTTTAGGAAAATATATCAATTTAATTTTGTGTTTGAACACAATCAAAATGAAAAACTTGCGTCTTTTTTGTGTAACAAATTAGACACTTTTGTGCAAAATAGCAGAAATTCGTAATACTGTCTTTAACGAGCATTGACACCAATTGAATTGGAATTATTTGTAAAATTCATTAACAATAGTAAACACAAACAGCAGTGCCACTACGTTTTGCAAAATTGTTTTAAACAACAAAACAAACATTAAATAATTCAAGTAGCTGCCAGGCACATTGGTGCTCTCAACAGCCAGTCTTGCTATCAAAAAGAATGTCTCACAAAAGGATGACAAATATAACGATTTATAGCCTCTTCAAACAAAAATAAAAGATTGATACTTGGTGAGAACTCATTGAGAATCAATTGCAGGACTAAATATCGCGATATTTTGGCACACTCCCTATTGGATTTATCACAATTTTGGGACCTTAGCAGGCAGTGATTCATCCGAGAATCTGTCAAAGGCTTTGAACGTTTGTGGTGGGACCAGCAGGGATCACGTATTCTTATGAGGCATGTGATTGGCTAGTTTATAGCTTGTATAACTTGCATTAAAGATGATATGTAATGGAAAAAAGAATAGGTTAAGTAAAAACATTTTAAAAAGAGACACCAGAGCAAGAATGTTTTTATTCTGGCAAATAGAATGACTGAACATAGATGTTCATTTTTCATTTTTCAATAGAAGTCAATGGGATTTTGGCTTTCTGGGTACTTCCTATTTGAAACGTGAGGGGGGAGGGGATGATCCATCCAGTTTTCACTATATACTGTCTATGTCTACTACATCGTGGAAATCATGTCACCATAACCTCTGTTGCCTGATGTCAATCATGTCATGGTGGTCAATGGGCTTAAGGCCCCACCCCCTCACGTAGAGTTAGGTCCAACATCAAAAACTGAAAGCCTGAATTAAAACTGTAAATTGATTACAGAAAGGGAGGAGAGAGAGAGATGTCAAAAAATCAAAGTTAAAAATGCGAAACGAAACATTAATAATTACATTTCATAGATAGTTTTAGATTTTTTAAAATCCAAGTTTTCAGTAATTCTTTAAATTGAAATCCACATGAATTAGGATTTTATAGCTAACACATAATCATCCACCACATACTTTCTAATGGGGAGGAATTTTTACCTGTTTGGTTAAGTAAATCAAAGTAATGATACTCCTGAGAGGATGATGCATTTGGACTATAAATTGTAGAAACCAAACCTGCTTAAGCTGTGAGGATGATGAGATCTTCAGGTATTTTTTTGTGTCACAGGATAAGCTCTCTTCTTGTATTTCACTCACAAATTGTTTCACGTGTAAACGCTTCCAAATGTTCATCCTCAAGGCGGGATTGAGCTTGACTTTGGTTTTGCTCTTCCTCCCTATCCTGATGCCTCACCAAAAATATCAAAGGACAGCTCGGCCCTGTTGGACTCATACACGAGACGCATGCTGTCAGATATCGTTCTCAGTTGCAAGCAAGCACAGTCAGAAGCCACGGGGGGCGAAGGAGGAGGAAGATGGTGTTTCTCAGCAGGTGAGAATCACTTCTGCAGTCCCATCACTTCCCCGGTCAGCTGTCCTTAGAAGTCATTTCATTGCACTCCCTACAATCCTTAGAGGTTTTATTATCCGGTATGCATCAAAATGTGACCACACGAAATTCACATGAAAGATCTCTGATCTCCAAGTCTTCTCCAGAGGGATTAACTTCACCACAAATTTCCGCTGACTGTCCTACGTGAAAGAAATCAGTTTAATTAGGGAAAGACGGAGCCGTGTCACGATGAGTTCACTCCGCTGTACTGGAATCGCCTCATCGATCTCCCCCTAACTGCTAATGTAAGTGATACTGAGTAGTTGTAGGACGCCTGCTGGATCGCTGGCAGTCCCAGTAAACTATATCTCTGGCCTCAGGCCTTTAATTGTAGAGGAATGCAAGAGGTGGAGATCTCTTTACTGTTCATTGTTTGAATCCATGCATGTCAGCGCAAAACGTGCTCGTCTTGTTTCCCCCCGCTGGCCGGACTCTGCTGCTGTCAGCGCGGGAATCATCTGCCTCCTCTAATTTATGTCTTCTGACATTCATCAGCCCCCTCTTTTTCGAATATTTTGGGGAAATTGAATCAAGTCCTGTAAAAGTTCTATGACATTTTTATTTTTTGCTCGATTCTGTCCCTCTCTGTAGCAATCTGACTGATGTGAAACTCTATTTCTTTCCATTCTGGAGCCTGGAGGATAAAAAGAGGCCAACGAGCAGAGAAAAAAGAAAAAAGAACTTGCTCAAAATAGGACAGAGGCCTGGTTTATTGTGTATCGGCTTGTTGAGGCAGACATCATGTGTAGGTCATCAGGTCTGCGTCCATCTGACTTCTCTTTTCTCTCCCCGTTTCCTGTTGCTCAAACACGGCCTTGTCACGTTCTCTTGGGGGAGTTCCTGTAGACCCATCTGTCCGGCAAAGGCTCAGATCCTCTTCCAACGTCTCATGGTCAAACTCGTCCAACCTGTAAAAACCTCTGTAGGGTAAAAAATATATATATATAAAAACATGACTTGAAATTATTACTCTGCCACTAGCCATTGACTGTATATGAGAAATGGACTGAGTGACCCCTCCCCCATCGTGCGCCAAGTAGCCAGTACCTGGTGATTCCAAGAAGCCAAAAATTCATAGACTTCTATTGAGAAATAGACGAGCCATTCTTGGTCTGATACCTTTTTTTTAACATGTTCTTGATAATCCTAATTTTTTCATATTTTTTTTCTAGTAGTGCAACTATTCAAGTTATATTCTGACCAATGAGATGCATCAATAAAAGTATGTGAACTCACGTCAAATGTGTGAAACATTTGATAGATTTTGTGTCTCCTGCTTTCGAGTGGCAGGGGTGTGGACTTTCTAAAGATCATTCCTCATTTGCGAAAGGGATTGCCATTGAAATGTTGACTCAAATCAGCTTGGACCAATAGGTCCTTACTGATGTTGTATCGCTCCAACATGGCGCCATCCGTATCACAAAAAAAATGGAGACTAACTTGACTTTATTTCTTGTAGCCAGGTGCAAGTCTTTTTACTGTCAGTGGTTTTCATGTAGAGGCAAACCCTAATGAGGATTGTAGTGGTTTTTAAAGTTTTAAAAAGAGTTTTTGCTCAGCTATTAAAGTTATTTTCTCTGGTTTTCATGTTTACTATTTTAGTGTTGCAGCTGATGATTGTTTGAGTTTGTCGTTACGTAGTTGTTGACATCCCATCAAGGGTTGCCACAACAAACCAGCTTTCGCTGGTTTGACAGAGTTTAACGTTGGATACCCTTCCTTACAAAACTCTTTATTTTATCTGGGCTGGGGACTGGCTCATGGAGACCCAGACCCAGGACCCCTAGTGTTTGTTCAGAGTTACTGTTGTTTATTTTGTTAATGAGTTTTGGTTTTATGTCACCTTCTTAATGCAGGAAGCAAAGCAAGACACATTAATTTATTAAACTCTTTGGCCAAAAAATATTACAAACATGCTAAACAAAATAGGTCACAACTACATAAATCAGAATAAAACGTGAAATGAAATGTGTTTTAAAGATAGAATAAATGTAAAACTGTAAAATTTAGTCAAAATATTAATGTACTTTGAGCTAAAGCAGGGGTAGGGAACCCTTGTCCTCAAGAGCCACCTTCCTGCATGTTTTCCAACATACCCTGCTCTGGCATGTTCTTATTGGCTCAACACATCTGAACCAAGTAATTGTCATGAGTCCCTACATTGATTACCTGGTTCAGGTGTGTTCAGCCAATAAGAATATGCCAGAGCAGGGTATGTTGGAAAACATGGATGGTGGTTCTCGAGGACCAGGGTTCCCTACCCCTGAGCTAAAGGCTTAAAGAAATAAAAAAAAAGTCTTTAGATGCATCCTAAAAGCTGAGTCAGTGGACAGTAAAACAGAGACAATGTTCCAGAATTTGGGAGCCATTGCTTGGAAGAGTTAATTCCCCTTCAATTTTAAAATGATTAGAAACTGGCCTGAAGATCTAAGAGCACGAAAAGGTGTGTTGACTCTTCAGAGGCTCATACATGTATTGTGGAATGGACTCTTAACATGAACTGGGAGCCAGTGGAGTATAGTTCAAACTGGAGTAAAAGAAATGAAACGAAAGCTTGAATGATGAGTTCTGCCTTTGAACCAGAGAACCCAACTTTGAGATGTTCAGCTGGAAGAAACCGTTCCCGCCCATCATCTTAACATGCAGACTGAGTTTCATTGCTGAGTCAAACATGACAAACGAGGCCCTGAATGTTCGGATTAGACAAATGAACCAAAGGAACCAATGAGGTGTCTGGTCCGAGGGATCTTCCCAGAAGCCATGATTCATGTCTGTGTCTTATCTGACCACTAAAAAAAAAAGGTCAAACAGATGGTTATACATGACAATTTATGTGAGTCAGAGAATCAGAATTATGAAATTAGCAGAACAGTTGAATGTCATCAGCATAGAGGGAAAGAGCAAATGTCTCTGGACTTGCAGATTGGTTGTCTTAGTTGGAGATTGACCACTTCCATTTTTAACATAAAGGATGACTGGTCAGTTTATCATTTATAATTTTAAATATTGGGTGGCACATTTCAGATTGTTCTAAACTGCAGTAAGAAGATGGGTAATGCCAAAAAACTGAATTCTGTTGTCTAGAAAAGTTATTCCAAATGTAGGTCTTCATTTATAGACATTGCATGTCGTTGTTTGCATGTCGTTTGAGTCTCTAGCTCTGACGACTGACTAGTTTTTGCATGCAGCAAACAGTTTCCTCTTCCTTTTGTTTACGTCCTGTACCAGAGATGGAGAGTTGAACTGAAGGGCATTGTGTAGTGCCGACGCATTCATACATCTCCATCACAATGCAGGTTTTTTTTAATCTTCTGCCCAGCACATTCTAAGAATGGCATCAGAAACTTGTTGCAGGAAATAGTGACATAGTGGAGAGTGCTATTTGCACTCTGATGATGCAGTGTCAAGGCGGTTGATTTAGAGCTGCATGAAGCTAAATTCATATTTTTGAAAGTTGAACCCTTAAAACTTCTGTACTCTTAATTCAGTTGATAATCTTTTGTTTCTGTGTTTGATTTAATTCTTCTACGAATATAAAAGGCGAACACGTTCAAAATTTTGTAAAAACATTTAATACCTGAGTAAACATGCTTCAGTATGTGATCTAACGTTGAACGTTTTACATGATTAATTGATTGACAATCAATCACGGGTGCTATTGGTTTTTGGGTTGTCTGTGCTTTTGGTGGGTTGTAGACAGAAGCTGCTGCATCTTCAAGGGATTGCAGGTGTGCTTTGCAGTTCCCATGAGAGCCTTGCAGCCCCTTTAAGGGGCATCATGATATCATGTACAATTGCGGTGCATGAAGTCAATGCATCAGGAAGTAAGAATGATGTAAGTTGCACGCACTTATAGCGTATGGGTGATGCTATCTAACAGTCAAGCTGCGGGCATGGAGTACGCAATGGGTGCACAAAGACTGCTCACTTGGTACTAGGGACCTATTGGGGCACCTCACGTTTCGATTCCAATTCAGGAGACAACAATTAGATTATGAAACATTTATCAAAGCAGCTTTCAGTGTGGCTACCAGTCGTTATCTGAGTTTGGAGGACGAGATATTAGCTGATTTTTAGCAGTTTTTGTAAAATATGATTCTGTAGTGATTGAAGTCCAAGCGTCACACATTAATGCTATACTACTGACTATCACAACTGCTGCCATGACTTCAGCTTTTTTCTTGATATAGAGTGGTGGGTTTACTGTGCTGGTTTGAGGGTCTCAATTCCTTGCTATAAAAGATCTGATTGACTTCTTTATTCATTTAACTTTTTCTGACAACAGTGGAAGTTTCTTTAGGATATTCTGTGTGTTTTTTGGCCATTGGAGGTGTTCCTACTAGAACTAGTTAAGGCTACACTCACGCCGGTAGCATCAGAATGGTTTCAACCCTGTTCCTCCACCAGATGGAATCGTACAATGTGATTTTGCTAATTTGTTATTTTGCCACATATTTAATTTTGGTCCAGCAGAACTCATACCAATAGAAAAGAAGTGTTCATGAACATTTTAATTCTACGACTTTAATATTTTGTGCTGTCCAACTGCATACTCCGTACAGGTTGCCCATAAGGGCAGTTGTGAATGAGTAATAAGATAATTTTCCATTTCCCTCAGTAGTGTATCTTATGAATGAATTGTTTGTTGATTTCCTCTTCCACCATTTTTTTATTATAATATTCTCCTTTAGTCTCTCTTTGCACGAGGTCAGACGAACTGTAGACATTCTTGTGCTTTTGGCTGACTGGAGAAGTTTTTCTTTAGGTCTCGAACTGAGTGACTTCATAACAATTAGCAAGAGCGGTTCTATTCAGAGCAGCGTATAATAGAAGCTTTTATCTTGTTTCAAAGGCTCTGAAAGAAATGTGATAAAAAGGAAAAGGCAGTTCTGTTTAATTAAACCAAAGCTCAGTCTTTAATAGATTTGACTGTCTCAGAAAGCGTCTTTAGCAGATAGAAGCCTTATGTTTGCTTCAATAGAACAAGCTTTTCCCACATGTTTTATTTTGTTTTTACGTTTTCCTAAATTTTTTCCCTCACTTATGATGTAAGAATAAAAAAGACGTGAGTCATGCGTTTTGATAGTGATTTGTTTTTTTTTCCCACTGATATTCAAACTGCACTCAACATAATATTGATAGAAATAGTCATTTTAGTCACATTTGGTAATAAAAAAAACATTGGACGCTTTTTTATGATTGCAAGTGATTTTAACAGCCATGGCAAATGCACAATCTATGCTGTTGTGATAATTGTGTTAGTTTTTGTGATAACAAATGGAAAATTATGCACGCCAGGAGATGAAAATCCCTTATCATATCAACCATCATAGTCATTCTTATTCCATTGTGTACTCACATTTTTGCAGAAAAATCACTTCTAAATCTGTCAAGTCCATCCCCCTACCTCTTCTTTCTTCTCTGCATTTCTATGATTGATTGTATTCCTTACTTGAACAGTGATTCCCCATTTGCTGAGCTTCTCAGTGAAGGTTTTTTCCTCTTTCTTTAATGAGCAGCTTGCAATATTTTCATTGTTTGTGTGACACATCCTCCTCGAAAATGCTATCCCAGTCCCCCCTGGCCCTCCAGAAGGTCATTAACCCCAATCTGTCTGGATGGTGCTTGAAGGCAGCGATTAGCATCACCTGACTGATAGTGGGGTTTATGCGTTCGAGACGTCCTCCGCTCATCATGGTATTCCTGCTGAACTCCAACAGGATGTGAAACCAAAGATCCATTGACCACAACACTGGAGGTTTTGGACATGTCCTTTGTGTCTTTAGCTGGGTTGGCATGAGTAAACCAGATCAAAAACATGGACTCATTTGTCAAAGCTGCATGAGCAGAGACAACGGGATTCGCACGGAATTTCCCCTCCAATGAAAGCTGCTCCTCTGTGTTGAAACTGGGGGGTTGGGTTTCTTTTGTTGTGGGGGTGTAGCATCAACACCATGACGCCCAACTCCCCTGGGGAAAGTCTTTTTTTTCTTTTTTTTTATTTGCAGTGGGGGACATAAGCGGAGCAGAAAGGATTTTCTTTGTTGCTCCGTGAAGATGTCCCGACAAACTAATAGAAAATATGGGACACCTGGAGGAATATTTATGTATTAGCCAAACACAGTTATACTTTATAAAACAACAAAATACTTTATAGACCAATGATTAACTAAAGCAAGTAAAAAATATCCCCCAAAAGATCAAAGGAAGTGATAACTGTTTATTCTGAGTTATTAATTACCTTTTTACAACGAACTAGTATGGATAAATACAATAGATGGTCGTAGTTTCATACATGAGGACTTTGTACTCTCAATGGTTAATGGTTTGCTGGTTACCTGATATAAGAAAGGTTCTGGTTTGAATCCTACATCCTTTTTAAGGAATTTACAACTTTCCTCATACATGTGAAGAAACGGATTGCGTAAGAATATCTGATCTCCTATTGGTCCAATAGTTCAGAGCCTATTTGAAGGGTTCATGAAAATGTACATATTTTTTTCCCTTTTTTTTTTTTTTAATCAGCTGGTATGAAGAATAACTAAATAAACGTGTGTTAAATGTTTTTCCTGAAGTCTAAAGCATGTTAACACCAATTGCTTTTCGCACTGCAAATTGGCCAGTTTCAGCTTTAATTCAAATTACAGACATGATAAGAAAGTCCTGTGTAGCGTCGCATGTTTTTGAAGTTCAAATATCTAATATTTGGCAAAGAATTTACATCAAGTCTATCAATCAGGGACTCAGATTTAACCCGTAACATGTTTATGATCAGCTGGTGTAGATATGTATATATACACACACAAAGCTTTTCTGAAGATGCAGACATCTACATAAGTTTGTAGTTGATAGTGTCTTCAAATTCCTGGGGTATGGAAACACCAATTTTCTGGATTAGGTTCTTTTAGTCATTCAAAATAAGTTCAACTTAAATGGTGCGTTATGCATGCGATTGTACTGAGGGCGTAAAATTCCAATTGCGGATAATGTCATCAGCTTGTTTTACATTTCACAGCGATTGGGGCGATTCTTTTCCAATGAAACCTATACGACCTCAACAATTACAAATGAATGATTATAAATCGAGCCTTGGGGAGCAAAGGTAAGGAAAGTGGCTCCATGCTGAGCCCAGTGCTAGGTTAGGTTCCAGCAGCCATACTATTCTAATTAGTACATATTGAGTAAAAATAATGGATTTATTGTTGGACTTTAAGTTAAAGAAGCTTGGCTGGTAAAAAGCTTTTGTGCAGACGCATTTTGCCTCACAGCTGTTTAGTGGTCCTTTTTAAAGGTTATCATCTTGCTGTGCAGCGAGACAGTCTAATATGAGTATATGAGTTTCTAGGATCATCAGCGAACATGATTGAAAGCCTTGTAGATGCCGGCAGGACTTCTGTGTTGCTGATTTCCTTGTGCCATTTGAAAGCAGCTGTTGAAATGCCATGCTTGTTTTGTTGCCTACAACAGTTTTCAAATGTTTTGTGCGACAGCGAGGCTGAGTGGTGAGCTTGACTCTGTGCTTCTTTTTTTAAAATATTTCATTTACTGTTTTATTGTTTTAGTTGGTTTTGTCGGACTATACAGTCCTTTTTTTCTGAATGAGAACTGAGAACGGCTTTGTGGGTTGGAATTTGAAGAATTGGATTAGGCACAGACTCTGAGGCCAGAGGTGAAACCTTTCCAAGACGCTTTAGACGTCTTGGACTCTTGAACTCGGATTCAGTTTCCTAAGGAAGAACCAACTCATGTGTAAACAGCCAGAAGACTGACTCTCTGTTTACATGCTCTCCTGCTGAACAAAAAAGTGTGCAATATTAGTACAGTGTTGAGACAGCTGCCAGCTCAGGCGATGAGAATAAAGACGTAAGGGGAGGATTTGTCTACAAGTTGCATCAGAATGGAGCGAAGCTGGAAGTTTGTGCAAGAGGACCTGGTTGAAGACAAGATGATGGCTGAAAATCATTAGCTGGAAGGAAGTCTAATACCAGAACATTCCCATCACCAATGGTCGAAAAATAATCTTGCTTTGGTCGAAAAAGACTAATAAAATCAATTACATTTATTCTTTTTTTTTTTGCATTTTAAGCTTTGAACCTTTACACTTGAGGTGGCTTTGTCATAACCTACAATGCTCTTTAATATATCCTAACTCCTTACACGATTAATGTGAATTAGCTGATCTCCAGAACACAGCGGTTTTCTACTGGTAAGCATCACTTTAAAGCAACTTTTCCCTGATATGAAAAACATTACTAATATAAAGTGTTATATTTTTGCACAAAGCTGTATTTCACAGGACAGCTGATTCACGTTGATCAGGTAAAAGGTTGAAGCGAACTGCGGTCAAACGTAAAGACTGGTCTGGAGCCAAAAGCTCCAATGTAGAAGTCTTTTACAACTGTCTTTTACAGTTTACAAATCAGAACATTTTTTTAATATCCTTAAAAAAAAGCACTTGCCCTCTTTTGATACATTTTAAGCTAATCCTGAACACTAAAAAAAAGTTTTAATTAAAGTGGCTACAACTCTGAAATCTTGGGGGAATTTCCGTTTTTGGCTAATGATTTCCAGCCGCCATTTTGTCTGCAACCAGATTTCTTTTTATCTCCCACCCAGAATATTTTCTGCGATCTTTTTTAAACTGCATTTTTTGGTTTGATTCACAACAATTAGAACGGAAAAAACTCAAGCTTAATTTTCTAATTGCATCCATCATCAAAAAATAGCACAAATAGATGGTAAAAACGCCAAAAACACAATTTGCATCCAGTAGATGGTTTTGTCCTTCTGTGGTGTTTGCAAAGTTCTCTTCAAGACTTTTGATCCATCTTGATCCGTAGATGTTCACGTGTTAGCTATGTTGGTGATGATGCGCTCCGCGTGGCAGATGTAAATGATGACGGAATCTCTCCTTCCTTTCCCTCTTCTCCTCATCCTTTGGGTCGCCTCACTGGTGTCCCAGCTGTGAGTGTCAGCTGACCCGGCTGAGTGTCCATTCCCCTGAGAGTTCACTGAAGTGTTAAAGCGGAAGAGGCAGGGAGTTGGGTTGTTCCATTGATCCTCTGCTTTATTGAAAACGAAAAGAAAAGCTTTGGGATTATTGATTCCCTCCTTCACAGAGAGAAGAAATTCCTGTTTTCCAGTTCGAAGCAGATATGTAAAATTTGGGAGTTGTCCCAAGGAAGCATCCCCCAATGAAAACCCTGTCAGCTGGAACTCCACCTTTACTCCCACTGATGGAATCTCCCTTTGCGTCCACGTCTACCTGATATCTGTTTAACCTGCCTCACTTTGAGGGAACGTCACTCCAGTTCGGTCAGGCTGCACACACACACTCACAAGTTTGATGCTGATGCGCTCGGTGCCTGGAGACCTCCTCCACCTCCGCACAGCTGTCAGCCACCTGCTGTTGGAGCCGCTTTGCTCCAGGAAGACATTTCAGATCACTTAGCTTGCATTTAACACCATTCGAAGTTTGGGGAGCCGGAGTCCTGCTTTTGAAGGAGCGTGTTTTGCAGACAGCTGTACTTTTCCTTGTTAATGTTTTAAATCATTTTTTTAAAAATAGCTGCACGACATGTGTGACGTGTTCTGTTAGGTGTTTTCTGGATTTCTGGCTTTAGTTTCTCTGAATTCCGTTCAGTCAGGAAAGCAGTCTTGCTAAGTTTTGACCTATTTTTGATCACATTTTTTTGTTATTATGTAACAAAACTGCTGAAAATGCACCACAGTGAAGCCAAGATAGCAGCTTTCTCATTTAACCTCTGTATTACATCATCTACTCTCATTCTCTAACTTTAGAAAACAACATCTTTGCATCAAATTGTTTTCATGTCAAACCATGTTGGGAAAAACCATCCTTGGGAGATGTTTGATTTTTGCATCTTTGAATGCACCGCTCTCTGTTGCCGTTTTCAGATGGCTTTCTAATAGGCCATTAAAGTGTCACTATGTGTTTATCTCACATCTGTGCCTTTATCCTCCACTGGCTTTCATCATGCTGCTGATGGGACTTGAGGGAGTTGAAATGCCCCTCGGGTCAGAAATGACCCGGGTCATTAGTGCTTCTTTACGCTCTCTTTGTTCGATAGATATGCGTTTGTACTGATGCTCGTCCAAGTCTCTTCCTCCATTCATGTTTTTTTTTTCTTTTATTCACACACAGATTTATCAAGCTATGACCGGCTCAAATACTATATTTGCGTTGGAGATTAACTAATATTATAAATAACATTGAGAGTATTTTTAAATTGTCTATATATTTTTTATGATTTATATTTTGAGTAAATGTTGTAAAATCAAGTGCATTTTTTTAAATAATAACTTTTAAATCTAAAAAATATATATTTTAGGCTTTTTTACCCATTTGCTTAAAGAAACAGGTGAAGAAGAGATAGTTTTACGAGATTCTCCTCTTTAATTTTTCCTTACATTCTGGATCAGTATATAAAACATGAAGTCAAAACATAAAGGAAACTATTTGGACTCAATTAACATCCTGTTTACACACAGAAATGCTGAAACTCCAAAACTATTGATGTAAACAGGAGAATGTGCAACCGAGAAGCATCTCCATAGCTTACAGTGACACCCACAGCCCCTGACACCCCAACTTAACATTACAGCTGCAACAAATATGGTGAACAATATTGGAGCTAGAGCTGGGCGATATGGAACTTTTTATATCGCGATAAAGTTTTTTCCATATCGGGCAATAACGATATATATCACGATATAAACCAAATTAACTATATTAGACTCATTTGAACCCTCTGTGGCTCAAAAAAGAAATGTGTTTATTTCTTAACATTTAGTTCCGATCATACTCTCAAAGTAAAACTAAACTGACAATGAAAGCAAAATCTTTAGTTTCAACAGAAGACATACAGTAGATGAATAGACCACTAAACTGTTTGTTCAGTTCCAATAAAAACAAAGTATTAATTCAACAAATTCTATAAACAAATTTACATGTTTTCAAGATTTACAGAACATGCAAAAAATTATAACAGATCTTGATCTTTGTTTTCTGAACTTCTTTTAAGAAAATTAAATAGCATAGAAGTAATTTATAAATTTGATTTTGTTATCATTTTATATCCTGCCTTATAGTTTTGAGCCTGATCCGATCCCAGACGAGGAAACTGAAGACATTTACAAATGGATGGATCAGAATGAAGAGGAGCAGCCTGCATTGTATTTTCTGCACACTTTTTCCAACAGCATTTTTCTCTTCCCCTGATTCATAACAATTAAAATAAATACCCCAAAGTACAATTTTGAGATTATTTTTTCCTCCATCGTGTGATAAAGGCCTCAAGTATATGCTAAAATACCAAAGACCTCATTTTCATTGGAGCGACTCTATTAAATATCCAATTTTCTGGTAGGCCACAAAAACATAACTTTGCATGAATCACTTGTGACCTCCCTGATTGCTTTGAGTAAAGATGACCTTCTCCTCTCAATTTTCATTTTTGCTCCAGGAATTTATTTCAATATCAAAACTGAATCTATCACAATGTAAAAGCTCAGAAA
The DNA here is from genome assembly GCA_003999625.1 of Oryzias javanicus. Classification (NCBI taxonomy): domain Eukaryota; kingdom Metazoa; phylum Chordata; class Actinopteri; order Beloniformes; family Adrianichthyidae; genus Oryzias; species Oryzias javanicus. The sequence continues at coordinate 16,832,908 of CM012455.1, read as the reverse complement.
GTAGTCACACAAACTCCAATTCAGTGATTCTTTATCTCTTTGTGATACAGTTTAGTGTGAATAATAAAGACTGCTCAGAGTTTACTGGAAACATATTTGTTTTGTTTTTAATTTTCCTCCGTTCATCTGTGTCATTCATGAAATGAGCATATCAGTCACCCTTGAGGGATGATTTGTCTCATTCTGCACTTGTGACCCCGTGCTCAGCAAAACTTCCGTGTCAGTCATCTTCAGAAGAGGTGTCGCTTTGGAGAAACTGGGCCGACGAGCCCGTCTCATCACATCGAGAACACACTGGGAACTTTTTTGACACCCCTTTACCTATTGCACCACGGTTTAGCCTTTTTCTGCTCGAAGTGTTACCCGCATGTCCTCACCATTTAGGCTCGCCAGATCTCAGTCTTTATGCTTGGCTAGATCTTCCTTCCTGTTGCCTCCAACCTCGTGCACCTCTCAACCCCCTCGAGGGCTCTAAAAAGCAGACAAAAGGCAGCACAGCCTCCTGAATTAGCAGCAGGCCAGAGGAGGATAAGGGCTAAGACTTGAGATTTAGGCAGCAGTTAAGGTGGCATGTGTAAATTGACCAGAAAGAGCGTAAGCACGTTCTGGTCTGTAAAAGATAAGTGGATTTTTTAACTTAATGGAAGGTTGGAGTACTTGGGAAGTGGTGTGGGATCCAGTTTGCGGTGTCCCTGCCTGCACACTGTGTCTTTTCTCTGAGTGCTACATAATTTACAAGCCATTATTTCTGTACCCGGCGACTGAAAGAGAAGAAAAGGAAAGAAAGAGGGAAAGAAAAGGTATTGTTACAGTTTCCTTCAATAGCAGGGCAGGGTTTTCTATATAAGTGAACACCTTCATGAGGTAATAAGCTATATAAAATTAGCTCTACAGAAATTAGGGTTCAGATACTGTATTTTCCATACAAGCCCTTCATTTTTTTCAACAAACATCAGTGCGCCTTATACTTCCATATGCCTTAAATATTGGTAAATTCTGCTGACAACAGGGGTGAGTGTTTTGAAAATTAAGCTGATGCATCTAACATGTAGAAGAGTTAGCATAGTCATGGTAACGTTTGTTTATACTATATCAGTATTTTTTTTTTTTTTCACGTTTTACAAACATGGTTGGAAGTAAAGCTACTTTCACACCGTCTCAGGAATATTCAAGCAATTACTTTCAATATAAAGTCTACATCTATGTCTGAATTCCCACCCTAACTACTAAAAAAACTATATAGTGCAGGACTATAAAGTGCCCGGGATTTTAAAAACAATTCAGACACCAGGCTGACAACTTTTCTTTCATCTTTTTAAACGCCAGATACGGATTTTTCAAAGTACAAAACAATTCTAATATTTCACGACATCTATTTGTGACTCCACTGTGTTCTGATGAGGAAAATATGGATGGTTTATTAAAAATTTACATTTAAAGACATTTTTTTTTAACAAAAATTGTTCGACTGCAATACATTGTGGTCTATATGTTGACTATATGACTATATGCTATCGTAGTGAGCATCGATGCACCCTAGTTTTTAGCAAAGGCTTCTGGGAAATTTCTAGGGCACTTGATTACACTGAGTATAAGCTGGGAATTTGGACATACTATACATAAATGCGCTTAAACGTGTGTTTCAGGTCCCGCAGTCAAAATTCTGGCGTACATGAGTAGATACACAACTTTCCATGACTAATTTCGGGCTCCATGTACAAAGCATGTTCCCATTGAATGTTAAAAGTTTAACCAGGTCAAATTTTGATTTGGTAGTGAGTTATGGATGATGTCCCTTTTCATTTACGGAAGTAATAACTGCTTAAAAATTGATTATGGAAGAGAAACTAATAAATGCGTTTTGTGCTCAGCAGAAATTATGACATCAAGTCAAATATCAGAACAGAGCTGTGAAAGAAAACTCCTTAAGTAAGATTTGCGACACTTGCACCGCTTCGACATTTTCGCGCTAAAACTCATACAATTGTAGCTACATGAGCTAGCATCGGGTAGCCCCAGTCTACTGTGAACACCATTTGCAAACACACTTTCAAGAATGTGCTTTTAGCACATTCAGTTTCATGTCTGATGTGAACGTAGCATTACAGGTATTGTCAATAAGTTAATGCGGCTAACGCAGCACGCTACCACGGTCGACTGCTGCGGCGGTTAGCTACCGCAGCTACAGTGGTAGACTACCGTGCCAAATGTTTCAAATATGGCTAATGCGTAGCATCTTAAAAAGAAGTTCTGAAGTTACTGTGATTAAATTCAACAAAGTCTGACAGACTGACAGACTTATCTCTGACTCTTCCTTCGTTGTTTAAAACACCTTATAAAAGACACAAGTAGAAAAAATAGACAATTTGTTGATGGTGCACCTTATAATCTGGTCCACCATCATGTACTGCAGAAAATATGGTAGTTTATTTCATAACCCTTGTGCTATCCTAGATATGTTGATGTTGGGTCCTGTGGACCCCACACCGCATTGGACTTTCTTTTTTTTCTCAAGGATTTTTTTTTTTTTCACTGTTGCCCGTGGCAGAAATGAAATTCCGTCCACCTTCCTCCACATTATCCATAGGATGGACAACACGTCAATGTAAGACTTGGGTCATCTGGACCCCATAAGATAGCACAAGGGTTAAATCGAAACAGCCTACCCACCCCCTTCTCTTCACTTGCTGGTGGCTCAACCCACTTCCTGCAGTATTAACATGACCCGACACACTACAAATATTCACATACAGAAAAAAGTTTCCATTTTTGTTATAGCAATATTTTCAAACAAATAAGATTTATAAGTATTTAATAATTTTTTAGTTTATTTATTTTTTTTGTCCACTGGTCTTTGTTAAGATTCAATGCATGAACTCTTCGTTTGGTGGGTTGCCCCAATAAAATCTAAATATTAAAAATATCTATATATTATTTAAACTGTATTAATTATCAAGGTTATGAAAGGTTTTAAACAATAGAATTTAATTAATATGAAACAATCATAAATGAATTCTTTTGAATATTTTCATGGGATTTTTCAGCCGGATCTTTCCTATGTTCCTGGTTATTTTCTCCCACAATGCCCGGCTCCAGACGGGTCCCTCTGGTCAGTGGTCACAAGACAGAGACGAGGCAGTTAAAGGGAGTGTGTCACATGCTGCTGGAATCAAACAGGCATTAGTCATTTGCTCTTTTACTCCTCCTTCCTGTTTCTCCTCCACAAAGCCACAGAGTAAATTTCCCATAAGGCCTAGCTTTTGTGGCTTCAGCAGGAATCCTTCATTTTTTTTTTTTTCTATTTTCCTTGGTCAAATAATTACAACCCCCTCCCCTCTCGGTAGTCATACTGTCCAGCTGCGCCCCACATATGGGTCCCGTTGGCTGCCTTCACCTCGGGTGGACCCCAATTTATGCCAACTCTTGTTTTTCAGAACATCCACCCTCTCTATCCGCCTCTTTGTTTCACCTTTCCCATCTGGATGCAGAACTGATATTTCCATCATGATGAATGGAGGAACTTGTAAAGCTACATTTGGGCTCAACATAAATGAATTAAGTCGAATAATCAACAGATGACACCTTTTTGTTCCTCTAGTCGTGCACATGGTGGCTTCCTGTTGGATTAGCTCTAAACATGAATGTTTTAAATATTTTCTGTTCTGTTTGGATACTAACTCTGGATTTTTTTTTCCCCTTTTTTTTCCTCTTTAAGGACTGTAATGAATTTTTGAATTTATAACATTCATTTTTTTGGAAAAATCAATCAACATTTAATTTGTCCATCTTAAGTGTTTGAAATTGAGTGTGTCTTCAGACTTGACACATTTGATTAGCTTAAAGTGAACCAGAGTTCGCTTCCCCTGATAATCCGGAACAAATTTTCAGTCGGAATACCCCCAAGCGGATCCTAGTCCGAAACCATGCAGGAACCGCTCTTGGACCCAACTTTTTAGGTGGTTTCAGTTTGTTTCCAATAAGAATTAGTTTCTGTTCAGTTTATGGAAAGTAAAATTTTGAAGTAATTTATGATAGAAGTTTTTTTTTTATTCTGGAATGATGTTCCTGCCTGTTTTTATTATGTTAAAAAGTTGTTTTTAAAGCTTTAAAAATGTAGTTTTGGTGTGTTTATCCTGGTTGGCCTGCAACACAGGATGAATGCAGTCTCATTAAGATAACTTTTAACATGATACACATTGATTCCTGACAATCTATATGTTATAAACACTTATCAGTGTACCTCCATAGCCCTCACCTTCTCACTAACCGCCTTGCAGCGTGCCTCTGCTGTATCAGAAAGTACAAGTGTTGTACCTGACATTGATACAGACGTTCAAAATTGGTCAACGAAATATATGAATAAGTGAACTATCTTAAAATGAATTGCAAAGCTTTGGACTTCCATTATTGTTGCTCTCGTTGCTTTGCTCCGCCCTTATAATTCCTGGCCAATGACTGAATAGATCTTTAGTCACGATGTTTTGTTTACAAGCTCTTATTTAAACTTATAAGTCCACTCGATGCCGGTCTGAATACAGACCAAACACAAGGTTAAGGACTAGTTCTGGACCAAATTAGGTGGATTTGGTTCGGATAGGCAGGCTGTTTGGTGCTGGCTAAATCCTATAACTGTTTTTTAAGTAAATTAGTTCAAAGTGTGCTTATAAAAATATAGATGTTTTAAAAGTTTTCAGCTTTGAAAAACAAAAGTTGGTTTTAATACATTGAAGAGAGAAAGGAAAAAGAAAGAAGGGCTCAAACGGGTCAGAATTATCTTCTAAAGGTGTACCAAAATCTTTGTAAAATCAATTTTAGATCATTTTAATGTTCACTATTTATCATTAACTTGATTATTTTTCAGTCACATGTCAATAAACCAACAGATCTGAATATGTTTGGTTGGATGTGTTACCAAATTAGAATGAATTCTGCTTCTCTTTCCAACAAAAATGTACAACAAACACATTTTTATTTTTTAGATCCATTTTATGTTTGCTAGCTTTTTGTAAATCTTAAAAAAAAGTTATAAAGATTCAGTGTTTGTGTTAATTTTAATAGAAAAAGACAACTTCCTAAACATAGTTAAAGTTGCACTAACAAAAAGCACAATTTCAATTATAAATAGTATATTAGCTGCCATGAAATAACTTGAACCATATGACTCAAGTGAAGCTTTAGTTTATTAAGGTCAAGTATCATCAGCCTGTGAAGAGACGATAGCTTAATTAATGAGACTGCTGCTCAGTATCTTTTTAATTGGATGATTCATGTTTGTATGATATGAACCTTCTCTCTCTTCCTTTGCAGTCGCTCATATTCCTGGGCTGCGTGGCGGCTGCCGGACTTGGTCTCAACCTTCTCTGCTTGGCCATCTACCTTAGCTGTTTATGCTGCTGCCGGAAGGAGGAAGAGGAAGAGAGCAAAAAGCCTAACTCCTGCTGCGTCACCTGGTCGGCTGTCGCTGCCGGTCTCATCACATGGTGAGGAGACAAGCTGATATGACACCCTGTCACTTTTGTGCAGGAACGTTTTCTTGTTGTCTGATCTTTCTGTGCTCCTGTTGCATCCTGGGAAGTGACACAATTTCCTTTATTTCCTCTCCGGATTGCTATAATTGGGATGTCTATGCCTCATTTGACTGCTAGTATGGTTTGATAGGATTTCATCAACAGCAGAGAAATCTGTGCATGATCCATATTTAGCATTTTCTGGAAGACTAAACACTTATATTGTGTTTTGTAGGCGCAAAATAACAAAAACAATGTGCACATTTATTAGCTACATCCTTTTTATTTTATGAGGGGTGCAGGTGTTAGCAAGGTGAGTTCTTTCACAAGTGCACTGTCTGTGCACAATCAAAATAAGGCCATAGCATTTTCTATGCGACGCTGAGTCATCCACTCTTTCCATTTCTGTATTACCATATTCTTTTTATTCGGGGCACATGAAATTGATGGGGTTCAGTGCGGAATGCATTACATCCCGAGGTTGCCAGCTCATCAGAGGGTCACACAGAAAAAGGCACTCTCATTAAAAAAAATCTATCTATTCACCAACTCTCTTATAAAACCATCCATGAGTTGACATTTTCTTTGTGACATTTATTTATGGAAAAAGTCTTCAATTGCTGTTTTTAAAGTGTTATTATTTTTCCGTTGCTTCTCTTTTTCTATTACATCATCCAGGTATTAATACTATGTGAACACTCTTGCATTGAAGTTAGGATTTATTTTTAGCCCATTTTTGTTTTACTTTGATCAACAGTTTCTTGATTTTTGTTCAACTAAAAATATCACTGTGGCGACAGTTAATGATGCATTCATTTTGTGTTTTTCGTTCAGGTTTTTTTCCATCCGTCGTGGCACAGTTTGATTGAATTCCTTCCAAACGCGACACGTACAGCTCGCCATAAACTTACATAAAAAAACTTAAAGTTATGCAACAAAGTGAGGTCTGACATCAACAGAATATGCCCTTTAAAGCAACGGATGGCGTGCTTTGCGCTCCACAAAGTACATTATTGAATTTGTCACCGGAGCGGCGGAGACGAAGTCATTTGACGAGTCACGTGGTCGTCGCTCGATAGCAGATATTAGATTAGGACTTGATCTTTCATTCACTGTAGAGCAGACAGTGAGTATAAGTATAGGGAAAACCTCAGCATCTCCCTGTAAAACTTACTTTGTGACAGAAGGATTGTGATGGAGGTTTTTAAGTGGATGTCATTTTGAAAAAAAAGAATCACTGGTACCTCAAGATACGATGCTTATGATATTGATGACATCGCAATACTGTGATAATTGATAAAAATCGTCTCTAATAATTCACATTGTATATAAAAACACATATTTTTAAAAAACCTATCCCTGTTTATTTTTTAGCTTAACACAAAAATAATAAACAACTTTTATCTTATTTTGTGCAACAAATAATAGACACTTTTGTTCAAATCAGTAATACTATGTCTTTGATAAGCATTGACACCAATTGATTGCTGTTTCTTTCAATACAGAAGTGCTTAAAGTCTTAGTCACGTTCCCAAATACAAAGGTTTATTCACATGGGTGCTGCGGATTTTCAGTTGTCCGGGCCCATGGAGGGTCATGGGAGTGGCCGCCTCGTAAGAGATCCCGCCCCACTTCGGATATAGTGCACTGTGTAGTGTGTTCACCATTTTCCAGTGCTGTCTGAATCTACTAATTCCAAAATCGAGTGTACTCGAAATTTCCCAAAAGTCTTTGCGAAAAACTAGCGTGCATCGATGGTCACTAGATTAGCTAATATAGGCCACAATATATTGCGGTCAAACAATTTTGAACAATAAACTTGTTTCATTCATTTTTTTTTAATAAACTATCCACATGTTTACCATGAGAACACAATAATCATAAATAAACATCATACAATGTTCATATTGATTTGATTTTGACTTTGTGAAATCAGTGACGTCATATCTGGCGTTTGGAAAAATGAAAGAAAAATAGTGAGCATCGCGTCCGAATTGCCTGTAAAATCCAGGGAACGATATAGTCCCGCACTGTATAGTTTTTTAGTAGTTAGGGGTTAGGGAGGGATTTGGACACAACCCAGGTTTATCTTGCTATCCCTTGAGGTATGTAATGTAACATATCATTGTCATGCGTGTGGTTAGTGTATCATGGAGTATTTGTAAGGCTAATGTGAGTTACATGCTTTCATGAGGTTCGGGTGATGCTGCTCTACAGTGCCCTACACTCTAGTCATAGAAGTAGAAGTACTGGTTCCCTACTGACCACAAATGACGTACACACGAGGTGCGCACATACGTAAACGCCATATGACGCCCACAGAATGTACACACAAACTACCCTCTGACTGGCTGTGTAAATGAGCTAATGTTTGAACAGCTAGCTATAGGTCATTAGCACTACATGCTACTTCAACCTACCGAGCTAGCTTATATCTCAAACTTATTGAACTAGGCTAATTTAAAGCATTTTTCCTAAAATATTCTTAAATGAATCAAATATAACGGATTATAATGGACAATAGTAATGTACAGCACATGAAAAGATGATTTAAAATTAGTTAGAATAACCTACCTTTATGATTTTCTAATAGCATGCACAACGACTAGTTTAATAAAAAAAAAATGTTTGGGGCTTTTTTAAGGTTAATTTTAAAGTTCTTATCAGTTTTATTTATATTGTGTCATGTTAAATCTCAAGACTGTAGTGTTTATAGTAGTCAGTGCTCAGAGAAAATGGTATGCTGTAAAACGTGTCAAAGTCGAGGCCCGGGGGCCGAATGCGGCCCGCTAGGTGAATGTATCCGGCCCTCCAGATCATTTTATTTTATTGTTATTAATGGCCAAATGTTTTATTTCGCCTATTTCTAACCTGCATGATTTTGATGAAACATAATTTTATGAAGAGTAAAAAACTGAAAGTTATTTAATGTTTAAGTTTTATAATAATAATATTCTTGCATATTTATTTATTTTCGTTTTTATTCATTAATAGGAAAAACATAAAATATAACCTTAAGTTATAAACTCAATACATGATGGAAACAAAATAGAAAAAATTAAAAGGGGACATAAAGAAGAAAAACTTATTTTATCTTCCCCTTTTTAAAAAACATATTCATAGCTATGCTAAAAAGTTACGTTTTTTAAAGTTTTAAAAATGTAGTTTCAGTTTGTTGATGAGATATTTATCCTGTTCAGCCCGTGACCTAAGGTGTGTTTTGTATTTTGAACCCTTGTAAGATTGAGTCTGACATCCATGCTCTAAGACTATGGTCACAAATCCCAAAATGCAAGTTTTTCATCAGGTGTCCTTGCGTTGGCATTTGTAGTAGCAGTCACATTTCTACGCGCCCCACGGTGGTCACTGAGGTTTTAGGAGAATGTTCAAATTAAATGGTAACTAAATGACATTTTTGTCTGTCAGAGGCTACCAGGGCACATTTTAAGGTCAGGCTATGACAGTCCAGTTACAGGCAGGTAGCAGGAAGGCATCAGCGTGACAATTGACTGGTTGGAAGGTCTCCAAGGTCCGCAGCACGCTCATGCAAAAAAATCTAACATCTGTATTAGACAGCAAAATTCATTTATGTAGACTAGCAAGAAGTGTTTATAAATTAAATCAACATTTTCAGTGTCTTTCTGAGCTGCTCGTATACATACTCTCACTAAACATCAGCTTTGATTTCATTTATCAGTAGACTCTCTCTGTTATCAGCTTTTTTTGAACTAAAAGCATCTGTGCGACTGTTTACCAACGCTTCCTGGAAAAAAAAACAGCACAAATCATGCAACACTTTGCCTGGTGTCACAAATGTATTCAGTCGTTTCCTGTGTAAATGGTCGAAAATGGTGCCTATTCTTGCAGAGCACACCAGCCTTCATTTCGTGACATTGAATTATTTATGTGTTGTTACTTAAAATGGAGATGCGACTGTCCTGTCCTCATTAAAGATGCATTTTTTTAAATCAATATTAAAAGAGCGAAAGCGGGCTTTAAAGCGCCAGATTTCAGGAAGCATATGAACTGTGGGCACTGTTGAGTGAGGTGATACGAAATCTAAATCTCTGTTCATTTGTTATTTGGCTCCACCAGCTCATCTTAGATGCTCTTTAGTACCCAAGAGTTGAGTTTCTGAGGTAGGGAATTAAATTTTAAGTACATTTGAGGAATATACTTAAATAATTACAAAGCCTTTCACAGCAGTTTTGATTTTTTTTTTTTTTTTTTTTTAGGGGGATTCATAAAGGGAAAGGTTGTTTTTTTTTTTGTCTCACTATAATTGCATGTTGAGTGGATTGCTTAATTGTGTCATTAATAGTATTAAAGAAAATATGTTAGTTTTTTCTATAATACATATGTTTTTAAATATTTTAAATATGGTGACACCTTTATCTATTACTTTGCCAATTTTTTCAGCTTAGCATGAACGTGTACTAAATCTTTAAATTCAATGTTTCTCTAAAATTGTAGATTTTTGTGGATCTTTGAAATACAATGCTAAAGGATGACCCTCATTATTTTTGTTTGTTCAAACTTTGTCATAATTTGACCAATTTCATTACCTGTGATTGGCTGTTTCAGTACTTCAGTTTAGAATTTTTATCCCTAAGTTTTTTTTTACTTGTTTTGTTATTCTTTTTTTCCTATTTTTTTTATTCTTTGATAAATAACCATATTTCTTTCTTAAATGTTAAAGTAAAAAATATTCAAACTTTATAACAGATTTAAAAGAATTAATAACAGTTCAGTGGAGCATCAAAAGTTCAGTGTTTTGTACCAAATCCCCGACTTTCAAACAATGTGGAACAATACAGAATAATCTTAAACTATGACCAATACAACATAAGAGAAATCACGTAAAATATTATGTAAAAAGCTACAGCCTTTGATAATTCCTTTATATGTGACACCTGATACATTTTCTCAATAATGCTTTCAAATATTTTATTATTTTTTAATATTGCAAATTTTTTTTTACATTTTTATTATCATTATTTTTACTGTTATAAAACATGAAAATATCTTTTGTGACTAAAAAGACAACTTATTCATGCATAACCATAAAAAAATGCTTACACTCATTTTCAAAAATAAAATAGAACTGTGTCATCTGCAAATAAAATCCTCCCAAGTATTTTTGATACATTTTATGTAACTGTTCTGTGTACACTAAGACAACAAATATGGTCCAAGAATTGATACCTGTGGTACTCCTGAATAAATCTCACAAAATTAAACTTTTTCTTTTTGTAATTTATATTTTTCACTATTTTGAGTGGTCTGTTTAAGGTAATTTAAGATGATGGGTTGACATATTTTTCTAATGTTTTGACTTTTTCCAACATTATGTGTAACAGTGAAGTACATTTACTTTATTTAGGACAGAAAAATAAAAGAGAGTGCTAAAGCTGACCTTCAAACCCTCCAACGCTGAGATGTACATTTACCTGTAGGTTATTATTTTCTAAAACTTTTTTCCTAACACTTGGGGAATAATCAAAAAGTCTTTAATTAAAAAACACACAAATTTGATTCCTGCAAAAATGTGCCTTGTTTGGCTGGGGTCATTTTAAGTCGCCATGTCACTAAAAGGGATTTGATTTCATTAAATTAGAGTCACAAAAAGGGGTGTAGCAATTAATTTTAACAACGATTCAATTCATTAATTTGTAGCTGGTACGATTCATACTCCATATTGGTTCTGATTCACTAACATAAAATCAATCCTCAACATATTTAGCCAAAAATTCAAGCAGTATGACTCAGATAAATAGCTGGTACTGAACAGTGCAGCTGAATTTTTCCAGATTTTTTTGTATTTCTTGCAAGATGATCAATTGTTGGTGTGATGACACCTCCACTTTTATGTTAAAGTGAAACAAATACCTCAATCCAAATGGTATGTTCCTATATTGATGTAATTGATGTATTTTATTTTGAAACCATATAATTATACAATTATTATGGGTCCATTCTATTTACAACTTAACTCAGACGGATCAATCTGGTTGGAGGAACATAAATCAATGAAGTCGATTAATCGTTACAACGCAGGTTAGGATGTCTCTTAAAACTTCTAACACTTTTGTCTGAACAAATTCATAGTCTGTTTCAAATGTATGCTTTACCACGGTGTGAACATTTGAACCAAATATGGTAGAAGTTTGTTTTTCTGCTTGGAGCTGCTTAAAACCAATGTTGATGACACTTTCACACCTTGCTGATTTCTCTGAGTTTGGTTTTGAAGTTGCTAGTGACTTCATTTACTGCCGTGGAGATAAAAAAAAAAAAAAAAAAAAAAAAAAAAGTATTTTAAATGGGCCTCGTAATCACCATGCAGTCAAATTTAGAAGGAACAGAGGATGCAACTGAAAGACGAGAGAAAACAAAGGAGACAGGAAATAGAAACTGAGCGTTTCATGTTTTGTTTGCCCTGAACTCGAGTCCCCTGTTTCGGAATCTGTGACTATCGGTTGTGTTTCCTTCATCGTTTTTTCTAAGAGCTTGTCCTCATAACTCTGCTTCCTTTGTTTGCTGTTCATACGCCTCATTGTATCATTTGTGTTTACATTGAATATTTAATATGTTGGGGGGGGCTGTTAATTGAGTTAGAATTCGTCAGTTTAGAAGAATTCATGCGAGAAAAAAAAAAGAGGAAACTAGTTTAAACAAATATGAATGAATTTTCTCTGGAACAGTGGACAGTGTTCGTTCATGTGAGAACAAAACAAAATGGGACATATTGAGGAGTTGGTTATTAAAAAAAAAGATAAACTCTTAATACTTACATTAAAAACTGAGCTTGTGTTTACAAATTTTTGATCCCAGTTTGTGGTTCGTTAAATGATAACATCGACACCCCATACAGCCTGCAGCTTAAATTTAATTCACAGAAAATTTGAATTTTTGTAAATAAAATAAAAAAAATCCACAAAAAATGTACAATATCATTTTTATATTAGAAAGAGTCTGTGTCAATTTTGATATGTTCGGTGATTCGGTAAGTTTTTACTGACAATAATATGCAAAAATATTTACATAAAAAAAGCACTTTACCTTGTCTCAAATTTGATCCACACGCTTTTTACGAGGTGTAACTGTATTAAAAAGAAACCACTACCAACAAATGTTTAACTCTTTCAATATATCGCAGAGTCATTTAAAAATGAATAACAATATATGAGTTATTCTCACCATAAAGGTATGAGAGTTAGCGAAATGTTCCCTGCCAAAAGTGTCACATGGAGGGAGCCATTTTGAAATGATCAAGAAAAGCACCTCTACTGCCCCTAGTGGAAGGATGATGAACTACAGGGAATGAAAGATGCACCATATTAAAAACAATGGGTTTGTAAGGGAACTTTTGATTATGCTAATGAAATATGAGTCTCATAATGCATATATCAACTATGAAACTAATGGTTATACAGTATGAGGTTTTTGATATTGGAATGATATGACATGCTTTTATTTCTGGTAATGACTCCTAAGAACATAATGTCAAAGTAGCTTTTCCTGATTTAAGTTTTCACAATTAGATAATTAAAGAAAGCTTATTTTGTTTAGGTAAATTCCAAATAATTTCAAGTGACTTTTGAAAAAACTTTCAAGTTATTGTTTGGATGGTTTTCATTTCATTTTAAGAGCTTTTTTAATGCTATAAAAAAAATTAAAAGAGAAAGTTTAACTTTTAAAATAAAAATAAAAATCTGGGATTTCTCATGCGTCATAATACCTCAGCTGCAAAGAAAAAGATCTTTTACAGTCATTATCTGTCTTGGCGTGTGTAGTAGAATTGCTTAGTGTACTTTGAAATAAAAAAAAAAAGCGACTAATACAATAAGTTATGAATGAAATCAATGTCACTTAAAAATTCATTGCCAACAATAAAGCACCTGCTTTAGACTGCAATTATTTTTCCAATAATGTGTTGAATTAGAATGTTTAACTTTGTTTTTTTCTGCCTTTCAACATTAATAGCTCTATGGCTCTAAAAGAGCATAATCCATAACTCAACAAAGGCTAAGTCAAGCTTTTAGATTTAGTGAACATTTTTTGTAACATTTTTCTGATGGCAGAGAACATATCTAAGGAAAATTGGCTTAAAATAACAATTCTGAGTGTTTAATTCTAGTCGTGAATCAGGGGCAGACACAAAAAGGCTGCTTGAAAAAGTTTGGATTTGTGAGCTTCACTTATGAACAACTAGATCCATGTACGTCTTCGTTTTCCGCATTTCAAATTTCTAATGAACTGCTGGCTAAAAATGACATAATCACAATTAAAAAAAGACCACTGGGAACGATTTTAAAATAGATCAAAAGATAATTGAAGTGAAGTGAGAGATGCTGAAAATAAAAAACTTTCATCTTGCCTAAAAATTTACATATATTTGGGCAAAATCCCACAATTCAAATAAACCTTTAAAAAAACCTAGAAAACAAGTTAATTTATATCCAGCCGGCTTCCTAATGACAGCACAATTTTTGTTGCAGTAATTAAGAATAATAGCTCCTCACACAGATTGAACCACCACAGTTTACAGCTAAAAAGTGACTCCAAGTGAACACTACAGAAGCCACAGTGGACTGGATCCACATCCCAATTAGGCTGGTTCCTGCTTCCTGGTGGAACTGACCTGACCCACCTTTGGACTTCATCTGGAGAGCCTTTCAGAACTGGATATTTTAGGAAACCTTTATTTATAGTTCAATGGGCCTGCAGCTTTCTTCACAACAAAAAGTTCCAGCACAGAGTCTCCAAAGAGGAAAAATTCACCTATCAGATTCAGATCTACATCAACTTTCTTCTATTTAACTTATTGCTCCTTAACGCTATAATCTACCCCTGATAACCTATTTAATTAAAGTAGGAACTGCTTGTTAATAAAAGTTAAGCTTCTTACAAATCCCATCACGTGGCAGTGCAGTTCTGCAGCACTTAAGAGGGGCACAATTCTGAAGCTTCGCAGCCCTCGGTGGGTTTTCTGTTTGTGTTAACAATACAGCTGATCAGCATAAATCCTCGGGTGGCTGCTCATGCAAAAAAAGGTTAACATTCATGCAGATATATTCCAGAATCAGGCAATTCCTCCTGTGCTGTATACAGATACCAACATCCGCTTTATTGCAGTGGATGCTTGACATTTTGCACCTTCTGATTTAGATTTATTTGTACATTTATTTTTTAAAATAACTATCAAACTTAGGTAATTAAATTCTATTAAACATAAAACTGCTGCACAATATTTTTTGCGTTTGTAAAAGATCAAAATTAGTTTCACTTAGTGGTAAAATAGGCTGCACAAACTAGCATTCATCTTCATTACATAATCATGACCTATATCCGTTTCACTGAAAAGTATCTTAAACTTTGTCCAATTATTTGTTAATTTGTGTGTATTTTTTATAAGTATAACAGGTTTGGGTACATGTTTTTCTGTCATTTTAATCAAAGGCTCACCTGTTTCCTAATTTCTGTTTTTCCCAATCTCTTTCCAGTGTTGCTGTGGGTGTGGGTTTCTATGGCAACAGTGAGACCAACGATGGAGTCTACCAGTTGACCTACTCTGTTTACAATGCCAATCACTCTTTGGGCGGCGTGGACAGTCTGGTTTGTGCGCTTCATTGTTTCCCAGTAAATTGTCTAAATATCTTGCATTCCTATTAATGGGGGTTTAATGAATTCTGCTAAAAATACACCCAAATTATTCAGTCGGATTTGCTCTCTTCTATAATACATGCAGTGTGTAACCCACCCAGCAGGAAACCAACAACACAGTGGGAAAGCTTTGAATTTCAGGCTGTGATATATTCACACACGCTCAAGACAGCAGGAAAGCCCAAAGGACGTAGTTTGGCATGCCTTTAAATATTTTTTCATGGTCTTTTTATAGCTTTATTTTACCACCACATACAAGTTGAGCATACAAGTTGAGAGGATCTGAACACGCAAAAAGCTTGATTCCTAGAGATTTACAGAACTTTCACCCTCAGTGGTTCATCTCTCTTCAGTAGTATTTCTACTTTTACTTAGTTTTTTAAGTAACCCTTCCCAATTGTGCATAAACTTTTCTTGCACTTTCAAAGCTGACTGACATTTTATCTCTTTCCATTCCAATTGCATAACTACTTAAGGCACATGTGGGAAGTTATGTGTACTTTATCTGTACGCAGTGTATCACGTAGTTACCACAGATGCATGGTGGGGTTCATTTATAAACTGAAATACAGAGATGGAGTGGTCGACTACAAAGATCTCTTGGTATCAAGTCCACCCCCCTCCGTTGGTTTAATTCTTACTTCACAAGCCGTACCCAATTCATTCAACTGAAATAATTTAAATCCCAATCTTCACCCATTTCCTCTGGTGTTCCTCAAGGTTCAGTTCTCGGTCCCCTCCTCTTCATTACCTACCTCCTACCCCTCTGCAATGTATTCTGTAAATTTAACATTGATTTTCATTGCTTTGCTGATGACACCCAGCTCTATCTGTCCAGTAAACCCAACTCCTCTCTTCCTCCTTCCTCCCTCTCCTACAAAATAAAACCGAATTTCTACTAGTAGGTTCTAAATCCACCCTTTCCAAAGTCTCCAATTTCACTCTTTCCATTGACTCCTCTTCAGTTTCTCCCTCCCCTCAGGTTAAGAGTCTGGGTGTCATCCTTCACAGTTAATTATCCTTTCAATCTCACATCAATAGCATTACCCGGTCTGCCTACTTTCATCTACGTAATATTAATCGTCTCCGCCCCTCACACACCGTCCATTCAGCTTCTATTCTGGTTCATAGTCTGGTTACTTCTCGCCTCGACTACTGCAACGCCCTCCTGACAGGTCTTCCCAATAAGACTCTAAATAAATTACAATTGGTCCAGAATTCAGCTGCTCGCATCATTATCAGAACTCCCTCCTTCCACCACATCACTCCCGTTCTCCAACAGCTCCACTGGCTCCCGGTTACTTTCAGAATTCAATTCAAACTTCTTCTCTACACCTACAAAGCCCTCCATAACATGGCTCCTTCATATCTATCCAATCTTCTTCATATTAAAACCCCGTCCCGCACTCTCCGGTCTTTCTCTTCTCTTCAGCTTTCTGTCTCTCCTGCCCGCCTGGTCACCATGGGGAGCCGAGCCTTCAGTCGCTCGGCTCCTCAACTCTGGAACTCTCTGCCTCTTGGCCTCCGCAATGTTGACTCCTTTTCAGTTTTTAAATCCAAACTCAAAACATATCTGTTTAAATCTTCTTTCCCAAATTCATGACTCTCCTTCATTTTTTAATCTGATTTTAATATGATGTTAACTTATTTATTGTGTTTTTAATTTATTTTTATGTGATGTTGTGTTTTTTTTAATATGTATATATATATATATATTTTTTTTTTTAACTTTGTACAGTGTCCTTGAGTGTGTTGAAAGGCGCTTTCAAATAAAATGCATTATTATTATTATTATTAGTGTCACTGAAACCCAATTAAGAACTTTCATAGAGCTCCATGCGCAGAGGCCAGGAATTCTGGTATGCGCATGTTTGCATTGATTTTCACTGAATGTGTCGGCTTGATTGCGCGTAAGCACACACACAGGCGCACCTGCATGGAAAGCTGTCAAATTGATTTTTTATCATTTTCTACATTGTTGAACATCTTGACGAGTTTGAATCAGTTTTTGACCGATTATCGAAGAATCGTTGCATCCTTAATTTTTATATATCAACCTTTGAGACTATCACTGAAGAAACTCAGTATCTCACCCAGGTAGAATACAAAAGAAGGAAATGTGGAAAGAACATTTTGACCTGATTATTTCTAGAAGTTTGTCCCTAAATCCTAGGAAACCAAATCTGGAAATACAGATGCTGCTGTTGTTTGGTTCTTTAGTGCCCAAACCAACACAGTTCCCTCTGTGATGAATGCTGTAGGCTTCACCTGACAGAGGGAAGACAAATGGGAATGCATGAAAAGGAGAATTATGTTTTAAGGAATGATGTATGGATTTGTTTTACCAGTGGAGCTTCTGGTCCTTGCTGCTAAACAGTGAGCCAAAAGCATACAGACCTGCTATTATTCTTTTTAGAAATTAGTCTGGGCTTCACCATTGTGTCCTCCAGGCCTGAACTGATGTTTGAGCAAACTGAAAACAGTTTGTCATTGATCAGTCAAGCTATACATGTCCTGGTTATGTATTACCATAAAAGATATTAGACAGGGAGTTGATATACATCTTTTTATAGCTAGATGGCTCAAGTAACCCCCTCGTTTGATCTCGGTCTTGTTTTAGGGTATATTTAGACTGGAAAGGTTTGTTGGTCCGGACTGGGTCCCCTTAATTTGGTCCAGATCGAGGACTGAACCTTGCACTAGGTCATTTAGACTGTCTTTTAACCTGATATTTCTGTTTTAAACCAAAGCTTGTAAACAGAACCATATGACTAAGGATCTCTACAGTCATTGACGGGGAAAACAAGGGAAAAGAATACTGTATATCTTCCAATAGAGGCCGGTCTCTATTTAACGCTAATCTCCAAGAAACGCCGGGTCTAACAGGTACTTGTTACTTTAGACACTGGTCTCTAATAATTGCTGGTCCCCTTTAAGACTTACTCCCCCCAGACATGCAGACGCCGGTTGTCTCTTGTATTTGCCTTGTGAGCCAGTGTCATAATGTCCAAGAAACGCTCATTTGATATAGTGCGTAAACACAGAGCCAGGCGTCAAATTTTTGGAATTTACGCCATGGCTCCTATTGGAGGATATTTGGTAATGGAAGTTCTAAGCTTTTCAATCTTTACTGATATGGTTTACCTATTCATACTTTATATTTTCCTGACCAATTTTGAACGTCTTGTATCAACATCAACTGAAACAGTTTGTTCTTGCTACTTTGGTGCATTGGAGGCATGCCTCTAAGACCGTTACTGAGGAAGCTATGGCTAAGAAGGATAATTGAAAAGTGTTTAAGTAACGCACAGATTGCAAAGCATTGTGACAAGCTATGTGTCACACTGTGTCCTATACTCGGCCATTTGGTGCAGTTATTCCACTCCGAGCAAGGAGTCTATTCGGACTGAAGAAATTCTGAGCGGACTGGAGCTCAGTCCGACTGAAAAGAAATGAGGTCCAGATGACCCCACTTTTAATGTAAACTTGCCTAGGATAGCACAATGGGTTTACGCAAACCAAATGTGTCCACTCTGAATATACACTTAATGACAATAAAGAGTTTTTTTTCTTAAGTAAATGGAAACTTGACTGCAAATTAGGGCTGCCACAAATGATTATTTTAATAGTCGACTAATCACCGATTATTTTTTCCGATTAGTCGACTAATCTGTTCATGGCCAAAGTGGATGTAAAGATGCTGAAGTTGATAACCAGCTAAAATATTAGTTAAATGCCAAATTAGCCAAAAAATAAAAAGAGCCAAAGTTAGCCTAAATAGCTAGCATGCTGCTGAAATATTAGCTAAATTCCACATTAGCCTTAAAAAAATGGAAAAATCCTATATTAGCCAAAACAGCTAGCATATAGCTGAAATATAAGCTAAACTCAAAATTGCCTAAAAAAACTTAAAAAATCTTAAGTTAACCAAAATAGCTAGCATGCTGCTGAAATATTAGCTAAACTCCAAATTAGCCTTAAAAAAATGGAAAAAAACACTATATTAGCCAAAACAGCTAGCATATAGCTGAAATATAAGTTAAACTCAAACGTTGCCTAAAAAACATAAAAAACCTAAAGTTAGCCGAAATAGCTAGCATGCTGCTGAAATATTAGCTAAACTCCAAAATAGCCTAAAAAACCTTAATAAATGCCAAAATATTCCAAAAAGCTAGCAGAAGGCTATTATAACTTTCAACTTTACTACAATCTGACTTCATACAATAGAAAGTAACGACTAATCGACTATTAAATTAGTTGTCGATTATTTTAATAGTCGATTAGTCATCGATTAGTCGACTAATCGTGGCAGCCCTACTGCAAATATTAATTATCCCTTGTGCTATCCTAGTGACGTTTATGTTAAAAGTGGGGGTCATCTGGATGAAGACAGTGCGCTAAATTTTTTTTCTCAATGTTTTATTTTTTTTTACCTTCACTGGTGTCCATGACAGACATAAAATCCTGTTCACCTTTGTCATGGGAGGGATCACACATCAATATAAGGGTCGGGTCGTCTGGACCCCATAAGATAGCACAAAGGTTAAAGGCTCCAAACATACAGTATAAGTAGATCAATGATTACATTTACAAACACGTAAGGCCTAAAATATCTGCTGTTACAGCTCTGACTTTGTAGATTTACTCCCCATTCGTAAGACTCGTTCAAAAAGTCAAACGTTAGATATATTTCTTGTAAGCAGTACAAAAAAAAAAAAAAGTCCAGTTGACCAACTTAAACTCTTGGAAGTCTTCCTGCCTTGCCGGTCATCCCAGGGTAGTGCTGCAGGCAGAGACCCAGGGTCACTAGCTGTCGAAGAGTAGAGATTAAGTCTCCATCTGTGTTAATGGAGATTAATGTTGTAGTGTGAGAGCTACTCAGTGAGGACATTTATCACTGGCTTGGTAAAAACACTTTGCAGTGAGAGTAAAGAGCTGACAGCACTCTTCACCACATCACAGCTGCATAGCATGTTAGGCCATGGCTAAAGAATGAGGTTAAGCAAACTCGGATAGTAATAAAGTAGACTTTAGCAGCTCTATAAATAATTTGAACAGGAATTATGGTGCATCTGTGTTACTACAGATGGACGATTCATTGACTTGTGTATTAAGTCTCATGTTATGTCAGTCCCCAACACAACCCATTAATTGACCATTTTTTTCCTTGAAACTCATGTTGATTCTGCGCTACAAGCAGAATCTTGGCTTTACAAGATTGCCCAGATCGATGTTCTTCGATCGTCTTCTATTAATCCTGGAGAACGCCCTCCAACATTCATTTCTCAAAGTTAAATTAGCGAGCAGAGAGAAATCATTATCACATAAGTCATCCGAGCGCTCGTCAATGTGTCCCTCTGGGATTTGGGAGCTCGCACAAGCACATAATTAGACGTGGTTGCTTTTCACTTGTGAGTGCGCTCGCTTGTGTGTGAGTCCATTCCACGCTGCCATAGACTGTTAAGGAGTCTACTCCTCGGGGCGGAACAAAGAGCCCAGTGTGCCACACGCAGTTCACGGACTCCCCCCACCTAATCAACCATGAACCCGGGAGACAAAGGCCTTTGATTGGAGCAATGTGAGGCTGTGTGATTGGCAGAGTCAGGATTGGAATTGGTATTGAAATGATTTGACAATAAAGGCTTCAGCCCTCTTTTGCCCACACAGATGCCTTTTAGCTCAGCCCGGAGAGGTTTCTGAAGGGGTTCCCTTCAGCAGACGAGAGAAAAGGACCGAAGTTGGACTCTTTGTCAGTGTCGAAACCTTCATTAGTTACAGTCTAGCATTTATGCTTATGGTGCGTCCATCTGAAACTAAATAAATTAAAAATAGATTTGTTTTTTGAAAAACAGTGACTGCCATAGATGCGTGTTGACGGACATTCTCGGTTTTTCACTCTTTTTAATTAACTATTGTTTGCAGAGGCGTGTTCTGGGAGCTCTTTGGCAAACAACCAGCAAGTGAACCGGGTTGACATTTGGGTCAGCGAGCTGGCCAGAGCCCAAAAATGAGTCCCAAATCATATTTGCATGTTTTCACGCTGGCTGTACAAGCTTTTTACCGCACAAAGCTATTTGTAACCCCAAGTCTTGAGCAAGTCTTTAATCTGCATGTCAGCGCTGCTGGGAGAGCTTCATAGAGTTCACAGAGAACATTAATCCATCAAAAAGGCAGTTTAGCAGTGATAAACTCTGACCCACTGTACTCTGCTTCAGTATATACTGATGTTCAGGCTGACTCATGTGACATTCCTTCTTAGAAAAAGCAACTTGGAACATTAATTATAATCAAAGGTAAAACAAAATAGTAGCGATATTTGAACCAAGATACTTCTAATATGTTCACACAATTCAGTTCAAATTTGATCCTTGCCACTTGTCCAAAAAATGTGTTCATAATGTGGGAAAAATTACTGTTAAAAGTTTTAAGCCTCATCACTGCGTAAGAATTAACCGTATACAGTCAATGCATGGAAGACACAAATGATGTTATGAGATCAGGTTTATTTATTTGTAAGGAGTTCTACTAAAGCATTGGTAAACACATCTTCATGTCTGGGTTTATGAGATCTTTTAGAGCTGGGGTCACCAACGTGGTACCAGGTAGCCCCCGAGGACCAAACAAGGTGCCCTCAGGTCTCTTCTAATATTGGCACAACTCACTTGTGAGCTGCGTGTAAAATAACATTTTATTCTGTTGCTATATTATTTTAAATTAAACTTGCATTTACATAGATTTAAAAATGAAAACCTCTTAAAAATATGGTTATAAAACATGAACTTTAGATAAGTTTAGGTGACCTCTACTCCAGTTCAAACATAATACATTTTGATAAAAATGCTGCAGATTCTCTCATTTCAAAATGGTAACCCTTTGTATGACTCTGTACCCATGAAGTAGCCCTCAGTTTAAAAAAGGTTGGTGACCCTTGATTTAGAGACTCTCAGTATGTGAAGTTCACCATCTACTCCATGAGCTGCATCTGAATGACAGTCGCTTTTCGCGGAGACCCAGTTTGACAACTTGTTGTCCTGGAATAGTCTTAGAAGGAAAAACAAATAAAAATAAAATCAAACAACACTTTTATTTTTTTCTAGATACAAATAAAAAAAAAAAAATCATAAAGTTCTGGAGGAGACCCCTGTGATTCTCCTCCACGTTGGTTAAAGACTCGGCCTGCTGATCATCAACACATCACGGGCCAAAGCTGAGGTCCTAAATGGTTGACGCAATGCCACTTTTTGGCAAAGTTCAAGATATTTGGAATCTGGATACATAACGTTGTGAACAATGTTGCACCCAAAACATGCCATGTCTGATGCTCAAATTGCATTACAGGACCTCTGATTGCATCTGCACATTGACTCAACATTGAAACTGGAAGCCCTGTTGGGTAAATCGCGTTCTCTTCACGTAGCTTAACAGGGATAGCATGGGGGCTCAATGATTGGGCAAACAAGCAATACCATCTGACTGTGATTGATCATTGTTCCCTGAAAAACAGCATTGACCTGGAAAAAAAAATGTAAAAAAGAAGAAAACCCTCTTATCGATCAGACACCACCTGCAACTGTATTCCGTAATTTTTGCAGACACATTCACCGAGTCTTGATTTGCAAATATCCAAATGTTCTTCTTTGTGTAAATCCTAAAAGCTTTTGGATTAACATTTCAAAAAAAGGCTGCAAATCATTGATCCGTTTAAGAGTTTCATGTTTTGCTAAGAGCTAAAAATTGCCTTCAAATCAACTACAAACCAAATTCCATCTCTTAAAAATCAAATTTGTAGAGCATGGACATAATAATAGTACTGTGTGTTGAGTTTTATACATGGAGTAATCAGTTTTCCTGTCTCAGGTTGACTTAATCATATAGAAATCAATATTTTACAGTAAAAAGTTTAATACCTGCAATCAAGACATTGAGCAAAATGTTTGTTTAGGAGATGCGAAGATTTAAATCAATACAAAAACTTTTGTTCCTTGAACACATCAGGCTGAGACAAAGACTAAGAAGACAGAGACTCCTACTGTCATGATCTGTGGGATCGCTTCCATTCTGAGGATAAACCTCAGAAGAGATTAGCTTCGCTGGTAATCTCCACAGGCGTTTTAGATTATTTACTCACGCAGGAGGCAAAAATCAGATACCAGCCTTTGATTTTGAGTACTTGATTTGAGTAGGAGGCACGAGATAAAAAATGAGTACATTCAAATCGGAGAAGCCATAAAAATATCTGATAGTCATCATCGCTTGTTTTTCTGTGTGTAATGGAAAATGGAATTAAAACTCATGTTTTTGTTCCGAAAGAATTCTTTTCAGAAACCTATTTTGTATTAAAAATGAATGCAATCACAAAGTGCAAAAAACATGTTTTGTTGTTAATTTTCAACTATTATTTTTCCATTTTGGGAAGCCCAATTAATTACTTCCTCCTACTTTCCTCATCATCTTTGTTTTATCTCCCCATTTTGTGAATGCCAGGTGCCAGAAGCAGAATAGATGAATTTATTACTCTTTTTAATCATCACATAGCAGGATGATGATGCTGTTTGCCTATAAACAGTTGCTTTCTTTGAGCAAAGTGCACTAAATAAATGGAAAGGGCATATTTACTCTCTCTATATGGTGCTATAGCCGTCTAATTAACATGGTTTTATTTGGGTTCTGCCATTTTTAAGCACCAATATTGTACTTTTCCAAAATGAACACTTGGGATCATACAAATAAAGTTGTGGAAACAGCTCAATGACATGCTGATTATACAGATTTACAGCAGATATTAATGATTTTTGTTAAATTTGTAGTTTATTGTAGAAACAAGCTATTTCTAACAACAAAATTCTGATTTTCTGCTTTTTCTGGCTCTTTTTTACAGGTAACAGGCACCATGGGTAGCATGAAGAGCGGTTTGCATCTCCACCTGGCACGGCTAGATGAGATCTTTGCAACACGAGGCGACTATGTGCAGACCTTGCAGTTCATGCAGCAGATGGCTGACAATGTGATCAAACAGTTGCTGGGCTTGCCTGACTGGGAAAATGCTAAGTTGGACCTGGCATCCATTGCTGATCAAACAGCAAACATCGAGTATTACAGGTGAGGAATCTGACAGGAAAAAAGAGCTCAAATAGCATGAGGTGGTCTGGAAAATATTTAACTCGCAAAGTGACGCCTAAATATTGGTCATTTGGTATTCATGGACCAGTACCGGTTCATGAGACAGTTAGAACTGAGCTGCAGAAGAAAATAAAACAAACCTACGTGTTTTCCGAATTATCTATAATCTGATTCTGAAGCAAGTTTTATTTTGAAAAACTACTGGATTCTCCCCTCCACATTCGACTCATTCTTCATGCATGTCGAGTTGCTCGGTCACATGTCAAAAATCCATCCGCTACTTTCTTAAAGCGGCTGTGCTGACGGCTCAATTAAATTCACCAAACTTAGCAAAGTAAGCAAAAAACAAACGTATTTAAAATGTTATTTTGCAGAAAAGAAGAATGACGAAACAGAGTATAAAAGCCTTTGACTTCAAAATAAATTAAATGTATAATATTTTACAACTGGCTTTCCGTGAAAATATTATCGATGTCAAACCGGTTCGTGGCCAAAAAAAGGCTGGGGACCACTGGTATATAGGATGACATCATATAGTTACATCTATGGTTTGTTAATCATGAATAAAGGTCTAAATATTAAACAAAATATTTTTACTCAGAAATTAACATTAATCCATCTTTTAGATGATTTTTGTAAGCAATAAGTTTTCCAGCTCACCTGACCTTTGACCCATCTTGCCATCTCTCTTTATAAAATGTAAAATATGTTGAGTTTAGCGTAATTTATTGTGATCTCTTAATGTAAAGAGGAAGAACTCAAAACTTTTGCACACCCCTCGCAAGCAAATCAAACATTTTGAGTCATTTTAACACGTAAAGTAGAATAAATTCCTTCCAGATACTAGACCACCCACAACAGACACTTTCAGAAACCCTGCTGTTTGAAAGAGAAAAAGGATTTGGTAATTTCTGAGTGCGGTCCAAGTTCAACTAGTTATTTATTTTTTTGCAGCTGAGATCTTCTGTAAGTGTGATCTGAGCAACCAGCTCTCAGTACAATGTGCCTCATTTAAAGCTGGACGGTCCAGTTGTGTTCAGGTCAAATCAGATAGTCATTAGAGGGCTTTCACGCCATGACAGTCAGGCAGGGTTTGTTTGAACAGACAGGAAAAACAACTTCCCCACTGGGAGCTCCATGACTGTGGGAACCAAACCCCACTTCATGTCTGAAGCTGTTTTAAAAGTTGCACCAGCAATGCAGTTCCCAGTTACTCTAATCTAAATAGCCCAACTTCATAAAAAACTGGCAAACTAGGGTAGATTTCTTTTTTTAAGTTTTATTCTTTTATTTTGTTTTTCACAATTAAATTTGGTGAAATGAGGGTGGGCCCTCTTGGAAATAGGTTTATTTTTAATTTTACGCCTTGAAACAGCCTAACTGGAAATGTTTGGTGTTGTTTGTTTTGCCTGTGTGACCCTATTGGAAAAGATTAGGGTTCTGTGATGTCATATCCTGTCTAAATGTAGACGAATACAGACAGGTTAGTTATTGCATTAATCCTCTATATAATAGAAGCATTTTTAATTTGATTTGCATATTATTGGATCTGCAGGCTTTGCTTTTTTGATTTGTTTTCTACTCAAACGACTCCTTGCTTTTTTTTGTTTGCGTTTAGTCACTGGATTGTCTGTTTCCATTTGCACAATTTGCACCAAACCCTTGTTTTCAGTTTGCCTAAAAAAGGAGTTTTGGACCAAGTAGCCTCAGGTTAAAGCACAGTCTGGTTGAAACTATTGACAGTACATTAGAACTGGACTGAGTGAGTGGACCATCACCCATAGAAAATGACTTATTTACAGTTCCAATAAAATTAAGTCAATATGGTTGCCTTTTTTTTTTTTGCAATATGAACGGCAACCTTTTGAAACCAGACATTGTCAGTAAGCAGTCATCTGTCCGAGTTGGTCTGAATCATCGTTTCTGTGGTAACCACTCTTTCCAATCAGGATTGAGCTTGATGGAAGGCCACACCCCTACCACTGACAGCAGGCTTGGGAGAATCTGACAGTCAAACGCTGGACATGGAAAGACATTTTGTTGAGGCATCTGATTGGTCAGTTTATAATTTCAACTTCAGAAAAAATAGGAAAAAATTAGGATCAGCAAAAACATATCAGATACATATCGTTATCAGAGCAAGAAGGGTTATTCTGACAATTAAAATATCTGAGTAGTAGATGTTTATTTCTCTATTTACTTTTATATTTACATATATATCTATATATATCTATATGTGTATATATGTGTGTATGTGTATATATATATATATATATATATATATATATATATATATTATAATTTCTGAATTTAATGATGCCCCTGATGTATGAAAAAGCAGTGTAACTGCTCTCTTTTTATCTTTTAATCATGTCGCTGTAGAAGTCTATGGTATGTTGCTTTTTAGCAGGTACTTCCTATTTAGAACGGTTGGAACTTGACCTCAGAGCATATAAATGTAAATTTAGCAGTTACACATGGTGTGTTTCCATTGATTGGAAATGTGACTCTTCTGCTCTACCAACAATTCAATATCCCCAAATAGCCCTATAGATTAGGCATCTTAAGTGAAAACAGACAGTTATTGGACATTTCTAATGGAGTTACTGCCCCCCCCCCCCCCCTTCCCTACAGAGCAGTTTGTTAGTGGTTCCTATTGAATCAATGTGTTTGCTTTTAAGTGACATCAGCTATCCTGTGTCATATTGCTAGCATCTGCTCCAGAAAATAAATAAATAAATAACACTGTGCTTTGTTTTCCACACTGTAGGGCACACTACGTTATATAGCACACCATCAATGAATGGTCCATTTTCAAAATGACGTCACTGAACTTTTAGGCACATTGAGACAAAAGAGTCAGAGTTACGTAAGTCAGCGTTTACAGTAACTCTAGAGCTTGATAGCCATGTTAGCATATTCATAATACCTGTAACTTTGTCTGCAATCCTTATAAAACTGATTGATTTTGCTAAAACAAATGTTACTGTGACTATACTAACTCCCAGCTTTGATAGTATAACGTAACAAAAAAAACCCAGAGTATTCACAATACCTGTAACTCCCAACAGTGTTTACAACATGTAAAAGGAACGCGCTAATATTGCTAACAAATGGAACTGTTACTATGCTAATGCTGCACGTTAAGCGCATTATTATATTCACAATAACACCCGACGAAAGTCAGAATGTATTTACGCTACACGTTAGCCACATTAGAAGCCTTAGCAATGTTAGTGTATTCATAAGACCTGTAACTTCCAACCTTTTCAGTAACACTTAAAAAAAAAAAAAAAGCATACAGAACCGTCATATATCAGCCATATTGGCATATTCACAATAACACCCAATCAAACGTTTTAACTGTGTACCGTTCAAAATCACTTCGACATCGGTAATACAACCAGAATTAATCTATATATATGGTGCTCCGGATTATAATTGTGTGGAAAATACGGTGGATTACTTTTTTTTGGTTCAGTTTTATTTTTTTTAAATTTATATTTATTTATAGTTTATTCAATTTAAAAAGTAACCGGTGTTGTAACAGAAGTTACTGTTGCCCGTAACGAATGAAAAAGCAGCGTAACAACCTTTATCCTTTAGTCACGTCGACTCAAACAGGCGACCTTTGTGGCGTCACTTAGAGGAAAGTCAAGTTGTTTACCTCAATTTCCTGAGGTGTTTCCCTGAAGGTGGAGAAAAGGTGAATGGAACAGGGAGGAGGGAGGAAATAAGAAGTGGAAAAGAAAGATTAGGACAGGAAACATTTAAATAGGAGGAATGTTAAATGGTGGAGAAAATACAAAAGGTTAAGGGTGGAAGATATTTTGTGTGTTGATGAGAAAATACAAATAGTGATACAGAACAACAAAGATTGTCAAAATAAAAGTTCCCACTTTTTATAATATATTTTTATTATGCTATTTTTTTTAAACAATTTGAACACATTTTGCAGCATCCGGTCGAATGTTTGACCGCTGTCAACAAGACAGATGGTCACTAAAAAGGGGAGAGGAGTATCATCAAATACACTCAAACACGTCTTTAACAGCTGTTGCATATGTCCTTTTATGCAAAAAAAACTCACTCTCTGTGGTTCACCCTGTGGTTTTGTCAAACAGCAGTGTGAAGCTGTATTTACTGCGAACTTGTTTCTTTTTCATCTTCTGGTTTTGATCATGTAAGTAGCAAATCCAGTGAGTCATCGTGTTTTTCCTCTAACTCCATTTTGCCTTGTGGCTTGTAGCTGTCCTTCTGTTTTTCGTTAACGCTTCTTTTCAGCCTGTCATTCATCATAAATTGTTTTATATAAAATAAATTAAACCTTACAGTTTAAGCTGGTCATAAAAGTATTTCCACACATCAGGTTTCAGATCCTCAAGGCTTGTTTTAATAGTCCTAAACACTTTGAACTTCTGTTCGATCTACAGGTGGCTGACCTACCTCCTACTCCTCATCGTGGATTTGATCATCTGCTTGTTGGCCTGCCTGGGTCTGGCCAAGCAATCCCGCTGGCTGCTGACTACGTAAGTCTAAAGCTACTTTCACAAAGAGCATGGGAAGTGTGGTCACCAACATGCTAAACACGCAACGCTTTTTCAGCATATATTGTTCACACTGGACAAGCAGGGAGGGGCTACTTCTTCTTCTTCTACTATTTACCACTACATGTCTCTAACCTACAGTTCAATTCACTTCAGTTTTATTTATCGTCTGATATCACAAAACAGTTTTCTCAATTGGCTTCACAACGGTTTTTTTACAAAAACATAAAGTTAGTCGGTGCCAGTCAGTCTGCGACTGTGAGGAAAAACTCCTCAAAAAAACAATTACGGGACAAAAAATAAGAAACTTCAGGGATGTCCACATGAAAGAGGAATCCTCTCCTGGGACGGACAGGTGATGTACTGTAAAGAAAATGTTGCCTTATCTAACTCAACAACTTCATGTTTGAATAGTGTAGCAGTTGACTTAATCTATAGAGAACTGGGGAACAGCTGGGGGTGTGAGACGAGCCAGAGGCGAGGTCCACAGTCAAGAACAGCACCACAGATGGCCACCTTGAATCTCTCCTGTTCTGCTCGGGGAGTGGGAAAGAGGGACAACACATGAATCACACTGCACCAAACTGATATAGAGAGAGAATGAAAAAAGGACAGAACCCCAGTGCACGGTATTTTTCTAGCCTCTAACAACTTATTAGCAACTAATAGTTGGAAGAAGCTTGGTGTTAAATGTCGTAGCGGTGCAAATCTTGTATCAGATCTTCTTTCACAGCTCTATTCCGATATTCTTGGGATTATGTTATTAGGGCCAGGCACAGTTGGCACTTTTGTGAATTAAAGGGACACCATTCATACGTCACTACCAAATTCAAGATCCTCATTGGTCAAAATTCAACCTGGTTTAACATTCAGTGGCTTCGCGCTTTGTACATAGAGCCCAAAAATGGCCGTAGAAACATGTGTGAAGATGAGAAATTTTAACGCAAAAGCCCAAAATGCACATTAACCTGCATAAAATTTGCATTGGAAGTGTTCGATGGAACGAGCTTTGCCGAAGAGTCTTGAACATTGCATAAGAAGTCTTAATTATGATGTGTTCAACACCATCAAATTCATGGATAGAATTTTTATTGAAAGTGGATATTTCAACGTGTATTGCAGAGGGCGGTGTGAACATTGGCTAAGATGATGTTTATAACAAACTAATCCCTGTTAAAAGTGTTTCAATTTAATTGTGCTTAAAATCAGAAGTTCATGGGCTTTTTATATTTTATTTGTTATATATTTCATGCAGTTTATTTATTGTCTGGCTTCCTTATCTTTAGATCAAACATCTGAGATGGAAATATCCACCCCCTGCTTAAAGTTAAAACCCTCTGATCTAAATATTCCATTCCGTTTAGTATATCCTTTCACACAGGAAAAAGATATTCACATTTTTAGTTGAAGCTTGGGGGCTTTTTCAAGTTGTAATGTTTTTAAAAAAAAAAGGAAGCCGTGTGCAGCATTTCCGTCTCTTCCCCTGGGAAATGCGCTTGTGAACGAGGCAGCTAAGCTCTGTGCACAAGCACGCAGTCTTGCCCTGTCATATTTAACTATCAGGATGTTGAACTTGCTCTGTGTTTTCATGTCAGTGGTTTCGCTCCACAAACTCGTCTGGAGAGCTGTGGAAAGAGGGAAGCAGAGCCATTTGAGGTTATCTGCCGCATAACTTCCTGCGGAAATGTTTTCCTGTTTATCTTGTGTTAAAAGACATGGGACTTAAAAACAAGCAGATGTAGTGTCATGTAGCGTATAATTCTTTTAGTTTACTCTTTTAAAATGCTTTTTATAAAACTTTTGATTTTTGCCTAATTGTTAAACTTAACTGGTTCAGAAAAAAGTCAAATCATGCCCTAAAAATAATTGTCCTTTTTTGCAATAAATCATTTTTTGAAGTGGAAAAAAATGTCCAAGCCTTGACTCCATGCTAAGCAGTAAAAAACATTTTTAAAATTGTGGTATGACTCGTCACCCACAAGCCTGTTTACTTCCAGATGTGTTTTATTGGAAATCCCTTTATATGGAGCTACCTGGCACCAAAAGGTCTGAACAAGCCCCACATTATGCATCAGTCCGACTAATACTTAACGAAAGCTAAAAAAAAAAAAAGTAGATTTATTACCTTGTATGGATGTACGATGCATTACTAAAATAAACTTTTGAAACAGTAAATGATTTCAAGATGCCTCATAATGAGTTCATAAAATATTAGATAAAAAGAAGTGCTGATCCTATTTAGAAAAGGTCAATCATATTGATTCCTCAACAGGAAGGAGACACAAAAAATAAAAAAAATAGAACCCTCAAGCAAGTTATGTGCTGGATTGTTTCTGGCGCCTTTTTGCACAGTGTACACCTTGGGTCTTGTCTGGTGTGGTAGATCTGAGCCTCTATTGCTCTGGTGTTCAGGGCTTGTTCCTGTGCTGCCAGGATCAGAGCTTCTGCGCTGTCCTGCAGGCAGCCCATTGTTAGGACTTCTTGATATCAGCCACTTCAGTAATTGTCCGGTGGTACATCCCATGTAGGGGCTTGTCCTCCCATGAGACTCTGTCCTCCAGCATCGCATCCTCTGCTTTCCATTGCCTGAGACATTCACTGAGCACGCTGTCAGTTGGGGCCTTCAGCTTGACATATTCATGCATCTTGGATGTTTCATCCTGGATAGTGGCTTCTATGCTCACTAGTCCTCGGCCTCCTTCCTTGCGGCGAGTGTACAGTCTCAGGGTGCTGGATTTGGGATGGAACCCTCCATGCTGACGAGCTTTCGAGTCTTAACATCTGTGCTCTGTATCTCTTCCTTTGGCCATCTTATTATTCCTGCAGGGTATCTGATGACTGGCAGTGTGTAACTGTTAATTGCCCGGGTCTTGTTCTTGCCATTGAGGTGGCTTCTCAGGACTTGCCTTACTCATTGGAGGTATTTGGCTGTTGTGGCTTTCCTTGCTGCCCGTTCAAGGTTTCCATTTGCCTGTGGAGTTCCAAGGTACTTGTAACTGCCCTCAATGTCTGTTATTGTTCCTTCTGGGAGTGCGACCCCTTCTGTGTGGACTACCTTGCCTCTCTTTGTCACCATCCGACTGCATTTCTCAAGCCCAAATGACATCCTAATGTTAGTACTGTAGATCCTGGTGGTGTGGATCAGGGAGTCGATGTCGCGCTAACTCTTCGTGTATAGCTTGATGTCATCCATGCAGAGGAGGTGACTGATGGTTGCGCCATTTCTGAGTTGGTATCCATAGCCAGTCTTATTGATTATTTGGCTGAGGGGGTTCAGACCTATGCAGAACAGCAGTGGGGACAGAGCGTCACCTTGGTATATGCCACATTTGATGGACACTTATGCAATTGGTTTGCCATTGGTTTCAAGGGTTTCAAGGCTCTTAGAGTCCTGTTGATGTTGTACATCTCCAAGCATTCAGTGATCCAGGTGTGTGGCATTGAGTCATAGGCTTTCTTGTAATCAATCCAGGCTGTGCACAGGTGTGTGTGTCGCGACTTGCAGTCTTGCGCAACTGTTCTGTCGACCAGGAGTTGGTGTTTGGCTCCTCTGGAATCTCTATCAATGCCCTTCTGTGTGTTGCTCATGAATTGATCCATGTGCCTATATATATATAGATATTTTATTTGACTTCCTCTTTTTATAAATCTTTTTTTAAGAGTAAAAATAGTTACCAGAAGCTCCATTCATTCAAAGAACCAGTCCCTTTCCTGTTTAGTTGGATGGATTTCTGTGTGAGCTGAACTAAACTTGACACACAAACCTCAAAATTTCTCTCACTTCACCCTCTGAACCACATTTACACACAGAGACGCACACTGGGGTTAGTGTTAGGACAGTCCGCCCTCACAGTAGATGCTTCCCTCCAGCACAGTGGATGTGGCTAGAGGCAAATGACTCTCTGGAGGTCTACCGACTCATTTAATGTTTATGTCCACCATGCTGGGTGCTGCTGTGACAGACTGAGTTACGACTTTGATAAGAAGTTTCTCAGCGATGTGAACCAGAGGAGTTGGCCACAAACTTTACTGCTTTCTGTTTTGTCTTGTAGGTTTTTTTCCCTTTAAAATTTACTGCTAAAGTTTCATTCACGTGTGTTTAACAGAAATAAATGCAGAAAAATGACAGAAATATCTGACAAATCAAACTTCAATCCCGTGAGGAAGTAAAGATTAAAGTTAAATGTAACTTTATTAATCAATAAAAATCTACAAATCTCAAAGTTTTGCGTATGGCAAAATTTACACAAGCTTTCTCAAGCAGTAACTTTAATTAGGACCATCCCGTGAACATTTATTACGCCAAGGGGATTCAGAAAAAAAACAAAACCGAGGCGCTGGCCATGAGGTTTTCAAGCCAGCTCCACCCAAATCCACTTCTGAGGATTCATGAGTCCCTTTTAACTTTTCGTGCTTTCATCAAGCATTTTTTTAACGTTTGCTCTTATCATACCACTAATTTGCAAAGCCAAAAAAAGAAACTCAAACCTAAAAACAGATGGCCAAACTGAAACTCCTTTCATGTGTGAAATGTCACTTTGTCTTTGATGTCAACAAATGTTTACAAGTCTTCTGAAATTAGACTGTATTTTACCCTCATTTTAATCTTAAGTAAGCAGTGTCAAAATATTGCAGGTGTGTAGATTATAAAAATAAACTAGGTTGAGCCACAACTTGTGCCTCTTTATAAGCCCAGTCAAAAGTGTTTCTTTGAGCTCACTGTTGCTGAGAATTTACTCCTGACTTATAAACATACATTTAGTACATCTGTTGTGGTTCACTTTATTTAAGTTTATAAGGGGGTACCTGTGGAGCCAAATCGGGGTCATAAAGACCCAATCCGATCATTTTTTGTATCTATTGTAAAAGTGTTCTCACTGGTCTATTATTTATAATTATGCCAAAAATAGATATAGTTTCTGTAAAGTTGCAGGAGTTCATTTGAAATTCCCCTCTAAATTGTTAGTGTGGAGCAAGCCCGCCCCCACATCCCATCGCCCATCTGTTTACATGCTCTCCCACTACAGCCCCTCACACCCCCAACCTAACATTATTGGTCCAAGAACAATGGCGAGCAATATTGGAGCCCTCCACCTGTAAAGTTGTGATCCAGATACCAAGTGGATGCATTTGAATGGAGCGGAGCAGGGAGGTCGTGGCCCAGGATATTTTCTATGTCACAAATACGATCTTTTTTTCTTGTTGTCTGCTCTTGATCCACTACAATTTGAATACAAAAATACTCCGATATGCAATTTTTAAGCTTAATTTCCTTAATTTTCTGGCGACCTGTCCAGGGTGTACCCTGCCTTCGCCCATCACTTGCCGGGTTAGGCTCCAGGACCCTCTTGGGACAACCGGCTAAGAAGATGGAAAAAAAAATGTCTTCCACAAGAGCGTTCAAAAAACACCATTTTGGTTGGAATGGGTCTTTCAAGTCCCACTCCAACCATGTTTTTTTTTCTATCATAAAACCCTTCCCTGTGATCTTTTAATTATGATCGACTTTTTTTGCCAAGTTAAAAAAAATGTTTGACTTTTTTTAAGACACCTTTTATGCGCAGCGGCCCATTATAAATACAATTCTGGGTTGTGGGCGGGACTGTTAAGACAAAGTAGCCCCTCTTCATTGCTGAAAGCTCCGTCAAACGTATAGTATCAAGCTAACATTAGTGGAACAGCAATAACGACGAGAAATATTGGATCGATCCAGTCGTACAGTTTCAATCTGGTTGAACAGTTTGAGCCAGAATTGCACATCATGTCTCACACATTTAAGCGTTAGCAGGCCAGAGTGCCCGGAGGGGGGAGGGGAGATTTTGGCACACCCATTTCATGAGCTGCGTCATTAGTCTGAGCCTTTTCTAGCTTTCGGTTTTCTGATCCAACAAGATTTAAATTACAAAATACTTAAATTCTTTTATATGCGTCCTTTACTATGAGAAAAATGCTACAAGAAGATGCAAAAACCACAAAATGGACGATTTTTATTGGAGTGGATCTTTAATTTAAGTCTAAATTAAAGGTCTGACAAAAGGAAACAAACATTATACACTTTTCTCAGACAAGTATTTTTACATTTTCACTCTTGTTCAAACCTTTGTAGAAAAATAAATCATGTATGCTCTAAATTCTATTCATAGATCCATATTGTTGTCAATTTATGTAATTTTCGGAGGTCAAACTAGTGGTCAACTAAGGCCATTTTAGATTTGAGAGCAGTGCATCTGTTTTTAAGCTTTGAAGAAGGTTGACACACTTGTTGTGAAAAGGCACTAAAATTTCAACAGTTTTAATTGTTGAAACAAATCATTTTAATTTCTGTTAACCTGCCTTCAGTCTTCCTGATCCTGCAACACAAAAACGTTTCTGAAGCTGTATATTCCTGTATTCCAGTGTGGAGTTCTTTTTATATCCCTGCATTCACTGATGGGTCCAACCTGCGTTTATGTATTTATGATTTACCACAAGAAAGTGTACTTGGGCTTTTGCTCACAAGGTATACAATAATAATGGTTTGAGTTCTGTGCAAAAGGCGCACAAGAGGAGACGACACAGCTTTTCAATTTTCTATGAATCGCAGCGGGTGGGCAGAAATCCAGGTCGCCTACTTTGAGTTAAAAGACAAAACTGAAAATCAGAAATTGGGTTGGCTCAAAAGTATAGAAGAAATGCAACTTCTCTGAAATCTGAAGTGTGAGACTTCCCAAAGATCTAAAGAACTCTTGCAGGCATGGAGTGTTTTGTACCTCACAAAAACATGGAAGTCTTTGCTGTAAAGTTCAACCAAAGTTGAATCAATTTACAGATTATGATTATTTGCGAGCCTACAGTATTTTAAAGACCCGCTCTTAAAAAAAATATATGTTTTTAACATGTACTTGTGGCTTTTTTCTCATGACATATAAAGGAAATCAATGTCAAAATTGCATTTCTGAGTATTTCTTTATTCAAATCGTTGTGAATTAGGAACAAATGTAAAAATGCAGTTTGGAAAAGAGCAGATTCGTGATGTGGAAAAATCGCTGGTACAGTCAAAAGCTCTCAGCAACGGGGAGGGAAAGGGGGGCGGGGTTTCAGGATTGTATTTCTAATGAACTTCTGCCGCTCTGCAGAAACTATGTCTTAGAAAATGCCTAATCAAAAAACCACTGGGTGAGTTTTTACAACAGATCAAAAGATGATCGGAGGGGGACTTTCAGTAAGCGGAAGTCAATATTAAACTACATAAATTTTCTTTATAAAAATACTCCTGAGAAAAAGCAGGGGTGCTCCTTTTTTCCACTATGCTGGTCCTGTCACTCATTTTTTTCTCTGTCAGTGAATTCTTTCTTTTTCAGCTGTGTTCTGCATACAAAAAGTCCAATTCCCAGTGCGGTTTAATTCAGTCATTCAAGTGCATTCACTATTGCGTCATTCGCCCCTGTTCTCCGGCCTCCAGGCTTTTTTTTTCACTGCATTACACTCTTTTTGGTGTTTTTTTTCCAAATGTAGCTCCCATGAATCTTTATTCTGCTGTGGAGCTTGAAGCTGAATAATGCAGCGTCACTAAACTGTGACTGAGTAGCACTGAGAGGGCAATCAGACGTCTAGCAATAGGTAAAAACAGCTGTCATAGTTAGCCGCCAAATAAGAACATGTAGGTCAGCAATTCTGATCTGTTTGAGCCAGAGGCTTTTCAAAATAAAGCTCCCGTCATCACTTCACTCATGCAGCTTTTGGCCCTTCAAATGGTTTATTTAAACAAAAACAAAAGATTAAACTAAAATCTGATGAAGCAGCAAAAACTAAAAGAATTCTGGTATTTGGAAAGCGTTCATAGATAAAGGTTAATACTTTACATGTAACCACAATAAATCAGTGAGACAACTGCTTTATTTTAACTGTAAAAAAAAAAAAAGGAAATCCCATCTTCTTCATGGTTGGTGGAACACTCCTCCACCCAAGGGCCTGCAAGCAGATGTAGGTCAACAGAGCACATTGCTCCTCTGCTTGTCCTTTGAATTTATTCAGCTTTTTCTTTTTTTTTTTTTTTTTCTTTTTAAGTTGTGTGTCAGTAAAAAAACCCAAAACTGTTTGTTCAGTTTCTTCTACCGCTGCCATCTGCTTACGACAGCTTTGCGCAACTACTGCATGGTATTATAAATTATTCATAGCAGAAACACACACTCAGAAGCATGCATACGAGGTTGGTTTTTTTAAAAAGTTAGGTAAAATGTCAAATGAAGGGACAAATGTGAGATGGACAAAGGAAAAGAGAAATGTGTACATATGTGAATAAAATAGGAGTAAAAACAAGTGATAGGGTTGATATTTCTCAAATTAATGTATATACAGATTTTTTTAAGGCGGTTCTTTAATACAACTTATTTTTACAAATGAAGGTCTAAAGTTAGACTAAAAACAGAATTTTCTTTTATTCAAAGAAAACCGAAAGGTCAATTAAGATTTAAATTTGATTTAATAAAAAATGACTGTATGCAGTATATTTATTAAGGTGGATTGTAACTGAACTGTCGATGTGTGTCTGCAGGATGATGGTCTTTGGAGTTCTGGCGCTGATCTTAAGCTGGACTTCTCTGGGAGCCGACCTCGCTACTGCTGTGGTGAGAAGTTCGCCTCTCCTGGATTTATTTGTACTTTCTTAATCAGAATAAATTTATCCTTGAAATGTTTTATTCACTCTTAGCTAACTTTTAACCTTGTTGCAATCTTTGCAGTAAAGCCACACTCGACCACATTTACTGAAACATTTTTTTACATCAACAATTCAATTTCTAATCACTACAGTTTTAGTCAAGACAAAAATATTCTCAAAATGTATCCTCAGAGGTTTGTGTGGGTCCACCCCAACACTTTCTACGGCAGAAAATCTTTCCTTCCCAGCAGAATTTACATTTCTGAATGACTCAATTTGGGGCCTGGTGAGTTCTTAGTGGCCAACCCTTCCAGCTGTTAAATCTCCATACAAACAAGAAATAATAACCAAGTACTTTGAATTAAATCAATCTTTTTTGTTGTTCTTTAAGTGGCAAAAAGACTTTAAAACAGCTGCCTTTGACTATGAGACACTAAAAATTAAGCTTGTTTAAATTTTTAAGAAAAACAAAGTATTAGTGCATGAAAAGTAAGCATTTCCCTCACAAACACATCACAGAAAATGGGAAAGCATGTTGGTGGGGAGTGATGGTTTGAGATTTCCACAGATATTTGGCACCTTGTAAATATTGATACAACCTTGAAAATGGAGATTTTATTGACTGATGTACTTAATAACATTCCTCTTTCCAGATTGAGATCCTCCTTATGTTTTTTGTTAACTGCATTTTTCACACTAAAAGGTGCACTGGATTAAAAGCCGCATCGTGTGTCATAAATAAAGTGCACCAAACTACAAGGCAGATTCCTGATACCGCTAAAATAAACATTACTGAGACAAAGCTAACTCCTAATAGTGTTAATAACGCATAGAAAACCACAGTCCAACACCGCTACATGTTAGTCTCAATAGCATTTACAATACCTGTAACTTCCAACGTTGTTTTTGACACTTAAAAAAACTAGACTGATACAGTTAAAATAAACGTTACTCTTGCTATGCTAACTTCCGACCTTGTTAGTAACACGTAAAAAAAAACCACTCCACCGTACATTAGCCGCAATAGTGCATTCACAATACATGTAGCTTCCAACTTTGTTTGAGACACTTTAAAAAAAACCCGACTACCTTTAACTCTTGTGCTATCTTATGGGGTCCAGATGACCCAAGGCTTACATTGACGTGTTATCCATCCCATGATAAACATGGATGAAGGTGGACAGGATTCAATGTCTGCCACAGGCACCAACGAAAATCGAAAAACATTGAGAAAAAAGTTTAGCGTACTGTAAACTAACTCCCAACTTTTTTTAATAGAGCGTCAAAAAAAAAAAAAAAAAAAAAAAAACCCACAGTGCAACACCACTACACATCAGCTGCAGTGTCATTTTCACAATACTTTTAACTTCCAACTTTGCTTGCGACACATAAAGAACCTGATTGACACAGCTAAGATAAACGTTACTGGTAACTCTTTCTATTGTTATTAACACATAGAAAACCACTCTCAATTGGCCACAGTAGAATATTCACAATACCATTAACTTCAACTTTGTTTGCAAGATGTTAAAAACAGATTAATAGCGCTTAAACAAACTTTGCTTTGACTAAGTTACCTATAACACATAAAATAAAAAAACAGTCTAACATAGCTACATGTTATGGTATTTACAATAACCCGCCAACCAGAATTAATTCATATAAAAGACGTTCAGGATTTTAAGGCTTTTAACTTAAGAGCGCTTTATCTGTACAGAAAAGTTCAGAAAATGTGTAGAAAGTATTCAGGTATAGTTTGTGAGTACATCAAACACCCAGAAGGTTCTCCTAGCTACATCCCTCTGACTCATGAATAGATGATGTGACTTAACAGAAACTGCTTTGCTCTCACTAATTCATTGCAATGAAGTCGACCTGCTACATAAACTGTCCGCTCCGTAGTGTTTATTGTTTAGCTCAGCCCGACCCTCCCCGGCTCACGTGTCCAGAGCCGTCCTGTCCGTGTAAGCATCCTCGGTGCAATTTAAACCTTTATTCGCATTGCATTTTCAGACAAGGCCATTGTGAGTGAGCAGACGGTATTCATATAAATGAGTCATCTCGAGCTGCTCTCGCTGTGTGCTCGCATGGATGCACAGTTCCAGTGCTGACCTTATGCAGCTAAAGCAAGTGCTTCCATTTCAGTTTTTCTGTTTGTGGACAAAATGAAATATTGAACCAGAAGATAATAATAATACACAAGTAAACAGCCACTTTGAGGAGCAAACTGAACATGAAGGACAATTTATTTCTTAATTAGAGAGAAACATCGAGGTTTAAAAAGCATATTTTATTGCATTGTTTGTCTGTTTGATGACAGAACTGCTGTACCTTTTACCCTGATTTTTGTCTGACAGGAGTTCCCAAAGCAGTAAATTTAACTATAATTACAAATACACATTTGTTTTTCTTTTTTGTTGTTATAGTTAAACCAAAAGAAAGTAGTTGAGAGAGACTAACTTCCGAATACATTTCAAAAACAGGTCCCTTAGAAATAAGTCCAAATTTCTTATCTCATTTGCAGATTTTCTTCAAATAAGCAAAAATAAATCTACTATTCCAAAAATTCTTGTTTAAAAAAAAATCTAGTTTCTAAGACTTGTTTTCTCAAACTAAGATTATTTTGCTGATGAAAAACGTTTTCAATAAGAATATTTTTCTTAACACAAATTTTCTTGAACAAGGATATTTGTATTAAAATGTGGGTTTTGCAGTGTATATTAAATACTATCATGATTAGTTTGGAGGATATCAGACTCGCAGACACAGGTAAATATTTTTGGAAAAAACATTTGAGCCTTTATTGTGAAATGTATAGCAGTACTTAAAATGTATAGTAGAACAAAATAAATGTTTATTTCATTTATTTAGATTGAACACAATAAGATACAGAGCATTCTTCCGCATGTAATACCAGTTGGTATTGCCCTTAGTAAATGGACTTTTTTAAAAAATATTTTTGTCCAAATAAAGCAAATTATAAAATTGAAAAAAAAAATTTGGAATTTCTTATTTTAATAATTTGTTTTGAAAATGGCCAATTTTTTTTTTTTTAATGCTCTGTTAGATTTGATTTAAGGTGAAAACTTTGAATTTAGGCCATCATCTCCATTGTTGTCATACAGTATATAAATATTTTATTTTCTATTCTTATATTCAGCTGTAGTAACTTCCCTTACTGGCAGATTCTGGCATTTCAGCCCACAAATGATAAAACTGAAAGAGGACCGCAGTCCAACTTTTGCCTGAAAACTCAAGAAACAATGAAAAATCCTTCCAGGAAGTTGTAATGTGCGCTCTCTGACAATCGCAGCCGTCCCGTCAGGAATTCTCCCACACTTACTGCTGAGCTGCAGAGCTCCTTGAAATTCCTGTTTCCAGCAAACAAGTTGGGCTTGGCTGATAAATTCAGCTTTCTTGATCTCCCCTCTTTGTGTGAGGGCTCATTAGCCGAACCCCCGGAGAAGGTTAGGCTCCGCAGCCCGGTCGGTCCCGAGCGCGGGGGGACATTTGACATGCAGAGCACAGCGTCAAGAAAACACCATTTTATTGTTTTCGTCAGGGAAGGATTCTGGTTAGGGGAAAAAAGTCAAAGTGTGTATGAGTGACAGAAATGAACAGCATTCCTGTCTGTTAAAGTAGCTTATGAGAGCAGCATTATTTCCTCCTGGATGTCAAAAAACTAAAATATTAATGTCAAGTAGATGACTCAATATGGAGGAGCTCTCACATTTCTCTCTGGTTTTAGGGTACAAGCGATTTCTGCGTGTCTCCGGATAAGTTCATCATGAGTCAGACTAAAGGGATCATCAGTGCTGGTGAGATTTCCTCTGACTTAGCTTTAAAAATTCTTAAATGTTTTGTTTTTTTCTAAAGTGTCTTTTTTTTTTTCCCACAGACATTGTTCATTACTACCTGTACTGCAACCAGACTCTTTCCAACCCCTTCCAGCAGGTAAGAAACACGTTCCATTCAAATCATTACCACTTTGACTAAAAATATATGTATTTTTTTAGAAATATTTTTCAGCTGAAACTTTGAAATAAGTGAATATATAATTAATAATTTAATTCAGTACTTCAAAGATAAATATAAACGTAAGTCACTTCTAATTTTTTTAGGCATAAACCCAGATTAATTTTTAAAGAGGGATGTCCCAATCAGGTTTTTTTGGCCCCAATCCAATTTGGAAACATTTGATTTTTTAAAATCTGCCAATAGCGAGTCTTGATCCGATACTTTTGTAACACGCTAAAAATTTGAACAGTATATGCTATGAAGGAGTATTGGGGTCATTGTGAAAGAAAGAAAAAGTAATTCATATTCAAGAATATCTTATTAACAATTAGATTTTTTTAAATTAAAACAATAAAGTTGTGAAATTATAAGAAAAAATAAAATTTTAAAAGAATCAAGTCTTAAAATTTATGATACATATAATTTTATGAGAGTTGAGTCATAAAATGACGAAAGATTCAAGATTTTACGATAAAGTTATAATTTTGTAAGTTATGAATTGAGAAATTGTGTGAGATTAAACAGGAAAATGCTGTTGATTAAGAAAAATATAAATGAGAACCAGGAAGAAAAAAAACCCTAGTGTATCGTTTTTCAGTTCTGGTTTCAAAAATGAGAAGAAAACTCATTCTTTTAGTGTGTCAACGTTGTTTTATTTTAAGTTTAAGGACATTGAAAAGAATTTGCATAAACTTGGCCTCTTTGGAAGAAGACTCTTGACCCAGAAGGAATAGATTTTTGATGGGTTCGCCGCTAATGCCATCAGCAGTATGGTTGCAGAAGTCCAAATGCATTATGGGACATGGATGCCTATGATAAACTAGCATCACCATAAATGGCTGCATTGATGATTTAGTCACCAGTGAATGAGGCTTTACATAATCAACTTCATGTTGAAAAAGCCTGGCTTTTTACTTTTTAAATTACAACTTTTTATTATAATTTCATGAGTTTGTTCTCAAAGAAAGTTGACTTTTTTCTTATAATTTTGTGAACTTATTCTAGTAAACTCTAATTTTTTTTGTCATACTTTAAAATTTAATTTTCAAAGGTTTTTGGGTTTTTTTTCCAATAGTGGCCCTGCTACTCCTTCATGAGATCTAGGCTGTCCTTTTTTTTATTTTATTGACTTTATTTTATAACAAAACACTTAAACCAAACATTTCTGTGAAGTAGCTGAAAAACCAAGTAAAAGAAGCCCAACAATCCACAACAAAAAATAGTTGACTATGAACTAGTAAAAAAAATAGGGAATAATTAGTCACGTGAGAAAATGTAGTGACTTTAGTTTTTAGTATTTTCAGAACGATTTAACATTCTTCAGATGGGATTTATATCTCCATTCAAAATTCTGTCAAACAAATTATGATGTTCTTTAAAATCCTTTTACTATCTACTTGTGATTCATTATGTGATATGTTATTTCATGCTACAACAAAAAGTCATTACTTACATTCAAATGTAAAGTTCTGGGGTTCAGAGCGAACAAGTGAAGAAAAGCACTTCTCAGCGCTACGCGGTTAACCCTCGCGACGATGGACTTTAGATCCCTCCGTTTGGAAGGTGAAATTTAAAAAATAATAATTCCGGACATGACTTTCACTTAAACTCCCACTTCCAATTGAGGGGAAGGGCTAAGGAAGGGAGAAGGGAAGAATTCGGATTGAGCCTTGCACTTTGTAGACGATCCCTTGGCAGCCATCCTACAGTTGAATTCGATTTCAAAATAGAAAAACTATCTTTTTACTTTTAAAATGCCTTTGTTGATCATTGTTTGTAAACGTTTAGTAAGAGTTATTCGGCTTGTAAATCAGAATCTGTGAATATTTTGCTAATTTTACAAAACTGTCTTCCTACTCAAACTAGTGGCCCATTCTGCTACGCTCTATGACAGTAAAATGTTGTGATCTGTTCATGATATGCCAGTATTTATCTGTAATAATAAGCCTATCATTATATATAGGGCTGGTGATAATAATAAGAATCCCTGATTGGGAAGCAACACCTGATTTTGAGCAAGTCTGAAACTACATGATCAGTTTGATTTCCGATCACATGATCTTGATATCCCTGAATTTGAAATAAAAACATGATTTAAAAGACTCTGAGTTTAGAGATCATTTCCAAAGCTCCACAGGCTGTACCTATTTCATCCTCCTCTTCCTTGTCCCGCACGGCCTGTCTGAGTTAAATCTCCACTGTAACTCACAATTGCCAAGGATCCAAGTATAATCCCTCCAACTCTCCCTCTTTCTGCTTCCCCCGTATTAAATGGCACAGAACTGCCAAGGCAAATGCTATGAAATCACTGATTAGACGGCGAATCCTCCTCTATCCATTTCTCTGAGGCTCTGAGCCGTCGCTGCACGGGGAAACGGGGATTGCGGCTAACATCGCAGACTTCCCCACTAAGCAGTTAAGTCGATTTCTGCCAGCTGCAGCCCCGCCGAACGCAGATCTTATTACCTGGATCCCGCGGACATGGCCCGCAGAGCACAGCAGCAGAGGGCAGACGAGCTCTGTCCAGCCTGATGAACAAAGCCGGCACTTGTTTTTGAACCACAGGGAGAGCCAACAGGTGTGGAAAAAAACTCATAAATAAAAGAAAAAGCTGGCCTCTGATTGGTGAGCCTGTAAGCTTCACTTTTTCTCCCTTAATCTTTTATCTGTCCATCTTGCTCTTGTTTGCTGTCAGACTGCAGTGAAGCAGCAGGGCTCCATTGATCAGTCTTTGACTGACGTTGCATTGAATTCGGCATCACTCTCACATCTTCTTGTGTGTTTCTATGATGTTTCTTATTTCTATATCTTGCACCAGATATATTTCTTACATTATATTTACCCCTATCATCTATTTTAAATAAAGACCGCTCTGAAGAAAACTTCAGACCAAAGCTAATGAGTCGACAAAGATTTCAAACAACAGACTTTGATTGCTTTTTTGACAATTAAATACACTTTTACCTCATATTCAAAGTTTATTTTGAACACATGGAGCATTTATATTATTGAGCTAAACCAAATCAAAGAAATAAAAAAAAAAAGGGAGAATTATAAATCTATGGTTGTGTCCTTCACTACATGGGGGACTATATAGCGCATTTGCCATTATGTAGTGCAGTCAGAATCTACCATTTTAAATTTGTGTTTCAATGC
Organism: Oryzias javanicus; assembly: GCA_003999625.1. Lineage (NCBI taxonomy): Eukaryota > Metazoa > Chordata > Actinopteri > Beloniformes > Adrianichthyidae > Oryzias > Oryzias javanicus. The sequence continues at coordinate 16,788,260 of CM012455.1, read as the reverse complement.
TCACTAGATTGGAGAATATAGACCACAATGCATTGCATTCCAACAAATTTTCATATGAAAAAAATGTATTTTATATATGTATTTTTATAAATCATCCACTTTTAGAACACAGGGGATTCATAAATAGTGTTTGTAAAATGTTCATATTCATTAGTTTTTACTTCAGGAATTGTTTATCTTATTTGCTTTGAAAAAAAAATAGTTAGCATGGTTCCAAATTATGTAAACTCCAAGGCACTAAAGTCCTGCGCTATAAATCTTTTGTAATTAAGGAAGAATTCAGACACACTCTTTGACAAAACTGAAATTGAATTCTGAATTTAGCTTTAGCTTTAGTTAGCTAACTAGCTAGTTAGCTGACTAGCTTGCTAGCTAATGAAGAAACTGTATAGTAGACTGTAATATCAAAATTTTCCATTGGCTGTGCATGAGAAATAGACCCAGTGAATGTGGCATCACTAGGGACGCCATAATTCTCAATTTAAAACTGAACCGTTTGGTGAACCGTGAATTAATCATTGGATCCCAACTCCTGCATACTATTAGGTTTACATTTTAATTGCCAAACACGTGTCGTGCCAAATTAAAAAAGGCTTTATTATTTAAGCCAACTAACATTTTTCTTTTTCTTCCACTGGTAATTTCTGATAAAAAAAAAAAAGAAAAGTTTTTTATTTTGTTTTTAGTTGTACACTATGACAAAGTGTTAAGATGCATTCACACCGAACGCGAATTGCGCAGCACAGCTGGTCACTTTCAATGTTAAGTCAATGGTACAGGCACTCTCTGAGGCGAATTGAAGTCCTGCGGCGCAATTTGAGCGGCCGAGAGATCTGGCAGAAACTCGATTTGAGCGATGCGTCGCAAATAGGGCAGCCAAAATTTAAATATCGGAAGTAGGACAGGTTGCCGCAATGCATCTGCCAATCAGAAACTCAGATTTGGGAACGTCATGTTTTCTGTAGCTTTCGCGGCAGAGCTCAGACGGAGAGCCGCTGCAGGGTGCAGAGGCCGCCGGCTTGGGCCTCATTGAAACAAAAAAAACAAAAGAAAAGGGAAAAATTTTCCCCTTCGGGTTAATACGAGAAAGAGAGCCTTCAAGCTCAGACACAGAAACACAGTGGAAGCGCCTGTCATCAGACACAGCCCTCTGTACCGGGAAAATCTTTTAATTATTATCATATAAACAAAAACATAGAGACATGATTACCAATGTTGTTGTAGAACTCTTCACAATAAAAAAAACGTATTTCTCAAAATCTTCTTTGTCCTTGTACATTTTAAGTTAGATATCCACAGACACCATTCCTTACAGCATAAAGCCAATTTGTCGCTCGCGAAAGAGGGGCGGGGCATGCGAATTTGTTGTGTAATCGCTCTGTGTGAATGCACCTTTATGGGGAGTTTACAAACCAAAAAAAGTGTTTTGATCATGACTTTAAAGTGATAAAGTTACAGGGAAAAAAAAGTTATAGCTATTAAATTAAGAGAATACAACTTTAAAATTCATAGGCTAAATTTCTGACTGAAAAATAAAAAAATTGAAAGTTCTTTTTTTTAAAAATGTTTTTTCATTTGTTTTTCAAATGAAAAATTGTTCAAATGCAATGCATTGTGGTCTATATTTGCAAATGCAGTGAGCAGAGATGCACACTGCAAAGACTTTTGGGAAATTTCTAAGGTATTGGCTATTTGAATTGTCGATTTGGACAGCCCTGAAAAATGGCAAATTCCCCTGGAATTCAGACACAATTCAATATTTTTTGTAGACATATTTAAAATGTGTCATTGGCAACCTTTATTTTTCTGTGTTGCAGCCTCTGACCATCTTCCAGAGGTCTCTCACCACCATGCAGATCCAGATCCAGGGTCTGCTGCAGATTGCCGTGCCTCTGTTTCCAAGTGCTGAGGTATCGTTGCTGATTCCTTTTAGTCGGGCTTTGAAGAAAAAAAAAGGAGGAAATGCTTCTCTTTAAACTTTTTCATGAATATTAAGTGGCATGACATTCCAACACAGAGAGATCTACTGGGTATCCAGCGTTTGCTCAACTCCTCTGAGGCCAGTCTGCACCAGCTTACCGCCCTGCTGGACTGCAGGGGCCTCAACAAGGTTTGATCACCATAGGAGCTGAAATTAGGCCTCCTTGAGGCCATGTGATATTCAGAATTGCAAAGTAGTTTGTGAATAATTATTAGAACACCTTTTTTTCCTCTCTGAATGAAAAAATAACTATGTTTGTGCTTTAGGACTATCTTGATGCGATGGTGGGTGTGTGCTATGACGGGGTGGAAGGTTTGCTATACCTCTGCCTCTTCTCCATCCTCACGGCCTGTGCCTTCACTGTCATGCTGTGTGCCATTCCCAGGGCGTGGAGACAAATCGCCTGCAGGTTAGTGGTGCTGTGCCCTCCTTTTAAAATGCAGCTGCTCATTTCAAGTTCCAAAAAACTTCATTAAAACCTGTTTTTCTTAGGAGCCCCTGAAGGGACATCGAAGTAGAAAAAAAAACCAATAAAACATTAAAGTCAACTTTTTTTTTCTAAAAATTTAAGTTAAAAAAAAATCTAGTTTCTAAAGGGACATCAAAGTTAAAAAAAAAAAAAAAAAATCTCCAAATGAAGTAGCATTTTTTTTTATTATCTAGTCTAGTGCATACCAGTTACTGTCTAGTGAGCACCACATAGTAAGTGTTGCACACCAATTAGTAACCACAAAGAAAAAAAAATTCCGTTGCTATCTGGTGAGCCCCACATACTATCTGATGTGCACCAGTTAGTAGCCAGCAAAAAAATCAGTTACCATCTCGTCCGCACCAGTTACTGTGGGTGCTCACCAGACAGTAACTGGTGCACACCAGATAGTAACCTGTGCACCCCTGATGGTAACTGAAATGTGTTATTTATGGTCACTACCTGGTGCTCACCAGATAGTAACTGATGCACACCAGTTAGTATGTGGTGCTCACCAGATAGTAACTAAAAGAAAAAGTTTGTTTTTGGTCACTGGTGGGCAACAGTTACTATGGGGTGTTCACCAGACAGTAACTGGTGCACACCAGATAGTAATTGAAATGTGTTATGTCTGGTTACTACCTGGTGCACACCAGTTAGTATGTGGTGCTCATAAAATAGTAATCGTTTTTTTTCTACAGTAGCTACTAACTGGTGCACACCAGTTACTATGGGACCCTCACTAGATATTAACTGGTGCACACCAGATAGTAACTGAAAAAAAAAATCTAGTAACTACCCAGAATTTTCCATTTTTAGAAAAAATTTTTTTGGGGTTATCTATTTTTTTACTACTATGTCCAATTAGGGTCTCCATATTTTTCCTAGTTATTTGGATTTTTTTTTCTTCCTTTAGGGAACGAGATTATGATGACATCGATGAAGAAGACCCGTTCAACCCTCGGGCAAGGAGAATGGGCTCCCAGAACCCCAACCATGCGAACATGCACAGCTTTTGCAGCTACAGCAGCAGCATGGGCAGCCAGAACAGCCTGCACCCGCCTGCTCCCGCCGTCTCTAACGCCCCCATGTCTGAATACATGTGAGTGGAAAACACAGGCTGCGAGCTGCCTTCTAGAAGTGTTCCTGAAGCGCCTGAAGTGCTTGTTCCCAATCTCCCCGCAGGAACCAGACGGCTCTTTTTGGGGGAAATCCACGCTACGAAAACGTGCCACTGATTGGACGAGGCTCCCCACCGCCATCGGTGCGTTGGGTCCCAGAGCCCAAACTTTTTTCATAATTTTTGTTTTTTTCTCTCCAAAAACATGATCAACATAATACTTGTGCTTCTGTCTGTGTCTTTAACAATGTTTCATGAGCTAAAAAACCCAAATGCAGTTAATATTTAATTTAGAAAGGACACCATTTGACCTCTAAAGCCTCATTGCTTGAAGAAAATGACAGATCCCAACTCTCTGACTTCTGTCTTTACAGATTTTCTCCTTCACTGATCACATTTATACCCTGCTGAGCCAGTTCTCAGTGCCAAAAATATATTAAAATTAACTTTTTATGAACTACACCCTCTTGATATTATCTTGCAACTGGGTATATTTAAAAATATCTATTTACGGGGTGGAAAAAAATCATTAATTTTTGCTTTTCCTTTAGATGCTTTGTTTATAAAATATGCCAGTCATGAGCATAGAATGTGATTTCGTCTGCCTTATTATTTCTCTTTTAATTAACACTACCAAGTAATGCATATTTTAGTTTACCTCATTACTATAACTGTGCCGAATCATGCAGTCATCTTTGGCTAACAGCTTCTTTTATTTTTTTTTTCTATTTGTTTGTTTGTCATGTGCGTTTGTCTATATATTTCATTTCTATTTTCCTTCCTTTTTTTATCAACTTTTGGAGATATACTCTCAGCAATATAGAAATCGAGTAAGTCTTTTCTACTCTTCCTCAGGATCCCCCTTCTCTCTCTTCTTCCTTTTCTGTCTGTTAGTTCTGGGTCCGCTTGATGCAGCTTTTCCTGTTTGCATGACTTTTCTCCACATCCTCTTCCTTCTCCTTTAAGTTGCTGTCAGGCACTGATGCTTTGTTTCCCCCTGGTGTTCAGAGGGGAGTACTGCAGCATCACCACCTCAGTGCATGCGGTCTTCTTCCCATACAAATATGGAGAGAAAATAGACTGACCCAGATCTGTGCGTGTGTAATTCTTGATTAGTGCGTAAAATTAGATATATGCGTGCATAATTCTTTATTTGTGCATGCCTAATTTTGGATTTAAGTGTGCGTAATTCTTCGTTTGTGCATAATTTTGGATTTATGTGTGCGTCATTCTTAATTTGGGCATAATTTTGGATTTGTTCATGAGTAATTCTTGATTTGTGCGTAACTTTGAATTGGTTTGTGCGTAATTCTTAATTTGTGCGTGCAAATTCTTGATTTGTGTATGTAACTTTAGATTTGCGCTTCTAAAATTTTTTTATTTGTGTGCATAATTCTTCATTTGGCATTTTTTTTAATTTGTGCATGAGGTATTCTTGATTTGTTTGTAACATTGGATTTGTGTGTGTAATTCTTGATTTGTGTGCATAACTGTGGTGTTGTGCATGCTTAATTTTTTATTTGTGCGTAACTTTGGATATGTGGATGCGTAATTCTTGATTTGTGTGTAATATTTTGATTTTTGCTTAATTATTGATGTTTGCATAACTGTGGATTTGTACATACGTAATTCTATATTTGAGCGTAATTTTTTATTTGTAACTTATGCAATACATTTTGCATAAATACAAAAATTGTTACATTCAAAAAAATGCAATTTACTCGTACACAAATTAAAATTACAACAGCTTGAAACCAACTATATGCATAAATCTTTAAGTTACACAAACACAAAAATGTCTTAATCTGATGTGAGATTGTTTTTCACGCATTCTAGATTCGTCTGTAAGTGATGCATTTAAATGCTGCTAGAATGTTGAGTCACCAGAGGTTGTTTTTTTTTCGCCGCTTTGAACTTAGATTGTGAATAATATTTTATGCACAGAATATATTGTATGAGTTAAAAATCAAGAAATACGCACACACAAATCGGGGTGAGTCTATTTTCTCTCCATATATAAACCTGCGGATGCAGAATTCTAATCAAGCAGGGTTAACTTAATATATTCAGAGATATTTGTGACTTATAGTTAGTTTGAATTCAATGGGAAACTGTGGGTGAATATAAAAGAAATTACTTAAAGGAATAGTCCACTATTTATTTAATTGTTTTTTTTTTTAAGTCTTTGTTCTTAAAGTTTGAAGACCCACTCTGACCATTTTTTGTTATTTTATAAGTATTTTTTAAATTGTTTTGCAATGTTTGTTTAGGACATAGATTCTGCATTAGGGTATTAGTTCATTAGAATTTTGCTTCTGAGTTGTGCTGGTTGCTCAATGAAACCCCGCCCCCCCTTCCCCTTGCCATGTCCGAGATCTCAAATTTGTGGCCCATCCAGCCTATTTTCTACATCCCAAATATGATCTTCAGAACGAGTTGAATAAAGAAATACTCTAAAAATGAACTTTTTCTGATACTTTTTTTTACATTTGTCCTCCATCACAAAAAAAAAGAAACCCTACCAACAAAATATTGTTTCTATCAGAGTGGGTCTTTAAAGATATATTACAGTCATGCCAATTCAATTAGCTATAATCTATCACAGTTGCTTCAAACTTAAACCACTTCCTGTTTTTTTTTTTCCTGGAAAACCAGAATAATTAATAATAATAATTGGACTATTCCTCTAAGTAACTTTTTTCCTTCTTCACTTCCTCTCAAATGCTTGTTCAGCTCTGCAAAATCAGTGTTTCCTGTTTCCTCCACAGTACTCTCCCACCATGAGGGCCACCTACCTGTCCATGACTGAAGAACAGAGTAGACACTTTGGAAATGACTTTCAAGCATAGAATACTCTGCAGAAAATGAGCATCACAAACCTTCAAGACATGTGTGACAACACAGAGGAGCCAGACCTCCAGCCTGCATGACCTCAGACGACCTTTCCCTGCATTTTTTTAACTCTTTTCTTTTTTTTTTTTTTTTTTTTTTTAACCTGCTCTGACATTGTTCTTGTCGAGCGTTTCCCAGTTTGTCACAGCTTTTGAAGTGTGTTTTACTTCAGAGGATTTTCAGCTCTCCAAAGAGTCAAATGTGAGCATACTGGCTGATGTGAAGGAACCCCCATTGACTCGTGTGTTGTTGAACATTTGTGAAGCACAAGCAGCGAGTTCGTGGAGAACCAGGTGAGGAAGCGCACCTGCAAGTCAAGCTTTACGTCTGCAGCTCCTGCAGATGAGACTACTTTGTGACCACTCCTGTAAATACGTTGTACGATAACAGACCGTCGTCTTAGTCTGATCGGAATTTCTTTTAACTGTGTGCAGTTTTTATTTTTTTTAGCTTTTTCTAATTTTGTGTGGAAAATTTCACAGTTTTTTTTTTTTTTTAAGTATTTTCTAAAAAAAAAAAAAAAAAAAAAGGTTGTTAAATCATATTTTCACTAATAAATCACTATAGTAAAGCTTTCATTTCTGGGAAAATGAGCTGCTTAAAAACTGATAATCAAAGCTGTTTTGATCGAGTTCAACCATCCAAAAGCACACACGTGTTCTGACTAACGGGTTTTATTTTTAGGAGATTTAAATGCAAGCACTGTTGTGTCTTTGTTTTAGCATGTTACACTGTACAGGCACTGAGACTGGTGCTTAATTTTCTGTGTGACCCCAGAGGTAAGCATTTCATTGTGAGTTGAATAAACCAGCTTTGAGTACAATTTAATGTATCTCTTTTCTTCTGTTTGGATGATTTTTATGCAAAAAAAGGAAAAATTAAATTGATTGTCACTTGGAAATACAATTCAGTTTGTTAAATGTGTGGATCAATTTTCCTTTATAGCAAGTCCAACTATGGGGAGCAGGGAGAATATCACGGAGACCTCCAAGACCCCAAAATGCTTAGAAAACTATCATCAACTATCATCTGTCTGTCCGTACATTCTTGTGTTTTCTTAATTATATTTTATCAATTTATTGTGGGTTTTTGTCATTTTAATTTCTTTAGCCATTTGTGGATTTTTGTGGACCATGGGGGGGGCATTGGCCCCCCTCACATATGCATATCTCCATTCTTACCTTAAAGGTATTTTAGTACTTTTTTTGTCATCCAATAAAACATTTTACTGTTACTTTAAAGTTTTTCATAAAGGAAAAAAAAAAAGTAATCTCTTTAAAAACGTTATTTATTCCACACCCAGAGCCTTAAGAAAATATTTTAACACAATATGTGTCACAAAAAACGTATTTTCTATCTTCTAAACCCAAAAAGGGGAAAAACAGTATTTGAATTAAAACCACTCCCAGGAAAAAAAAAATTGACAAATTCGTTTTGCAAACCTCATATTTGCGTTCTATTTTCTTGTACAGAAAACTGTAAACAAACTTCCAACACGGATCTTCATGCCAGATCACCACAAGGAATCTTTTTTTTTTCCTTCACTTTTTTTCATTGAAGCAAACAAAGAAATACATCTATAAGTGGAATCTATACGTTTGCGACATAGCATCTCAAAATGTCTAATGTGTTGTATTTTTGTGAGTAAGCAAAGTCTTATTTTTTATCTTCTATTTTGACATTGATGCAAAGTGAAGAACTTTTTTCTGATTGGATCCAAACTCACTCGAAGTCGTTTGAGATAAACACCTGAAAAGTACTCTGGTATCCAGCAGATGGCAGTATGTGACTGAAGAAATGCTGCACGTTCATCCTCACTTTAGGGTAGCTTATATGACTGATTTAAGGAAGTGTGGTTTTAAGAGATCCATCAAAGGCAGGTCAGAATATAGGAAATGCATAGGGGAAGATAAAAATTAAATTACTTTCATTTTCTCTCCAAAACCTGTGTATTCTAGTCAGCTAAAATAACCAGTTTTGTCATTTGGTGCACTGTTCAAGGGATGCAAGAGCCCTCACAGTTAACTACATTTTGGGGACTTTATTAAAGAAGCTTTATCAGTCTGTTTTAGGACTCTTTTATCAAGTAAGTACAACGATGTCTATCAAACAGTGGAACTAAGTAGAAGTGTGGTTCGTGTTAAAAAGTCTGGATTTGTTTCAAACTGGGCCTTTTTCCAGCAAGCTCCTGATCTGTTGAAACATAACATGTTTTATTTATAGCAAATGCAGCATATGACAGATGTTTACGAAACTATTCTACCAAAAAAAATTAAAATGAAGAAAGAAAGAAAATGGAAAACTAGCATTTTGTCTAGAAAAAAGGTATTAAACTGCATCCACTGCTATATGGTCTAGGTATATTTTAGGAAGTAAAAGTAACTCTGCCACTTTGCACAGCCAAATAGTGTACTCTTTAAATTTCTTAAAAACTTCAAAAACTCATAGCCTACTCTCACTCACGAACTTTAAGTGCAAGGGCAGAAAGAACCCTCTATTCCTCCTCTGTAGTCTGCATTGATTATTCCAGTTCCTGACAACAGAAATCTCAAATTCCCTCCTTCCCAAACCACTCAAAACATTTGTAAATATGAGTCAACTTTTCCATAAGCCGTGGTGTGTACTGTCAACAACTTAAATACCACATAAGACATTTAAGTCCGGTAGAGCCATTTCTATTGACTAAATGGTAACAAAAGGTGGTTGCCTCATGAATGAAATGGTTTCCTCTATATGCCGATTTCTCACAAATTAAATTAGCTTCAAATGATTCAAATACTATTAGAGGTGTGTCTCATTGAGATGTTCTAATCGGTTCCAGAATAATATACTGTGGTAGACCTTTAAAGATCTTAAATAAATAGCCGTAGTGGCACTTTTATCATAAGTGGGGTTGTCCCTTGACAGATCAGACCCCAAAAGTATCATTTCCTCACTTTAGCATTAAGCCAGATTTCCGTGTATAATTATATTCTTATGTATGGGTCATTCCCTGGGATATGTGTGTGTGTGTGTGTGTGTGTCCATTAGGAGATTGAGATCAATTTTTTTAAGCTGAAGTGTCTGTTTTCCTGTTGATTTTAAAGTTAATTTTTTTTATATATATATATATTCAGTGAAACACTTTGTGATACCTGAGATCTGAAAAATGATTTATAAATAAAGTTTGATTTCATTAAAACACTAAAAACACAAATGAAGCATAGAAAGAAATGTAAAATATGTATTCAAAAAAAGTTGCTGATTTATTCTATATTCTACCAAAAGGTCATTGAAGAAAAAAAAGAACATCCTATTTGAAAAAATATGTTAAGGCTTTAACTAAACCTTTTTCCAGCTTCGTTTAGTGGAACGAGGGTTCTTCTATCAGTAAGTCTTTGGTAGTTTAAACATATGTTTCATTTCAAATTCAAATATGATAAAAAAAAAAAAGGTCAAACAGATAGATGTAGTATGCTTATTTAATTATCTGGAAATTTAAAGGCTTTACTAAAGTTGTATTTTAAGAACACCACTTTTCCCCTCTCATGCCCAACAGCAGTCAATCTAAACATTATTTATGTGAAAACCTTGAAATGTTATTGCACTGGTCAAACTGGCGAATTGGACTGAAGTTCTCTTTGGAAAAGTCGATGAAAGAAAATTAGATCATTCTTGATTAAATTTGCAAAATTAAGAAGTAGCTACACTATATTTTACGCACTGTAAAGCTTGCTTAAAAGCCTTGTTTTTATTTTTTTCAAAAACAGCAGAGCGCCTCATCATCCGAAGTATCTGATACAAGGATGGATTTTGATGTGGAAGCGATCTTGAGAGTTACACAGTACCCACTGGTCCCAAGAAGCCAAAATCCCACAGACTTCTATCAAGAAATAAACAGCTATAACTCATAAAATATTCCTGCTCTGATACAAAAGAAAAAATAGAAACATAAAACCACTTACCAAAAGTTGTGTAATTTGTAACATTTGAAAATATTCATTTTTATCAAATTATATTTTGTGCTAAGTAACTCAATAATTTATTTTGATGAAAACTAATAATTTTAAATGTAACAATTTTTTGTTAACTTATCCAATGTTTCACTTTTAAAGAAACATTTTTTTAAACATGTTCTTGCCAATTCCATTTTTTTTTTTTTTTTTTTTTTGCTCTAGCAGAAGTTATAAAATGACCTATCAGATGCCTCAATAAAAGTAGGTGGCCTCACATAGAACGTTCGATCGACATAATTTCCCAAGTCCGCTTTCAGTAGAAGGGGGGTGGCCTTCTAAAATGCTAACCACTGATTGGAGAGAGTGGTTGCCATAGAAATGATGACTAAGACTGACTCGGACCAATCAAGATTTACTGAGGATGTCTGATTCCAACGTGGAACTATGGTGATTGAATTGACTTGCTTTGGTTGGAACCCGAAGTAAACTGGGTGACAGTTCACTTGCTCTGTCCAGTTCTCTATATACGCTCAATGGACGTCACTCATGTGCGAAGCCCATTGAGACAACTGTGTTGTCCTATTGGGTTGTAAAAATAAAATTCTATTGAACTCATAGTAAATGTCTTATTTTAGTCTCCTAAAATGACAGACCTCTGTGAGGTCTGTCATGTTCCTCTACCAACAGAAACTGTTTATCTGGACCAAATAAGAAATCTGGGAATTTCACCTGGAATTGTTTTTGGTATTTTAATAAAAAAAATGTGTTGATAAGTTTTTTTTGACTAGATCTATTCTAGTCACACCTAAAACTTTCATTCTATGTTGTAAAAACAGTTTGTTAAACATTTTTGGGGTTTCCACAGCAAAATAAATTCAGTTGTTCCAGACGGAATTTTCTGTTTTTGCATGATTTCATATCTGATGTGTAAATAGAACATGGAAAATGACTTAAAATGACTTTTCTTCTTTTATTGTGAAGCACTTTGGCATGCTATAAGCATATGTAAAGTTAATAAATAAAGTTAATTTATTAAATTTAGACAGTGTCACATAAATTACGTTGTCCTGATTAAAATAATACAAAATAAGCATGTAAAATTGAAAACACAGAGGTAAATTCAAAAGTAAACAATCAGTTTTAGGCCCCTGGTTGCAGAGGGTTAAACATACTCTTGAGTTTCCTTTGCTTTCCCTAGTGGCGGAAATTCAAATTGCGGTCATTTCTTTAAAGAACCATAACTCGCCACAGGAATGGGCTAGAAACTTGCTTTATTTTTTGAAAAATCGTATATATATTTTTTTTCATAACTGTCCCAGATTAAATAATCTCAGGCCATATATTTGACACACCTGGTTTAAAGCTATTGATGGTTAAGATGTGTGCTTAACATCCAGTTTACGCACGACCCGATTATTAGAATAATCTGAAAAAATATTTGGTGATTAGTCGACGACTAAAATATTTGTTTGTGGCAGCACTATTTGGAACCAGCGAGTACTTCCTATTTGGAACATAACGGGGGAGGTGTTGGTCAGTCCAGTTCTCTATATACAGTCAGTCTATGTTTGGGAGCTTGTGTCATCACTGTAACGTTACTGTAGTTTTAGCAGTACTGGTCTGTTGTTTTACCTGTCGCAAACAAATTGGGAGTTGGAAGGTTTTGTTACCATGCTAATGTGTGTCACAAACAAGTTTTAGAATTACTGTGAATAGAGTCTGACTGACTAATAGACTAATCTTTGACTTTTATGTTTTTGTCCGCCTTATACACGACACAAGTTTGAAAATATACCATTATTTGCGGTGTGCCTTGTAATCAGGTGCAGTACTATAGTAACTATAGTGTAGAAAATGTGGTATCTTAACTCTCAGCACTTACCATTTTTATTTTTTTTTAAACTTAATCTCAACATTAATTCAAACATTGTGTGTGTATGTATATATATATATATATATATATATATATATATGCATATGCGTGTACTGTCCCCAAAAGGTCGCAAACAAGACGCAGGTTTTTGGACCTGCTGGAGCTCCGTAAACAGCCTCGCGCCAGGGATGCGCGAGGACTCCTTAGAGCCGCGCGGACTCAATGAGTGGAGAGTTGGGTTGTTTCTAAACGGCTGCGTGGCAACCGAGCGCGAGGGGGAGGAGGAGGGGATCGGAGAGGAGAGCAGCAAGGTGGTGGGGCAGCGTCGACCCACAGAGAACAGCGGAACGAGTCGTCAGAGCATTTAAGACGGCAGTTAGAGTGAAGGGAAGGGGGGAATACGGCTTGTTTCTAGCACCTGTTATTAGCTTTGAGTGGAAGCAGCCGTTACCGCTAGCAGCCGCCGAGAGTGAGCGGCGGGCTTCAGTTCAGGTGGAGGAGGAGGCGTTCAGGTGCTGCCGCGGAGCAGGATGATTCGGTGCCGCTTCTGCCACTGATGTCCATTATCCTTCACTCGGACAAGAAACAAACATGAAGGACACGGGAGAGTCGAAAGACCAGCAACTGACTGTGAGTTCGAACTAAAAATGTTTTATGAAACCATTAAAAAAAATTACATACATAAAATGCCATGTTGACAAAGTTAGTTGAAGGAGCCATTTTTACTACTACTTTAAACGCAACATTTTATTCAAATATTAGTGTCGCATGCCACTTTTATTATGTTCATGTTCAAACGGTTCTATTTGTATTTTCTTTCTGCATTTTGCATATTCAAAACCACTCACCTGCTTTCCGTAGTTTCTTCCAGTTATAACTCTCACTTCCATTTGCTGTTGGTATTATATTCCTATTTTACTCTCTGCCATGTGCTCTGAGCCCAAACCTGAATTATTGAAGCCGCCTGACTCCTCTTATTCAATACACCTTATGGGCAGTGTTGACAGAGAGAAGACCCTCTTTTGCTATCTTGCACCTGGAGGGAAGTAAAGTTTTGTTTTTATTTAGTTTCCTTTCAACTCATCTGAGTTGTAAAATAAGCACAAGGTTCATCCAACTTCTATTTTAGTGTCCCTCATGGACTGAAAAGCAGGTGTGTAAAATGTATATCCTTATAAAACCATACTGAAACTCATTTTATGGTTTTAAGACAATTTAGGGGTGTATGATTAACCTTAGAAGCTATGCAGGCTAAATAAAAGCGGATTTCGTCAAGAAAAACAATTGAATTACACATTTCTTAAATATTTAAACCAAGTTATATGAAAATGGTAAGGCTGAATGGAGTTCCAAATTATTTTTCCAGATAAAATGTTTCCTTTTTCTGTTTCTTTTTACTAGTTATGTAGTTTTAAATCCTCAATTAAAAGCATCTAAGTTTCTTACTCATCTGATTAGCACATCTATGTTTGTGATGAGAACAATTTGAGTTGTGTGTTAAATGTATGGGATCAAAGTATTTTGTTTTTTTTTAAATTGACATATTAAACAGTAGGTCTTGGTATTATGTGTGTTTGGCCTTATCGTGGAAAGGTCACCTTTTGTAGCTTAATTCGCTGTGTTGTTCCTGCGTGACTGTGGTCTTCTTAAGAGCATAACGCCTGTGCTGCACACACTGGTTATAGAATAATCTTAATCTGCAGCCACAAAAGACCAAAATGAGAATTTTTATATTTTACGTGTCTTATTATTAAAAAATTCAAGATGTCTGCTTTCATAAATTTAAATGTAATTAAAGATCTATTGCAAATAAGTATAAAGAGACAATAAAATAATAGCTATAGAATATGTTAGTGCAGAGTCTGAGATACCTTTTTTTTTCACACTATAGCCCACACTGGATTGTGAAACGCACCGTCAATTAATTATATATATTTTTTTCATTTATTTATTTATGTCATATGGTCTATAAGGCACACCAAATAATAAGGTGCAAAAAGCGAGACAAAATGAGTCAGAAATGAGTTCTGACTCAGTTTTATTGCGTTTGCAGTAATTTTACTAGGTCTTTTTTTACATACTACATGTTAGCCACATTAGCATATTAACAATACCTGTAATTACCAACCTTGTTTGCAACAAATTACAAACAGACTGACGTAACTTAAACACATGTTACTGTAGCTAAGCTAACTACTAACCTATGCTTAAAATAAATACTATGCTTGAAAAAAACAAGACGAATCAATCAAATGTTGCCAGTAACACGTAAAAAAAACAGGATGATACCGCTAAAACAAATGTAACTGTGACAAGGCTAAATCTGAACTTTTTTAGTAATGCGTTAAAAAAAGACAGAGACCACTAAAACAAATGTTACTGTGGCTATGCTAACTCCAAACCTTGGTAGTAACTCGTAAAAAACAAACTGATACTGCTAAAACAAACATTACTGTGACTATGCTAACACCTAGCGTTGTTAGTAATGCGTTAAAAAAGAGACTGATTCCGCTTAAATAGGCATTACTGTGACAATGCTAACCCCAAACACCACTACACATCATCCTTGTTAGCGTATTTACAATAACAACCAACCTTGTTAACAAACATTAATAAGAACATACTGAAATTTTGACAGAGTGCCATGTCCCTCTCAAAATCTAATCCATAAATAAGGCGCTTATATAAGGATTATAAGACCCACTGATTTTTTTTTCTTTTTAAATAAGGCTTTTAAGTGTGCCCTAGTGCAAGAAAATACAGTAATAGAAATTCAAGGAACCATTAGTGAAAAAAACAACAGAAGTCTGAATGTTAAGTTCTCTGTTGTTTTCTGCAGGTTGCCTTGAGGATCAGACCCCTCAGCGATGCTGAACAGGAGGAGGGGTCCACGATTGTGGCACACAGAGTGGACGACCAGGTGAGAAGGACACCCTTAGCAATTATCTGCATCTACTCCAGTGACTGATAGCCTCACCATCCGTGTGCTCACGCAACAAAAAGCGTCTGGCTCTGGGTTTGGCTTTGTATCCAGAACCCCCACCCTTCCTGCCAGTCATGAGCTTGGACAGATAAGGTGTCTGCAGGGACCTGGGTGAAGCCGTCAGCTCTTTTTAGGAACGCGTATACAAAGCTCAAATGTCACATTTCATTTGTAAGTAAATGCGGGATGAATCGGACAACAAAGTGACCTTTCCGGCTACAAAAGTCTTTTATAAAAAAAGGCGCCTCAAAAGCGAGCGCCTGGAGTTCATTTAATATCTGTGACGGCAGAGCTGTGCAACACTTTTAGCATTAAAAATTCATGCAGATGGTCCTGCAGCTTTTTTTATTGTAGCCGCTTTTCATGAATTAAATTACAGCTAGGTCTTACTGCTGTAATTAATATACCAGACGCCTGAGATCCTAAAGATAGAACTGTTCTGTGAGAAGAAGGAATGAGTATTTGGTGGATTTTTCTCACTTAAATTTTAAAATCTTTTTCTATGTTAAATAGAAATTATTCAAAAAGTCACACCTGGATGTGCACACATGGTGTGTGGAACCTGCACATATGTGGAAGCCCCATTAAGACCTTATTTACCGTTAGACCTTATTTGCAGCAGTCCCCTTGGAGACCATTTAGCAGGATGTGGAATTATTATGATGGCAGCGCAAATGCTAATGAGCGCAAACCTGCAGCGGAGTCTCCCGTCTCGTTTGAAGCCGATTGAAACGTTTGTGTGTTCGCACAAAGAGCGTTTCCTAAGCAAATCTTGCAGAAATTGACATTGTCATATGTTCTAACAGATTATAACTGTTGGGATGAACGAGCGAGGCTGTGATGAGAACCGTTTCCTCTCTTGTTGTCGAGATAAGTTACGCTTGAGAGAATAGGAGAATTACCTTCCTTGAGATCGCACTTGTTTGTGAGGTGTTGCTTAATTACAGCAGCTCTAGGGGACCACATCAGCACTTGTGTCTATCATGACGTTATTAAAATAGGCTTGGACTCAGGGGATTAAAGCATAACAACGGGAAGGTAGTTATGGTGCTGACACAGCCCCCATAACAAGTTCTTGCAGCTCTCCCACACTTGAGCAGGACAACAGTGTTTTTGTGTTTGTGCGTGTGTGTATGTGTGTATCTTTTGCTCAACTTGCTGCAGAGTCCAAAATGTGGCGGCGATGCTGCGTGGTCTCTGTTAGGGGATATCACGTCCACTCAGGCACCTTCAGCATGAAGGATTAGGGAGGCTTACGATGCTTCCAGTTGAGAATGTTTTTAATGCACAGGTTTACCTGGGGCTACCCCCACCTGAATGTAGAGGGGATGGTAAGGGGGTACACAACAAACCACTCTGATATACGATGACTGAATCCTGTCTTTACTGGATTCTGTGTTTGCAGTTCCTCTAAAACTTGCATTGATCAGTTTGTTTACAAGGCAAGTAAACATGCAGAGACCATATGGTCAACGTGTTGTGCTCAGACAGATTAGCAGACTTGGTAGCTGACTTGGCTGACTGGACAGTAGTAGCCAGATCCGTCTGTAATGGTAGAAAGCAGACAACTTAAGGCTGGTTAAGCCTGTGGGGATGAGCTCATTGGATTGGTTTTAGCTCAGGTTAAGCCCTCTGCCACCTGCTCTTTTTTTTTTTTGTGGCTCACTTTTCCTTCAGCAAAATTGTCGGGGGTGTATCTCCTCATCTTCATAATACGTACACGTCAGTGCTGGGCGATATGACAATACATATCGTCTGGGCGATTTAAAAAAAAAAAAAAGTTTCTATCATGTCATTCCTCTTCTAACGTCTTTATTTGTTTGTTTTCATTGCTGAACTTTTGTTAAAAAAAAAAGGTGTTTTCTTACTCAGAAACTTACAAATGTTGTGCGTTTAAAAGTATCTCTTCTTTGTGAGAATTCAGTCACATGTTACTTGGGGAAAAAAGTCAGAAAGTAAGTAATTTTTGTCATTTTTGTTATTTTTTTCAGAGAATAACTGAAAATATACTTTTTTGGGATGTATCGTGATATATTGTGGTTGTGATATAAAATAATGTACATTGTGATATATATTGTTATTCGGATCTAAAATATTTTTTATCGTGATACATCGTTATTGTGATTAAAAAATGTCCATATCGCCCAGCACTAGTACACATGTATCAGGCGTTAAAGTACAAGCTAATTGCAGGTTCTTGATCAGGATTATAGCATATGGTGTTCACACTAGACAAGCAAGGAGGGGCTTCTTCTTTATGCTACTGTTTACTACTATGGGCCATCTACAGTTGGAAGAGGCTTGGTGCAAAATGTTAAAGTGGTACAAATCTTATGAATCTTGCTGCAGGGTTTTCTTTTAACCTCACCTCTATTCCCCAGCACTATTCTTGGTGTCATATAGAATTCCATCTGCGCTCAAACTGCAATTATTCATTTCTCCTTGATGATCAACTTTCAAGCAGTTCTCACTTTCGTGATAAAAAAGGGATGCCGTCCATACATCGCTACCAAATCCAAGTCCCCGATTGGTCAGAGTTTGACCTGTTTCAATGTGTGTTCAGTTGCCAAACGTTTGTACGTAGAACCTGAAAACTGTTGTAGAAACGTGCGTAGTTTTAAATACAGAAGCTCAAACGCGCCTTTACACAGACTTTTCAGTGGTGATGCGCCACATTGCCAAGGGTGGTGTGAACGTAGCTTTACACACAGTTGCTTTAAGGAAGCAGGTCACGGTTCATTGAGGTCAATATAAGAAGAAGTTGCTAAAAATGTTCGTAACATTAAAAAAAAAAAAAAAACTTTCACTAGCAGATCAAATAAGTAATAAATCATCATTCTAAGTCATGTAATTGGTTTTTAAATGGTACAAAACATCATTAGGGTTAAGAGGTCACGCTACTTAAGCCGTGCTAAGTTGAGCCCCTGAAAGACTAAGATAGCTTAGACAGTGTTATCTAACAACAAATTGACTCTTAAACTACAAAAACTTTGACAAAACGGCTTGTTTCTCATCTCACATGCAGCTTCTGTCCTACTACAACCACTAAACTGTTGATCATGAGTGCAGCAGTGGCTGGTATGTTGCACAGCAGGGAATGCTTTATGGTAAAGCCTTGTTTCTATGGCGACGCGCCAACAACGTTAGACCACATTTTATTTCTTATTTCAAATACGCGTTCTCTGGTCCAGACGGCAACAAAACAGCAAATCTGCTTAAGAGTTTTTGTTTTTCAGAGGGTGAAAAGACTCCTAATGTGGATCATTAGCACCACTGGGATTGTCTGTGCAACCTGAAGTGTAAGCACTGAAGCAGTAAACCAACTTTATCACAGCACCAGTCGTGACATTTTACGACCAACAGTTACTCTGCTGTTCAGTGAGGAGAGTAAAGCAGTAAGACTTTCTGCACTTGTAGCCTCCAACACGATAAACAGCATTCAGCTGGATCTGTTAGGTCCTGTAGGTTTACAGTTTGTTCCTTGTTTTTTGTTTTTTCTGAATTTCAAAGCAATGCACCTGAAGTGCTAAAGCTTCCATTCACACTAGACTTCATTTTTTCCTTAATTTGTGCAAAAACTATTTTTTACTATCCATAAAGTACCTTACATAACATTTAAATTGACCTTAAGTTCATTCATTTTTCACAAGAAGCTGTTGTTTATGAATAAAATCAATAAACTAAAAGTAGGCAGGACACACTTTGTCTAGGAATTTTTTTATTTTTTTTTAGCTCAAAGAGCAAGACGTGTTTGAACAGCTTGACGTCTCTACAATGGAGAGAACAGAAACGCAAATAAGTGTGGCCTTTTCTGAAGATTTAATGTTCAAACACAGGCATAAAACCAGAATTGGACTGAAAGTTGGACAAAAGGACACAAAGAAAAAGAGTATAAAAAAAAAAAAAGACTGGAAAAACGTGTTCTTTTGGCTCACTCAATGTGTAAAAACTGGGTCAATCTGTCAATCCAGATATAGCACCACACTCTGGTAAAGTTCTTTGCTTTTGGACTCCACCTGTGCTTTTTGGCTTGGTCGTCGCTGATCCCCACCTCCTGTTGTGTTTGTTGGTCTGTGCGTTGTTCGTGTGTGACCTCCACCTGCCCTCCGTGATTTAACACTCTTGATCTTCATTAGAGAGCAGGCCATGGAAGAAGACCAGACGCTGAAGTAGCCCGGTTGTTAACTATAGCACGTACATAAAGAGGAGACTTTCCGGAAGGCCAAAAGGTTCAGCCATTATTTTTTAGAAGCAAAACAAATAAACACATGAGCTGTTGAAGGGGAAAATGGCTTGCATCATAATGTGCCCTCAGGGCTTATAAGGGCAGATGAGAGGGAAGACCCAAAGGACTTTAAACTCATCGTCTGTTGTGACACATCTTGTTGTAGAATAACATGTTTTCCATTTTTTGGCCTGAGAAAATGTAGAAAAGAAAGCGTCCTGGTGAGATGTTTTATAAAAGGTTGAATCATGAGCCTAACTCAGATTTAATTTCCCTTTTTTTTCTTATGTTACTTTAAATCCTAAAAACGTCAGTCAGAAGACATCACAGCTGCTGATAAGAGGTCTGACTGACACAAAGGTTAGTGTCACATGTTTCACGTTTCTTGTGCTGTGTCTGTTTCCACAGTACGCACTCTGATGCTCACGTCTCTTTTATCAGGCAGTGACATGGCCTTCATTAAAAATATATTGAATTTTAGCTCCAATGTGAATCTGACAGTAAAAGAAATTAAATCTAAATTCCAGTAGAGAATTAAATATGAATTTGAAGTAGAAAGATGCAAGTTTGACCCGCCTGAACTCTGTTTTTAGTTAACTTTTTTTGCCTATAAAATGATCATTTGCATCATAAAACACAGGTTAACAAGGTTTTTTTTATGTCATTAAATCAATGAATAGATGTTCCTTTTAAAGTTTTTAATAGAAAAAAAATCAGCTTTACACTAATTTTAACCATAGGAAGGCTTCACTATTATTTAAGATTTTTTTCTATTTTTAATAATAAAAGTTCTAAAATGAAACAGTTGAAAAGTGTTGTTTTAGTCTTTTTTACAGTTTTTTTTAAAGTATTTGTGAATCATTTTTTAAAATGCTTTTGTGTTTGAAAAATCTTTTTTCTCTGATGGAGGAAAAAAGCTGTAAATAACGTGATGCGGATCATAATTTAGCTATTGCTGTGGTTCCACGTGAGCGTTGGTGTGAGGGTACACTGACACGCCGCTGCTGATTGAATCCTTGAGCAGCTTCTTTTTGAAAAGATGCACAGAAAAAAAATAAGCTCCGGAGGTCATTAATGTTCAACATGCTCTCTCCGTCTTTGTAATAAATATACGACCAAGGAGAATCCAGTCACGGTGAGAAAGCTGTAATGTAACACCAAATAATGTGCCATCACACTGATGTGCCCAATATCCTGAGGCAAAAATGAAAGATACATAGCACACGATGCCAGTGTTTCTTGTATTGTTCATGCAATTATTAAATTATTATTAAGTTGGGGCGGAAGCTTAAATGGTTATATTGACATTAGAATTTGCTGTTTGCAGCTTTGATTTCTTGTCTTGAATTTTTCAATCTTGTGAAGCTCTGGGTTTACCATTGCCTGTATATAAAAACTGGACCAAGTGGGTGTGACATCATCCTTAAAGGGTAACAAAACAGGGCAATTGAAGGCTGACTCCACTCTCAGCCCAGATTTGAGAAGTGCAAAAAAAGGGGGATGGACTGAGTAGGGGAGGTGTGGTTTGGATCTGTGATTGACAGTGAAGTTAGCTTGAGATAACGTAATCACTCCGTCTTCCATGTGGAGAGTGGTACCTAGCAAAGTGATGTCAGTATCTACACAGAATTTTCTGTGGAGGTTGAGGAAGGTGCTCATGGTCCAGTCGGTAAAATGATGCTAGCATCATAGCTAATAAAGGCTAACATATTCAGCAAACAATCCAGAGTGAAACGTTCATTGCAAATCCCATCACCAGGATAGAGTTTACTGGAGTCAATGCCAATTTCACTTAACCACTGTTGCCTAACTTCCAAGTCCACTGGAAAGTTGTTCAAGCCAGTAGATTTTTGACAACTGAAGGCAATACATTTACGAGTCATGTTAAAGCTAACACGATTACGACCGAGTGCTACAGATTCAAAGATGTGCAGGGCTTTTATACTGGAGCATGATGATGGGAATCTTCTGAAATGATGAAGGACTTGAACAAGTTGACAAAATTACAAATTTAAGTGTAATACCTCGTTTCAACCTGTAACACAGATGGTTTTAGACTATAATTTCAAGAATTTAACAAGTTTATTTTAAATTGTCAAAATGTGGTAAGGACTGACAGACAGCACTTTTAAATCCCCATTTATAAATATTTATTTAGTGTTTGGTTACCATTAAATGGCTTACTTCAGTCTTCAATTCAAAGAAGACAATTCAGTCATTTTTCATGATATGGTAACAGACACGTGAAGACAATAAGCTGTGATTGGTTAGAAATCTGTCAATAAAACGTTTCAAACGTTCATTGTGAGACTTATTACTTTTATTGAGGCATCTAAAAATAATAAAATTAGCAAGAACATGTTACAAAAAAAAGTAGTTAAGCAATTCTGACGCATATAAGGACTGAGTAATAGCTGGTTATGTGTCAAAGAACTCTATGGGATTTTAGCTTCTTGGAAGCTAAAATAGGTACTTCCTATTTGAAACGGGGGTGTGGGGGGGGGTGTCACTCAGTCCAGTTCTGCTTTAGAGTCAATGGGTTTGACCCACAAAGACCTTTGGACTAGAACTCTCCTCTTCGCAGTGTGAGTGCACTTCTTGGTTTTGTTGTCTGGGTAATTAATGATTAGCCTAGTTTGGCTGTTATGGTCATCCTGTGGCTCCGGGCCACAGCTTCTGATTTTCCATCAAATGAGTCGTTCTGCCGGTCCTGTCAAGTTTTTACAAGAAAATTGAATCGAAACAGAAGAAAAACTTGTTTGCTTTTCAATAAATGGATCTGCTCCATTGATGCTCGATTTAATTTCTGTCTTGAAAAAAAGATGATTGTAATCTTGTAATAATTGTAGTTGTAATAATAATAATAAAACATCCAAGAGGAATTCAGCTCTTGGTCTTGTCAAGTAACTTGAAGAAGAATAGGTCACGTTATGTCTACGGGTGAGCCTCCCCGTCACCTTTTGAGGAACCACTTTGGCATTTGTTAACCATGGCTGGAGCTGTTATATAACCTCCTCTGAAAAACAGAGCTTGCGGTCAGGCGCTCTGTATCAGGTGCTCTATGGTCCAGCAGACACCTCTAATCATGAAGCCCCTGAAACAGGATAGCTGTTGGTATTGTTAGGGTGCAGAGGGCAGCACCGAAGGTTTCTATCAAATGACCGGCTACAATTGTGTCTGCCATGGATTTTCCAAAGCTTTGCTTGCGCTTCTGAAAGGCCTCCATGAAAGCCACTGCTTGGACTTGATTGCTTTTTTTTCTCTCTCCTTTGTGATGCCGATCTTTTGTTTTTTGTTTGTTTGTTTGTTGTTGTTTTTTGCAGCCCTCTCAACGCGCAGATGGTGTTGTTAAATGTGTGCCTTTTTGTCATCAAGCTGCCCACAGATAATAAAAGGACGTGCACACAGAGATAAACGTACATTTATCCATTTCTATAACATCCTCTTTCTATTTGGAGTATCAAAGGCCTAGAGGTCTTTTGAAAGCTGAGGTCAAGCAGACTAAAAGATAAATGCATACCCACTCATAACGGTAATTTAGTGATTACTAGTCACCTTCAACTATACATTTCTTGCATTATTAGAAAGAAAAAACGGAAAAGCATTCTGACAAATAGGAAAGAACTTCTTTGCTACTGTGCAGAATGCATATAAGCATCACTCATTAAGAATATAATGAACTCTACACGAACAGTAATTATATCAGAAATGATTTCCTGAATGGAAATGACTTCAGTTTTTGTTCTCATATCGCTGTTTCCAGGTGATGACTCATAGGTACCTCATTGTCCACAATGGCTTTCTTGAGTCATGTAATGTTGCTTAAAAAAAAAATAGGCGACAAATAAAAAAGTTCCTCTGCATTTTTCATATCTCAGCAGAAGAATTGGTGTGGCTAATAATCTTTTTTTCTTCTACCTAGCTTCTTTATTCATCTTTTTTCATTCAAACTGTGGACCTTTTTAAAAAAAAAAAAAAAAAAAAAAAAAAAAGTGTTTCGTGAGCACTTCCATGGCAACCAGAGAATGGTAAAAGGGACGATCATTTAGGTCGATGCAGAGATCAACACACAAATTAAAGTGTGACACATGGACAGAACGCGTTTACGATCAACCCTTTCAGCTCTGTAACGCCACAGCTGGGGAAGGCACCATAAAGACAAGACCTAAATGTAAACAATAAAACCTCACATCACCGCAGCTGAACTGATGGTTTGGCTCCGTCACTTTGATTTAGATCCCATCTGAGGTTTGAATTCCAAACCACCTCCAAGCCTTTTGTTAATTTTTCCATCCTGAATTTACTTATTTATTTTCTCTTCTTATGTTAAAATCTAATGTTTGAGTCCTTCTTTCTTTTTCCTCTAAAAAGCATTTCTTTTGCAGTCATCAGTTTAATCCTTAGTCTCTATGACCCTCTATGGGTCAGAAGCGGTCGCATCATAAGGAAAGAGCTTGTGTTTCTTGCAGTTCTCTTGAGGCTCATTCTTCAGGGACATCATGAAAATGGAACGTACCATTGTTGTGCGAATCTATTGTGAAGAAATCACAAGACTAATGGAAGTTGGACAACCTTATGACATTTTGACAATGCTGTCGTATGGCGCCCTTGCATCACACTCTAGTTCCTAGTAGCATGCAAGTATTGGCTCCTTACAGACCACATACTAATACCGCATACTTTGTGTACATGTGGTACGTGGGACGCCAGTAGGATGCAACACAAACCAAACCAAGCTCTGATTGTCTAATTTTCTCCTTTCTAACAGTCAGACTGCATGCAAGCAGCACGCACTTACCACATAAACAGCCCTCATGGGGCTGTAGCACTGTCTGCAGCATTTGAAAGAAAAAAAAAAACGTGAAACATCTGCGTCTCCCCTTCTACAGCCCTACTTACCTTTACTTGCTGCATAATGCTGCATTCAAACTGAACCCAATTTCCGCATCTCTTTCAACCTGCGTCAAATTCGCTGCTTGACGCTTGTCCAAAAATGCGTCCAAAAACCAGATGCGTGTGGGAAGAACAACCGTGACAAGATTTTAGCCTCAGAGTTGCATGAAAGAATTGACTGAATACCTAATTTACAATGGATGGAAGACACAGTTGATGTTGAGAGATCAGGTTTATTTATTTTGAAGAGCTCTACAAAAGCATCTGTAAACAAAACTGCATGTTTGGGTTCATGAGATCATTCAGACTCCCAGTATAATATGGTTCCCAATCTACTGCAGGAGCTACATCTGAATGTTTCTATCTCTCTGTGACCCAGTTCGACAACTTGCTGTCCAAACAGGCAAAAGATGAAAATAAGAGTAAAACCAGAGGAACTTTTGTTATTGTCTTGATGCAAATAATAATAGTATCATTAATTACAACTTAACATGTTTTTTTTTTTCCTTCAGTCTACAAAACTTCAGAATTTTCCCAAAATTTACTTCTGATAGTGAAACTAGACCCCGATTATCATAGACTGCACGGGCCAATGCACAATTACAGGAGAACTAATTTGCCTCGTCGGTGTAATATTAGAGTTCCAGCTGTAACAAAATAGGTGATTTGAAATTTCTCCTTTGTCTTCTATTATAGACAACCTGTTATTTGGGTGTAATGAACCTGCGCTTGTAAAAGTGTCCATCCGGCAGCTGACTTTTGTTCCCCGAGCTGGCAGTGTTTGCTGCCTGGCACATGAGGGTGGGGGCCGGCCGGCTCCCGAAGCCGCGCCACGTCCAGGCTTTGAATTATGAATCTTCAGCAGGCGCGAGCAGCGCCACAATCAGCAGGATGGCCAACCGAGTGATCCCTGTCGCTTTAATGAGCGGCGCATCAGGTGCTGTCGATCAGCCAAGAGAGGAACAGGCGGCGGTGGCTGCCTGCTCTCGGTGGTGTTCAGAAAACTCCATCACACTAATTGGTTTCATGTCATTGCATAAGCAAGCTGTTGTTTGACTTTTGCTCCTTGCAAGGAAATGAATATTTTAGGAGCCTCTCTTTTCATAGGCTATGAATCCACGCTCTGAGTGGCTTCAGCATGTTTGTAACAGCAGACTACATTTACTTTTGGCTCCCTTTGGTCAAAAGGGATGACTGCTTCAGTGACACTGAAGATGCCAGTGGAGTTGATTGACAGCAGGGATCTTTTTACATGCTGTGCTGCAGAGGAAGCATCGTTTTTCTGCACCAAAAGTATGAAGATCAATGTTTCAAATTATGTGGAATTCACTCTTCCTGCTCACAGTTGAGCAATTTTCTTTCAATTTATTTTATTCCTCTTCTTTCATTCATCACGGCTTGTTTGTTACAAGATCGACAACTCTGATTGAGGCTAAAACCCTGCTGTGGGGGTGGGACTGATCTCAGGAGGAATGAGTCAGAGTCTAGGGATGAGGTGGACCAAGTGTAAAGAACTTACTTTCTAACACCTCAAAAATCAGGGGGCTAATTGTAAA
Organism: Oryzias javanicus; assembly: GCA_003999625.1. Lineage (NCBI taxonomy): Eukaryota > Metazoa > Chordata > Actinopteri > Beloniformes > Adrianichthyidae > Oryzias > Oryzias javanicus. The sequence goes on along the minus strand of CM012455.1, from coordinate 16,762,333 downwards.
AAAACAACTACATCTTGACTTTTTTCAAGGAGGACTTAGTGGAGAGTTGCAGGTCCTAAAAGTTCCAGGTCGGAGCTCCTCTCGCCTCTGAGCCTGCTGACAAAAGCCCAGCAGAAAGTCTTCCTCTTCAGGGTGCTGACTTTGAAGAACGTCACACAAAGGCTTCTGGGAACTTTATACCAATACTCCATAGAGAGAGGTGTACTCCAGAGGGGGGAAACAGCTCAGAAGAACAACTACCCTCTCCCTAAACTGGAAAAACCACACACCCATGCAGCTGAACTTCTTCTATTTTGTAAATATACTGTAAATCATTTTCAAATCTAAAGGGGATATCTCTTTAGGGTGTATTCAGACTGGACACATAGCAAAGCTTAAGATTTCCTCCAGTCATTCCTCATACATCCTGACCAAATGACTGAAGAGATTTTCAGTCGCCTGCTGCTTTTTTTTTTTTTTTTTATTAAATAAGCTTTGGTTTGAAACAGGTATGTCTGGTTAAAGGCAGTCTGAATACAGACAAAACGCAAGGAGTCAATATGGACATAATTAAGCAGATTGTGTCCAGAGCAGCAAACTCTTCCAGTCTGAATGCACCCAGACAGAAGAGGTAGGAGTTAGACAAAGACAGATCAGAGGAAAAATAAATTACAAACGGAAAAATTATACTCATCTTGGTATTGCTATGTACTGTTGACTAAAGGTGTGAATCTTGAGGCACCTCACGATTCGATTCAATTACGATTCAGGAGTTACAATTCAAATATGAAACAATTATCGATAATCAATACTCTTTCACAGCATCAAAAGTGAAAAATGTGCCCTGAATTCAACATTTTTAAATAAAATAATTTTATGTTTTTATCATTAAACCACCTTTAATGAAATGATCCTTAACTCACGTCAAACAAAGCAAATGGTGTCTAGATATCCGCACATTGTGATTTCGTAAATTTGTTGTTCCCTACATGTTTAATTTTGGTTTTACTTAACTCGCACACCGCATGTGACCTTTACCCAATTGACCCTCAACACTTTGAAAGCCAAAACGCCTCCCCTCCAAATGGTCGCTTTATGTGATGGTCGGATTATGAGATCTGGAAGGTCAGCCATGTTTGTCTGCTCGTCAAAAATGTCAGAGTGAAAAAAATGTTGTGTTTAGTTCCACTTATAACTTTTACATTAAATCTTTTTTTTTTTGGATTATTGACAATTCAAAATTTACAAAACGGTTCAGAATTGTTTATGGATCATAATTGATCAATCAAAAAATCAACTTTCTCCTCCACCACTACTGTTGACTGTAATGTTGTTAATGTTACAAAGACAGTTTAATATTTAGAAAAACCTGTTGTTGTTCTTGTTGCAATACTTTGTTCGAGTCATGTTTAACCCTTTGATAACTGAATTTATTTCCAACTCTAGAAAGAGAATTGCTCATGTTTTTGAAATATATGCTTAATTGAATTGTGATTGTTCATTTGACTAATAATACATAAAATTGATATATTATTTATGATGCAAATTTGCCAAAACAGTTATTAAAAAAAACACCTGTTCCCATTTCGTTTTATGACTTTTATTTATGTAACAGTTATTTCCATTGTTTTCACTCTTATGAAGGAAAAAAAACTAAGACTGCTACAATGAACGCAATAAAAAATATAAATGAACTAAATAATTAAAATAAACATATATATATACTTAACGTAAATGTCTTTTCAATGCAGTAAGAGTGGATTGCTTCAGTATATTTGTGAAATATAAAGAAGTAGCTGCTGTTTTTGCGCAGTTAAACATTCTAATTTGACAACAGTGAAGTCTGACCTTTTAAATTGTGGAAATTTACAGTGTTCTTTCTTTCTTTATTTGTTTCCTTTAATGAAGCATCAAAACATAAATCAGATACAGAATACATCACAGTCCTACAACTTCATGAATGAAAGGGGGCAGACGGAAGAACAATGTTCTTATTTTTGCACCTGTTGTTGATGATGTTTACTAAATCAAATCAATATGTAAATTATGCTAGAAGGCTATTCCCACGCAATCGTTATTGTGATATAAAATAATTTGTATCATACTACAGTTTTTTTTTTTCGACATCACCCAAAACTACTGTCCAGTAGAGATGGGAGGAATCACAGGAAGGAATGTTCAGTTTCAAACTTACATTTCCCACCTAAATCAAATTTGTATTATTCCGCAATATTACTTACAGCTTTGTTTGACATGTGTGGACCACCTAAGCACACAAATATAAAAGTAAAAACAACAAAACAATGAAGCTCCATACAGAAGCTTTCAGTAAAACATTTTAACAAAACAGAACATTTCTAGAATAATAAAGCTGTCCCGTACATTATGGCCTCTCCTTCTTGTCCTTTGGCAAATTCCCATTGAGGAAGACAAGAGATCTCACTGTCGCAGGCTTCAGGCGACTTCTCCTCCCTGTGAATATTTCTCCAGTTTTTGAGAAAAGTCTTTCAGCTGGAACTGATGTGGCCACAACGCAAAGCTTCTTTGTCACGAGTCTGCTAAGCCTAGGGTACACAGAACCCCGACTTTTCCACCATTGGAGAGGATCTTCATTTTTTGGAAGAAGAGGTTCCTCTAGGTACCCCCGCACCTCTGTGACACTGTCTGCTGGGAGGTTACGGGATGGCTTCGTTTCAGCTACCTGCTCATAGAAGTGGGAGATAAAATGAGATTGCAGTATTAGACTGATATCATTATTAGATTTAGAGAAAAAAAGATTAATTATGGCCATCCTTACTTCCTCATAGAAATAGTTCCAAACAATTGATTCTGGAGCACTGTCTAACAGATTGGGTTTGCTAGCGTTAATTGCGAGGCTTGCTGCTGCTGCTGATAGTCTTTGAAAAGCCTCGTCTGCAGTTCCACCATCCACGAATGCCATCCTTTGGAATCTGGGGTCCAGCGCAGCAGCGTCGGCAAGGATGTGGTTGGATTCAATTCTATGGAATCTCGCTGATATGCCAGAAGAAAGCACACTGACCACGTCTAGAGCTGCTTGTGTCGTTACCCTTCTCTGGAAATCAGCCATGGCTCTCTGCAGCCCCCTGACCAGCAGTATTACTTTGGAGGCAGTCATGTAGCTATTAAGAAAAAAAGATAAATGTTATTATAACAATACGAATCTAAAATTGTACCAACAATAACAAATATTATGCTTTATTTAGATATTCATAATTTATATGGATGTAACAATTAATTGATTTATCAATTTCTATTCCTTCGATTCCACCAGATCAATCTGTCTGAGACAAGTTGTTAATCAAATCAACCTAAGTAAAAAAATTGTTTCAAAATGAGATAATAAACATTGAATCAACATGAATGGATTTGACATATGGATTGAACTAAATACCTTTCTGCACTGAGCTCAGCAGTGACCTCTTCAAATGGCTTCAAGATGTAGCATATTTCTTGCAATGAAATCCATTCTTCTGGAGATAAAGGGTGGACAGGGGAATTGGTAACAGTCAGGATGGAGACAATGGGGTCCTTGTTGGTGAGGAAGCTTTGCAACATGTAATATGTTGAATTCCACCTTGTGACACAGTCTCGCTTGAGTCGTGGTGCGTCCATCTGCATTTGGAGTTGTGCTTCCTTCAGTTGTTGTTCTCCCACTGGGCTTCTATGAAAGTATTCCACCGCTTTCTTAACTTTATTAATGATGGGTTGTGGACCGTTGAGGGCATTTCTTACCACAAGGTTTATGGTGTGTGCCATGCAGGGGAGATGAGTCCAGCCTGTTGCTTGAATGGCCTTTTCTATGTTTGGAGAATTGTCTGTTAAGCAGCACTCCACTTTGTCGTCAACGCCCCACTCTGCCGCAACACTGAGGAGCTTAGCCGCCAAGTAGTCCGCTGTGTGCCACTCGTTAAATTCAAAGCAGTCCAGAAGCAAGGATGACATATGAAAGTCTTCAATGAAGTGACAAGTTACAGACATGAATGAGGTAGCCTGTGACGTCCAACAGTCCATCGTCAGGCAAACGGCTGGCACTATGGACAGCCTTCTCTTCACGGGTTCTACTTCCCTCTCATACATATCGTACAATTTCTGGGTCAGTAACCCCTGACATGGAAGAACATAAGAGGGATTGAGAGCGTAACAAAAGCTTTCAAAACCTCGGTCTTCCACGATTTTAATTGGCTGGAAGTCGGTAGCTATCATCTTTACCAGCTCTTCATCTATCTCCCCCTGTCTGGACGGTGTTAATGAAGGAGGTGGGACGTAATTAAAAAAACTGGTTTGTTCAGGTGTTGATGAGGCCTCAGTTGCAACAGAGGCTGTCGGTGTAGCTGTAGTTTCAGTGACTGTGACACTAGTATAGCATGCGTCTAATGGGGAGGTAAAAGTATTGAGACTCTCCACTTCACTCTCACAGTTAGGCTCTATCTTCACCTCTTTGATTTTAGCATTGATGTGTTGGGTTTTTAAATGCCTGTGCAAATTATTTGTAGAGCCAGACTTAAATGAAATTATTTTATTGCAAATATTGCACCTAGACTTACTGTCAGTCTCAAGCGAAAAGTACATCCACACGCTGCTCCTCTTTCTGTGGCTCATTCTGCAGAACGACGGCGCGCGGCCCCTCCCCCACCCTGTGCTGCGGCTGTAAGCAGGCTCTCCCTGAGACTCTGAGGCTCTCGCTTTTGTTTCTGTTTTTGAAACCGAGGTACTCACGTGAATTGAGCATGCACAGCGCATGCAACATATATGGAGGAGCTTGTTTGCGTATCTATGTGAACCAAAGGGGAGAGAGGAGAAAAAGAACGAGGAAAAGAACGGATCCCAGGCAATGGACACTCATGTTAATGAGCTGTTCAAAAGACTCGGTTCATTCGCGAACGTCACAGCTCTGCTGGCCAATCTCCTTCATTATCTGCTCAGACTTCCTGTTCGTGTGCTTTGACTGGACCGTGACGGTGTTCCCCTGCACAGATAGGAGGGGCTGCTAGCTTCTCTCCTGCTGCTGCAGCACTGGTGCCTGAACACACACGAGGAGTCACTGCTGAAGCTGTTTTCATGACGTGGCGCAGTAATCGCTTCAGAAAACAGCCGCGTTTGTTTCTACCATTGACTGTATATAGGAGTGTTTTCACAGTCTATGGTTTCTACTGAGTATTTACTAGGACTGGAACGAGGCTCGACGAGAATTCGCGACATTCAAGATCGTCAGTTTGTGATATTTAAAAGTATAGTAGAGTGCAGTAAAAAAAAAAAATACAATTGAGAAACATTATATGTATTGCTCTAACGTGTAGAATAATGTTGGAATTTAAGTTTATAAACTTGAAAAAGCCGAATCTGTCGCACTACTCCGACCGGAAGTATATATCTTCAAACGAGAAGCTTTCCATTTTCAAAGTAAAACTATCGAGTTTTTTCTTGGGAGGTGAAAAAATAGACTAAAGTTCCGTTTAAGTTCTGGGAAAAGAAAGAAGGACTTTGCTTTACCCCTTAACATCGGAGCTTTAGCGTTTAAAGTCTTTCGACTACGATAACTACGTTACGATAATTAACGTAGTTCAAGTGGATTCTGATGCTCCGCGCTGATTTCCAGCCCTGCACGCTAGTAAAGTGCTCGTGCACTCACCGTCAATCAGCTGATTCTGCTGCAGGAAATAATAAAACCGAAATGCAATCTTATTGAACGTAAAGTGATCCACATCAGTCCAAAGCGGGTATGAACAGACGGTTTTCCCCGCTGCAGAATCAGCTGATTGACAGTGATCGCGTGGACGCATGTTAAAGAATATGTGTTTATAAGAGTCAAATATAGCTCACATTTTTAATTAAAACTACAATAATGTATTAAGAGAATATTTAAAAAAACAACAAAAAAATTGTGATCAATATTATGATGTTATATCACTGTAAGCATGGTCTTTAAAATGTTCATCTGACCTTTTTTTTCACTAAACATGAATAAAGTCAGTTTGTAAAGCATATCTTTTGGAATTACTGTTGTCCGTTTAGATAAAAGGTCAGAAAGTCAGGACTGTCAAAAAAAAAAAAAAAAAATAGATAAAAGGACTGTTGATGTTTTCTAGTATCAGTGGCGGATGTAGCATTTTGGGGGCCCCAGCAAACAACAACATGGGGGCCCTCTGCAGCGGATATAATAGATATTATTTAACCCTTACCTATATTGAAATGTGGAACACATTTGACCAGCCAAAGGTTGTTTTTTGGCCCACCAAGTGATTGCTGCGCAAGCTGCAGAGTGTGTAGTTAAAACCCTTTAACACAGATCATGTTGCATGGAACACATTTACACAGGCTCTCTTTAAATTACCGTAATTCCTGACCGGTTTGCTCTATTTGAAAAATTCCAACAGTTTCTGTTGGCTGAGACATTGCGATTTCTTATCAATATTGTGTCATTACTGTAATCTTACCCAGAAGCCTGAGAGGAGCTCCTTTGTTTACTGGTAAGACAGATGGAGCGGTGCAGAGAGCGGAGCGGTCGAAAAGAGTTTTTATAACGGCAAAAAAAATAAGAACGATGTCTGAAAGACGACCATCCTGAGATAAAAAAAACCTCCATGAAGTTTCAGAGAAGACTTTGAGACCGAAGGAGCAACAGAAGAAGTCATTTTTGGCGAACAAGCAAATTAAATGTGATTAAAAAATAATTTTTATTGGGTTCCAAATTAAATACATTTAATACTTTTGATAGTATTTTTTTTTCACCCATTGAGGTCATCACGTAAAACTGACCTGTTCTTCACCCCAGAGAGTTTGTTTGTCTGAAACGTCCTAATTCTAAGCCGAGGACAGTAACGCCAGAGCAGCTGCATGTGTTTGTGAAAGGCTCCCCGTGTTCTATTATGGGCATCTTAACCCGGCGTCCTCGTCCAGGCGTTTAGCGCAGCGTCATTAGAGCCTCTCCTCATAGGATCAACAAAATTAGTGGTTTGAACATTTTCCAAGCAGCAGCTGCTGTTCGTGTGAGTGCACACTGATGTTACAAATGAACTGCAACTCAAGAAAGGTGACAGGCGGGACTCCAGGTATCATCAACACGCTTAATGATGGTTCTAAGCGCAACCCCGTCGGTAACACTGATACCTACTCCACCTGCAGTTATGTAAGAGCACTGCTGCATGCTCATGCTATTTTAGGTTACATAGTTCAACCATGCATACATCAACAGGTCATTCAATTGGCAACCAAAAGTTTAAACCTGAAAACCTTCTATTTAAAAAAAACATAAAATATACCGATTCTAAAGTATGGATTGCACCAACTGCCCCACTTTTTTTTCTATAACAAATTAATCCTCTTACAAAAAAAAAAAGCTTTATTGAACTGACTTTTCATTTGAAAATAATGCTTCCTCGTGTGTCTTTTCTCTAAAGGGGATGTTACATGAATGTGGCTGAATGGAAGAAAGAATGATCCAGTGAAATCATTGCAAATGTTGCTTTGTAGCCTAAAACAGTCTGCCCTACTTTTTTTTTTTTTGTGATAAGAAGATCCAATATCTCATTTATTTCCCTAAAGCCACCCCCCTTCCCCCCACAAGATGTTGAATGATAGAGCCCCTGGCCACCGAGCGTCTCTGCGCAGTTGGTGACCGAGTCCCGGAGTTTAGCAGACCCAAACCGCCCAACTCAGCCTTCTAAAATGTAGCTTTGTTATTTTTCTTGAATCCGTGGCAAAACAAAGCAGTTTGTTTGAGAAAATTTCGACCACAATTAAACTAATCAATTATAAATCAATAAGTTCTTCTGGTGTTTGACAGGTGGAGACACTCGCCAACTCTGGGTTCTGCTGGTTCTATAATTTAACCAGTTTTTTAGCGTTTAGGGAAATAAAGGGAGGGCGACTGGTGCATGGGATGGAATTAAGGTGTTTGAGGAGCGTAGATCCACTAATAATCTGCTATAGTATATCATTCTTTATCACTTTATCGATATCACAAGAACATGTAATTTTTTTTTAAAATTGTTCCTAAAAGTAGGGCAGACTGTTTTCGGCTTTCGCAGTATTTCTTGTCTTTCAATTTTTTTCTTTGTGTCCATCCCTGTATTCTCTCTTCTCCCCCCTTCATCTTCAGGAACTGTTGGTTTATTATGAGGGAAATCTCTGCTCTTGAATTTGAATTGAGAGGCTTTAGAGTGAGTGACTCAGTGTTGGATAATCAAATAGGCTTCTGTATTATGGCTCTGAGAGAACCCTCCAGGTTTGTAGCCCATCAACACTGATCCCACCCTGCAAAATCCAAGCTGTATGCTTGTGTTGTGTGAAGTGAAAAGGCCTAAAGGTGACAAACATATGAAGATGTATGTTTAAAGCTACGTTCACACCACCCTGGACATTTTTGTTTTTTGTCAGCTCATTTCGATTGTTTGCTTACCCTAACTTGTTTTGTATGAACAAATAAAGTTAAAAAAAAAATCTGATGCTGCATTCACACCAGCCTTGGCAACAGGTGTTTAAGCGACTACTTCCAATAAAAAGTCAACGTAAACACATGGAACACACATACTTCTGTGTTCAAATCTCTTGCATTCCTATGTAGCTATGCAAAGGCTGTACATACAAAACATGTGGCTGAGTCAAAGGTCAGACTTTGACTCTGATTTGGTATTGGGATATGGATGGCGACCCTTTTCAATCATGGAAGTGCCAACTGTTTGAAAATTGACCATAAAGGAAAAAATATTTATTGCTGTTTTTTTTACAACAAGTCTTTCATATATCGATTATCGATTATCGATAAGGTTATCGATAAGGTTATCGATAAGGTTATCGATTATCGATAAGGTTATCGATAAGGTTATTGATAAGGTTATCGATTCCAGAAAACCTTAGATCTGCTGAAACACTCAGTGTATTTAAATCCAGGTTAAAGACTCACCTGTTCTCAGTTGCATTTGATTAATATGTATTCAAAAGTTTACGTCCGCACTTTTTATCTATGCTTGTTTTAAATTAAAATCTTTTTACTTTCTTTTAATTTTATTTTAATGATTTGAATAATGAATGACATTTTTACTATTTCTTTTGATTGTTTCTTTTAATGTTTTATGTAAAGCACTTTGAATTGTCTCTGTACATGAAATGTGCTATACAAATAAACTTGCCTTGCCTTGCCTTGCCTATCGGAATAAAGCTGTGAAAGAAAAAGCATGGAGCAAGATTTGCACCGCTTCGACGTTTTGCAACAAACCTCTAGTACATGTGCTAGTAAACAGTAAAAAAAAAGTCGCTGCTCCCTGGTCATCTAGTCTGAACACCAAATACATGTAAGAATGCACATTTTGCGAGTTCTTAACGCACATCACGTCTGGTGTGAACATTGGATAAGACTGGAGGGAGTTATTTCCTTCCTTTATAGTCATTCATATTCTACACTAAAACAACCATTTTAGCATTATTTCAGTTTCCATTTCCACTGTTCAAAAGGTGCAGTTGAGTCAGTTTTACCTTCTCCTCTTTTCCTCGTCTCCTGTAATGAGGTCTGACCTTCTCCGCACTGACATGAGAACTGCATGTTGGGTCATTATTTGTCCGAGTGCAGCAGCAGACAAGTGGATGTCAATTTTCATAAACATACATAAAGGCCGTGTGTGCCACAGAGAGGTTTGACTATTTCCATTCTCCTTCTGTTCCATCCATTTTTGATCCCAACATTTGAGCTCTGGCTTCTTCTCCACTGGATAGAAGAAGAAAGATTTTAAAGCAAAATAAAGAGTGGATAGTGTAAATTGATCAGAAACATTAGAGGGAGAGTTGCTTATGATCAGAACTGAGAACCCCTTGTACCTTCCTGAGCGATTTTGATGGACAGACAGATACATCATTAAAGTAATTGGCTGCTTAAATGTCAGTACAGGCTCAGAAACTATCCGCCCACACCTTCCTTTTTCCTGTGATTTTACTTCCCGTTCTTCCTTTTTTTTTCTTTCACCATTAGATGGTAGTTTTGATGGACCCCATGGAAGACCCTGATGACGTCCTGCGTGCCAACCGCTCCAGAGAGAAGACATACTTGTTTGACGTGGCATTTGATTTTTCCGCCAGTCAAGTGAGTCTGACGTTAACTGCATAAAACAGAACCTGCAGCTTTTTTCTTAGTTAATGTGCTTTTATCTCCTGTTTAGGAAGAGGTGTACCGAGCTACAACCAAAGACCTGATTGAAGGCCTCATATCAGGATACAACGCCACAGTGTTTGCATACGGACCCACAGGTTTGTGCTGACTGGCTGTACACGGCAACGCGTGCTCCCGTCGTTTGCTAATGTGCTTGAAGGACGATGAGACATCCTGGTGGCACGTGTACCTCTGCCACTTATGAGTTATGCCCTGCTGTTGCATTTCAAGAAGCGATGAAGGACTGGTGGAGTGCTGTCAGTACATTAAGTCCTACTCAAAGGAGCAAAAGATGTTCCAAAAGCTGTTGAATTTGCCTTGCACGCACTCTTAAATTAGAATTTTAAAATGATATGATTCCCATTTGTTACAGCAGCTTACCATTACACAGATAGATATTTAAAATTCAAATCAATTCTGTTTATTTTTTAAATGACATACAGTATTATTTTGTTTCTCGTCAGGGTGTGGGAAGACCTACACCATGTTGGGGACAGACAAAGAGCCCGGCATTTACGTCCGAACGCTCAACGACCTGTTCCACGCCATCGAGGAAACCAGTGACGACATGCTCTACAGCGTCTCCATGTCTTATCTCGAGGCAAGTCTCCAAAAATCAACATGAATTCAAATGAATCCAGCACCAAACTTCATAGCTTCTGCTGTGAATGCACAGAAAAGCAGCAGCAGCAGGAGCCTGGACTGACAAAAATGTTCATATCAGTCACAAAAGCTTTCAAAAACACAAAGAATTTGTTGTGAGCCACTGTGGAAGCTGAAAAAAATTTGGCGTTTCCAGTCATCAGCTGGTCTGGCTTTAGTTTAAGCTTTTTTGGCCAATGCTTTTATGTTTAGTTTTTCTGGTTCCTACTTTTTAGTCAGTTCAGGGCCAGATCCTCCATTTTTTTTTTACTTTTTTGTTCTCTTGTGTTTGAGTTTGTTTTTTTTTTTTTGTTACATTTAGAGTCCCACTCCAACAAATTGTATCCATTGTAAAGATTAAGATTAAGAAAACCTTTATTAGTCCCACGGTGGGGAAATTCCAATATGCAACAGCACAGGTAGTCAGAATAAGTAAGGATAAGAAATAAAAAATAAATAAAAATAAAATGAAATATACATATATGGAGCCAAAGTGGTGGGATACCCTATGCATTGTAAAAAGAGCTGAGCAGTAAACATTTTGACAGTTATTGACCAGTTAGTTTGAATTGCAAGTGGATGCATCAGAATGGAGCGAAGCAGTGAGACTTTGGCCCCGCCCTTTTCTCTTGGCAAAAGGGAGCTATTTCAAACAGTATTTTTTTTCATCGGATCCATCACAATTTGAATGAAGTAATACACAGAAATGCAGCTTTATCTTTAAGTTAAGTTTTTTTTTTCATTTTGCACTCCTGTGGGACCAAACTGGATAATTAAGAATCTAAAGCATTAAGTTCAAGTTATCTTTTTATTTTTAAGTCATGATTCAGCTCATTAGTTACATTTCCAAAATCGTGTGTCGTCCACATGTGGTTGCTCAAGACTCCCGACAGCTTTATTTATTCAGATGTGATTAAAAAAAAAAAAGCTCATGTATTAGTGTTTTAGGTTCCTATAACTCTATATTGATTAAAAATATGCTACACAAACATTGGAGCTTCCCTATGTAGATTAATGTTAGAATGCTGTTTTTATTCCCTCAAAAACAGAACAACTGTCAGACTTTATTTTGATGCTTTCAAACTGACAAAAAAGACTGTAATTGGTGCAGAAATAAAAAAGGAATAATTTAGCTGTAGAAAAATGTGACAGCCAAATAAAAAGGGATGACGAATGACTAATAAAGTCTTGAAACCATGTAAAGATGTGAAGAACTGTCAGTCCATACATTGTTGAGCACAGACTCATCTCATTCATCCCGTTTTGTGTCTGTGATTATCGCTGTGCAGCACCTGTACAAAATGTTCCTATGACACATAAAACATGGAACTGAAGCTTTCTGACGTTTATTGATCCTATCTGGATGAAGCTCCACTCCAAAGTCCACGGTAGATGTGTGTTTGCTGTTTTACCGGTCAATCCGTTTCCACAACTACGTCCACATTTAGAGGTTTAATGGCATCTTAATGCGCGATTGAGCAGAATGCAAACATCAGTTCCTTTCCACGTGTTGAAACCTCTTTCACACACAAGGTTTCAGAATTATGCCTACAATGTATAGAATATAGGAGACTAACTCTTAGCAAAACCAATCTTTTTTTAATCCAGGCTTTCACAAAGATTTACTCGTCTTGTTGATATTTTCCTTTTGATTTTTAAGCTAAGACATATGTAAAAAAAGAAGTCGGATTTTTATATTTACAGTATATCTGGAAACAGCCTTTTAAAGGTTTGTTTGTACTGTCAAAGATAACAAAAATTTTCAATGTCAGACTACATAAAAGCACGATCTTTGTGATCTTGCTAGAAAAAAATATCCTAACATTTCCAGACTGATGGAAGATTGTCATCTAGTGGACAATTTCTAGTATGTCATTAAAAAAAATAATAATAATAATTTGAAAGGCTTTCAATATTTTCATTGGAGGCTTTTGGTGTTAGGCAAGCATCAAATTTACAGTTTTAATAGAGTAAAAAGTACTTCCACCTGCCACCCAACAAGTTTTTTAATTAATAACTTGAGTAAAAAATGGGTCCGGGAATCAATCAAAGAAATTAACTAATTAATCGCAAACCTGGGGGAGAAATTAATTGCGATTTATTAAAAAAAAAAACGATCTCAATTAGTGTTTTTTTTTTTTTTTTAATCACAGTATATCATATTTGTGAATAATCACAATATGAAATCACACACTGAACTCTATATTTAAAACATGTATTTTTAATTAATCCTGTCAAACAAGTAAAAAAATTATTCAGATTAATCAAACTTTTGGTTTGTCCGCTGTTTTTTAAAAAAGCAATCTAAACCAATAAAAATAACAAGAACAAAGTACTAAAAACTGACTGAATATTCATGACCATGATGTAACCGAGATAACACCCAATGAAGTGTTTTAACGCACGCCGAGGAAGCCTGAGCCATCCTAGTGAAAGTGGAGGGCTGTATCTTTGCAAGGTGTAGTTAATTTGTGTTAAAAAATATGAACGCGTTCATTCTTTTTGATTAATCACTTGAATTAACGTGTTAATGTTAGTTTTGATAGTTTTGCACCAATTTTGAGCTCTAATCTTTTGATCTTAGAGAAAAAGAACAATTAAGTTAGAGATTTCTATCTTATGTTTTTACTTTTGTCACTATAGATCTACAATGAAATGATCCGTGACCTCCTGAACCCGTCGTCTGGTTTCTTAGACCTCAGAGAAGACTCAAAGGGCGTCATTCAGGTCGCAGGCATCACTGAGGTGTCCACCATCAACGCTCAAGAGGTCAGAAAACAGCTGACTCTGCACAGACTGACACTGCTTTTTCAACAAAAACACTGACTCATTCTCTTTTAGATCATGGAGTTGCTTGTGAAGGGCAACAAGCAGCGCACGCAGGAGCCGACCGCGGCCAACCAGACATCGTCTCGCTCCCACGCCGTGCTGCAAGTGGCGGTCAAACAGCAGAGCCGCTCTCGCGACGTCTCACAGGAGGTCCGCTTCGCTCGCCTTTTCATGATCGACCTCGCTGGCTCGGAACGAGCAGCACAGGTGTGTGGACAGCAACATAACATCTGCACAGGTGGAGGTTTTCTTTGAAATCTCTGTTTGTGGGAGGAGCCTTTGAACAATTTCAGAATGTGTCCAAGAAAGAGGCATTGCACATCATTTTTGTTTTCTCAATACGGGCAGAAAACAGGGCTCGTTAAGCCTCAGTTAATATCCCATAGTCTTTTTTGTTTACAAGCTCTCCTGCTAGCTTACAGCTATTTGTTTCACCAGATGTGGCCTAAGACTCCTGTGACATATCAGTATGACATTTCTATATATTTTGGTTGGATTTGATGTCAGTTTAAAACTGTAGTAAAATAAAAAACCAGCACATTAGTCCTTAACACCATCATTTTATACACATACTTTTTTCAGTAGATTCCTTGCCAATCAAACACTCCTTGATAAAGATGAATTCGGTAAAACACAGGTGTTTTTCATAAATATATACACATTTTATAGACAGAAATCTGACTGAAATACCACAATTAATAGGTCTTCAAATTAGTGCATCCAATTCTCAAAAGATTGTTTTGATTATTAATCTAATTGTTGATTTGTTCCATGTCATAAAGCAGGGGTTCTTAAACTTAGCTTCAAAAATTATTTGTCACTTGTAGTAACTGATCATTTTCCAAAAAAAAAAAAAAAAAAAGCAACTTTTGGCTGGTAGACTGAAATAAAACTGTCCGATCTGAACAACTGGGCAGTTGAACAACAAAGGGAACCTTAACTGACCTATCAAGCAAAACTAAGCCTTTTATTCTTGGGTCCAGAGACATAACTAAAAGGGAATTTTTGCACATAGTCTCGCTCCAGCACTTTGATCCAGGTGGCTGTCAACCAACAGTTTTGCACAAAGTCTTCAAATTTAAATTTTTATGCATATTTAGGTATTGGCTCCATGTGCTTTTTTAAACTCCTCCCACAATCCAAAAACAAGCATGTCAGACTGAACATATCTAGAAGGGAGGCGTTACAGTATTTGAGTTGTTCCGTAATGAAGTGTCAACAAATAAAGCGATATTTGAAGACTGAGAGCAAGGTTCTTCAATTTTGCCCAAATTAGTGTTTTTATTTGTTCCTATTTCCACAATCTGATCACAGTTTTGTTCCATACAGTAAAAGTCCTTGAGCTGCTAAAAAAATGACCATTAGCCTTCATTTGAGACCAAAAAAAAAGATGGAAACCTTTTATCTTCCAATCATTTGTTGTGTCAACCAACAGGGCAAAAGGGACTGCTATGCATGGGGGAAAGAAAAAAAGAGGGGAAAGAGAGGGGGGGAAAGGAATTTTTTTTTTTTTTTTTAAATCGGCTCAAATCAAGGCTCGACTTTAAGTATTCCACAAAAGACAACAAAATTAGTTTATAGACCAACTTTTCTTTGTGTCATGTTGCCAAAAACTTTATATTAAAAAAATATATATATCCAATTACATAAAATCCAGTTTTCTTCTTTTATCTAGAACTACACTGAATGGTTCAAGGCTAGACTTGAAGTATTCCACAAAAGACAACAAAATCAGTTTATGGACCAATTAAATTATTTTTATTGAACAACACTTAACACTTTTTTACTGCTCACTTGTGTTGTTTTTTTTAATAGAGGCTTTCCAGTCTTCCTCAGTTTGTCCAGAGGCTGGACAGTACCAGTTTCCTCTGAATTGTGTATGGCCAGTTGTTTTATTTTTTGGCTGTCCACACTTTTTGCATTCATACTGGTATGAGTTTTTAGTGTGGCGCTTTTTAGGGGGCTCCCCTCTAGCCTCCCGTTCCTGGTCTTCAGCTGCTGCCTTTCTGTGCCTCCAGTCACGTTGGCGACTCTGAGGAGCTCCTGAAGATTGAGTGGGGTTGAAGGGAGTCTGGATTTCAGATGCTGGGGGCCTCAGGGCTGAGGACGGCTGAGCTGGGGGCCGACCAAGAGGAGCTAGGGTGGGACCAGACTGGAATGGGGGCCAGAAATATGGCATGGGAGGCATCGGCGTCTGATGGGGTGGAAAAGCTCCTGGAACTGCTGAGGAGTATGTTTGCCATCCCTCTGGACCTGGAAACGCAAATGTCTGTGTCACTGGAAAATTACATTTTTGGAGGAATTCTGCATACGACATGAGCAAACCGTCTTGGTTCAGTAACTGACCAACTAACAAAATTTCTCTATCAAACCATGGGCGACAAAACAGGGATTTATTTTTGTAAAGGATTTCTTTATTATTCCAAATAAAATACCTGTGTGGGCTAAAATTGTGTTTATAAATCAACATCCAAGATAACAGAGCTTGCTTATGGAATTCAGCTAATTTTAAGGGAATTTTAACAACAGAAAAATTACACTTGAGAAGAAAATGTATACCACCAAGATTGTTAAACAAAAATGTCGGAAAAGCATTCCAGATGCTGTCATTATTTTTCAAAAATTCTATAATCCATTTAATTTTAAAGGTATTGTTGATGGTAGTGAAGTCGAGCACCTCCAAACCGCCTTGATCTCTACAACCGGTAATAACATTTTTCTTAAGATAATGGGGCTTTTTCCTCCAAATATAGTCATATAGCAATTTATCCAATTGATTAATTGTATTTTTTGGAATGTCAAG
Source organism: Oryzias javanicus (assembly GCA_003999625.1). Lineage (NCBI taxonomy): Eukaryota > Metazoa > Chordata > Actinopteri > Beloniformes > Adrianichthyidae > Oryzias > Oryzias javanicus. Next base: position 16,745,921 of record CM012455.1, on the reverse strand, counting down.
TGATAAGGCAACATACACAGATCTTGATATGCCTTCTGCTTTTGATATTAAGACCCTACCAAATAAAGATAAAATCTCTCATCAACCATGAATTTAACTTAGCTTGAGTTTTTTTTATAATTGGATCAAAATTTAATTTGTGACGTTCCTCTTTATCTTTACAAATAACAATTCCAAGATAGGTTACTTTTTCACTAATTGATATCCCTTCAAAACTACCTAGATTACAATTTTTCAGTGGGAACAGAACAGATTTATTAATATTCATTTTTAATCCTGAGACATCGCTAAACTCTTTAATGTAGTTGATTGCAGTTCTTATTTGATTTGAATCTTTTAAGAAGATTGCTGTGTCGTCTGCTAATTGGCAAATTTTAAATTTTTTACCAACAGCATTAATACCTTGAAAGGGAGACATTTTTGTGTGCGTGGCCATTGTCTGAGCAACTAACAAAAACAAGAAGGGTGATACTGGGCAGCCTCGTCTAATACCACGTGAAATGTTAAATCTTGCAGACGTTCCTGTTTTAAGTTTTACGGAGCTAGAACAACCATTGTATAGTGTTTGAATAGCATTATGAAAATAACTTCCAAAACCAAAAAAGGAAATAGTTTTTAAAATAAAATTGTGTTCAATGGCGTCAAAAACCTTAAAAAAAAATCAATGAATAATATGAAGCTGTCATCTGGTAAGAGGTAACTGTAATCTATCATATCTAATATTAAACGTATGTTATTACTTATATGTCTTTTGATCATAAAACCTGATTGTTCTTCATCGATTATTTGATCTAATCCATACTTGAGTCTTCTAGCAAAAATTAAAGCAAACAATTTTGCATCGTTGTTTAATAAACTAATGGGTCTCCAATTTTCAATTCTTAATTTATCCTTATTAGATTTGGGAATTAAAGTGATGACACCCTGTATCATAGTCGGTGGAAGTTCACCTTTTTCAATGGCTTCTTCAAAAACAGCAAGTAGGAAGGGAGAAAGTTTATCATTAAATGTTTTATAAAATTCTCCAGTTAAGCCATCATTCCCGGGAGCTTTATTCTCTTTCAAATGTCTTATACATTCCACCAGTTCAGGTAAGCATAGCTTTTCATCACATATTTTCTTAAATTCTTCGTTGATTTTCTTAGCATTTGTGGAGATGTTGTTCAAAAAAAGCATCTATGCCTGAACCTGTGGATTTGGACGTGTATAAATCCTGATAAAAATCTGAAACATGCTTTGAGATTACCTTCTGATCATTGGTGATGCTTCCATTGACTGATAAATTACAGATTGTATTAAATTCAGCATTCCTCTTTTCTAATCCAAAAAAATACTTTGTATTCTTTTCTCCCTTCTCAAGCCATTTACGTCTAGATCTAACAAAAGCCCCTTTAGTCTTTTCCATGTATATGTCATCTAGTTTACTTTGTAATTGAATCAGATTTCCTTTCTCCTGTTCACTTAGATCACCATCTGATCTTATCTGCAAACTTAAAATTGCTCTAATAATTCATGATTCATTTTCTCTCTTTTGCTTTGCCAACATCTTCCCTTTTTTACAGGCCATTTTACGAATTTCAAACTTTGTAAGTTCCCAATTTTTCCCATATTTACCAGAAGTACAAGCTTGTTTCCAAAATTTTTCAATGATCCTACTAATTTCTGATTTAATGTCTGAGTTATTAAGTAAAGTATTGTTCAATTTCCAGTAACTAGGATTATTGTGATCTTGAAAACAATCACTCAGAGAAATTTTAATGAGAATAAGTTTATGATCAGTTAATATGGCTGGTTCAATTTCCACATCTTTGACCTTTTCAACAAGGTAATTGGAAATTAGCCAAAAATCTATGCGGGATTGCAAAGTGAGACTTCTGTTGTTCCAGGTGTACATTCTCTGTATTTTGAATCTTTCTCGCCAAATATCAACAAGTCCTAAACGCAGACATATACTTCTAAGTTCACAATTGGTACTCGTAGTTTTTGGAGGCCATCTATCCATATCATTGTCAAAAACTGTATTAAAGTCTCCTCCCCATACAATCTTAGCTTGTGAGAATTTTAAATTCAGTTGACATATCCTTGCTTCTATAGTTCTGAACAGGTTTTGATTTCTAATTTTATCATTGGTGACAAACATTAATCATTATAAATTGTTTCTGGTCAATTTCACTCACTAAAATAATGAATCTCCCTGAATCATCTTTTTCATTATAAAGTATTCGACCTTTAAATTCCCCTTTTAAGATAGCTACACCTGCTGAACGGTTGCTTCCATTGGAAAACCATATTTCACTACCCCATTGGTTTTTCCAAAAAGATTCATCTGCTGTACATGCATGAGTTTCCTGAATAAAATAAAAGTCTGCTAATCTATTTCTGCAATACAAATATAAAGCTTTCCTTCTAAAAATATCTCTTAATCCCCTGGCATTAACTTAACAAATATAAAGAGACATAAAATAGAAAGTGTACTAGTGTAACTGTAGCGTTTTTCATAGGCAACAGGAATTCTGCCTAAATAAATCAAGCTTTTACATTGACCATTTTCTTTTCACAATTGGGTTAAACAAAATGATCATATTTAAATGTAATTTATTAAACTTTTAACCTTTCCCTCCCAAAAAATAAATAAGAAATAATAATTGCATTAATTACCATATCAAAATAAAAGAGAACTCAAATAACTTTGTAAACAAATCGTGAACGTTTTAAGTTCGGCTGACAATTCCACATTTATGTGGGTCGGATTTCTTTACCGTCGTTGGAAGCTTTCGCCCCGCTGAAGTAAGCCGTCTTGCCCTCCTTCCTCGCCTGCTCCACCGCGGGCCACAGACGACTTCTGGCTTCTCTGTCCCCAGCTGTGAGATCCTCGAGCCACAACCCGTGAGTTTTCAGGAAAATACTTTGCTTGGCGTGTTTCCAGACGAGATCCCTCGCCGTTCTCGAGATGAATCTGATGAGTATGGGTCTTGGTTTAGCCCGCTGGTCTTCCCCGGTCCTGAGCCGTCCGAGTCGGTGTGCGATGTCCACCGCTGTCACCTCGTTCCTCTGCTCCTCCGGCACCGCAGCTCTACAGATCTCCGTCACTTTTTCTTTCACTTTCTCGAGAGAGTTTTCAGCCACTCCGTGAAGCCGCAGGCACCACCTGCGGCTGTATCGCTCTTGGTCATTCACACGTTGCTCCAGATCTGAAGTTTTTTTCTTCAATTCTATGTTTTCTTTTTTCAAAGTCTCATTTTCTTTTTTAAGATCCAGCACATCAGCATGAATCGAGTTTAAACTTTCACAAATACTTTCAATTTCTTTGGAGTTGTTCTTTATCATAGCTTCCAGGTGGTCTGCTCGGGTATTGATTTTGTCAGAGAGAGTTTGAATAATTGCGTTCTGGACTTCCATTAAGCTCGGCTCGGTTGTCACAGCGGGTTCATCATTTTTCTGCTTTTTTGGTGCAGGGGTCTTACTTGGCGTAGTTGGGGTGGACACGTTCCGTCCTCCACTTGGCGCTTTAGAGGAGTAAGAATGAGTTTCCTCAATTCTTGGTTTTTCTTTGGCGTGGTCCACTTCCATGCCTTCCAGTACAGACATGTGCTTCCTTGTTGCCATTTTGCTAACAACTTTTCAGAAATTTAGTCACGTTCAAACCAATTTTTTGAGCTCTCAAAAATAATTTCACGATTCAACAAACAAAAAAAAAAGTCTATTTTGGGGGAAGTGCTTGCATTAATGGTCTAAATCCAGCAAGAAATCCTGTTGCCGTACCTCCACTCAAGAAACAGGTCTTCTCAGCACGCCATCTTGGTCAACCCCCCACTTTACAGCTGAGTCCGGTTCATACGTTTCAAATCTGATGACGTCAGCGGAGAGGCGGGATTGACGCTATCCAATAGCGCAACAGTACAGCGGAGGGCTTTATCTATCCATAGATATAATAGAGGTAGATGCCGCATCGACCGCTAGCCGCGGGGCCGCCATCTTGGACCGGTCATCCACTCCACTGGATGCTATCTGTTTGGCAGGCGCCACGAAGAGTTCTCGCGCTTAATCAATGATAACTCGCTGAATACTAAACTGATTTTCACACTTTTTTTTTTTTTTGCTGCAAACAACAAACATGTAGCTATGATGCAGTACACATGGTTTGGCATATTTTACCATTTTTTGTGGGCTGAACAGTCATATAATATACTGAAATAGTTATGTCTGGTGAGTTTTTACCAAAATACTAACACATGAAGTAAAAAGTAAAAAGAACAAAAACAGGAAAAATAAATCCTCAGCTATTTCAATATATGATAAGAATATTTATGTTTTCAATATATATATATATATAATGTTCAGAAACTGTCCATTCTTCCTCTTTTTTCCCATAAATCCCATACATTGTTATTCACAATCACCATTTCCCAATCAAAAATTGTTTAAATCATAATTTTATCATCCCATCTTATATTTTGACAACAGCTTCTATTTAATTTTGATAGTGAATAGTTTGATGTCCACACATTTTTGTATTAACTCTACAGTTTAATCCCACACACTGATACACAAACTCTAATAGTTTGAATTACGGTTGTTTAAAAATACCACATCCCCTCAGTGAATAATCTCTGTCCCCTTAACTGTTTCTAAATATTATGGGGTCAAACTTTATTGCTAGCTTTATAGAGAATTTTTGCTGTATCAACATATTAACACAAAATATTTGATTCATTAGAACTAAGAATTAACATGCTGGTATGACCCCAGTCTCCAGCATTATGAACAGTCCTTATTGCAAGTTTTGAAGGTTGAGAGGCCTTGGAAGTTGCTCATGAAGCTTTACATGAGCTAAAAGAGGACTGCAGAGCTTTCTTCTTGCGGTAAGTTTGGCAATGTTGTGCAGCTTATTTTCATAAACACAAACCAATACAAGTAGGAATGATGGTTGTCTATCAAACTGTGTCCCCGCTATGTGTTCCCCGAGCAGAAGAACGTCCTCTGTTCCAATCTCCTCCAGGTGGATGTGTGAGACTGTTGACACCTTTGGAGCTTGCTTTGTAGAGGCCTGGGGAATCCCCCTCTCTGCAGCTCTCAGCACGTCACTGGGTTTAATCTGGGTAACGGCAAACGAGGGAGATTATAATGTCCAGGGTCATTCTGATATGATATTAAAACAGAAATACTCACATCATTAGGGCTGATGTTGAGAGGGTCAGGTTCAAGTCTCATTCTGAGAGGGCTGTGACATGTTCTCTTCAGCTCTTCTGGAGGTATGTGTGGCCTGCCCTTTCTGGATAAAATGGAGAAGCATAATAATTATAAATTAATCTTCATTTTTTAAATTCATTTTAACCATAGAACTATTTTTCGACTTTTCCCTCCTTAAGGCTACTTCTTCCTCACATGGGAAACTTTAGATATCTAATACCAGTCATATACCTTTTATTTATACTGTAGCATTATTGTGTCAGTTGTAATCTAAGTTATTGTAATGGAATATATGAGTTAAAAAGTCCCAGTTAGCCTTCATAGCTGGGGGAAACAGCTGCACTAGATATAGCCTATAGCTGACATTAGCTGACTAAGATTTCGCTGGTACACATAACAATACAGGGATATTATCGCTTATTAAAAAAAATATAACCAATAAAAACGTTCAAACTTACCCGTGAAAAGTAATCCCCCGAGCCCTGCTGTCAATAGTCCGCATATTTGAACTCGAATGCGCCACTCAATGCACATGCTTCTTGTATTTATCTTCTTTATTTCTGTTTATCTTGGCGACTGGACGACCGGTCCAAGATGGCTGCCGCATTTCCTGCGCCCCGGCAGCCAGTGCGGCATCTAATGAATATATAATATCTATGTATCTATCCACCTTATTCCTATGCCCCATGAGCCTTTGCGTGAATTATGGGGGATACATACTGATGTGTTGTTTCTACAGGGTTGTTTCTACAAGTCGAGTTGGATCTCTCTAACGTCTCTTTTCACAAACTTGAAAGTTAAAATTTTTTTTTTAATTCTGTTGCAGACTCAGAATAGAGGTCAAAGGTTAAAAGAAGGAGCCCACATTAACCGCTCCCTGCTCGCTTTGGGCAACTGCATCAACGCTCTGAGTGACAAAAACGGAAGTAAATACGTCAACTATCGAGACAGCAAGTTAACTCGTCTCCTGAAGGTAACGCAGCTCATTTCTGAAGATCTTCACCTTTATATTTTTGCACGTTTTAAACATTCTCCGTCTGTTTTAGGATTCCTTGGGTGGGAACAGCCGAACGGTCATGATCGCTCATATCAGCCCGGCATCGACAGCTTTCGAGGAGTCCCGGAACACCCTGACGTACGCTGACCGTGCCAAAAGCATTCGAACGCGGGTACATTTAAAAACTACAGGTCAGAGCTGGATTTGATTTGACAGAGTTTGATGATGACATGTTTGTCTTTGGCGGTTTTAGGTGAAGAAGAACCTGATGAACGTGTCCTACCACATTGCTCAGTACACCAACATCATCTCAGACCTGCGCTGCGAGATCGAGAGGCTCAAAAAGAAGATCGCAGAGCAGTCGAGCCGACAGCTCAGCTCCGAGCGAGCTGACATCCGCAACATCCAGGGTACAGTTTAATGAATTATTCTGATTATTTCAAGCTGGCCGTTAAAGTCTCTTAAGACTGTAACCGTAGGTTCCTGAACGCACCATCAGTATGGCGGCAGCATAAGACCGGAGCTCCCCAAAGTGAAAGTTATTTAGCCCCATATATCCGATTCAAATACCGCATTGGAAATACAAAGTTAATGTAAAGGTAGGGGCATTGATTATGAAAAGAGGAAAAAGTAGAAAATCTTCAAGAAAAGCAGTACTGGACATCAAAGACGCCATCGTGCACTTGAACGAAGCGATTAAGCTAGCCGAGCAGGCAGGCAAAACCATAGATATAATAGAATATATAATATCTATGGGCAAAACGACCAAGTGTCACCGCCAGACCGGTACCTGGAAGCAGGACAGGTACCACGCATGCGCGGAAGACGTCACTTCCGCTAAAGCATTTACGATAGATCATAGACTGTAAAAACACTGGACAAAACAAGCAATGAGGTCTCCCATTGGAAATGCATTACCTCCTCTCCTCGCGAAAGTAGGCCGCCGCTTTCACCGTCACTTCCTGAAACGGCTATCGCCATTTTGCAAACGATCATCAGCGATTGGTCCGAGTCTCTGTGAGTCATGGAATCTATAGGAAGTGCCTTCAACCAATCTAAAGTGAGTTTATTGTGAGTCTCCGCCTCTTTCCACGCCTCTACCACGAGACAACGGAGTGTAAACAGCTTCCACTTTAATAACGGCGGCTCGAGAGAATCGTACAAGTCATTGTTCAAGTCTTTGAGGGAGAACCATTCCAACATTTGATTCTGCTGTTAACCTTTCCTGCTTCCTCGTCCTGACCGTGGTCGGGGGAGAGCAGGGGAGCTGCTGCAGCTCCTCAGGGGAACGTCCTCGTGGTTAAACCCACGGGTGTTTGGTTCTGCAGGCAGATACACCCACTAGCTGCGTTTCCATTACACTTTTGCGCAAAACTTTATCGAAATTTCTAGAATTTCGATAAAACACTGTTTCGAAAAAACAGCGTTTCCATTAAATCATGATTATGCGAAAAACTCGAAGTAATTCCCGCGATAAGTCATTAAAAAAAACATGGCGACGGATATAAACACTATTTTGATGTGCAGTAGATTCATTCACATTTCTGCCACGGCGCTAGCTCTCATCCTTGCCATTCAGAGAAGACGTCTACGTCTGATCCGAGCCTTGGAGCGGCAGGCTCCTTATACGTGGGAGCGACGTAGAGTCAAACATTTTTGGGAAATCGTGGTTGAAGAATTCACCGAAGAGCTGTGGATTCAGCATTTTCGCATGACACGCTCAACTTTTGATGAGCTGTGCGATGCTGTGGGACCTCTCGTGGCACCCGCTGTGCGGTGCCCAAGGCAGCCAGTTGCTGTGAAAAAGCACATCGCCATCTACAAACTAGCAACATGTGCCGAGTACAGAGTAGTGGCAGAGACATTTGGAGTCAGTAAAACGACCGTACACAGGTGTGTGTATGGTGTGTGTGAGGCTATTTGCCACAAACTGATGAAAAAGTTCATCACTTTGACCAGCTTTTCCTGCTTCCTGTCCGAAACGTCATATCCGGTTGATGGTCACGTGACTCGTTTGTTTCGAAAAAAGTGTTTCCATTACAGTTTTTCGAAAAACTACTGTTTCGATACGGCCCAAATACCACCTCCTTTATTTCGAAAAAGGCGAGTTTTTTCGAAATTGTGGTGTTTCCATTAGGAGAATTTAATATCGAAATTCCGTTTTTCGAAATTTCAGAGTTAATGGAAACGCGACTACTGTCTGGTTGGAGGCTGGAATCCACCATTTATTTTCACTTTTGTTTTACAGCACATTGGTTTACTCGAACTTTCCCCGAACGCCCGCTCCTTTTCTTTCCGCTCTCATCCTCTCTCTCTCGCACACATGCGTGCGTGCACGGACAATCACACTCGCGCCGCCCCGTCCCTTTCTCTCTCCGTAGCTTTCCCGCAACACTGTAAATGTTGTATTTACTTACATATTTTCATTTTTGTCGAGCTAAAAGATGTGTCGCCACACGTATTCCGGAAACATAAACATTCTCAGTTATAATCATCTAGTGACTGTTAACGCTGGTCTTTCTGAACGCACGTCCGCGTTAACTTTCAACTTCTTTTGTTTGCAAAGCGAGTGTGTTTTTTTTACACCCAGTTTAACCGCGTTGAGCCTCGAAATCTATTTCTTCAGAGTAAAAGATGGCGACAGCATGCGCCTCTTGTTTTAAACTGCTGCATTCCATTGAGGAAAACAATAGAAGGACAATGATTGGAACATTGTTGAATTGTAAAGTAGGTGTTAAAAGGTCTTCACGGACCGCATTGATGAAGTCTGCTCCCATTGGCTACCCGTCATCTGTCACTCAAACCCCCCAGACGTTCGACGTCAGACCCACAAATGCTTATTGAGCCATCTGATTGGTCAATTTATAACTCAAATAACTTGTGATAATGGAAAGAAATCTTTTAAAAAAAATTAGGATTAGAAAAAAGAAGTTAAGCAGAAAGCACCAGAGGAAGAATGATTATTCTGACATTTATAAAGACTGAGAAATAACTGTCTGTTTCTCAATGGAAGTCAATGGGACTTTGGCCTTTTTGCAACCCAGTGGTACTTCCTATATGGAACACGGAAGTAGGGGGGCATGCTCAGTCCAGTTCTCCTATATACAGTCAATGCGATAGATACATGTTTTTTTTTTTTTTTCTGTACCAGGCTGTCTTATTAGTACAAGATTTATTATTATTGATCTGTGACTCAAAAGCTTGGTTATGTAACAAATATTTAACGTATCTTTTAATCTTTATAAAAAATAAAAAAACTGAAGGATCAGGACAACCTAATGCCTTACTGCGCATGTGTGAAGCTGGCCGGTACAGCTTTTCCCTGGCCATTTTGTTACTGCGCATTCGGAGGTGGAATCTGATCCCTTTTATGAATATCTCCTCAAGAATAGAGGCTGTAAAGATGAATATTCTTCCAAGATTCTTGTACTTGTTCCAGACTTTACCAGTGGAGTTGACAGATCAAGATTTCGCAGAATGGGACAAATTGATATCCCGATTTGTATGGCAGGGAAAAAGACCAAGGGTTAGGTACAGAACATTGCAGCTGCCCAAGGAGAAAGGGGGACATGGTCTCCCTTGTTTAAGGAGCTATTACCAGGCTGCCTAGATAAGACCATTGTTGAACTTGTGTGATCCTTCATATTCAGCTAGATGGAAAGACATTGAGACTCATACATCATTTGGAGCTCCAGTACAGACCCTAATGGGAGATTTAATTTTAATAAAGAATTTAAAAGAAAAATTGAATCCTTGGCTGAGTACATCACTTAAAATATGGTTTAATTTAGTTGTAAAAAACAGGTTACGATTACACTGTAGAATGATAAAATGGATCGCCTATGATACAGAGTTTTTACCAAACAAAACTGATGCGAACTACAAAAATTGGAAAAGAGGACCATCAATGTATTGGGGACTTTTGAAGAACATGCAGATTAAAAGTTTCCAGGAAATTAAAAACCAATTTGATCTGAAAAATAATGATTTTTATAGATACTTGCAGCTGAGGCATTATTTAGAACAAAACATAATAAAAGTAAACCTAGAAGGGCCAGAATTAATGATTATTAAAATGTTTATTTTATCATACGAGTCAAATCTGGGCAGGAAGGTTATTTCTAGATTTTATGAAGGACTTGAAAATCTAAAGAGACAAGATACTGTGTATTTAAAAGAGAAATGGGAAAAGGAGTCATCAATAGTTTTATCAATAGAGGAATGGGAGGAAATTTGTACACAACAGTGGAAAACAACATGCTCCTTGTCCTGGCAAGAATTTGGTTGGAAGAACATCACTCGGTATTTTGTGACACCTGCACAAAAAACATATCAAAACACAAGTTGTTGGAGGATGTGCGGGGCAGATAAAGCTAATCACTTCCATATATTTTGGGACTGCCCATTGATAAAAACATTCTGGCAGGAAATAAAAAGTCACATAGATGGGGCATTAAAATTAAGACTTCCATGTAAATTTGAAGTGTTTTATTTGGGAAAATGGACTGTAGAAGTGTAAAGAGCTGCAAACATGAAGATGCTCAGAATTATGTTAATTGCAGGGAAAAAAGCCATAACAAAAAATGGATGAAGACTGATATTCCGAGTATTAATGACTGGATAGACATTATCCAGGAAATATATGTAATGGAGAAGCTAACTTACTCTCTCAAATTGGAATGGGAAAAGTTTTATTTTATTTGGAGAGAGTGGAAGAAATACATTAGCCCAATAAGGGCAGATTTTATTTGACTTTGAAACAGTAACCCATCCTCAGTTATGTTGCCACAATTTAGGATGTTCTTTCGTGTTTTTTTTTTCTTGTTGTTTTTGTGCCTTTTGTTCTGGTACCTTATTATACTATTATTTTTTACTTATAAATAATGGTGTGAGAATGTATTGATTGATAAAGTTTTCATTTATGAAAGGTAACGGTGTAGGTGGTGAGGTGCATGAAGATGATCGATAATATGTGGAGAATGATCATTGGAGTACAGTTCTGTGTGATTTTATGTTTGTAATCAAGAATTTCAAGGTGGAAATTTCCACCCACCACTAATCCATGTAACGTTGTAACACCTGTTGAAAAATTCAATAAAAAATGAATTAAAAAAAAAAAAAAAAGACTGTAACCGTAGTGACCGCTGTCTCCTGCAGCTGAGGTCCAGGCCCACGCCAACCTGCAAAGCCGAGCGGACATGGAGCAGTTGCGAGAGCAGCTCCTGAGCGCGTTCCGCCAGCAGATGGACATCAGGAAGAGCCTGATGGAGCTGGAGAACTCCAACATCGAGATCCAGATCGACAAATCCAAACACCTCCTCATCATCACAGAGTCAGTGTTTTGACATTACATCAGCATTTTTATTTGTCTTCCAAGAGTTCTGACGCCCTTTTCAATTGTCACCTTCTTAGCTGGGAGCAGGAGAGGAGCCGGCGCAGGAGCAAGTGGCGAGCGGAGAGGAGGAAGGAGAGCGTCAAGAAGGATGAAAGCGAGAAGGACTCTGACTCCACCGAGTCTCCCCCAGACACCACAGAGACCCAGGATGTCGTGCTGGCCCGGGAAAACCTGGCCTTCCTCGCTGCAGAGCAGAAGAAGATTCAGAAGCAGAAGGTGGGCTTACTTCTCGTCTCCTCTCTGAATAATATCAGCACATAGTCGTTGATTTTGCCTCCCGTCATCAGAACTCGCTGGAGCACCAGTTTATGGAGCTTCGGGATCAAGCCCGCCACCTGGAGGAGCTGCTCCCGCGGAGGGTGAGCTCAGAGGAGCAGCGGGAGGTCCTGGGCCTCCTCTGTAAGGTCCACGAGCTGGAGATCGAGAACGCCGAGATGCAGTCGCACGCGCTGCTAAAAGACAACGTCATCCGACAGAAAAACTTTGTGGTGCAGCGCTTTGAGCAGTACAGACACCTGTGTGACGAGATCATTCAGAAGCAGAGGCAGTTCATCGATGGTCAGTTAAATGTTTGTGGGGAAAAAGGATCATACTGTTGTTCACAGCTTTAGAGAATGATGGTTTTCTTCTTCCAGACCACAGTCTGCCGGTGCCTCCACATCTCCAGGAGCTTTATGACATGTACATGAGGGAGCTTGATGACAGGAAGTTGGACAGAGTCATGGCCCTCGACAAGATGTCCATCCGTCACACTATCAAGGTAACCAAAGCAGAAAATGAAATGGCACAAGACTCCATCTGACACAAATACGTTCCACCTTTCTAGGACGCCTCCCTGCCGAGGATCGCCCTTCCTGTTCTGGGGAACGACAGCATGCAGGATATCGACTCGGACCAGGACAGCCTTCGCAACATGTCCGATAACAACCGAGGACAGGCGCGGATGCGCAGACACACTCTGCCCCCCATCCTGCCCGAGCCCGAGCCGTAAGAACCACGCCGCCATTTGCAATCCGTCCTAAATGGAACGCTCATTTCATATTCCAACCTGTGCCTGACAGAGTTTTTAGGAGCAGCCCTCACGTCAGACCCATGAAGACCTCCACTGTGATGACCCCGCCCCCAATCCACATCAACGGGAAAGGCAACAGAGAGGTGCCAACAAAACTCACCTGAGAACTCACAACAGATTTCTGTCTTGATTGACATTCCTTTTTGATCTTCTAATTTAAGAACCCTCCTTCTGATTTCCTGTTTAAAAATAGATTATAGAAAAGAGTCATCAACTTTATAAAAAGTAACTGCATAAACACAGCTCCCATTCATCAGAAAGACAATGAATTACTGTATTTCCGCTCCATAAGGTGCACTAATGCCGCTACGTGTAGCTGTGTTGGAGTTTGTTTTGTTACATTATGAACAAGGTTAGGAGTTAGTGTAATCTCAGTAACGTTTGCTAGTGGGAATTATTTATTTTTTTTACGAATTGCAAACAAGGTCGGCTGCTATTGTAAATACGCCAACATCCCTAATGTGGTTAACATGTAGTAGCTGCCAAAAAAATGCATAATAAATGAGAAAAAGTCAGACATAAGTTGCACCTCAGGAAAAGTCCCACCCCAACCAAACTATTCAAAAACATGACTTATACTCTGAAAAATATGGTACTTGAACATGAAAATAACTGCAGAGTAGACCGTAATTTTCCATCAAATACTGTTAAATGGTTTTATTTTTTTGTAGAGTAAATATTTTAGGATTGAGCAGTCTCTGTGAAGCTGCGGGTCAGAACAGAATCCTGGTACATGTTGGTCTTAAATCCCTCTTCTGCCTGTTTTTCTCTGCAGCCTCTGGCTCCTGAGAGCTTCCTGAGCTACAGTCATCTCAGCCACAGCGTCAGCAGCCACCTGGACTCATCGCCCGAGAGCAGCGAGGCCGGCGCCGACATCCACCTGCCACGAAACGGTTAGACGCCCCTTCAGCTGAACTATTCATGACGAGATGGTGGAATACTGCAGACAGTTGCTCAGTTTCAGGAGTTTACGAGATGCAGCTCGATATAGACTGCTCAAAGACGAGAAATGAGGAGTGTGACTCGCTGAATGATGATAAAATGGTGGGATTTTATGTTTGAACAGAGCGCCAACAGTTCCGAAAGGGAGGTCAGAGCATTGCGGTGAAAGCAGCACGCCGGCGCTCCAAAGCCCTGGAGGTAGACGTCCTGCGGCTGCCGCACGCCCCCTCTCCTTTGGACCCCAAGAAGCAAAAGAGTAACCTCTCTTTGAACGAGGCGCCCCCTAGAGGCCTCCCGACCCGGCGTGGGAGGCAGCCCAGCCCCGAGCTGAGACATGCCACCTCAGACGACAATCTGTCCAGCAGCACGGGGGAGGGACCCGGCCTGCAGGCCACCTGGACACGCCCCCGCAACCGTCAGGTCACCACCAAGACGCAGACGCCTCGAGACGTCGACTTTGAAGCTCGCCGCAAGAAGAGACGTTCACGATCGTTTGAGGTTACCGGCCAAGCTGTGAGTGTCTTCAAGCATGTTTATGTTTGTAATCTAAACTTAAGTTATCTTCAAGACAAATAATATTGTAGTTTTTGGAGTACAAGTTACTTTTTTCTTTTTTAAATGATCACTTTTTGTCTTGCAGCTGCCTCAGGCAAAAACAACCACAGCTCAGAGGTTTCGCCCTCTGGACAGCACATCTGACCCCCACCTCCACATCAACGGCCCCCCCATGCTCCGCCCCCACTGCAGAGGAGTCCCGCCCCTCACTAAAGTCAGGCCCCCCCACATCACCCCGCAAACAGGTAAGCTCAAAACAGCAGAACACTGGAATTCTTCTGTTTTTCACCTGAGTGTGAGACGTCTTTTTTTTTTTTTTTTTCTTTGCTCCGTCCAAAGGCTGCAACGCCGAGTCCTCCACAAGCACCACGAAGCGAGGAGCTCAGCTGCGGCAGCCGCAGCCCCTCCTCTACATCACCACCACAGGCGCCGGGGCCCAGCGCACACGCCGACACTGAGTCCCACATCGGCGCCAGAGCGGCTGTCTGAGCCTGAAGTGACGCCCTCTCCTGCTCCGAGAAATAAAACCGATAGAATGTAGGACACTAACCAGACGCAGGCTGGGTGCCTAAGCACTGACCCCCCTGTATGTTCATAACAGGGGGGTTCAGACAGAATAAAAGTCTTAATTAGACGAAGAGTGTCCTCTGTCAAGCGTTTTTGCTTTAGTTGTCACGCTGAATTTCTAGCGAAGGTGTCAAGCTCAGATTAGTCGTAAACTGTATTTTTAGTTCTTTATGTGTCGTTTCGATAAGTTTTAGTGTTTGCAACGACCCGTTCTGACTTAAGACCTGGAGTTCTGTCGGTCAGCATCAGTGTTTGTTGTAGTCAGTGTTTTATTTTGAAAGGCTCTTTTAGAGTTTTACACCCCAAAAAGTTTGTGTAGTTCCTGCAACATCAGATGTTTTATTTCCAGATTAGCTGTTTTTACGGATATTATTTAACAGATGCCTTTTCTTTTAATATGTTGACATTTTCATATTTACTACTTTCTATTCTTTTTTTTTTTGTACATTTTTTTTACTTGTGTCAAAATAAATGTAAAAAGCTTTCTTTTGTTTCTATTTTGTTGCAGTGGGTTACCACATTCAGACCGTTTCTAACAAGTCGGATGTCTAAAGACAAACTGAGTTTTTATTTATTGTTGCAAATTCTTTTTTTTTTTTTTTCTTATCCACTTTACCTGTCCTAGTATCACCTGCAGTTTTTGCCCAAAGCGACACTGAGACGTGTGAAGAAATAGGAAAAAGTGACCGTTTCAGCATCACAAGTAGATTGAATTCAGTGCAAGGATGATTTATTTATGTTCTCCCAGGATCTTCAGACCCACAAAAAAACGCGATTAAGTTCTCATTTGGACTAAGTAAAAGCTCAGGGATAGCTTTTCTCACGGGTCACATTGTAGTACAAGCACAAAATTAAAATGGCAATGTTTATACCACGATAAAAACAAACTGAAAACAATGAGAATTGTGTAAACACCTCTCAAATATGGGTGATGAGAGGTGGGGCAGTGTTGCTCTGCGCTAACAATCCCCCCCAAAACTAAAAGGTGAATTTCTGTCGCTCTGCAGAAAACGACACAGGTTTTTGGCTAAAATCATGATATTCAACTTTAACCAAAAAAAAACCACAGAACAATTGAAAAATAGATTAAAAAATAATTATGTGACTTTAAGAAAAAAGAAGAGTTTATTTTGTTTTACTGGTTCTTCTAGGTTTAAAGTGATAAGATTGTCTGACAATACAAAGATCAATAATTTAAAAAACTTAAGATTTTTGTTGATATTATTTCAGTTTTGTGGTGTGCATATATTTTTTATAAATAACCTATTTCTTCTATTAATACATTTAATAATGTATTTCTTTCGATATTTGTGTAGGAATTTTTTGGTAACGTGATGACAAAATAGTAATGTATAGAATGTGTAGAAATAGTCTGCTTTAATGAGGGAACTGCTAAGCACGATTTTCCATTGCTTTGTGTTGTACCAAGAAATGTCCGCTAGGGGGTGCACACATGCAACAGGTGGAAAGCGAGAGAGAGCTTATCTACGGGCCAAAGGTGAGTGGATTACCTGACCTCGTACTTATGTAAGAATAGTGTTCCTTTAAAATAATATTCCTCAAGTAAGAATAAAGTGATGTTATTAATTACATGGAATTGGTCAACAAAATAAAACAAAAAAATGAATTATACTAACAAATCATCAAATAAAGTGCATTTTCTGATGTAATAATTTAACAGAAAAAAAAGATTATTCTTTTCATAGGGATTTTGTTTTGAAAAATAAATATTTCACTGGTCTATAGACTTAGCAGGATCTCCAAGATGTATCGGCAAAAATCTTTATGATAGCAAATAATAATTTAGCGGCCACAAATTACCATTTGGTGTGCACAGTTTAGTATTTTGTGGGCACAAATGCCCTTTTATCCACAAATATTTTGGTATCTTCAATTCCTTTCGCTTATTTGTGGCTATGATTATTTGTGTGCACTACAATACTAATTTGCAGTCACAAAAATATATTTCTGCACACAAAATGCTCATTTGTGCTCTTCGAAATACTTATTTGTGCACACAAAAGGCCAATTTATGCCAGCAAAAAGACAAAATTGTATGCATTAAATACGTATTTGTGGCCCCAAAATACTAATAAAATGCGAATCTGTGACAAAAAAAATGCTGACGTTTGTGCACAAAATACAAATTTGCAGTTTGAAGGAAGATTCTTATTATTAGTCACGTCAAGGGCTCTATACAGCCCATTGTCAGTTTTTTTAAATAGTTCATAATTTTTTTTATTATTATTTGTAATTATCTTATCAATACAACATGAGTAAATTAAAATACTTTACGTTTTCTCTTTTTAGTAAAATTGTCCCAAACACTTAGAAAATGACTTGAATCATCTTCAAGTTTTCCTTGTTGAACCTTATTCAAAAATCCAGCCCACTTCTTACGTCAATACTCATCCTGTCCAATGGGAGATATCTTTGAGTTTGATTGATTTACAAGCTGACCAATGAGATGCGAGAATCTCTGCTCCTCGACGCTGGTACGACTGATTTGCAACCCGCCGATGCAACAACAGAGAAGAAGGAAAATGTCGCTGGCGTCAACTCGGACCGTTCTAGGATCAGCGTCCTTTGAAGAGTGAGACAGCTGGCTCTCGGTGAGTGGGACAGCCGTCACTAGTTGCATTCAAAGTTACGGTTGATCCGTAGCTTGTGAATAGTGTCCTGAACTGCTCCTTCTAGCCCAAATATCGAATGTTTTAAGGTCTGCACCAACATCGACCGATGGCAGCCATGATGGAAGGGGGGAAAAGACACAAATAAATTAGTTCGGTGTTTATTTTTTTTATTTTAAATTGTAGGTTACAGGCCGGGAAACTAATTTGTGTTATCATAGAGTCACTTTAACTGGTTTAAAAGCTTAAATTGTCTCCTTTTTTTAATCGTCATTTTGCAGCACTTTACGTTAAAACCACAAATATGCACTCCTGACGTGATCCCTCCGCACCGTGTTGAAATATTGTAGTTCCTTCCATTTGAGTCTTTCAAAGGAGGCCCACACAGTAGTTTGACACAAAATTGTTACCCTACAATCATGTTCCAATAAACAAATAAATAAATTGGAATATACTCAAAATAGAAAAGTAAAATAAGATTATATATCTGGACTCACTGGAAGCTGTTTCTGCTTGTGACTGTTGTAGTTTTTTGATGTTGGCAGGACTCTAAAAACACCAGCAGCTTCAAATATGGGCTTGCTGCTTTGTAATGGTATTTTAGCAGCTGCTCTCTAAATCCGATGTATTTGTCTGCCAAAAACCATCCTCATTCTGTTTCTTTTCGCATGAACCAGTGTGTCTGAATCTTCCCCAAATCTCTTAACAGTACGACGATCATGCTTTAAGCCCCCTATGACCATTAAAAAAAAATTGATGAACATCCCAGTGGTGTTTTAATTATGTTTATGAATATTTTAATTGAAATCCCACAACCTAAATGTCGTAAAAAGACATGTTTCATGTTGACCTTAAACCTCTGTTTCCAAAACTTCCTCTGAAGGGGCGTGGCTTCTGAAGCTGCGTAGCCCCGCCTCTGCCTGATAATAGCTTTGTGTCTCACTAGCGTAAAGCTTCACCGCTGCTATATAAAAAAGTCAAGTAATATCAGTGATGTCCAGCCATATTGTTTCGATCCAGATGTCAGCTCGGACGACTGAACTTACTACAAAAGCCTGATTCTTCCTCCTTCCAGTTCACCAAAGACTCTTTTAGCTAATTATCCAAGTTTATTGACTTTGCTGTGATCAAATGAGCCGCCGTTCACATTTTCGTGGTCACATCAAAAGGCTCCTTGGAGTCTCGTGGAGATTTTCCAGCGTTCTCAGCCCTGCCACCATGAATAAGTATTGTATCAAACCCACACAAAAAATCCAGTGACGGCTTACTTGACCATGGAAATGCGAACGGCGGCTCATTTGACAGCAGTCAATGGGAAGATGCCATCTTCTCTTCTCCAGCACCTGAGCTAACGCCCGCTAGACGGGACAGATGAGGGGTTTAGTGCATGTGCAGCAGAGCTGTTGTGAAGTAAAGATCATTAATTCAAACAGAAACTGTCTGTGACAGTTTGATTAACAGCAATTTAAAAGGAGAAATACTCAGAAATGCAAAAGCGAAATGATTTCTTAATATATTTGTTCTATTTCATAAGTAAAATACCACACATAAATATAAAAACCCAAAAAACATGATTTTCATCGGAGGGGGACTTTGATTTCAGCGATCCAAACAATATCATCCTTGAGTTTAATTAAAAAACAAAGAATTTTATCTTTTTTAACTTAAGTGCAATTTGCTTAATACTTTGGGACACACTGTATATTCATTCAAAGGAATCAGAACAGCAAATTGTCATTTTAGAACAGTTTTACAAATCAAAACCCAACTTTTTGAAAATCCATTAAAGTAATAATGCAGATTCAATATAAACATGGTGGAGTAATCTGTGCTCAAAGTAACCTTTGAACATTCACTAGAGTGATCCAATTTTCTATTATTAATATTAAAGATCTTGTTGTATGTGTCTTTACAAATACTTTCGCAATGTTGACAGATGGCCTTTAAAGCACACCAGACCAACATTAATGCATCTTTTACAACCTTTTTTTTATGATATTTTAAACCCTATTGAGAAAAATTGCCCCTCATTTACTAAGTCTAATGATGTATATCTATAGCTGTAAATGTCAAAATACCCATGATTTAGATATCAATTAAATGTGTCTAGTGGGTTGTTTTGAGATAAAAAAAATAAATAAATAAAACAATGAATATGTTTATTTTTTTGTTTTTCCAGAGACATTTTCAGCCTGTTTCTTTTACCAGTGGATTATACAGAAACAGGAACGAGAAAGGAGCATTTCCCTATTTTAAGTCAATTTATAAACATGTTATAGCCCTCCCACATGACCTTCTGACGTAACCCGGACCTTAGATTTCTCTTTCTCCAGTGAAAATAACTTTTCAGAAAAAAAATAAATAAGAAAACATGGACCCATCTACTGGAATGATGGGTCTGGGTGCTCAGGGGAACATGGTTTTCACTGTAGTTAAGCCAGTTATGGGCATTTTCCAAGTGTCTTCCGAGCAAGGCAGCGGTGTACCACAAGGCAGCCTGGGCCTGCAGAGTTTATCCGAAAACACGATAGTCCTACCTCCCGCACACAGCGGTCAGGGCCCGCTGGACCAAAACCAGCTGGAAATGCAGAGCATTCACAACGACAACCAGATTCAGGTTTCGGTCCTGGCGGAAGATCCGTCGCATGGTCAGGCGCTGGCGCAGAGCGCGGGTCCGAACGCGCAGCCCAACAGCCAGGTGCCCTTCGCGGAGGTATCATCCCTGCTGGACCCCAACATGAAGGGATCGAAGGCTCGTACGTACTTCGCCGATAAGTGAATATCTAAAGGTAAAATGCAACACTGCTCAGCCAGGTGTTCTTCCTCGTCAGGTAAATATCTCATCTCGTACGAGGAAATCAAAAGGCGCCTGCAGGCTCCGGAGAAGATGTCCCTGCGCTCCCTGGCGGCGTACACTCGGGTCAGCAGAGGCCCAGCCAGCAAGAAAACCCTGCTGGAGTCGCTGAACGTCCTCGGCCTCACGCCGAGCACCACCACCTCCGTGTCCTCCTCGTTCTCCAAACTCACTGAAGGTGACAGGTGTGTGTGTGTTTGTGTGTGTGTGTGTGTGTGCGATCAGCTACGTAAATTACTGATTTTCGGTGCATTTCCGGGTTCTTTTAGGTGACACAAGAACTTTATGTGAAGATATGAAGGATTTTGCTCATGATTACATCGATTATGGCAACATGGCCAAACAGCTCATTCCTGAGACCAACACAGTTCAACACTGGTCCAAACTCATCGAAACCAAGTAAGAATGTCACAGAAATTATCATAAAAAGTGGTAAAATTACACAAAAGCTGCTTTTTTTTTACTCTCAGAAACCACCTGGAGGACATGAGGAAGTGTTTCAAAGACCCAGTCAACAGCGGCGCCTTTGAGAATGTCACCCACGGCCTCGGCCTCGGAATGCTGGACGTCGCCCTGGACATGATCGTCATGGTGATCGACCAGCAGATCCGCATCCTGTCCGGAGCGGCGGCGTCCGACCCACCCGAGTCAACGCCGGCCCTGCGCCGCATTCGCAGGCGCCACCGGAAGACCTGTTCGTCCGAGAAACCTCGCACGGCGTCTGGAGGAACGAGAGAACAGGGCAAGAGCGCCGCCAAAGCAAAGAGCCGGGTCAGAGCCAGGAAGAAAATAAAACCGGACTCCGCACTCTCCGTTCTGTCTGAGACCCAAGCGGGACCAGACAAGCCAGATCCTGAGGAGGGTAACGTCCTGACCTTCGTCTCTGTGGGCTACGAGACGGTTTCAGGCGGTCTTAATGCAGCTCAGACTGTTTGACAACAGTTTTCTGCTCCTCTAGTGATCTAATGAGTGTTGCAGCACAAAAACATCTGCTATTATTCCAGAAAAGCACATTCAGTTTGCCTTGTTGGGATCAGCTGTGATTAAGGTCTTCGCCTCTGCCACAGTCTGTGTAGTTATTTTATTTTCTTGTTTATCGATCTTAATAATCAGTCTTCTTGTTTTAGAGATTATTCGTTTTTACACAGATCTATTTTTTATCCCCTAAACTGTAGAAATTCTAAACTTTGGTTGTTAAAATGGATCAAAAAGTGTGACCAAAAACATAACGGTCAGTTCGACTTGTACTTAAACTATATTGGTGTGGCGTTTTCACAGAGTAATAACATGTTTATCAATTTATTATTATTCACAATAAAAGGGTCCATTTGCTTCATCTTTCTGCATGTGCAGTTTACAATCAAATTATGCTCTGTAGTTTTTACAACACAGAAATGACACGCAAATGCAGCAATTATTGTTATTATATCTTTTGTTTTCAGTGTAAATTAATTGGTCTGTATTGGTGCCAACAAAACGGAGAAAAAAAGTGGTATTACGAGACTTAAAGTAATAAATTTACTAGATTAAAGTCAAAGTGAGTGAACGCCGTGTGCAGCAGCAGATCGACTAAACTGTCAATTTCAAAAGTCAATCTTTAAAAATGTATGACTTTCGTTAATTTACGAGAACAAAGTGACATTAAAACATACATTTATGAGAAAAAAAGTCATAAATTTAGCCTATAACTCTTCAGGTCATAAATATACAACTTTATTCTTTTAATTAAACAGTTGTGACTTTTTTCTTGTAAATGTATGACTATTTTTCTCATGAAGTCATAAATTTACTTTTGTCATTTAAACATGTAAATTCATGAGATAAAAAGTAATACTTTTAGCTTATGGTTTTCTAAGTTAATAATTCGACTTTTTTCTAGTAATTTTAACAGTTATGATTTTTTTTATCTTGTTTTTTCTCCTTGTAATCTTTTGTAAACTTGCGTCTTTTTTTGTAGTTAATTTGTGTCTTTCTTATCGTAAATTTACGTCTTTTTTCATGTAAATTTCCAACTTTTTTCTCATGGATTTACATAAAAAAGTGGTAAATTTACAACTTTAAACCCTGTAAATTTAACAGGAAAAAAAGTAAGAAATTTAACCTTATGACCCTATAAGTCATAAACATACGACTTATCAGTTACGACTTTTTTTTCTCATAAATTTGTGACTTTTTTGCTAGTAAATTTCCGACTTTAAAACAAACGTTGACAAGAAAAATAAGTCATAAATTTAGCCATTAACTTTTTAAGTGAAAAATATACAAGTTTATTCTCATAATTTAACATTTACAACTTTTTTTCTTGTAAATGTATAAGATTTAAAGTTGTAAAAAAAACTGTTTTGTTTGTAAACTGTTATTGGACTGAGGTAAGCAAAAAAGAAAATTCAGCATTTCAGGTTATTGAGTTCTCTTCTGAATTACAATTCTAATCATTCATATTTTAAGTGTTAAGCACAAAATACATTTTTTTCTGATCTAAAATATGCAAATATATTTGCATATCTCTGTGTATTTAGTAAACTTTTTTTCACTTTTATGCAGCACAATAGCTTGTAGAGCAATGTCTATCACTTCTCTGCTGTATTTATTGTAAATTCTGTTTAAAATGTTCTTTTTACTGGAATCTTAAGAAAAAAATTGAATTCTTCATTTATTTGTTTCTCTTTTTTCTGTAAAAGAATAAAATCAGGAACTCAGAGACCAACTTTGGGGTTAAAAGGATTTAACTTGTGAATTTTTTTTAATTATTTTTTTACTCATTTTGGAAGAAAAATGTTGGAAAGCTGTAACCTCACAATCGACCAGCACAGGTAAACAGATGTCACCTCCTCCTCACCTGTGCGTGTTGTGGTAATGGCTCAGATCTTCTGGAATCTGAAAGGCATTATGGGAGATTTTAGGGCGGGAGTGATGCGCTGAGCAGAGTCAGCCAAGTGCTAAAGCCTCATCTGTGCACACAAACTCGCCGCCATTGGATGAGGGCGCAGCTTTAGTGAGGATTTGCTCTGCATTAACCCTGAGAGGGAACACTCAGCCAGCTGGAGCACAAAAGCGAATGCAAGACAGGAGTAAACAAAGACGAAGCTTCCATCATTTCTGCCCCAAACTTCAGGACATGTGAGGTGGAGGGGTGGAGCTGAAGTCCTCAAACAAGCTGGGACCCAGAGAGTGAGGAGAATTACAAGAGCCTTTTTCCTAAAAGCTGTTCTGCAAAAACGTCAACCTGACAAAGTTTCAGAGACGGCAGGACGCAGCAGAATGGGGCACCCCAGGGTGCCGCTCTCCCACAAACATGCAGGAACTCACAGGGATAAAAATGTGTCCGGTCGACTGCAGCAATGCAACGGTGAGTAGAGGATTCCACGCTGAAAGATCCACAGATTTGATGTTGAATTTGCCTTTTTGAAGGGAGGGAGGGACACCTCTGTAGGTAGGTGCTGTTGTTATAGGGGGGGCCCTAGAAATCTTGGCCCACCTTAACCTGGATTCATCGCCACCTTAAAGACCCACTCTGATGAAAATTATATTCTTGTAGCAAATTTTCTCATGATGAAGGATATATATAAAGAAAATTAAGTTTTTAATTACATTTCCCATTATTTATTTAAATTGAATCAGCCCCATTCTGATGTATCCACTTGTAGACGACTCGATCTATGTTTTCCGGGTCTGAGCGAACATCTGGCTCAAAACTGTTAGACTGGACGACCCCAGTTCTGATATTGCTCACCATTTAGGTGAGGGGTTGTAAGCTAGCAGGAGAGCATGTAAACAGATGGATGACGGGAAGTTGGGGTGGGCTTACTCAGCACAAACAGTCTCGCCCACAAGTGAGAGTTAAATTGCAGAAACTATATCCTAAAAAATAACAAGTTTTTATAAATTTTGGCTGTGAACAACATAATCATAACTAAAAGTCCGTCATCAATTCTGTCAGGGTTCTGAGTTTCTCGTTTTATCCGGACACTTTTTTCCAAATCCACCTTCCCCTCAAATCAATTTTGATCACTTCTGGGGTTCCCAAGTTTCTAAGCAGCTTACTTAGTCGGGTCAAAGGTGAACTGTGGCGTTTCAAAACCCTTCAGCTGTTTCAGACGCTGAAGAGGCAAACAACATCTCCAGGAATCCCTCCCTCTGTGTGCGTTGGAGGGGATTTGAACAAAGTGAGACAACAACCAGCAACAGCAGTTTCCATCATTTCACAGAAAAAAGGGAAAGAAAGTGACTTTTCTGTCTATTTACTGTTTCTCATAGGAAGATAATTTCTCTGTTTTTACCCCAAACAAAGTAAAATGTAAACAAACAAACATATTAATGAATAAAGCAAAGTTTTCTTTAAAGACCCACTTTAAAGACCCAAAATTATGCTTTTGGTGTTTTTTTCCTGATGATGGAGGACATCTGTGAAGAAAATTCATCCTAAAATAACATTTCTTTATTCAAATTGTTGGGAAACAGGGGCTGATGAAAAAATAATGTATAAAAAACAATGTATTTTTGACATTGATAAGGTGGGCCACAAAATCCCTGCTCCTAGTTTTGTCCAATGGGGAAGGGAATGGGGGTGGGGTTACTTTACAGTCCCACCCACAACTCAGAAGGGAGTTTTTAATTAGTATTGTATGGAATTTGAAATAGTATAGTACTATGAAATAGTATCAGTATGGAATTTGTAATTCCAGCAAATTCTTACACTCACGCCGCTTTTCACCTTAAAAAATTACAGTAAATCAAAGAACATGATTTACAGGATTTAAAGGGTTAAATTTTGGACCTGATTGAAGGTTTCAGGATCACAGCAGAGTTCAGAGGATGTTGTGGTTTTGAAGGAGCTGAATTTATGGGTTAAAAGCCTTTTTTTAAACATTCCTTACAGGAATTTGTTCAGTTAGAGATTTGTTATTTTTTTCTTTTGCATTTAAAATATAAACTCAGTTTTTTTCCACCATTCTTTTAAAAAGTACAGTTTTGCAAAAATATCTGAAATGATTGTTTCCTTCCACCATGAAGTTAAGATATTTTTCTTCTGTACTTTCAAAGTTAAAGTTAAAGTAACAATTTATAACTTTCTTTATTTCCTAAGTAACATTTCTGCCAGTAATTGTATTTTTTTAAATGTTGGACTGCAAGTATAAAATTTGTACAAACTATTTCTGTAAGATGTTATCATCACTTTCCTTTTCTTCCTTTGATTTTTGCAGATGACTCTGTTGTAGTCTTCCAAGGTAACCTGCTCCATGTCAAGCTTGTTTTACACATCTGACTAAACTAAAATTCAGTTTTTTTATAACTTACATCTGTCACTTAAAGTAGAATTAATTCATGTTTAAATCTTTCATCCCTCATATAAAAAATATTAAATATTGAACTGGTTTTGGTCATTGCTCAACAGTTTTGTGTGTTCTAAAGTATTAGTTGTTATTCATGTTTATACAACTAACCCTCATGCATCCTTGTGTCTTTTATATTCAAATTAACATGAGATTTATTGCCTTTAAAAAACCACTAAAAGGTTTCCTGACATCATGTTCTTAGTTAAAAATAATAACTGTAACCTCACTGACTATTACAGCGCACACACAACTAGAAAAAAGCATTTTTTAGGTTTGTTTCGTGGAATTAATGAAAGAGTTTAATAATTACGAATCTGTAGATGTTTTTAAAAAAGATTATTCTGAACATTTATTTTAAGTTCACTTGTGTTCTGCATAATTGTTTCCCCCTCCTCTCACTGTCCCATCCCTCTCCTGCTTGTTGCACATTACTGCTTTTAAATCATTCTGTGCATCTAAAGGCTCATCTTTAACATGAGTTTGTCCGTCTCCACAGATAACTTAAATAATGCACTGGGCGCCATCAGAGTTCTTGGGATCGAGCTGATTGAAGATGAACTGAAGCCCCACCTGAACACAGTGCTGACCAACATAAGAGAAAGGAGTAAGCTCGTTCTGTTCCTCTGGTAATGTTTATTTAAGGACAGCAGATCCTGCAGCTTGCCGCTGATTTTTAGTGTATATGTCTTTTATTTGAATGTAATGTGACGTGTAAAGTGCAGGTGCTTTTATTGCCATGAGTGCTTGTCATTTTCATGTCAATTAAACAGCAAGCTTACCACATGTAGGGGGCCTAATAACATCTCATTTAAATAACCAACCTGTTGCAAAAGCGCGTAATTAGGAGATTTAGGGGTTGACGGCCTCCAGATGGATCTAAGTTTTTTATCTCATTATAAGAGCTGCAGGATCAGAGATAAGGTAGACTTACATGCTGTTGAAATAGAGCAGAGGAATCTTTGAATGTCGACCATTATCTGTGGTTTTATGTTCAATTCTAACTGTGTCCAGAGAAGGGCGCCGCTGAGCAGGTTGTCATCAGTGGGATTTTACCAATCTTGGCTCTGTCTCTGAGGAGCAGGGGGCCTCTGACTCTGCTGACCGCACAGCTGGTGGCTGAACTTGCCAAAGAATGTAAGTGATGTTAAGCACGTTTTACTTTTTTTTGAATGTTATTTGTGATGGTTCTTATTTTTTTCTCTCTCGTCAAGCCGTGGTCCGTAAAGGATTTGGAGACGCTGGCTTGGTGACGGCTCTGCTGTCGGTGTTGACCAGCACAAACGAAGAGCTGCTCATCTATGCCGTAACGGCCATCTCCCGCATGTCTTACGACAGCGGTAAGTACAGAAAAATGACATTTGATAAAATAAATATCTTGAAATGTCCGATATAAGAAAAAATTGGTGAAGTATTTGGTTCTCTGTGTTTACATGGGACAGAATGCGTGCAATTACAGTATGAAGGTTGGCTGTCCTGAGAAACCTGGCTACATACAATCATTGGACACTTCGTTAGGTGCAATTTGCTATTACCGAGTCTTTAGAACTGCCTTTATCTTTGGTTTCATAGATTCAACAAGGTACTGGAGAAATTCCTCAAAGAGTTTGGTCCAAATTGACATGTTAGCATCACACAGGTCATGACATCCATGATGATCTCTAGTTCCACCACATCCCAAAGGTGATCTATTAGGTTGAGATCTGGTGACTGTGGAGGTCATATGAGTCCAGAGAACTCATTGTCATGTTCAAGAAACCAGTCTGAGATAATTCCAGCTTTATGACATGGGGCCTTACCCTGCTGGAAGTCTTCATCAGAAGATGGTACACTGTCGTCATAAAGCGATGGACATGGTCAGCAACAATCCTCAGGTAGGCTGTGGTGTTGGAGCAATGCTCAGTTGGTACTAAGAGTACCAAGAAAACATCCCCCAGAACATGACACCACCACCAGTCTGAACAGTCGATACAAGGCAGGATGGATCAATTTAATGTTGGTGTCATTTTCTGACCCTACCATCCAAATAGAGACTCATCAGACCAGGAAAAGTATTTTCAATCTTCTATTGTCCGGTTTTGGTGAGTCTGTTTGAATTATAGCCTCATTTTTCTGGTCCTAGCCACAGGAGAGACACCATGTAGCCCATCTGCCTCAAGGTTGTTAATTTAGACGATCAGAGATGTTCCTCTGCAGACCTCGGTTGTAACCAATGTTTATTTGAGTTCCTGTTCCCTTTCTATCAGCTGGAACCAGACTGGTCGTTCTCCTCTGACCTCTGAAATCAACTGGATATCTCACTGGATTTGTTCTCTTTTTCCGACCATTCTCTGTAAACCCCAGAGATTGTTGTGGGTGAAAATCCCAGTAGATCAGCAGTTTCTGAAATGACCAGAAAGTCTGGCACCAACAACCACGTTTAAAGTCACTTCAATCATCTTTCTTCTCCATTCTGATGCTCGGTTTGAACTGGGGCAGAGCATCTTGACAAAATCTCCATGCCTAAATGCACTGAGTTGCTGCAACGTGATTGGCTGATTAGAAATTAACATTAACAAGCAGCTGGACAGGTGTGCTTAGAAAGTGGCTAGTGAGTGTATGTTTAACCCTTTAACACTGAAACTGTCACCAGAAACATCTTAATGGCCCACTCTTTAACATATTGTAAATCGTTAACCCAAAGTGTTGCATAACAGCTTAATTTCTGTCAGAAAGTTGAATTAATTGCGTAGGAGCTGATCAAAAGAGGACTGTCTGGTTAATTTAGTACTCACTTCCTGGTTACTTGGTAATATAGTTAGAATTGATCATTTTTTGGTTTATTACTGGGCTTCAATCTGGAAGTTTTGATGCTGTCAGCTGGGTGATCCAACTTGATCTTCATTTGAAAGCAAAGTACTAAAATTCAGTCATCAACACAATGGCCCTGTGGTAGAGTGTCTGCCCTGAGACTGGAAGGTTGTGAGTTTAAATCTACAGTTAAAAGACTAAAAATTGGACCCAAAGTCTCCCTGTTTGACACTCAGCATTAAGGATTCAATTCTGGGGTTAAACCATCAAATTTTTCAGAGATTCTCCTCAAACCAAGTTTTTGGTTTTTCGTATTTTTTATTTTAACCCTCATCACTATTGTGTGTTTTTCCCCCTCCAGCTAAGCAGCAGGAGCTGTTACTCCGCAGAGGGGCAGTACCGCGCCTCGTGGCCATCCTGTTCAGATTTACTGACAAGGAGGTTCTGGAGGAGGTGTGCCTCAAGGCGCTTTGCAATGTCAGCGGCATGGGAATGGCCGAGGAGGCCGGGATGATCTGGGAGAGGGGGCCGTCTCTGAGGCCGGGGGAGTCGGTGTTTCACGGCGTTTCTCCTCACACCTGCGGCTTTGCCTTCTCCGTGACTCTGGTCCGCGTCTCCCAGTGGGGGCCCGGTCAGTTCCTGGTCAGCATAGAGAACTTCCAGCGCTGCTCCTCCTCCTTCTGGAACCTTCACGGGAACAAACGGGCCACAGGCTGGTTCCCCTTCCTCAGCGTGGGAAGCTGCTCAAATTTCTTCAAGCTGATGAAGTTCTCAACCAGGAACATTCCTCGGACGAAGAGCCTGAAGACTCGCGTATTCCATACTTTCCTATGACAGCTCAATGACTCTTCACACGGTGGCCTGAAAAGACTGAATTCCAAAGCTTTTTATGAGAAAAACTTATATGTTTGGTGGGCTAGCTGTTCTTAGCGGCAAAAAGTTGAGTGCAGCATCTTTTTTTTAATAATACCAATTTTCATAACGTCCACAGATTCTTTCTAGGATCCAAACAGACGTAATCAAACACGAATTACATATTACTGTATATGTGAAACATGGAGAAGAGAGCTTTCCCTGAAAAAATTCCTAACCTGAAGTTCCCTTTTCAAATGGGAGTTTGGGAATTACAATTCAGTCAATGTAAAGGCAAACATCCACACATGTCTGACTGCTTTTAGCGCATTAATGAAACTATAGATAAAAGTAATGTTTATACAAAGATGTGGCATTTTATTTACCTTAAGGTGTTTGTTTCCATTGTGCCACTGCTTTTTTCAAGGCAATCAAACCATAAATAGAAGATTATGTGAAAATATTGATGACATGAAGATGCCCTTGATGCTGCTCTCTTCACAAGTGCTTAGAATGATTACAAATATTTTTCAGTAATAGTGAAAAAAAGTGAAAAAATCATTGATTATTCAGTGTGGCAAAACTTTCTAATGGTCACTGATTCTGCAAGTTATCCTACTAACAAATATGAGAAGATTCTGTAATGTTCATCGTAGAAACATGTCAACTGGGAGAGAGAATATTTAGAAGTTTAGGAATTTATTGGTATAATGGTGCAGAAATGTAGTATTTGTTCACTTGCAAACAGGCAGGACCTCCTCTGTCCCGTACTTGCTGCCTGTCTCATATAAAAAACTCTGTCCAAACCCTTGAACAGGCAGGCTATAACTTTTCCATCATGATCAAGACCAACGAGCTGTCAAAAAACACCATGGACAAGACCAACGAGCTGTCAAAAGACACTATGGACATGACCAAAGATCTGTCAAAGGACACCAGGAACAAGACCTTATAGCAGTCAGAGGACACTGGGAACAAGACTGCTGACCTAAACATAAGTGGGTTGAATCAATCCACAAACGACACCTGAAGAGAGCTGGACTATAGTAATAACGGTTACAATAATAAGACTCATAAACTCGCACTGTGCTGAGCTTCAAAAGTCCTCCTGCTAAAGTCAGCACGTCCAGACTTTTCTAAACATTACCTGATGCCATCTGGATGATCCAAAGCAGGATTGGGAGAATGTCATTTGGTCAGATGAGACCAAATTGGAACTCTTTGGTAAAAACGCCACTCGGCGTGCTTGGGGGTAAAAGAATACCCAGTTCTGTCCTAAGAACACATAGAAGCATGGAGTTGGAAACATCATGATTTGGGGCTGCTTTTCTACAAAGAGGACAGGATGACGGATATGCATTAAGGAAAGAACGAATATGGTAAGTGTTTAGTGAAAAAAAAGCTTGTGAGAGCACTGAAGGTGGATGGTTGGATCAACATGGTTGGATCTCCCAGCAAGACAATGATCCCAAACACATCTCCATGGCAACAAAGGAGTGGCTGTATAAAAATCATTGTAAGTTTCTGGAGTGCCCTTACCTGTCTCTGGACATCAATCTAACACAAAATCTATGGAAGTAGTTGTAAGTCAGTGTTGCCCAGCAACAGGCCCAAAACATCACAGCTCTTGAGAAGATCTGCTTGAGGAATGGACCAAAGCAATGGAAAAACAGGAAATGTCTTTTATTGAAAGAAATTGAAGGACAGTTTTCCCATTGGAACTCCCATATTAACCAGTTTATCATATGAATGTGTTCATTTTCATGTATTTCTGTGCTTTGGGCTGGTAATGTTGCTGGAAATGTTTAACTTGTGCTTTAAAACAACGTAAGAGGACACTTTTTTTTATTCAAATTGTAATATTAGACATCAAAGTTTGCTCCAAATTAAATTTTGGTTTAGAATTATAAATAAGTATAGTGGCAGAAAAACACATTTGAACCATGAAGTTGTAAAATTACTACATAAAAGTTAGAATTTATTGGTTGAATTAGTATTTTTTTGAAGTACAAATGTGATTATGAAAAATCAGTTTATTCTATTTTTTCACTTTTGTTACATGATCTTAAAAATATATTTTATTTGATATTTGATCATTTTATTTGATTAAAACACATACATTCAACAAGCCATGGTGACAATTTGTTTTGGGTAATTGATGTTTAGAAATATATATTTCTAAAACAAAATAATCTGTGTTTTATATTGATGCTTTATTTTGAAATAAATACTTTTATTATTTTGAAATATTAGAATTGCTCGATTGAAAAAAATGATTTTTATGGTATAAAGATTTTTGAGGGCAAAATTAAATATTTTTTTACAATGTTTGGAATGGAAGGTAATTCAGATGTTTATCTTTTCTTTTCCTACTGCATTTTAATTTATTTATTATTAGTTTTAAATTAGTTGAATTTGGAATATTTTGGTGTGCTCTATGGAGTTTTGCGGCCTGTGAGCTGCTTTTTGGCTTCTAAAATCTTGTCAAATAGAAATTTTATTTATTTTTCTCTCATAAATTCGTCAAAACAACTCATCATTTTAAATTTTACCACAAAAATCCTGTTTTTTAACAATTTTCTTTTCTCAAGGAAAAAATTTCCACAATGACTGGGCAACTTTTTTCAGAAAAGTAAAGTCATCTCACGTTATTGGATGAGTTCTAAAACTGGAACACTGTTGTCGGAGCAAAGATGTGATCAGTCACAATCATGACACATTTCAATGAATATGCAAACACGGCCTCATTTGTTTGTCCTTCCTCTCACTCAGTGTCAGACTCCGGCTCTGTCATTTGAGGCCATTTTGAAACCAGCGTCACTACCGGAGCTTACCACTAGATGGCAATCTCACACTGTAAAAAAGCCTTTTCAGGTATTCATGCAGAAGATCCATGAAGAATAGTTCTTTTGTCAACACATCAGCTCAGACTTAAAAAAAAAAAAGTCATTTAAAACATGGTTCAACATTAGTATAAAATAGTTTGAACAAAAGTAAAAAAAATAAAATAAAGATGCTCTCACTCCCACTTTTCATCCCATTCCTCCGTATCTAATTAGGCCTCTTATTGGTTCCATCTCGCCGCAGGCGTCCAACTGCAAGGGCACATCGTCTAATCAATCCTAACTTTATTACTCGGTGAACTACTTTAATATTTGATGTGAGATGATGTGGGTGTTGGAATGCACAGTAAGCGGGGCACAAGAGGATTTATTCATGACTGACTGCGTCGTCCTCTGCTGCTGCATCTGAAGTGCGTTTTAAACTAAACTTTTTAACTAACAGACAAACACTTATGTAAAAACGCGGGATCATCGACGGGCGTTAAAAGATTATTCATTCATTTTTAATTCAAACTGTATTTCAAGTTCAAATATTCCTGTCAGTTAAGTACTTGTTAGGTAAAGGAAGTTATTGGTTGATCATTTTATTGCTGCAGAAAATAAATGTTAAATGTGTCGGTTTTTGAATTTTTCAGAAATTTTGATTGTAAGAAACTTTTTTTGGACATGTTCAGTACTTTTCTCACTTACTGCCCTTTGTGCCTTGAGATGCATAGGGCAGCAACGAAATCTTCCCATTTCTGGCAGTCGCGGGCCAAGGTGTAGATGGTTCCCCAGGTTAATCCAAATTATTTTAGCTCGGCCTCTACTGTTTGGCACCAGGTGATTTGGGGTCGTCCTCTTTTTCTTTTTCCATCTGGTGTCCAGTGTAGTGCTGTTTTTATGATTGTGTTTTCTTCACTTCTCAGTACGAGTCCGCATGTCCAGCGTCTTTTGAAGATAATTGTTGTCATGTCTCCTTGGTTTCAACGGGACAATAGGATTTGCCCCTTCTTTGATTTGTCTTCTTGACCTATTCAGTGGTATTTGAAAAATAATTAACTTAAAACTGGAAACTTTGAAACCAGTTTGTCAGGAGAAAACACATGAAAACTATTTGAAAACAAGCATGGACATCAACAAAAACAGTGGAACTAGGTGCAGTTTTCCAAATCACCACTAGGTGGCTTTAATAGAATGGTAAATGGGATGAATCGAAACAATGAAATATCGCGATCATTTATTTGGGCGATACTTGTATCAATCGAAAATGCTGTGTAGATGATATTTAATTAATTATTTATACGCAAACATGTATATCAGCATCTTGCTTTTTTAACTCTTAAACCCCTGTCCACTAGTTGGCAGCATAACACACCGAGCCTCGAAGAAAAGTGAGATCCATCGTAAGTTAAATGTTCAGTCACTGTCGCCATTTGATCTGTAACCGCTACAAACTCTGTAAGATGTAATTTATTTTTTCTGCTCATTCTGATATAATTAAGTTTTATATATGCTCTGGCTATGGTAAATCAGTTATAAATATGCACTTTCCTAAAATGAAATAAATTATAAAAAAAAGAAAACTAATTTCTCCCTGCTTATTGGCAGTGCCATAAACATGCCAACTTAAAAAAAAAGAAAACACATATCTCTTTAGTGCCAGCAAATACAATAAACACCAAAACACTTTTGGTTAAAAAAAACTAAAAATAAAAAATCCATCCAAGACATAAAATCAAAAGCATAAGGAGATCATGGAATTGCATTTTAAAAAAACACTCTGCGACCCTGAGGGGTCACAGGAGAGAACTGGCAAAACCCACATTTTAACAAGCACCTTGTTAAAATCATATTATGATTGTAAATTGCATATATTCATATAGAGATTTTCTACCTTCCTCAAGGCCCAAAGCGCTTTACAGTCACAGTCGCATTCAGCCATAGACACACACTCAAACACTGATAGCAGCTCACACTGGCATCAACCTTTAGCCACCAGGAGCAATGTGTGGTTCAGTGTCTTGCCCAAGGACACTTTGACACGATCTTCCAATCCAAGGTCGACCGCTCTACCTCTACACCGCCTCACCATAAATGTAAAATCATCATAGCTTTTACATTTTATTTTTGCAAAATACTAATACCCCAAGAACTAAAATGTTCTGGTTAAAAGAGTATTTAATAATGAACGTGTGAAATGCTTGTGTGGTTACAAAAAATTGATTTGTTAACATCTACATTAATTAATACCACATTACATTAATAGTAGTAGTGGATTATATCATTTTACTTCTCAGATAACTGCATTGGTGGTTTGTTTTGTTAATAAGACAACATGTACTCTGTACTTTTGCACTTTCATCTACTGGGTTGTTGAAGGTACACTGAAGAAAGCGAAATATTGGATTTAGGAAATTATGGAAAAACTGCAACTTTCCCCTGAAAGAATATGCTAAAATTGTCCAACACTTTTGGTTGCTTTTAAGAGACTAGAACAGTTCTACAAGTGGAGCTATCCAGCTGTACAGTTTTGAGCCAGATGCCAGCTCAGGCAAAGAAAAAAAAGACGTTTGTGGATTTATTTGATGCATCGGAATGGAGCAGAGCAAGGAGCTTGTAGCCTCCCCATTGGAACTTTTACGTCACATCTGCAAGCTTTTTCAAATGGCAATTTTTCATCTGATCTTGATTCACAAACTATTGTTTGTGCTTTTGGTGTTGATATATTTTATATTTTTTAAGATTTTGCGCAATGTATGTGATTTTTCAGCACCATTGAAAATGAATGGGAAATTTTTCAAATTCTTCAAAAATTTGTGCACTTTTGAAATGTAAAAAATCAACATTCAGTAAGTTCAGGATATTCCTGCCTGACTTTTGCTATTTATGTTTTTTGCAATTATTAAACATTTAAGCAAATTTGAAGAGATTTTTTTTAGCCCCACTGAAATTAAAAAATTCTTTAAATACTTTGTGCACTTTTGAAATGGCTAATTTTGGAATCTGCTGAGGTTTAAGGGCTAATTCTGGGTTGAGATAGTATTTTGGCAACATGTTAGCTTTTTTGGCTAATTTGGGAGGTTTTTTGAGCTATTTTGGATTTAAGCTAATATTTTAGCACCATGTTGGCTTTATTGGCTAATTTGGCATTTACTGAGGTCATGTTGTGGCTGTTTTGGATTTAGGCTAGTATATTAGCACAGTGTTAGCTTTTTTGGCTAATTTGGGATATTTTTTTTTTTAGCCATTTTGGATTTTAGCTAATATATTAGCAACATGTTTGGCTAATTTGATATCTCCTAAGTTTTTTTTCTGTGACTTATTTTGTGTTCAAGCTAGAATATTAGCAAAGTGTTGGCTTTTTAGGCTAATTTGGTATTTACTGTGATTTTTGGCCTAATTAGGAGTTAAGCTTTTATTTTTGCAACATGCAATTTGTTTTGGCATTCATATTTTTTACACAGTTCCAATTTTTTTGCAATTTAAAAAAAAGATACTTTAAATACTTTGTGCACTTTCTGGAATTTGTGTGACTTTAAGTCTAACATTATGCAAATTGTTTAGCTTTCTCAGCAAATCTCTTCAGCAAAGACCTTCATCATATTCAGCAACAACATTCATCAATCAGCATTCACACTACAATTATCGCAGGTAATGCAACTTTTCTAGTTCTCTTTAGACACGTCCTCCACCATCAGAAGAAATGCCACAAGAACACGTTAAAACACCAAAAATAAAATTTTCACCTTAGTGGGTTTTTAAATATTTTCTCCTTAGTCTAAAAAAAAACCCAACAACTTAAATGAAAATAATCTAAACAGCTGCTGTGACAGAAGCAGTTTTATCTGCATTCACAACATCAGCTTTATGTTATTACATCATGTAGAAAGACAAACAGCTCAAGAACTGAGCATTTCTGAACAAACTGATATGAGTTCATGTTTTTCTGGCTCTAAGCCTGAACATCTTGAATGTTTTGTGCGCTCAGGTACTCAAGAGTAAGCCATCAGCAAGCACGTCTGCATGCAAACTGATAAAAGAAATCACTTTAGATGAACCTACATGCTTTCTTAAAACTTCCCCAACAATATTTGAACTTTTATTAGCTTTTTTTTTATGCTTTTCTGAAATCTGAAGCCGAATACATAGAAACGTGCATCAATTTGCAAAAAATTAAACAAAAAAAAAAGATTTTTGTGTTAATTTTATTGCTGATTTGCTTTCTACGTTCAGTGTGCTGGTTTGTTGCCTCTGTTTGTGTGCAACCTTGTGATGTGTCAGACACATGAAGTGTTTAATCAATCGCCGCACTTCCACCTTGTAATCGCAGATGCAGGAAGCGTGCATATATTACTTTTAATATAAAACTTATTAATAATGCATGATGGATTTTGCATTCAACGCCCTCAGACCAAGATAACATGGCTGAAGACGGTTTTATTGCTTGTCTTTCTAAGTTAGTCATTAAAATGTGAATCCTCTTGTTTTGCTGGGAAACAGCTTGGTGTAATTACACTAAGATTTCATCCGTCTCCTGATTAACGCTTTTGTTGCTTCTTAGTTGTAGAGTCGGCGACTTCTAACCTGCAGAATCGTTCAACAACAACAAATGTTTCCCACTTTCATCTGGAACATAGATCATACATTTTCATATGTGCTCCTCTTTGTTTCCTATTCCACATGAAATCTGTATTCCAATTATAAAAAAACGTCACCTATAAATAGCCAGCTCTTCTGTTAAGGGTCCTTAGTGTGTTTGAGTTTTCTGCTAGTGAGAGCCTGTTATCTCATCCCGTAATATTTGAGTTCTGAGGTTGGTATTAGGTTAAAAATAATGATAATTTTAAGTTATATTTTTATCATTTGAGTTCTCCCAGTGATAACAGCAGGATAAAATCTTCAACTTTTGGGTCGGTTAAAGGGAGATGTGTGGATGTACTGACTCGTGTCTTCACTGAAGGGTTTCATGACATGACAAGAGACAGTTCATGACCTCAACGATGAACCTGCTTCGCTGTGAAATGTGGCAACAAATCCAGCAACCCACAGAGGGGGAAAAAAGGATGTTGTCAACACGAGAAAGGCAGAAAAATGTCAGATAAAAAAATTATTCAACCTTATAAAAACATCAAGAGAAGAGATTTTCCTATCATGATGCTAGACTGCTTTACTTCCAGAAGAATTGATGCAGTTAATTTTTGTTTTTTAATCTATTAGGTACCAAAGAGCCTTAAAAATAAATAAATAAATAAAAATAACAGGGCGCCTTAAAATCCAGAGTGCCTTTTACATGGATTCATTCTGGTTGTGCTTATTGATATCGACACGGTTTTGAGAGATAAATCTATTTTTATTTTCCATGAGTTGCAAAAAAGTCGGGTGCTGTTTTAAAAACACTAACACAGCTAATGTGTTGGACTGATTTTTGCTTAAGTATGACTAACAAAGAATTAGCATAGCCAGTCACACTTGTTTGTTTAAGCGGTTTCGGTCTGTGTTGTAAACAAGATTGTGAACGTGTAGCGGTGTCGGACTGTTTAATTTAATGCTACAAACAAGGTTGGTAGAGTGAGGTTACACCTGCTAACCTCTGCATGTTTGTTGAAAAAAATGTCTAAAAACTCAATTGGAATGTAGCCCTTTTAATAAAAGTGGGATGAGACTCGTACAGAGTACGCAGGATCTGCCATGAAAATGAAGTCCACTAATATTTATTTGAACTGGTCTAGAGCTCTATGTGGATTAATGGAACACTGCCTTTATCAACGTAATAATACAAAATATAAAGGTGTCACATGAAATAAAAGTATTAAAAGTCTTAATTTAGTATAAAAACCTGTCGTTTACCCCTTTTGAGCTCTCACAAGAGCTCACCACACGGAAATGGGAAAATAAAATTCATACAAGCTCACTATTACACCTGTCAGGAGTTAAGCGTGGTCACAGCAATGTTTGCTTTACCTGTTTTATTTTTGTGTTGCAATCAAGGTTGGGAGTTAGAGGTATTGTTAACAAGCTAACGTGTGGCAGTGTTGGACTGCATTTTTTTACAGCCGAACGAGGTTGTGAGTTAAGTGTGGTCACAGTAATGTTTGCTTTAGTGGCATCAGTCTGTTAAATGTGTTCCAGACAAGGTTGGATGTTACATGTATTATCAATACTCTAATGTGGCTAATGCTTCTAACATGGCTAATCTCTTGCGTATCACAAACAAGTTCTAGAATAACTGAGAACTCAGTTGATAAAGTCAAACTCACTTAAATGGACTAAACTGAGACTTTTGTGTCACTCAATACAGTGTGGTGCGTCTTATGTGTGACATGTTTGTCATTGACGGCACGCCTTAAAATGTAGTATGCTCTATGGTGCAAAAATACAGTTAATAAAATATTGTTTTTGACTGAAAAGAAAAATATACAGTTTAAACATTTAATATACAAAAATAACAAATCTTCTGGATTGATAGAAAATTTGCAAATAAAATAAACAAATGTTCACAAATTTTTCCCACCACTTGTCATGAAGTGTACGGCTTAGCAAACACCTGAGCAGATGACGCTAAAGCTACTAAAACCTTTAAAAAAATGTATCTTATTCATTTAAGGCTAAAGTGTGTATGAAATAAATAGAAAATAATGTAGAGTCATTCAGTAGCCTGGAGAAAAGTGGTCATTAAAATGATAAAAGATGGAATAAATGGGAGGTTGAGTTAAAAAATACAGGCATCATTTTAAAGTTAGTGCAAACATACGGATCATCTTCAGTGTAATTCAATTTGTTAACTATTTTTCTATTTTAATGATAATAAACAACCAATAAAATTAAAACATAAAAAATTTTTCTTCCACACTTGGATGTCCGTTAAAAAACTATCTTTCTAAAATGGAACATTTTGTAGATTGACCTATATCTGTAACTCTTTTATCCTGTATGTCTATAAACTAATTTGCACATATTGATTGACTGATTGATTGATTGATTGATTGGTTTATTTCAAGTATAGATTGTTAGATTGCTTAAAAAGAAGTGATAAGAAGCGAACTTCCATAATCTCATCCTTATATACCTTTAAATCCAGCAATTTACCTAATTTAGCATCACCTTGAATGGAAATAAAATTGAAAAAAATATGTTTTTCATTCACAATTAATAGGAAATCAAGTCGTGCATAAGAGGTTCATTTTGATTTTCTCTTACATTTAGACTTCCAGATGCCAAAATTTTATCACAACGATGAAAACGTGATGATTTGAGTAGAAACAGAATCAAACTTCTTCAAACAGTGGTCAGCTTGTCTTCATACAGAGGAGTATCAGAGAGCAGAATGGCTGAATTAAACACCAGCTTCTTCCCTTCTATTTCTGTACCCACATCACAAGCGAACTCAGCGCAGAGGTATCGCTCTCCTGCTGCTCTGAGCGACAGAATAAGGCTAGTACCGGAGCAGGCAGACCCGACTCTCCGGCTGCCGTTCAGGCGAGTGTCTGCGCATGAAGATGTGTGTGCAGAGAGCGAGCGGAGCGGAGGGCCATCTGCCGTGGCCCATTATGTCCATCACAGCAGGCCCTTTCCACAACCTCATGGATGTTGTGACATAAATCCTGTAAGCAACGACAGGGTGAGGCCAACTGTGGGCTTTGTTTCATTTGCTGCTTTGTTTAATGGCTGTTCGGAGAGAGCGTCGCCTCTCGACACGGCCGGTGGGGGGCGGGGGCAGCGCGAAGGGCAGAGCAGTGGTGCACAGATATGTGGTGGCAGATGGCTGATTGGAGATTATCACTGTGGAAGGAAACGCTGGGAAGTCAATTAGTGGAGGGGAGAGTGACATGCAGATGGGTTGAGTGTCTGTCTTTTATTATTAATGCAAGTCTTGGAGATGATTTTTAGCCAGAAAAACAAACAAACAAAAAAAAACATTTCACATTTTTATTTTCAACTTAAAATGAAACAGTTTTAGCCGGACCTGTTAGAAACTGCTGCATTCGTTTTTAGCTCTGAGCTGCAGACGTGATGATTAAAAAGGTTATCATGGTCTAAAACCTGTGGGAGGTCACTTTATAATCAATGATAAAACTTAAAGAATGAGTTTAAGCCTGTCCTGGCAGGTTGGGGTAGGGGGTGTTGGTGGTGGTGGGGGGGGGGGGGGTGTACTGCTATAGCAGAGACAGTTACAAACCAAAAAAGACAGAATTCAGAAGCTCAATGACAGCAGCAGCCAGACAGGAATGAAAAAACACCTTCAGCTGGTATTTTTAGCACATTCCTTCATCCCCACTTCAGGACTATTTCAGATTAAAAGTCTCCTTACTTCTGTTTATCTTAATAATAATAATAACATTAGTGCACTAAATTATTACAACTTAGAGGCCTTAAATGAAAAAAAAAAAGGTGTCCATTAAATCTGAATGTATAGATGGGTGTGTTTGATTTTGTCTGATTTATTTTTAATACCTTTTTTTTAATTTATTATTTATTTACTTATTTATTTAAAAAGAGGAAAATTTACAATGACAATAAAGTTATTGAATTGAATCTGAAGCGCCGTATAAATACATTCATTCTTGTTTTGTTTATCAATGTCAAAGTGAATTTTGAGAAGTGAAATTTTAATGTTTTGTTTTAATGATTTTATTGTTGTAACCACGCAAATGCATCTGTTTTTTTTTTTTTTAATGTTACTAACAAGGTAGAAACTTATGTGAATACGCTAACAATGGCTAACATGTAGCTAAAAGTTCTGGAGTTATGAACATGTCATGATTCAGTGCTTGGGTTTTGTCATGTTCTGTTTTCCCTGTCAGTTTCTCCATGTTCAGGTTAATCATCCACAGCTGTTTTCATTTAGTTAATCATCCTCTGTGTATTTAAGTGTCTGGTTTTCAGTTCTTATTGTCAGGTCGTCTGCGCTTCTATGTTCTGTCACTGCACTGGTTTGGTTTCCTGGTTTTGTTATGTTTAAGTTAGTTTAGTTAATGTTTCTGCCACCAAGTCTGGTCTCTTGCATTTGGGTCTTCCACCACAATCCCTGACAGAACGCACTTAATGAAGTCTGACTGATTAACAGATTGTATCTCTCTTAATGCGTCTGAAGCTACATTCACACAAACCTCTTTTGTTTAAGTGACCACTTCAAATGAAAAGTCTATGTAAATGTGTAAACATGCATTTTGGACATTCACACATTGGGCTCTATCTACTAAACAAACTTCCACTGAACACGCGTTGAAAATTAATCAGGTGTAACTTTGACCAATTAACTTTAAAACAATCTATGTAAACTGTCCCTTTTAAGTCTTGGAAATGCCAACCCTTTGAAAATGTATCATTTAGGAGAATTTAATACTTTTGGTTTGCTCTGATGTAATTATACGACACAAAATATTTCATATGTTGCAAAAAGCTGTTGAAGAAAAAGGTGGGAAAAAGGTTTGCATTATTTGCACATTTCGCACCAAACCTTTTTCAGCTGGCGGACATGCACTAGTAAACAAAAGAAAAATAAACCCCTTTTTAGACTATTTTTAAACAAAATTTATTCTAATTGCAATTTATTTTGAAACCGAAAGCCAAATTCAGCCCCGTTTGGATCGGCCCTTGAACTTATTGTCTAATTTAAACCGGACTGTGGCCTGAAAAAGGTTAGGGACTACTGCAGTGGAGGGTCCATCCAATATATCACAGGGTAAAAGCAAGGTGCACCCTGGAGAGGTCACCATTCTGTATGACTGCAGTAAACTGGAAAAGGTTTCACGGCATCAAGATCCGGTTATCAATGTGAAAAAACATTATCAACACAATAGCGCACGGCTGAAATGCCTCTTAAATCGTGATGGAGCTCCCTTCAGCCAATACAACAAGAAGAAAAGTAATCAAGCTGCAAAAGCTTATTTCTGAGGCGGGCCAATTAGTTTCGATACGGAGGAAATAACTTGTCAGCTAATGTATGAAGGGCAGATGAAAGGAGGAGAAGGAGCAAAGGAAGGAAAGCATTTATGCTAATGTGTCTCGGTGCTGCTCCTTGTCCTGGATTTGCGGGGCCTGGAGGGGGGCAAACTTGACAGTGAAAACCACGTGTGACCCCTGGAGAAGCACTTTGCCTGACACTTGGATGATTGACTGTTCTGCAGAGGAGGACATGCAAATGATTTCAACTTTTCCACAGTGCAAGGTGCAAATTTAGCTTGGGACATCTTAACCTTGCATCAAGTCAGACGGGTAGCTTGAAAGACCGCAAGTAATTGGCACAGAGCTATAATGAGAAAATTAAACTGCAATGAATGTGATTTAGAATTGGTATAATAATGAAGTGATATACATGACTTTCCTGCATAGTGGTATGGGCAGCTTAGCTTGTTAATTGCATATATTTCATTAGGAGGTCGATTTATACTAAAATAAACACAATACAGGGCTCATTCGATATTTATCTTTGGTGGTCTCGTTGTTTTGCAGATTTTTTTTCACTACAACTTTGCATGCTTTTTTAAAAATGCTATTATAGTCTGCTATGTTTTGCATTCTAGGCCTTTTCAATCAATCTCTTTTGCTGTATCTCCCGTGAAAATGTGTTCAGTTTGCAAAATCTACATAAGCCTTCAATCACAATTGAGTCTTTGCTTTCATTCTTTAAATATTCTATTTTTTTTCTGTGAAAGTTTTCACTTTAAGAGGTAAAACAAGAGAGAAAATTTTAAAAATGTTAGTGTGTGTCTGAGAAAAGTGGATAAATAGTCCTACTTCGCAGGCTTCAATATTTTAGATTTAAAACTGTAATGTTGAATTGAAATTTTTAATATTGAATTCAAAATTGCAAAATGTATTTTCATATTAAAAGCCTTAATTGTATACTGAAAAATGCTTCCTCAAACTGTGTGAGTGATAAAATTGCAATTGGAATTTCAATGGAGAATTGCATTTAATACTTTGAATTATGGTTAAAAAAAAAACATCCATAGCGCTCTGTATTAAAAATAAACCTGTCTAAATAATATGACATGATGAATATTGCATCTGGAATATTTATACATTTATGATTATATTGTAAAAAGAAATCATTATAGATGAAGATTGACACTTTTTTTTTCTCCAAGTGTCGTCTCAGACATGGAGATGACATCCCTCTTGTTCATGATGTGCTATACCATGTATTAGTGTTACATTTTGCTAGCATCACACTAAGAATGTCAGGTGAGGCTTGTTAGCATGTTGCAAATGTCCAGATTCTCTCTGTTTACATGGCAGTTTTAGAGTCTCAAAATAAATCCACCAACAGTTGATTTTAGATTAAAAATGGTTGCATTAACTCAATGCTTTACCCACTAATGTTCACACATGTGGGATAAAGTGTTTTTGAATAACATTCAGCTTACAGTCTTAAAGCCATTAGAACACACAATATGAGGTGTTTATTGTAAAAAAAAAAAGTTGTTTATGCTATTAAGAATGATTTATGCTAGAATCTTCCAAACTGGTTCAGTATTCTTCACTTATTGCAATATGTTAGCATGGTGTTTAATGGACCATTTTGGCTTTATTACGTTTAGATACAGATAAATTAAAATTTTTTATCATTTTTGGAAATTTCAAACATTTTCCAATCTCAAAATTTTTTTTTTATAAAAATTATAAATGCAGTTAAAGACCCACTATAACAAAAATTGTATTTTTGGTGTTCTCCTTGTGGCATTTTTCTCATGATGGAGGCCATATGAAAAAAACAATTCAGTTTAAAAGTCAGTTTCTGAGTATTTCTTTTTTTCAAATTCTTGTGAATCAGGAGCAGATAAAATAAAGCTGTCTGAAAAAAGTCTTTTGATACGGATGTGGGTGCTATTGTTGGCGGGCCACAACCTCCCTGCTCCACTCTATTCTGATGCATCCACTTGTAGATGACTGGATCCATCATGTTTTCCTCGTTCGAGTTAAGTTAAAATCAGAATCAGCTTTATTAGCTTTATTTTTGTGTACAAAGGGGAGGAAGCTGAAAAGTCTGTGTCCGGAATGTGAAGGATCTGTCGTGATTCTTCCTGACCCCGGACCGGTACAGGTCCTGAATGGAGGTAAAGTTGGAACAATAATGTTCTCTTCAAAATTGAATAACATTAGTTGGAATTCAAACCAATTCTGAAATCAGAATATTGAGGTTAATGTGAACATTTATGGGTTTATAGTGGTAATATGATTTAAAAGCAAACTGCTTTTAATAGATAGATGGGCACATTGGGCAAGGAAGTTTGCACTTTTTTTTTTTTTCTCAATTGCACGTACTGTACAAAAAACCCAGCTAACACACGTGTTGCTTCTGCTCTGATCTCCTTCTCTTCATTGCAATCTTTCTTTTGCACTTGTGTTGCTCACTTTCCAATGGGTTTCCTTCTTTTCCTGGCCTTTTGGCCATTTTTTAAAGTAACTCTTGCATAAAAGCATCAGTCACATACATGTGCTGAGGCTAGAGGAGTCTTGCCACGTAACCCAATCAATTCCAGGCAATTAAAGGATATGTGACCCGCCCAAGGACACTGCAAAAAAGTGACTTGAATAGTTTTGAACTGCCAACACCAAACTTAGAGAAAACTTCTCCATTTCCTAATACTAAGCTAAATAGCCAAAAATACACATTTTAAAATTCGAACCCATTAAAGCAAAGTATGTGTTGTGGACGGGTCAAAGTTTGAGTTTAAGCTGCTATTTGGTCCTCACTCTCAGTACTTATTTTTATATTTGTTGAAGCTTTGCCAAATAATGAGCATCTTCTGTGTATTACAGACTGGTTGGAGCAATAGGCAATGACAGATGGACACAAGGAAACTAATTGGGTGTTCTGATGTACCGCTGACATTGATTGACTCCATTGTAAGTCTTTAGATATGAAGAAAATATCTTATTCTGATGTTGCCGCTCTTTGAGCTAATGT
This sequence comes from Oryzias javanicus, assembly GCA_003999625.1. Classification (NCBI taxonomy): domain Eukaryota; kingdom Metazoa; phylum Chordata; class Actinopteri; order Beloniformes; family Adrianichthyidae; genus Oryzias; species Oryzias javanicus. Next base: position 16,701,006 of record CM012455.1, on the reverse strand, counting down.
GAAAGCATCTTTTATGAGATAAAAGTGTCATAAAAGTTCCACGATATTACAATAAACTTGTATTTTCAATATGTCTTTCCACAAAAAAGTGATGGTTGAGGCTTGACTGATTGAATCCTACTCTTCAGCAAACATCTCAACCCTAATTAAGATACTTGCTGATTACAGACTCGCCTGATTAGGCTGTTCATTATGTCCCAGGGTGAGAGCTTTCACACTGGCTGTAGACGATCATCGATGTCACTGAATATCATCAAATGGATGAAAGCTTAATGGAGCATAATAGACTACATTTTTTCAACCATTTGGAAAACATCGTCAACAAGTTCAGGTCTGATTACCCAAAAGGAACACAACCGCCAAACAAGCTTTTCTGTTTTTTTCCACTGGCCCCATTTCCCATATCTCAGCAGAGCGAGAGACAAAGCTGCCAGGCGTCCCTCTTTGTCCTCCTCCTCTGTTATTTCCTCTCGTCTCGCTTGATCTGTCAACGGGCGTCTCCGAGCCGTCACTCTGTCTGACAGACGGACAGTCTCTGAGTCGTCAGTCACTCCGCCGCCTCTCAGAAACCCTCAGTGCCAGCCGGCGGGGACCCTTCCTGCCGCAGACGCCAAAACAGCAAATGAAGAAAGGCCCCATGCTACCAAACCGAGGGGACGCGGGAGAATACCATGTGTTTCGATTAGGGCCTTCCTTTCTTGTGTGGTCGTTAGAGAGGCTGTTAAACAGGGTGTAAGAATCAAAGATAAATTTGACCTTAAAGGCTTTAAAACGTCTGCATTCCCTGTGATCAAAGTTCACGGCACCTTCGAGTTGAAGAGGTGGGATCAGCTTTCATCTTACGGGTCCCCCCGGGAACCAGCAGGGATGTTTACGGACGTACATAATTTTGACGCCGAAAGCTTTTCTTACAACGAAAACAAATGCAGAGTAGATTGACGTGTTTTTATGCATGCGTGAGTTTTTATACCAACAACTGTACCCTTTAAGTCAAGGTCCTTGCTTATGTACAACAACAAACAGCACTTCAAAGTGCTTTAGATGGGACAGAAAAACACTAAAATGTGATACAAAAAAACAGAAAGATAAAACCACAATGCTTAACATGTGAAGGCATGATAAAAATAGAATGATGCTAATTAAAAAAGTGTTTTTTGAAAGTAACTTTGAAGAATGTGGGAAGATATTTTTAGATTTAATTGAGCTTGATGACATGTTGAAAGATGTGCTGACATGTTTCCAGTCTCAAAGATTCCCTGACAGCTGTTTATATTCCTTTATTCATTCATACTTTTGTCTTTGTGTCTGACTGTAGGGATCCAGTTGATCATGAACCAGATCAAGTGGTAAGACTAGTTGGACGTGTGTCTGACTTCTTTTTATTCAGGATCCCCAAACCAGAAAGTGACTACCTTCCACTAAATGTTCCCAAAGCTTGTATTTAATGGACCAGCAGATGTTTAGAAAGACATTTCTAACGCTCCCCTCAGCTTAACTAGTATCCCCAAACATTTTAGAAACTTCACCAAAGTCCCAGTGGCGCAGAAATCTGTTGTTCTTCATCTGAACAACTTCCTTCAGTGGCTTTCACTTGTGTTTTTAAGTTGTCAAACTACAGATCAGAACTAATCTCCCTTGGCTCTCCTTTGTTTGCTTATATTGTTCCAAAAGGATCCACAGATGTTGCTTCTAAAATGTTCCGTTCCATATGGAAATGGTCCTGTGGACCTCAGTGATCTAACAGTTTAATGAAGTTCAGATGCTCAGAACTCTCATTTGCTGAGATATAACAAATACAGCATCAACATTTAGTACCATTTATCATCAACATTCAAGAACGCAGCCTTAGCTTTAATCACGCTGAACCGTTGCCACCCGACACCAGCTCATGGACTCACAGTTGGAAGATTTTTTTTTTTTTAAATTTCATTTTGACCAAATATCACTATGGAGAACAGTTTTTTCCAGATAAGCAGAAGAAGCACCAGCCCCCTGCTCTGCTGAGTCACAGTACATAAAGCCTTCCGGTAGGATGGAAACTGCAGGAGCATATTTTAGTCTGAGGGCAAAATACTGTTACAGCATGAAAAGCAGGGGAAAAAAATGACACTTTTTATGACTTAGCATAGAGACTTATCCTAAAAGTGTTTGTTAGGAAGGATTTAGGAGGAAAATAAAAATCTAGGGCAGTGGAGAAAATTACTTTTCAATGAAATAAGATAAGCTTTCCATGAATCTTTAGTGACTGAGAATGTTATGTGCAAAATATCTCACCTATTAGTAAGCACAAAACTAATGTAAAGTGGTGTAAAGATGTTGAGGCAGTTACTCCAGAAAGCTTTTTGTGTTGAACTGATGTTGTGCTCTTTGTTTTCCAGATGTCTGTTTGTCCCCTCAGGTTGCTGCCTGGCAGAGTTTAGCACACATCATCTTTGGTCACGCCTGTGGCGTGTCCCTCCAAGGCAACTTCCATCGAGGCAGTACAATGAAGATGTGAGGTTATAAATGTATTTCCCCTCAAATCATGACAGATAGCTGCATGGCACTTGAAAAACACAACAGTGTAAGGAAGGCGTGTGTGTGCGGGTCTCAGCACGTCTGGGTGTGTTTGTGTAAATAAACAGGCAGCCCCTCTCGATATAGATATCCCCACTAGAGCTATCATGCTTAATAATGTGTCAGTGAAGATTGATGGTCAGCTAAAGGGATGCGGCAGGCTTCTTTGTGTGTAAGAGAGTGTGTGTTTGCGTGAGCATTTCGGGTTTTGTGTGAGCATTTTGTTCCTCATTATTTGCATGAGAGTAAATACTTCCAGGCCTTTCTACGGAAGCCCAGAGCGGCCATGCTAACCATTTTTTTCTTACTGGCATAAATCTTTTAAATTTTGGGATAACGAGATACTTTTGCCATGACCTACAAATTATTAGATTATTCTTTACAAAATTTGCATCATTTATCAAGTGATCTTGAGGTAACCAAACTGACAGATTTAAAGAAGCTCAAGGGTTCTGCCGCTCTGCAGAAACTGTTCTAGAAAATGACACGACTTTACTTAAATTAAAGAAAGAAAGTTTTCACAATTTCTGCTGTTTTTATTTTCTTACCAGCTCTCCCTGTTCTTTGTTCTGATTGGCCGATGACCTTGTCAATCAGTGCAGATACAGAGAGCTCTAAAATGTGCATAAATCTTCAATCTCGTTTAGGTTTCTTTTTATTCCTATAACACTGGACTTATTTGTCGATAAAAGTTTGAGCTTGGAGAGGTAAAATAAAACAGAAAACTATGAAAATGTTACTTTTTGAGAGAAGTGAATAACTTGTGCATTGAGGAGTTTCACAACCTTAAAACATTTGTATTCCTGCAGATTTCACCTATTTTGAGTAATTTCTTTTTGCAACAAAACGCCTGCGACAAACATGGCAACACTGTTTACATTTATGCTATCCTTAAGGCATGGGTAGCTGTTTTCCCTAGATAATGATAAAAATAAGTCTTAAGATAACAGAACAATTAACTTTTGATCTTGAGATTACCACACAATATGAAATCTTAGTGTATGTGGTCGCTACCTTTCACTGTTGCTGCACGATAATAAAGAAATCATGAAAACTGGTTTTACAACTCTACTCTTTTCATTCCTAAAACTTTTCCTATTTTCAAACCGCTCTTCTGCCTCCCTGTTGTCCTCTTTTTTATTGACTTTGTTCAGGAAAACCAAATAAACAACAACACATAGAGCAGGCCACTCTTCCAGCCTGTTGGTAGTAACTACACTTTGTCAAACCACAAGTGACTGCAAGAACAAAAATAACCACAAAGCCACTAAATCCTGTTAACAATCGCTCTGTGTGGGATTCTATTTGAAGTGGCATCAAGAGCAGAGAGTAGTCCAAATATTCAACACCGCTGGTTACACAGACCCCCAAAGTGACCTTGCTGTGTGGGTGTGTGTGTGTGTGTAAGTTCACATCTAGTGTTTGCTGACAGGCTGCTAAACAGAATGTAAAAATCCCAGCAGTGCTGCTGAACACAATGAAGTAAGTGTTGAGCCAACTGTTTTAAAACAAAAAAAATATGTTTTTTTTTCCCATGTCAGTTACTTGTAGTTTGAAAAATATTTGTATTTTTGAAAAGTTAAAGTAAAAAGTAACGAGTTAATTTAACAAAATTCCAACAAAAATGTGTGTATTGTCGATAAAACATCAATAAAAAAGTTTTTGCTAAATTGTTTATATGGACATTATTAATATTGTCTGTCATTAAAAAGGAAATCAAAATGTATTTCATGTAATTAACTTTGATCCTTGTTAATGAAGATATAATAGAGTTGTTTTTTTTCTTTGACTTAAAGGTAAATCATAATCAATCATGTTTTTTTTTTTTTTTAGAAATTAGAAAAAATAGTTCTTTCAAGATTAAAATTATTGGTAAAGTCGGGCAGCTTGACAGAAGAACATTTAACCAATAACAAGAGTTCCAGGTAGTATTGAAAAAAAAAAGTGGTGATGTTGAAGGTCACAGGTCAGAGGAATTTTAACCTCATGAATAGTTTATTTTTGAATTGTTGACATTGTTCTGTTTTGGATAAAAACATGGCTGTGGTAGGTCATAATCACGTGTGTAGAAGGTTGACCTGCATGAGTGCTTTAGGTTTTTAGGTTTCCAGGCCTGTGGAGGGTCAACACATCCTAATGGCTGCACAGATGTGTCTCACAGTTCCCTCTGGGCTCATACGGCCACCTTAAAGGAGCCATACCATGCTGTTCTTAAGCCTTTCAGAGTAAACCATATACATATAATCATATATTAACTTTGGAACACTAAAAAAACAATTATTTATGAAATATAAGTTGTTTTGTGAACTCTTCATACCTGGACGTAAAATGACAAAATCTCTGAGACACTCCCTTTCGCTCCTTGTCGCTCCTCGAGTCCTTGTTTTTTCTGCAGATTAGACACAAGAGGAACCACTTCTTCTCAGAGTTGATGCTAAAATAACAACACTTTGGTTATGATCACATCAAGCTCCGTGGGTCTGTGTTTGTGTTAGCCTGGGGGTGGAGCTGGCAGTGCAGACTCTTTCTGAAAGGGGCTGTCCTCACTTTATGATGTAAGCTCGTGAGGACTTGCTCCTTTGCGTGAGTATGAGAGGGGCTGCAGTTGAGAGCGCAGGTTTTTAGAGGATTCCTCAGAAATGTGTGAACAGATCAAAATACCGCTTTGAGGAATGAACAGTATAATTCACTTAAAAGCTCAAAAAGTAGTTTTTCATACGGGCCCTTTAAGAAACATCATGAAAAATGGAGCATACTTAGTCATGTTTGTTATAAGTGTTTTGTGAAGTATTAGTGGCACACACTTATGACGTAAGGGGGGATGCTGTACACTGCCCCTACACCACACTGTAGTGTTACTGAGGTGTGAGTACTGACTAAATGCTGCGAGATAAGTAAAGTGCCCGTACAACACCCACACAGACTCTGATTGCTCAATTTCCTCTTTTCCAACAGTCAAGACTGATTTCCTCTTGTCCTTTTGCAGTGTGACACAAGAAAATAGAACGTTCATCAATCAATCAGAATGCTTACATCACTTCAGTTCTATTTCTAGTTTGTCGACGAGTCAGTTTCACAACAAAAAAGCTGGGAAACCAGGAACAAGTACTGGTTTCAAAATAAAAACTTTTGTTATACTTTCAAAACCAAACTTTATTATATTCATGGCGACGTGCTCACGCGGTTAACATCGCCATGCGGATGACGAAGGTTTAGTTGTGGAGGTTCAAAAACACATGTATTTAACACATGTATTTTACAACGACTTAGATAGTAAGGAGAGGGCGTGAGGTTTGATCATTTAAGTGTTGGATAAGCAAAGAGATCGCGACAAACTACTGCACAGGGAGGTCACAGGACAAACCCCTCCTCCTCGATCCAAGGTGGAGAGGGGACGGACCGGAAATGCAACAGAGTCCATGTAAATTAACTAACGGTTGGTAAATGGTAAATGGCGTACACTTGTATAGCGCTTTCTACCCTCCTTCGAGGGCCCAAAGCACTTTACAGTCACAGACCCATTCACCCATTCACACACACATTCATACACTGGTGGTGGCTCCGCTGCCGAAAACTGGCGCGTGGTTGTGAGACGGATTCCTTAAGCAACACAATGGAGACGCCCCGCAGACAGACCTGTGTAAATTTGGGGTCGGCATGTGCTTAGGGAGCATGTACCCTTGCATCTTAGGGAGTGTGATGGGCCTCCTGTGGGGTGCACAGGATTTTGGAGTTTAAATAATTAAAAAATTCCTACAACAAGCCTTCATTTCATCTACTTCACCCTTATTTCCACATGAGTTTCGTTTAAGTGCTCACTGCTACCTGTAGCCTGCAGCATGCCCATAGATAAATATATCACAAGGTCTACAGCCTTGATATTTCATGTGGAATTCTTGAACTACATACAGATTCCTCATTTCTCACTAGGAGGGACCCTGCATCCATCTATAAGGGAAGTTGTGCCTCATTGTAGGAGAGGCAATCTAGGAGCTAATTCTGAGCTGCCATCTCCTTTACTCTGTTTTTCAAATTTCTAACACTTTATGTCCTGGCTTTTGGAACAACAGAGGCTGTTTCCATATTTGGAATAGAAAAAAAGGTAACAACTCCAAAAAAAGAGCTGGCTTTCCCTCATTTTTTTAATTACAGGTGTTGCAACTGACTTTTTAGCAAATGTCGAATGTGTAATATTTGCAAAGTAAGTCTACAAAAGTGTATGACATTTAGTGAATGCAGGTGAGAGACAGTGTGTAAAGCTGTGTTGTTCACAAGCTTGTTGTGTGTCTGCAGGAAAGAACTCTGGTTTAAGTATCTGCTACATCGTTACATTTTGACCATCATTCTCAAGGGGGCAACACAAACCTGTAAGTACTCCACAGCTGTCCAAAGTCATCATAAGAGGTTTCTTTTCTTTTTATTTATTTTAAGTTTTGTTTGTTAGATTTGACTCCTTGTCCTTCTGTCCCTCTCTTGCATTGCCCTTCCCTCTTTTTCCATTTGTTGACCATTTGTGTCCCGTCACCTGTTCCTTTCACCCTTTATCTCGCTCCATGTCCAAACATGGTGCCCATTGTATGAAGATGAATGCCCCCCCCACAGAGACGTGATGTCTATTACCAAGCCTGAGTCAATATGGCAGCATGTAACAAGGACAGATTCTCTACTATATGGAGAGATTAAACACAGACAACATGGAGGAGGAGACAAAAGTTTAAAAAAAGGGAAATCTTTTGTGGCATATTGGTAAAGATACAAGGCTTGTGACCTTGTGTTTCTATCTTGATTTTTTTTTCTGCATTTTTTTTTTCCAAAATGTAAACTTAAAGTGACAATAGAAAATATATATATATTTTAGTTTTAAAAATGTAAAAAGTGTGTTCAGTGTTTAAATCAGCCAAAAATTGTGATTTTTCTTGTTTTTTAATCTTTTCTTTTTCCTTTAAATAATTCTGATTAAAAAAGTTATACTTTAAGGCATGTTTAGTTTACAAAGTTTCTCTTTACAGTTTATAATAAAAGTGTTGTTTGCTTTAATTGAATTGAATTAATTTAATTTTGTTTTCTTCATTTCATTTGGATTCAGAGTTTGTTCAGCTTTTCCAAGTATAAACTATCAACTTAGTATATTTTTTAATGTACTGTAAATTCAGCTTAAATTTTCCATCTTATGCTCTTGAGCCTTTTTACAGCTTAAGATGGAAAAAAGCCCCTTTTCAGCTAAAACAGCGTAGCATGTTGGCGAGCCCCGCCGCCCAGCGAGTCAGACTACCCCGCCCACTCATGCCTGTGTGGGAAAACACAGGTGGGCCACCATGGAACCCATGGACAAGCCCACCAATTCAGCCCAAAGGTAAACCATATGGGGCCCAAATGTTTGCTGGGACCGGCCGCCCTGTAGCCCAGGGGTATGTAAAAATATTCTGCACGCTTGACTGTCACCATCTGCATTCGTGACCAGGCCCACAATTTAAAAAAAAAAATGGGCAGCAGCATGAAATCTTGAATATTCTGCCGACTCCATCTGATAAAAGCTTTTCTATCAGACACGTCTAAAGGCATCATACAAAAAATGTCAATGCTGCTGAGGTTCAAACGACATAAAATCGCAGCTCATCATCCATCACCTCCAACTATGCAGACACACTTACCAGTGACTCAATCCTGCCAATCTCCAAACAGTTTGACTCACTGTTTAATGACCCGTATCTTCCTGTTTGATTGCTTTGGTTGTGCAGTCATTTGTTGAATCAAATGATCATTCTTCACAGCAAATGTTGAGTAGGTGCGCCGCGCTTTGATAAACAATCCAAATGTCAACAATCCAAAGTGTGAATTCTTGCACAAATGAGGAACATCCAAAAGTTTGACTGTCTGTGCTTCTGCATGCATGTGTGCGCGGCCGGGCAGACTCCATGTGACAGGCCAATTCATTGTGTTGTGACAGTAATTGTGAGCGATTGTATTGATTGTTCCTGATGGAGGCTGAGATATCAAGCAGAAGGACACTTGTTTCAGCCCATCTCTGACTGTCACGCTCACTCCGTTACCCAAACACACGTACTGGTTTTCCTGTTTTATGGGGACTGAGTTTTTTTTTTATTCACTACACTCACACAATCATAGGGTTGATTGAAAAGGCCAAATCAGTGGACAAAAACAGAAATTATCACCTAGTTAGGTGATTACACAACAGCTTTTCTGGAACTCGATGTGTTTTTAATAACTGAAGAGGACACTTCACGTCAGTGCTCTTCACTTATAAGCAGTCGTCTCTTTGATTCCCTTTTGTCGTCTATCACAACAGAGTTCATTCATGGCAAAAAGGCCTTTTCAGATTTCTTTAAAAAATGTTCTATTAAGAAGCAGATCTGCACTTCATCTTTCATGATCTAAAAATCACAAAAAAACAACAGTTTTGGTGACTTGTAACAATACAGAGGTTCAAAAAGCTCATATTTGCAATTCCACAATCAATGGTGAGTTGGATTTCCAATGTTTGGCTTGGACTACCGTTTCTCTAACCACAGCACCACAGGCAAGTATGGGGAAAGATCTAAACACTGGGTGGAACATGGGGCATTTCATGGGGGAGATCCAGAGTACTCTGTGCGAGTTTGATTCAACTTTGATTGAAAAGACGAAATTCCAATTGAGTTTTTTGGTTACTTTCTTCCTTATCAACAAACACGCAAAGGTTAGAAGGAGTAACACTATTGGAGATATCAAGCTGTGTAGGCCTGAGCCAGATGCCAGCTCGGTTTTAGGAAAACAGAGATGGATCTAGTCATCTACAAGTGGATGCATCAGAATGGAGCGTAGCAGGGAGCTCGTGGTTTGCAAAATTTTATCAACAACATCTTTTCATCTGCTCCTGATTCACAACAATGTAAAGAAGAAATACACAGGAATGCAATTTTAAGGTTCATTTACTTTATAAACGTGTTCTCCATGATCATAAAAATGCCACCAAAACATGTTTAAAGCACCAAAAAATACAATTTTTTTCAGAGTGGGTCTTCAGGTCTAGAAAAAAAAGACAACTGCATCCACTGCTACAAAGCATAAAATACTTTTAGAAACAGAAACAACTTTGTCATGCCTCAAAACCAAAAATAAGACTAAAAAAAATACAGTTCTCAAGTATTGTCATAAATGTAGGGATTAATGCTAATATTCTTACATTGCTTATGTGAAACATTTGTAAACACTGTTAAAAGCAATCCTTCTGCTCCCCCCCTCCCCCCACTTTATGGTCTACCTGGTTAATCCCAGGTTCAGATTCCCTGACATCAAACTATATTCCATGCTGTGATGTTCCAATGTTGCTACCTTTCAATAAAATATCTGTATTTGTATTGGTCCAGAGCTAACTCCATTTCTTGATATTGTCACTTTAAAAGTTTTTTTTTTTTTTCCACATTTTTGATGACCTAATTGCTGTTCCACCTGCCAGCAAGATTAGGGACCCTCAGGGCATTCTAAGGTGTCTGAGCTGATTGCCTGGCGGTCTGTTTGCTCTCAATCTGTCGCTGCTGCGGTCTTTTTTGGCAAAAAAAAAAAAAGGAAATAAAACCGAAGGAGACATTTTGTGTTTGTGAGCTGCTACAGGAGGCGACGGCGTCCCATGCCATCCTTCAGGCGGCGCCCCGACAGGCCCCATCTGCCAACCAAAAACAGAGGGAATGGCCGGACCAATTCTGGTCTTTAGGAAGCCCCGACTTCTCTCCATTGTCCTCATAGGCATTCACCTCAGCTGCAGTCTTTCTGCACCCTTAGTCTTACTCCACCCGCACAGCAAACATGAACCTGTCATCCTCTGTGATATTAAATATTTGTTTGAATCAAATTTTATTCCTCCCTTTGTCCAGGTTTCTATTTATTCTACTTTTGTAGTTAATCCCTTTGTCATACTAATCATTTTTTTAAACAGGTGGCTGGATTAGCTAAATTTACAGACTGATTTTTAGACATAAAATAAAAAAACAAACCTTGAGATCTGCCCCGTCTTTTCTGGCCTCCAATATATCAATCAAAGCCAGAAAAAGGGGTCAGGGTTTACAAAAGCGGGGAATGTTGTCGTCCCGATAACGCTGTCAACAAAGGAGTCAGATCTCATGTTCGGCCAGGCTCTAGACCAGCTGATTGGGAGATGATTATCAACCTCTGAGTGCTACTGTGTGACTGACAGTCGTTCTCATCAGGTTACAATGAGTCATTCCCACAATATAATGAACATAAACGCATCGTAACACAAGCACGTGCCTGGAGTCCATAAAAAGCAGACACAGCCCCGACAAATCCTGTTTGAGCATCATGTTGCTTCCCACGACCTGTCCATGTGCAGTCATGCATGATGTTGATGTTGAGTTCAGGATAAGCAGATTCAGCCTTAACAGAGCATGTAGGTAACAGCCGCGAGAGCCACATTATTCATTACGGATGAACCTTGCAGCTCTTAGGCTGCTGCAAGTTCTCGCTCTTCTTTTAGATGCTGTGACGTCATGATGCTGCCAGTCCGTCAGCTCTGATTTGGGAGGATGAGAGACCTGACCAGTTCCACACGGAGGAAAAAGCTGCAAAGGTTAGCAGGAGCATTAAAGAGAGTTTGTAAGTGTTGATGGTGGTTGTCATAGTGATGAAAACATGGAGGCTTTACGATCGGTACAATCGGTTCTTGCAGTTAACCTTTGTCGTCTTTCCTGAAGCTCAAATTTAGTTTCCACAGCCTTGTTTCCACTGAGCGGTCCAGTCCGATCCGGTCTGTTATTTTGACCATTGTAAAATGGACCCATTAAACAGCACGAACTGTACCTCTTGGAGGCCCCCATCGGTTGTACTGGAGGTCCATAGAAAACTGGACGGAACAGTTGGGGGAGAGCAGACAACTACATTTTGGGGGGGAAAGTTGCTGCATTTTGGAGGGCATTGCCCCCTTGTTGCCAATGTCTATATTCGGTCTAAGATTTTTAAATTATTTTTGTTTTTTATTGTTCAGTCTGAACTTTGAAACAAATTCCTTTCATTGTGGCCCATGTAAACACATTACTCAAAATATAATCTTAAAAGTTCGAATAAGATTAAAAAAGCAAAACAGTAATATTCACATTATAGAGACTGATCTGAAAAAAATCAGTTGGTGAATGATGACATCATCACCTGTTTTCATTCAAGAATATCAGCAAATAAGTTTCTCTGTATATAAAAGTCCAAGAAATTAATATGGTTCAAATATTTCCACATATTACTACAATAATGTACACAGACATTTTAGGTTACATTTATATCCAGTTGAGGGTTCACTGGGAAACAGGGTTTTTTTATATTGTGCTTTTCTACCTTTTACCCTATTTAGTTTGATAACATTTTAAGGAGTTCAAAACAACAAACTGAGATAAAAATTGATTTTTCCAATATATATTTGTCTTGTTACAATGGCCAACAAAATGATTAATGTGACACTTTTCGTGGGGTTGTATAATCTTTTTCAGATAAGATTAAAAGAGTAAAACACGTGAAAATAAAACTATTACCATCTTTGGTTTCTAAGATGCTAACAACCTCTCTGAATTAATTATATTGATATGTCTAACAATCAGGTAATTTTTGTTCAAATAATTCATAGATTTCATATGTAAAATGGAATTAAAATGATATTCTTGCCGTGTGGGACTGAGGGCAGAAGTACTCTGCTTGGCTTTCAGGTATTAGCGGCTCTGTAATTATCATTTGTGTCATTATAGGCCTTCGTCTCTCCCTTCTCTCATCCCTCCTTCTCTTCTTCCATCTCCCATTGGCAAAATGTAATCATCGGAATGATCAATCTTGGCTGGCTGCCTAAGGCACAGACTTGTAATACCTGCAATGACAGAAAGTATTCATCCCCGTAGTTTGCTCATTAAATCAACACTGCAGCGGTCCAAACACTTCCACTTCAACCTACCGCACAGCTTGTTCTCTGTTTTTATCCAAAACAGATACCAGATTAGGAGTATTAGTCTGCTTTGATAAATTATTTTTATTTATCTGTATGGAAATACCTTGATATTGTTCTACCTTTAGTATTAAAAATAAAAGATTTTTGATCATTTGAATGTATTAAAACTGTACTATAACTCAATTAATTTATTTTTCATCTTGTTATTCAAAAATTCTGCAGAAAAAAATTAAAATGTGCAGATAATTGTATGAGTGCATTTAAAAAAAGTATGTTTTACTACACCGCTGAACCAAAAAATGCATATGTGATAAAATGAATCAGTCTCTTCTGAAATTTAGCTTTTTGTTTTCTATGTCTTGCTAGGGGAAATCTTCACCGCTGCTTCATAAAAATGTCAAGCAAATTGGTAATGTCCAGCGTATCGTTTTGATCCGGATGTCCGCTCAGATGAGGAAGTTAGGAACTTCATGGAGCGAATTTAAACAAAAATTCTGATTCTTTCTCCTTCCAGTTCACTAAAGACTCTTTTAGCTAATTGTCCAATGTTTATTGACGCTGCTGTGACCAATACAGTCTATCCATTGGTTTCTCAGAGCAAAATCCTTGGGAATAATATTGAAATAATAATAATGAAAACTGACATTAAAATGGTCTTTCATTGATTTACAATCCCTTACATCTGCTATCAAATGTGCTGCCGTTAGTATATCCGTGGTCACATCAATAAGCTTGTAGAGTCTCAATTTCCCAGCGTTCACAGCCCTGCTACTGTAAGTATTGTATGAAACTCACACAAAAGATCCAGAGACGACTGATTTAACCGCAGAAATGTGAACGGCGGCTCATTTGATTGCATTCAATGTGAAGATACCATCTTCTCTTCTCCAGCACCTGAGCTAGCTAGACATGCTAGCCGGGCCAGATGAGGGGTTTAGTACATGTGCAGCAGAGCTGTTCTGGCTTAAAGAAGGCTCAATATATGACTATATCAATATATGAGACTATATATTACCTTTGGACCACTAAATGCTGAATTATTTATAAAGTATTAGTTATATTTCGTGAGATTTTCCCTACCCAGAAGCTCTGCCTTCCGCTGCGCGTTGGTGCTGTCCGCTTCATGGCGTCATACTAGAGTTTGTGGCAGTATCTTTGTATTTCTCCAGCAAAAATAATCCAAACGTCGTCAAAGATGGATGCACCACGATATATCTGCCTTTAGTAGCCCCGGCCATCTTACACTGCTTCACAACACAAAGTAGTTAAAGTTGTTAAAGGAGCGGCGCGTAAAAAGTAAAAAACACCTATTTGAGCTAGAATTTATTGAAGACAGGACATAACTGGAAGATGTATGGTGTTTTGCACCTAAAATGAATGTTTTTTTGCTGATAATCACTGGGTAAGGGGATAAATTGATGTTGTGTTAGTCTTGGGGTGGAGCTGTCAGAGCAGATTCTTCTTTGGGGGAGCTGTTGGCATCGATCTTACGTCAGCATGTTTCCAACCGCTCGTTTTCGTGGGGATGGGAGACTGCAGACTGTGCGGCTTTTTAAAGGATTAGTCTTAAATACATGAACAGATCAAAATACTGCTTTGAGGTTCTTTACGGAGAGGAATGAACAGTAAAATGCATTTAAAACCTCAAAAAGTAGAATTTTCATAGTAGGACCCCTTTGAAAGGAGAAATGCTCGGAAATGCAAAAACAAAATGATTTCTTATCACATTTGTTCTCTTTCATAGCAAAAATGCCACACATACCTGTTAAAAACACACAAAAAAAACATGTTTTTCATCGGAGGGGGACTTTAAGTTCATTTTCGGGATTTACATACAAAACGCTGGGTAGCGTCCATATCAAAAGACAGAAATGCAAACCTTTTAAGTGGTGATCATGAAGGAGAAATTACTTTCCAGTATTTGTGCCCAACGGCAATTATATAACACCAATTCTTTAAAAAAATTGGAATAGAGATGCAAAAAAAAAAAAACCTGTAGCAAGATTTGGTAAGAGTCGGGCCATTACTAGAAGACACAAAGTATTTCCTTTCTGCTCTTCTTTTATAACCAAAGGCAGACTTCCAGGTACAGACAAATCTGGCACAGAGTGGAGGACAGACCAAAGCTATGAGCCACAGGTGCAGCAGCAGCTGATCACCAGAGGGGCAGTTCTAGATCCATGCTCACACACAAGCACACACTCTCACTGACAACCCCAAACCTTTTTCAGACAGCTGTCGCTCCATAAGAGCACAGGAAAGGGCAGGCTCCTTAAATCCTCGCCGTTCCCCTTTGATGACTCATATCAGTCAAATGGAGACCCAGCAGCTCAGTATGTGATGACACACAGCACGCAAGTCCCATTAACAGCTGAGTAACAACACCATTATTATTAGGAGCAGTGTGTTTGCTCTGCCAGCTTAGCTTACCCAAACATAATAAACTCAGTGAGGCGAATTCAGATGAGTATCACATCAAAGTTTAAATTGAAAAAAAAAATGAGTTCAAGATCAGAACCAGCAGAGAGACTTCTGGGTTGGAGCGTTTTGAAAATCAAATATGCAGTTCAACAAGTAGCCACAGGGGGCGTAGCACGAGAGCACCACAGTCCACATTTACATTAAAGGTGCACAAAAGTTTTGAACTCTTGTCATTGGTAGCCATCAAACTCTCTGCTCAATCTTCAGCTTGTTAGTATTTACTTTGGAAAAATGTATCCTTCCAAGTTTGCTACAACCAGAGCGCTCACAAACATCGACTCAACAGAAACCAATGCAAACTTTCTTTTTTAGTCTCATTTACAGTCAATGATATGATCTACACTTATAGTCGCTTTATCATGATCATCTGCCCAACTGCTTGGCAATACAAATTTCTAATAAGCCAATCACATGCACCAACTCAGTGCATTTAGGTACGTAGAGATGGTCAATATGATCTGCTGCAGCTTAAACCGAGCATCAGGATGGGGAAGAAAGGTGATTTAAGTGACTTTTAAGAGGCCATGGTTGTTGGAGGTTGGTTTGAATGTTTCAGAAAATGCTGATCTAATGGGATTTTCACACACAACCATCTCTAGGGTTTACAGGGAATGGTCCAAAAAGAGAAAATATCCAGTTCTGCAACCAGAAATGCCTTGTTGATTTCAGAGGCCACATTGGTTTCAATTCATAGAAAGGCAACACAAACTCAAATAACCACTGCTTACAACCTTGAGGCAGATGAACTACAGCAGCAGAAGACCACACCGGGTGTCCCTCCTGTCTGAACAGGAAACTGAGGCTTCAAAATCCACTTCTTCAAATTATTTAGCATTTAAATCTGTTTTTTTAATTCTCCTTTTTTTCCACACAACATTTAAAATGTCCAGAATATAAAACAAACCGTAAACTCTATCTCTTGTTTTTATATTTTTGTGGTCAGCAGAGCAAATTGAAAGTAACCTGACTCTTTCTATTCATTATAAAATATCATGGCATCATCAATATCATGTAATATAGGTAAATTAATTGATTATTGATTTAGTGTACTTTTGCATACAACACATCACTGGAAATGTATAAGAGGGGGAAATTATGAGATTAAAGCACTGAACACGTTACCCATTAAATACATTTCTTCTCTCCTGATTAAAAAATCTAAATTTGCTGTACACGTTCATGTATTTATCACATTTTTTGTTCTGAACACATTCATCAAACATTAAACTTTAACAACCTTCCTGGTCAATCTGATTTTTGCATCACCACAAGTCAAAAACATGGTCTGAAACTTCCTAAATGACTCCTGAACCTTTTCCACCGTCCTCTCGGACGTCCCTGACCGTCATTGGTGAGCGACGCGGTGAACTCCAGGCTGGATGTCATGTATCAAAGCCGACAAGGAGAACCAGGTACGGTGTCTCTGGGAGACCCCTCCTTTGGTTTCCATCTGTTTGACAGTGGGGTTCAACAGTGCAGACCCATAATCTGAGTGTGAGAAATGCTGTAGCCGGAAGCAACACTGATTAAGATCTCCTGCGTTGATGTTAATAGGCCTCTGCATGCTGAGTGTAATATAAGAGACAGTCGGTTCCCGGAAGCTGACAGCTTTGTTCTTCATGTTCAGATGTTCAAACTAACCTCCACATTTTCCCAAAAAAGGGTCATTCTCTGAGCAATGAGGGTAAAAAAGCCTTGAAAAGTTTTACAATGATTTTAGGCATTAAAGCAGATAGTTCATTTATTTTTTTTTAATAAAATGTTTTGGACATTAAGGCCTTTAACTTTTTTTCCTTCCAAATCAGTCCTAATTTGATCTTGTTTTAACATTGTAGAGCATTATGTGAGTCACTCTTTGAGAAAAGCGCTTTATAAATAAAGATGTACTTACTTACTTGTCCGCTCTTTCATAACTTGAAGCACACTATCTTTGAATTCTATGTGCATCTGAACAAAACAGAATCATAAAAGACCCAGAATAATTTCAAAAAAGTAACCTTGGCCAATGACTTAATGGGAAAAAAGGAAATTAATATTTACTTAATATTACGGTACATTTGGGATCTTTATTAGAGCAAAATGACACTTGATGACAAGATTTCATCAAACACATTTATATACGGTTACACATCAAGTTTACTATATTTTAAATTATAGCACCTAACAGGACACATGATGTTAGGACACGTTAGCCTTGTTAGCATATTAACAGTACAGTGTTCCACCGTGTATTCGCGCATCGCAGATTTGTTTTCAGTCACGTGACTCTTCCTGTTTGTCACAAAAACTTTGACAACTTCTGAAGGAGCTGCAGGAATTTCCCTGGAAGAGTCTACAGTTTACAAACACACCAGCCAGTACGCTACGCATACACACACACACACATACAGAGCGAGCTTGCATGGAGAAATGCCATCAGCTGACTCAGAAGTGGCTCAAAAATATCTTGATAATTGCGGAGGATAATTATCATCCAGAGCTGGTGTTTAAAATGGATGATACCGGTAAATGTTGGATGGAGTTGTCCTCTTGTACTTATTTGATAGAGGAGGAAGCACAGGCTTTTTTAGGCAAAGGGAGACAGTGACAGTCCTCATGAAGTGTTTGCAGTCTATTGTTCTAGATAAAAGAGAAAACTCTGTTGAGTAATACTCCAATGTTCTTTAATTAATGTTTTACAAAGCATGATTAGAACTGTTTTTGACAAGTAGGGATCGGTAGCAAACATTCTTCAGCCGTCCGGAGTGGGGGGTGAGACGGCAACAGGGGGCTCTCTGTATTTGAGGATTTGGCGTGGTCGTGGAGGTCTTCGTTCCGTAACCCCCACGAATAAAGGCGTAATACTGTAGATAACATTTATATTTTCAACATGAAACATGGCGTATTTTTTGCACAATATAGTACAACAAATTGTACCGCGCATTGTCAGTGAATGGTCTATTTTAAACATATGTCCCATAAGGCGCATTAACCAAGACCAAAGAGTCAAAGATTAATTCATCAGAATTTAACAATGTTCACTGTCATTTCAAGAACTGGTACTAAAAATGCTATAAGTTAGCTACGTTAGCATATTCCCAATATCTGTAACTCCCAATCTGGTTTGCAACACATAGAAAAACAGACAGATACAGCTACAACAATCACTACTGTGACTACACTAACTCCCAACTTTGTTTGTAATACACATGATAAGCACAGTTTAATACCGCTACACGTGAGCCATGTTAGCGTACTTGTTAGTAACTTGTAGAAAACAGAATGACATTTTGACATCCCTCCTCTCAAAATGGCCTCAACATCAGTTAGCACAACCAGAAATAATGGACATATACAATGCTCCAAATTATGAGGAGCACTGTCATTTAAAAAAAAAAACATAAAGGTTTTAAGTGCGCCTTACAGTGCAGAAAACTGTAATGTTAGTCATTTTTTATTTAACTTACTAAGCATGCCACTAATTTACAATCTATCAAATGGGCTTTATTTTAAAGGGCCTATGTCATTCATCATTATCATTCATTTGTGCTTGTAGAATGAAAGTCACCACTAGCTCCACAGAGAAAGTGGGTATTTGTGTTAGCCTGGGGGCGGTGCTGGCAGCTCAGACTCTTCCTGGAAAGGGTAGTTCTCCACTTTTTGACATCACAATGTTTTCATGGATTGGGAGGGGCTGATGCTCAGAGTGCAGCTTTTTAGAGGAATGCTCAAAGATGTATGATTTGATCAAAATACAGCTTCGGGCGTGTTTTTTGTGAGGAATTAACATTATTAAAAAAAGTTGATTTTGATGATATTGACCCTTTAAAACAAATAACTGACAAAGAGTGTCATCGACTCTGTGTGTTTTGTGAGGTTATAAAAATTGGCCTTCAACAAACTGAGAAAAATACAACCTCTATAAAATCTGTACGCCCTCCATCAACCTTTAGTTTAAAATTAATATTGGAAAATGAGGCAACTTTCTTAGAAAAATAGCCAAAAGTTCAGTCTTATTATGCCGCATCAATCATAAAAAATGCCACCAAGATCCTTAAGGTACTGATATTTACTGCAGTCCTTTTATTTGTCCTCCAGACAACAATTAACATTATTATTAATTTGGGAAAAGCTTCTCTTAACTGCTGCAAGGATGGAATAAATGAGAACAATTCAGATATACTTCCCCCCAGTTATAACTGATTGCTCACAAACTTTTTAGAACTTGCTTAAACCAGCATAGTCTTTGTTTTTCAATCTAATGTTGAATTTGACCTGAAATGATGGGGTTCAAACATGCACAAAACTCTGTATTAACAATGACAAAGAAAACTGACATTTGCAACAATTTTAGAAGAAATTATAAAAAATAAATGTGATAGAAAAATCGAGTTTTTCTATGCATAAGCCCAAATTCTACAACGGTTTTTCGAAAGAAAATGCACTTTTAATCTTAAAGCAAATGGACTGGAACTTAAATGTCAAAGAAAATTCCCGTTAAAAATACAACATTTATGCTTAAATGAGAAAGCCATCAGTCAAAATCCCCTGAAGTAATTTAATCTTATTTTCTTCCACTTACAATGTGTAACATGTATAAACCTGTGTAACACTGAAGGGAAAACAAGCACTGTAATCTTTTCACATGCACCCTGGAGCTATGTTCATACAGACATGTGTGCAGGCAGCAAGCACAGATTAAAAGTATTTTTCTTCTGTCAGTGCAGTTATTTTCTCATTAGCCAACTGACACGGTCGGTTTCAGAATTTGTGGATTCTGACCCCATCAGCAACTTTATACCTGTGGTTCATGTAGAAAACACAGATGACTTAATGAAACATAAATCATGTGAGGCACACTTGTCAGATGCATTTCTAGACTGCAACTGAACCATGTTTGAATTAATTACAACAATACATTTATATACATTTTGTGCTGTATTAAGCTAGCTGGATGGCTCAGTTGGTTGGGTGTAGGGCTGGTACGTGGGAGACCTGGGTCCACCTTCCAGCGAGCACAGTGAGGTTCATCCAGTGTGAGTCCTTAGGCAAGACCTTCCATGCTACTGCCTAACTATGTAGTCACAATGAGTCTGGGCCTCCCTGTGCCGCACAAAATTCAGGGTTTCGCCAGGAAAAGCATTTGGTGTAAAACTTTCTGCCAAACCACCTGTGCGAATGTGTTGAATGGTGAACAATGTATTACAGTTTTTCCCAAATGCTAAAACACATTTTCTGAAACATTTAACCAATTTAACACAATATAATAAAAACACAATTTTTTTTCAAAATAAAGTCATATAGCTCACAATTACAAATTCTTGACTTCTTGAGTCAGCAAGGCTCACTTGAGGTCAAATTGAAAGACTCTATTATCAAAACTGTCAACACACACAGCAAACACTACACACTACACATCAGAACACATAACACAACTTTCAAAATGTGAGCTAAATGTACAAAATTCTTGACTCTTCAGTCAAAAGCTCACTTTGAGTTCATGATGAAGACTCAGTCGTCAAAACTAACAAACCTGCAGCAATCACAACACACTACACAACAAAACACTTGACACTGTTCACAAAATGGTTTGTAAAAAAATGTAACACCCCTCCAATAAAAAATAGAGTAAAACAGTATTCAGGATTTTGTTTAATGTTGTTAATTCTTACTGTAAATCCAGGTTCACATTTATTGCACTTCACCATCTTTTCTCTGTGGGTCAGACCAGAAGATTTCATCCACATCACTTACATGTTCACTCTAGCCACACAGCAGGAAAAAATAAAATTTTTTGCGTGATCTAGTCATGAAATGACCCAACTGTCATCACAAGCCATGTCTAAGGCCTGTAACAGATTTTGTCAAGTGTATGGTTGTCTCTTCTTCATATACCAAATAGAAAAAAATCTTTAATTGGATTATGAAGAACAAGGTGGAAGAAAACTGATACAAATTTGGGATTTGTGTTGAACTGTCTGATGGGTAAACTTTTGTGAAAACTGATATTGTCTCAGATGGCAAGAAAGTCTTCTTTGTTATTTTCTTGTTGAAATTCTACAGTATATGAATGATACAGATTATAGTAATAACTCGAAGCTGCTGAGTTGAGGGTTGACCTTTTGACCTGCTTCCTCATTCCATAAATCAACATACGGTCAATAACTATGACCTGGATCTCATCAGAACCTTGTTTTTTTATCTGGGTCTAGGTCTTGGTCTGAGTCTTTCTCTGTTATCAGTCTTTGAAAAACCTCTCTGTTGTTCCAAAATTTTCCTTATATTCACCGCAGTTGATTTGCAACAAGTGTTTTCAGTTTTGACCAGTTGTGTGTTGATGGTGATCATTGTGTTGGAACAGAGTTTGAGTTTTGACTCTTTGTGCCAATGTTTTGCCTCTTGTGTGTTGTGAATGCCAACTGTGTTTAAAAAGTGAGAATGTGTCTTGTGTTCTGCAAAGAGTGAATTAGAGTTTTGCAAATTGTGTGTTAACTGCAAATTGTGTTTTAGGTTTTGACCAAAGAGTGATGTTTTTGAGAAAAGAGTTAAAGCAGTTGATCAGCTGGTTTGGAGAATGGCACTTAGTGTTTTAGCATTTGAGAAAAACTGTAATACGCTGTTGTTTTCAGATTAGTCTAATCCAGGAAGATGCTCCATGACTCCCCATAGCCACAGCTATCTTTATTAGTCCTAATACTATGATCACAACAGCACATTCTCACATATTGACATTTAGTTAAGGACCCCTCTACGTCACTTTTTGATGTTTTGGCTGTTGTCATATTCCGGCCCCCCTTCCTTCTGCAGCCATTAGCTGATTCTAAACACCTGGGTGCTCTAGAGTATCTGTCTCACCTAATTTCTGCCTCGTCTCGACGCCGCTCTCTTCTTGAACCTCTGAACCTGCCTCTTCCCTCCAGTACCTCTGCTTCAAACATGTTTCTACCTCCATGCTTCCAACCCACGCCTTCATCCTCGTTTGCTGTTTTTTGCCAGGTCTTCTGGATTCTGATGAGACCGTTCCTATTTACTTCTTTACAGAACTTCTCTTTTGAATTATTGGATCTAGCATTGAGTTTCCCTCCGCTACCTCATGCTAGATTTACTCAGGCGAATGACTATGACTCTTTCTGACTCTGACCAGTCTCCATCCGGTACGAAATCCCTTGATATTATGAACAGCTAGCATGCCAAATAACGACAAGTTAAGGTCATCCATACCATCGAAAAGTGATGTGGAGGGGTCCTTAACCAAACATTAATATGTGACGACTTGTTAGTGAGAATGTGTTGGGCCACCATTACAGATGTCATGGTTCTATGGAGAGTCATCGGCAGAAGCTTCAAGATTCCATGCCACTACCCGATTTTTTTTTTTTTAAAGTTGTTGGCATGAGCATGAGTCAGGCGGCCATCAGGAATCAGATAGTCAGATGAAGATGACGCCATTATAAAACCGGGCGACAGCTGGGTGGCCACAGGGTGGTGGCAGCCGGAATTGTTGACCGGCACCAGCTCTCATTGGATGATGTGTGGCTCTCCATATCAAGTGCCACTGACCGCCAGGTAGTCTGGGGTTATATGAAAAGCACTGTCCCAGGACTGCCACCGGGTGACCTCGAAATATGTCAGAAACTGATCATGTCAACTTTTAGAGAAAAGTCGTCTGATAGCAAATGTTAACTTTTTCTTAAAACCTCTGCAGTCATTACACTGTGTGTAAAAATGGGACGACCACCTCCTGATTACAAATGAATATGCTGTGAGTTCTGCACTTAGGTCACCTTGCAGTGGTATTTTGGGACATGTGACCATAGCCTTACTCACATTCACCCGTACGGGGTGTGAGTAGGGTTTGTTTCGGGCCTTCTTGTTTAAAACTCACATTCAAATGTTGCTACACATCATTCTAAGATCGTTTCAGATCTATGTACAGAACACAACCTGGTAGTGACGTACAGATGACGTCCCTTTTAATTCACAAAAGTGCTACCCACTGAAAACTGATCAAGGACGAGAAATTAATAATAGTGGTTTGTGCCTGGCTGGAATTATATAAATATATTTTCCATACATCAGAACTGAGCTGTGAAAGAAAAATCCTGGAGCAAGATTCCTGAGATTTCGCACCAATCCTTTTCCAACTGTAGGTGACGGACATATGCTACTAATGAGTACTGACAGTTCAGTGTGAAAACCATATGCTAAAAGCGTGTCATGTGCTCACTGTGAATGTAGCATTAGATACAAAAAGTCTTTTGGTAGGGCTCACAATTGATCCAATATGTGTTGTATTGTTTTTTTTTTTTTTTTTTTTCATGTGTGTAAAATCTAATTTTCTTCTAAAAATGGGTAAAAACAGGGCAAAATATCCTCTGCCACCAGCCACAAGTTGTCATTAAAGGAACTGCAACATTTGAAACTTCTAGGTTTGCTTCCCAGTCCTCATCTGAAAGCTGAGGATCGATCCGAACAGTTTAGGGAAGCACAAAAGTCAAAGTTACATTTTAGAGAATTTATAAAAGCTTTGGATTTGAAAGGTTCAGAGCCAATTTCAAGCACATATTACCACCAGCAGACTTCCTAAAAATGTTGTTTAGTCACTTAGAGCTGTGGGCTGCCTCAGATATGTAAGCAGAAATCCAGCTGTCCTTATAAATGGGATTTAGACTTCTTGTGAAGATGGTGGGGCCTTGCAGAAACAATCAATACAGACCTCTGGTAATGGGGGCTTTATGGTGGAGCGAGCAGGCAAAGGTCATTCTTCACTAAGCAGCACATGACACGCCACCAATAAAAAAGGACACCTAAATGAGTGGCACACTGAGCAACACCTCCTCCAGCCATCCCTGCAGTCAAATACAGTAATGGCAGCATCATACTGGCTTTGCAAGACAGACAAAAAGATCAATAAGAGGAAGGATGGATGCAGTTTTAAGGTTGACTGGTTGTATTCTGTATTTTATTTTAAAAAAATGTTTTTGAGTTCGGTGAGGTTTGGTCCTCGTAACCTCTGCATGTCCACTGATGAGGAAGAAAGTGACCAAAAAACTCAATTGAAATTTAGTTATTTTAATAAAAATTTGGATAAAACTCGCACGGAGTTCTCCCAGTCTCTGGGCATGCAAAGACAAAGGCTTGTTAAATAAGGTTCACTAATATATGTTGAAGGCGGAATTAATTTGGCTCCAGGTCAAGAGAGAAGAACCCCAAAAACCCTAACACCTTATATGGTCACATATAGTGTTCATGGTCTGGCTGCTGCCAGCAAGGTAACTTATGGCTGTTTGTCAGTGGAAAAGTACTGATAGGTCCCTTGAAGCACCAACCTAACTGGTTTCAACTGGTCTGCAGCTCCATGTGGGTTAATGTAACAATGAATTAATCAATGTAAAAGACTAACACAATCTAAAACTATTAAAAAACCTTCATATATAAAAACTCATCATTTCCACCTTTTGAGCTCTGAGAGGAGCTCACTTCCATCTATTTTCTTCCAGATTGCCAAACTTTAAGTTCTGTTTAGTTTTAGCTTCAGAACTCTTTTGCCACGTTACGGCTGACTTTAGCAGGTAAAACCCACCAGCAAATTATTTCCACTTTCTTCTTGTGAAAGAAATTTTTAAAACCTACCGTTACCTTTTCCAAGACCCACTGTGATAAAAAAAATTTGTGTTTTTGGTGTCTTTAACACATGGATGATGGGAAGGGGAGCGGGCCTGCTCCATGTCAACAGTCTTGACCACCAACTCAGAGGTGAATTTCTGATGTACGACTGCTGCTCTGCAGAAACTATGTTCTAGAAAAACAACAAAAGTTTTTTTTATTTTGGATAAAAATGATATTAATCATAACTAAAACAAAGGTGACTATAATTCATCATTTGGTCTTTGGATAATAAACAAATTTAAAAAAAAATCATAAAACTTGACAAACCTCATCTTGTCTAGTTTCACTCCTTTTATTCTTAAATCTTGATTGAGAATTACGGAAGGAATACACATTTAAAAAGGATTACATTTTTCAAAAACTTAATCAGGCAGTTTATAGGGTCCTTGACAAAAAGTCTGTGAGGAAATGTCCAAAATAATTCCACCTTATTACCTTTTTTATTTTTCTAAATACATACATTCTCCATTAGAAAATTGTTGGATTCATAAAAGCAATACAAATCCTCCAAAACCATGTATGACTATTTTAATTTGCAATGTCTTTGTCTCAAAACTATCATTTTTTCATTTTAGTGAACCAAAAACAGAGGAACCAATGTCAGGAGAGCATTTGAACAAACAAAACACAAACAAGAAAGATCAGAACATTGTGGTAAGGGATTGGACACTGAGATAAACTACATTTGTAACTCTGATTCGAGGCTAAATGTTTTTTGATTTTATGTTAACATAAAGATCATAAAATTTCTTCCAATGATGATGTATTCACCATTATGATATTTCGTGAAATCTAGGAAAATACAATTAACACAAAACACACATTTAAAAATAGTACAACTAGATGAGTCAAAATTCAAATTATACATCATACCAAAGAAGTTTGATCAGTAATTAAATTGTGCAAATAAATTTCGTGGTTTTCATGTTGACGATCAGTATGTGTAAAAGTTTAAAAACTTATTGTGGTGCTGCTTTTTTCTCTATTTAGCAATTGCTGTGCTCGCCATATTCAGTTTTTAAATAGTCCAGAGAGCCTTAGATTTAAATTACGCAATGTTTACAATCAGCTTTTGAAAACATTAGAGACGGCTACATTGAACTGTCGGTTGCTGAAAAATTACATTTCAGGTCACTGGATGTTGGGATATATGAAGTAGCCTACATCATTAATAATTACTAAGTTTGAACTGAAGTTTGTTTCAGTTACTTCTGAGGAAAGGTAGCCTTTAGCTTTTATTTTTCTTCTTCTTTTTCTGGTTTTATGGTGGCTGGCAACAAAGATCCCAAGATTTCCAGTTGAACATTTCCAATGGTAGTAGATTGTGATTTTTCTAAGATCGTGTTTTTCTCTGTATGGCGACAAATTCCTCTCTAAACAGTCAATATAGCACTCTGTTAACTAACAATTTGGTGTATGTTTTGTCTGTATTCAATCAATCATTGGGTCATTTTGTCTTCTTCTCATTTGGTTTCTGTCTCTTTAATCGCTTTTCCATGATAACATATTGTCAAAGTCGTATGACCCATTTTCAAAATGTAAGCCAATTCAGAAGTTCATCTTTGAGTCAGTATAACAGCAAATTCATTCCACCAAATTCCTGACAGATCAATAATATGAAAGAGAAAGGAAAATGAGCATTCTATCTTTTTTTTAAGAATGTTGACATTTGGCCCAAAATATGAAAAATTCTGACAAGCAAAGTAAAAAAAAAAAAAAAAAATCCAAACAAAGCTCCATGCACGGGTTTAGTTATTGAACAAATAAACATAAGGAAACTTTTAACTAGGCAGGAGAAAAATCATCCCAAAATATAGGTTTGCTTAAATTGAGTAAATTACTGATAATTGCAGACCTTCAAACCATATTGTCAAAGAAAATAAATCAATGCATGAACTGTGGCACCTATGGTAAAAGAGGAGTAAAATTCTGTCAGACGGAAAAAGACAAATAAGCTCCTCCAGAAGCGTCCTTGAGTAGATATGTTCCCATGGAAACGTTTATTTATAAAGTGCGAGTTCACAAGTGGGAAGGTTTCAAGATGCTGCTCTAAAGACAAATTACAATAGCAAACATTTTAATCCAATTCAACCTATTCTAAAAAAAAAAAACAGATTGTAAATTGTCCTTTCTGTGTATGCTCTTCCTGTCCCATTCTGGCCCACAGTCCAAAAACATGCTTCGGGGTTAAATGGTGATCCTTATGTCTTAGTCAAATCTATGGGTGGATACTGGTTGTCTGCTGGTTAAAAAGGAGCAAACCTGTATGGATTGTGCATGTGGCTAGCACAAAATATCAAGTGCCATAGATCGCTCTGTGAACTTATAGATATTTGCATATCACCTGCACAACCAGTGCCTGTGACATTTGTACTTGCTCAGTGAGGGTGTCTTTCTAAAGCCTAGAGTGGGATGTCAGGGCTCCATATGAAGCCTGCATGTCACAAATTGCTCAACTTACATTAGCCTAATGAATATGTCATGTTACACTTACCACATGATAACAAAGACTAATGTTTCATCAGGACATCCTTTGAGGTGGCTGTGTAAAGTTCAAGGGACACACCTGCAATCCCTTTAACATGTGTCCACTCCTTTGTGACCTAACACCTGCAGTACCCACACGGGTGCATGTGACTTATACTAAGTTTATAAAAACGTACAAATTGAAAGGGATGTATAGGTAGCATCCTTTTTCATTCACAGAAGTGCTGACCATTATTTTTATGACAGTTTGTGCCTGGCCGGAATTCTATGTCACCAAATCTTATAAAAGTGTGAAGAAAACACCTGGTTCAAGATTTTTAAGAATTTTACTGCTTTGATATTTTCCATCAAGCCTCTTCCAACTGAGTACATGAGTTAGTATTGGGTAGCAGAAGTGCAGAGTGAACACCATGTGTTAAAAGCTCATAAAAAAATCCATGTTCAGTGGATCTTGAGTGCATAAGGTTATGGTGTAAATGTGAATGTGTTTTCTCAACCTGAGAAAGGTGGTTTGCTCTCTCTCGTGGGTGGAGTGCTCCTGCCTCTGGTGGAGGAGTTTAAATATCTTGGTCTTGTTCATGAGTGAGGGAAGATAGGAGCGTGAGATCGACCAGTGGATTGGAGCGGCGTCCGCTGTTATGCTGTCGCTGCACTGGTCCGTTGAGGTGAAAAGAGTTGAGTCAGAAAGCAAAGCTCTCAATCTACTGATCTTTGTTCCAATATGAACGAGATCCCGACCACAAGTGGCTGAAATCAGTTTCCTCTGTAGGGTGTTTGGGCGCTCCCTGAGAGATAGGGTGAGAAGCTCGGTCACCCAGAGAGAGCTCAGAGTAGAGCCGCTTCTCCTTTACATTGAGAGGAGCCAGTTGAAGTGGCTCGGGTATCTTGTCTGGATGCCTCCTGGACGCCTCCTTGGAGAGGTGTTCCAGGCATGTCCCACAGGGCGGAGGCCCTGGAGAAGACCCAGGACACGCTAGAGAGACTGTCTCTCAGCTGGCCTGAGAGCGCCTCGAGGTCCCCCCAGAGGACCCCCACATACCAGATTTAAAGAAATGGCTGCATTGGTTATTTAGGGTACCTCAAAGGAAGAAGGATACTCTTGTTGTGGTCGTTGCCTGGATTAGTTTAGCCCAGGGGTCTCCTACCCTGTTCCTCATGAGTTACTTCCAGCTTGTTTCGCACCTATTTCTGCTTCAGTAATTGCTGTTCACCTGGATCAGGTGTGTTCAAGCAATTAGAAACTGGATTCACTTAATCCAGCTAATCAGCAATTACTGAAGCAGGGTAAGATTGAAAACAAACATGGCAGTGGCTCCTGGGGAAATGGGTTGGAGATGGTTTTGCTTTAATGGCACATCTTTTTGTCATTTGTTTAGTCTTTAAATGAGGCTTCTTTAATGTTTTCACATGCTATTTTTTTTTCCCAATACGTTGGACAAGTTGTGAGATTGCTTTGTTTATGATGAACAATGCAGAATCTGTTACTGACAACTTTCTGACAGTTTTAGCCAAATTTTCCAAAAATCTCAACACCTTTTACCTCACTAAATAACACCAGCAAAGAACATTCTTCTATTTATTAGTTTAGATCAAAGGGATTTACCTGTAAACACATCCTACAGTAAATCACAACTGGCTCCAAACAACAGTTTATGGTCTCTTTAACTAAATTAAACAAATGCATTCTGCAGTCACACTTTACATAATTTTTATTGGTAGATACTAAATCTTTGAATGCATAGTTGATCATAATCTGCTGTGGAAACCATGTTTTTGGGAGATTAATCACCAATAAATAACATTTGTGCTGTTTTTCATTTACACAAGTTAAAATACTGGTCAGGATGTAAATGAATTAAACATCTTGAGCCTGAAGCACCAACATCTATTGAGCCAGACAAGCAATTCAATCTTAAGACTTGATAGAAACACAGTCCATACTTTAAGACCATCTTATACTTTCTTCCTAGAGGGCTTAACCTAACTCTAACCCCAATTACTAACCTCAACCTAACAATTAAGACTTAAGTGTCTTTACTTTTGCTGAATCTAGTTGAGGAAAAATCAAATTAGGACACCAATTTTGTTCCCGTTTAAGGATGGCATCCTCAGTCAGCAGTTCCAAATTACCCCTGAAACCAAACACATAAAGTTCAGGAAGAAGATATTAAGAAGAAACCACCAATGGGCAGAGTGTAGTTTGACTTTCAATTTGCAGTTGCAGCATGGACTCATTTTTTTTTTTTTTTTTGAGTTTGGGAGGTTTCAGGGCACAAGATATGAAGGACGATATAGAGCAAGAAGACACTGAATTGAGTATGAGAAAGCTTATGCTGGTTTCTGCTTTTTCATAGTTCTTTTTTGTAATTAAGGAAGGCTTCTATTTTTCATTATTATTTTAATTTTTGCATTTGTCTTCTGGTCCTAAAAATCATGTAAAAAATAATGTAAAACTGAGATGGGTCAATTCTGTCTGACATATTCAGTCATGTCACTAGAAGAGAGGTAGATATGAGCAGTAATTAGAGAAAGGTAGCCTCCACTTTAAAGAAATACGTACTAATTTAATATGTGGGAGGCATGAAACACAAACGGATGGATGGATGGAGTATGGACATGATTTCTGAGAAAATGTCTCATGACCAGGTAGAACCAGACTCAAACAGCAAACCTGACCTTCATACCCACTTCTAAAGTCATATCACATGAACCCAGATGTGTGATGAACTCCATGGGTGCTGCAGGTTTTTGGGTTCTCCAGGCCTGTAAAGGATTGTCTTCTTAAAAGAAGAACAGGTGTGCCTGACGTCCTCTGAGGGTTTTACTGTCACTTCAAGGGACATCATGAAAATGGGACGCACATTTGTCATACATGTGATAAGTGCACTGTGAAGTATCCATACTTGTACTGTCTTATGGTACCCTTACACTCCACTCTGGTCATTGATAAGGGGTGAGAACTGGCCCCCTTACTGACCGTGCCCATAAGATGCTCCCACAAACTACTTTCTGTCTGAATTCTTCAAAGCGTGCATTTGTACCTTTAATAGCACTAATGTGCAGAGTTTGGGGGGACAACATGCATGGATCTCACTTACTTCCCCCTTACTATTTGCTCTGACCTGTTGTCCACGTCATTCCTGTTAGATAAAAAAGGAAACATTTTCACAGGCTCACTGAGTGGTCTATGATCTTGATTCTTTCACGCGGGCCACCCATTTACTCTGCACGTGTCAGGAATCAGAGCCCGTTTTCCCCTTTGGTCACCGGTGGGAGCCATCTCCAGAGCACTAAGCACACTAAATCTCCCAGCAACCCCAGAACACACTCCCAATGCCGCTCGGCTGACATTGGCAATCACCAACTAATACTGAAGCACTGCACAGAATCTCACTCAGTGTGAGGTATTGTTTGTGCCACTCTGCCTGTATTGTTTAAATCTGGACCTGATCTCATGTGTACCTGATTCTGCTGCCTGCCCTGACCCTACTCTGGACCCTAACCCCTCTAGTCTCTTCTTTGATCCTCCAATCCTCGTGATTGACTTCTTCTTGCCTGACCCTGATTTAGCTTTGTGGACTTTTAGTGTCTTGCGGTTTCCTTGAGGCTCACGTGGAACGTACCATTATCTCATATGAAAATGTGTATCGTGAAGTATCCGCATGGCTAGTGTAAATGACATGCCCATGCAACATAACGGTAACTTCACCCTTTGATTTTCACATAAAAACAAAAAAATATACACATTTAATTCTCAATAACCTTGATTTTTTTGTTTTTTCTTTCATGAGGACGACCTATGTGCCCAATTCATAGTTGCCCATTTTTCACCCACTTACAGTCCATTTTCCACCAAAGTTAGCCAAAAACAAAAACCTTTGAATTTAGTCTTTTGGGCACTGCAATCTTTTTAAAATTTTGTAACCACATTTTTGGTTAAAAAAAACATACAAACGCTGTTCACCCAAATAGTTTTTGCTCAACAGTAAGACCCACGACGATGAGAGGGAACGTTTTTCTTACAAAATAAACACATGAAACAAACACAGAAAAACATGTATTGGAATATTGGGAGAGGTTAGTTTGATCCATAGCTGAATGCTCTTAGATACTGGAAAACTTTAAAATTCAGCTGCTTGAAGCTCTCCTTTTTTTTTATCAGGTTTTGCTGATAGAAAACATGGATGTTAAAAAAAAAAAAAAAAATCCTGACACAAACACAGAGAAGCCTGCAGAGCTTGATGTGATTATTGTGAATTACACAGTATTAAGTGCTGTGCTGTAATTACTCCCTTACTGTGTGAATGTTTTTAAGACATGGATTCATCCGGGGTTTATTTGAATGTAGGCGTGTTCACGTGAGAAATAAAACCAGCGGGGACGAAGTAAACAAACAGTCGGGCTCCTTGTTTTCTTGAGATTCACTTCCTTGCTTGACTTTATTTAATTTCCTTTATGTTTTTGTTTTAAGGGAGGGAATTGGGAAATGTAATGGCATTATATAAATAAATAAACAAATAATCTGTCTTTTTCATACGAATGTGACCTTGTCTACATGAAAATATTGTCCTTTAACACTTTTAGAAACATGCTTTGCAAAGGTTGTCAGAAATTGGCTGGAAGGGCATTGAAGATGAACATTTTTAATGCTTAGAGAGTAAAATCTTGAATATGTATTTATTTATTCATAGCTGGAGGACAACCAGCTTTTTGTTGTGATTTATTTATTTTTTCAATAATTTATTTTTGTGCATGCATGTCTGTTTTACTACCATTGGAAAAAATGTTCAACAAATTGGAAAACTTAATTTAAAAAGCTCAATTATTAAGATAATTTTACAAAGCTAATATTGACATTTGTTTTTAAACAAAAATAATTTGTTGTAGTGATAGATATAATACTGTTTACTGTATGCATAAAAAAACATTAGATACAAATTACAATACCAATTATTAGGGTTTTTTTTTTGTATTTGTTATCCTGTAAAAAATATAATAAAAAACAGATCATTATCACCTACATATTATACCATGCTGTGTTGCTTCTATGGATAGAGCCAAGGCCGGCCCTGGGCATAGTCGACCTAGGCGATCGCCTAGGGCGCCATCTGCTGAAGGGGGTGGCAAATCACAATACTTATTTATTATTCTTTTCTCTTTTCTTTTTTTTTTCCTTTTTGTTAAACAGTTTGACGCAACTCTCATTTCATGTAAAAAATAAAAAAGTAATAAATGAAATGAAGTAAATGTTTATGTAATCAATGATCTCTGGAGTGCAGTGCCCCGCCCAACCCTTTCTGTTGTTGCTGTTGTCAAAGCTGGGTTGGGGAGTAGGGGGCTGTTGTGGCCCTTGGTGCTTATTTAAAACTTCAAGAATGACAAAAGGAAGAGAAGGAAACACTGGCTCCAAGTAGGGGTTTGTGTGTTTTACTTATATAAAATTGCTTGAAATTCACTCCTCCGGGCATTTTGGTCAAAAAAGAATTTAACTAGTGTATTTATTTCAACACCTTTACATTTGAAATACCACTTCTTTCCTCTTGAATATAAGTTTTTATGTTTGTTTTGGGGCTCTATGAAAAAAACCAAGATCGACTGGAAGCGTTTTCAAAGTTAAACTAGTTGAATTGGAACTAATCAGAGTTGATAGTTGGCGTCCTTTTCAATTCATGGAAGTGCCACCCGTTGGAAAATTGATCACGAGTGAGCAACTTATAATTGCAGTTTGTGCCAGGCCAAAATTATAATACACCAAGTCTTTCATATATCAGAATAGATCTGTGGAAGAAAAAGCCTTGTTCCATTTCGCATTAAGCCTCTTCCATCTGAGTATTGCTGTCATACATATATATCGCTAGTATTGGGAAGCGACAAGTCATACAGGTTAAGACTTCCAACTAACTTTGACTAATTTCCCCTGCTGCTTCTTTATTTTCACCTTGGCCGCTTCAAATTAAATCCATTTCAAGATTACGTCAACAGACTTAAAAAAAAAAAAAAAAAATCACCTTTCAAACCATAAAAATAAAAACTCTTTGTAAAGCCAGCAATTTCCTAGTATGCCTTTGTTTTTGCCAACAAATTGAAACTATGTCAAATTGGCTTCCAGTTTAATTTTCTTCCAGATTTTGCAAAACCAAGTACAAGAGGATTGTTTGATGTTCTTCAGATTCTTTTACAGTCCACAAGAACTATTGGTGCTTTTCTTAAGTTGCTGTATAAATTAACATAATGACTTTTAAAAAATTTTAATGTGTTTTTAAAACCAGCTTTTTTTGCATTGCAATTCAAAACAAGCGACCTGCATTATGTTTGACCATGTTTTGCATTCAATTTGCATTTTCAAGTTATCTGGGGTCCCAGATTAAATTTAGAAACATGTGAACTACATTTTTTGACAACACTCAACCAATGTGAGGCCGTCTTTGTGACACTGAAATGAGCAAGGTGGCTTGATAATGCCATGTTGGCTATGAGGATGCAGCCGGAGAAGAACAGAGAAGGTCAGAAGGAGCTGCACCGTGTTTTTGTACATCTAGACAAGTTACTCAGAGAAGAGTTGTGGTTTGTTTGAGGAAGTCGAGTGGGAGAGAGAAGTGTGCAGGATGTAAGGCAAAAATTCAAACTTTTGAAACTTACTTGCTGTAAACGAAGTATTTTTTAAATAAAATAAATTTGTTTACTTTGTTTGCTGCAAAAGAAGATCATATGTTTGAAAAATCGAATAGTAGCACATCTGAAAGTACCAACACTTCATGGTCAATGTCATTGACTTGGATGGTCCTTTTTTAGAAAGAGTTTAAGTGAAGTCTAAAAAATCTTGGAGCATGGCTGATTGTGCAGACAGTCCTTCTCTATGAAACCACAGCTAAGAAGAGAAAAAAAGGAGACGGAGAGTGCAGCTCTCTCCTGGCATGTGTGCATGTTCACCTGTCAGTGCAGAAACTGATCAAGTGTGTACAGTTGTCTCAACGTCAGACTCTTCTGATCTTTTCTTTTCCCGTTTCCTTTCATGTTTCACTTTTTCTCTTTCATCTAACAAGATTTCTTTCTTTTTGTAATCTTTTCTCTTGTCATCTCTTTTTCCAATCCTTCCTCTTGGCTTGGAAGGTTCCTGATTTTTCTTCGAATATCCAGATGATTGGCTCTTCTGCTTTTTATCCATCTTGTTGTTTGCTTTTCTGACTTCCTCTTTCGTTCTTATCTTGTTTCCTATTTTGTCCTTTATTGCTTCGATCTCGTTTCCTCTCCAGTAGTTCACCATTTGCCGTTTCTCTGGCTTTCTCTCTTTTTATTATATCCAAACCAACGAGTTTGGTCAGATTTCTGGCTGATAGTGACTTCGCTCCCTGAGCGCTGACAAGTTCGACAGGCTTCACATCCCCAACTTAGAGCCGAATGAACCTCGAGTGTTCCCAAAGTCTTCGCATCTTTTTCTAAGCTAAAATTCTCTTTTATTTCACATTTGGACAGTGGAAAGGAAATAGACAAAGTTATTGTTCATGTCTCAGTAAAAAGTTTTAATGTGCAAAAATAGTAAACATTGACTGGAGTGGGGAAAAAAAATTATATATTTCTTAGCAGTATTAATCTAATAGATTTCTATGGATCCAGAACAGAATTTAATCAGTTTA
Organism: Oryzias javanicus; assembly: GCA_003999625.1. Lineage (NCBI taxonomy): Eukaryota > Metazoa > Chordata > Actinopteri > Beloniformes > Adrianichthyidae > Oryzias > Oryzias javanicus. Next base: position 16,666,263 of record CM012455.1, on the reverse strand, counting down.
ACAGTTAATGTTTTCTATATTTAACAAATATGACAAACTCTCTAATAAATGTAGGTTCAACTTGTTATTCAGGGAGCACAAAGAACTATTTAGATTTAACCCAATATAAAGTTTTGTATTTTATTTGATAAATGTATTTTTGAGACCCTTATCTCAGTAGTATGATCTAAACTTCATTTAAAAAAATCCAAAGTTTAAAACTTCATGTTTTCTTCCCTGTAGTTCTTAATCATTCCACTAGAGGCAGCAGAAGAGATTTGTTTTGGTCATTTGGCCATGGCTGCCTCCATAGAAGTTTTTTTTCTTGACTGTAGATTGAAGACATTGCAAAACATGGTATTATATATATTATATGTATACATGTGAGGAAAAAAAGAATTAAATTTAAGCAATTAAAGAAAAAAAAACAATTTTGATAATAAAATAAACCAAATTAACAACTTAAAATAAACATGAGATATATAAATACAAAAAAAAATTCTAACTGTACTCAAAAATATTATTTAAATTGGAAGTCATTAATTTATATTTAAACCTTGACTAAGTTTATACATGAATTAAAGGGTGAGAAAAAATGACATCAGCCCAGGTAAACTGACAAACAATTACTGCTAAGTTCACCAATAAATCGTACCCACTTACAAAACGTGTTTTTTTTTTTTGTTTGTTTCTTGTTTACTACATTGGTGGACATTGTGAAATGGTGATTTGTATTTTGGGACAGAACCAAATTAAACGCAGTCTGGTCTACCCCAAGACGTTCGAGCTGTTTCTCAAGTCTGATGATTTACATTTATATTCAAATGGTTTAAATTGACAATTAAAAAAAAAAAAAAATTTTGCATCGGAAAATCTGCTTTTTAAAACGATCTGATCCATATCCATGTTTTAAAATGTGAAAAAAAGGAGACCTTTTGATGAGAAACTACACCATTTATATGATAATGAATGGTTATATGATGGACAAATTAAAGTTATAAAGAACAAGAATTCTTTTTTAACAGAACTAGTTAAACGGAACAACTAAAGTCTATGCTTATGACACAGATCTTTGTGTATCCACTCAGGAGTTGTGTCCGTAGGGGCACATACCGACTCAGATAAGAGTCCACTGGTCTTATCATCTCCAGTAAAGTGAAGTCTGTGCATTTATCTGGTGTCGGCGGGAATATCTATCCTTCACCCGCATGACTTTGAGCGCGTTTATCACCTGTAACGTTCTGATGGTTGCAAGCTGTACATTTCCAGCAGACAAAGGGCAGCACATGGTTAAATGGTGGAGAAAAAAATAGTGTTTTTGATCATTTTTGTTTTCATTTTTTCATATTTTTACAAAAAAATTTGGCTCTTTATTTAAATTAGAAAGGATTTCATGCTGTAAAAAAAATACTTTGTTGTGAGAACTACTCCTGTAATTCCCCTGTGGTCACAGGTTTTTACCCTCAGGTTACCATCTTATCTATAAATCTTCTAAATAATACTTATATCAGGCAGATTTCATATAACAAGTCCAAAGAAATGCAAACTATGATGGTATAAATATCCAGGACAAAACAATAAAGTTAATCCAGTTGAGGAGTGAGGAGGATATTCATGAGTTTGCTGTTATAAAAAAGCAGTAAATAACCCTAAAAACTCAAACATTAAATGTATACTTTACTGTAGTACAGGAAAGGGCAGAGAGGCCTTCCATTGGATAACCTTATTGCATAAACTGGCTTATTTGCATAATTAGGTGGACGTGGTTTATTCCTGAGGTAGTACTGAACTTATCCTTTGTAATATTTTTGCATAAAAAGACCTCAAATTAACACCCTGATATTCCTTACAGATCATTGGAATCATTTTAAAATGCTTTGAGAAGTAAAATTCAAACCTGGAGGCAAAAACTTTCCCTGTTTAAAAACATGAAGGTCTGGAGTTGCGGTCCTTGGAGACAAAGCCTGCAAATGACACAATATTTAGTTCACTAGCAAAACAACGGCCATTTCACTGCTTTCTACTGATATACCAAAAAATTCTAATTTAGGTTTCTAGAAAAAATAAGTAGGTTAATGCCTTAGACGTTTTTTTTTTTTTTTTTCTTGTTGAAGGTCGTTGTATCCTTGGACCAACTGAGTTTCTCATAGTTGCAGCATCCTGACTGATTTCCTCTGGGGGGGGGACTGAAATAGATTTTTCTTCAACCAAAGGTTCGTCATGATGCCTTTTTCTTTGTCTTTTGAGCTTGTTTGTTTTCAATCTGTTCATCCAATAAACTTCTGATCAGATGGAGATTCACAAAAATGCTGCAACACTGAAAACCACATTAAAGTTTTTTGCAATGAGCTGTTTATAAAGATCAAAATTAATGTTTTGCTTTAATCTATCAACTAAAGTTCAGATCAAATTTATCGTCGAATTGATTTCAATTTCTCAGAATCACACTTCAATGTGTCATTAAAGACAGCTCATTCGATTAAAAATGAACATAGAATAATAAAAAACTTTTGACAGACATCAGTTTGTGGATTCATTTATAGCATTCCAGGAGCAGATAACAGAATTTGTTATCAGGAAAGCAAAGAAATAAGCAACAAACTAAAATAAACATGTTTTTACTGTGGATGTGATTTTTATTTCAATGATGTAATCATTAGCTACAGCCGTTTCTGGTTGTTTTTCATCGCACTCCTCAGTGCAGGTACTAAACTGGGTTTTTGACACACTTTTAGTTCATTTATTGTGTCATGGTCATGCTATTTTTTATTTATTTTATTTTTTTTTTAGTTATTAAAGTTGTAGTTCTGTTGTTAAGCCAGAAAGTAAAGAGTCATTTTTCCGTCAAAGGTTCCCACCTAGAACCTTCCACCAGAAAACTTTTACTTGTTGAGAGCAGGAGAGTCAAACTCAGTCACACAGGGGGCCAAAACCCAAAACACACTTTGGGTTATGGGTCAAACAAGATCAACATTTATTTAGGGCCGGATCCGGACCCCCGGCCTTGGCTTAGTGACATGTGCTATAAAGTCACTAAAATATGTTTTTTAAGGAGTAAAAAATTGATCATGGACACTGAAAAAACAAATTAAGACAATTATTCTAGAAGTTTAAATCATGTTCTTAAACAGCCTACTATGTCCTACAGCCTATAGCACTGGACAAGAGGGGAGGAGCTTCTTCTTCTTTTTGTTTTCTACTGTGTACCAGGATATGAAAGTCTTGGTTTCACAGAATTCCAGCCTGGAACAAACTGCAATTTTTAATTTTTTCCTCCATGATCAATTTCCAAACCACTTCCATACCCTCAAGTCTGTATGTCACTACCAAATCCAAGTCTCTGATTGGTCAAAGTTTGAGCTGGTTTAACTTTCAACACATGTTCAATGGCTACTCATTTCTGTACATAGAGCCTGAAAGTGTGCATTGCTACACGTTTTTCATTAAGAGCTCATTCATCAGGAGAGTCCAGGTCTGCCTCTCATTTCATCTTAAGAGGGAAGACTCATTGAAAGATGAGATGTTGCTGATAATAAAGCTGTTGGTAGCAGGTCATGAGGGTGGGACTGGTTAATTAGAGGCCTATGGTTCTGGCTTCTGTTGCCTGCACCGTATGTGTGTGCTTGTGTGAAAGAGTCTCTCAAATCTCAGGACGGGTGGCGTTGATCCTTGGCTGTGCTGTTGGAGATCCATCATGGGGTTTTGTTAATTCACAAATGTGAGACTCGCCAAAACACCTCAGGAGCTGTCATCTTGGAAGGACAAGAGGGAAGGTGGCTATTGCTGTTATGATGCTCACAGGACATCAGCAGTGAGACTATCAGCCTGAGCTTTCAGCTCTTCACACCAAATACCTGCAGAAATCTTCCTATCAAAGGACAACATGTGCTTCTGTTCTCAAGCTTCTGGTTGTTAACCAGAAACTTGTTGACCTGGTTTTCTGGCAAAGTTTTGTGAAGTTTTAGTACCACATTGTAAAGTGATTGTTGGGAATGAATCCCAAACTGCTTCAAGCTTCAGAATATCACAAAACGAAAAACAACAAACTGTTCATTAAATTATTTATTCAGAATCATTAACCTGTTTCAAGCCAGTCTTGAGTTCATGCCATTGATTTAGAATTTGTCATAAATATGAAACCAGGTTGACTTTATAATTCCTGGTTTAAATCTTGGCTGGTGTTTGCGTAATCTGCTAGTGCAAATATGGATTTAGTTGTGGCACTAAGGCTTGAACACTAAAAAAAAATGATTCAAAGATGAAGTGGGGATTCTAAATTTTGCCTTTGATATACATTTTGTTGTGTGTGTTGGATTGTCCCTGTGTATCTCTTAATGGACTGGCAGAAGGTCCAAGGTGTACCTGACCTGAGCCCTGGAGTGAGATAGGCTCCAGCAACCCTGTGAACTCAAAAGGGATTAATCTGGATGGAGAAAGTGCTCCTTTTTTCCCACAGCCCCTGTGGTTATTTGACAGATTACATTTTTTTTTTTTTTTAATTAAAAAAAAAAAAAAAGATTACAACATTTTGTTTTTTCCTGGTTTTTCTTCAACCTGGAAACAGAAAATGGGATTTGGTCGGAGTCCATCTGTGAGTGTTTGCTTTTATGGGTTTGCAGATGACTAGCCAACTGCACAGGATGTCCCCCATGTTCACCTATAGTAGACTGCAGTAACATTTGATGTTATTTAAGAATAAACATTAAAATTCTAAAGCACTTTTCCAAAAATGAGTCACACAGTGCTTTACAAAAGGATTCTAAAATCAAATCAAAACTCAGAGAGGTGATAAAATGTCAAAAAAAAAGCTAAAAACACAGAAAAACTGGGACTGAAGTCAACCAAAACATTGGATGGACGGATGGATGAAGTTTATTAACCTTCAGCGATCAGTAAAACTAAATTAAGCCTAATGAGTGTTATCTTTTTTTGTGGTTACTGTTTGTCGGTTTCCATCTAATTTCAGGATTCAGCAATTTCCAAGAAATTTGTTTTGCTTGAATGTCAATCGTTTTATTATTATAATTATTTTTACCAATAATTTTACAATATCATAAATCAGGGAACCCAAGGCAAATGGTGACATGATCAAAGTTTTCAAATTTAAAAGGTTTTCAATTCTAAATAAAGCTCACATCCAAAAGGAGAAACACCACTGAAGAGTTTTTTTTTTTTTTTTTAGAAATACTGCTTGTGAATTTTGATAATAGTAATAATAATATTTTGTTGTATTTTTGTGTGCACAAGTGGCATTTACAAGTTCTAATGCTGATTTTTTTCCCCCCCCAACCCCAAATTTTCCAAGATGGCCTTAAATGTTGTGTGTAGGTTTTCTTAATTATTATTTTTGTATGTTTCATGTATTTATTTTTTGTAAGTGTTAAATTCAAGTTTGTTTAAATTTTCCAGTTTTTTGTTACCTATGTTTTTTCTCTCTCTAAAACTGCATAAACTCTTTTAGCATTTAAACAGAGTCAGACAATTCAACTGTAATACAGTGGTTTAGGGTTCAATTACCTAGATATATATTTAAAAGAAATGTGAAAAGAAGTGCTTCACTCGTGTTTCTGTGTTTGTCACTCTGAGGTTTTAGATCAGGATAAAGTCTCTATCTTATTCTGAACAGCTGCTCATCCAGTTCCTCATTACCTGCAGGTTCTTTGCGAGACTTTTATTTGTTCCACCCAACATGTACTGTCTGCTTTTTACTCACAGGGTTCATTTTTACTCCAATTTTTTTTTCCTTCCTCAGTTTGTTTATTAAGCATGTTAATGTACCACCTGTCTGCTTGCAGCCTCATGCATCTGGACTCCCAACACTACCAGGCATGAATGCAGTCCAGTCAGAGACAAACCCTGAAAACTGATCAGCTGTGCATGGCATCCAGACCAAAATACTTCCCCAAAAAAAGCCGGTTATTCAGCTTGAACTTATTTGGTAAGAAGAAAAAAAAGAGAAATATATGTCACAGTGTTAAAAAAATATATAGCAAAACAAAATAGTAAAACATAACATTAAAAACGTGTTTAATTGTTAATAAATGTTATCAAATCATCTGCATAATACACAATGAAGGTAAAAGCACTTTTACTAGGACTTTTTTTTTTCATTTAAAGACCTACTCCAATCATCTTTGGAGCTTTTTTCAGAGCAGTGGTCTTCTAATTATGGTTATGCCGTTTTAGCCACAATAAAAGAAAACTCTTGTATCATTTTCAAGGACATAGTTTCTGCAGAGTTCATTTGAATATCACCTCTGAATTGCATGCGGTACTGTTGGCACACAGCAGCCCCACCCCTAATCCTTTCACCTATGCTGAGAGTTCTCTGTTTACAAGCCCAACCTAATATTACTGGTGCAATACAAATGGTGAGCAAAACTGGAGCTATCTATCTGTTTGAGATTCACAAAAAAATGGAATAAAGAAATACTAAAAAATGCAAAATTAATCTTAACTTTCTTTCTATATTTTCACCATCATCACACAAGAACAGGACAAAAAACTGAAACACAATTTTCATGGGAGAGGTTGTTAAAAAAAAAAAAAAAAAAAACGATTTTAGCCAGAGACTTGGTCTGTAGCTGGCTCTGTATGGTAGAAGTCATTCCGTTCCCAGAGATAAGATTGATTGTAGGAAGTGAGCCTGAAGATTGCTGAAGTAATTAACATTTGTGCTGGCAGATCCAATCGCCTGGTCTCCAGATGCAGGGAAGCTGTTTCACACGTGCACAAACTTGAAACCTCAAATTCAAAGTTTAATTGCTGCATTTACCGTTATTTTATGAGCGGTCTCATTCATGATGCGGCTCTGCTTCAATTGTAACTTAGTAAAAAATTGGTTTAGTATTTTTTTATGCTTGTTTTTCTCTAGTTTAATCAATTTAGATTTAGTTTCTCAGATGATCTGATCTGAGTTTTCTCCCTAAAAGTTTGCCTGGTTTTCCTCCTCATCAGTTGTTCTGAAATTCTAGAGATAATCCTCACGCTCTCAGCCACATAGAAAAATGAATTTTCCATTTCCCATGCTCTCCAACTCACTTTGCATTCTGACTGCCTTAATATTTTTTCCCACTCATCTTCTGTCCCTCCTTGACTTCCATTCCTCTATTTAAACTCCTTCTGTCTCAGAAAATAAAATCAAACCTTTTGTTTTGTGTTTATTGCTTCATGTTTCTCTCTCTCACCTCTCAGTGAGGCCAGGTTGACCTCTTGTCTCAAGGTGACCGTGTTGTTGCTTCAGTATATGGAGATATTCGATATGAGGCGGTGGGTGTGAGAAGACCAGGTATCTGCTCTCCGATGACTCCAGACGTGGTGGTAGATGACACCGGCAAGATTGCCGCTCGCAGCTTATCTGCATACTTGGAAGTAACTGGGTCACCACATTCGGTTTAAATTCTCAGCAATAATCCTATTTGAAAAGCCTTTGAAAGCAAGAGGATGCATGCACTGGATGAAAGAGCTGAAAGCTGAATGTCCCTCGTGGAAAATTACGCAGTGACGTGTGTCTGTCAACGCACGGGTGCATAAATAAATGATGGTACAGCCTCGAGGGGGGGGGGGTCTATGTGGGCTCCTGAGTTCTCACGACATGAATAGTAAATGTTTGGTAAAAGCACCTAATGGGTCGCTGCGTCTTCATTTGCGTCGCCTCTCCGGGGAGACGTCGTTGAACCTGTTTGTGGGTTCTGCTGTTAAAGTGTTATGGAGTCCTCATCATGTCTCAGGTGCTCCAGTGAAGTGTATCTATGTGATAAATGGGATGTGAGAGACAAGGTGATCTGCCCAGGCTTTAAGACGGAGTCTGGAAGGAATTCAATGGACTTCTTCAACACAAAAATGCATCCACAGACAGTCAACACATTATTTTGGTTTGTTGCTAAAACGTTTTATAATGTTTTGCATTATCAAGTAAAAAAAAAAAGTGTTTTTTGTCTTAATTGACAGACAGGAGTCCTTCATCTCTAATGTGCTGAGTTATAACTTCTCAGTTAACTTTCAAACCATCTTCTATACCAAGTCAAGAGCATCTAGATACTATGGCAGGAGATTGATGAATGATTAGTACGGGGTAAGATAGCTGTCAAAAAGAAGAATCATGAAGACAAAGTTGTGCGCAAATTTTGTGTATTTATGAATACAACACATTCTTGAACGTGCTAGTAGCATACGGTTCTTATGCTGGACTGTCGCTATACAAGCGCAAGTACAAAATGCAAAATCTCGTAAATGTTACTCTTTTTCTTTCACATCTCTATTCTGATATATGAGAAACTTTGTGTCATTCATTTCCAGCCATGCACAAACTGCAATTTATATTTCTAACTCATGATCAATTATCAAACAGTTGGCACTTCCGTAAACTATCTAAATCCAAGTCCCTTATTGGTCAAAGTTCAAATGGTTGACCTTCTGATGCACGTTTGATGGCTGGGCATTTTAAATGTAGAGTCCGAATACAGTCTTAGAAGCGCAGATATGCGAAACACGTGTTTATGCACAGTGGAAGTGGTCACTTGAACGCATGTTTCCGAGCCCGGTGTCAACATAGCACACAATGAGATGAGTCAATGGTTAAACACACAACTTAAGCCAGAAGTTACAGCCTGTGTTGCATAATGTGGTAATGATTTGGAAGATCTAGGCCTGTTAGATCTATGGCAAGATAGGGTTGACTGGTGTTGAAAACAGAGAATCACTGTGCAGTGTCCAAAGGTAAACTCTGCAAGCATCTATTAAAGGGGGAAAATTAGTGTCAATTTATTTTATTTTATTTAAAATAATTTACAGTTTGGTTGTACTTTGTTTGTTGAGAATATCGAGGGGATGAAATTCACTTATTTAGGCTGCTATCTCCCTTGAAGAGTGCATCAAGTTCAGCGACATGGATGGATGGATGGATGGATGGATGGATGGATGGATGGATGGATGAATAGACTTTCATTCTTGGATATAACACTTTTCTTCCTAGCTGATCTAGCATCAGGGTTGTGAAGTTCAAAATCCTAAACAAGTCAAATTAGCGGCTTGGCACTCGCATCCTCTTACTTCCTCTTCCTCTTTCTTCTTTCTATTTCATTCCCCCAATCCTTTTCTTCCCTCACACTTTTCCCCTTTCTTCCCTCTGTCAAAAAGAACATATTGACGTATAAAACATATAATTGGATAGATAAATAATAATGAACAGGAAGGGTTTATACAAATACACACCCTGGGTGCTATAAGACACATAACCCCTATTGTAAAAGTATAATCTGCATTCTGCTCCTATCTGTCTGTAGGACAGGACAAGTTAAAAAAAAATCTGTCTTATCACTCCTTACTTTTTTTTGGTGCCACAGTTTTATGTAATAGATTAAGTTGTAGTTAGTTTTTTAGTTTTCTCAGTGTTTAAACTTGTTTTCAGGAAACATTTTATCAGTCTAATCATTTTTGATCAACATGTGCAAATGTCCTACAACAGTCATAAAAGGGAAGAACAATCATCCACAAAAATTATTTAACCCACCAAAATCCTATGTATGCTGATCTGCATGTGCAGAAATGCTTAAAAAATAAAGTACAAATGCTGTAACAAGCAATAGAGCAATTACTTTTTGCGTGTCTCAAGAAATAATTATTCAGTCAAATGTGTACATTAACTTGAATATTACAATTAAGATGTTTTAGTGCAAACATTTCTTTGTTTTAAGTTAGCAGTTGATTACATAAAATGGACAAGAACATTCTGTTTTCTCATGCTGTTTTATGACTTTTGTGACAAAAACCTGTTTATAAATGTAAATTGTTTCTTAAAAAAACAAAATCTTTTTTTTCCTATCTTATAAAAAAGTCTCAGTGTAAGGCAATGCTCCAGTTACAAAGCAAAGTATAATGAAAAAAATCAAAGTAATCAATGTTGGAACTCTGGAACATTACTCATCCGCTCCCCTGAATGAAGTCCTATCTAGTCTTCACAAAAATACAGCGAGATGGTCTCTACCACGGCAACAGGTCACCTTGACTTAAAATCTTTGTATAGATTTGATGCAGCCAACTGTTCTTAACCATTGGTCTCGTAGCTACCACAACGAACCCATCTGAAATCTTATCAAGAGCTGAATAACTCGTAAAAATGAAGAGGGAAGCCGAAGTGCCGGTCACATTAGTCCGTTTTTTTTCCTGCTATGGATTTGTGTCAGTAACAGGTCGACATGTGAGTCAAACTCCAGAAAAATATTCCTCCAGGAGGCTGCAGCAGATAGCTGACCTCCATATGACAAGATCAGAGAAGGAGACTTTGATCATTCACCAGATCATCTTCATTTCCTTTTCATTACATTTTTAAGGACATATAAAACTACTTTTGTCATTTCCTGCTGCTCATGTAAAGGTTTCTGTAAAGCAGATGTAGGCCAGTCCCCACTTTCAAACAATTCTGGTTCAGTGTTCAGATGTTATCAGTGAGCTACTCCATATTATCATAGTTTTAGCAGAACCAAAGTGGAAGAAAGTTCTGTCAATTTGTCCTTAATTATAACAGCCTAGTACACTGAAACACCCACCTTGTATTTTTAAAATTAGGAAAGAAGCAGGATGACAGCCGTGCAGTTCCTTTAATGGCCACTGGGGGGCTGGTTTTGAAAAGGAACAATCCCCTGATCCTGTCCAAAAGTTACATTTACATAAAAAATAAATGTAAATACAGTCTGATCGGAAAATTCTGTTAAAACATACATATTTTATATTTTTGAAAACTGTGTTTTTTACACCACATAGAGTGCAAATTTGTGTATTAATAGGGGCGTGTATCTTTGATTGGAAGGTAGAACAACCCAGAGATGGATTTTAAAATAAGTGATTTTAATTTTGTCATGGCCTATTACCTTTTTTTTGTTTTTTTTTTTTTGTAAGCATAAGTTGCACTTTAGGTAGGTATGCCTCAAATGTTTTTTTTATATATATTTTGCTTGGCCATATGCCTAGATGTAGTTTTCCCACGAAGGCATTGTAGGTGAATCACTATTTGCTACGTACAGCAATGCAGAAGAAGAGACCCAGTAGTGACATTATGTCTGAAGTTTTTCCCTTCTCACTATATAGTGCATTTGCCATTTTGTAGAGCTGTCCAATTCCAAAATCGAGTGTGCTGGAAATTTCCCAGAAGTTTTAGCAAAAAACTAGCGTGCATCGATACTCACTACATTAGCGAATATAGACCACAATGCATTGCGGTCGAACAGTTTTTGCAGTAAAAAAATTGTTTAAAGATAATTTTTAACTAAAACATCCACTTTTTGTGGAGTCACAAATAGACATCATCTATTTGCCTGCACTCCACGCCTAGAGCAGGGGATCAACTTACTTTGGGGTCTGGGGGTGTCAAGGTCTCGGTGGTGCGGATTCTGGTCCTTGCTCTTGAGAACTGGGCCTCTCTGAAAACTCCATCAGGGTGTGCCTGGTCGGGCCTAGTTTACATCAGTCCTCCGGGGTCCCCGTTTCTCTTGGATGCCCCTCTCCTGTGTGGGGGTGGGCGGCCCCTGGCTTGCTCCTCTCTGGACCTCCCGCAGCGGGTGTGGGCGGTTGTCTGGAGCATGGGAGCGGGTCACCCATGAGAGGCCCAGGCTCCTACCTGGGTCGTGGGGGGTGCTGCTCTTCTGGCCCGGGGCCTGCACTGTCTGTGCTTCTGTGCCTTCCTGCTCTCTGGGGTGGGGGGCATCTGCGGTGGGCCCGCGTGCCCCGCTCTGGGTGTTTGGCGGGATTGCCTGGCGGGCAGATTCTTTCCGCAGAACCCGTGGCGGATGTTGGGGGGTCTGGGCTGCTCTGCCCTGGCAGGGGGTCTTGGCATGGGGATGACCGGACGCTCTCCCTCTTTGTACATTTCATCATCATCCACCTCAGCAAAACATAAACACTCAGCTGAGCACAGGTGTCAGCCATATTAGTTGTGTTGTGTACATTTTGACTACTTTAAATGTAAAGACTATTTTAGCCAACGGGCATGCGTGTAACTGCTGTGTGTGTTTGTGTATCAGGTATTCCAGTTTGTTATTTAGACCTGGTTGTTTTATGATGTTACCTCCCCTCCCTCTGTTACCATCTTATTTTTTCTCTAACCCCAACCCCCCACCCCCACCTCTCTCTTCTTCTTTTCTGTTCGGTCAAAAAAAAGAGATACAAACATAATATATATAATAGAATAGGGGTTTATACTCAGTAAACTCAATAATCCGTCAATAAACCCTAAAAGTTGAAGAGAAAAACAAAAGAATTGTGAAATGTTTGTATTAATTAGATTTCACTTTGTGAATTTGGTGACGTCATATCAGGCATTAAGAAAAATAAAAAAAAGTAGTGAGCTTTTTGTCTGAATTGCTTTTAAAATCCAGGACACTATTTAGTCCCACACTACATTGTGTTTTAGCAGTGATTAGGGTGGGAATTCTGACATACCCACAGAGATTTACAAATTGAAATAAAGAGTTTAGTTGACTTGTTAACATGTTCTTTATGTTACAGTTATCTGAATAATTGTTCATATATTGTGCGTGTTCTGTATTTTATGCCTCATTTCCACTGAGCAGTCCAGACTGAACTGGACCAACACGGTATTTTGAGAATTTCCATTATAAAATGAACCCAATAGGCTGGACTGATTCGTACCACATTTGGTCCCCCGTTGGTTGTAGGTCCATAAAAAAAATGGAACGGACCAGTTAGGGCGGAGCTAACGTGGTCACACGATGAAATCCATTGGTTGGTGAAAAGGTTTTACGACAACTGCAAGCATCCAATCAGAGGTTTTCCTGACTCAAGATCCAAGAAGAACGTTTAGTTTTCTTTTCAGCTGTTTTCTTCTTCCCATCCTGCGATTTTCTTTCGAATGGTCTAACATTCAATACAAACGCTCCCTTGAATTGCCTGGACCATTCCAAACCAGCCTGGTTTAAAATGATCCAGACAATTCTGGACAGCTCAGTGGAAACAAGGTATTAGATTCTTCCTTTGTTTCAAGAAGCTAAATAAGCTTCAATATGTTGCAATAGTGAAACATACAAACATTCAATCTATTATTGTTATCTGTTCTGTTATTATTATTTCGCTTTAAGATTAAATGTTCTTTTTTGTTCCCATATTTTGAAAAACAAAATAAATAAATAAAAGTGCAACTTAAATTTAATTTTTGTTCATCATTTCTGGCTGCTGTGACTTATACTGGAGCAACTTATAGTCCAAAAAATATTGTACCCATTTTTGGAAAGTCATTGAATAGAGCAACTCATACTCAACCCACTTCAGACTTTAATTTTGCTTTTCATAAAGCTATGGGGATTAACAACTGCAGTTCTGCAAATGCTGTGCTTAAATGATGAACTATTGGTTGGTTACATCAATAATTTCTAATAAAAATGTAAGTTCCTATTAGCTCATTTGTACAATAAATGAAGTTATAGCCCACAGAAGTATTAACAAAAACCACAACATATGACATTTAAATATAATGTGACCAGTTTCTGCATTTGGTGTATAAACATGAGAAAACACAGAAAACAATTCATCTAAAAAGTCTCTTTATTTGGTCTAAGTGAATAATTACAGGGAAGGAGGGGCCTCTTAATATAGACACTAGAATAGCTTTTCGATATCTAATTTAAATTCAATAACTAAAACAGATAGAGGAAATGGGAAAGGAGAGGAATGACGAGGAAATATAAAATCGTGGAAAAAGGCAAGTGATGAAAATCGTTATGAGTCGACCGACAGAATCAAAACGTCAATAGCAAATGTACCAATAAAACAGCAACAAACTTAGAATGTGTCAGAGGTGATCTTAGAAAAAAGAGTGACTATAAATCCTAGCATATGTAGAATACATGAATGTGACACTAACCACCCTCAAAAAACACATTCATTATACTGATATAGTACTTAAATTACAGAGTTTGTGAGGCCCTGTGTTTTTTTTTTTTTTCTTTTTTGTGCTGAAATTTAGCCTCACAAGGAGACCAGGAGAGGATGATGAGTTTGTGGTTTAAGACACCGAGTGCTGGTCAATGCTATCCCAAGTCTGCAATGATATTGCAGAGTGTGTTCATATGGACTGCTTTCAAAACCGTTGTTGCTTCTTCGGACCAAATAAAGGCTTAAATTATACTTATAAACCAACACAATGCACCTGTCTTTTCAGAAAACATCTTGTTGAGATTAAACCTTCTCAAGTGCTTGCCAGCAGCCTTAGATCTTCTGCTACAGGGACTGCTTTTTGTTTTCTGGCTGTCTCATCCCAGTTTAACGTCCCCATCACTTGACAACACCTAAAACTGACTGAACCGTCCACAAGACACGTCCGCACAAGACACACTAAAGTATGAGATCTTGATGGAGTCAACCCATGCCCCAATAAACCCAACGCCCGTGAATCCTGGTTGAGTAAAGCCCCAAAAATGCAAACAATGTTAATGAAAAAGCAGCAAGTGAATGAGACAAGTCAACTCCCGCTTTGCACGGCTTATAGACTGATGATTGTGCTGTCTGTTTTACCAGTTCACGATGTATAAATTTTCAAGATACAAATGTCCTTTTTGTGCTACGTCGTGTTTTTGCCAAAATGTACATTAAAAACCAACAATTCTTTTTAAATTATAATATTCTTCCTTTCAAATACATTTCAGGAAAATAATATTTCCACAGTGGTGATGTTTAATTGTCTTCCAATAGTATTTATCAAAAAGTAATTGTAGATTCCAATCAGACTTCTGATTCTAGACTGGACACTCTTCGCCAAGGACGAAGTACACAAGGGCTTGGTGCCGGTTGGCCACCCGCTCCCTGTCCTCCTTGAGCTTCGGTTCCAATCTGGGATCCCTGATAGACTCCGTAGGCCCCATAGACGCTGTCCTGATATAGTAGGGCCCGCTGGCCCCCACATCTTCCACCCCCACATGCCAATAGCTGGCACACAGGACTTGAAGCCTGGCTGTGGTGCTGCAGGTCCAGAGGGCCGTGGTAGAGGGGGAGTCCGGGGTATGAGTTCAGGTAGTGAGCGTACTGTCGGTTGAGTAAACTTGTGGCTCTCCGTACCATACCCCGCCCAAACCCTGTTCCGTGTCGCACTGCTTCTCCGTATGTTGGGAGATGGGTGGAATGGGAGTAGCGTAACCTTTGGGCCTTTCGGCCATTAGGTTTCCTCTGGTCCTCTCTGATGTGGAGGTAGGCCTGGTTTCTTGGCAGGCACAGATTGTTTCGGAGGTGGGCGGGGTTGTAAGTCTTAGCAGACGTTAATGAGGTTTGAACGCATGGAAACAAGTCTGGCAAGGTTGAAGGTTGGCTGGACAAAGAGGACTGAGACTCATCAAGCGGATGAATATCCTCACCTCCCCACGTTGCTTTAAGGAAAGAGGGTCGACGATGCCGGCGCCTCCCTCTTAACACAAGGTCCTCCGGGGGCCAGGAGCTGTAGTTCTCAACCCGAGGACACATGCCCTCTCCTGAGTAAATGTTATCAACACTAGGGGCAGACAAATGGTTCTCCTGGAGCTGGTTAGCTTTAAGCTCGCTAAACCCTAAGGACGTTTTGTCACTTTTTCTTATCTCCCCATGTTTTCTCATCTCCACATCTCCGTTCTCACACTGAAAACTCCTGGACCTTCTTTTCCTTTGGGAAAAGCTCAGCTGGACATGCTGGTTCTGAGGTGAGGAGACTGGATGAGATGCATACATGTTTGGCAGATCGGTGTAGGAGATGAATGGCGATTGGGAGTGGGAGTCCATATAGATGCGCCCAGTAGTTTGATAGTGTTGTGGATGCTGATGGGGGTGAGGCTCGACCATGGCTAGATGAGGGCTGCTCAGGCTGGACACTGGGAGTGGTCTGTCGTACAGACATGATGAGGAGCGAGTGGGGAGTGTGTAGCGCAGTGGCGTTGGTCTGGTGACACTCCTCTCCTGTTTCAGAGAGCTGACACCGGTTAGAGGTGGGGTGAAGGCGCGCTGAGGAAGGGAGCAATGGTTTTCTGTGACATAAGCAAAGCCTCCCGGCACTGCCTCGGCGGTGACCTGAGGCACACGAACAGGCAAGCTGCCACCATGACGAGTCAAGTGCTCAATAGTTTTGGTAGCATTGTCCAGGGAGCTCTCTACATTGGCTGTGGAGACCAGATCCTTGGCAGTGCGAAGCATCTTAAGCATATTTGCTTGAGCATAATTTGAGGTAAGGTCGGGTTTGGCCAAACCAGATGACCGGCCTGGGTCCTCCACTCCTTTGAAACAGCTGTAAATACCCTAATAGATAGATACAAAAAGATAAATAGAACATGAAAAACTGCTCTTTAATTCAGTTGTGTTTCTAAAACTGTGTTCACACCAAACATGATTCAAACATCAGTGGCACCCAGTTTCAATGTTAAGTCAATGAACAGACACGAGGTCCTGCGGCATGATTTAAGGGTCGGGCACAACAGTCTGGCAGCAGTTTTGGTGCAATTTTGGCATTTCTGTAAATTGAAGGTTCAAAAACCTGAATTTTGTCAGGGAAGATGTATCACGACAACCACTCAGGGACTCAGCTGTTTGAGGGGGACCTGGTTGCAGACAACATGGCAACTGAAAATCAACAGATGGAAGGAAGTCCAGAACCAGAACATCAACACCCCTTTGGTCAAAAAGGCGTAATATAACCGGCGACTTTAACCCAGGGTTCCCACAGCAAGTGTTGCAGCGCTGTTGCGAGGCAGGAGCAGTCTAGCTATGACAGATGACTCCGTTGGCCTCGGGATGGCTGCAGCCACAGGCTCTGCTGCCGATCCCGCGAAACACTGATCTCACATAGGTTCACGCAATAACCTGCCATTTATTGAGAAAGTACAGTGACCCCCCTCCTTAGTCTGGCAAAAATGTGAACCCAACGAAAATGGATTGGCAGCTCCGCAGAGGTCGAACGTGATTGTGGGCAGCAGGATTTCCTCTCGTACTTTTAAAGTTACGTGAAGACTCCAGCAGTCGCTCCCTCCCACCGTCCAAAAACATGCTTCACAGGTTAATTGGTGACTATAAATCATCCCTAGGTGTAAATATAAGTGTGAATGGGTGTGTGATTGAGGCCCTGTGACAGACTGGTGACTTGTCCAGGGTATGCCTACCCTGCATTCGCCCATCAAAGGGACATGTGGCCAAGAAGATGAATATACATTCCGGCGCTTTTCTCTGCGATAGAATAAGCTGATTCACATTGACTGTGTAAACTAAAGGGTTGAACCTAACTAACGTCAAACGTAAACACTGGAGGGGCTAAAGCTCCAATCTTAAAGTCTTAACAGTTTTACAAATTGGAACATTTTTATCAATATCTTTTTAGAAATAAATAAAGCGTTTACCGTCTTTTGACACTTTTTAAGTTAATCCTGAACACTAAGCTGTTTATTCACATTAAAACAATTTAATAAAAGTGGCTACAACTTTTAAATGTTGGAGAATTTCCACTTCTGGCTAATGATTTTCCGCCACAATCTTGAATGCAACTCTGTCCTCTTTGCATGTAATGTATTTATGATGGGTAGAGTCTGTAAAAAACATGGAGAACTTGATTTTCAACTCCCAAACTTAGTAATATTTTTCTTTACCATCAAAGCAATAATGAAAAATAAAAATGTAATATTTATTTTCTTGGTTTTATTTTTTTCCATCTTGGATTATTTTTGGACTGCAAGTCTTCAAACTGGGTCACAGAGAGACAGGGGTACTGTGAATGTAGAGCCTCTGAATGATCTCATGAACTCAGACGTGAAGTGATCACCGATGCTTTTGGAGAGCTCTTCAAAAATAAATACATTTGTTCTCTCATCATCCACGTCTTCCATGTATTGTAAATGCAGTAAATGATCCCATGTAGGGATAAGTTTAAAAACTTAGCTCCTCCCACACACATTAAGTTTATGGACACCGTTTTGGACAAGCATCGAGCAACGAATTTGATGTGCGTCAAAAACGAGGCGTTCAATTTAAACACTTGAATCGCGTTCGGTGTGAATGCAGTTATGAGTAATTAAAACCCACTAGCAGTGAAGTAAATACCTGACAAAAAAAAGAAAAAAAAACACTTCTTCACATTATTGTAAATCCCAGGCACTAATTTACTCTAAATCTCCAGAGACTCAAAGAAAAACTGTTTAGCTGAAGGGATTGCCCCAATAAATGCACATGACACACAGAGTCCCTTTCAGAACAAACTGTCTCCAACTGCATGGACGAACAAGAGCCAAATCCCATGACTTCTCCCTGCTTACAGTTGGATGAGCGATCCTGAAAGAGCCAAATTTAATTTGGTCCTTGGGGCTGCCCCATAAGGATTAATGATCAGATATTCATTTAGCCGTTAATCTGATAAAAGCCACATTCAGGCACAATGGTGTAATTACACAGCAGAGAGGGCCGGGTTCCACTGACATTTTCCTGGCTGTAACTGCAGCCAAGGCTGTTTGTCTTTATAAATGTATTTTTACACAACTAGAATAACATGTTGTGTAATGACCATGACTAATTGCAAAGTAATGTTGGCAATTAAAGCTGCATGCTAAGTAGACATCTGAATTAAAGCTGCCACTTTGAATTGTTTATCTATTCTTAACACTTTGTCATTCATCTACTAACACTAAAAAAGACCAAGTAACAGATGCACAAATATTCAATTTACTATTACCTTAAGGTATAACTATGTAATATAGCATATTTATTTTAAAATGTGTCTAAAAGTTAAAAATTATTACCCATCACCCCGGAACCATTTGGTTTTACAACTGCACAACATAAACACTTTCTCACATCAGTTAGCAATTTAGCATGACTTATAAAAAATAAATTAAGCCAAAGATGAAGAATATACAACTCTTACCCTGCTGATGGCCAACAGGAAGTCAACTTTGTCGGACTTGTGGAGGGAGTGTCTTAGTTTCCAGTAGAGCAGATGTTCCCACGCAAAAACCAGCATGCTCAGACCCATAGCCACCAGGAGCATGTAGAAGACACCTGCCATGTTGTCAATGTCCAACTTGCTGCTCATCACCTCATTTTTCTCATTCTGGCAGATACCAGACAGCCAGACTGTCTCCAATCGCTCCGTGTCTCCTGAAGATTTTTAAAATAGAAATTAAGAGCTGGAGAGCTTTGAAAAGGCTTCTGACAAATGATAAGATAAAACATAAGAGCGCGAAAAAAAAACAAAACAAAGGAATATCTTTAAAAGAAAACAAGATCAGTAAAAGCCTATCACGTCAAACAAGTTCTAGTTTAACTACGGTGGTCCTCCTGAAGTGCAAATCACACCAACAAGTCATTCAATGCAAAACCATATTAAATAAAGATCATAGCGACAATTTAAAACAAAACCCAATTACACAAAAGCAACATGAAATCACTCATTAGATGATGATGTTTATCCATTGAAGAGTTATTTGATAGGAAGCCATGCCGCCATACTGGATGTGCTTCGTATTAATCATAAAACTTTTATTAGAATGTGAATACTGTTGACGTATTTGATAAAACTCAAATTTCAAAACTCAAACATCATCATCCAATCAGCAATTAGTAGGTTGCCGCCTCCATCATTGTCTGTCTTCACCTTGCAGAAATCTGTAAAATTTTGAGTTTTTCTGTTGTAGGAACCAATAGCAACACATGTCTGCCATGATGAGATTTGGTGGATGTTTTTACACCAAAGTTGTAGGTTTTACCTGTTGGATGTATCAAAACAATGTGTGCTTGATTCCCAAAATGGCGCGCTTGTGATGTCACTGCGAAGGGTCTATTAATTTCAGTCGTGCTTCAATTGGTTGACAGAGAGACTACGTACTCAACTACTGATTTTCCCTTGATTGCTCTTGATTCAAGTACTTAAGAGGAAAAAATAAACCGGACAGATACCCTTAAAGATAAAAGGCCAGACTGAGACGGAGATCTTTTCTCACCATCTCCAAGGAACTGTAGCAGTGCCAGGTCAATAGGTCGTTTCCAGCGCGAGTCTTTTTCAAGGGCGATGCCGTATCCCGTGGTGGCAAATACTTTCCCACTGCCTATCGTCACCAGCTTGCAGCCTTCATCTTTGCCCGCCATGTAGTTTAAAACTGCAGCATCATAGATGAAGGCATCCAGTTTCCTGCACACAAGCATTTATTTTTATTTAACTTCTCCCAAAACAAAAAACACTCAATAAATAGTCCTAATTTATACTAAATAAATTAAATGTATTTGCCAAATATATCCTACATAACTAGAGAAATTTTAAACAGGACACTTTTAGGATGATCTCACTGATGGACTGATATTCCAGACACGTTTCAGGTCTGTTGATTGTACATACTGGCACAAGAAAGGCAGAAAAAATGTAAAACGCGTGCTGTTTGATGTCCTAAAATACATCTTCAAATACTGAAAGACAGAGTCCTGAATCCTAATGAGAAAGAAGTGTTTGACAGTCGCTTTTAGAAACAACTTAAGCAGCACAAGACATGTCTTTAGGTCTAAAAATAAATTCATCACAATGACCCAGTTCAAAAATAGGTGCAAAACATAAAAAAAAAAAAATCCTCTCCCTGCTGTATTTGATCACTGCTGCTGTGTCATCTCATGTGTCCAGGTTAAATATAACTCCCGAATCATTATCATGCCACGCAACTGAAATCTGATCAAATCTGTACCCAGTTTTGAGGCTCTGCAGCGCTTCCTCCACGCCCTTCTGGTTGTATTTCATCATGTGCGTGTGCATGTCTGGATAGTTGCTGCGTATGTTCCTTTCTGTGCTCCCATTTGGGACCGTCCCGAAGCGAAAAGGAGGGTAATGCTCCTGTGGCTTTTGAAACTGCAAGGAGGCAGAAGAAGAAGGGAGGGGGTAAATGTAAGAAATATCAGACATATGAAGAAACAAAGACAAAATAGGGCAGTTATTTAAAAAAAAAGAAAAAAAAAAATTAAAGAAAAAGTGAAACAAGGACAAGAAGCTGAAAGGACGTTAAAATCTTAAAACTTGATGTAATCAAAAGCGAAATTCAGAGCTGTATAAATGGGCTGCCTGCCATTCTCTCACCTCGTCTTGATTAAATCTGACATCAGTCAACATGCATCTGTTTGATTAATTTCATTGCACACAGATGATCCTAATCCAGTTCAATCTGTGCCTGATCAGGGTTTACGTTCCCATACATGACACAGAAGTATGTCTGTTAGAGCTCAATTACACCATGAACAGAGTAGAACCATCCATCGTGGTTATGGCGCTGACCTTTGGAGCTGAGCAGAAATGAATGGACCAATCATCATGTGAGTGGGCATGAACTGAACGTGTGCTTTATAATAAATCAGCAGCTCCGACTACAAACCAAAAGTTACAGACTTCATGTACATTTTTGATCAACAGACCACATTCTAGTCTGTTAGTTTGTCTCAGCAAATGTACCAAATACATGTGTGTATTATAGCTGAACGTCTCGTTAAAACGAGTTTTTTGACTTGGAAATATAAATATGCTATTTTTTTATAAACACAACTTTGAATTTCGAAACATCAGGTTTGTTCAAGTCCAAAACCTCAAGAGGGACAAAGTTAAGACTGGATGACAAATACGGTTATGGTGAAAGCAATTTACAGTCTTTTTTTTTCTTTTCTGTAGGAAATACTTAAATCAATAAACCAAGAAAAGGTCAACCTCAACTTTAATAACTGCAAAACAAAATAGATCTGTTGAGCTGAAGTCCATTTATCTATCTGTGCAGTCATAGAAAAACATGTCTTAAGCTACATTCAAAACCAGCTGCAGGAAGTTGCATTCAAGTGGCTACTTTCATTGAAAAGTTTATATAGATGTCCATAAAGGCGTGTTTCGGGATTCCATGTTCAAAATTCTTCACACAAGATTGTGAGTCCGTTCTCAGACTTTAAGTATTCATACAAACCAGGCATTCACTTCAATTATCAAAAAGCTGAATTTTGACCAATCAGGGGCTTAGACATATGAGTCCTTTTCAAAACATGGAGGTGCCAACCATTGTAAACATGATCAGATCAAATTTTATTATAAAATTTATTTCATATATCTAAAAAAAAAAAGCCGGAATCAAGATTCAAGAGATTTGCACCAATTTGACATTTCGTACTAAGACTTTAACCATAGGTGTCTAAAATTAGCAAGTAAAAAGAAAAACTGAGGAAGACTCTCTCTGCTTGTCCAGTGCTGGTGCTGAACACCACCGACTGAAAGCGTGTTCATGAAACGATGTTTAGTGGACGCTTGAACACATACTACATGCCCGGTGTGAATGTAGCTTAACTGTGGTGGAGGAGGGGAATGAACAGGTGACTTCATGAGAAAGGGGGTTGGGCTGCCATCCTGGCATGCTTTACTTCAACCTGTGATGCTACGCGTTCAAGAACGCTTACAGTGTTCACATTGGACTGTCGTTCCCTTGGATAGTCTCACTTTTCAGCCACATGTTGACTTTAAGGCTTAATGCTGGATGATACAGTGGTTGGAGAATTGTTTATTAGCTATTTAGCCAGTTTGGAAAAGTTTTGATAAGCTATCACGGAACGGTCTTTTAATCAAATCTGTAAATCATACATTGGGCACAACAAGAAGTTAAATTTGATCATCAATTAAAGCTGGAGCCCAAAGGCCATAAACAGCCCAAAAACACTGTCAACTCAAACCAGACACTAACTTTTAAATAAATAATTTTTTATCAAGCTTTTAGTTCATTTTTGCCAGAATCCATAAACTATATCATGTTACCCAGTTATTCGGAAAAAGGCATTTTAGGAGATTTTAAGCCCCTATTGGTGCATTCTCCCCAGAACTACTGGGATTGAGCTTTGACTTATTTCCATCATAGCTGGAATACTTTTTCGTGTTAAAGTTCTGCATGTTTGTTAAGTTTAATCCACTAATGACCTTTCCTATGTTTTTTCTGGCCACAGGTAAAGTATTGAACGTACTCTTAACTTGAAAACTCAGACCAGCCTTGGCTGTGAGATAAAAATAAAATGGTATCCAGTTGAGTTCCTTTGAAAGCCTTTTTTGTAGGTTATATGCACAGACTTTAGAGTCTAAAGAACCAGAGCAGGTGTTGTCTTCCTCTTCGGTTTAGCAGTTTTTTTCTAACCGTTTGACATTTTATGATCTTGCTCAAACAGAGTGAGGGATGAAGACAACACGGGGGAATATTGATGGACAGACTTGAAATACTGACAGGACAAGTTAAGACTCAGACGCGATCTGTGTTGGCAGACAGCAGTAATTGATTAGTCATTCATACCACTGGGCCTCCTGCTGTTTGGAAAAGGACAGAGACATTCATAACAGAATCCTTTTGCTGGATATCACCTGGGAGGCTTTTTCCTCCGCGTTTCTGACTCTAGTGCTAATGACACATAAGTCGATGCAATTTGAAGAAAACATTTAAATAAACATCTTGACCCACACAGACTACATGGATTTCATACCTTTTTGTCGGAGAGGCCTGAGACTGTGTCAATGTACTGTTCCTGTATCATGAAAGCCGCCAGGTTGGCCGTGTACGAAGCCAGAAAGATGACAGCAAAGAAGGCCCAGACCAGCACCATGATTTTACTGGTGGTTCCTTTGGGGTTTTCGATGGGGACGGAGTTGTTGAAGACAATGCCCCACAAAAGCCACACAGATTTTCCAATTGTGAAGGTTGGCCCTCCTGGAGCTGAGAACAGAGGGAAATGAGTAATACTTTTTGGAGAACTTTTCCAATATTCCATGAAAATCAGGACAACTAACAAGGCTGCTCTGTAGGCTCAGATAAGATATAAAAAGATAAGAACTGATTTTCTTCAGTTGTGCCAAACCTGCTTCAAGGATGCTTCAAATGGCTGCAGTCCCTCGAATGACCACTAAAAACTGGTTTCAAAGAAGAGAAATTTTCCCTTTGGGTGCTTTGATTTTATTAGAAATCATAATGATATGAATTGGGGCCTCATATTTTGATTTGTAGATGAATACATTCTTAATGCTATTTATATCACATCATTGCCCATTTCCCCAAACTCCAGTCATGTTGCCCAACTTGTTTCAAACTTTGGTTTTGTTGTTCTAAAATCTTGTGTTGCGTCAATCATTCAACTACCACTCCTTTAACAGGTGTTTCCCACGGTAAACAGTGAGATTACACTACCATAATTGGTTCAAGCAGCATTGGAGCCTCATTGGACCCTGAACCAAGCCGCCTTCTGATATGAGTGCTGGTGAAATTCATGCTTTGTTTGGTTGTGCAAAGTTGTGTTTGTAGTACTAGAATATGTCTATGATGTAAAAACAATGTAGTACTGGGTTTGTTTTATCACCAACTTCAAACTTTTCTAATTGAGATGCTGATTGTGGAAAGAAAGAAGCTATGAAAAGTTGAACATTTTTCCTCAGTTAATTGAAAAGTTGGAACCTTTCCAGTCAGGGGCAATAGGGTCAGAAGAGAACTTGACAGTATGGGTCTCAAGAATGTTTGTTATTCACAGTGATGTCTTTAAGGGTCATGTCAGATCAGGATGGATTTGGCTTGACTGGGCATTAAATGATGAAAGATTTCACAATTTGATTGTTTTGGTTTGCTTTCACACTGTGCTTTTGAGAGTGGACCAGGTGCAACAGCAGCTTTTTTTTTTTTTTTAATGAAACAGGAACCAACCATGAAGAAACCTGACGTAAATAATAATAAAAAACAGCCTAAATATGATGCAAGTACATTGATAGCACTGCAAAAACAAAATTTGAAGAAAATTAAGACACTTAAGAAAAAAAGGTTCTTATTAGCAAAAGTCTTAGCCACTAAATGTTTTTTTCTTAAACTGAGAATTCTTGGTAAGAGCAGTTTTCTAATCCCATTGGCAGATTTATTTATTTACTTTTTTTTTTGGTTTGTTTTTGTTCATTTAAAGATTTTTTTTCCCATTTTAAGATTTTTTTTTTACTTTTTTCTCGGGGCATGTTTTTTGAGTGCAACATTTTTTTTTAAATATAGGCAAAATAAATTCACTTTTAGACTTTGCTTTACATTTTCTTTTTTAATCCACTGGATTTTTGAATCTGGAGTAAATAAGTGAATCACATCAGGATTTGTTTGCAAGGCAGCAAAAGCCTGAATAGTTTAGCCAGAATAGCTCAAGAGAACCTGGCAGCCTTTATGGCAATTTTTCATCAGGCGAAACCGGAAGTCCTTGACTGGAACTGGAAGTTGTTCGATATCACTAGAAAAAAACTATATTAACATGTCTCCATAACAGTTAGGGGTTTTCCTGTTTTAAGCTTCATAAGTCTTCTTTTTTAATTGCAAACTATTCTGTTAGTGGCAATTTTGAAAGCAATATATTACTAAACTGACATTACTCACTAAGACTTTATTTTGTAATGACGACCATAACAGTTGCAGTTTATTCACATTTTTAAGCTTTAATAATGGGTAAAAACAATTCCAAAAGCATTGAAATGTCAATTTTGATATATATACACTGTATATTAATTTATATTTTTGTTATGATTTTTACATCTTGATTTTATTGTTTCCTGATTGCAAGATTTGTAATTTATAAAAAACAAAATTTCAGATAGAAAAGCAAAAATATGATAAACTCTCATTTCAAACTTACAAAATAGAGTAGTTAATAAAATGAGAGTTATGGTTTAAACCTTTCTAAAGCTTTTGTGGAGGGGCTAAGCTACATAGACTGCCTTATTCTTAATATATCTGGATGGTAAATTAAATATACAAAAAATAATCATGATAAAAAAATAAACTTCTGCCTAAAGTTGTGTAATTTCCACTACCAGTCGATGATGTCTGACACCATCTTGTCATCTGTAGCCACGTCCCTCTCAAAACGTTTGCAGGTTTGATCACACTGGGGTTCAGATAATCAGATCTGGTTCAAGATATCAGACTATCTGAAGAAAAGCTCATTCTGATGCAGACTGAACAGCTCTGGTGAGAAAATGACCCATTTTTTAAGGAATTTCGCAGGGAGAATGCTCCAGATAGATTTAAACTTTGACCTTGTTTAGACATGTATACTTGTAGAAAATATTTCATTTAAAACTAACTAAAAGTATAAGGAAAATCCAAGCACAAAAATGCTTATTTTAGACCATAAACACACACTTTGAACACAGTCAAACACATTTTACATCGCATTTGTTTATTGAAAGGTTGTAGAAAATGTTGCTACCTCAGCCTGTTTCTGTTCCCCTTCGTCTATATGTTGTAAAGAAGGGTGCCACCACCATCAATCACACTGTGATTTGTGAAGCCTGGAATGCTAATTAAAAATTGTAAGTGACCTTTCAGGCATTGAAACATTGCTTTGTTGGTGCAGCTCTCTAGGTTTGATTAGCCTCAAACTCTTTGGGAAATGGCAAGTGTTTCAGAGTTTTTCTAAATCAGGCAGAGGCGGTGTGAAATTCACTGTTTGAGGAGAATTTATGAGCATTTTTGGCACATTTTTAGTCAAATTTAAACCTCTTATATTTTGAAAACAAAGTACGTGACAATACTTTATTGGTAGTTTTCAACTTAACTTTGACTAAATGGAAAGGGAAATATAACTCACCTTTGGCGCTCACTAAACTGCGGTTGTAGCCAACCGGGCTGAAGTATTCAAACACGAAGACGGTCACCGCCACCACGGTCAGGCACATCACGAACATCATGACCCAAACTGCTGGACTGTACGGCTCTGGACAGAACAGACAGTGAAGACAAACTTTATAGATGTGGAGGACTTTGAGTAGTGTTTTGGATTTAAGTGAGTGCCCTCATGGTTGATGAAGGGATTTTGTTGCAGGGTACAGCTATCAGTGAAGTTCAAGCTTCTTGAGAAATTTTCTGCTGGGGCCGCACTTGTAAGTAGGCCATAGGAAGTGATGGGAAAAGGCCAGACTCCGTCTCTTACCCAGAAAAGCAGACGGGGATACCGTTCCGTTGCTGCGCGCCACCATCACGCTGATGCCCGTCTCAACAAACGGCACAGAAAAGTCGATAATTTCAGAGCGCTCTTCATTAATAGTTAAGGAGCCGATGGCCATGTCGGCTCGTCTGTACACAACCTGAGAAAAGAAGACAAAAATAACATAAATACAAGCATTACTCCTGTTTCTTGTGTTATTTTTCTTTTACTAAACTGACTTATTCTAACAAAAACTTTGGATCTTTCATCAATGAAATCACAAGAACTATATATCACAACATACAGACGTGATTTAATAACTGAGTCTCCGAAGGGAAAATATACTTGTCTCATAATATTAGAATGCATATGCAGAGAATGTTGCATCTTGAGACTGCTCCTTTCCAAAGTGGCTTATAAATGTTGTACATAAACAAAACTGCAATAGTTACAGCAGCAGAATGCCTTCAGGCAAAGAGACGCTACCAAGAAAAGTCCTCTGAAGAACACCTGCTCAGGGTTTTACACTTTCAGTAGCAGCTGGGGCTGAAATAGTGAACAAAAACTTTATTATTTTTTTAAATCCAGACAGTTTATGACAGCAAACTACTGACCTACATAAGACGTTCACAAAGAAACCATCTTCACTATGGAGTCTTTCTAGAAGCATAATCTGTTTTAAGTTGTTTAAAACTGAAAATAAAATGCTTTTAAAACATTTTAGTCAGTTCAAAACCTAGTTTAGAAAAAAAATAAAATAATAAAATACAATTTATTCTTTTTAATTTTATAGGTGTTAATGAATAATACTAAAAAAATCAAATGTTGTTTTAAGGTGCTATTACAACATTACCAAGAAAAACTTATGGTTGTACTTGAGTGACAAATACAAGACTTTCATTTTTTTCTGTGTAGTAATCTGTTTTTATTAATAAGTTATGTTGTTTATTGTTCAGAGTTTTATTTTGAAATGTGTGGGCGCAAACTGGGTGTGGCTGGTGAACAGCGCGGAAGAAGAAAAAAAGAGGGAGAGGCTGTGTTGAGAAGGACAAGTGAGTCTGCTTCGTTCTTGGCCGAAGAAAAAGAGAAAAAGAAAAAAGAGAGAGGACAGATTGACGTTTCGCTCCATAAGAAGAGGAAGCTGAGTTGGAGATCACTCAGGCTGACTTTCGTATCGAGGGAACGCACGTTCAAGCGGGGATTGCTCGGACTACGACGGGGAGAGCTACTCCGTATAGCTAGCAGCAGAGCTAGCATCGTGCGCCGTTACCCCCCCCCCCCCCACCCTCCCCCCTAAAGCCCTGTGCGAGGAGAAGAAACGGTGGAAGTCGGCGGACCTCTGCTAGAGGACAACAACGGAGTGACTCCGACCCCTGTCTTCTAAAACCGTCAGGATTAAGGCGGTAGGATTGCGGTCTCCTGAGCTCCAACGCGCGCCGACGGCCATCCACACACACACGCGCGCACACACACACACACATATTCCCACCCACCATACATGAACAGAACTGAACTGAACTTTTTGACACAGAGTGAACAAAGTTTGGTATTTCTCTGTAAGCCTGGGTTTTTTTTTTGTGCCTTTTCTGCTGTTTTTTTTTTCTTGTGTTCTAAATTTATTAAGATAAAAGGGAAAATTCTAAAAGTATTGTGTTGTAGTTTTTTTCCATAGAAAATTTAAATTAGCTAACCAGTATTCTTTTGGGAACCTCTCACCATATCATTTTGCATAGGGGAATCATATCTGAACCTAGACTGTTGTTTTAAATTGGAATGTCCTTTTCACCTATTATCAAACGGCGTGAGTTTTGATTTAATCAACTCTCTTACTCTAACGAGCTGAGTGGTGAAGGGGTTACATTTTTGGGGGCTCGTCCGGGATTAGTTTTTTTGCTATTTGTTCAAAGTTTTTTTACCAAGTTGTTTGTAATACAGTTACATCTTCACCTTTTGTTGTGAAAATAATTTTAGGGTGAAGTTTTTTTTTAAAGAGAGAAATAATGGAGTCAGTAGAGATCCAAGCTTGGTGCAGGAGGCTTCAGTTGGATCCGGCACATGTGTTGGTTTTGAGTGGTGTGGTTGATGTATCTGATGATGTCATAAAAGAAGTCCTTGATTCCGTTAAGATTTTAGGGAGGGCTAAAATTATTGACAGATGCTCAGACCTGACTTCCAAGACTGATTTTGTCCTTGTCCAGACCTTAGTTGACGTGACTAAATATCCATTACCTGACCAAGTTGGTGTTCCAGGCGAAGTTGGCCCATGGCCTGTTCACATTATTCCTCAAGCTTCAGAAGAACAAGATTTTCAAGCTAAGTTGTTTTCCTTTCTACAACATGAGGGAAAAAGTATGTCTGACATCAAGGGTCTGCTAAACCCCTCGTCCATGGAGGTCAATACCACTCTGGTGAGTGCTATTAGCTCGCTTGTGGACAAATGTAATGCTACCCCTGCTGACATGCAGAGCTACAGAAAGCTCAGGATGTTCTCTGGTGTGCGACCAGTACCCGGGGGGGAAGAGGAATATGATGCATGGGCGGAGCAGACCACACTCATGCTAGAGGAGTGGCAATGCAGTGACAGTATAAAAAAACAAAGGATCGTAGAAAGTCTGAGAGGCCCAGCAGCTGATATAGTACGATTCTTGAGAGCCCAAAATCCTCAAGCTGCATCAAATGAATATATGCAAGCGTTAGAAACAGCTTTTGGGTCCACCGAGACATCATCTGATCTTTTAGTGAAGTTCAGACAAACTTTTCAGTGTGAGGACGAAAAACTGTCATCATACTTGTTGAGGCTCGACAGACTATTACATTGCATATTTAGAAAAGGAGGGCTACAGCTTGCAGACATGAACAGACTCCGCATTGAACAAGTTGCACGAGGTGCACTATCAAATGACATGATCGCCATGCGCATACGCATGACCCACAAGCTGAGGCCACCACCTTCCTTCAATGATTTATTAAAAGACATCAGAGAGGAAGAGGATCTGCTACAAGGGAGAATAGATGTCAAGAATGTGGTCATGTCAAAATCGGTCACCTCAGTCTCAAAACCAGATCCGGAAAGTAAGAGTGACCTTGAGGTTGAAAGACTCAAAAGAGAGATGAACGAACTCAAAGCTGAGATGAGCAAACTCAAAGTCGCCACTGTTTCATCAGTTGCTACTAAACCTGAAGTTCGAGTCCCTATGCTGGATGATGACACGAGGAACAAATATAAAAGAAACACAATTCAACAGAAATTCAAGAACCGTCCGGATCAACCTGGCATCTTTTGCTACCGATGTGGAGAAGATGGCCACTTCATGAAAGAGTGTGATGGTGTTGAGAACCTTCAGAGAGTTAATAAGCGGCTCATAAAACTCACAAGGAGGTTGGGAAACTACCAAGGGACCCAGTAATGGAGCGGCCTGGAGTCCCAACGGTAAAGACACGTTCCAAGAGCATCAAAACAGAGAAATTAGTGGAAGACACGATTCCAAAAGGTTTAATTGGCCCTAGTTCTTCTGTACCAGTCCAGATTGAAGGCATCTACACAAAAGCCGTACTCGACACTGGTTCTCAAGTCACCCTGCTTTACAGATCCTTTTACGACAAATATCTGACACATCTGCCATTGACATCTATCAGTGCTCTACAGATATGGGGTCTTAGTCCTGCTGATTACCCGTATGATGGCTACCTGTCAGTCAAGCTGGAGTTTAGGGAAACTGATGTTGGTGTGAAAGAGACCATTGATGCTCTTGTGCTCGTCTGTCCTGACCCTGTTGTCAAAGATAATGCAGCCATGCTTGTTGGAACTAACACACCCACCGACGTCTTATCATCAAGTGTTTTAAAGACAAAGAAAGTGAACCTACCCCAACAGTGCGACATATCCATCCTGCTTTCCGGAAGGCCATGATGGAGATGTCAAAGTCCCCTTCGGAGACTGACAGCCAAGTCAAAGGATCCGTGTGGTTCGCCCAGCCTAAACCATTAATCATACACCCTGGGGGTGCAGCAAGGGTCAAAGGTGTGCCAAAATTTCATGAGGCTCCGAGTACTCAAGCCGTTTTGGTAGACATGCCTGACGATCCCGCAGAAGAACCAAGATTCCCAGATCAACTTTTGGTGGAACCGGAGTTACAGTCAGCTACAGTGGTGAGCTCCAAAAGAATCAGTGTTCTTGTGCGCAACAGTTCATCCAAAGACATTCTTTTGACGCGAGGTATGAAAATCGCTCATCTTTTCCCTGTTGATGTTTTGCCATCACCCCCTGTGAACAGTGAGAATACTCTGAAGACCACAAAGAGCCTCACCTCATCGTCTTTTGATTTTGGAACTTCTCCTGTACCTAAGGAATGGAAAGAGAGGCTTACGAGTAAGATGCTACAACGTAGCAATGTTTTCTCTACTCATGAGTTTGATGTGGGGTGTAGTAAGAACATGCAACATTCCATCAAAACTACAGATGATAAGCCATTCCGCGAGAGATCACGTCGGTTGCCTCCTGCAGATCTTGAAGCACTCAGAGAGCACTTATGCGAGCTCAAAGGAGCTGGAATAATTACTGAGTCACGAAGCCCTTATGCATCCCCAATTGTGGTTGTGCGGAAGAAAAGTGGCAAAATACGAATGTGTGTGGACTATCGTACGCTAAATAGGCGCACTGTCCCTGATCAGTACACAGTGCCAAAGATTGAGGATGCTCTGACATGTCTGAATGGAAGCAAGTGGTTTAGTGTCCTGGATCTCAGAAGTGGATATTACCAGGTCCCCATGAACGAATCTGACAAGGAAAAGACTGCTTTTATATGCCCGCTTGGGTTCTATCAGTTTGATAGAATGCCGCAAGGCGTGTCAGGAGCTCCAGCAACCTTCCAGCGAATCATGGAAAAAACTGTTGGAGACATGAATTTGCTGGAAGTGTTGGTTTATTTGGATGATCTAATCGTGTTTGGAGCAACACTCGAAGAACATGAACAGCGGCTGCTGAAAGTGCTTGACCGTTTACAAGAGGAGGGCCTGAAACTGTCACTAGACAAATGTCAGTTTTGTCAACCGTCGGTTTCATATGTTGGACACATTGTGTCACAAGATGGAGTGGCAACAGATCCAAAGAAAACAGAAGCAGTCATGACCTGGCCTAGACCCACCACTGTAACAGCTTTAAGATCTTTCCTTGGATTCTGTGGATATTACCGCCGGTTTGTTAAGGACTATGCTAAAGTTGCATTCCCTTTAAACCAACTCTTGTCTGGCTACCCACCCCACAGAAAACAACCCAAGAAAAAGAAAGATCAGGTCTACTTGAATCCATCAAAGCCATTTGGTCATCGCTGGGATGATAACTGTGAGGCTGCTTTCAAGGAATTAAAGCAGAAACTCACCAGTGCTCCTGTGCTTGCATTCGCAAACCCAGAACTGCCATATGTGCTACATGTTGATGCCAGCCGAGAAGGACTGGGTGGAGTTCTATACCAGGATCAAGGGGAAGGACTAAGACCAGTAGCTTTCATCAGCCGCAGTCTGACTCCATCTGAACGTCATTACCCCGCCCACAAGTTGGAGTTCCTGGCTTTAAAGTGGGCCGTAGTTGAGAAACTACATGACTACTTGTATGGAGCAAAGTTTGAGGTCAGGACAGACAACAACCCTTTGACTTATGTGTTGACAACTGCAAAGCTAGATGCAACAGGTCACCGCTGGCTTGCGGCACTATCAACATATGATTTCAGTCTTAAGTACAGATCAGGAGTCCAGAACATTGACGCAGATGCTCTGTCCAGACGCCCTCACCTTGACCAAAATTCCTGGACAGATGTCTCGACAGACTGTGTCAGAGCAATTTGTCAAGTGTCAAGCTTGACTAAGAAAGACGGTTTGTTTGAAAAAGGGATTGAATGCCGGGGGTTGTCCATGCATGCCATACCCAAAGCCTATTGCAATCTCTCTTCACTCCTTCTCAAAGGAATGCCCATCCTGAGTCTGTCTGAGATCTCACAAGCCCAACAAGAAGACCCAACTCTAAAAGAACTGTGGAGTGCTCTTAAGAGTGGTGACAGAAATCAGGTCAAGTCGAGAAATCACGGGAGCTCACTTCTGTTAAGAGAGTTTGACCGGTTGAAACTACAACAAGATGTCATGTACCGAGTCACAGCTCCACCTGGACGAAGTCGCCGCTCGCAATTAGTTTTGCCAGAGAAGTTCAGAACAACAGTTATGAAATCCCTTCATGATGATTCAGGTCATCTAGGAATTGACAAAACCTATGGAATGATCAAAGAACGGTTCTACTGGCCTAAAATGAAACTGGACGTAGATGATTACTGTAAGAACTGTGCCAGATGCATAAAAAGGAAAACGCTTCCAAAAAGAGTAGCTCCCTTGTTCCACATGCAAAGTGATGGTCCAATGGATTTAGTTTGCATGGATTTCTTATCTATCGAGCCAGACAGTTGTAATACTGAGAACGTTTTAGTCATTACAGACCACTACACCAGATATGCTCAAGCTTTTTCTACCAGAGATCAGAAAGCTACAACTGTAGCCAAAGTTCTGCTGGAGAAGTACTTTGTGCACTATGGCTTGCCAAAACGGATGCATAGTGACCAAGGTAGAGACTTTGAGAGTCGTCTCATCCATGAGTTGTTAAGTTCCCTTGGTGTTGAAAAGTCCAGAACTACTCCATATCATCCTCAGGGGGATCCACAGCCCGAAAGGTTTAATAGAACCTTGTTGGATATGCTGGGCACCCTCGAGCCCAAAGAGAAGAGGAGTTGGAGTAAGCACATTGCCCATTTGGTCCATGCATACAATTGCACTCCAAATGAGGCCACAGGCTTCTCACCTTATTACCTTATGTTTGGCCGTGAAGCGAGGATGCCTGTGGATCTATGTTTTGGAACATCGAGTGACGACACCTGCAAAGAAACTTACCTGAAGTATGTGGCAGACATGAGAAAAGATCTGAAAGCCGCTTATGAGCTTGCAGAGTCAGCAGCTGCTAAGCAAAATACAGGAAACAAAGAGAGATATGATCGAAAGATCAAGTTCACCCAACTGTTGCCTGGAGATCGCGTTCTCATTCGCAACTTAGGGCTTCAAGGAAAACATAAGTTGGCAGACCGTTGGGTTTCAACACCTTATGTCATTGACAGTCAAATGTCAAACTTGCCTGTGTTTCGGCTGAAACCGGAGAATGGTGATGGACCTGTCAAAATCCTTCATCGAAATCACATTCTGCCCCTGGGAAAGAAACTGAGTCTGCAGCCTGTGCGAAATCCAGATGTGATCACGAACAGAAAACTGAGAAAGAGCAAAAGACACCAAAACAAAAATGACAGCCAAAGCTCAGTCGTAGGCTCTGATGTATCAGCACAGGAGGATTCCGAAGATGAAGACTTTTGTTTGCCAGTCATAATACAAGATGTCTGTAAAGCTGATGAAACGCAAGAACCCTTCTGTCTAGATTTTGACTTGCAGTCTGAAGATGAAGATAGAAGTTTACAAACTATGCAACAGGTGGACAATACAGATGAACAGACCTTAGCTGACACAGTTGACCAGTCAGACTTACAGGGCGAGTCACAGACACCGGATGCAACATCTATTGTCTCTATCCATGACTTACATGAAGACTTTGGGGCTAACAACGACATCAGAAGATCTCAGAGACTCAGGAAAGCTCCATTAAGACTGACATATGACATACCAGGTACTCCTAGTGTTTTGCCAGTGAGTTTTGTTTCTTTTTCCAAACTTGGTTAGCCTTGCCTTTCTATTTTTGTTCTGAGTTTTTTAATCCATCTCCTACCAAATCATGAGGGCATGATTTTTCTCAGGTAGAGGGAGTGTGTAGTAATCTGTTTTTATTAATAAGTTATGTTGTTTATTGTTCAGAGTTTTATTTTGAAATGTGTGGGCGCAAACTGGGTGTGGCTGGTGAACAGCGCGGAAGAAGAAAAAAAGAGGGAGAGGCTGTGTTGAGAAGGACAAGTGAGTCTGCTTCGTTCTTGGCCGAAGAAAAAGAGAAAAAGAAAAAAGAGAGAGGACAGATTGACGTTTCGCTCCATAAGAAGAGGAAGCTGAGTTGGAGATCACTCAGGCTGACTTTCGTATCGAGGGAACGCACGTTCAAGCGGGGATTGCTCGGACTACGACGGGGAGAGCTACTCCGTATAGCTAGCAGCAGAGCTAGCATCGTGCGCCGTTACCCCCCCCCCCCCACCCCCCCCTAAAGCCCTGTGCGAGGAGAAGAAACGGTGGAAGTCGGCGGACCTCTGCTAGAGGACAACAACGGAGTGACTCCGACCCCTGTCTTCTAAAACCGTCAGGATTAAGGCGGTAGGATTGCGGTCTCCTGAGCTCCAACGCGCGCCGACGGCCATCCACACACACACGCGCGCACACACACACACATATTCCCACCCACCATACATGAACAGAACTGAACTGAACTTTTTGACACAGAGTGAACAAAGTTTGGTATTTCTCTGTAAGCCTGGGTTTTTTTTTTGGCCTTTTCTGCTGTTTTTTTTTCTTGTGTTCTAAATTTATTAAGATAAAAGGGAAAATTCTAAAAGTATTGTGTTGTAGTTTTTTTCCATAGAAAATTTAAATTAGCTAACCAGTATTCTTTTGGGAACCTCTCACCATATCATTTTGCATAGGGGAATCATATCTGAACCTAGACTGTTGTTTTAAATTGGAATGTCCTTTTCACCTATTATCAAACGGCGTGAGTTTTGATTTAATCAACTCTCTTACTCTAACGAGCTGAGTGGTGAAGGGGTTACATCTGAAAGTCCTGTTCCAATCATCCTTTGATCTTTTCTAAAAGCGTTCCGATGTTTTTTGCTTTTTTGGCTAAAATCAATAAACCTGTGTTGTTTTTCAGGACACAGTTTCAGCAGAGCGGCAGTACTTCATTAGAAACTTGCCTCTAAGTTGTGGGCGAGACCATCAACGTGCATGAGCCTTCCAGTTGTCCCACTCCCATGATGCCCTACTTTACCACAACTCTACACTTATCAACAACATCCCACAATATATACACACACAGGTGCAACAAAACGGTGAGCGCTACGCAAGATGGTGATGCATCAGAAAGCAGCAGGGCCGGGATCTTGTGACTCGCCCCAAAAAAATTACAACCTTTTTTTATGCTGCATTTTATTTCCTCTTGATTCACCATGACTTGAATACAGAAATACTCAGATATGCATTTGTATATGTTTTCTTACACATGTCCTCCATCATGTAAAAAATGCCACAAGGACATGTTGAAAACACCAAAAACACAGTTTTCCTTGAAGTGAGTCTTGAATTTATTTCAAATTCTAAAAGCAGTTTGTTAGTATCGGTCATCCGCTTGCATCCTCCCTGCTACTCAGGAACTTAATTTCATGTACTTGGATGATCACTTGTTATAGAAACATTTCCAACCACATGGAAGCCTCTTGGTTTGTTTTAGTATTCAAAAAGGGGTAAAGATGACCTGATGAAAATTCAAATGAAGCACTACAAATTTTGAACGACACACGGTTGTTGGAGCCAGATGGACTGTTGTGAGCATTTTAAAACATATGAATGTATTGAGAGTTCCCAACACAAAAAGCTCAATGATTTACAAATAAGAGTGTGATCAACAGAAACTATCAGTTCTGTGCAGCAGAGTCTGTTGGATGTAAGGCGATCATAATTAATGATCATAATTAAAAGACCATTGGGAAGACTTTACAACTGATCAAAAGATGATCGTCACATGACTTTAATGTTGATTCATGACTGGATGAGGGGAAAATATGCTATATCTTTTAAGAATAAAATTCTAAATAAATGTAACTTTGACTGGTAGGAGTAAAGTTCTTTGGTTTCTTAAACCTGTACAAGAGAAAGATAAAAGATTGTGCAATGAAAAGGACTTTGTTACACAAAATTATATGTTTTTGGACCTTTTTTGTCTCCAAAAGCATAAAGAAAAGGAGCTTTTATTTTTCTGAAAGAGGTATATATGGCTTGGAGAAGTATCACCGCGCTCCAATTGTCATCTCTGTTAAAGTTCTGTCTGTCAGTTTATGGCTTACAGAGTTACACAGCAGAAACCAGAAAAGGTTTCCAATGAAAAACCACCACAGTGTGATGGAAGCACATCAGCACCAAAGAATCAGACCTGAAGCCAGCAGCTATGATGCAGATATTTCTATTATAAAGTGATGGAGCCTAAAATACTCCAAAACTGCTTTAGTGCACACTCAAACTTTATAAAAACCTAAATACTCTGAATTAAAAAGACAAAATCTTTGCAGTTATTGTTTATGTGCATTTGGGTGGAAAACACTGAAACAAATTTTAGTTAGTGTGTTTCATTTATTCTGACTTTTTGGATGCAAATATTTCTTTTACGGATGATGGGGGAACAGTGGAAAGAAAAAAATTTGCTCCAGTGGAAAACATTAATTTCATTAGTTTGATCACCACCACTTCATAGTATTTTGTTTTTGGTACTTTTTATTATTTAGTGGTCCCCTCTAGTGTGTAGTATGGTCTTTTCCAAAGTAACATAGCTTCCACAGTGCAGGTGGGGTGGTGTGTTTTTTTTTTTTTTTTTTTTTTGGGGGGGGGTTGGGGGGGGGCTCAAATTATATTTATTTTTTTGTGGACAGAAAAAAATATTTTCATTTTTTTAAAGCCAAAAATGAATAACACAGCTTTTACACGAAATCACTTTTTTTTCTACTAACTTGAACGTACACATTTTCTTTAAATGGAGCATCATTTAGGCCAAAGATAGATTTGTCATTTGAGTTTTTTTTTTTTTTTTTATACAAATAAATATACTTTGGAGAACCAGTCAGAGCCTAAAAATACTGAAGCTGTTTGGCAGTGTGCACACATTTTATGCAAACATCTGCTCTCCACTGGTTGTATTCAGTTTTCAAATCAACCCACCTGAACATGTTTCTTCCTTGAAATTACCAAAAAAAAAAAGTTGCATGCAACTACTTCTAACAACTTCTAAAAGTCTTTTTCTTTGTATCTTTGCTGAAGCAGCTGTGCACCTCTCACCTCCCCGATCATGCCGTTCCAAACTCCATGGACCAGCTTGCCGTGTTTTCCATTGGTGACCAAATAAAGGTCAAAGGAGAACTTGATAGTTCGAGACAGCTTCTTGAGGATGTCTATGCAGAAACCCTTGCAGCATAATTTGGTGTAGGACTCCGTCTGGCCAAAACTGCAAGCAAAGAAAAAAGAAGAAATATAATTATATATTTTAGCATCTTTGAACACGGATGACTTTTTCTCTGGGAGCTTCAGGAGCAAAAGCCGGTGTTTAACTTTATAAGTAAAGCAGAAAGCTTTGTGAAGGGCAGCCACTTGCAGGTTCATTAGCTAAAATCAATGCAGGTGTCTTTTGGAGCGATGGAGGAGAGACCTGAAAATTGTAACCATGCAGAAATACACCTTTGTGGAGTGTAACAAAGGCCACAGCACATGGCTGAGTGACCTTGATGGCCTATAATCAGAGTTTATTAAAGGATCTGTGGGACACTCGCTTCCACTCTGTGGCCTCACTACTTAATGGGGTGTAGAGGAAGACGGTAGCAGGACGAAAATGGTGTAAAAGAATACAACTCAGAAACACAAACACTGAAAAAAGACAGATTTAGCTAAATAAGTTTAAATGAGTTGCTCTAAAAATGATGAGAAACAACAAAACAAGAGCAGAGAAGTAAATGAAGGAATTCGTTCAAGTAATTAAGACTAACAGATTGTTTTTTTTTTAACCGCGTGCATTCATTTACACAAAAAAATGAATTGTACTCTGACAGCTTTTTCTTTCATGGGGATCTAATTCTGATAAATTCAGTGTTAATTAACTGCTGCAGGAGTCGGCCACCTGTCGTCATTATACACACTCCGCTAGCAATTTGCCGGTGCACACGAAAACCGGCTCAAACTGGGTCGTCTTGTGTTTATACACGCCGCAGCGTCCTCCGGGGAGTCGCGGCATTTATGCTACGCTGTGTGGTCTCCACAAACTGCCCAAAAACTGGCGCAGCGTGGAGGAGAGGATGAGGCAGCTGGACCATAGAGATGAAGATTCTCAGGTGAAAAGCTGACAGAAAGCTCATAGCGGAGGTCCAGGTAAACCCTGAGAGGGAAGAGACTAAAGTTTAGAAAATATGCGGGAGGAAAAGGAGATTTGGGAGGTGTCAAATCCCTATACAAAAGGAGGCAATAAACTAAATTTATTCTGTTTGTATGCATTCATTAACAAAAAGAGGTCAATTTAACCTAATTTATTAAGTTAAAAAAGTGATTCCAGAGTAAGATGTTCTTCTACAGAACCAAACAAACATTAGACGGTAATAACCGCAACACTTAATTGTTTTTTATTCATGACAGAAAAGGAAAATAAATTGTTTTCTCACATATGCAACACAACACTCAGAAATTCCCTGATATGAAAATGAAATTGAGAATAAAAGCTGCCATCAGTGGTTCAATGTGATTGCAACTAAATGACAGAAACACTTTAATTAGCCTTAAACCACATTAGCAAGTGCCTTTAAGTTGCACTTTAGTGCTCCACAATCAAAGCTGTGACATGTGAATTAATGAACTTTTTATTTAAAAATACGTTTGAGATACAAACTATTATAGAGCATTGATTAGTCAGCTGACCAAAAGGTTGTATTTAAAAGTATTTTAACAATATTTTTTTTAGTCATGAGTGCTGGAACTCTGTATCCAAGGACACAATGGAAGTGAGGCCTCAGCGACAGAGAGCACCCATCTGTGCCGCAGGCAACACGCGTTCAAGCAAACAATTCTTACAATAAGTCCATGTAAATGCTTGTCCATGTTCAAAACTGCCACGTTTATGGGTAGCTACACAAGTTTACAAAACGTACGACCACTGAAAGTGCGGTAATAGACCTTTTTCACGTGACGTCACACATCCCTGGAAAGTGCCGAGTCGCTCTCGGCTTATATTGTTTATAAGCTGAAGGCTGAGCGCTGTTTAAAGCAATTTTACATAAATAATGAAGGTTAACCTAACCAATTGTAACCAAAATGTGTACAATATTTATTTTATAAATGTCCTACCTGATTGTAGACCTATACGTTTCCTCCTCTTAGATCGTTCACAAATCAAGTACAAATGTCAGCAGTTCTGCCTGCAGAAGGCTGCAGCTGCTTCCCCAAATTCCTCTGGATGATTTCAAATGAGTCGTGGATTATTTCTCTCTGACAACCCATTTTACAGTTAGACAAAGGTTACAAGCACTTCACTGAATGCTACTTGTTTAATTATGAAGGTAATTAGGATTTTATTCTTTTAATCTGTGCTGATGCTAATGCTAACGCTAGCATTAGCTTTGGCTATGAGACGTGGAGATGCCGAAGATCTTTTCACACAGTTAAAAGTTGCCTGAATTTCAGTGCTCTCATAATCATTAGTAAACAGAACAAAAGTCAGACAATTCCAGCGTGTCTGACATTAAAGTCAAACTTATTACTGTTGCAGTGTTTTCTCCAGCGGTCAGTGAGCCGCTGTTCGCTCAGCCGTGGTTCTGACATCACTCCTCTACATGGGAGAACACTGTATAGCATGTTTGTCAAGGCCCAGGGGCCGGATCTGGCCCTCCGGGTAATTTTGTTTCATTCCTATTGATGGCCCGATGTTATCTTACGCTAAATTTTTGACAAAATATATTCTTAGGAGAGTAAAATATTGAAAGTTATTTAAGGTTTAAGTTGATTTATTCTGGAATAATATTCCTTCCTTATTTATTTATTCATAATAATGTTAAAAGTTATGTTTTTGAAGTTTTAATAATTTAGTTTTAGTGTGTTCAATGAAGGTTTATCCTGCCCAGCCCACAACTTAAGGTGTACTTTGAATTTTGGCCCCCGGTGTGATTGAGTTTGACACCCCTGCTGTATAGCTATATGTTCTTTTGGTTATGAATGAATGAATGAATAAATGAATGAATGAATGAATGAATGAATGAAATGGTTTATTTCAAGCAATCAGGTTATAATACATGGAATAACATCACATAATAAATCACAAATAGATCGCTTGAAAGGGGGTGGAAGGAAGCGAACTTATATAATCCCACCCCGACTCGACCATACCATTTTCTCTACAAGAATAATCAATATCCGGTTCAGGATTTAAAATCAAATATCAATATAGTTTCAGGTGATGAAAGATCAATAATATCAGTGATGTAATAGAATTTCAAAAACATCCATAGACTAGAATAGTTGATTAAGCTGTTTTAAGCCAAAATTAAAAAAAAAAAAAAAACAAGTTCTTTTCTAGGACATAGTATCTGCAGAGCAGAAGCAGTAGCGGAGCCGTTGACTTGGAGCAACCCGCCTCCCTCCCCATTGTAACCCGCCAGCAGTATTTTCTATGTCTCAAAAACCAGCCCGGTTTCAGTGAAATGCGTACATATTCCACGACTTTGGGAAATACCGTGCATAATATACAAGAAACACGTTTTTTGCGTGCACATATTACGCATGGGCCTGAATGTGTTTAAATGCCTTTTCCACATTTGAAATCAGAAACAGCCGCACAAACGTACAAACAACCAACACTTTCAAATGCACCAGAGGTTGTCTGACCACGTGATCAAAACAAAACCTAAAAATCTGACCTCGTGATCAAAATGAAACTTAAAAACCGTGCATATGATACGCCGTTGCAACCCATTCAGAACAACAGCGTATTATATGCACGTAAAACCCACGTTTGGCGTATATTATGCACGGTATTTCCAAGGTCCAAAGTCGTGGAATATGTACGCATTTCACTGCGACCGGGTAGCAAAAACAATCTTTTTCAAAACCTTTTTTTCTTAGTCTGCTGCTGATTCACAACAATTTGGCTACTAGTCTGCTGCTGATTCACAACAATTTGGCTACAGAAACACTTTTTAAATGTATTTTCTTTATTTATGTCCTTCATAATCAGAAAAACAGCTCAACAAAATGTTAAAAACACCATAAACAACATTCAGGCTGTTTCTTCTGCTTCAAGGAGAGAAAGCCAAAGAGTTAAACTGGGAGTCACACTATAAAATATTTTGATATGCTGTAGATCATCACCAATATTTATGATGGTAAAAACAACCGAGGACTAACGTGTTCAGTCATGCTCACTATAATGCATTTAATCCAAACAGTAACAGTAAATGAATCATGTCTGAAACCGCACAAAGAGGAAACCAGACATTTCTGTCCCATCAAACTAATTAAACCTGCTGTAAACAAAACACAGCAAAGATGCAGAAGTTTTTTCTTTTTTTATTTCTTCACGCATTTTTCGTCTTTTATGCATCATATTCTATGATATTTTCTCGTTGCATTTAAATCCTGCATTTCTGTGAGTGTTTTGAGCAAAAGCTTTTCAAATCTGATCGCTAAGAGAGGAATTCCTCTTCCTAATCAGTGCAGAGGTGGACTCAGCCCTCTGGCAAAAGAAGCCATCATCCATCCAAAGGCTGGGATTTTAATGAGCAAGACAAAAAGTTTTAATCATGCCAAACATCTGCTCTACGGAGAATCTTCTCAGATTATGTGATTTATACATAAGCGGTCCTCTCTCGCACTCTTTCCCCGCTTCCTGTTTGTTGGTCACCTTCCAAATAGGACACGCCAGGCTAAGAGAAATTGTCAAAGAGAGAGGACCATGCGGCGGGATAACATTGTCCCGTGCTTTGACAGATGTCCCTGTATCGAACAGATAAATCTTCTTTACTGGCAATCAATGTGGCATCGCACCCAAGAACAGCCGCTCCATATCTCTTTCTATAATTAATGTGCCAGAGATGATCAGATCCACAATCTGCATAGCGGACACGCCCGCATATGGACTCTGTGCTGAGAGCACAAAGAGCATTCGTCGACTTAATTGTTTGTTTTCTGTTGTGCGGGTGAATAAAAGGTTGATTGAGAAT
Source organism: Oryzias javanicus (assembly GCA_003999625.1). Lineage (NCBI taxonomy): Eukaryota > Metazoa > Chordata > Actinopteri > Beloniformes > Adrianichthyidae > Oryzias > Oryzias javanicus. The sequence goes on along the minus strand of CM012455.1, from coordinate 16,623,388 downwards.
AGAGAATGGGACGAATCTTCTGCACAGTGAACAAGCTGCTAATGTGTGACTTTAAAAAGCTATTTGTCAGAGGAACAGTTTTCTAGCTGAACTTAAAGCCGGCTGTCCCTCTATACAAAGACTTAGTCAGAATCCTAATTTTAGAATCTTTCAACAACTGAGACAGTTTGATAGATTTCTCCTGATGATTGTGAAGCTTACAGCAGAAAAAAAGAGAAGTGTCTTGTTTTGGGGACTTCAATGCTGGTACTGTAAGAGTCTCCCAAGTATTTTTTTATGCAATGCTGGTACTTCTGTATCATTTGCTGGGTACTTGAACTTGAATGATGGCAACTGGAATAAAAACCTTCCTTCTTGAAATGTTTCGCCACTCTTCCAAGAGGCTTCATCAACTTTAAGACAATTTCACCTGGATGAATGAGAACCACCATTTTCTGAATAGTTTCTATATTTAGTAGAAAATCAATCAAGAAAATTTATTATTTTAAATATATATATAATATACATACTGTAACAAAATAGGAAATAAAAACATAGGAAGAACATGAAATCATACTTGAAAATTACTGAATGAATAGGAATCTGAGAACCAAAAATTCCTAAAAAAAATAATGAAACTGGAGACTTGGTCTTTGGTCCAGCCCTTCCTGGGACATGTGAGACTTCACCCAGGGACCCATGACACTTAGAAAAATGCAACATATTGAAAATCGTGTCAATTCTTTTCTGGGGGGAAAATCGTCTAGCCATAGTGCTCTAGGGTTAAATCATAATAACAGAGACTTCCAAAATAACACAACTACAGACTTAACCCCAGTTTTTAATACTTATTTTGCCTCTTTTCGCATCAATAGTAGCTTGAAATATCTTGTGGTCATTGTGGATGAGGTTCTGTATTTTCCCGAATGATGAACCAGCCTATTCTTTTTGACAAGAAAGCTCAAGTTCCTTTAAATTCTTGGTATGTTTTGCTTGAACTGCCTGTTTGAGATCTCCCCAGAGTGGCTCAATATCAAACAGGTCAGAAGACAGAGACAGCCACTCCAGAACATTCACCTTATTCTGTTGGAACCAATAACAGATGGACTTGGCTTTGTGTTTTGGAGGGTCAGAGGAGTGTATTAGCAAGAGCTTGGTGATACAATACGTATTTTGATATATGTATCGCCAGACAGAACCAGAGACAATATTTCATTTTTTTTAAATTGTCACTTAATAAAAACTTTATCTCAATATTAATACACCTTTCACAAACATACAATTGTAAAGTACATTTTTAACAACATTTTTTTAATGATTGGAACATTAAGCACTGGAACTGGAACCCAGAAAATTCATGCTGCTTTTCTCTAAGTAATTTTGGAATTATTCTTCAACTTTGTCTGATTTTCACAACTGAAAAGTTTACAACACAGGAAAAAAAAATATTAAGATTAAATGCGTCTCAACCGGAATGTTTCATATGTATGGTTGAGAAAATAGTGCTTTGTTTCCAACACTGCTAAATGTACCGGTACTCTAAAACAGTTCTGGTGCTTGATCAGGTGCTTTCCAGAAACATTTCAGTGTGATGAAGCGACGTGACAGCGGGTTGAAGGAGCGCTTGCATGCGGCTAAGATGCTTTATTTCATTCTTCCAGAGAGCTTTCACTGCAGCGCTGCATCTCAGTTTTCACACAGGCGAAGTACAGTCGTATTTCATCGCTCATCTCTACTCTACTGTCTTTTTCAGAGCATTATATACGTCGCCCATCAGGTTGCTGTATCAGATTCTTTTGCTGGGAAGTTCAGCAGAACTTTCGCCCGCTTCGTCTTCTGCATTGTGACTGAAGCTCTGCAGGGCAAACACAGTGTTCCTGATCTCACTTATTCCTCCATAAGCCATGAAGCACCTAAATCTGCATGTTTACGTGGTACCAGTACCAAATTGACACTGATATTTGGTTCAGTATGTATTCTTAGTTAAACTGAGTTGTAAACATCTCATTTCACTACGTAATTGTCAGGAGTCAGAGTTCTGTCTTCCCCTCATGCTGCCGGCAAGAGCCGTCTCCAGAGTATTAACTCACTACACCTCCCAGCAGACCCGGCGCACAGTTACCACGTCTGACAATCACCCACCTGTTTCTTAAGCAGCAGACAGAGCCTCGCTCAGTGCGAAGTATTGTTTGTGCCATACCGAGCGGAACTTGATCTCCTGTTCACCTGATTCTGCTTCGTCTTTGATTCTGCTTGTTTGCCGCCTGCCCTGACCCTTACCTGGACCAAGACCACTCTGCTTGCTCTCCGATGCTCTCATGCTCGGTTTTGACCTATACCTGCCTGACTCTGGTTTAGCTTTTTTTACTTTTAGTTTCAGTCAAGGATTTAAGTGGAAACAAAAGTAAGATACTGAACTTAATTATTGCTCAGACATAAATATCTTCTCAGCATATTTTTATATAAATACAAGCATCTCCAAATGAAGCATTGTGATATTTCACTGAATCAATATTTTCTTGTGTGTCCCATGTGCAGCCTCCAAGCTGAAAAGAGAACATTTTCCCCAGTATCCTCTGATTATGTGCTGCATTCTTCTTGCCATCAATTTTGACCGTTTTTCCAGTGTCTTTGAAGTTCACACATCTCAAACATCAGTGATCCGTGTTTCACAGTAGGAAAAGTCTTATTTTCATCATAGGTCTTGTTGACTCCTCTCCAAATGTGGCATTTATAGTTATGGCCAAAGAGTTCAATCTTGGTCTCATCACTCTAAAGGCCTTGGTTCCAGAAGTTTGGAGGCTTGTCTCTGTGCTGTAAATTGTAAGTGAGCTATTTTGTGGCATTTGTGCAAAAAAGTCTTTCTTCCGGCGACTCGACCATGCAGGTGTTTATTTTTCAAGTGCCCTCTTATTGCACATCTTGAAACATCCACACCACAGCTGAAGTTTTTTGTTGCTTTTTCTTTGCACCCCTAACAATTTCTTTGGCAGCTGTGGCAGATTTTTTTGTGACTGAGGTTTGATTCCATTAGAACCCTCACTTTCCACCTCCTGATCAAAGTTTGAACACTGCTGACTATTTGGTTTTCAGCATTCCTTTCACTAACTTAAACTAATCGTTCCCAGAATATCTACTTTTCAAACTATAATCATTACCTCAAAAAAAAAAAATCTACAATGTTTTCAAATTAAAAAAAAATAAACTGGAGAAAGGAGATCAAATGAATCACATGGAAACTACAAGTTTTACTTTTATTAAAAATATTGAGCTCCAAGTTACAAGAAAAGTAATTTTTAAATGAAATAATGATGACAAACAAACCTTGGTCCAAGAAGCAAAGGTCGCAGCATCTGCTCTGTTAGATTCTAAACTTAATTGAAATATTTCAGTTCTAAGGAAAGCAAAGATGTTTCTAAAACTCACTTTAATTTTAGAGGACTACCCTTTACTATAATACTTTTTAATGTGACTCCGTTGCAAAAGAGGGACCCATGTGTGGTCAACAATGGTTAGACATCAAGATTGTCCTTTAGAATCTGATGAATGCTTCAAATCAAACTCGAGGATCCATGATAGATAAATCCAGATGATTGAGTAATTAAACCAAACATAAAGAAATATAATTTGTGATCTATTTTTATTTGGTTTGACTGGACAACAGGACATCTAAATAAGACATGGTCTTTGACGTATCGCTCCACTATTTATGCAAATGATGTGAATTAGCTGAATCTGACGTGGAGAAAAGCAATTTTTCCTATCAGTTTGGCACCAAGATAACGGTAAAACATTTTCTCTGTGACAGAATCAGCTGAATTACATGCAATACTGTAAAGTGTCGCATATCACCACAATAAGGCTTTTTTTCTCTGCCTCAGAATCTGCTGGAATTAATTGCATAAACAGTTGAAGAATTGCGGTAGTTAAGAATGTCAACAGTGGAGCTGAATTTCTGGAGTTAAAAAGTTAAAGTTTTGATTTCCTAATCTCTATGTGCCTACATCCCTAATGATTGGTTACAGTTACGGTCATTGTACATTTGATAGTTGAGATGAAACACTCACAGCATTATCATGAACTCAAACTGTAAATGGAATTGGGGGTTTGACTTTGTGTCCCTAAGTTAGAAGACAAATGCTACATTTATGCATGAACACATGCTTTAAGCATGTTCTTGAACATGCATATGGTGATCACACTAAACTGTTGCTACCTGATACTAGCACACGTCCCCCTCCTACAGTTGAAGGAGGCTTAAATGGTAAATGATCCTAGTAAAACGCTTTTCTACCTTTCTGTGGGTCCTAAGCGCTTTACGGTTACAGACCCTGATGGGGGCTGAACTGCAGAACACTGATGCCAACTTATAACCACCAGAGGGACAGTTTGACATGCCAAAGCGGTGCAAATCTTGATTTTTCTTTTCACAATCCTATTTCGATAAATGAAAGACTTGGTCTCATGTAATTCTGACACAAACTGCAAGTAATAATTTCTCCTTCATGATCAGTTTTCAACTGTCACTACCAAACCTGGTCCCTCATTAATCAAAGTTTGATTTGGTTTAACTTTTAACACACATTCAATGGCTGCATGTTTTGTCACAGACCTAGGCGGTTGTAATTCGTTCTCCGCATTTGATGCATCCCCTGGGGGAGTGGTGAGCTGCAGACACAGCCGCACTCTGGAACCATTTAGTGGTTTAACCCCCCAGTCTAACCCCTTAATGCTGAGTATCAAGCAGGGAAGTGTTGTGTCCCATTTATTTAGCCTTTGGTATGACTCGCCCTGGATTTGAACTCACGACCTTCCAGTTTCAGGGTGGACACTTTACCACAAGGTCACTCAGCTGGTAAAGCCTGAAGATAGTAACTACACATGAATGCCAGAGTTTTGAACGCTGAAGCTCAAACCTGCATAGACGGACATTAACAAGAGTTTTCATTGAAAGTGGATGCTTGAGCGTGCCTTGATGAAGGCGGGTGAACTGCTTTGGTTCTGCTGTAAACAATTTGCTTCTATTTTCAATTAATTTTTAATGAACATAGTTCCACGTTTTACCTTCTGAAACTATTAACTTTTGTACATGGAGCATTTTGATTCATTTATTATTTCTTAATTAATATTTCAAATCCAATTACACAGAGTATTCATCCGTATTTTTCTTTTTTGTTCAGTTTTTTGCAGAACATCCCTGCAAAAACAGAAAAACTGAAAGTCACCCAAGTTGCCATTAATAGAATATTTTAGATAGAGAAATTTAAAGCACAAAAAACAGAGGACAAGCATTAAAACTTATGTAAACATTCTCTCATTTTGTGTGCACTGTGAGTGCTTGAACCAAATGAAGATGTTCCTGATGAGGTGCAGGCACTCGGAGGTAATAGCTATTTAATGTCTGTTTTCTGCAAGCTGCGATCTGTGTTTGACACGAAAGGTGTGTTTTTAAAGTGTGCAGACACTCAGCAGACACAATTACTCCGTGCCTAATGAAGTGTGGAGGTTTGCGATGATCTAAACTGAAGTGCAGGAACGTGGAAAGAGCAGATGTCAATGCGGGTCAGGAAATGTTTAGATAAAAGTGTAAATGGAAGGTATTATACAGCACTGTTCAAAGAAAATATACTCTCTTTCTATTCTGCTTCATGCAACAGGACATAAAAAAAGCATTTGGTCTTTAACAGGTTTAGACATCAGTTAAATAGAAGCGCAGATGAGCTGCAGCACGACACATTTTACAACCCAGGTGATGTTTATTTATAACAAACTGGACTCTGGGCTTTGCAGGCATCATTATGTGTCCAGCTTCTGTCAGAGTCAACATGAGGACTTTGACTGGATCATTACAACAACCTGAGATTTGTTTTTCACTTGGTGTGTTATAGATAAGCTGCTGTGCATGGAATGGATGTTCGATCCAGTTTGGCTCAGCCTTTGTCTGTAGGACAGATGGCATCACATTTGTCTTCAGAACGCTCTGCTGTGCAGAGGAGTTACCGGTGGACTCGTGGAATGAAAGGTTTGCAAGTCCTACGGACAAACTAATATTATCAACCAATCCAGCTTTGTTTTTTACAACTAAAAAAATAAATAAATAAAAAAAAATAACTGTGTTTATGTTTAAGTTTTGCTTTTGCTTCCAGTGGCACTTTGCCACAATGTCCAAAAATGTCACATTCTTGGAAGGATTTTTTCCCACAGGGCTGCAGCTTGTAAAGATGGGGTGGGATTATCATATTTCTAACACTATTGGAATACGTGGCATACGCCAATGAATGGCCTATTTATTAACTTGTATTATAAGTCGGGCGCATCGAACGATAAATGATAAGTGCTGTACACTAACGATCTTCTGAAGACCCAAAGTGTTTTACTGTTACTGTCCCATTAACCAACACACATTTATTCCGGTTCACACCGGTCGCAGAAGAACTGGGCAGCAGTGTGCACGCGGTCTCCGCTTAACCTCCAGGTCACACCAGACACCTGTTTTTCCACAACGGTTGACAGGTGCTTCTCAGCTGCGGTTATTTATATATCTTTTTTGCCATCATCAGACACTGTGTCTGTGTGTGTGTTTATTTTTTGTGTATTTTGTGTTGGGTTTGTGTGTTTATTTTCATCTCTATAGTCTGCTTAGACACAAAAATATGATTGCATTTGTGAATGGCTGTTTTATTGTGAAAAATTGGTTACATTTTGAAAATTCACTGGATTTTTTTGTGCTAGAATTGACGCGGATCACTCGTGGAAGACCGCGGCGCTTCCCGTCTGGTGTAAACTACCCCATAGGTTAACAATGTCCCAAAATGGAAGAAGCCTCTGTTCTGCGGCGGTTTGCTAGCTTCTGCGTCCGGTGTGAACCAGGCATTACACTCTGATGGCAGCTCCATACTGGCTCCAACCTATAACCATAAGGAGCGATGTATGGCTCAGTGTCTTGCCCAAGAACACGTCAACACACGAGCGGGCAGCAGAAGACGAATTTGCAATCTTTTGATCATCGAGTCGTCCGCTCTACCAATGCACCACGGCCATGAGGCCGCCTATAAAGCACATTAACCAAGACCAAACAGCCAGACATAAGTCTATCAGTCAGTCTGGTTTTATCAACTGTGCAAACAATAATTCCTGAACTTGTCTTTAACGTGCTACACGTTAGCCACGTTAGCATATTCACAGTACCTGCAACTCCCAACCATGTTTGCAATATGTAAAAAACAGACTGATACTGCTAAAATGAATCTTACTGTGACTACACTCACTTCCAACCTTGTTAGTGACACATGAAAAAACAGTCTAACATGGCTACACGTTAGCCGTGTTAGCGTAGTAACAAGAACACGTCAAAAAACAGACTAAAACTGCTAAACAAACGTTACTGCGATTACATTAAGTCCTTAATTTGATAATGACATTTTAAAAAAAACAAAGTCCAACACAGCTACATGTTAGCTGCATTAGCATATTTACAAAAACAGCCAACCAAACATACTGAAATAGTGCCGTGTACCTTTCAAAATATCTGTAAGCACAACCAGAAATAAACCATAAACAGTATGAGGTGCTCTGGATCATAAGCTCTGCTGTGATTGTTGTTTTTTTTTCTTTTTTTTTATTTTTAGAATAAGACTTTTAAAGTGCCTCAGAGTGGAAAAGATGGTCGTCTATTTTTTAATTTTCAAAAATGGTACATAAGCTTTTAGCCCAAATCTATTGAATCTTTTACATCATCTTTTTTTTGTTCACCTACAAAAATGACAAATGTTAAAGTTTTTTTTACTAGCAGAGTATATAATTTTCATTCATGGTTTTCTGTTAGTTTTGATGATCTGTTTTTTTTTGTTCTAATTTAATTTTTAGAGTTAAGCTTCCCTAGAAACATCTACTTATTTGTTTTTTACACTGTCTTAGACGACACAACTCTTGACTTAATTATATGTTTGCCTTCTTTTTTTTACTAATGAACTAAGATCAAAAGAATGATGTAATGAGTAATGTTTTTATGATAAAATAATGAAAACATGAAGTAAGAAAACAGAGACCATGTTGTAATTTCAATTCAGTATTACAAGGAACCTCTATTATAAATATTTCCTATAAACAAACCACAACCATAAATATGGAAAAAAAACCTCCCTTTTTTTTTATAAAAAAAATGTGCCTGTAGATGTTTTCCTGTAATTACATTATAGAAGAAAACAGGTTTCCCAGCTGGTTTTAATATTTTTAGCTTCTCTCCATGAAAACTGTGATGTATCTGCTTTTGGACACGTTTCATTCTGCTGCTCTCTGTTCTTCACACCATGCTAACCACAGGTTGTACACCCTGAAGTTCATTCAGATCAATTCTTTTGGAGGTCAAGCTGAAGAGGTCATTGGAAGAGCTGCAGTCTAATCTCCAAAGGAAGCCAGAGTTCAGCTTTCAGATAGATTTTGGAATATTTTAGACATTCGAGTTGGGTCAGAATTTGAATGTTAGCTGTTAAAGTTGCGGCCAAACGGCAAAAGAAAATCAGCATTGCTGTTGCTGATCCCCCTCAGGCGCCTCACTGACACCTCTGAGGGATCGGAAAACATGAAACCTGCATCTTAAGATTGTGTGAGATCGATGCGAAGTTTGTGTACCTCTCCGTGTGGTTGGACTGACGCCTGCAGGGCACAGTGTTGCGCACACATGTGCCGGTTCCCGGGTCCACGTTTTCAACCATGACAAAGGGATGCTCCTCCAGGGTGGCTACGGTCAGGTGACGGTCGTCAGACACATGCTCCAGGAAGCTGCCATACCGCGGCCAGATGGGGTAGCGGACTTGAAGGATGCCCCGAGCGAATGTTCCAACCTGAACGGAGAGGACGGCAGAGAATGAGCTCATTGGTATCGCAAACATGCACGTTTGAAGGTGAGCGGCGACCTACGTGTCGACCTCTTTTCTTCTCTTCCCTACAAGCTGGATGATTTATATTATTAAGTTGTTATATTTTTTCTTTATTTTTCACTCCCACCCAGAGGAAGAGGATTAAAAGATGAAAGGAGAACAATTTTCATTAATACATATGAAGCGATTTAAAAGTCTTTGAGCGTGGTAGTGAGAACACCCAAAACACATTTAGAAACAGCAAAACCAACAGCATCACATTAATAATTCATCTCCGAATGTAGTGCCTTTGATCTGTGTTCATTTTGTTGATTATTCAACAGTGTCACAACTCAAAGATGTGAATTTTCCCAGCGATTGTATCTGTTTATTATTTAGGTTTATAGTTTTTGTACTGATGAAGCAAAAGTCCTTCTGTGCTAATAAAGTTCACTGATGAGGAAACAAATTTATGACACATTTTCCAAACAAGCCGTCTGACTTTAGATTACAAATGTGTCACAATGGCGGGTCGTTCAAAGGGTCGCATAATGATGCTATCGCGGCGAAACCTTCTTACAAGAACCAGGACGCTGTCACATCAGGAAACCTAATGAGCCTTAGTGAGCTCGCAACTTACTGCAAGAGAAACAAGCTTTCTTATAGATTTAATGAAGCCGCCGTTTCATATCTACATTTGCTCATCTGCTCACTGTGGCAAATAGTTTGCTTTTGTTGTAAAGTGTGTGATTTTTGTCTCTAGATTTATTATTTTAAAGCTCAATATTTTGATTACTCACTTTTCTAACTTCATATCAGTTTTTGGTAATAACTTAGTTTAAGTGATACGTTTTATTACAAAATGATGAACCAGAATCTTTTATTTTTTATATTTATTCATGGATTCACCATCTTGATGTCTTTATCACCATGGAATCAATTATATATACACTATCAATAACTTCCTTTTGATATATATCTTCTTTAAAATGATGGTCTTGTTTCTCTTAATTCAATTTTTTGATGACAAGGACAGTAGAAACCTAAACAATATTTACTGAATAAGACTTACTTTTAACAGTGGCTCCTCCCACATGTGTCTGGATCAAGGTTATGAATGCATTTTATGACAAGAGTTTAGCAATAAATGTGTGTTGAATGTGAGATGACAGACAAGAATTTGATGTGCAAATCAACTTAATTATGATTTTTTTCCTTCTTTATTATGTCTTTTTTGGCAGCTGTAATTTATACACCAAATTGACGTAAAGTGCATAAAACATGTCAAGTCTGATTTAAGTGTGCTTTCAGATTGTGAACATTGGGCTAATTGGATCAGGCAGGGAGAGTCACTTCATTTGGAAACTTAAAATTTGGTTTGTTTTCCCCATCATTTTGTTTACAAGTTTACAACTGCTCATTTAAAGGTGGTTTTACCTGAAATGACCACTGACCAGATACAAAATAAGCATGAAATAATCCAAAAGTTGTAATAGTTCTGGTGTTGGCAGGAGGCTCTATCATCTATAACTGCTCTAACAACGTTTTGCAACTTTGTCTTTGATTTAACTGTCCCAAAAATCACCAAAAAAGACATCCGGCATTCTTCCAAACCACATCAGGGTTCAGTTGCAAATAAAACTGGGATTTTATTTTGCTCAGTTTTACTTAAGATTAACTGCCACATCAAATGATTTGAAGCAGAATATTTGAAGAAACAGCTTTATTATGTAAAATAACCAAAGACCTACTACAGGAAGCTGCTTTAAAAAAAACAAATAACATACTGTCAGTTTCTGCTCCACTAATGCTTCCCGAGTCAAACTCTGTTTTATCTCAGCAATCAGGATCATTGCATTCACTGGTCTCTTCTTGTTTAAGCAAACTCTGCACCCTGTTATTATCTCATTTGTGGCACTTACTGTGATTTCCATCTGTTTCAGATTCAGCAAATTAACGGTCAGTTCCTGATTTTGCTTTAGCACCAAAACACAAGATTACTGCATCTATGTTGGGTTTTACCTCATAGAAACATTTTTTCTTTTAATCTTTTTTTGTCATTTAAGTTGTATGAATAAAGAAACAACAAAAAGTAGAAACACAACCACAGGACAAATATGAAACTTTTTAGTCTCCAGTCGTCAATGGAGTTGATTTCAGTGTTCACTTGGTGGGAGACGTTCATTACGGGTTACCTGTCTAATGTGCTGCATTTACACTGCTCATTTTACATGCAAACAAGAACGCATGTTTAGTCCATTGTGTTCACACTGGAGAAGCAGGGAGGGGCTTCTTCTCTAGCCGCTGTTTACTAGCCATCACAGTTGAAAGAGGCTTGATGTGAAATCTTGAGGCGGTGCAAATTTCGTTAATCTTGCTCCGGACTTTTTCTGTCACAGCTCTATTCCGATATATGAAAGATTGAGCCGGGTTCACATCGCGAGGTATCCGCATATTTTTTTGTTGACTGTCGACAGGCGCTTTTGCTCAACTGTGGTGGAGCTTCTACAACTAAATTAAAATCGGCCATCTTGACTCGTCACCAACTGCTCTCTCTTGTTGGTTATGTTTTTGGTTTTCCAAAACCACACCCCCCACTCCGTAGTCAGCCCATTTCATTGATTTGTGTGTGTGTGTCTGTTTATTTTTTGTGTCCTGTGCGTTTTTTGTGTGTTTAAAGTGTTTCCCCACCCATTTGCATCTCTTTATTTGCAGTTTTCAGTCACCTGACTCCTCTGGGTCATCACAAAAACTCAGACAACTCAAGGTGCTTGTATGAACTTTTCCTTCAAAAGTACTGCGGGAATTTCCAAGGAGGTGAGCGCAGGTGGAGAGCACACCAACCTGTCCACTACGCGCATACACACAGGCGCACACCAACACAGGCGCACACACACAATCAGTACGAGCCAGCATGGAGAAATGGCATTAGCTGACACAGAAGAAGCTCGAAAATATCCTGATAATCGCAGAGGATAATTATCATCCAGAGAAGTTTGTTTAACCAAAGTTTAACCTTGTTATTCGTATGTATGAAACTGTCAATGGATAGAGATGCCCTCTCGCAATAAGATAATGAAGGAAGGCAGTTTTTTAAGACACAGGGAGACAGAGCAATTGTCCTCGTGAAAAGTATGTCTATTGTTCTGGATAAAAAAAACTCTTTATATTGAGCAAAACTCCAATGTTTTTTTTTATATATTTTTTTTCAAAGCATGAGAAGTGTTTTTGATGAGTATGAATCAATAATGGACATTCTTCGGCCGTGGGGGCTGAGACAGAGACAACGGTTCTCAGTTTTCGGGTAATTCACGGAGGTCTCCGCTCCTTAGTCCCGCAAATATGGATGAATACATCTCTACGGTCTGTTTAGACACAAAAACGTGATTGCATTAGTCAATAACAGTATTTTATTGTGAAAAATTGGTTTCATTTTAAAAATTGACTGGATTTTCTTGTGTGTCTTGGTGCAACTTCCTGCCAGGATTGAAATGGATTTAAGTAAAAAAGAGACCAGATGTCGAAACGATCACTGCACTGCGCGAGCCGGCTGCGGAGGACTGCGACCATTCATGTCTAGTGTGAACTACACGATATGTTGACAAAGGTGCCGAATTTAGTGTGAACCCGGTGATGGTCCTCCATGATCAAATGGTTGGCACTTCTGTCGGTCAAAGTTTAACCTCGTTTAATTTTGAATGCACATTCAATGGCCGCACATTTTGTATGTAGAATGGCATAAATGGCATATGCTTGTATACCGCCAAGAAAAAGAAAAGGGCCCAAAGCCCTTTACAGTCACAGTCTCATTCACCCTCAAGAACACATTCACACTGATGGCGTCTCGGCTGCCAAACACTGGCACCAAAAGTAATATGAGGCTCAGTGTCTTGCTCAAGTACACTTCAACACATGGGTATGCAGACCGGAAAACGAACTTGCAATCTTCCAATCAGAGATCGACCACTCTACCTCTGTATCATGGCCGCCCAAATAACCCAAAAATGGTCATAGAAATGTGCAACACCCAAATGCAAAACTTATGAAGGTGGAAGCCCAACATGCTAATTTACGCATGTTTTCATAGACTTTTCATTGAGAGTGGTCGCTTGAACCCCCGTTGCCGAAAGCGATGTGAACGTAGCTCTACAGGGCCACACAGTTGGTTAACCACACACTCTCACCTGAGGGTCATTTAAACCAGCAGTCAACTTAACATGCACGCTTTGAGGCTTTGGGAGGACACCTGAGTAATTAGAGGAAAAAAAATATCCACAAAGAAAGATACCTGCAGGGTAACTGAACCACTATGGAGCAAGGTCAACCGGCTACTGAAAGGCAAGGGCCTGAAACTGCTGATGCAATTCAAGTCCTTTGATTTAGTGCAGGGCAAATCACTGAACAGAAAAAAAGCAATGGTGTTTGATCTATGGATCCCAAAAAGGAATAATAATCAGTTCTCCAGGAGAAACGTAAAATGTACAAAGAAGACACGCGTGTAAATGAAGAGACAAATGTCACCCCCACCAGAGGATGAGGAACAACATCATGTTAACCTGTCAGATTGTCACGGTGACGGAGAGAACCTTGAAAAGAGCACACGGATGTGTCATCATAACAGATGAGATACATGACAGTGGGAGGAGAAGCGAACATGCGATGAGCGATCAGGAAGTAATGAGGCAGGGATGAAAAGGAATGGGATTGAGACGGCAGACACCAGCAGAAGAAGCCATATCAGACAAATAACACCTCAGACTCAAAAACAAACATTCATGAAAATTATTACTTCCAAATTGAATGAACTCCTCTCAAAATCTGACTTTTTTTCATTGGATAGTAACTCTGATTTGGATTTGAGGTCATTGTTCTGTTTCCTGACCCAGTTTTGACCCAGCCTTTGTCGTCAGACAGATGGCCTCACATGTGTCTCTCCAACGTTCTGGTACACAGAGGAGCTTATGGTCAAAGTATGGACTGCTGAGGGCCTTCACACACGCCCAACACCCATTTCAGCAAGATTACAGCCCACGCCGCTCCATACAATACATAAATACGTATAAATCAAGGAGAACCTGACATTGGTAAAACAGGTTTATTTTACCAGAACAAACGTTTTTAAGCTTCAAGATTTTGTTGGCTTCTCTCTCTTTAGTTGCACTTTTACAAGAAAGCCGTCAAACTCAAAGTCTGTCAAATGAGAAATGTGACACCTCGTCACTACCCAATCTGTAATATATTCACATTGGGATTAGAACCGTTCTGTTTTCGGCTTCCGCATTCAAAACTCTCCCATTTACACTTCACTACGCAAGTTTCTAAGTCTGTCTTTGGGTTTATGTACAGGTTCTGCAGCGACTGAACACGTCAGAAGTTTAATCAGATGAACTTTGACCAATCATAGACTTGGATTTGGTAGGGATGCTTGAATAGTGTGTTTTTCAAAACACGGAAGTGCCAGTTTGTTGAAAGTCAATCATGAAGGCGGTTTGTAAAAAGAGCTACGAAAGAATTTAAGTCTGGACCAAGTTTCTCAAAATTTGCGCTACTTTAACATTCTGCTTCAAACCTCTTTAAACCTTGAGTACACGAGCTAGTATCAGGTGGACAGACCTGTGTGATCATCATATTCTAAAAGCGCGTTCAAAAACCGCGTTCCGCTCGCTCTTGAACGCACCACACATGCCTGATCTGTATGTATCATGACGCCTACCCAGTCAGTAAAGAACATGTGCAAGAAATTACTAATTTTTTCCCTCTAAATAATAATATAAATATTACAAATAAATAGTTCCCATAGAGTAATAATTTGTTCCTACAAAAAATATATCAAAGTATTCAGATGAAATGTTTCTCAGATTAAAATACTGTGGATGAAAAATGAAAACACATGAATGTAAATTCTTTATTAAATATACAAAAACGAGTCTGCATAAACATTACCCAGAAAGTTTCATTCTGTTTTGAACACAGATGCATAAATAGAGATGTCACCACATCGTGATATCTATATTTACCGCTCTGTGTGTTGTAATAACAAAAATGAGGCCAAAACCTAAAGCCGTTTTTTTTTTTTTTTTTTTTATTCTGTGGAGCTTTATTCTGAATCTGCTACACTGTAGCTAATCTGAACTCTATAAATAAACAGTGACTTTAAATATTCAGCAACCATTGATTGTCTATCTGTGTCAGTAATCTGAGTGCATAATATTTGGAGTGCACTTCATGCTTGTCTTTGTCACATTACCTTGTGACAGTGGAGAGCACCACTACGAACACCTGCTTTTTCACAATAAATCTATTTTATGGAAGCTTTTGAGATAATATCATAGCTTTTTCATTCATAAAACTGCACATTCGGTGTACCTTGTCCCATTGTCTTTCTCGGTCCAGAGTGATGATGACCATGGAGGGGTTGGAGAGGAAGCCCTGGCTGTTAAACGACAGATCTTTCCTTTCCCACGTCACATTCAGCATGTGCCTGTGTGTGTGTGCAGAGCAGGACAAAAAAAAAGATGCAATCAAAGAACTTGACTAAAGGATTTCACACATGCATTATTACCCACTCACTGACAATGATAAATGCACAAATGAAGCCTGAAGCTCCCACTGGAAGGTTTGATTTAAGACGGGAAGAAGCTAATTAGAGCTTAATAACAACAGGTAATTGGTTGGACATCAGAGCATTTCTGCTAAAAGTTTTATTCTCTGTTATACATTCTTTATAGACTGGGCTGTAAATAATTAATACAAAATAATTAGCATAGTAAAAAACATGCTAAATTGGTACCTGCCTTATAGTTTCTATGTAACGTACAATTTGATTACAGCAAAAATAAGTCAAAGATAAACTATTTAGATGCTTAGTTACCTTTATATTTTAGAAAGAGACTTTTTTCATCGCTGTATGATGTTTCAGATTTTTCTGAAGGTTTAAGAGGTAAAAGCGATTCTTTTTCATGAGACAATAGTGTCATCATTATCTATTGGAGTCTTGCAGGCTCAAAAACTGACATTTAAGCGATCGCTTCCCACATGTAAACATGCATATAATACCGTTTTAGTCTTACATGTTCAAAACTCTCACATTCATACGTCCCTATGCAAGTTTTTAAAGTTCAATTTTGGGCTAAAAGTACAAAATGAGCAACAACTGAACCTGCTGAATGTTAAACCGGTTGAACTTTGACCAATCAGAGACTCTGATTTGGTAGCGACCTATGGATAGCATCTTTTTCAAAACATGGAAGTGTCGACCAGCTGAAAATCAACAATGAAGAGGAAATTAATATTTCCTCTTTGTGCCCATCTGGAATTTTTATTATTTTATTGCACATAATATTTTATTTTAATTAGTACTAATTATCAAAAAAAAAAGTGAAAAATGAAATAAATTTGCCTCCTCGAAGCAACCAATACTTAACCTTACCCTAAAGCCTAAACCTACAATGGTCTAAAACCTCCCTTTCTCGCCTTAAACTCAACACCGATTGGCCTCCACTGGGACGTCAATATCCTGTGTAACAACTCCTTTCACAAAATCATTCAAGTATGCTAAATACAAAGGAATGTCCAAAAGTCATTCCCCGCGTTGGCTGCTTTTCCTGGACTGCAATTGCGTATTGCAGTCAGTTATTTCTTCACAGAACAAGAAGTCGGCAAAAGAATGACCTCAAACCTTTTTTTTTTCCCCCAACATCTTTATATTTTTTTCTCTTCGTGACTGGGCCGGAATAGACCATCTGGAGGGCCGGATATGGCCCGTGGGCCGTATGTTTAACACTCCTGCCTTAATATATCAGGTTTATGTGAGTATTATTGCTATCTTTTTAAATTAGCAACTTTAAGTGTCCTTTATTTTGAAATGTTAATTGACAAATTTAAAGTAATTAATACAATTTAAGAACTATAAGTCGCTGTGGCATGTGAGCTGCAGCAGCAAAAAACAAAACAAAATAAAAAATTTTAAAAATCATATAAGTTGCTTTTTGGGAAGAAATTATTTTAACAAAATACGGAAACAAGAACGGACCTTTCATCTTGAAAGGCAAATCATAATAATAAAATGGATAAAAATAAACTGAATGTATTTACTTCATGAAACATTGGAGGATTCTGGTATATTAGCACACCATATAAACAATTATTCAGATAACCATCAAGGACATGCTAATAAGTCATCTCAACTCTTTATATCACAATAACTCACTAAAGATGTGGGATTTTTTCTTCTTGGTGTTGCTACCGAACAATACCGAAAAACTGAGCAGCGCTTTTTCTTCTACGATGTTGTCAGTAGCAAATACACACACACACACCTACAGTGCCCTCTAGAGGTGTATCTATGTATTTTTAAAGTCAAATATATCAATGTATTTTTTTAAATCATGCAAAGAAAAAAGTGACTTAGAAACTGAAGTTTTTGCCGTGTTTATAAGTTGCTAATTTTTTTCATAGTTTAGCCAGGGGTGCAACTTATACTCTGGAGCAACTTATTTGTGATTTTTTTACATTTTTTTTTTATTTACATAAATATGCTCAGATATTAGTTTTTTTTTTTTTTCACTAGCAACCGGTTGCTCTTTAGTGGTTTTTTCCGCTAACAACCACTAGGGGGTGATATATTTTCTTCTGACAGTGCCAGAAGAAGAATTGTGGTCCAAAACAAACATGGAGGATAATCTGATTATTCTCCTCTTAAATTTTGATATTTTCTTACATGCATTTTTGTATTTATTTATTCATTCATTCATTCACTTATTTATTTATTGCCATGGCAAAGATAAAAGTACGACTTGTACTCCAGAGCGACTTGTATATGTTTTTTTCTTCATGGTAAGACATTTGTTGCTTCTGCAATTTATACTCCAGTGCGATTTATAATCCAGAAAATACAGTACTCTTTTAAAGATGAAAATTTAAAATTTCCTTTTGTTCAACAGGCTCAAGCAGCAGGAAAAAAAAAACTCAATCTTTGTTCTCGCCCCTAAGAAACGTTGCTTTTACTCTGTGAAGTTAGAGCAAAGAAACATTTCAATTTGATCCAAACTCTGAGTTATAAATAATATGAAAAATGACATTAAATCCTTTCAAACCTGATTTTATTTCCAATTTTAAAAATAAACATTTTTTATAATGCTTTTTACATTCAAGGTGATACTAAATTACCCGTATTTTCTGGACTATAAGCCTCTACTTTTTTCCTAGGCTTTGAATCATGCGGCTTATACAAAGGTGCGGCTATTCTC
Organism: Oryzias javanicus; assembly: GCA_003999625.1. NCBI lineage: Eukaryota > Metazoa > Chordata > Actinopteri > Beloniformes > Adrianichthyidae > Oryzias > Oryzias javanicus. The sequence continues at coordinate 16,605,303 of CM012455.1, read as the reverse complement.
TGGATTTTTCTTCCACTGCTAGGGGAGCTCTAATCAGAATTTGAATCAAAAACAACATAGACAAAAAAATCAATGCAAATCAGAAAAGCCAACGCTACCTTTTCTTTAGCAGTTAGAACACTCGTGAAATTACTAACTGGTAATTGTTTTTAAAATCCTTCTTCATTGTGGAAATCACACAAAAAAGTTTGTGTGGTGGACATTTTAATTTAAAAGATATGGAGCTTGCTATCTAGGAAGGAAACCGCACTGCTGCACACAAGCTTAGCATCAATGAATCTATGGTGAGACACTTGAGACGGCAAGTACATACATGTACATTTAAAGTACAAAATTGTTATAGTAATTATCTTATTTTTCAACATAGATATCTGCGGCTTATAGCCCAGTGCGGCTTGTATTTCTTTTTTTTGTCTTTTTTTTTTAAATTGAGCAGGTGCGGCTTATATACAGGTGCGCCTTATAGTCCAGAAAATACGGTAAGTTAAGTTCTTGATTTAATGGTAAGTTGCAAATTAAATTGTTTCCACATTTTCTTCACTTTGAACAGAAAAAGTTTTAATCTGAGATTATTTTGCTTTTTTAATCGAATGTTTTTTTTTGTTTAAAAAAAAAAGCTATTTTGTCTTAAAAAAAAAAAAAAAAAGAAAAAGTAAAAAGAAAAAAACATTGCAAAAGGATGTTCAGGTTTACAGAAGTAATCTTGACAGCATGTCTCACCTGAACAGAGTGTTGTTGTCGAACTGTTTTCCCGGCTTGTTGCAATCGCCGTATCCTTCAGGAATGAACCCATAATCCCTCTTGAAGCCTTCTGCCCCTTTGGCAACAATTGCAACCCCCTCCCTCACCCTCTGCCTCAAGCTTTTCCTCCACTGGTCTGTAATCACACCGATCACACCCACAGGGAAGCTGGCAGGTGGGGGGCTGTTGGGATTGCCTACGGCCAGGCTGGGGAGAATCCAGATGTACCCCGGGCCCAGCAGACCCACCTCAGCTGCCTGACGGAACAAGTACTGCGCCTCGTCGTGAGAGCAGTACGCCAGCAGGACCTGGGAGTCCACCTGCAGACGGAGAGTTTAACGTTGAGATTCGCAGAACGGAGGGAAAACTTGTTGTGCAGCTATCCAGAAGCCAAGAACACCAGATGCTCAGAGTTCAAAATAAAAAGTGCGACTTTAATATTTAAAGCAACTAAATCTGGCCGATTATTTGCAGCCTGTTTAACAAGTCACTCTTATAGTTTTGCAACAAAAGGGATTTGAATTTAGGATGTTATTTAAAATTAAGACATAAGATTTACTTTATCTGGTGAAAGTTTACTAATTTTCCATGAAGAGAATGCAGAATTACAGTTTATATTTATGGATATATGTAGAGAACAAAGATGATCCATAAATACATGTTATTTTCATTTTTAAAGCTTTCTAAAGAGAAATGTTGCCCACAATATGAAATGATTTGGCACAACTAGTTGGCATAAATTTTTTTTTGCAAATGAGAAAAATATCAGATTGCTTGGTGGGTTTTTTTTAATTTAGGAAAAACCACAATTTTGTCTTTTCCTTCCTTTAAATTGTTAAATCTAATATTCTTCTTTATCTTTTGCTCTTTTTTTAGACTTGAGGAATACGCTTTATTTGCTTTCATACAAAACATATTTATAATTTTGGCCCTCTGGTGATTCAGAAGCAGCAAATTTCATCTACCCCAGCGACAGAACTGTCACCTTCACTTAGTGTCACCTTCAGTAAAAGGAGTGAAATCATTTAAACATTTAAAAACAAAAAGGACGGCGTCTTAAAGCTTGTAGTGAGAATAATCGCCAATGTACCTGCTGCAAAATGCGCTTGACTTTCAGGTCGTTTGCTCCAACAGACATTTCTAAAGTCATAATATCCTGCAGGTCCCACAGGAAGTAGGACGTGTCTGTGTACGACTGCACTATGTCCACAAAGGTGTCATAGCCCGGCAGCAAACTGGTGATCACAGCAAACTCGCCCCAGTCGTACTCCTCCAAGATCTGCAAAAATGTAAAGAACCACCAGAAATTAGAAATCTAGTAGCAATAGTAATTGTCAAATCATTCAGTTCTTCGTTCATGGTTACCGTTGTTGCATTGGAATTTACATTTAACTAATAATATTAGTAATAAATGTTATATAAACATAGATGATCCAGAGTACTGAGTACAACTTCCACTTTACGACAACTTTATGTACTGAGTACGACTTCCACAACTGATCCAACTTTAAATGTTATATATTCTTCTGGTCATACCAGTGGGTACGGTGGTGAGATTATCTTGCATTCATTGAATAAAAACTAACTGTAAAAACAGTAAAAGAGTATTTTTTCTTTTTGTGCAAAATTTTGATCAAGTTGTACTCAGTATTCTGGATCATCACCATGACAGACAACGCCCAGTAGAATGGACCCAAAAGATTCTTTCTTGGGAGCCAATTATTTCAATTCAACTCCTTGCAAAGAATCGACTCTTCCGACTATTACGATGGTTTCTATATTAAAAAATGCTTTAATGTGTAGTGTACACAAAAATTGCCATATTTTTTTGCATTTAATACATCACAAAATGTGTCTAATATTTTAATCAAATGTCGGCATGCTAGTTATTTTGTTTATTTTTTATTACTTAAGCTTTTAATTTATTGTTTTAAGGCATTAAACGACAGGCGACCCTGCAGCCCTGAAAGGGATTTTTTGGGTTAAGAAAATGGATGGAATTTTTAGGATGAGAACAGTTTGATTGATCCTCCATGTACTCCATCCAAAGCTGAGTCTCTGATTGATTAAGTTGATGTGGCGACCTCGCCAATGTTCTAAAATTTGAATTTGTGCCGCTCAGATCACGCCGCAGGACCCTAAATAGCATCTTAACACAGATACTCAACATCCCTGACTCACAAATCGCTTATGGTGTGACTAAGTGGGCAGAAAGCAACAACAAAAAAAAGTTAAATCATTTGAGTGTCGACTCTTTCAACTTCCTACCAGGCAGCGATTCTTAGAATCAATGCTTTTGAGCACGACTCATCACTAATGCCTAGGAGTGGTCCCTATGTAGCTTCAGGCCAATGTCTGGCCAACACATTCTCACTCCCAACTCGTCACATGTTGGCATTTGGTTGAAGTCCCCTCTGAGTCAAAAATGATCATTGTGGGTCTCCCCAAACTTGTCATTTTTGGATATGCTGGCTGTTCCCATTAAATCCCGATTCCCAACCTCCGGGCTGCAAACCGGAACCAGTCCAGTACCGGGACACTGAGCACACTGGTACCCTAACCATATGACAGTATCCTAACCCGTTTCTAGTCCAGCACCACGTCTGACACCAGGTCAGGTCCGTTACTGTGACCGGTGCCAGGTTAGGGTACCAGCCGCGTCCTGAGTACCAGCCCGCATGCAGCACCCCATTCAGTACCGTAACACATGTAGCCTTTTGTGATGCTTTATTTTTCAGAAAAGTTTCTAAAACACAGAAATTCTCATCCTTTTTAGGGACTGCAATTGGATTATTACTGGCATAAGAATATTGAAAAGAAAATGTTGGAAACTGGGCATCTTTAGACAACTTGGAGGAGGTCTCATCTTTTATGGTGGACAAAATGACTGGAAGTGGACAACTAATCGCTATCACTAATCTTGTAATCTTCCTTTTTTTGTGGCCATAAAGTCATAAATTAAAAGAAAAAATAGTACATTTACAGTTTTGATCTTGTAGTATATATTGTTTTCCTCTTCTGTTGGTGGCCCCAATGCTCCATTGTAGTTATTTGAAGCCAAGCAATAAAAAAGAAAAGGAAAGTATTTTAAGTCTAAAATAATTCCTCAAAAACAAAAGTGTTGATGTCACAGATGCTTTCGCCTCTAAAAAAAAGGCTTTGCCTAGATAATGGGTTAAAATTAGACAAAGTACTCCGATTATGTGTTCACTTTCAAACACCTGGAACAGTACAGTAATCTGGTCCCTTGAGACTTTGTACAATCCATGATAAACCCACATTCTACTAGGTTAGGGAAGTGGGTCAGGGATTCCCACTCTGACATCCATAATGCCCGTGTATGGTGTTAATCAGCATGAGAGATACCAGCTGTCAAATCTAACTTTCTAACCACTCGTTATTCAAATCCATATTGTGCTAACACGAGGCTCTGCTGTACCTTAAACATGCTGATGACCTGCTGCTCCAGAGAAGCCCCCATCTGCAGAAAGGAGGATCCTTCAGCCTGTGAAGACCAAAAAACCGAATCAGTGTTTGGAAAAATGAACCAGACAAGGAAATAGGAAAGGGTTCACACTAATACTGCATCTAGATTTTTTAAATTTGCTTTTTATGTCTGGCAAAATGTTTAAAGTTCTTTTTCTTAGCTTACCTAATAGCCTGTAACCAGAGTTTTAGGGTGGGAAACACTGGGGTGACTTGTGCTTTTTACATTGTCAGCCTCAATTATGAAATAATATTCCACACTAAGCATATCAGACCTGTTTTAAAAATCAGCTAAAAGCTTACCTTTATAGAATAACTTTAAAGTCCAAATATTCTTAATTCCCATCATTCCTTTTTTTACACCAAGAGTCTGCAACATTTAACACTTGGTCTAGTTTCTTACAGACCAGAACCCAACAAAAGCCACAAAGTCTCACTTTATCATTAAAAAAATGCACAATATAAATATATATTTTTTTGTCAAGTAAACATTTATTTACAGATGCAACTTAAATATTATTATAATTAAATTACAACAGAGACCATATGTTTATATATATATAAAACAGTTGTAACTAATTTTACTTTTGACGGCAGCACACAGTAATTCCTTTCCAAATAAAATGTGTCGAAAAAGGTTAAACATTCAGTTTTTCCTCTGTCAAATTTTGGGGTGCCACCATAATTTTATTCTCATTTTACTCTCAGATATACAAATTTTTGTAGAATTTATTAAAAAATAAAAAAATTAGAACAAATTGAGTGTTTTATTGGCATCCTCTAAAACACATCACTCAGTTTAAACTGTTTTTTTTCTTTGTCTAACCAAGAAAACACAAATTTAAAGAACATTTCTACAGAATTTCTGAGAGTAAATTAAACTTTTTTTTTCTTAGTTGTTTGACATGTTAAATATCTAAGCAGAGATTACAAAACTTAAAAAACTAACCTATTATGTATTCAATCGTTTGCATTTTTTCATTACAGTTAAAGAACCACGACGAAGGAATAAATTTGCCAAATGCGACTCTGGAGTTCCAGACCCCGGGTTTAGACTCTCTAATAACTAGTTTACAGTCCCTCACAACCCCAAGGTGACATTAATAGTGCAAAAAAGGAAAAAAAAAAGTCACACAAGTAAATTCCTGCTGATATCCCATTATCCCTCTCTCCTGTTAGTTTACAGCCCCTCACAACCCCATGCTAACATTAGTTTAGTAAAAAAAAAAAAAAAAAAAAATCACGAATAACAATATGGGAGCTATCTAACCATATGTTTAGAACCAGGTGGCCGTTTTGACGTTGAAGAAGACATTAATGGATCTATTTGTCAGCAAGTGGATGCATCGTCATTGGAGCACAGAACAAACTTTTTTCAACCTACAGGTATTTATCTGCTCGTGATTAATCACAATTTGAGTAAAGAAATACTCAGACACAGTTTTAGTCTTAAATTTTCTTATAACTATTATGAGAAAAATACTACAAGAAGATTTTTAAAATGCCAAAAACACACAATCCTTTTACTCAATGTATTAAATTATTGTATGGTTTATGCTTTTTGTCATTTAATGCTGTTGTTTTTTCTCCCTAACCAGATTGGAAAGTGCTTTATAAAAAAACGTTCTTTCACTCATTCACTCAAAATACCCACAGTTTATTTTGCTTTTCTTTTTACTGTTTCTTTTTCAGCATCACAAAGAAGACACAGAAGCTTTTTGTTTTGTCCGTGAAGACTTTAATGCAAGGATCAAACCAAAAATCTTCTCTTAAACCTGAATCCCAGTTTGCAAGCATCCTCAGCTGAATATATGTTAGAATTTTCTGATTTATAGGAGTGGATGTATCGATTTCAGTATCAATAGTATCTGTGAAGTTTCTATACTTCTGTGAAAAGGACAATAGCTTTGATACTTCTTTTTATTGTGTGCCATTATTAAAATACACATTCTTTTTTTAATGTATTTTCACTACAGATTTCTGTAACTAGCTAAAAAACATTTTTATTTGCCAGAATTCTCTGTCCTGTGTTTTGTTATACATTTGTCAACCAAAAAAAAAGTGTATTTCCAAAACTATTCTATAATACAACATTTCAGTATAAAAAGAATTGTTATCAGTATCGATATCAATATCAGTGATACGATATCAGATCAATACCAAAATTTCCAGTATCGCCAAATTCTATTGATTTGTGCTTCTGGAAATTAATTGGATGTCAGTTTTATTTTATTTTTACAGAACAACGTGAAGTTCTTAAACAAAGGCACATATTAGTGAAATTAATGTAAAACAAGTTATGGAGGCCTCGTCAAAGGTCCTGTTTGGGACTTGTTTACATCTGATCAGCTACTTTTTTGACAGTTTTTTTTCTTTCCCAAAAAGTAAAAAAAAAAAAAAATACAAATAATTAATTTTTTGAAATTTTAATTTCAAAATTTTAGTTTTAGAAATCTCAACCACTTAAAATAGTATAAAAACAATAATATGAATATTTTGTGAAAATCAACAAAGCAGAAGTTCAAGATGAGAAGATTACCAAACAGCATATTTTAAAAACTGCTTCTACTGTCACTTTATTAGGGAAGTAATTAAAATTTGATCAAACTTAAGGAAAATACTGGAAAATGCTTAAAGAATTACAGCAGCAAATTACTTTTTGTGTGAAGCTGTAGTCTCTAATATGCAATAAGCTCCTAATGTGAAAGTGACTGAACATAACAGCTGCAGAGAAAACATTTGGAAGTAAAGATGCAAATTTAGAGTGATGTGTTATTTACAGCGTTATTTCCATGCATGTGAACGATGCATTTTGCACATTTATTGATGCTTTTATTATACAAAAAGCCTTTGATGCTCCACTTTCAACCTTGTCTCTGCAGAGAAAACATTCAGTACTCCTGCTCTCTTTCTGTCAGGAAAGGGTGATCCAGTGCTGTGTGTGTTGGCATGAATTTGCATTTCTACTAACTGTACGCTGACAGCAAAAAGTAGAGCTTTCTACTACAGTGGGGAAAAAACAAATAAAAGGACAAAAGCTGGAATGGTTTAAGTGATTTAAAGTAGAGTGATTTAAAGTAGAGTGGGGTGAATGGGAGTATTTTAAACCATTGATAAGTGAAGGTTTGTTTGAGGGCATGAAATCATTGAAAAATCGAGAAATTAAAATGAAAAAATGCAAATCAAGAAAGGTTGAAGTGAATAATTTGGTGATTGGTAAATTAAACCACATAGTCTGTTTAATCCCTTCTTGCTGCTTAACAATGCACCATTAAATCTTGGACTTCATTAATTTAGCATCATCTTAAAAGGAAAAAAAATAAACCTTTTTTTTAAGTAAGAATAAAGACAGGTGAAATGGGTTTATCATCTGTTTGGATTTTTTTTTAACTTTATTTAACCAGATGAAAAACTGATTGGGGTTAAAATCTCTTTTTCAAGGGCTTTCTGGATAAGAGGTCGGTAGAACATCTAGTAAAACAAAAACAGCTTAAAAAAATAATAGTCCTACATAAAACAATTTAAGAGTAAATTAAGAATGGAGGACTAATAGAGGCAGGTTAGAAGCATGAACACCTTTTGAATGATTTTTCTTCTTTTTTTTAAAGATATTTATGATGTCCTTCAAAATAAAAGTAAAAAGTTCCCTTTAATTGGCAAATTCGGGCCTTGAATTAGTATTTTGTGTCCACAAAAAATAATTTTATTAGCATTTTGTGGGAGTACATTTGTATTTTTTGGCCAAAAATGTGTATTTTATTTTCATTGTGTAGACACGAATAAGTATTTCATGGCGGCAGATAAATATTTTACGCTCAAAAGTTAGTATTTGTATGTACAAATTATTGTTTTTATTTGCATTTCTGAGCACAAATTAGTAATTTGTTTTTCTTTCGGGCAAAAATTAGCATTTTATTTGCATTTTGTGAGAACAAATTAGCATTTTTTTGACTATAGATTAGTATTTATGCTCATGAATGACTCTTTTATTTTCATTTTGCAGGTAAAAATAAGAAAAAAATTGTATTTTGTGGCTACAAATTAGTATTTTATTTGCATATTTGGGTACAAATGTATACTTCTTGTGCACAAATTGGTATTTTAGTATTTTCAATTCTTACTGCTTATTTGTGGCATGCACGAAATACTAATTTGTGAACATAAAATGGTAGTTTATTCACACAAAATACAAACGGGTGCCGACAAAATGGTAATTTTTAACACAAAATAATATTAATTTGTGGCCCAAAGATTATCAATTTGAGGAAACTACTTTATTAGTTTTTATTTTACATGTCCAGAGCTCTGTCGATGTTACTAAAAGCACAAAGAAGAATGAAATTAGACAGCTCCATCTCAATTTGCAGGGGGTTCCTGGCAGAAGAGGCAGCAGAAAAACTTGTTTTCCCAAATTGGTCCAATAACTGGTTGCGACAAATGATAAAAGTCACTTGAACAAATGTCCTAACATCTTCTTGACTTTTGTTGAAGAAAGTCTGAATAAATTAGAAGGAGCTCCAGAAGAACTTTGTAGATCAGAGTCATCCAGTGAGAATACCTTTGCATGCACAATGAAGATCACTCAGCTGTGGTTTACAGATTCACAGTGATGTGCTACAAATCTCAAAGCACGATGATGCACAGGGTTTACAGACTGAAGGCATTTTGTAAAGGCATTCACATACAAAACATCCCCATAATCCAACAAAGGTAAAAAGGTTGCAGATAATAGGAGTTTACGAGCTCTGCGGGAAAAGCAGGATTTATTTCTGTAATAGAATCCAAGCTTCACCCTCAGCTCACAGATCACATTTGCAATATGTGCCTGAAAAGACAAGTCCTGATCTAACGAAAATACAAGGTACTTAAGCTTGAAACTGCTTCTATGGATTTACCTTGGACAGCTTCTAATGATGTGATATGTTCTCTGGTGATTCATGTGAAAATAGAATGACTTAAGTTTTCTTAGCGTTTAATGTCAATGTCAGTGAGTGGAAATGAAACTAAAGAACTGAAGTGCAGACTGCCAATACTCCGCAGCCTGGATGGTTGAAGAGGAGCAGCAATATTTGGATTGTATCTTTCACATAAAAGTAAAAAAGAAAAAGTTTGAGAAATTTGCACATAAATTAATGATATGATCAGAAAATAAAATGGGACCTAAACTTCAGCCTTGAGGCACTCCTTTAAAGATGATAAATAAGAGTTGGACCATTTGAACCCAATTGCCTTGTTTCCTCTGAGCGGTCCAGTTTGGTATTTTGAGTGTTTCCATTGTAAAATGGACCCATCAAACAGTACTGAACTGTTCCTCTTGAGGCTCCCGTTTGTTGTAGGTCCATTGAAAAGTGGAATGGGGCAGTTGGGGCAGAGCTTCAATAGCCACCCGTTGATTGGCAGAAAGTGATGACGGCATTAGAAAGTGCCTATGTAGCGCTCAGTTAAGCTAATGTTTCCAACGTTTTTAAGTATTTAGGTTTTTGCGGTTTCCTGTGAACTCTTTTGGTCACGAGTCGATATTAAAAATTCCTTCAAACAACAGCAGCAAGGCCCGGTCTGCTGCGCTGAAACTGAGAACGTTCTTTGCTGTCCTTGGTGATGGTATTGATACAAGGTGAGCTAGCGGCACGCTAGCGGTCTACACAACTTAAACAAACAAACAGAAACCCTAGCCAGAATTAACTGGACCGTACTGTACCTCTCCTCACCGGACTGGACTGGTCAGTGGAAACGAGGCTAATGTGTTCTCTATAGCACATGTAGTCTGAATGCTAAGTTGCAGCTTGATTTAGAGCTTTAGTACTCCAACATATTCACATTTAAATATACAAAGACGAACAAAACCTCTGATTCACATTTGTTTCTGTGATTAAAGTAAAGAGCTACGTTTTTTACAAAATCAATCCTCCCAACCCACCCCCACCACAAACAACACACCATTCTACTTCAACTCTTTCTAAACAAGAAATTGTCACAATTCTGTGTAATCTCTACATTGCTTTATATTAGGAACACTTTTGCAGCACATGGACACTTTTGACTTTGAGACAGACTCTGAGACCTTAAGTAGACTTTATTGTCAAATATTTATTCAAATGTTTTTTTCATCTTAATCACCTAAATTTTTTTATTTGCTTGTCACTTTTCATACTGTCAAACAATACATTCCACTGAATATTTTACCATGTATATTGATGTAACAAGTAAAATTTGAATTTAAACTCACTGATTGTACCTCAACATTGACTCATCAATAACAGACATTTTTTAAAATCTTTTTATCCAGAAAAAACAAAAAAAAATATTTTAAATTTACAGAGTGAAAAGTTGTAATTCTATTAACTTTTTTGTGATTTTCTTAATCAGTATTTTTATTTATAACTAAAGTAAAAATCTTCGAGGAAAAGAAGACTAATCAGTATTTGGTTGAATTGCACAAAACCAAAATTCAAATTGATCTGTGATTTTGATTCAGAAGTCCACCATTGATATCTAGAATCAATGAGAATAAAAAATAAAATAAATAAAATTCATGTAAAACAACTGCAGAGCTAAAAAAAAAAAAAAAAAAAAAGAAGTTACTTGATTTGAATTTAATCCCCAATTTTGTGTGAATGATTTTTTTTAACAATATGTAATTGAGTTTGGAGATCTGAGCGGCATAGCGGTGCTTCAGGGCAGAAATAGACTCCTGATGTAAGAAAGTGAAAAAAACATGCAACGTGATGGTGTTTAAACTCCGAGTTGATGAACGGGAAACTGCTTTTTTGGAAATGTATATCTCCCTCTGCTCGGTGGAACATCATGTGAGACTTCATGTGTGAAGGAATATGAAAGGAGATGAAAAAGAACAGATAATGGCGAACTATTAGGTGCCGCTTGGGACGAGGTCTCAGATCTTTTCAGTCTGCGCTCGTCTCCGAGGTGACTACCTGTCATCTCCTCTTTCTGTTGATCTTTCCCAGTTCAGAGGCTGTGCAAAGCCCAGGAGAGCTCCACAGCCCGCGGACTACAAGAAAATCACAGAGAAAATCTCAATTCCTTCAGTTTACCTCTGTCTGAGCTTGTATGAGGCTCACCTTTGGAGCGAGGCTTCTTCAGACTGTTTCACTGGACTATAGTGGCTATAATTACAGCATGTACAGTCTGGCTGTTACCAAATAAATAAAGCTGGTTGGCAGCTTTGCCTGATTGTAGTGCCTTGCTTGAGCTTTCCTGAGTTATGTCATTTGAATTTCAGTCAAAGTTGCATCCGAGCTGCTAAACAAACTAGAGTTTTCGGTCCACTAAGACTTTTACTTCCTAATTAAACTCATCGGAGGACACTGACTTTCTTCTCCATTGTGAATTTTAATAAGAATCACATCAAAGTGACCTTCTTTTCCATGTTGAAATCTCAGAGTAACACACCCACATGAAGAGACAGGGTTCACCCTCCCCTTCTCTCATCCTCCTCTTCCCAGCCGTCTTCTTCCCGCCACCTTGGCAGTGCGGCTGTCACACACAGGCGTAATTAGCAGCCTTACCCCAGGAGCGTATGGTAATGTGACAGGAAGTCTGTGGACACGGTGGCTGCACACATACTCCTCTCCTCCCACAGTGCAGAGCGAACTTTGCGTGGTCCCTCCCCCTCGTTGGAAGGACTCGTCTTGGTCATAATTCGCACACAAAACAATTCTTCCAAGTTAAGGTCAATTTAAACTGACTTATTCTTAAATGTTTACGTGTGAGGAACCTGTTGATTACATATGGTCTAACTTGTAACCTCAAAATACAGCAAAAGGAAAAATATGTCCTGACCAAATCACATTTGAGATTTGTTTTTGAAGATTTTTAAATGTATTTTTTCACAGTAGCATCAGTCCAAACAAAAAATATGCAAATGTGGCATTTGGAGACTAAACTCTTCTGAGTTTAGCTCTATTTCCTGGGTGATATCTTAAACTGTATTGGTTACAGTGTTACTAGTTTTATAAAGCTCTTTATAACACAACACATATATTATTAGTAATGTCTTATTTGTTTATTTGCATTAAAAAAAAATCACATTTTAAGATAAAATTTTTTTAGAATAAACATATTTTATTAAATCGTTTGATGAAATCCACACAAAACATATTTGCCATATCATATCAAGACATAAATAGCATAAAATATGATATGTTGGGTGATTTGTAAGTTTTAGCTTAAGCTTAGTTTAAGATACACAAATATTGACATGATCAGAAAATCCACTGTCTTAAAATTTGATACACACATTTTAAACATGATGTAACTATTATTTATAATAATTTATCTACAAATTTTGCATTCTTTTGGTACAGCAAGTATAATCATTTTAAAACACTAACGGCAATAGATGAGGGATTCTCACCACAAAGTTTTGAAAATTAGCTCAACTTTTTCCCGCCAAAAATGTTTTTGAGATTTTATGGTGGCTGCCATTTTGAAAAGAGCAGGAAAAGCCCTTCTACTGCCCCTACTGAAATGACGATGAACTACAGGGAAGAAAACAAGGACTACGTTCTATACAATGGGTTTTTAGGGAAAGTTTGGATGGTGCTGGAGATATGGGTGGTCAGAAATATGTGTATCAAACGTGATACAATAATGTTCTAATTAGTTTATTATTAAATTTGTTCTTGTTTTTGTTTCTATTTTATCTTTTAAATATGTCCTTTTAAAATGTCTCAAAGTCTCTTATATACAAACATAAAAATGAGAAAATGCATTATTCGCATCAGTGAAAAGCCTAAATTTCCTAATTGTAAATATTAACTTCAAAAACAAGATTTTATTAAAATTCACAGTTAAATAATTTAAACCTGGTAAAGAACACCAAAAGTCTGCTGTGGTTTAAGAAAACCACATTGACCGGAATGGTCTAGTTTGGTGGTGGCAGCATCATGATGTGGGGAACTACTTGATTAAAAACACTGTTAGATTTGTTTAACCAGTGTCTGAAATCTAAAGCAAAATCTCTAAATATTGATCCTTTGCAATTGACAATCAGTTTACTCCACAAAAAAAGTCTGATACACAAACTTTTTTTACAGAAGGGATACTTCCATGTTCTAAAAATTACAAAATCAACTTGGAAGTTACAGCTGCAACATTTGAGCACAAAGTAAACTTAACAAGTACTAAAGATGAAGCATTTTGTCATCTGTCCCTGATTTATTATGAATTAAACAAAGAAATACTCAATTTTAAGCTTAATTTTCTTAATTTATGTTCTCCATTATCAGAAGAAATTCTTGAAAAATATGTTAAAACCACCAAAAAGATCATTTTCATAACAAAAATGAAAACAATTTAAAATTGTTTTTATCCCATGTGATTGTTGTTTAACAACTAACAGGTAAGGAGGTTTAAAATACTTTTACAGTAAAATATCAATAAAACAAGAAATGAGAAACTTTGATAAAAATCTACAGATTTGCATGTTTATAGATATATCTAAGGTATAGCAGAATTTGGAGCACATAAACAAACCATTTTACCATCTGTAGTAATTGTTCTACAATGAATTTGTAACAAGACTGATGCAAATTGACCCGATTTTAGGTATTTATAACTCAGGTCGAAGCCTTACCCGCTATAAATGAGCACCAGAACTTTAACAGTTCAAAAACTAGCAATAATACTCGACTCAAACGGGTGTCGTGTGCGCTCTTTTACAAGTGTGAGGGAAAAGCTGAGCTGCAGAGTTTGGCACAGACCGGGGGCTGTGAAGTTCCCCCTGATGCCGACGTGCGAAGAGACTGCTACAACAATGCAAGTGAAAGCCATTCAAAGCATGTATAATTATGTCAAACTCCGCCTTTGACACCAGACTTCTTAACTTAGAATTTTTCCACTGGAAAGAGAAATTGCTTCTTGGTGGTTTCAAAAGAAGCTCAAGAGGAATCACTGAGTGAAAAAATATCATAATTCTAAAGACTCAACAGGATGGATGAGCATATCGTGCCATTGCAGCATCTTATCGGAGAGATGCTGTATTCTAAAGTGCTCAAGCTGGTAAATTATTAATGAAAAACAGTTATGTGGTGCCAAGTCCTTGCATGGTCAAGCATTGAACATTTTTAAAATGTACTTGACAGATTATCTGTTTTAAAGAAAATATAGAGGTCCTAGAATTGAGCCCTGAGGAGTCCCACATAACAGAGAACTGGAATTTAAAGTAATTTTTATGGATTGAACAGTTGGCCTGACTACCTCACTGCCGCTATGAGTGTAGAAGTGACCATTAACGTGGGTTTTAGCTTCCACTGGGAAAACAGTGCGGCAGCTCTGAGCTTCTCATGACCTGCTTATGGGATGTCTGATTTCTGGATCATGAGGCCAGAATTGAAGTGTTGGGGAGAGTAGACATGTACTGAATGGCAAACAGAGAAAGCGGGTCAGTCTGGCTGCAGAAACAAGCCCCCGAAAAAGAAACAAACACAGTGATCCAGTGAGAAATGTCTGACTTCTTGCACCATTTCATTCCAATATCAGAAGGAGAGCGTGACCTTAGGCTGCAGCCGGCTCAGACAGCTGAAAAATAACCTTCTACTGACTGCATTGAATCATGATTAATGATATTATATGCTCAAAAGCTTGAGTTCAACTCTAATCTTAATGTGGTTTTGTGCCACTTTGTCATCATCAGATACTGTTAACAATCACGGTTTGTGACTAACACAAATCTTTCCTGTCAAACATCAAGATGTCATTGTATATTTGCAGAAAAAACAGATTTTAGCTATATTTTTTGACAAAAGCAATCCAGTTAGCATCTGGGAGTGTTTTTTTTTTTTTTTTTTTAATAAATAAATATTTTTTATAGTGTAGAAAATATTAAAGCTGTTCAGAAAACTAAAACAATCTAAGATTGAGAGTTTGCAAGTCTTTTGTTCAACATGTGACAACGTTATAAAACATGATTTATTGCATTGCAATAAAACTCCTGGCAACCTTAAAGAGATATTTTTCTTTAAGGTTGCAGAACCTTTTGAAAAAGAAACATCTTGATTAAAATTTTTCATTACTACTACTTTCATAAAGATGCAGTAGTAAAGCCAGGATTTCAATCAAAAGTGTGAGGATTGTGCACTGTATAGGCAACATTCTGGGCAATACAATACAGTATCACGACACATGTGTCATGATATGAAGCATATCTCTAAAAGAGACAATATTTTACTTTTTTTTTAGATTCTGATCTAAAAAAAATCTTTATCTTAATATTAATACAATTTTCACATGAATAAAATGGTACAATACTTTTTATTTAATGATCAGAACATTATGTGCGTGGTCTCACTATTTCTTGCATGAGCCAAGAAGCACAGAAAGTCACTTTTTTTTATAAAGAACCAGAACCAATTTAGCACAGATTTTCGGTTTGTTGCTCATTCTTTATTAAAACTTATCTGTATTTGTCTCATTTCACTATAACAACAATCATGAGGCTCACAGGTTGACATTCAACACAAGATAGTTCTTGTGAGATCTTGTAGTTGTTTTGGTGCAGTGTAGAGCTGTTGAAAGAGGCTTGGTGTTGTTTGCTCCTAAATAGCGGTTGAGAGTTTCGGTGGAACACCCATTTCTTGTGCACTTAATCTTGGTTTTTCAGTGATATTCTATGTTGCCCGTTTCTATGTTGTTACACGTTTTGTTACGCTGAAGCTCCGTGTTAAAAGGTTACACGCGTGTAGCAAAGAGCGTTGTGACCTTAACTTGAGAGGTATTTATTTCCAGTCAAAGACCAGTGAGTCTAAAGTTTTAAATTTCAGTTTAAATTTTAACTTTTATGCATTAGAGTTTCTTTTTAAGACAAACATGCTTTTGTAGAATTACCGGTATGAAGCCCATTTAGACCATTGTTTGTAATATCGGGATGTGTAAATAAAATTAAACTGAATTGAATTAAACTGTGATTTTCTTAAAGAGAAAAATATGTTTTAAAAGAAGAATCTTTTTTATTTTTAGTTTATATCAATCAATTTATTGGAAAATAAATAAAAGAAAATGATACTAGCTTCTTTACAATATCATTTTCTCCAAATCATAAATAAACAATTTTGCACAGACACCTATAGAACTCACACAAGACACACAAAATCCATTAAATAACATAATTGTCAAATGGAGTTTGAGAAATCAAAGTTTAATTAGCGGCATGAAAAGAAGTAGGAAGAAGGTATCCTAAAAATCCCACTTTTATTATCTATCACTTAATCTAATTATATCAACACATTCTCACTCCCAACTCGTCATATATGGACATATGGTTCGAGCCCCATCTGTGTCACTTTTTGACATTTTGGGTGTTCCCAACTCGTGACTTTTTGAAGTGCTGGCTGTTTCTTTTAAATCAGGGGTCCCAAACACTCAGGGCGATATACTGGATGTAGTATTGGACACGGTACTGGACGTGATCAGATGCGGGATCGGACACGGTACCATGCGGAACCGGTATGGGTTAGGGAACTGGGTTAGAGTATCTGAATCAGTCTGGTCCACGTCCTGAGGGTTGGGAACCCCTGTGGCCTGGTACCAAGCGGCCCAGTGGTTGGGGATCAATGATTAAATGGAAGCAGCCAGCAAGTCAAAAACGAGGGGTCAGGGACACCCAAAATGTTAAAAACCGACGCAGAAGGGGCCCGAACCATGCGTCCATGTATGACAAGTTGGGAGGAGAACGTGTTATATAAATGTTTAATAAAAGTGTGAAACTTTCATCCAAAACTTTTTAAAGAACAGAAACACTCGTGGCAGTTAAGTATCTTGAGGTTTGCCTCGCAGCCTTTTTGGCGCTGCCCTTCCCTCCACCCCCAGAGGAAGACATCTGGAGGCAGCACCCTCTAATGATCACCCGGCATACTGCAGTGACTGCCAGCCAAGAGCGTCGATGTTCACCACCTCCGGTTTCCAGCCCATCAGAGAGACAAGTTGCAAAACATTTTTTTTTTCCTTCCTTCATTTGTAAGCCCTATTGAATAGTCTTGATGTCTTCTCTCAACCGTTCCTCGCCCGGTCTCATTTCCTCCCCTTTGCCGCTGCTTGATGTATGTGCCGTCTGACAAAAGACACACTTCCTCTCCTCCCCTTAGCCTTTTCATCTTGGTCTCATTCCCTCCTTCCTTGTTGTTGCCATAAAAAGAGATCACTAAGACAGGAACCATAAATAGGCGGCCCGTGCGGCTGCCGCTTCTTTTTAAACCGCCATCAAAGATTGTGATCCTCATCAGGCTATTGATAATTAAGTAGTATTGAGCTCTTTTATCCTTTAAGAGATCCGTGCACTCATGCATATGTCTTTTTGCATCCAATACACCTGTCCCATTGTACCGACACCTCTGACAAGCTGTTTTCTCTCCATTCTGACAACAAAGAAGAGTTTAAGTCAGAGAAATGGAGTGAATGGGAGCGCATGGAGGAAGGCTGCGTGAGGCCCTGAGCGTGCAGACCAGAGAGGGGCGTCTATTGCTGTTTGTGTTAAATAGAGATGCGTCACTCAGCACTTGGAGCTCTTCAGAAAAACGGTCACCGTCTGACATATATAATGTGCTGTTTTGCTGCCGCTGTCGAGAAGCACAATAAATAATCCGGCAAAAACAAGTCACGATCGGCTCTGCAAATTACAAAACGGAGAGCGTCGATCAATGACAAAGTTTGTTGGGGTGGTTCTGGAGCTAGTACATATGGGCAAAGCCTCCGTGTCACTTTGAGGGAAAGATGCAATAAGTTAGAGAAGATATTGGGAGAAAGGAGAAATAAAATAGGGTAACACATTATTCTGATGATGTGGTGTTGGATTTAAACAGTGGATGAATGGGACTATTGCCTCCAGAGAACATAGAGTAGTCTCGGTTCAATCCTTAACAAGTGAATGTAATGGACAAAAAATGAAATACAAAATTTCGGATGAAACATTTTGGGAGTATTTTTGGGAAGTGAGAGTTTTACGCCTTCAGCACAGATGTTTGAGGAAAACTTACAATAATTCATCACAACCTAAAAAAAACAGGGGCAAGTTTTGTGTGTGTCCGGAGATATTTAAACTTTTGTCACTGTTGGTATTGTAAATGAAGGAATGTTAAAATACTCTTAACAAAATTTTACATTATTATTTTTTTTTTTTAAATAAAGGACATGAAGAAATCTACAGGTGTATGCTGTCACTAAAGCAGTTAAAGCATCTGTCAGGGAATCAGCTCCAAAGCAAAGGCTTTCAAACTGATTGAAGGAAGAAGAATGTTCAGCTGACTGTTTTTGGATTTTCTTGCCTCATGGAGCATTTGAGCTAAAGATTGGTCCAGAAAACAAACTATTCTCTGACTTGTGTTTGGAAAATATTCAGTTCCAGTCATTGACTGTATATTATTGACTGTATATTAAAACTGACACCCCCCCACCCCCCCCACCCCCTCCATTTTTGGCCTCCAAACATGAAGTAACCTAAACGCTGGTTCCAAGAAGCAGAAGTCCCATAAACTTATTTTGAGAAAAGTCAGCTATTACTCAGTCATGATATTTGTCAGAATAGCCATTCTTAGTTGGCTACCTTTTTTTTAACACGTTCTGGCTAATCCTATTTGTTTTTATGATATTTATGTAGTGCAAAATATTCAAGTTATAATCTGACCAGTTTGAGGCCTCTATTAAAGGATGTTAGACATTTGAAATGTTTGACATATTCTCCCAATTCTTAATTGGTAGGGGGGGTGGCCCTTTAAAAACCTCTCTCATGATTGGTGAGAGTGGTTGCCATAGAAATGGTGACTTAGATCAGTTGCTGCTTACTGATGTTGTCTGGTTCTAACATGGGTCATAAGTCCATAAGTCCGTAGTGCGAAAAAAATTGCAACTGAATTGACGTCTCTTGGTTTGAGCCAGAAGTAAGCCATTTTCTGTGGATGTATTCCGATTGGACACCTTTGGTTTACACAACTGAACCAGAGTTCGTTTCCTTTGATAATCCGTAGCAGTTTCATTCTGAATACAGACAATCGGACCCTGGTCTGGGACCAGGAATCGCTCTGGGACTCATCATTTGAGGTGGTCTCGGTTCGTTTCCAACCGGACTGAACTTCAGTTCACTCTGAGATTCCTCAGTCTGAATACAAAGCGATCCGGGAGCAAAATAACTGGACCAAAACAGCCACCGTAGCCTGTTATTATAAGAGTGATGCAACAGCAACTCATTACAACATGGTTAGATGATTGCAGGCTCATAAAAACAACTTTAAATGCCATACACATTGCTTTCACTGTTTTCCAGTGTTGGGCATCTCACTTCAAAAAAGTAATTAGTTATAGTTACTAGTTACTTCTCCCAAAAAGTAATTGAGTTAGTAACTCAATTACTGCATCTTCAAAGTAATTAGTTACTTGGCAAAGTAACTCGTTTTAAATTTCTCTTTAAATATGGTAATATTTTGTATTTTTTCCTGCGTTACAAATAAAAAAAATAATTTACATTCAATAATAGATGATAACCGACAATAGTATACTGGTATAGTTTTCCAATGGAGTCATATTGTTATAAGTTTAGGATACACATGAGAGAGGGTTTAGTAGAAGAAATTTCACTACAATATTTGTCAGAATTATCACACAAACACACTGCAACAAGTGGTATATAAAAAAGATGTAACTTAACAAAAAGGTAATAGTTTATCAACTATTAACATACTTCAAGTTTTACAACTACAACTATAATTAAAACAAAATGGTTAAAAACTGAAAGTGCAAACATAAATAATATAAAGCCTAATGTCCAGTTACACACACTTCTGCTGTCTTTATTTATATCACACCACAGCTTTAACATTGTCTTTATAAAATTTTAACAACAATACACGCAAAATATAAATATCAACAATAATAAACTTAGATAAAACCAAACTTTGTATAAAAATAAAAGTAAAGGTTCCAAGTATCAACATAACACAAGTATCCTAACAAGAATATTTAGGAGCACAGTAACAATACTTTATGTCTGATCATTTAAACATTCTTTTATTGCACCTTAACCTGAACTTTAACAATGCCACCAGCATAAGCAGCCAGTTGAATGGTTTCAATGCTTTAATTTTTGAACCACTGTAGCGCAAAAGTAGCAACTTCTCAAATCTTTGGTCTGAGAGCCTGTTCCTCGTTGGTGAAAAGACACGTTTTTGGACAGACATGCACACACAGATCAACGTGGATGGACTCCGGTGCGGGGTGAGGAGTTTCGGGAGTTAAAAAAACTACAACGGGGCAGAGAGCAGCTCATCTTAGCAGAAACAGGGGGGCATATTTATAAAACACACACAACACAGACAGACACGAGCGCGCACAGATCAACGTAGTGAGCAGACTCTGGAGCGGGGTTGCTGGTTTTTGGGAGAGAAAAAGAGATGCAGAGAGCAGCTGCTTTTAGCAGAAATATGGGTTAATAATTTTAGTTTATTAATTTACCTACACACACACACACCTGCGAGCGTGTGCGCACAGACACACACAAAACAGAGACGCACGCGAGCGCACACAAATCAATACAGTGTGCCGACAGAGCGGGTGGGCGGGGTTTTGGGTGTAAAGCAACTGCGGAGAGGCAGGGAGCAGTTTTTCGTAGCAGAAACATGGGTTAATGTCTTTAGGCTATGAAATTATCAACCATGATGGAAAAAACAAAAAAATCTCTAGCAGAAGCGCCTGTGGACCGCCGCGGAAAAATGCACGTCTGGTGTGAACTAAAGAGCGGAGCGGAAGCGGCGCGGACTCCGCTCCGCTTCGCGGCGCTTCCGCGTCCAGTGGTTACTGGCTCATGCGCGCAAGCTAGTATCCGCCCACTTGACACTTTAACCAATCACGATCTCGCATTCGAGATCTCCCTCCGCATTACACAAGCAACTTTCGGGTGCGAAGCGCCCAGCTCCAGCAAGATCATCAAACTTTGAAGTAACGCGCCGCGATTTACACGAAGTAACTATAACGGCGTTACAGCGAGGATGAAAGTAATTAGTTAGATTACTAAATTACTTGATTTATAACGCCGTTAGTAACGCCATTATACTTAAACGGCGTTAGTCCCAACACTGCTGTTTTCCGACAATCTATATCTCATAAATACTTGTTAGCATACCTCGTAGCCTTAGCGTTCTCAGTAACTGTCTAGCAGCATGCCTCCGCAGTATAAAAGAAGCAGTAAAAAGTGTTGAACCTGGCCTTCATACAGACGATCAAAATTGGCCGGAGAATTAAAGTTTTCAAAAGTGAACTTTCTTGAAAAATATTTCTCTTTTTGTTTTAAAAACTGTTGGCCAATGACTGAAGAGATCTTTAGTCTTGTGGTTTTGCTTAAAAGAAATCTTTGGTTGATCCCAATCTGAATACAGATCAAACACAAGGTTTAGGACTCGATCCGGAACTAATTAAGCAACTTGGTCAGGAACAAATCATTTTTTCAGTCTGAATACACCCTATGTGACATCACACTCACTCACTTCACTTCTCTTATACAGACAATGGTTCCAATTGCGCAATTATGTTGGTATTTCTAAATAAACATTAAAGAGTTTCCTCAAGTAACATGCCAATCTGAAGTGGTACAATGACTGTGGTACAATGGGGAAAGTAGGCAAAAGTATAGTTTCCTCTGCACATTTCCCATAATGCCATTCTCACTTATGCTGGTTGAAAAAAAAAATTATACCTGCAAACTAATTTTTATGCTGAGATTTAAAACACATTTCACACTCCTTGGGGGCAGACATATACAGAGCAGTGTAGCAGCTCTGTAAGAGATGATTTAATTCCTGAAATAAAGCACTTCTGATTTGTGAAGCAACGAGAGAGCAGCTACATCTCCGTCTGTGGGAGCTGATATTAATGTCACACAACAAAAAATGGAAATTTAAAGACAAGATTCTTCCCTGCAGATCAAACAATCAAAAAAGCCCAAATGGTTTTTCAAGATTATCAAAAGCATTAAAAGAAGATATCATTTCTAGTAAGTCATTTTTTTTCCTCAAGTTAATTTATGGAGAGACATTGGTCATTTATTTCAGCTTTTATTTTGAAAAGTGTGAATAGAAAAAAGGTAAACAAACAAAAGCAGAATTTCTTTGTCATCGCAGAAAAAAATGATAATCTCGTATAAAAGAATTCAAGATTATTGGCAAAAAATGAATAAAAAACACAAAATAATGGAGAAAAAGGAAGAAAAAAGAGGAGTGGGAGTGATAATTTCACTCTCAAAAGAGAGACGGAAGATTTAACTTTGAGGCGGTTAAAAGCTGCCTTCAGGCAGCTGTCAGCAGAGCTCCGGCGCAGCGTCTCCCTCCAATCCCTGCCTCATCCTCACTCACTCTGCCATCCAAATAAAGCAAATCAATCACCCTCCCGCAGCTACAACTCCTCCTGTTTAATACTCATCTATAATGTGACATCTGCAGATACATTTTGATTAACAGGAAGACGATAAGTACAAAATGGTTTGCAAACTCCTGCCTGTGGTGGAATCCACTATTCACAGTTGCACGACTACACTTTCCTTTGCGCTCCCGGTGCTGGTAAAAGGTGAGGAGATGCAACCCCTCGGCTCCGCAAGTGTGCTCTCATACGTGTCATACACTGTTTATACGCGTTGCATCTCTAAGTGAGAGTTCTATAAATACAAGGTGCTGAAAATGGCAATTAAAGGAAAAGAAGGGCAGGGGAGCATGAAGAGGAAGAAAGGATGGAGCCATTATCCAACTAAATGTGAAGGTAAAGTGATTCCATCTGGAGTCATCAATCTGTCTTTACTTTATTTTTTACAACCTAGCAACACAGTTTACTGCTTTGCATCTCATTCTTTAAAAATATACATGTTGAGTCATTGCAAAAGCAGCCTGCCCAGTTTATTTTCTGACTGATAGAAGCACAAATCACTCTGTAAAGTTTGGCTTCCAAAAATCTTTTCACAGACATGGATGAAATGAGCCGATGAGGCCCGAAGACTGTCGTCAGTCAGTTTTAATTCACCCAAATGTAATGCTCATATGCAGCCAGTTTCAAAGTAGGTTCCGTTGCTCTGACCTATTTAAGTTGGTTTAAGCAGAGTGATGCCGCTACAAAAGAGTCCCGACCGAAACTGAGAAGAAGCAAAGCAGATCTCTGTTCAGAACACTTTTTCCCTATTTTTTTAATGAATCTAAATCCTTTTTTCAGCTTTGAAGTGTCATTTTTTACAAAGTTATTGAAGTGTTTAAGGTCCAGCTCAAACTTCAAAATGTTCACTGTTAAATTGACGGAGGTGTGCTGGTTGTACCTTGTATGGAATGACAACTGCAGAGCCTCCGCTGATGCCCACAATCGGCAGAGCTGTCTGAGTGGAGAGGAAATCCAGGATCTGAGCCACTTCAGCCACCTAAGGAGGAAAGCAGACATTGTTCAGTGCTGTAGAAAAAGAGTCCAGCATGCAGCCTCATGAAATTAATTTCCTTTTAAGTCTACTTTTTCTTGTTTTATAAATATAGTTTGGTGGATTTTAAGTCATCAGTTTTTCTGCACTGTAAGGTGAACTGGATTATGAGGTGCACCACCAATAAATTGTCTATTTTTGAACTTATGTCATAAATAAGGCGCACAGAACTATATGGTGTATTAAGGGGATAAAAGAGACAGAAATAATTTTGTCAGTCAGAGTTGATTGACTATGATCACAGTAACTCTAGAACTTGGTCGACAGTCGCTATAGCTTAGCTATGCTAGGACCGTTAGCGACGTTAGCATATTTTCTCAATATCTGTAACAGTCTGATCCCACTACAACTAACCTAATTGTGACAATGGTAACTCCCAATCTTGTAAAAAACACATTGAAAAACACAGTCTGACAATGCTACACATTAGCCATGTTAGCATAGTCACAATAACTCCAAACCTTGTTTGCAACCAGCAAAAAACAATTGTTAATGTGCTAACCCCTGACTTGTTAGAACTGCTTAATAAAACAGTCCCACATGGCTACACATTAGCCGTGTTAGCGTATTCAAATAACATCCAATCAAACATTTACCTCTCAAAATTGGTTTAACATCATTAATGCTACGATCACTAAAAGTCTTGCCACAGTGCGATGGAAAAGCATCAGCGGAATCTTCAAGATTTCATACCCCCACCCCCAATGTTTTTGAAAATTGTTGGCGTGGTCCTGACTGTAGATTGTGGCAGTCAGGCTGCTGTCAAATCCCTTTTTATATACCCCTGGGTGCTTTACAGGCACAGACCCATTCACGCGATGATGGTGGCTCTGCTGCCAAACACTGGCACCAACCTTCCACCAGAGGCAATTTGGGGTTCAGTGTCTTGCCCACAGACGCTTCGACATATGAATCCAACCGATCAGGAGTTAAACGCTCCGCTGCTGCACCACAGCCGCCCCATGTTAGATGGTGGTTATAGGTTAACACCAGTGTTCGGCAGCCGTGCCACTTATCAGTGTGTAAATGTGTGTGTGCATGGGTGCATGGGACTGCAACTGTAAAGCACTTTAGGCATTCAAGTAAGGTAGTAAAGTGCTATAAAAGAATACACCATTTACCATGGACGGCAGCCATTCTGAGATATTTACACATCATCTCAGAATGGGCGACAGCGACTCAGGTGGTAGAGCAGGTCGGCCAATGATCGAAGGATTGGCAGTTCGATCCCTGCTCCCGCCAGCCTCCTTGCCTCCAGTGTGGCTCCACTGGCATGTGAATCTATTTGAATGTCCTGGTGATGGTCAGAGGCATGCACTGGCAGCCATGTCTATGTCAGTCTACCCCAGGCCAGCTATGGCTACTTTAGTAGCTTTAGTTAATAATGATGTAAGTGCTTTGAGTGTTTGGAAAAGTGCATATAAATCCAATCTATTATTATTATTACCGTCCGGTCAGAGTTCCTGCTAGCTGTTGATTCCAGCTGCCACGGACCTGTGTCCGCCCAGCTATCGCCCGATTTACTATATGATCTATGAAAACATCTTTCCAAAGAATTGTTCATATGTTCCTATATCCTTATTTTTCACAAGAGATGGTTCCCATGGAAATATGTAATCCATGTTACAAAAGTTTTCTAATTTGCTTTTTTTTGTTGCATTAATATCATTACCAAATTAATCTTAATTTCTTACAAATTCAGATCTTTTATTCAATGTTACATTTTCTAATTATATCTGAATTTCTGTTATTATTCTAATTTAGGGAAAACATAAATCTTCATGAAGTCCTTTGGCATTGATGCAAAAAAGAGATATGACTCATCCTTTTTACTCAAGATTTCCACCATTTTTGGATGACTGAACACTACTGGTGATATTTACCTGAGCACCCACACCTAAGCCCACATCATCCTCAAAGACCACGCCGTGCAGCTTCTCCGTTGCCATGGTGTCGCAGAGGCGTGTCAGCAGGTCTCGAGGGTTGGTGTCATTGACCAGGACAGTCACTGGACTGACCACCACCGGAAGATCCACAAAGTTTTCCCCGCTGAGACGACCTCTGACCTCATTCTGGTAGCTGGAGCCGCTGAACACCACCGCCACATTGATGGACGAGTGGATGAGGAGAGGCCGGGCCCGCAGCAGCGGGGAGGAGACGAGCAAGAGGAAGATGTGAGGCCACAGAGAGGTAGAAAAATATCCTCTGTGAATGGCCATGTTGGCAGCTTACTGCCTGGAGAAGAAGGAAAGAAAAAGAGGAAGGAAGATTGAAAACCAAGAAAGCAGCAGCAGCAGCAGCCATGCATACAAGCTGCTTTACCTTCCTGACGCTTTTGACATAATGACTCATAATCCAGCGCTACATATCCATCTATTATTCCTCTCCTCTGTTCAATCCCTCTTTCTGACCCTTTTGTATGACAGTATTAGCCCTACAGACTCTTGTGTCATCATGAAAACTGTGTGTATGTGTGTTAAAGTCTGCGTGCATGTAATCCCCCATAATCCAACACCCAGTGTCATGTCTGTAATCACCTCTCCATCTCCACACATCTCTGATTTAGCACAGACAGACACACAGGAACACAGTTCAGCCTGGATGCCAGAACTGTCACACAGGTCCCCTGAGCACCATCCGTCAGATTACATTACATTATAATAGTTCAGACACACATGCACCCAGAGTTGGTTGATCTCTAGGAATAAAAAAAAATGTAAAAATAAAGTCATTACCCAATTAAATTACAAAAAAAAGGGGAATTTTAATAATTTTGTTGTTAAATTTGGTTTATGATGGAAAAAGTTGATTTACACACTGATTAATATTTTTAACTCATTTTTTTTTTCAATGCATTTACAGTAAATTAGAACAGGTTTCTGGCAGTAAGAGGTTGAGTTTCTTGCTTAAAGACTATAAAGACCTGATGAAATTTCTGTTTTAACATGGTTGTGTGACATTTTTCTAATGATGGAGGACATATATAAAGAAAATTTACCCTAAAAGTGCATTTCTGATTGTTTCTTTCGTCAAATTGTTGTGAAATTTTTTTACATAGCAAATGCGCTGCCTCCCAACGGGAAGAGGGGGCGGGGATGCTCTGCACCAACAGTCCTGCCCACAACTCAGATTTCTAATGAACTACTAGCTCTCTGCAGAAACTCTGTCCTTGAAAATGATTTTGATGTTGACTAAAAACGGCTTTATCACAATTAAAAAGATTACTGAGACTGATTTTAGAATAGATCAAAAAATGATCAACGTGGGACTTCAACATGAAAAAGTGAGTGCATTAAATCTCCAAATACAAGAACGTCAAATTCAGTTTTAAAAAAAACAGACTAGAATTGAAGAATTCCGTCACGATTTATTTCAAACCTCAAATGAAAAGGAAAATGTTTAGAATGAATACAAAATTGTGCTTATTTACATGTGAATTAATTAGCATATTCTTACAAACCATCACACAGGCTCATGTTTATAAAGTTTTGTTTTAGTGACGCTCTGTGTTTCTTTGTTTTTATTTGCTGCTGCTTTCTTTCTCAGTGGAAAAAAATAATTATTTACTCTAAAGTTAAATGCCTTTCAAGTCTTGCTTTTTATAGAGGGCTCGTTTGTTTTATTCAAAATCCTTTATGCAAAGTGACAGTTAAGCACATGGGCTGCTGCAAGGTTGCTTTTTCTTTCTTTCTTTTGTATTCTTGTTTTTTTTTTTTTATTAAAAAAAAAGTTTGTTTTTTTTTCTAAAGGCGGGGTAAAACATTAGAACCATCACAGATCAATAAATGACTACAAAGCACTTCTAAGTCAGTTGTCTGCAACCTTGAACGCTAAAAGCAGCATTTAGTTCAGTTTCTTCCTGACCAAAACACAAAAATTTCTCACCTTTATCGCTTAAAAAAATCAAAAGTAGGTTTTTGTGGTCATCAAGACATTCATTTATAAAATATAGCTTTGACTTATCTTAGATATAACAGTGTTATTTTTTTTATTTAGAATAATTCTAATGGTTTTTACCTTTATGAACAGGATATTCAAGTTCCTTTCAAAATAAAATACACCTGGTGTCAAATAAATCCTCTTGCTGCAGCATATTTGTTTGAAGTAAATATTAAGTCAAAAATTATGTTTTTTTTTATCATTATGACTTTGATGCGTCTTGGTTTTCTTCTCTTTTCAGTAATAAAAATAAACAAGACAACATTGGTGAAAATCTAATTTTGAAAAAAAAAAAATCATATAAACACACATATTTTAGAAATTGTGGCTCTGAACAACAATTACGCACTGTTGCAGCAGAAGATCCAAATTTGGCCTTTAAGATCATTCTTAACCAATACTACAAAATCATTATTTATTTCTGTTTTTAACATTTTGCTCTAAAGACAAAGAACAATATTAGAGGAAGAAAAGAGCTGCATCACTCTCCAGAGCCTCAGGTTGAGATACCTGGCCTAAGTGATTCACTTTCTATTAGTTTAAACCTGAAATTAAGGCAAAATGGTAAATAGAATCTACTTTCTTTTCTTCTACTTGCTTTTCTGCCATTTAATGAAAATGTATGGTTCAACGTCTTGCTCCAGGAGTCTTTTGGGTGAGCAGAACAGTAACTAAACCTCCAATTCTTTTAGATTGACCGCTCTCCCTTTCATAAATAAAAATAGAATCATAATTAGACAATCTGTAATTAGACAAAATCAGTGTGAAAATCAAAGTGGCCAAGGAGGGTAAGGACTTTCAGAAGTTATACTGCATAAGCCAGTTCTTAGTAAAAAGTATACACTTGAAGTTTATTTCATTAAGTAATACTTGAGTATAAGTATAGCAAGTATAGAGTAGTGGTCCCCAACCACAGGATCAGGTACCAGGCCGTGGAAGAAATAATGAATTATACATTTAATTTTAAATCTAAAAAAAAATCATTTTGAAAAATAACTGGATTCTCTCAGCTACACCTTCGATCACTTAAGTATAGCTAAAAGGGGCAAAATAACTATGTCTGAACAATCTTTTATTTTGAAAAATTGTTTGATTTCGAAGACGATAAATGAAAGTAGTCCAGCGACGGGCAACATGAAAGAAATTCTAGGGGATAAGCGCAGGGACTGAAGTACAGACAGAAATGACTTTAACAATAACAAAAAAACCAAAAAAAAAAAAAGTAGACTACCAGGAGTATGAATATGTTTAAATATAAATTAATGGATTCATTGTAACAGGTGATTCCCACACACCAAGCTTGTTTGCATGATATACAGTACATAATTGGCAGATGTTACCTCCCCTATGGGTAAACCTAGCTTGGGACAATAACAAAAACTGGACACCAATGAGAATAAGAGGAACACCGTTTATTAAATAAAGAAAATCCTGTGTCCTGAAATGAAATAACAAAAAGAAATACTGAGCTGGTCCAAACAAAAAGACAAACCGAAAAAAATAAAAATAAAAAAAAGTCAGGGAGACTGCTGACCCAGCCATGTCCACTGTCGGAGTCAGCAGCGCCCGGCTAAGGGCTGTCTGACCAATATCTACCCGAAGAAAACAAATAAACAAAACCCGCAAACTAAGACTACCAGTGTCCAACCTCAAACTAAAATAACAAAACCTAGCAGTGTAAGACTACTGAGGACAAAGATGGGAAAAAGAGCAACGCAAACAAGCACAACTCAAAGTAAAACCCAAATACTACACAACCTACTGCTCTGCTCCCCAGCCTGCCTGGGAGAGGACTCCACTGCCTTAAGTATCTGGCAGATGCTAATCAAGATCATTTGCCCCACCTGCTATGAGCAGAATGGCAGGGTATGTTGAAAAGGCACAAGGGCAGCAGGACGGAACACCACAGCATAATAGTAAAGTTGTATTGTATTGAAGCCCCATCCACAATAAAATCCTCAGGGCTGACCGGTTTGTGGCCAGATAAAGGTTGCGGAACACTGTTGTAGACAATGTAAGTGTTGTGCAGAAAGTGTATTACCTGAATACTTCTTCAGATTGAATTGGAACATTTTAACCCATAAGAACCCGAAGTGACATCGGTGTAATAGAAAAATATCTGAAATGTTTTCTGTGGTCAACTTGGTATTTTCCACATAAATGTATTTTTAAGGAAAAATGGGTCTGGATCTTCATGGGTTAAGATGAAAATACTGCAAATACTATAGATACTATACTCTTTACCAGGACACAACACAAAAAATACAAAACATGTCCTTCAATACTGCAGTACCCTGTTTGTTTGTTTACCCCTGTCATTTAGTTGTTACCCTGGTTACTATTGTTATTATTACACATGTCAACATGTGAGTTTATGATCCGTCCTTCCTGACCTAATTCCTGCCTGCACTTTGTTACTCTACTGTGATGTAACCTTAAGTCCTCTTTTGCTCTAAATAGACAGGAGTCGTAATTACTTCCACCACATGTGTAAGCGTGTTTGTGATTTATGAGGGTGTTTCTCTGGGTTTGTCTGTTAAAAGGATTAGGAGGTTTGGGCTGTTTGTTGTTTTGTTCTATTTTTCTCAGATTTACGTGTAAAACCCAACAATACCGGCGACCATAAAATAAGAAAATGATTTCTTTGAACACCCGGAGAAAGCATATCCAGAAAACAGAACAAAATGCATACAAGCTGCAGAACACAGAAAGGTCACTGCCATGATTTCATTTCTGATGCCCATTTGCTCAACAAATCGCAGCTCAATATGGATAAGACTTCTTTACCAGATCAAAGATGGCTGGATCAATATCTTTGAAGCTTTGATAAAGGTGGGTGGGCGTTCACAAAAAACATGAATAAATATTAATTAAAAAGGGTGTTTACAGGCGCACAGTGGGAGGATAGATTGAAATCGAGTCGGTGGCCATCAGAGACGAGCTGCTAATGAACAGCACTGCCCAGCTTTGATTCAAAGCTGCGCTGGGTTAAATGTGTGTCAGCCCTTCAACACGTTTTCATGCTGCTGACATATCAATCACTGATCCTAACAGGGATTGAATGTCATGGCTTCATTTGACTTTATTCATAAATTTCAAGTCTGAGTTATACCAGTCAATTCTATTGGATGGACATAAAGAAGATCAGACTATCTTCGAGTTCAGGGTTTTAATTTAAGTGTATTTTCTTCATCTGGTAATGCTTGGTTCCATCAATTTCTACACTTGTAGAAGACTAAACCAATAATATTTTGAGTGATGTCGTTTGTTATATTTGGCCTCTGAGTCAATGTTCAAGATGAAAATGACATTATGCACCAGATACAAAGGACCGTCCACTCAACTGTCTATAGTGTTTGTTAAAGGGCAGGCTCTTCAGTTGAATGAAAGCTCTTATTTGTCTTTCACTGTGTAGCATGAAGCACTCAGATCAATGGACTTCCACCAGCATAGTAAACTGGTCAACACAACTCCTGTTGAATACAATAGAGACAAAAGCAAATTAGCTTTTTCAATGCATAAGCTAAGTTTGGACATGGTTCCCAATCTTTTAAATTAATTCTTTACATTTGTAAAGCAAAAAGCCACATTTCTTCAGTCTTGTTTATTAATGACGGAAAAGCATGAATGTAACTACTTGGTCTAGTTATGCTGTGCTTGACATGTCTTTATGGATGTAAACTTCTGTTGATTGATTGTATTGCACGTTATTTTTATTTTTTTTTGCTTGATTGCTTGAAATAAACTATTTCTAATCTATCCATTTCTAATCTAATTTCTCTTTTTTTAGTGTAGATAACAAAGTCAAATCAACAATTTCAGTCATTTTCAAGAAACGAAATGGGTTGAATTCTGGCCTTTGGTTTTAACTCTTGTGCTATCTTATTGGGTCCAGATGACCCAAGCCTTACATTGATGTGTTATCCACCCCATGACAGAAGTTGATGAAGGTGGACGGAATTTCATTTCTGTCACGGACACAAATGAAAATCAAAAATCCTTAAAAAAAAAAAAAATTAGCACACTGTCTTGTGGGGTCCAGATGACCCCACTCCCAACATCAACATACCTAGGATAGCACGAGGGCTACGTACAGATTTTGTTGAAAGCGAAGAATATGAACTTACACTTAAGGTGGATCTGTGAAGCATCTGTGGTTACGCTAAAAAAACAAATCGCTCTCGCTCAGATAAAAATTGGATCAAATAAAAAAGCTTCCTCCTCTCCAGAAGTCAAAAAACAGCATTTTCATCCTTTCTTTACCAGCATAAATCTAGATAAACATCCTAGTTTAGGCACAAAATGCTCCATTTTGAAAAAAATAGGTAATTTAAACAGTCATTCTATGAAACTCATCATTGTCTCAAATGAATTGGGCAGTATCATCAGCATAGAGGGAACTTCACAGCAGTTAGACATTTTAGATTTGCCAAACTTATTCAAGAAATTTGATATGAGAATAAATAGGGAAAATTTCCTTGTTACCGTGGCTACCTCGCTGTCTCTCTTTTGGGGTCCAGATAACCCCACCATTACATTGAGGCATTTGCATGACAAAAGTGGAGAAGGTGGACACAACTTCATGTCTGTCATTGGACACCAGAAAAGATCGACAATCATTGAAAAAAAAGTTTAGCGCATTGTCTTGTGGGGTCCAGATGACCCCACTTTTGTGTAAACAAGCCTAGGAAAGCGAAAGTGTTACAAACAACAGATGAAAAATAACACACACAAAAAAATTCAATTAAAAAAATTGATAACATTTGTAGTCTGGTTCCTACTAAACATTGTATTCTGATGCTACGTTCACACCGGGCGCAGGAGCACATGTTCAAGTGACCACTTCCAAAGAAAAGTTTATGTATTCTTGTGTATATATGCATTTTCGCATTGAAACTCTGAAGTTTTGGAGTCAGTTTCCAGGCTCTATGTGCAAAAAATTTAGCCAGTGAGCGCATGTTAAAAGTTAAACCAGTTTAACTTTAACCAATCAGATGACTTGGATTTGTTAGTGATGTGTGCATGGTTTTCTATTTAAAACACGGAAGTGCCAACTTCTCATTAAGTAGATATTAAGAATTGCCGTTTGTGTCCGGCCACAATTGTATCACACCAAGTCTTTCATATTTTGGAATAGAGCTATGAAAGAAGAGCCAACAGATTTGCACCATTAGGACATTTCGCACTGAACCTCTTCCAACTGTGTGCACATGCACTAGGTAGTGGCAGTCCAGTGTTAGCACCGTATGCTAAAAGTGCATCTAGTACATTCTTTAACGTGCAACGCATGATAGCCGACAGGAAGAATGACCTGCGAGGTGATAAATGTTATCAGTCACTTTAAGTTGTTGTTAATAGTTGCATTAAAGTCAAAATGAAAAAGAGAGCTGTAAAAATACATATATTACTACCTAATACCTGCATTTTTTCTATATGTGTTTTGAACAGTTTAATACCAGGGAATGCAGGTGGAAATGAGCCATTAGAGCTATGATCTGGTGCAAAGCACGCTATTCTCTGCTTTTGATGCTGATGTTTTGTATCTGCTTGAATTTGTCATCCAATTAAGGATGAACAAGTTAAAAAATGAATCCACTATCTATGACAAAGATGCAACTCAACATGGAGGGCAACTGCCAAAAGAACTGCAGGTAATAGAAAGGACAAATTCTCTCTGCATGAATTCTCTGACACAAGTTTGGGTCAAGCATTCAGTTCACAGTGTCATCTCCGAAGAAGCCGGCATAATGGGGCCACAGACAAGCAGCATGTGTGTTTGGATGTGTGTAGTGGAGATGATGATGGTCAGGAAATAGGACTCTGCTCCAGATTGACAGCATGAGGACAGCCGTGACACGAGACAGTCAAATTACACATGGGGCCTATGTGCTTTAAAAAAAGTGTGAATTTCTTCAAATTAGGGTTTCAAACACTTTAAAAAGTTTTTTT
Source organism: Oryzias javanicus (assembly GCA_003999625.1). Taxonomy (NCBI): domain Eukaryota; kingdom Metazoa; phylum Chordata; class Actinopteri; order Beloniformes; family Adrianichthyidae; genus Oryzias; species Oryzias javanicus. Next base: position 16,571,744 of record CM012455.1, on the reverse strand, counting down.
TTTTTTTTTTTGGAAAACAACAGCAGGACGCCAGATTGTCTATTAAAAAAAACGGCAAATGTGCTCCACAAAGGTGCTGTTGGGTTTTTTTCCGACGCAGACAGACAGTGTGACCGAGAAACGCTCCTCACTCCCTGGTTTTCTATTATTATGGAGATTTCCAGATAAAGTGCAACTCCTCCACAAGAAAGGCACTCCAACGGAAACACACAGACGAGGCTGCATCTGCTTTAACACAAATTGGAGTTCATTCTATGGAGTGATGATCGCTAATTATTATTCTGCACTGATCCAGGCTACGAAAAAGGCTGTCAAAAGACAAAACGCCAGCGTGTTTTTCTGCTGGAGCAAATAGCAGCAGATTTTTTTTAATCAATTTGGCTTTTAAGAATTTAACCCCTTAAAGCCTGTTGCTGCGAATATGCATCGAACTACCCCAAAAAAATGACTTAGCAGATCCGAGAAATCCGCCCGTCTGGCAATCACGTCGACCGCTCCAAAGTTAACCCCCGCTAACCTCTGCATGTTCGTTGATGAGGAAGAAAGTGATCAAAACACTTAATTGGAATTTAGTCCTTTTAATAAAAATTGGATCAAACTAGCATGCAAAGACAAAAACAGTTCACTTATATGCTTTGCAGGTGGGTCCTATCTGGCTTCAAGCCAATGTTTTGTCAGGACAAGAAAACCCCCAAAAAGCTTAACACCTTATTGGTCAGTGTCTTTACCTCTGTTGTTGTAGACAAGGTAGTTATGACTTTGTTTTTCATTGGAAGACTACAGGTGAAGTCCTTTAAACCTGACCTCACTGGTTTAAACTGTTCTTCAATTCCATGTGGATGGATGTAACAGTAGATCCCTCAGTATGTTAAAGTGTAAGATAATATAAAAGTAAAAAAAAAAAAACCTTCCTGCAACAATATAAGTCAAGAAAACCTTAATTTACTATAACAGCTCGTCATCACCCAGACCAGACCCAGCAGGACACCCCCCATACCCCCAATGCCAGAGAGCAGGGAGGCACAGGAGCAGAAAGAGTGTAAGCTCCAGCCCAGCCAGAAGAATATCCCTCTGCCACGCCAAGGGGTCCCATCCCAGGAGAGCTTCCCCACGCCAAGTCGTGCTACCCACCACCACCACCCATGAGTTCTGAGGACCCCACCACCACCACCACCACTCCAAGCTCAGGCATAAGCCAGGGGTCCCCCACACTCCAGGCAACCACCTGTCCAGGAGAGCAGGGCAGGGGCCATGGGAGTTTTTTATGTTAACAATATCAGGTGTTAAGGAGTTAACAAACAAATCCATCTCGAAGAAATACATTTTTTGTCCATCCTTCCATCTCCTAAACCAACTTAATCCCATTCAAGGTCAATGAGTTGCTAGAGCCTATCCTAACAACTGATAGGCAAAATGTGGGACACCCTGGAGAGGTCGCTAGTCTGTCGAATAGTGTAAATTCATCTTTATGAATTTGTGCAAGCTTCTAAAATGTTTATTCTGTTGAACATTTAAATTTACAAAAAGGAAACGTCAAACGTTTGTGAGCAAGAGGTTAAGTCAATGTAATCAACATCAACAAAGAAAGCTGAAGAGGAAGCTTTTGTTGGTGGGCTCGTACTCTAACATTCCTCCATCCTCCCATCAGCACGGCGCTCTGACAGCTGTGTGAATCATCAAGAATCTCCAGAGCCCATTTCAGCAGACTTGAAGTCCAGCAAATCCCACGATGATCCTTCTGCAGCTGTTCTGCTGCTGGTACTCAGACTAATCTCACCACCTTCTTGCCACAAGTTCCACTCATGTCTTAGTACTCTAAAGCCATATTTCCATAAAGCGGTCCAGTTCAGCTGAGGTTGTGATGACACCGATCAAGCTTGTGCATATCAATTCACACATTTAGCCTCCTTTCCTGCAAAGGGTGGTGATCCTTCTGTGACCGGTCAGTGTATGGAGGTCTGCAGCTAACCAAAATCCAACCCTCAATTATGCATTCAAAAGTGGGACTTTGTTAAAAATTTCTTAAACATCTGATTACATGCATGTGCACACATTTATATGTAAATCTTTCCTTTAATATTCAACAGTGGAAATGGGTTTCATCTTGGCATAAAAACAATCTCCTGTTCTGTTCAGTTCTGGTCAATCTGACATTCAGACAGATGAATCTGACTGGATTTAACAGAAATAGCCTCAATAAAACTTTGTTTTCTTTATGAGTTATCTGTGCAACGAGTATTTTGTGGTCATTTTACACAAATGTAAACATAATATTTAAAAGTTGTTTTGCAGTTGAGTTTTTTAAGACTGGTAAGGTATTAGTTGGAATTTCAGGATTCCAGTTTGGGAGGGGTGAAACTAAAAAAAAAAAAAAAGGAAAAAATGGGCATAAGGCAGCCCTTTTATTGTAACTGTCGCAAATACAACTGCTGCCGCGCAATGTTGAGGCATCTGCAGAATCTTCAAGATTAGTTGCCACTGCCCAATTTTTTGAAAAGTCACTGGCATGGTCATGAATGTAGACGGCAGCAGTCATTAAAATCAGATGACAGCTGGATGGTGGGACCCCGATCACCGGTCGGTAGCAGCTCTGGTTGGTCGATGTGTAAATGTCTCCAGACGACGGGCATCCATATCAAGAGCCACTGGCTGCCAGGTAACCCATGAGTATACAAAAAGTGGGTCATTCTGTGCCACTGGTCATTCACACATCAAATTTTGAGAAGAAAGAAAGCACAATTCTGTGTCTTCATCGTATTTTTCTCAGTATCAACCAAAATTCACCGATACACAGGTCTCGGAGTTGTTGTGATGCTATCAACCCTTTGATGAGTTTTGTGTAGTATCAGTACCACCTCCCCATTTGGACTGACAATCGTCAGATTAGTGTCCTGTCATTGATGGGCCCCCGACCCAGGTCAACAGCCGTTGGTGGTGGAGTGACTGGAGACCCTACCATCGGTCGGTTATCACGCTGCTGCATTCTTCCCTCTGGACCATCCAAATGGGACATCGGCCAATAACAAACATGAAAAAATCATGAGGTCGCCGTTTAATTTGATAGTTTTCTTAAAACCTCTGCAGCATGAAAAAATGCGACTGCCATCTCCCAATTACAGATGCTGCCGAGCGGTCACCTGCTGTATTTTCTGAAAAACTAGCCTTTAGGTCACTGTGCAGCAGCATTTTGAAATATGTGCCTAAATACTGATATTCTTAGGAAAGAGTATAGAAAAGTGATATTTCAGTGTTATCATTCCATTCACCCCCACTCAAACCAGGGCTTCCATATGAATTCATGACTAAGGACGATGACCTCTCTTAAAGATACACTGGGTTGGTACGTCACTCTACATGTCAATATCAGTTAGGCCTTCACTTTGAACCACTTTCTAACTAGACCACCTTAATGCTCAGCCAATCACAATCAAACGTTCACCTTTGAACACATAAATATTTGTCTCTTTCTACAGTTCACTGGCTCTCCTCCACCCTGTTTTCCTTCACACTCAAGAGTTGTCTAACCACCATCAACGTCTAGGCTCTACATCTATCAATCACTGAACAAAATGTCAAAAAGTTCAAATAGTAAACAATTTAAGATTTCTTTCTTCTTACAAGTATATAGATTTGTTTTAGAATTGTGACGTTCTGCCCTTAAATATTGTAGTACTGAATATATATAGTGAGTATTGACATATTAAATAGTAAAATTAGTTTCAAACACTAATATTTTCTCTGGTAATTGAAAATATTATATCTTAAAACAAGTGTCTATGACTCTTACATTTTTTTTGTATATACATATGTAGGTTTGGAAATTAACTTCTCCCCCAAATATAACCCATTTAATGCACTAGAACTGTGCTTTTTACTAAACCATAATTATTTTAAAGACTAGAATTACACATTTTAGAATAATTTGTCAACAAAATTAGATGTAATTACGTTCAAAAGTCTGTCCTGCTGTTGTTAAATGAACTGTACGATGTTTCAATCAAAAAATGTACCAATTTTCTTAAGTATTATATTAGTATTACATGAAGCTAAAAAAATATTTCATTAGGGATATGACCTAAAGAAATTTGTTGTTGAGATCAAATGACTTAACAAGATATTCAAGATGTATTGTCCTAAAACAACTTTTTAAATCCTAATGAAAAGTTATCAGGAAGTCAGTTTATCTAAAGTAAAAAATACTTTGTGATATTTTGTGTTTTTTGCAAGACATTGCTAAAGACATTCTTTCATTATTTTCATTTTTCTGGAACATGAATAAAATGTAACTTTTACATGAGCGTATCTCCTTACGTGACCCTTTTCTCTCCATTTCTGTAGGTTCAGTATTCGTGTCAACCTTTCTCTTTTCATGTGGACAAAGATCTGGAGATTCTGAGACTTTGATGCCGGCACGTCTGATGGAAGCTGAGCCAATTTAAAAGTCTTCTCACCTTGTCAGCGTCAGTCATCTCAGACGATACGTCTGGTCTGAAACGATTTCCTGTAAAGCTGTCAAATCTTTAGGTGCGAGAGCAGAAACCCCCCTGAGAGATGGGGGGGGCAACAGTTACATTCTTAATTATGATAAATTCATGTGGCAGCCCCCCTGTGTGATACGCTTCACAATAAGATCTGGGGTTAAGCGTGACACATTCATCCATACTGCGAGATTAATTTAAATGTAGAGGCTTAATATGAACTGCGTGTGAATGTGGGGATGTTGAAGATTTATGTCAGCTTATCTTTATCAAACAAGGCTGATAAAAAAAATGGTTGTAGATTAGAATTGACAGTCTCCTTTAACTCCAGAAGCAAAAGCGTGTTAACGTCAATGTTAATTGTTGTTTGGTTTTGAGGACGGATGGAGGAGATGCTCTACTGACCAGGAGCCTGTTATTACTCAAAGGAATACCAGCAAAACTTTGTTTTTAATGTGTGTTTTGTGTTTTTAAGGTCACAAAATAGAAAATTAACTCAAGCTGTGGTTAATAAACTGATACATGGCAAAAAAGGAAAAAAACTTCAAATAAAACCATTGACTATATATGAGAACTGGACTGAGTGACCACCCCCCCCACCCCATCCCCTTGTTTTCCAGACAGGAAGTACCTGCTGGCTCTAGGAAGTCAACATCTCATAGAATTCTATTGATAAATTAAGAGCTATTACTTAGTCATTTATTTATTTTTTATTTATTTTTTTACATTTTCCTGGTATTTTTATTATTTTAATGCAAGTTATTCAATTTATAATGTGACCAATCTGATGCATAATAAAAAGTATTCAGGCATTCAAAAAGTTTGTTTGACAGATTTTGTATGGCTTGCTGAAAAGGGTGTGGACTTTCAACAAGCTCATTCCTGATTGGTGATGGTGGTTGCCATGGAAGCAATGACTCAGACTGGTTGGGAAGGATCTGACTCTAGTCAAGATAACCTAACTATAACCGCTAGTAAGCTATTTCCTATGTCCTGTTCTCTTATACTGTCAATGGTTTAAACATTTGAAGCATGTTTAAGCAACACATTCGTGTTCTGAAAGACTTTGCTTCTTTTTTTGTTCCTAAAGACCAGGGGTGGGTGTATCGATCTATAGAGGTGAAGTATCAATACTGGCATGATAAGATTGATACTTTCAATGCTTTTGTTGCAGTATTTTCAATACATACAGTAAAGAACTTGAATTTAGTTCCTGAGTTTATGCATTAAGTCACATATTTGCACACAATGGCAAGATTCTTTGTTGTGTTGTTTATATTTTTATTTACTACAGTTGCTTTTGTTTACTCTTTTCACTTGTGACTTTGATATTTTATTATTGATTTTAATTCAAAAACTATGTATATGTGTATGTTTGCAGTGCTGTCACTTAAATTTTTGTTTCTTTTTTTGTTACTTTTACACTAGTTACTGTTTTCTTCTTATTATAATGTTTATTTTTGCTATTTTAATTGACATGTTCTAAATTTGATGTATGTACAGTACAGATTGCTGTATAGAGTTAATAAACATTTTAGTTGCCAAAAGTCTCAGTTCTATGTTTTCTAATACATTTAAATGAAAGAAAATGTGTATTTCTGAAGTTATTCTATAAAGCAAAATTTAAAGAAAAAAGTATTGGTGCTATCGATACTAGCCCTGTAACTAACAATAAATCAATAAATAACAATGAAAAAAACAATAAATCGTTTTTTAATGTTTCGACAACTTTTATATTTATGTAGACTACTGGTTAGACACTGACTGTATTTTCTTAAGAAATTAATGTTTTCCTGTGTTGTTTCCACTTCTAGATGGTTTGATTTTTTTTTCATTTTTTTTTGCCAAAGATAAAGCGTCTCATAAACCTGTGCATGCATGAATGCCACAGCAAATTAAATACATAGAGACACTGCCAGAGGATCAAAGATTTGTGACTCATGTATGCAAATGGAAGAACAAATTGTTTTTGTTGGTACAGGGATTTTTTTAAGATGCTCTTAAAATGAGTTTCAAACTTTTTTAATTAGTTTAAAACAGAAATATATTAATACAATATCTGGATAAATTAAAGTCTCGGCATAAGCAGTTTAACACAAATATAAAGACAATAAAGACTATTGTAAAATAGTTTAAAGACAGACTCATTTTTAGATGATGGAGGACATTTATTAAAATACAAAATAATATTAATCTGAGTGATTTTTATTTAAACTGTTAAATATATTTAACAATTAAATATACTATTAAATATGTGTAATCCTTTTGAAATAAATTATGTAAACCTCAGACATGATCTGATAAAGCAGCTCCATCATAAACACAAAGACAAATATTTATTTATTTTAAGTTTAAACAATTCAACGAAAATAAATGTGCCTTTTTCATTACTTTTTTCCTCTACTGTTTAGTACTCAGATTTTTAAAGTCTTTTGCACTATTTTACCATCTTTATATGTAATCACAGATGTATTAAAGGATATTGCATAACTTAAGTCTGCAATGACATTTCTATGAGGGCAAGTCTTTTTGGTTGAAGATAATCCCCCCCCTGACATTTGGCCTGATAATGTTCACTAGTGTTGCACACTAATGGTATGTTCAGCTCAAATATAAAAATCACTCATGGAAACAGCACCAGTTTGAATGTGATATAAACGGTTCTACTGTCAGACAGAAAGCCTCTCAAAAACCACAGGGTTTGAGGTTTGAAGAATTCTGGGATCAATCTGGAGCAAAGATGCTGGAATTGATGAAGCTTCAAGTTCCATTCCACCTGTTATGTTTTCTATTGTAAAAAGGTTCCCAGTGATATTTTAACTATGACCATGCAGTTTTTAGCTAAAATCAAACAGCCTGTACTGTTTCAATGACACATTTTCTGCTGAGATTCATAAAAAATTCCCTTTTGGGCGTGGACGGGACTGTTGACATGAAAGCAAACCTTGCTAATTTCCCAGCATGCTTTTGTTTACACTCTCTCCTGCTAGCAACAAGCACCTCACAAGATTTGACTTATTTTATAACAATCCACTTATGTAAAGACTATAAATTATTCTCAAGAGAGATTTAATGAAAAGACATTTTACATGATTAACTTATAATTATCACTAAATATTTCATTCACAAATGTACACAGGCAAACAAAAAAAACTGTTTTATATTTTTCAGAAGAAGAAGAAATGATATTAATGTATATAAGTGGTATTGAAACTTGCACTAACAACAAAACTGTTAGATCGGTTGAAGCATTTGAAACTTTAGCAGAATTCTTTATTTACTTTTTTTTTAACTTTATTTATTTTGCAGTTGTTAAAGCTTTGTTTAATTTTTTGGTAATTTTCCTGGTAAATGTGAAGAGGTTTATTGGCACGTATTGTGGATTGTCAATTTTGATATTCTGTATGTGCAATATTTGTTAATAAAATACATTTTTTAAAGCGCCCCACAAGATCAAGCTAACATTAACGTGACAAAAAAAAATGGCAAGAAATATCTTAGGTATCCAGCAGCACAGTTTAGAGCCAGATGTTAGCTCGAACAAAGAAAGTGAAAATGTACATAAATGTATTTGTGGTTGTTTTAGAATTGGAGCAGAAAACGCAAGAGTTTGGCCCGTCATAATTCCAAGCTTTATCAGACATCTTGTTTTTCTCTGCCCCTGATTCGAATAAAGAAACACTGAGAAACACACTTTTTGTTCTGTTTTAAATGTGTTTCTCCTTTTGTTTGTGGTTCACCTTTTCTTTTCTTCCTCTGTGCAGGCTGACTGTGGCTCCTCCCAGCTGATCACCTCTCCTGATCTCTGTGGAGAAGTCCACAGCTGTCTGCACTTAGTTGATTTAGTTTGCTCTCTATTTAAGCTGAGGTCCTCCTGTGTTTGGTGTTGGTTTGTTTTGTATGCACTCTTGTATGGTTTCTGCTATACTCTTGAATGTTTCTAGTTTATGTATTTTTGCAGCTCCTTTTGTTTTCCCTCTGTTGAGGTGATTTTTTTTTTTTGTTATTAGAGACTCATTTTGTTAACCCAAAACTTAGTTTGGTCTCTACGTCTGGGTCTCTGACTCCTGATCCGTGACACTTTTAATCTGAAATTATTCAATACATGTTCTCCTTTATGAGTAAAATGCTACAAGATCAGGTTAAAGACGCCAAAAACACAATTTTTATAGGAGTGGGTAAGAAACATCAAGTCACACGGAAGATAAACAAAATCTAAAGTCCCACTCTTATCATCTTTTGATCTTTTTAAAAGTGTTTTAACTTTTAACAATAATTATGCAGATTTGATCAAAAATGTTCAAAATATGAGTTTTCTAGGACATGTTTTCTGCAAAATAAGTAGTTTACTAGATATTTGCCTCTAAGTTGTTGGTGTGACGTAAGCCTTCCCCCACTTCCCATTATCTATCAGTTACAATCTCTCCCACTAGTTTACAGCCCCTCACACGACAACCTAACATTACTGGTGCCATTAAAAATGATTCATATCGGAGCGATTCAGCCTTACAGTTACAGGTGGATGCATCAGGATGTAGTTGAGCTGTAGAGTCTAGCTTTTACCTGCCAGCTTTTTCTAAAAACATTTTTTCTGGGGTTGGGTTGATAAAATTGAATAATTTATTTAAATCTATTTAAGCTTAACAGATCAATAATCTATCTATAAAAATATAAATCGATTTAGCACATCAAGCTTAAGTCCCCCAGCTTGATGCTAACATTTAATGAAGTTTCCCATAGGACGGCTTATGCTAACTCTCGGTCGACCTAAACGTACAATGCTGATTAAACATCTTCATAAACTCAATTAATTTTCTCTTTTAAGGAAATATTTTTTTAACGTAACTATTTGTGGTCCAAAAAACAGTTTTTGTTCATACTTTTTTTTTCTTTTGGAATTACGTTTATTACTATAGCGAGATCACCACCTAGTGGTCAAACTGAAACTCCCTTCAGGAGAAGCAGAACAATGTTTACAATGTTTATAATCTGAACATTTTTTGTCAAAATTTCTGCTATTGAGACACCATGTAACACTGCATGCTATTAACAATCTCATTTTTTTATAATAAATTTTACAGCACTTAAACTGAATCAAATATATTCAAAACATATAGTAGATTATTAATGAATTTCTAAACAAATGTGTATGAATGAACAAAATCACATTTTCTTTTAGCTCCTCTTAGATGTTATTCCCATCAAAAGGTGTGCTGGGGCCTTCTCCTTCAACATTTTGGGTGTTTTCTACACCTCGGCATGATTTCTACTGGTCCAAAACTGGAAAAAGACAGACTGTGAGCTTGTTTGTTTCTCTGTCGTCCTGTGGAGAGTGTAACCTGCCTCTCTCTTGAGTCTGAATAGGATTAAGTGGGTCTAAATATTGGAATTATGGGTCGACAGATGGAGGGACGGTTAGTAAATGAATCATGTTAAGTAAGCTTACGCTATGGGGGAACAGACAAAATGCTAATATGGTTCTTTTTTTTTTTTTAATAGTATCCCCTGTTCCGCTAACAACTAGCTGCTCCATTTCTGTCAGCAGCAGATGGGAGCTTTCTTTCGAGGAAACTCGTCACTTATGAAAACTGAAAGTATGACTGCGCTCATACGCCGTGACTACACCCAGGCTCCCCCTGAGCTTCTTATTCCGTCTCCAGATCTGTCCCTGTGGATTCCTGAGAGGATCAGATTTAAGTGACATCATAAGCATATGGGTAAATATGAGTTTAAGAGGAGGAGGTGTCAGTGACAGACTTGCCTGTGCTTTCTGCTGTCATCCAACTTGAACTCCTGCTGCTCCATCCTTTGCCCTCCCGGCGTCTTCCCCTCTTTGTCTTCACTTGTTTTCACTTGCCTCTCTCCCGTCTCAGCACCTGTAGGAGTCCGCATTTAGACCGAGTGAGTTATCTGAGTGTTTTGCCTGCAACAGCTTTGGATGTCTGCTCGCTCCCCGGGAAGACTTCACAATGTGACAAGTGTGTGTGATCTCCCGGCTTCTCCTCAAAAAAAAAAAAAATAAAAAAATCCCCTTGCTCGCTTCCCTCCTCGTCGTCCTCTCTGTTCTGTTCACAAGTGGCGGCAGAGGTGAAGACAGGCCATCGAGAAGGGACGGGAGAGGGTGAAAGCAGAGGAAAGGTGAGGGTCTGAGTGGGTTCTACAGTTCTCAGCCCACCCGTCGAGACCCCTCAGACTGAGAGGAAGAAGACTTCAGCAGAACAGATGCCTCCCTGTCATCTCTCCCATCAGCTTCCTATCTTTCCTGGCTTGGAAAACTCCATGGAAAATGAAGGAATATCCAGTAATCGAATGCATGCTTCCCGAGAAAGTTTTCCCCACCTTTACTCCAGCTGTCCGCCTCCTCGGTGGGGGTACGCATCTGTAGGGTGAAGAACCTCCTCCTTAGATCCTAAGAGATCAAGACTGAAGGTTAAGATTTGGAGTTTTTGGCCTCTTTCCCACATGGAAGCTGATCCAGATGTTGGAGGATGGTTGGAGCAAACAGCAGGACAGATGGCCAGGTCTGAAGGGTCAGGCCGGCTGTACACTAGCAGGTCCTCATCCTGTTGCACTGATTTGATTTCTTTTTTTTTTTTTCTTCCCAGAGTTTCTCCGTCACTGCTGCGCTGGCGCTCATCTGCCTGAGCTGTCACACCAGTAATCCTGCTTTCCACTCCCTCCGTAACTCCATTCCCCCTCACTCCATCACAGGAGGGGCTGCATGTGAGTCCCGATAATAATGGTGCGAGGATTTAGCCCGCCTCCCTTCCTCTCCTCTCCTCTCTCTCCCTCACTTCGGTGCAACCCCCTCCTCCTCCTCCTCCTCCTCCTCTTTTTGCTCCCGTTTCTTCCAGATTATCATTCACCTTCATCCTGTCAGTGTCCATCTTATCTGAGAGTCATCTCTTTTCATGGCTTTGTCACTCTTCTTTCACTTTTCAACAGGTCCAAAAATAAACGCCAGTGATGGTTTTGAATTCCACTCAGGACACCACATGTTGTCTGTTGTGAGCACGCTTAGTTTGATTTTAAAAAGACAACAAAACCACTTTAGCCAACTGTTTTTTTTGTTTGTCTCTTTTTTTTAACTTTAAATTTCACAATGCGTAGACATTTACCTTAAAGTTCCACTCTGATCATCTTTTGATCTATTTTTAAAGCATTCCCAGTGGTTCTTTAACCCTTTAAAACCAGATCTTAAATGTTTATGTTCTTTGATTTACTGTAATTTTTTTATGGTTAACACGATCAAAGTAATTCCAGTGTAAGTCAAGCCACTTTTCTCCTTCAGAATCTAATGGAATTACATTGAAAAATTACAGTATGTGAAAGATTTTGTGTTTACAATGTCTCAGGGGTTAAAGGGTTTGTTATAATCAAAGAAATTTTAGCCAATTAGTTTTTATTTGTTTTCTAGGACATGGAAAACTGTTGTTCATTGTGGGAGAAATCTTTTCTGAGAGCTCTCTGTTTACACTCTCCCCCACTAGCTTATAGCCCCACACATTCCCAAGCTAACATTACAGGTGCAGCAAAAATGGCGAGCAATTACGAGGCTATCTATTCGAACATTTTTGAGCCTGATACCACCTCAGACGAGGAAAACAAACATGGATGTAGTCATTAATCTAGTCAGATTGTAGCACCTATGTCACACCTTCAAGCTTTTTCCAGCTGCATTTTTACATCTGCTCCTGATTCACAATGAAGAAATATTTGGAAATTCCAATTTATTTATATATGTCCGCTATCATGAGAAATAATGCCATTTTTTACTGGAGAGGGTCTTTCAAAAAGAGGTTTGTAAACCAATTTGACCCACTTCTCATCATAACAAAGCATGTCATCCAGCCCATGAAAACACTTGGTTTAATTTTGCAAGGCTTTTTATATGCTGTCGCTTTTTTCTATGCTGTATTGTCTGGTTTATTCAGTTTGAAAAACAGATTAAAAGAAAAATATGTCAAAGCGAAGAATTCAAATGTCTCGTTTATTATGTTGAAGGATGACAAAAGTTTTAAAAGAGATATTTACAGAAGCTTAAGCATTCAGCTTCATTTTACATCTTCATGAAAATGTAATCCATTATGGTCCTCAGCAATAACTGATTCAATCAGTATTTCATTGATTAAATAAAAACAAACTGTTAATTTAGCTCAGGTCATGTGACCACAAGTCACCTCTCTACATGAAGGTCAAGGGCAACTGAAATATTTTACTTTTGTGCAATTTTTGGCAAAAAATGTTTCACAAAATATCATAAAAAAATAATAGATTGTCACAACTTTATGACTGGCTGAACTAGGATCTATAACAATATTACTGAGCACACATAGTATTAGTTTATTGCAAATTGTAAAATACTAGAACTGTCTTAAAAATACAAATGCTGTTTTTTTTTAATCATTTGTAATAACATGTGACTTCAACAAATTATTTTTTAATGTTTTTCAAATCACAATTTCGAATTAGGTAAAATATAGTAAAGTGTTTATTAATTAAAAATTCTGAGTTACATTTTAAAAGAAAAAAACTAATCATTAACAATTGGTTGATTGGTTTCAGTAAATGTCAGTGTTGTTTTGTGTTTTGTTTTTGTTATACATTTTTTTAATGTACTATTATGTTAATCCCCTTGAAACCCTAGACAAAATTGAGCATAGCAGTCAACAATAAAAACCCCCAAAAAATTCAGCAAAAATAAAATTCAATTCTATTCAATTTTATGTATATAACTCACTATCACAAAACAATAGCTTCACTGGGCTTCATCCCGGTAATATATACAGATATATTAACTCTGCTTAGGATATTAAATGTAAAATTGTCAAATAGAGTTTGATCAATTGCTTGAAAGGACGTGGGAAGAAGCAAATTTATTTAATCTAACATCTAATTCTGTCTCCTATACAGTAATTCTAATATTTGATTTACAAAAAAAAAAAAACAGAATTACGGCATATATAGTAAATCCTAAATGTGAATTCAAAATCTTTTCATTGTAATTTTTTTTTTCATTCGATTTTTGCGTCAAGTAATAGAGATGGTGTCATGATTCAGTGCTCATGTTTTCTCATGTTCTGTTTTCCCTGTCAGTCTCACCACATTCAGGTTAATCATCCACAGCTGTTTTCATTTAGTCAATCATCCTCAGTGTATTTAAGTGTCTGGTTTTCAGTTTCTTATCGTCAGGTCATCTGCTCATCTACATTCTGTCACGGCACTGGTTTGTTCTCCTGGGTTTGTCCTGTTTAAGTTGAGTAGTAAACGTTTATGTTTCTGCCACCAAGTCTGGTCTCCTGCATTTGGGTCCTCCACCACAATTCCTGACAGATGGTCAGCATCAGTGGAATAACTTACCTGAAAATAGGAGAGTTTTGGGATCTGTAAAGATTTTTCAATGTTAATTCAAAAACACATCTGGAACCGAGCGATGGGGAGGTTTTCTTGCTCGGAATTGATAAAAAAAAAAAAACATCACATAACAATCTGTCATTTAGTGAATCTGCTCACCGTTCTTTTTTTTTCTCAATTTTATTTTACAAAAAGCTCTAGCTGAACTTGCCACGCCTTTCCCATTTCTACAGGAGCCTGGAAGGACCTCACAACTCACAAAATTAAAGAATCAGGGAGTTGGTTGCATCTTTTTTTTTTTTAATGAGTATTTACAAAACTCCCTTAATTAAGCTATTAATGTATTCATCTTTTTAGAATATTATGGCTTGTATGGTTTGTCCTGTTGGCATTTTTACCCTTTCTTTTAATCTTTAAACTACCGTATCAGCCACAGTGTTTCCTACCATGTTATTTTTATCTTTTGATTGTTTTGCTTTAAATCTTTTGAGTTTTATTTCTTTAACCTTTATTTATTTAAGTCTTTAATTCCAAGCATGTTGATGAGAGGTGTTCTATATATATAGTTTTTGATTGCCTTTTCTTTCATTTCGAAATAGGGTTTTAATTCCAGCTTTGCTGTAACACTTTGGAGCAAAAGCAGAAAATGTAGCTAATTGTAAGGATGTTGCAGCACATGTCAGTGCAGGATCCACAGAAAAAGAAAGGGGAGCGAATAGAACTGCACTAGACTGTAAGGAAACAAACATCTAGGTAAAAATGGCAAATTGGCAAAAATGAGAAAATAGAAACCGTTCTTTGCCTCTGGCACTACAAAAATATTTACATGAATGAAAAAGATGAGTTCTTGTCTCCATTTGTTGCATAAATATCTCTTCCTAAGAACAAAAGCTGCAGATGTTTGAGCAGAAAGTTGTGCCAGTTTAACACATGCCTTCAAAACATGTAAAATAGAGAAAACGGCACCAACAATCCATCATGACCACATTGTTCTGGAGCTAGTTCAGCTTTCAGTTTTCAGAAAAACATTAAAATTATAGTTTGTTTTTGGCTCACAAGAATATGTTGCAGCAGCCAAAAAAAAAACCCAAAATATATTGAAGTCGTCGCACTTTTGGGGGAAATTTAACAAAATACGGGAACAAGAACAGATGTTTCATTTTGAAAGGCGAATCATAATAATGGAACAGATAACAATAGACTGAATGTATGTACGCTTCACTGCAGTAACACACGGATGCTTATTAAACTAACATGTCAAATCAACTCTTTATTTCACTTTAAATCCCTTCAACCGTTGAATTCTTCATGCTCTGTGCTGCGTTGGAACAACTCCACCAAGCTCGCCGTAAAGCAGCGTTCACACCAGGTATTTGTCAAGAGTTCACAAATGCTCCTGTAGCACACAGTGTACACACTGAGCTATCGCTACCCGACAGGAATGCAACCAGGGCCGGCCTTGGGCACAGGCAAGCTAGGCAGCCGCCTAGGGCACCATCTGCTGGAGGGAGTGCCAAATATTTATATATTTTTTTACAGTTTAACGAACCGCTCATTTCGTGTGAAATGTTAAAAATGTAATAATTATAACCATAAATAGAATAACTCACAAGTTTCACTTGATCAATGTTTTTGTCTGGTGCTGCGCTCCTCCTTGCCTGACGCAGCCCCTGTCGAAGCTTGGCGGAAGGGAGGAGGAGGAAGAGGGGTGCACGGTGTGGTCACTGCGTCTTTAAAACTTACAGAACAAAATGCAGCAAAACAAGCCCGCGGGGAGAGCTTTAAGGTCAAAAAAGAAAGGAAGAGGAGGAAAAAACATACTCAATGCAGAGGTTTGTCAGTTTTTTTATTTCCTTGGAAATTTGGGGGGGGCTGAGTACACCACACCGAGAGACTCTGAAAGAGCTGGTGAAAACAAACACAGAAATGTGCTTGCTGGCATCTCTATAGAGCTCTCCAAAACATATAAACCCAAGCTACTCGCTCAATATCACCCATGTTTTCTATGATGTGCTCTACAACAACTTTATTAAAACACAACTTATACTCTAAAAGTACAGTAGATACTTTTAAAAAGAAAAACAGTACATGATATAGCAAATAAAGTAACAAAAAAAGTTACAAAATAAATGTGTACGAATAAACAGGAAAAGAGTGAATAAAACTTGTTTCATGAAAATCGTGTTAGAAGCTTCATATTTCTGTTTGATTCTGATTTGTATTTCACAAATAAACCCTAAATTCTTATGGTTGTTTTGTTTTTCACAAGTGACTTCATGGATCCTCACATTGATCAGAGCTTACAAGAATAATTTCAGACAAAAATCACATTTTGATTTAAGCTTGTTTCAGCACGCAAACCAAATAGATTCAAAAAAAGAAAAAAAAAAAAGCCTGACAGTGGACCTTGAAGTGCAGCACCTGCACTAATGCGTCCCAGGATTGTGTTGTGTGCACGCCGCCTTTCTCTTCCAGATCAAAGTGCTCTTTGTGAAAGGAACCGTCTGTCTGCAAGTAAACTGAAAGCAGAGGAGGGAAAAACAAAAATCAATGCCTGAAAATTCTCCCACCTTTTATGTCGCAGGATGAAAACATACAGTTGTTCATTTGTGTTCTACAGAATAATTCCAATTTTTGGATCTTTGGCAGAGATGGAAACGTGATGTGGAGCTTTACTTTTCTTCTGTTCTTACTTTTGACATTCACTTCGAAGAGTAGACAAACAACCTCCTTTATCTGACATCCTTCCTTCACTCATATTGTTGGGCAAGCGTTTTTACTGTAAAAACTGCTGTCTTTTGCAGGACGCGTTCCCTCCTAATAAAAGCTCTTTTCCTCACTAGGCAGCTTGGGCAGAAGACAAGCCTTTTAACAAACTCTATAAATACAGACGGGTGTTAAAATAGTGTTTCAGATGTGAAACATGTGACTGAAGTGTTAGCATCTCTTTGGGATGTGTGCGGTAGATGGAGTAATCCCACTAATGAATGTGAGGAGACAATGGTGAGCAGATGTTTTAAAGGACAGCCTTCGTCAGCAGCTGGACAGTGTGTGAAACAGCCTTGGGAACATACGCTCTAGGCAGCAAAAATCCACAGATTAGGCAGTTTATCCTCTTTCTCGCAGCATGGCGGCAACTAGTTGACAGTTGAGCAGGGGGTACTTTTTAAAGATCAGTTTTTGAGTATTTATTGAAAATTCCAAACTGTCACAATGAGTAAACAAAATGAGACAAGTAAATCTGTTTTTTTTTTTTTTTAATAAAATCAAAACAAAGTCAAGTGTTTCTCCAGTGAGATGAGAGGGAGGAATAAAATTAGAACCATCAACACGTACGCCCCGCCAGTAATCTGATAACCCGCTGGTTTAATAACCAGGACACAGGAGGAGATGGAAGCCGCTGATGTCAAGACAACAGACCTCTTTACAATAATTTGAGGGTTTCAGGCTGTTCGGTCCAGCACCCTGAGTCCCCGAGCAGAAGGGAGGAGGGTGTGAGGTGATGAGCTCCAACGCCACCATCTCTATGAAGTAAACATTTTGGAGAACGTGAGAAAGCAAGAAAAGAAAAAGTGGTTCCATCATTCAAAAAAATGAGAGGATGACTCAAAGACTTGAGAGAAAAGAGGGTTGGATTGCGGCTGTAGATGCAAGACCAGTGAGGGTTGGGATTGACCGCCAGCCAAGGTTCGAGATGAAGACCAGGTGAAGGTGATCAGAGACATTCGGCCCGGACAGAGAAATTTTAGGATGAAGAAGTTTTATCAGAGGGCAGGAGGTCATTAGATATTCACCTCTGATTGGGGGAGGGACTGTTGAGGTAGATCAATCCTGACCCTTTCTCTCCCTCCCCTGTCAACTCAGAGCAGGCAGCTGGGGGTCCACCCAACGTATTTTCTATGTCACAAATAAGCTCTTGTAAAAAATTTTTTTATCTGTTTCTGATTTGCAAAGATTTCAATAAAGACATTCTGAGAACTACAGTTTTAAACCAAATTTTCTTAATAAATTTCTTTCACTATGCCAAAAAATGCCACAAGAACATGTGAAGAACACCAGAAATCCAGTTTTTTTTTAAGGTCTGAATATGCTGATTCCTGGCTTAAAAGATCTTTTTCAAGCCACTGGATTACAGTAAAGAAAGGTCCAATCAGCATGGAAAAGAATTAGACTAAAAGGACTTATTCTCATCGGTCACAAAAATCAGTATACAGAAAGGAAAACATCATTAAGTCTGATATATCACAGAGAAATTGTAACAATCTCTCAACTTAATATAACATAACTCAGCTCTACAACTCAGTGTCATGAGAACATTCGATGAGTCTCGGGTGGATACAGACTGTTTATCAAAATTGGCAAACCAGTAATTTTAATATCGGACATCGCTTAGTGAACCCATAAAGAGAAAACGTTCATCCAACTTTTTTTTCTATGGGCATGCTGCGGGTGACAAGTTGTGGGGATTACCTAAACAGCATGTGAGGGTAAATATGAGTCAAGTAGGTGAGACGCAGGCATGTCGTACGCTTTTTACATTTTTTCAACCCCTTGAACCCCACGCACTACACAACCTGTTGTACTGGTTCATTTGAGGCTAAAGTCCTCCATTCATTGATAACAAGCTTCATGCACTGCAGTTCAGGAGAAGCTTTTACTATAAATATAAACTCTGAAACTCAATGCTCTGACTTTATAAACCCAGATCAGAGAATCAATGAAACTCTGTTCAAGAGTCTAACTGCACATTACAGTAAAACAAAGCTATCCGTCTGGAGAGTGGCGTATCCGGTTTCCATGAAACCCCTGAGTTTTCATTACTCAGATTACATGTGGTTCCCTTGGGAAATACTCTTGTCGCTGTGCAGCTGTTAAACCAAATGTGAACAATTTAGAATGGCGAATAACTGTCCTCACAACGACCCCCAAAAGCTCCCTGAGCCAGACCCATTCTTCCAATTTCCGTAGCGTCGTTCTCCCACGGCTGGAAATTTGGTTTTTACTCTGAAGAATGGAGGCATTTAAAGCATGGAGCAAATACTCGGAGGGGCAAACCTTCTTGTTTAGTTGATATATAGTCCTGGAAAAAACATCTTTACCAGTGCAGCACTTTACTATTTGAAAGTCCGATCCTCCTTTAGTGTATTTTAAAAGCGCTCCCACTGATCTTTAAAGTACAATTATGTTGTTTTTAACCAAAACGTGTTGTTTTTTAGGACATAGTTTCTGCAGAGTGACAGCAGTTCATTAGAAATTTGCCTCTGAGTTGTGGACGGGATTGAGGAGTAAGCCCATCCTCACTTCCCGTCATCCATTTGTTTACACTCTGGACTTGTTCTTGTTTTGTTCTTCGATGCCCCCTCCTCCCAGGTTTTTGGGCATCTGGGACCTGACCGTTTGGGGAGGGGTACTGTAAGGGTTTTGTGGTTTTGTTTTGTTTGTTTTTTTGGTCATGTTCTAATTTTCTCTGTCAGCCGCACCAGTTCCAGGTTAATCATTGTATCTTCTATGTCACAAATATACTATTTTGTCTGCTCCTGATTCACAACAATATGAATAAAGAAATATTCAGAAATGTGATTTAAGCTTAATTTTCTTTGTCCTCCATCATCAGAAAAATGCTAAAAGAAAATATTGAAACACCATCAGGGTAGACCTTTAATGTCTTTACTGATTTGAAATTCCTCTTATTACCAATAAAAATCAATATTAAAAACAAATATGTAAGATTTCAGTCGCTCTGATTTACTCAACCAAATGTCCAATTTTTTCCTTATTTTTGACTGAATTTAGCATGCTAACAGACAGAATCCTCCCAGACTCCAGGCCTTCGCAGAGGAGATATAATCAGTTGCCCTTTGAGGCATTTGAGCAAATTACTTGCACTCCCCCAAAACACCCTGTTTTCATTCAGCTCTACAACACTGCTCCACTGCTCTCCACATTTATCTCTGCTGTCTACTTTGCATTTAATCAGCCCCACCTCCGTGTCACCCCCTGTGTGCTCCAACTTTACTCTTCGCATTGAGGAGGACGTCTGGTGCGGCGTTGAAAACTCAAATTTCACTGTAATTCAATACATTTTATTATGTTTTAACCGTAATAATCTTTCGACAAAGGGGAACAACCTTCCTTATTGGATGGAATACTCACTCATTCATTTATGACCCCTTTTGCTTGCTGTACATGTGGGCAGTCAAAAGCGCTTAGAACTAATTCTTCTTAAAGCCTTAGTCCCATCCAGCCATATGGGGGTTTTTAATATGCGCTTCAACATTTTTGCTCTACATGCTCAACGATTGATCTGTGATCTTCATTTTTTTTGTGCAAGCCACCTGCAGGTTTGCCCATTTTTTGCCCGCAGACAGCCAATATCCACCTATAAGGGCAGTTGTGTCTACAGCATAAAGGTGTGGTGATCAGGCAGCCTTGACTTTAAATCAAACTCTGTTGAGGACAAACGCATATATTTTATATCATATATTTTATAGGCATTCTGGGGTGTAATGTGAAAAAACAATGTGTTTCAGTGTGATATTCAAGTGAATCATATCATACTTACTGCTGTTCAAAATTCCTAAATGAAATATATGTAGTCAAAACTCATTATAAACATTGAAATTCTGTTACTATTGAATTAACTGATGAATATGAAGTTGAAATTTATGATAATGCTATTCATTCATAGCTTTCCTAATTTAAATAAAATGATTTAATTATTTGGTTTATTTGGACTTGATGCCGTTAAACAATTTGTTTTAGTAAATGTTCAAACCAATAATGACAAAAATTCTATTGAAACTACAAAAAATTACAATAATAATTGAATGAGTTTATGAAAGAAGTTGGAATCTTTTTAATTTTTTACAAATTCAAAATAGACTTTTCATGAATGCGTGTCCTAAAAATGTCACTGCCAAACAAAGTAAATTAAAAAAATATATATATGTAAGTTAATTTGTCATCCAGCAATTCAGATCAAGAAGTTATAACACATTTCATTCTTATAGAAAAACCTGAAGAAAAGGCCCTCTAATGTTTAAGAAATACTTGCTTAAAACACATTTAAAATAAACTCTGAACTGGTTATTACTGTCATACAGTTTTTTTTCCTATTAGGCAATATGATTGAAGAAAATGAACTTTTGGGTTGTAAGATTTCTTTGGTCTTTTACCGTATGTGGAAATGTGGAAACTGTAAAAATTAAGTTCTAAGAAAAAAATTTGTTTTTTTGGCTAAATATGTTATAATCATAACAAATACCACAGGGAACAATATAAAAATAGATTAAAGATGATCGGAGTGTGACTTTAAAAGATTAGAGAAAAGACACTTTTTTGCCAAAAGAAAAACTAAGTTTTGCTATTTTCATTGAAGAACTGAAAAAAGAAACTTACGTGATGATTTTTTTTTTACGGCCATTTCCACAACAAGGTTTGTGTGAAGCTTTTAGCTGAGTTACTAAAAGGTCAGCTGTATCCGAGGCGAAACTAGAGCAGAGCAGGACAAAGTGGAGGTCGTTTGTTTTCAGTAGAATCAGACGTTGGAGGGAATTTATCCTTTTTGTGTTTTACACCATCAAAGTGCATTAAGGGCGTTTGGCTCAAGAAATTACTGTACAAAGTCAGCAAAAGAAACAAGTAACTAACATAGAAAAAAAATATTGTGATTACTATTGAATCATATTTTTTTTAACAGCTTTTTGAAATGATTCATTATACTTTATTGTGGAAATCAGAAAAAAATATTAAAAGTAATTCACAAGTAATGACTGTATATGAGAACTGGACTGGGTGAGTGGTAAATGGTTTACTTCAAGGTCACCACATTTTGTGATACGATCATCGCCATGTTGGAGCCAGACAACATCAGTAAACACTGATTGGTCCAAGTCTGCCTGAGTTATTGTTTATATGGCAACCACTCTCACCAATCAGGAGTGAGCTTGTTGGAAAGCCACACCCCTTCCACTGAAAGCCCACTAAAAAGCAGCCTCGGGAAAATCGTTGATCACATTTTGTGTACGTTTGACATGAGACTACATGGTTTCATTGAGGCATCTGATTACACTATTACACAATAGGTACTTCCTGTTTGGAACACTCAGTCCAGTTCCTATGTACAGTCAGTGTTCACTATAATTACATACAGGCATCCATAAAGTATTTGAATGCTAAGACAAATGTAGACTTTGAGATCTAATCTTGAGGGGATGACGTTGAAGGCAGTAATAGAGATGAACTTGGATTCTCTGTTATTTTAGAGTCCCTCTTGGTAACATGTTTGTTCCGTTAGAGTTTGAGAGGATCAGGATGTTGAAAACTGAATCGAGCATGCTGCTAAATGGAGCACAGGCCGAGGTCGGGTCACGGAGACCACAGTACCAGCTGATCAGTGCACAGCAGCTCAAACACAACAGTGAGCAGGTCAACTGGTCTCTTTCTGTTATACTCCTTGAACATGTCGGAGAGAGCATGTTAATTACGCTGCTCTTGTTTGGCCTCAGTGAACGTCCTTCACCCATCCTGCTGTTTCTGACTAGATAGATGTCATGTCTGGCATAACCGACGTCTGTTCAGATCAGTCGCTAAGGTAAGCGGTCCTTTGCTGTTCTTTCTGACCACAACAATATAGTTAAACTGTCATCAGGCTTTTGATTGATTAATTGATTTTAAGCAGTTTCAAGGGAAAAAGACCACAAAATACAGCAATATCAGTTTAATCTGTTTAAAGTCCCCCTCTGATGAAAATCAGGTTTTTTGAGTTTTTAACATGTATGTGTGGCATTTTTCTTATCAAAGAGAACAAATGTAATAAGAAATCATTTCGTTTTTGCATTTCCGAATATTACTCCTTTTAAATTACTGTCAATCAAACTGTCGCTGAAAATCTGTGTTTGAATTCATGAGTAGTTAATACGTCACGATTGCGCTACTGGACATGCGCAAACCTCCTCATCTGTCCCAGCTAGCGTGCCGAGCTCAGGTTCCAGAGAAGAGAATATAGTCTACAATGGCGTTTACTGTTGCATCCTGCCAACACATTGTAACTCCTGTAACATTGTAAGTCATCATTAATGTTTTCGTGTCACTTTTTGACGATTTGGGTGTCCTCGGCTTGTCATTTTTGGCCTTTCGGATCAAATCACGGGTCCCCAACCTCTGGGCTGCAAACCAGAACCGATCTGATACCATACCGCGGAGCTCACCGGTACCCTAACCAAGTTCTGGTACTTTCTGCCATCTGATTTTTTTTTAATCATTGGTGTGGTCATGAATGCAGACGGCGGCAGTCAGGCGGCAGTCAGGTGGGAGTCAGGCAGCAGTTATGCAGCAGACAGGTAGCAGTCAGGCGGCAGTTAGGCAGCAGGCAGATGGCAGTCAGGTAGCTGTCAGACACCATTATGAAATTGGGGGACAGGAACTCTGATTGGACAATGTGTAAATGTTTCCAGACGGTGGCCGTCCATATCAAGCAGCACTGGCCGCTAACCGCCTGTAGCCTGGGGGTATTTAAAAGGCGGGCCATTCTGCCCCACTGGTCATTTCCAACTCAGATTTTCAGCACGTTATATCTTGTCTATTTACACATTGTTAGAAAGCATTCTTCCCAGGAAAGCACAATGTTCTGCCTGGGAGGCCACTGAACAAAGTGAAAAAAAGATCATGTGCTGGCTGTAATATTTCAACTTTTGTGGTATTTTGGGATATTTGACTGTAGTGTGAACCAATCTGGTTTTTATGTATTACAACTTTACAATATCATTAAGATCACCTATTTTTACCTTCAGGAGACAACAAGGGTCTCTGGTTTTTGACTGACAATGCACCGAACAACAAGGGCTCATCCCATATCTCCATCCGTTATGATGCTTTTCTAAATGGACGTTATGACTCATTTTAGAAATGTTTTTTTAGAAATGAGTGAACAATTAAGAAAAGGGATATTTTACAGATAAATTATTCTACAAGAATAAAAACTAAAAGCTAAATTAAAAATGTTAATATCAGAGTTTTCTTTGGATCTCAGATTTAATGGTCACTTCAGGTCTCAACTAAATCTGCTTTTTACTTTCACAATCAAACAAAAAGACTCTGCAACAGTTTTCTGTCTGCAGGTTTGGTTCCCACCCATGTGTCAACGTGTCCTTGGGCAAGACACTGAACCCTACATTGCTCCTGGTGGTTATAGGTTGGTGTCAACATGGTTTACTTCCTACAACACCATTAGTGAGTTTATCATCTCAATTTTTTGCATCACTTTTAAAATTAAAGCTGAATATAATACAGAATGCTGCCAAAACAGGAATATTTATAGTAATCCATGAGAAAATGATATCCTTCTAATATATTTTAAGATTTTTGGGTATTTGTGAAGCTTAAAATAAAAAAAAAACATTGATGATGACTCAATTATGCAGCCTTTAAGTCAAATGGGAGAAGATTTGTTTGAATTGCTTTGTCAAAAATATGTTTGGCTCATTTTGACAGCGCTGTGGCTCATTCTTTAAAAGGCAATCACATATGGAATTGCCTATAATGTCTAATGTACGCTGCGTACCCAGCTGGGGACAGATGTTTAAACAGACAATCATCACTTAGTGGGTAAACAACTCTAGAGATTAGACTAATATGTGAGTTACTGGATGTGAATACTAAGAGAAGACTGCAGACAGTCCATCCAGAAAGACAAAGGAAGTCAACAGGAAGAGGGGCGGTAAATAAAGCCCATCAGATCACATTAGAGAGCGACCATCGGGGATGAATGCAGATTTGTGATTAGCCCACATTTGTGTTATTTTTATCGCTCAGGGCATCTCTTTGATCAGAGCCATGTGAGCAGAGGAAACATGTGAAGGGATTTTTTTTATTTTTTTCCCCCAGAGTTGATTAAAATACCAGCTCCTTAGGGCTTTGCTCACTGATCTCTTTAGCTGTTGGCCTGATCACCTTTCCAAACATTTGACCTGTCTACTTACATTTTCATCTTCCTCCTCCTCCTTCCATGGAGAGACACTTTGAAAAACTAAAATAGCTGAGGAGCAAAAACATGAAAAGTCTCAGATCCATAAATAAATAAGCTCTTTGTGCACCTTGTTTGAAATTGCCACTTTACTGTCTGTTATTAATATCCCTTCACAAAAGACAAAAGATTGTGGCTGTGCTCAAATCTGAGTGCACTTTATGCACTTTTTAAGTATTAGTATGGGAGCAAATACAACTTTAACATCTAAACTTCAGCCTTTTTCCAAATTCTTTAATAGAAATTTGGGTTTTTTGGGTTTTTATGAGTGTTATTAATGAATAAAAATAAAAATATTTATATGTTTGCTGCTGCTGGGACTGGGACATTGTTTTTTGTTTTTTTTTTTAAACGTATGTGAGTTTTATTCTGGCCACTTCTCCATGATCATGGCAGCTGAAGGGTTTTACCTCCCTTCTAATTTGTCCAGACTATGATTTCTGGTCACACTGATGCGAGATCCAGACTTCAACACAAATCCACTACCTACTCATCACGTCACCAAGTTACACCCGCTAACCTCTGCGTGTTTGTTAATCAGGAAGAAAGTGACCAAAAAGCTCAATTGAAATCTATTTTTTTAAACTTCCCCAGACTGGTTTCAACCAGTCTGGAGCTCTGCGTGGGTTAATGTAACAATGCATTTATTAATTTTGTTAATAACAAGGTAACCCAATATATAAGTATTTTAAAAAAAGAAAATCTTGTAACAAAGTATAAAAAAGCCTTAAATTAGTATAAAAAACAAAACAGAATGTTTTGTTGGCTGTATTTTGACAGCTGCTGTAGCCTCAATTTTTTTCCCACTATGAACAAATTGAGATAATATTTGTTAATCCTTTAACACCGTGTTGATGTTCTTTGATTAACATTTCAAACGTTAATGTGTTTACCTGCGCCGCTTTTCTCCTTCAGCATCTGCTGGAATTACGCTGATCACATAAACGGTTGAAAAGTTACAGTATGTTAAAGATTGTTTGTTGTTTAAAGGCCTCGTGCAGTGGCAAATTTTTTTTTTAAATTTAGAAAGTCAATGGGTCTTAGAAAACGAATCTGATAAAAATATTCACTTAAAATGATCCAGGGCGATTTTATTGATCATTTTATGGTCCTGCACAGCTTTAAATTTGGGTGATAGGAGGTGATGGGCGGGGGCTGCGCGTGACGTCACGTCAGGGATCCCAGAGTGTAAACAACAATGGCGGACGGTCTGGGAAGCGACGTAGACCACGATTTAGATGGTATTTCTTTGGATGAAAGTGATGACCCTTCATCAAACAGGGAAATTTTAACTACACAGGGTTCAGAGGGTGTACAGCCCTACCAATTTGAGCCGGAGGTTTCCTCATCTGAGGATACCGGGGCTTCGGATGACGATAGGGAAAGCTCACACAGCGTTAGCGGGGATCAAGCCGAAACCGAATGGAGGCTGCAGGATTTGTCATGGTATGTATTTTGTGTTGCTTTGGAGAGACCTTTGGCCTAAAATGTTTTATTTTGTTGTAATGAAATCTTAAATTAAGCATATGTGTGTTGATGAAGCTTCTTTTGAAATACGATTGTTTGTACAACCAGATATTTTAATAAAACATGGGAAAACATGTTCACAAATGTAGACATTTACAGTGTACCCACGAGCGTCATACAGTGCTAACTGGATAGAACAAAATGTAATTTTAGTCAAAGGATAAAATCTTTTGAAACTCTCTCTCTCTCTCTCTCTCTCTATATATATATATATATATATATATCTATATAGATACATATATATAGATATAGATATAGGCATTGTGCCTGTTTTTCAAACCTTTTTGCATCCTCGTCCGACACACGAACCTCTTCCATGGCTCCCTCTCCTTCATTTTCACGGGAAATTCGTGAAGGGAGACCCCCTTCTTCGGCACATTAGAGCACCCAAATACAACACACCTATTCACCATTATCCCCAAATCCACGGAAGTCCGAATTCTATCATGCGAAGTAAGTCAGTAAGCCCAGAAAGTCAGCACAACAATAGGGGATCTAGCTGTGTGTTCCTGCCATGACGTCACACGACCTATGACCTACTTATTGGAGGCTGCAGAAAATCTGAGCGACCGCGCTATTTTTAAACGCTTGTAGAGAGTGCACGGGGCCGCGGATGACAAAATAATTATACGGGGGTTCATTTGTGACATAAATACTAATGTTTTATTGCAGTTTTAGAAAAATCATGATTTTCACCGCACGAGGCCTTTAACTTTCGCCTGTGACATCTCGGGTTATAAAAGGTTAAGCACCCGCATTTACTCAATTCCTTATTTTTTGCCGCCTTTTTTCTTATTCCATATTCCTAATCACTACTTACCAACCGCCACCTACAGTTGGAAGAGGTTTGGGGGCAGATGTTGAAAGGATGTACATTTTGCAAGTCTTTGCTTTCACAGCTCGATTCCAATACATGACAATGATTGACACTTCTGTGAACAAAAGGGACGTCATTTATGTCACTACCAAATCAGAGTTCCTAATTGGTCCAAGTTTGATCTTGTTGAAGTTTAAATGCGCATTCAATGGCCGTACATTTTGTGTGTAGAGTCCGAAAATGATCTTAAAAATGTGCGTAGCTGCGGATGAGTTTTGAACGCAGTTGCTTGAAATGCGCATTTATGTTTTCATTGGAAGTGACCACTTCAGCATGTTTTGCCAAAGGCGGTGTAAACGTTGTTTAATAATTTATTTCTTAACAAACCAGAATCAAAACTTCCACATCTGCTTCTTTAAAGCGCTCTTCTCTTTATTCCTCTCATTCTGTTTCCTCTGGTCTTTCTGAACCCTGAGTTATCAGGAGGAAATTTATCAAACTAACTCCTCCAAGTTGCAGATTCGGGTTGATTAACCTTGAGTTCAGAGTTAACCACACGTTGACCAAGCTTTCAAGGGCCGACCATAGGAGAAACTCGAATCAAATAACAGACGGATGAGGTGAGCTCAGTCATTAGAGTCAGGTGCAGAAAGCGAGAGCAGAGCAGCCAACCATGACAATCCAAACTTGTGAGGTCTTCGTCATGGTGCCCTTTATCTGATGTGATGATGAGTAAAAACAAAGGATTTTTTCAGAAGACGATGGAGACACTTCTAAGGGCTTGACCTGCTTGCCCTCTGCCGGCACCAGTAGTTTGTCAAAGAGATTTTCAACGTCTGTCAGAGCTCCTCCTTTCACCTGCAAACTTCTGCTACAGCAGCATGCAAACTAGATAGTTTTCTACAGCAAATTCGTTGCTGGTATAGAGAAAATCGCCAAACTTTTCTTTTACTTTTATTTGTTCTTAGGTATTAAAAACATTTTTTTTTTTATGATTTTGTACGATTTGCCACATATCTATGTGCAGATTCCACACCACTCTGACTTTTATTTACTCTACGCAGTTATATAAAAGTGATCTGCCACAACAAAGAAGCTCGTTTTTGACAAATGTTGGTGTTTTCTAAAAACAAATCTATTCGTAATTTCTCCACACATGCAGGGCCCTGTTGTGTGCTTCACATTCAGAGATCTTCAGGCTTTGTGAGTGAGAGCCGAGCTCTGGGGAACAGTTAGTGAAACGCTCTCCAACAAAGACCACGTTTAAATGCACGCCTGGCTCTGCGCTGAGCGCCGCGTCCACAGAGTGGGAAACAGATCGTTACATTTAAAAGCCATTCAAGTGGCGTCAATCACAGGCTCTTTATTTGTCATTTTTCTGCACAGAGCGGCAAAAGAAATTAAAATATCATCAACAATGTTCTGGTCTATGAGATGTCAATGAATGCAAATTCATTTTTAAAAAGTGAAAACAATTTATCTTTATTAAATTATGAAAAAAGACGTTTCTGGAGACTTACAATCTTTATGTACCTGTATGTAATTTAATTGTTGCGGAAATGTGCTTTTAGTTTTATGGAGACGCTTAAAGAGGAAATTTTTGTTATTAATTGCTCTAATCAGCTTTGCTAAATGACATAAAAATGCCTGTTATTATGTAAGTCTTTAAAAAAAACAACAAATATTACCCCCAAAAATTGCCGTACAAGTTACAACGAATTAAAATTTGTTTTAAGACATGAAGTAACGACCGCTTCATTCAACTTGTCTACCTGTAGGGGCATTTAGAGGGGTAGTGGTGTCCAAAATTGTTCTAGTAAGGGTAAGGCATATAGGGATTTAAGACTGTATCCCTCCGCGGGTAGGATGAACCGTGTCGAGCTGACCCGCGGCGGAGAAACGCATTTCCTCTCATTGGCGTGCTCCCAGTAGCACACAAGCTTCCATTTTGTGACTTTTTGTTTAAGCATGACTTCTTAAAACTATAAAAACAACATTTGTATATATTTTCTGAATGTTGACAGCTACGCACTAACATAGCTGACCGACTATTGATGACATCATCAACGGTTAGTAACGTCTGAATTTGAAGACACCGGCCAGAATATTTGTCCTACTCTCTATGTAGGCAGCCATTTTGTAGTGCTGTCCGAATCTACAATTCCAAAAATGGGTGCCCTGGTAATTTCCCATAAGTCTTTGCAAAAAACTAGTATGCATTGAGGCTGACAGTATTAGTGAATATAGACTATGATGCGCGGAGGTCAAACAAGTTTTGCAAAAAAAAAAAAAAAACCACATGTTTAAACCAAATTTTTTAATAAACCATCAACTTTTTAATTTTCAGAACTCAGTGAAGTCATGAATGGATGCGATTTGTGAAATTGGAGATGTAATTTCCTGCTTTTAGAAAAACGAGAGAGCATGATGTCCAAAATGCTTTTAAAATCCAAGACATGAATTAGTCCCGCAGTATATAGTTTTTAGTAGTTAGGGATTAAGGTAGGAATTTTATAATAGCCACTATTTTTCCATAACTCTATGTTTTGAGGGCTAAGGGGTTAAGTGAAGCCGTAGAAATAGGGAAGAATTTGAAATTCGGGCTAGAAAATTGTAAAACAGTTAAAAAAAAAATACTGAATTTGAGCTAAACAAAGGCAATTTTTTGGGGGTTAAATTACCTAAGCAAATAGCTAATAAACACTTTAAAATTGTATTTATATATGGGATTGTAATAAATATCAGGCATAGGATATTTTTTATATAGACTATGTTGGTTCCATTTTGTGTCTGAAGCCACTTAACTTATATATATACATATTTATATAAGGGCTAGGCATATATTATATTATATTATATTATATTATATTATATTATATTATATTATATTATATTATATTATATTATATTATATTATATTATATTATATTATATTATATTATATTATACATAAAGTTAAGTGGCCTCAGACGCAAAATGGAACAAACATATACAATACATTTACGAATTGCAAATTGATAAAAATGCATTCATAAACCTATTTTGGGGGAATAATTGTTTAATGGTATTTTTAAAAATACAAATCTTAGTCTCAGAAATTGATTTTTTTCATTCTGATGCTCTATTTTTCCTTTGATATTTTATTTTAGAAAAAACAACTATAAAACTTTTTTTTTTTTTTTTTTACATTTGATCATTTCTCACAACACTGATCACATTGTTGCTCCTGAAACCGTTTTTTTCCCGTTTTGCAGCCCTCTAAGCCTTTAAGACATCATTTTGAAGGTAGAAGTGTGAAAGCGTGCGGGTGTCTGTGCGAGTGTGACCATTCCTCACACACCAGCACACGCCGGCAGGTTTACGGCAGAGCAGAATCAGCTCTGACACAATGATCAAAGTCTCTAGGGATCCAGAAGAATGGGAGAAGATTTAAAATGGGTCACAGAGATGTGAGCAGGGTTAAAGGCTAACAAAAGAAGGAAAAGGAAGTTTGCGGTGCTGAGAAGAAGCGGCCGTAAAAGGTGACTGAAACATAGTTTGAGTTTCTGAAGGTCATTCCTCCTCTTTCTCTGTGGTAATTATCTGCTCTTGACAAACCAAGGAGGCCCAGCAACTCATCAGATCATCTGTGATTCTGATTGAGGTTCCAGACTCGCACACAAACGCACACATGGGGAGGCAGCCGGCGAAGGCGCAGACTCTCATTACGTTTTTGATTCGGTCATTCATCATGTCCCAGCGAGGTCAAACATGGCGACCAACACATGTTTATGTCAGCTCAACCAAAGTGAAAAGCAGACATGTGGATGTCTCTGTTTTACAAATATTTTTTAAGGTACCAGAGTATGAAGAGAAAATAGTCTCAATCTAATGTGTACGAGCAAAATTCTTGATTTGTAACATATACACATTTTTTCCATAAGTCCAAAAAAATTTTAAAAAATACAAAATACATATAACACACGCACAACTTAAATTACAACAGCTTGAAACTAAGTACACACACAAATATTTAAAAATTAAGCACAAATTGCTTGTTGCT
Organism: Oryzias javanicus; assembly: GCA_003999625.1. Classification (NCBI taxonomy): domain Eukaryota; kingdom Metazoa; phylum Chordata; class Actinopteri; order Beloniformes; family Adrianichthyidae; genus Oryzias; species Oryzias javanicus. The sequence goes on along the minus strand of CM012455.1, from coordinate 16,540,503 downwards.
CAAACACAAAACCCCTTTTACACACAAATCTAATGTGATTACTTTCACATCTCCAAGATTTGAATGTAAATGATGTGTTTAAATGCTGCTAGAATGCTGGGTCATCAGAGTTTTCAGCTGCTTTGAGCTTAGATTGTGAATAATATCTGGTGAAGCTCAGCATTATCCCTCTTTCTTAAACAGATATGCCTCAATAATTAAAACAAACAGTCTGAAGATATATTTTTAAAGCACTTATCCCTTTAAAAATAAAAACGTTTTCCAGAACTGAACGTGTCCCCATATTACCAGATATTATTCACAATCCAAGTTCAAAGCTGCTAAAAAGAAAACTCTGATGACCCAGCATTCCAGCAGCATATAAACGCATCATTTACAACTGAATCTTAAAGACGAGAGTTCAGTCTCACATCTGATTTGTGCATAAATGTGGTTTTGTGTGTGTGTGTGTAACAAGCAATTTGTGCACAAATTTTCAAGATGTGTGTATAGCTCGTTTCAAGCTGTTGCTTGTGTTCATTGTTTTTTTTTTTTTGTTTGTTTTTTGCATTTTTTTTTTATTTTTGTACTTGTGCACAAAATGTATTGTATGAGTTACAAATCAAGAATTACACATGCACAAATCCAAAGTTACGCACAAATCAAGAATCGGGATGAGACTATTTTCTTTCCGTATCAGAATGTTAAAGACCCACTCCAATGAAAATCATGTGTTTAGTGTTTTTAACATGTTCTTGTGTAATTTTTCTCATGATGGAAGACATATTTGAAGACATTTAGGTTTGAAATTGAATTTCTGAGTATTTCTTAATTCAAATTGTTATAAATCAAGAGCAGGTTAAAAAAAATGCAGTTGTAAAGAAAGGGATGATGGGAAGTGAGAGTAGGCTTGCTCTGCACCAACAGTTCCGCCCACAACTCAGACCTGAATTTCTAATAAATTACTGCCAGTCTGCAGAAACTGTGTGCTAGAAAACAACACAAGTTATTAGATTTTGGCTAAAAAAAAAAAAAGCATAATCATAATTTGAAAATCACTGAGAACTATTTGAAAAAAGATTCAAATATGACCAGAGGTGAACACTAGATTCAAGAGGAATATTAGACTGAATTGTTCGTTTGCTTTCTGAATGTGTATGTTTGCAGATTTCCACTTTAAATGTGGCTTCCTTCATCTTTTCTGTTCGCAAACAACAGAAAAGAATGAGTTGAAATTTAGGAGCCAAAGGCGACAAACTCTCGTATGTTTTTGTGGAGGAACCCATCCAAGTGTGTCAACGAACTCCAAGGGCATCATTACAAAGATGCCTCTCTGAAAAGATGCATACATTAAGATGCATTTTGATGAATGCACACCTGAGGTGAAAGCTGCACACATCGGTGTGTTTGAGTAGACGAGGTGCGACAGTCCCGGTGTGGTGAGACAGCAGGTAGAAGTTTTCTGTTCGGAGACACAAAAAAGCAGACAGACTGATCAAAGCTGCACTCCTGTCTGCGGTGAGTCACCTCAGTGATGCTGAAGATCAATTTGTGACATGACAGACAGCAGAACAAGAGAAGAATATGTTCATTAACATTCTTGTGGGTATGCTAAATTTAGATTTTAAGAAATATATTTATTTATTATATAGTTAGCAAAAAAATTGCAAAAGATAGGTCCTTTGCATCCTTTTTTTGTTATTTCAAGAAATAAAATGACATGCAGAGGCATTTGGTCGTATTTTCTTTGCTATATCGCCATCTAGTGGTCAACTAGAAGAATATCTTGAAGCGTTTCAGTGAAATAAGAGCACAAAAGAGAGATTAAAGAGGACTTTTTTTATCATTGATGAGCGAACTTTGACATACTTCCACTAGATGTGAACATTTGAAATACAGAGAAGTTAAGCTTTTTCATCACATTTTTGAATCTGTAAACATGGTAATACATTCTGTCTTACTTGAGAGAGATTCAGAAGAGACTGCAGCAAGAACGCCTTTAATCCGAGCAGTGCAAAGTAAACATCAGCTACAAGGAAAAAATCTCACTGCAGTAATAATAGTATCTAAAGCTCCTCTTTCCAGAAAGGCATTTATTCAGTCACTTGAGAGGTAAGATCCTCGACGAGGAGGCGTCTAAGTCTACGGCACAAAAACACTTCTCTGATTTAGCTAATATACAGAAATAGAACGGTCATATCTGCGATTTCATGTGTGCTTTGGTTTGAAACAATCTTACATCGTGGTAGAATTTACAAAAAAAAGAACCCAGTCCTTCCTTATTTCTTTGCATTCATTGTGTTTGTCATCACATCTCATCGGCTTGTGCACTTTGTTGAAACGTCAGCTGATTAAGGCTGCGGATGAGCTACCGTAAGCCAACACAGACAGTGAGGTTTTCACAGAAAGGCTACAGTTTCAAACGTGAAAGCACCTGAACTTTATACACTTTTAGGATCTTAACTAAACCTTCAGGTGGAGAGCTGCAATGTCTTTTTCCAAAGAATGTTCATTTGTGTGTGTGTCTGTTAAAAAGTAAACAAACCTCGACTTGATTTTACTAATAAAGAAAAAGAGACTCTAGGATCGTCTCACCCAACAGATGTGCAAGACTTAAACAAATGTGTGGTTTCTTGCCACCAAAGTGAGAGCTGTGAGTCACTCGCTGTTTGGTGTGTACTCTATGTTACATGTTGAGGCGCTGGCACCCCGCTGTGCTCCACCTGCATAAACCCAGCATGTTAGCTCTGTTTTCCGTTCTGGGGAGTGAGGCTCTCCCAGGGGCAGATGATCTCCTCGGGACGCATTAGTCTTCCAGAGGGAGGCCGGTTGTCCTCCTCCTCGTCCTCTGACTCGATGGGGTAGATCCGGCATTCCGGAGGAATGTCTACTCTGATCTGGAAAAAACTGGGAAATAAATTGTTGAATATTAATCAGAAAGTATTGCATATTGCTTAATAGTAATAAAAAAATCATTTAAAACAAATTTTTTGTTGTTTTAGTGTTTAGCCCTCTCTAATTTTAGTCATTATTTACAGCAGTTTGTCCACTGAAGAAGACTAAAACGTTTTGTGTTCTATACTAACCTAACAGCTTTTATATTTTTTATTAAAAGTTAAACTTAAATGGGATGACAATAAAAAATATGCTTTACCAACATTTCAAGTCTATTCAAATATGATAAATGTTGCTGGAAGATGCAAAAAAATAAATGTAATCAAAGTAAAATGGCTAACTCTGTTATTATTAAGTTAAATCAAAAAATTAGATAGAAATTAAATATCAATTAACTAAAATTAGATTATAGAATTAAATAAAACATCATACATGATAAATCCATGTTTCATTGGTTTCTCTGAATTATTTCAGTTGCAAAAAATTTACATTTTAAATAAATTGCATTAAAGAGCGATTTGAATTGTTTGTAAACCTAAATATTGTCATCTAATCATTTTTGCGGTCAAACTAATACTATAACCTTAATGGGATGATAAACATTTAGATTTTTTTGGTTTGTTTTTTGAAAGGAATAAGTATAAAATGTTAAGATATTTCTTTATTTTTTTTTTACTCTTACAGTATTTTTTTTGACCTAATCTGACATTTTAATGTTTAAGAAAAGCTTAATTGAACAGATTATTTGGTCTTAGATGCATGAGTGAATTCAAATGAATTTTATAAAATAAAAGTATAAATGATAAATTATGTTGTAGAAAAAAATGTATGTTTTCGGCATACATTTTTTATACAGGAAAAAAAATTTCCTGTCTGTAGTTTACAACATTACACAATATTTTCACTATTTTAATCACTATTTGTTTGAGGATACTTTTTTTTTCTATCAACATTGAAGCAAATTAAATGGTTTTCTTTCCCACTTATGAAATTCTGATTACTTTGAATGCACAGTGGAGAATTCACCAAAATGAGTTATGAATTTATTTAATAAAAATCCAATTAAAGGAGAAACTCTGAGCTTCTGAGTGACAGTCAGAGGTGTTTTGGTGACATACTTGCCGATCCTCCTGGAGGGCGCCTGACTGGGTTCATCAGGGCTGATGGGCTGAATGCGGCTGCTCGTCCCTGCAGCTGCGTGACATTTAGGCGACAAGCTGGCAAACATGGCAGAGGGGCTGCAGCCGCGCTTCAGCAGGCGGCGCAGAGACGAGGCCACGCGAGACTTGGGCGCGTTTCCCCCTGCAGGGGCCGGGGCCTCCGTGTTCCTGTCTCCTTCTCCGTCGCTGGTCTCCGGTCGGCGCTCGGAGGCCGAGGTGCTGTCTAAAGCCACGCTGATGGGGGACGGGCAGGCTGGGGAGCGGGTCAGGAAGGGCAGAGGGGACGAGGCGTTGGCTAAGGTGGTGTCAGTGATGCCAGAGTACACGGCAAGGTGGGGGACAGGGGTGGTGAAGCGGCACAGCTGTAAGATCAAGTGGCAAGGAACACAAGTCAGAGATCAACCAAATTATAATGATTTTCAACTAGAGAGAAGCTCTCAAGAATAGATGTAATAAATAGAATAAAAAGTTGATAATATCTGTCTAGATGATGTGGAATTGTGTGGAAATACAATAAATTAAAAAAAAAAGAAAAATAAACCTTTTTTGTTATTGATTTAAAAAAAACATACAAAAAGAAAAAGAAAGAAATTGTATTTTTTCTAACAATTTGGTCCAATAAAACCACTTTACCTGTCTGATCAAACTTGTCTTTTACAGCATGGAGGTTAACTCAAAACGTCGTTTTTCTACAAATAATCCTCCTATGTGCAGCATAGCAGTGTTTGTTACAAATCTAATTTAAGAAATTTAGATTGAAAGCTCAGAAAAAACACCAGTTTAGAATTATAAACATTTCTATTGTCCCATTAAGATGAAACTGATAAATAAACATTAATATTACACTGATTAATAAGAATTTCAGTCATGAAACTGAGATAAAAAGTGCAGCTGAAATTAGGTTTGGTTTACCTAATTTCACATTAATCAATTCTGTCATTTTCCATTGAAATTTCAAGTGTTTGACATTTGAATGTAGCACAGAAATAAGGAAATCAGTCTTAGCTTAGCAGAAGATGAGGAAGTAAAATGTGAGCACTAACATGAGAGAAATAATCTGATAAAGAGATGATATCATCAACACAGAGCAGGTTGAATGACTCACAAAGATGAGGAAGACAAACCAGAATAGTTATGGAGTCCTGACCCAAAACACATAAAGATCCCCTGCTGTTTTCATTCATGAGGAAAATCATTTGGAGTGTGGGAAATTTGGATTAGAATTTTAAAAAATAAATACGATCCTCAATTCAAAAAATATACACAAATTCAACATTGTACAATATCTTACATTAATTGATATGAATTCTTAAAATTAGGAGTTGTTTTTTATTTAGTGTCACAGTAGAAAGCATTATTTTATTTTGGTGAACAAAAATAGTGTTTGAAATGTAACTGTAAGGGCCACTGCATCAAAAAATAGACAGAAAAATTCAGTTTTACAGGAAATTGAAATGTTTTTAATAAAATCCACAAATAAATTTCACAGTATCATTTTTTAAATGAATAAAAGATAGTATCAGCCATAATATTTTAGATGATTTGGTAAGTTTTTCTCACAATAATGTTAGTTTAGGATGCAAAAATATTGACTTGAATGTTCTGGCCCTTCTACTGCCCCTGATTGATGATGAACCACAGGACAGAAAAAAACATGGACCAAGTTATATATGATGGGTTTGGATCAGACTAATGAGAAAAATGCATGGATCAAATCTAATACAAATGGCTATTTATGGGTAAAAGTAGTTGTTTACTTATATTGTATCCTTTTATTTGTCTGTTACATTTTTGTTTTGCTGAATGTTTGTATGTGATCCCATTTAAGTAAAATAAAAACAAATTAAAACATCTTTTTTTGTTTTGACATGAATTTTTTTAACTGTTTATATTTAAAAAAAAAGTTTTCTAAATTAAAATCTATAGGTATTAACATTGTATCTTTATCTTTTTACCTTATTCATAAAATAAATACATGATTTTGAGGTTGAAAAAATACAAATTTAAACTGCAATATCTGTAAATCTTTCCAAAAATTAACCAATCTGCATTTAAAATGCACCAAAAACAATTTTATATTATTTAACTAACATGCAATAACAAATACACACAAACTGATATCACATTACTAGGTAAAAAAATAAAATAAAAGATAGATTGTTCAAACCTAAACAATTTCATGTGAGACGATATTTGACAAAAATCAAGACACAAGTAAACACAAACAGATAAACATGAAGACGTTTCTTTTTTTTTATCATTTATTAAAGTATGAGGGATGACAAAGAAAAACACAGAAAGCAGCTGAGATGACAACGACACATACTTCATAAAGAAACAGGTGACACACAAACGGTTACAGCTTTCATGGAAATCGATGGAGCAGACTTTAAATTGCCTTCAGCAACCAGCACGGCGGGAACGCTGCGGAACATTATTTTGTGCTCAGAATTCTGCTGTAGCCTCACATTTAGGTTCAGGTCTGATAAAAATCTAACAAACCTGTGTATTTTTGTTCAAATTTTGTAAGACTTCTAACACAACAAACAGAAAATTAAATGGATTTTGTAGTAAATTTATATTTTAATAAAACAAATAAATATTTCTAAACATTTAAAGCAATTTGCATCAAGCTGTGATTATAATGCTAATTTTAAAAGCATTAGTTTAACAGCACCTTTAAACCTTCCATAGAGTCTCACAACATTTTTGGGAGCTTTTAAGGCTAAAGCAAATATTAAACAAATTAAATAAATAAATCTAGGTTCAAACTATTTTATGAATGTGAAATAGGCAAAAAAAAAAAAAAATTCTGGTAAATCCTGATCATTTCGTAATATATTCCTGTTCATTTGTTTGGAGGACGAGGCGGCACCTCCTTGCCCTGCTTGCTGAGTTTGCTCATGACCTGTGTGATGTCAACGGGGGCATTGGCAGCCATCTTGGCCTTCTGCTCCTGCTCCTGCTGCCGAATGATGATGGGACTGAGGCTGGGCCGTCTGTTCCTGGCATTCTGCTCCAACTGGGACACGCTGAGAAGGGAGGAGCGCATACGGGAGCATTAGACGAACAAAACGGGGAGACATGCATGCAGCTGTTGCAGAAAGGCAGGTGAGAGAATGTAGTATGACGTTGATCTCTAACCTGAATCTGTGCTCGTCAGGACAAACGGCTTTTTTCACGGTGTCCTTAAAGACTGGAGATTTTAGGTAACGGCCATACGAGTCCTAAAAACATAATGAAATTCAATGAAAGAAGTTTAGGTAAAAGCGATTTACAACAAAAAAGAAAAAGGGAGATTTAGGTCAATTTAAAGTATATATAATTTATGCAAAATAGGCTACAGAGGTTTATTGTTTTTTGTCGGACAAATGTTAGGATAAAATAAAGTCCAGCAAGAAATGTTTTAACTGCTGGCCTGCAGTCTACATCAGAAGGTTTCAAACCAGCTGGATAAACCGGTTCCATCTTTCCAAGTAACCACACTGTTCTCTGATTGGTTGTGGTCCTTGATGGTGGGTGAAAGCGTGAATACTTCCTCATCTTAGTTAATTGTGTTTCATTTCTACGGTTTTCTCTAAATTCCAACATTTGAGCTTTTGTTTTGATCACTTTTACGTTGCATAGTTGCTGTACCCTGTTCCAAAGACCACAACCAGATGGAGGGGGACGGGGTCACGTCGATAGCCCAATTGACTGTATATGAGCACTGGAATAAGTGAGTGTTATGTCACTCATAGTTTACTTCCGGCTCCAACCGAATGAAATCACTTAAGTCTGAATTTTTCCGCGATATTAACGCTGGAATGTTGGAGCCAGACGACGTCAGTAAGCAGTAATTGAGTCAACGTTTCCATGGCAACCCCCCTCACCATTCAGGAGAGAGCTTTTTAGAGGGCACATCACGTTTGATGTGAAACCAAGTTTCTTCATTGAGGCATCTGATTGGTCAGTTCATAACTTGAATAAGTTGCGCTAAAAAAAAAATCACCAAAAAACGAGGATTAGCAAGAACATGTTAACTATAGAAAAGACTATGGGATTTAGGCTTCTTGGAACCAGTGGGTACTTCCTGTTTGTAACACCAGGGGAAGGGGTTACTCAGTCCAGTTCTCATATACAGTCATGAGAAAGACCAACCCACAGTAATGAAAAAAATAGCTGACAGTAGTTTGTCAATACAGCTGTAAAACCTGAGGAGGACTCTAGATCAGCAGTCCAAACACAGATGTACCACATGTTGCAGTTCCTCAAATAACCACTGGAGACAGGTGTCAGTGGAGAGCAATTCTCTTTGACTCCTATGTTAAAAAGTCAGATTTAGCATCAAAATAAACTTGTGTTCACCCTGGTGTCAATAACTGAAGTTTATTGCTTTATTTTGTATTCATAACATCTCCGGAACCGACATGTCCGTCTTTTTGTGACCACTGTTTACTCACTTACTGATGGTAATGTACAGCAGGATTATTATCAAAGAACAAATTCTGAAATGAATCTTAGCTTCTGTGCTCATTGGGGCTAAAAAGTCACCAGATTGGAAAATTTGGGATTCTTTGGATTTGGAGGTGCACAGTGGATGAGCAGCCAACAAATCTACAGTATCTACATGATAGTAACATATTAACAAGGAACAAAATCTAAGGTATATTTCCCAGAAATTTGATGGAAAAAAACTATAAGGAGTGAAAACAGTTCCAGAGTCAAAAGGGATTCCAAAGATCTTTTTGTGACATAATAAAACATATTTAAAACATTTTAAAAAATATAAAAGCAAATTAATTTAAAGCAAAGTTGAGAAAATAGACAATAAGGGAAAACATGATATGTAAATTCACTTTTAGAGTCTCTGATGGAATGATACCTATAGCTTCAAATAAAACCTGTTAAGTTTTGCAAAAAAAAATCCTAATTTAATCACAAAAAATAAACGAACTTTAGAAGAATGCAACTGTGAATTTTCGACTGGTCTCTGGTGCATTCACTGACCTTCTTCATGAGCATGTAGATATGAGTTTGAGCTGCATCCAGAACATATCTGTGTGGGTGTTTCAGCCCCTTCACTGTGATCTCCATGGTCTTCCCATCAATGTTGATCCACCGTGGAGCGCCGCGAGCCAGGAACGTCCTGACATGAGTAAAAAATATACAAACATTTGAAGTCATTTTAATGTAGTCAACAGTTTAGGATTACAAAATAAAACTTTCCATGATGATTTTAGCTTATTTTTTCCTACAAAATGTTAGTTTTTTCTAAAATATTTTGTTATCAGAGCAATTTATAGATTTTAGAAACCAGAAGAAAATTTACCCAAAGAATAAAACCTGCACTTACATTGGGTTATTTATTTTAAACATGGTTAATCTGCATTTTTAGTTCATTTTAAATCAGTTTTTACTTGTAAATCTGCTCAGCCTTCTCCTTCATTGTTGCAGCTGTTCCCCACTTCAGATCCTCACAGCTTTCCCAGAATGCCAAGTTCTCACCTGAATCAACATCCCAAACATGAGAACGATTTAAATAAAATTAATACAAAGTTTTCACAAAGGTAAAATTTTTTCTTTTCATTTGAAAAAAGGATTATATCCATTAGCTTGATGAAACCAGTGTACCGCTAAACTCCTTCTTTAGGAAGAGTCTGAAATCATCTCGTCCTCGAGGGTCTGCGAGCAGCTCGCTAAAGCTGAAGGTCCACCTCTCCACGCGCATCTTCGTAGGTATTTCCACACTGACACACAAACAAACCACCACAGTATTCAATACTTTAAACTGCAGGCCAACATTTGTGCGGTAAATGTTTGGATGAGAGCCTCACTTTGGCATGTTGAGGTTCCAGTATGTGTTGTCGTCGGTGAGCCAGGGGTTACTTGGGAGACATTTGGAGAGGAAAGGGTCGTGACCGGTATACGTGGCACAGTACTTTACCAATCTGCAAAAAGAGGAAGAGGACAGCATTATTAGAATTATGCTAATATGCAATTTTCTCACAGTAGGTGGGGTTTCATAGACTACATAACTCTATGTTGCAAAATTTTCTTTAAGAGTCCTACTAGTTGGATGGAATTTTATTTTCCAACATTAAAAATAAAATTAAAAAAAACAAAAAAATATATGTTTAAAACCAAAAAGTGACTAAATGTGATTTATGTCAGAGAACTACAACAACAATTAAGCGTTGAACCTACTAGAAATCCCCTTAACATCTGCATGTGGGATCAAAATCCTTAGCAAACCTCCCACACTAAGAAAAGGGGCTCCACAGGGCAGTGTTCTGAGCCCTCTGCTTTATAAATTGATTGACTACATAACTACAAGATTCAATTTGATGCCTTTGTGGTTGGACTCCTCAGGTTGACATCCAAACTTTACGTGTCAAAAGTAAAGGTAATTTCCGACCGAACAGCAAACAAAATAACTTGTTTTTGACTTCTGAAAGAGTTTGAAACAGCCCCAGTCTGTTTTAAATAAACACAGATGGTCTCTGCTTCTGCTTTCTTGGCTTTCCCATCACCTCTAATTGAGCACTAATATCAAATATGACGGTATGAGTTTATTTAAAATGCAGAAACAATGTTTGTTTCTTTTAGCTGTATAACAGCATCTTTGTTTTCTTGGAGACATAAAAGTCTTTTAAAGTTCTTTAGAAGTCTACTTATGTACCAATATTGTGCTTTATGCACACTTCTGAGTTAATACTTCCTAAATTAAAACATTTCAGACAATAAAAATGAAGGAAAAATGTTGCCTGTTTTTATTTAAGCTGAATATTGTTAAAAAGAATCACCTAGTAAAACATTGTAAATAATCGTGATTAATCCCAATCCAAAAGTGTGATAAATCTGATTAATTGATTGACAGACCTAGTTTACATAGACTTTTAATTGGAAGTGACTGCTGGTGTGACCCGAGCTTAAGAGGTGCTATGTAAGTATATGGCATTTACCATTTAAGATTCCAAATGTAATGTTTTTCTGTCAAATGTGAAAAGTCCCCTTATGATAATTATTTTATATTTAAAAAAACTTTCCCCTTAGTGTTCTAATTATTATCATTAATTTTTAAACCAAAATCCCACAAAATGTCTTAAAAAAGGCAAAGAATAGAAGGCTCATTAATTCAAACAGAACCTGTCTGTCACAGTTTTATTGACAAAGATTTAAAGGGAGAAATACTCGGAAATGCAAAAACAAAGTTATTTCTTAGAAATTACATTCTATTTCATTGAAAGAAATGCCAAACATAAGTCTTAAAAACTTAAAAAAGTGTGATTTTTATCAGAGGGGAACCTTAAAAAAAGAGATTAAATGAGGGACTTGCTTACGCGCCAATGGACACGGATGACTTCACTCTAGGCCTCATGATGGACTGTTGGGTAAAGATCATCTGGAGGAAGCATGATCAGAGACCAGCTTAAATAAAGATTCAAACAGAAGTTGGCTTAAAAACTATGAAGCTGACTTACAATTCGCTCATAATAGTCGGGGGTTTTTGTCTGCAAGGAGAAAAAGAATACATCAATTAAAGTCTTATGATTCACTTTTCAGATTATGATTGTATTTTTTTTTTTTTTAGAAAACATTTAGTTGTAGAATAAACCCTTAAGAGGATATGCCTGCAAGAGAGGGGAAAAGACACAAAAGAAAAAATTCATCCTTCTTAATGAGCATAAGCCGATTGACAGGAATTATGTTCATACAGTCCATGCAGACACTCACCTGTTACCTCCTCCACGTTTGGATCTGCTCGCCGCTCCAGCCCGTAGTCCATGGCGCTTACCGTCCCCGGCTACAGTCCGACACAAAACCACAGTTAGGCAATGTGTGTTTTCTGGAGCGCTAATTACCCGACCGCTCTTTGATGCTATTCATCAGCTGATTATGTGTCAGTTTTTTCAGCCGCACACACAAGAGGATTAGTCACCCGAGTTGAATGGGACTCACACCTTTCAGGTAATTAGGCTGTTTAAAGCAGACACTTTAGCACAAATATGACAAACCGGCATCGCATTAAGGGGCTATTGGAGCGCGCATAGTTCAGGTGAGCAGATCTGTTTTGTCAGGTGAAATATTTGAATGCTTTCTTAATTTCTGTGAGGAGGTGTAATTCATTCTGACCTCTCAGGGGGGTGCAAACGTCTTCATAAGAAATGCCTGTGGCTGCAGCTCAGTATGAACATCTTATCAGCTTAATATTGTGGTCTCGCTCTGTCTGTCCTACTTTCCTTCTCCATCCTTTATCCTGTGAAACGTTTTCATGAGTTAGTTTTTTTTTTTTTGCGTTGTGTCTTTAAAGTTACACAAAGCCTGTTTAAACATGGGTGTAGCTGAGCCAGTGCAGTTCATTAACTAACCAACCAACAGGGAGTTGGTTACACCAGTAAGTAACTTTATAATAAACTGGCAAATGTATATGATTTTATGGTGTAAAATTTGATTTTTTTTTTATTTTTATTTTGATTAACAAAATTAAAGGAAGATCCTGCCATCACGATATATAGATTAAGAGATCTAAAAACGAAATGCTTTCACTGCATTATTAATTGTTCAAATACTTTAAAATGTTTTCCTATCTGGATAATTTTAATACCACCAACAGTCTCTCTGCAATACATCTCAATAGATGTTAAAACAGTTTTATTCTTGTCCCTGTTATTAATATTAGAACAAATTTTCATTTAAAATATCCCTTTTGTTGTTTTTGCAATGCTTAAAGAAGCTTGTATTTATGATTTCCTAATCTTTGACAATAATGAGACTAATCGCTCAAAAATTTGGGGGTAATCGGTTTGCCCTCCCTTGTTCCCCCGTAGCTCCACCCTTTGTTTGTTTTTTTGATAAAAATAGTAAAAAGAGCAAAAAAATGTGGGTGTTTGACTCACTGATGACAGTTACTGTACATGTTCAGATGTTAAGCAACATGTACAGCAACAACTGTCAGTCTGGTTTGTCCTGTTTATTAGTTCATTTATAAAAATGCAAAGAGTTTTTGTAGAAAGTTGAAACTTTTGATGAATCCCTCGGACATTCATTTAACCAAGTAGATCACATGACCACAACTGGCATGAATGTATTTACAGTCAGATGACCTTTTCTGTAGATCATCCCTGTTACTTGTGATTTATTATGTGATGTTATTCCATGTATTATAACCTGATTGCTTGAAATAAACCATTTCGTTCATTCATTCATTCATTCATTCCATTTCATTCACTATCAGAGAATGAACACTTACACTTTATTCAATTCTCATTTAAAGCTTTGGTTAGTTTTTTTGTCAGCTCTTCGAGTCAAAACCAGACATGGAGATCTAATCGAGCTTCATTAATAAGCTACTTGAGAAATAAAATTGGATTCAGAAGTAATATAGATTTTAAGCAGCGTTAGAATGGCAAACTCGCAAATATGGCGTTTCCCCTGTCACTCCAATAATTTGTATTAAAATATTGTGAAAATTTTATAGAATGGATCTCTGGTTCAAGCTGACTGAAACTATATGAAATACGATATATACATATCAGGAAAGTTGGCGTAGTTAACATGGAACCTCCATTGCCAAGGAAATCCACAAAAATAACTTTTCCTGATTCATCTAAAAATTGGATAGACGTGTTTTTTTGCTATGGAGATAAAACCTATAAACGTTTTTTTTTATGCAGATCTGATCCGGCTGGCAGTAGTAAAGAGAGAGAGTGTGGGGTGTATGGCAACCCTTTTTATCATTACATCGATATAAGGCTGTTTTAAGCCCAATTAGAAATGCCAAAAGTACAACTAGTTAATAGTGACAGCAAAAAATGTGAACTGGTTAACTGGTAATGTGTTAAAATGTGCAATAGTTTTCTAGTGGATACTGCTTGTGCTTACTCGTTAACTAGTGACACTCTAAAAATACAACTATTTAACTAGTCACATACAATTATTCTACAGGTTCACTAGAAAAGGCTCCTATAAAGCTTACTAGTTAACTTGTGCAACCAAGATTACTAGTGATATGCAAAATTTTAAATAGTTGACAAATGAGACATATGTAAGTCTTGCGAGTTAACAGTTCACATTTTTTTTTTGTCACCAATTAACTAGTCACATGCAAACTACCAGTTCACTACTAAGGTTCCTGTAAAACTTACTCGTTAACTAGTAAGACCATAATCTTGAACTAGTTTACTAGTAAATGCAAAATTTTAACTAGTTTACTAGTGAGACGTGCATTTACATTTTTGCTGTCATTGGTTAACTAGGTGAACTTTTTGCATTACTAGTTGGACTTAAGACAGCCTGATATCAAGGATATCGATTAATTGATAAAAGTGCTTGCCACAGAACATGTATGTTTCTCAGCCAAAGCGGCGTCGGGTGAAGGCGAGGGCGGGGAGTGCCTGCAGCAGTACAGCTCTGCTTGCATGGTTCTTTGATAAAACAATGATTTAATCATGCAGAAAAAACATATTGTTTGATTTCTTTTCTTAAACTTTTGTTACTTTGACACTCACCGCAACTGAAAGTTAGAGTAAGCGTTTGAAAGTGCTTGAATTCAGAGCCTTACAGTACTAACACACATAAACCAAATTAATGGTAGCGCCATTAGCTGAGAAAACTGTAGCACCGTCTGCAGATGTGGTTAGTCGGGTGCCTGCTCTCATGAGACGCCTTAATTAGACATTTTTCTTCCTTTTCCAAGTATTTACAAATAAAAATGTCATTTTTTATTAATGTGTCAAGCAAAAACGTGGACCTTTTTGGTCAGTCTAAAACTCCACATCACGACACAACTGTCTCGACACAGCTCACTGCCCAGCATTCTCCCATGCAGTGTGAAATATTAATCAGTTTCGCCGTGCCCTTTTCCTCTGCCTGGACATATAATCATAATGAGGCATCATGGGTAGAGGTAATGAGATGCCCTGGGATGTTTGGAGGTGCCATACAGTGTGTTTTCAGGCTGTGTTCATAATGTAAATATGGACACTTGATGTGAATGTTCACATGTGTGAAAAACTTCTAAAAATAAAAGTTAGAGTGTGTTTGTTTCGCTGATATTTCGACTTTCTTCAGAAATAGAAATAGAAATGTTTGTGTTGGTTTTTACCGGAGGTCTGTGAACGACCCAGTATGCTCTCTCCTGACAGTCAAACACCACTCGGTCCGGTTTCTTCCTCTCTTTTGCAGCTCTAAACACAAACAAACAAGCACGATTGTAACACCATCATCACCTACAAAACGAGTGACATCACTGCCTTTCTCGCACACCCACCTGTACTGCTCCTTGGCTTGCATCACTATAAAATCCCATTTATGATTCATCCACTTGTGAAGGCGGTTGTACTGCTCCTGAGGATGCGAAACGCCACCTCTGTTAAAACTTACAAATGATTTTCTTGTCTTTGGCAGAAAAAAAAAAAGTCCTTTTACCTGTTCGTGTAGTTCCAGGATTCCCTTCTTTCGTATGTTTCTTTTTGCAAGATAGATCGCTTCAGTGGGGAAAAATCAAGGAAAAAGAAGGGGGGGTTCAGGGAATGTTGGAAGAAGGAGAGAAAATGCAGGTAAAAATCTCATCCTGCTCACCATAATCTGTATCCTCAACAGGCCACAGCTGTGTGGGCCAGAAATACGGCGTCTGAAATGACAGAAAACAGGGTCAATGGTTGCTCCAATTATGTTTGTCCATTAACTAGAGTTAAAAAAAAAGCAAAGCAAAATTAATGGGTTTGATTATAGAGATCAACAAAGGGGAAAGAAAAATGTAATTATCTTGTTTTTTCTGGTTTTTTTGTTTTTTTTTACTTGAGCTCAAAAAATAAAAACAAACCATTCATGTCAAAACAAATAAAAGGGCAAATTTATAATAGAGATCTGTTTTTTATTTAATTACTTTAGGTTAAGGTATAACTCTAGTCTACGACGGAGTATTAGGCCCAGTTTAAAAAAAATGAATAGATATTTAAATCTCGTAAATTTGAGAGAAACAAGTTGTAACCGTCAAAAATTCCAAGAACAAAGATGTATATTTATGACTTAAAAAGTTATAGGCTAAATTTGTTTGTTTTTTTTGCAAATTTACCTGTTTTAAAATAGTAAATTAATTACTTTCAAAGTCATTCCCAAAATGTATGATTTTTTTTTCCCCGTAAAATTACGTGCTTTAATTAAAGTCATAAATGTATTACTTTAATATTGTAAATTTACTGGGAAAAATGTATAAATTTACAAGAGAAAATTTGTAAATGTAAGACTTTTATCTCATAATCTTATTTTTCTTTTTTCAGTGGTCCTAATACTCTGTCGTACCGTTCGTAAGGACTCAATTAATTTGTGTTTAATAGACCAAAAACTGTGATGGCATTTTTTTTAGTCTAACTCACCAAAAACTGACTGCTTTCTGACTGCTTCAAAAATAAATTCAGAAGTTAATGAAGAATATAAAGTCCCACCTATTGTCAAGGTGTTCCCAATGCTCTTTTAATTATGTCTATGCAGTTCTTAGTCAAAATTTTTTTAATCTGTCATTTTCTACGTCATAGTTTTTGCAGAGTGACAGGAGTTCATCAGAAATTCGCCTCTGATTTTTGGACGGGACCGTTAGCGAATAAGCCTTCACGGATATCCCATCATACCTTTGTTTACACTCTCTCCCGCTAGCTTACAGCTCAACCCCATGCTAACGTTAGCAGTGCAACAAAAATGGTTCACAACATTGGAGCTATCTAGCTGTTACAGTTTTGAGTCAGATGCCCCGTCAGATAAGGAAAGTGAAGACATTAGTGGATCTGCAAGTAGATGCATCTGAATGGAGCAGAGGCTTTGACTCGCTGCGTCATAAAACAAATCTTTTTTAAGGGCATATTTGAATCCGCTTCTAATTCATCCTGATTTGAGTAACCTACTAAGACATACTGAGAAATGCATTTTTTATTTTAAAATATTTTATATATGTCCTCAGAAATGCTACAAGAACATGTTAAAATCACAATTTTCACTGGAATGGGCCTTTAAGGTTTTAATGTAAGATCATTTAGGGATTTCTATTTTTTCTGCTATATAATTTAGAAGTAAAGGAGACGACTCTTCCGCTAAGAGTAACTCAATCAACTCCAAAAATCAATAAGAAAATCCATGAGAACGCGTCACTCCTGCTCTTTTTAGCAAGGAATACACCGTGTCACTGAACACCCCCATGACTAAAACAGTCAGAAAGACCAATCACAATATTTAAACATTTTCTAGAGGTTTCGTCAAAGCTACGCCTAATTTCCACTGATTGGTTTTCAGAACATTTTTATTGATCCGCGGTGTTAGTTTCACATTTTTCATTGATCATTGTGGGTTTTCTTTCATTACCTAAGGGGGACACCAACAATGTCCATGTATGTCAATGTTTTTTTGAATAAAGGGTAGTGTACTAGGCATCCAGTAACATAAAAGTCTCCTGCAGAATCAGCATTCATATTTTAATGGAAAATACCAGACTACAGAAGGACTCGCAAGCTATATTAGCTACAAAGTGGATCATCTTTACAAGATTGACCACTTGTAAAAGTTGAATAAAAATTTACAGAATATTCATCAAATTAAAGATCAAATTGCTGCAGTAGTTTACTGAAAAAAATCTAATAATAATAATACATTGCAAAAGAAAAGTTAAAGTATGATTGATTAATGGGTAAAATGTTTGTAATGATAACATTTTAAGAAAACAATGTAGGCAGTTTTAGAACCTGGAGAGCAGATTTGCTCCTTTAAAGACCCACTCTGATGAAAATTGTGTTTTTAACATGTTCTAGTGGTATTTTTCTGAAGATGGGAGACATATAGGAAGAAAATTAAGCTCAAAATTGCATTTCTGGGTATTTTTGAATTCAAATCCTTGTGAATGAGGACCAGATGAACAAAATGCCAAATGAAAAAGAGCATTGAGAGTATGCCAGGTGGGCCACAAGCTCCCTGCCCTCAAAATCTCAGCAATAGGGATGGGAAGGGGGAAGGGGGATGGGGTTGCTCCGTGTCATCACTCCCACCCACAACTCAGAGGCAAATTTTGAATGAACTCCTGCCGCTCTGCAGAAACTATGTCCCAGAAAGCAACACAAGTTTTTTTTTATTTTGACTAAAACAGTATAATAATAATTATAATAAACACTTTTAAAAGAACTCAAAGGATGATTCGAGTTGATCTTTAAAGTTACTTCGTCTTTTTTCTGCACAAACTGTCACATTTTAGGTGAGATTTAACACAAATCCTTGTCTTTACGTGTCGTTTCTTACCTGAAAGCGATACAGGGATGCATCTGGTTTGATCAACAAGCGTTTGTGGTCTTGTAGAGGGTAGATGTATCCTAATGCCACCAGCAGAGAACCCAAATTCTTCGCCTCTAAAAATAGAAATGAACGAGATTCAAGCAGTGGTATTTATGAAGCCCTTTACCAAAAAGAAAAGCTTAAAAAATTATGTAAAAGTCACTTCCATTAACTCTCACCTTGTGCATCAATTTGGAATCTGTCTGCTAACCAAGCAATTATGTCTTCACCTGAAGGAGACAAAGACACATCAGTCTGAGGGGTGTATTTTTAGTGTGTGTTTTTGGTTTGAAAAATCAAATAGTTGATGTGGGAGGAGAGGTGGAGACAAAAGAGGAGGTGGGAGAAGTTACAAACTCCTCATAGAGGGGAGGAATTATGTACGAGTATTCTCTCTTCTTCTTTTCCGCCACCTACTCTCTTCATCCCTTTTGTTTCTGTCTGTCGTTGTTTCCTCTCGCCAGCTCAGTCATCCTCCTCCTTCTTTACCTCCTACTTTTTTCCTCTAGCACTGAGTCTGAGCCCGTGGGGGTTGTCATGGAGATAAAATCTGTGGATCTCAAGTTTGAGCCCTTTGCTCTCGTACCCTCCCATGGAAAATTTGCAATCACTGGATTGGCGTCGGAATAAATCATGCACGACACGTGCGTTTGTTTTCGCCCGTTGACGGCGTCCTCCTTACCGGTGATAGCATGCGGTATGGTTGTTATGACCAGCCGCTGAGGCTGCGACTTGACTCCGGAGCAGGGATCCTGCATCTCCAGCAGCATCTTCTCTGCCTGTGGAGGAATAGGAGAACCGGTGAAAGAGGAGGAGAGAGGTCACCCTGCCAACAAGTTATTTTGACAACAGCATCAGATGGAGGAGGAGGATAACCAATTTTTCATGATGAAGGACACAAATAAAGAAAATACAGCTTTAAATTGCATTTCTAAGTATTTCTTTATTCAAATCATTGTGAACAAGGACCAGACGAAAGCTTCATGCTTTCCTCGTGCGAGCTGACATCTATCTCAAAATTGTACGACTGGATACCTCCAATATTGCTCGCCATTTTAGTTGCACTGCTAATGCTAGCTTGGGGTTGTGAGGGGCTAGTGGGATAGCAAGTAAACAGACTGATGTTGGGGAGTAAGGGCGGGCTCACTTCACGGCAACAGTCCAACCTACAACTAGTATACAACTAGAAACGATATCAGGGGTGGGCAAAATTTTTGGGCTATGAAGGGTTCTAAAACTTGGCAGATGGGCCGGACCAGGAGAAGATGCTTGAAGTGTTTTAGTAAGTAACTTCATATAAGAAATAAACAACATGGAATCTGGAAAAAAACATGCTTTTTTTAATATAAACCTGTGCTTTTTGTTCCTATTTTAGTAGCAATTGCACCAATTGGTTGATGTCTTAAAGGGAAAAAAAACACACTTGAAAAAACGTTGTGTTTCCTGTGTTGGAATGATTGGAAAAATGACTCAAAAAACACAAATGTGCATCAGAAAAGTCATCACAATAACTTTCTGCACCTACACACAAGTCAGTTTATTTGTGGAACACAATCTAAGGCACATGTCAAAGTCAAGGCCTGGGGGCCGGATCCAGCCTGCAGAGTAATTATGTCCGGCCCTCCAGATCATTTTATATTATCTTTATTAACGGTCCAATGTTATCTTGTAACATCCCAATTTTGACAGATTATATATTTTGCGGAGAGTAAAATATTGAAAGTTATATCAGGTTTGGCTTGATTTATTCAGGAATAATACACCTGTCTATTTTTACTCATATTTATGTTAAAAAAGTTACTTTTTAAAAGTTTAAAGGTTTTAACAATTTTGGGTTTTTTTATGTATTCATGTTTGGCCCACGACCTACTGTGTGTTTTGGATTTTGGCCCTCTGTGCGATTGAGTTTGACACAAATGGGAGAGATCAGAGTTACAGGGAAATTAAAACATTAATAGAGATTATCAATATAATTTATTCCAGTCTGGTGGGCCAGATTAAATGGTTTAACGGGCCATACGTGGCTGCAGTTTTCCTTCCCCTGAACTACTTCCTAGAAAACGACACAGGTTTTTTGATTTGGCTAAGAAAAACAATTGTATTTGAGATAATTGGATGATTAATTGAAATATGTTCCAGGGTCACATCTATTTTGGTGAGATTATAACAATATTCACTATAAAAGCATCACTATTCGTCTATTTTCTGTTTAGTAAAATACTGAAAAAGTTACATGGAGATCCTATTTATGAGTAAATATTATAAATCTGTCAGCAATCTGGCAGTAGTGGAGGATTTACTCGTCAAACGTAACATCTCTGAGTTTAGTTTAGAACATTATTTTGCATCAGAAACTGCTGAGAGGCGGCATGGTATCCCCTGATCTCACAGCTTTTCTTTAGCTTGCGTGGGCAGTTTGAAATGAGTCACCCCCCACTCCCCCTTCCCATGTAAACAACATCATTATCATACCTGATCGCACAGCAAGATTATCCGCAACGCGTAATTCTACCAGAAAGCAAGAAATCCCATGCACCAATGCAAAAAATAAAATGAAACAAAATAAAGTGTGTGTCATAGAAACAGAAAGTGTCCTCAGTTGACTCTCTGGGCTGTTTGAAGTGGCTTCCTACTTTGAAGTCATCCTGGAGAGGCTATAAACCCCTGGCTGAGCTAGAGCAAAGTGTGCTCTCATGGAGTCAAAGTTTCTGAAGGGGCGAGCTTGCCGCAAATTTCTCCTGCAGAGCGTTCATCTGCGATCATCAATCGAGTACAAAGAAATGAGCCTGAAGCATTTCATTTGTCACTTATGTGCTACTAATTATTATTACATCTGAAAAGCACAAAGCCCCATCCTGAGTGAATTTTGAAATGCGAGATGACAAATCGTCTGCATTTCGATAACAAGAGGAGAATAATGTGTAAAATGTGCAGTGCTTGGATTAACCAGCAGCTGCTTAGTATAGATGGGAGCTCTTATACTGATCCAGACTTAATGCCTATTAAACTAAATGACCTTATCAATGTGCAAAGGTTAATACAACGCTTGCACACTGGATAAAATAAAAAAATAAAAGTGTTTTGAATTACTTTTATTTTTTTAAGCCTATTTTATACTTTTTAAACATCAAAACAACATCAAGTTATGAATGCATCATTTAACTAGAGCAGCTCTTAAATTATTTGATGAGATATTATACTGTATTAATATAATTTATGTGAGATTTGTGGCTTTAAAACACATTTTTTGCATGAAAAATATTATTAAAGCACCAAATCAGGAGTCATCTATAATTTTTTGGCATAGTTTTTCTTCTTTTCTTTTTTTTTAATAAGCATCGATTAATAACATTTTTTTTTTAATGCTGTCACAAATGTTTTGATATTTTGTCTTTATTTGGTGCGTCTTAGAGCAGGAGGAAGAGCATAGCTGTGATTTTTTTTTTCTAATTTATTTATTATTTTTAATGTTTTATAACCTACCTTCTTGAGGCACGCCATCCGTGGTCGGTACCTCTGTCCATGGTCCCGGAGAGCATTTTTAATGGTCATGTTGTTGACGTTCGGCTCCCTGAAACATGTACCACCGCTGTCTCCCGCGAGCCCGGTGTTATGTGGGGATGCTTGAAGGGAATCGCAATAATCGATGGTGATGCTGCATTCAAGGTCTCATTAAGGAATCCGTTGAAACAAATACGGATTTGTTTATTTTTTGTATTACTGTACAGTTAATCATTTTCAGGTACACATAACTATTTAAGTAAATGAATAATATTTTGTCACATTTGAAAAAATATTAGACATACGAAATTATATTATGTAGTGATTTTGAAAGGAAACTAAATAGTTTAAATATATATATATATATTTAGTCTATATAACTATAAATAATTACAAAACAAAATTTCCCCAACATAGTTTGGACTTTAAAATCCACAGATTCTTTTCATTTTTAGCTCAAATTGATGACAACCCTTCAAAATTTTCGGAGATTAATTTGAAGACGGTTGTAAATCCGACAGTCTTTGAAGGCATCAAATCTGAAGCGTGAAAATAAACAGCCAATCAGAGCGCAGCTTTTTCTCATAGAGAAAATGTCTGACATCGATAGAAAATTGAAACCCACAACAGAGGGCGACATTGCATTATCTGTCAGTTCCATTTGCTTCGGATTTTTAAAAGCAGTTTTAGTTTTTTACATAAAAAAAATAAACTAAATTGTTCCTTAACTTTAAAAGTTGGCTTAACTATCTCAAATTACACGGTCTAAACTCTTTCGGAGAGTAATTTTCCAACTGTGAAGGGCATTATGTAAAATACAGCTTTATTTATAAATGTAATAAACACGATGTGTCTTAAAGCATTATTTTTTTTCCTATTATTAACCTAAAACAACGAAACACATACTTTTAGTAGTGATTTGTACAGCAAAGAGTACTGTAAAAAAAAACAAAAAAAAAAAAAAAGCGGTTATTCAGCAGCACTTCCTGAGTTCAGGGAAGGGGCTTGGTCGCGTACGCGCGCGCCTCGCGAGCGAGCATCAAATTAGCATCGATGAAGTTTGTGCGAACATGGCGGATTTCCTGCCGACCAGGTCTGTGTTAAAAGTTTGCCTACCCGTCTGCTTACTCAACAGCGGCGAGGTAGAGCAAATACGAAAGTCCAAGGAGATCGACAAAAACATTTCCCGGGAGAAAACGTACGTCAAGCGGCTGGTAAAGATCCTGCTGCTCGGCGCTGGCGAGAGCGGCAAGTCGACTTTCCTCAAACAAATGCGAATCATCCACGGCCAGGACTTCGACCAGCAAGCCCGACAGGAGTTCAAACCAACGATTTACAGCAATGTTATCAAAGGTAAGTTCGGCGGCTACTTTTTATGTGACAAAGTAGACTATATTGAGTTTATTTGGGTACAGAAACCCCCCCTAAAACGGTCAAATGCTAGGGAAAAGTTTGTTGTACTTAGCTAGTGAGAGGACACATAAACACTCCGCATCTGCTGTCGGCACACCCAACTGCCGGTTGACGGCTTTTTTTTCCTGCCTTTTGCTGTTAAGCCACACGGTTCCTGTTTTCAGATATCATTGCTTTGACTAAATTAACACATTTTCACGCCAAAGAAGACGAGGCGTCGTGTAGAAAAGCTAGAACTTGTTCCTGTTTGCCAACTAAAAACGACTTCGAGAAACAAGCTAGCCGAAGAAGTCCCTTTTCGATGCTATGCTAGTTTCGTTTTTCAATTTAAGTCGTCATTTCATCTAAATTAACAACTTTCGGTGATGTAGTGAATTTCCCAGTGACGTATCTAAACTTTCTGACGCTTTCCCTCTTAAAAACACATTTAAATTTGTGCTATTTCCACTAAACTAAACCCATTTACTCAACAGGGTCGTCAAATCTTACCATGTTTCAATTTTCCAGTTTATTTTTAAGCTTCACTTTGTAGCCCCGTAAAAAGTGCTAAGATAATCAAGCTTTCCTTCAGTTATCTGAACATGTCTTGTGTAACAGTCAAAGGGACACATCCAGTTCCTATATTTCCTTCATTACAGCTTGTTTATTTTACATTAATCTTTATTTGTTGCTATTTTTATCTGTTTAAACGGGTTTGAAAGGAAGAATATTCATAGGGGTTATTAGGTTATGGGTAATTTTTTTTGTTAAAATATGCTCTTGTTTGAACAGTTACCTACAAAAATAAGTACATGAAATAAAGATTGAATTTTTTGAAGGCTTTTTAAAGTTATAAACTTTATGTGTGACTTAGCACAAAAACTAATGGAAATTCATCAAAGCCGCTTTGTATTTTAAGTGCATACGAGGCTAAATATTGCACATATTAACCTAATCCTAACCCTTTCTTTGAGTTTGTGTGGCCAAGAAAAAAGTTTAGCACCAGCCACACATATTTAAAAAATTACAAGTTATCTTCTTTTTTAAAAAATGGCTTCCTCTCCAGGCATTCGTGTGCTGGTGGACGCCCGGGAGAAGCTGCACATCCCGTGGGGCGACCCAAACAACAAGGAGCACGGGGACAACCTGATGGCGTTCGACACCAGGTCGGCGAGGATGGCCAACGGTCAGCTGGAAACGTCCATCTTCCTGCAGTACCTGCCCTCCATCAGGGCCCTGTGGGCCGACTCCGGCATACAGAACGCCTACGACCGCCGCAGAGAGTTTCAGCTGGTATGTTGAAGGAAAAAGGCTCACAGATAATGATGCCCCAGTTTTTTCATGCAGGGTGCACTGATAAGAACTTCAGTGTGCCTCTGTCTATCAACAAATCTAATTTCAGTTTTTTGTATAAAAATGAAGAAAAAAAAAAAAAAACCTGTTAAGGTGGTTAGAAAATGGTAGCAGGACAAGAAAGTGAAACTGATCTTTATTTAATCTCTTTCCCGGCGCTCCGCGCCTTAGCTCTGATTTAGCGTTTCTGACGTTCTCTTTGCAGTCAGACATGTGATGAAGTCAACTTCCTGTTTATACCTCTCTCTGCTCCCTTTGCCTCGGCTGTCAGCATGCACGCTTCAGCTCTGTGGCATTTCCCACAGAGCTGCAGCTGTGGTCAAAAGTGTGCCCCCATGTCCTCTGATGGACCTTCCATTACTTTAGCAGCATATTTAACTTTAAAATGCTCATAGCAACACCGTTTTTTTCCACTTCCTTTTCCTATGTGGCTCTAAGTAGCTTTCAATAATGTGACCAGGGCAAGAAAATTACAATTTGTCCACGAGTCCCCCAAAGCCTGTTCTTGGCGAGGGGGGGTTGTTGGTTTCTCAGCTTGTTAGCGTGAATTGGTTTTGCAGACAGAAAGGGGAAGAAGTGGGATCAGAGCAAGAATGTTGATCTGCTGCTAAACTGCTTTATGCTTACAAACGGAGCCCAGGCTCTCCAGCTCAGCATTATTTGCACACAAACAGCATGAATGTCACCCACCTCATGTTACACAAGATCACACACGTGCAGTCCGCATGTGCACAGTAGATAGTAGCTTCTAATTTCATGTATCTGGTGCAAAGGTATTAAAAAGAAGAAAAAAATGGCTGTTATGCTTTTAATCTGGTTCAAGAAAAAATCTGAGTTTGATCTGCTTGATCTATGTTCCAAGTCTGCAAATTCAGTCATTTAGTTCCATCTCCAAACCTGTTAGGCTACGTTCACACCAGCCGTTTGACACACTTATTGTCAACAATGTTCACACTGGACAAGCAGGGAGGGGCTTCTTCTTTCTTCTTCTTCTTTTTTTTTTAACTGTTTATTAATGTATGTCTGCCACCCTACAATTGAAAGATGCAAAATGTCCAAGCGGTACAATTCTCATGAATCTTGCTCAACTTTTTCACAGTTCTTTTCCAATATATAAAAGACTTGGTGTCGTACGATTCCAGCTGGACACAAATAATTCATTTCTCTTCCATGATCAATTTTCAACCGGTTGGCACTTCCATGAATTAGAAAGGTCGCCATCCAAACGTCACTACTAAATTCAAGCCCCTGATTGGTCAAAGTTCAAGTAGTTAAACTTTCATTGGCCTCACGTTTTGTACGTAGAAACGTGCATAGCTACACGTGAATGTGAGAGTTTAAACATGGAAGTCTGAAACACACATTTTTAATATATTTTTCATTGAAAACGTAACTGAAGAAATGCAACGGAATAATCATGAAAGGCATAAAGAAAACACTTCTTTCTGCAAGGAAATCAGGTAAGCTGTTTACAATAACTACCAGAAAGCTACATAGTGTTGAGGCTCATTTTTAGGAAATATAAAACTAAGTTAAAAGTAAAATGTGCAAAAGGAAAGAGCTGTCCCAAATAGAGTAAATGTTGTCTCTCTCAAGGTCTATGTTCTATTCATGTCAGTTCATTGGGTTTATTTAAAAAGAAAAAAGGAACAAAAAAGTTTTGATTCAATAAATCTCTCTTGAAAATATGTTATAAATACTATTTTTATTTTTTTAGTTTTCTTTATAAATTTTTTTAATTTTGGTCAAGCGCTATAAAAGTTTTCATAGCGAGCGATTTATTTTTTAAATTACACCAATAATTGAATAGCTTAAATCATATTATAGACTTCAAAATTTAAAGTTGACTCAAAGTATTTTATCAGTGATGATCTCCAGTCAGAACTTTTGCTCCATCAACACTAGTGGTGTTATCTCTAAAGTAAATCAGTTTTAAACGCTAGTTTTCCTGTGCAACTCACTGGAGTGGGGTTGTTTTGTGCTGGAACTCGACAAAACAAAAGAAAATGAGCAAATATTGGCTCTAAAGGGTGAACGTTTATGTTTTATAATGGTAAAAAGGTTAATAGCTTATACTTATATATCGCTTTAGTCACAGGCCCATTCAAACACTGTTACCACCAGGAGCAATGTGGGGTTTAGTGTTTGGCCCAAAGACACTTCAACACATGGGTGGGCAGGGCGGGAGCTGAACCTGCGATCTTCTGGGCAACCGCTCTACCTCTTCACCACAGCCGCCCCATAAAACTAGTAAAAAGACAAACTGTTGCTACAATAAATGACAAATCAGTTTCAGACCCTCTGATTCTCCTCTGCAGATTTTCCACCAGTTCTGATGCTCTTTATCCAATTACCTGCAGACACAGAGATCCTGTTGATGTTATTCAAAGCCATCATCACCCTGCTTTCCGATTTAGCTTCTACCTTTCTCTCAAAGCGAGCTGTTTTATCAGCGTGAAGAATTGCTTTGAATCTAATTAGCTTGTGAGAGCTGAGACGAGTGTCTCGACACCTGAGATTCCCAGCCCTGCATGAGCGGGAATTAAACCGTGGATTTCTGTGCAGGTTTGTAAAGAATATGGCACTTGAAGTCCAGAAAATAGTTTTTTAGTTGTTCTCAGCAATCAGGATGTTTGGAGTTTCCATCTTCTTTGATTTATGAAATCACCTTTAGCTCATCTGAAACCACTTCAGCCGCAGAGTGCCGTATTAATAACCCACATTGCACTACCTACAATTGTCACACCACCTTAGTTACATAATGGGTTTTGGTTTTGAGTTTTTACGTTTTCTCAAAAGTCGTCAGGCCCAGTCATGCCTCATAATGAGCAGAGAACTCGCCGTGATTGCTCTTCTGGTTTCTCTTCTGCTTTTTTTGTGTGTAAATATTATATTTTGACGATATCAAAACCACCGACTTTCGTCCAGTTTCCCAACTCAAGCGAGACCAGAATTGTGACCAGAACTGAAATGAGCCTGACGGCGAGAGGCGGCTTGTCTTTCTCCAGCTCGAGCGGAGCAGGACGCCTTCCCGCTCCTCCCTTGTGTAATTTAAGCCGTTCACACACAGCGTCACGGGTTTTTCAGGTCAGGTTAGATTTTTTTTTAAAGAAATCTAAAGGTGAGAGCAGAAGCTTAGATTAGGAACTGTCTGCTACATGCTGCCCATAGACAGAATTCAACCAAACAATTGTCATCAACTTGGTTTTCTCTTTTTTTTTTTTTTTTTTTTGGACAAAGATGACAGATTTTTTTTTTTTTTTTTTGGTTCTAGTAGGACTCATTCTTTCACACGGAAACAGATAGAGGAATGCTCCTCTGTCCTGGCAGCCCCGTGTCTGGACTTGCACCGACTGTACAAAAGCGGATGGAAAAGGGAAGAGAAAACTCCTGCTCTTCCACACACGCTCACACAGCCACACTCTCCATGTAAATGACCCCCAAACATGTGGCCACTGCAGCGCCAATTATTTGCATCCCCTCGTTTTGAAAGAGAAAAACCGATTACTCCTGTTTGTGTGTCAATTTTCCCTCGTGGCGCCCGTTCCACCGCCAACAAGCGTCTTCTGCTGGATGTTGTAATGACTGGCGGCGAGGGCACCAGACACACAAACTGCATTGTTAGACATAAGATGACAGAAGGCTGTAAATGATGAAGAATTTAACCAGAATTGCTCCTCTGTCTCATTGCAGGGGGAGGCGGTGAAGTATTTCTTGGATAATCTGGATAAGCTGAGCGAGCCGGTAAGTTGTTTCTGCCTGTGCTCCTCGTTGCTAGATGTTTACTTGTCTAAGTTGAATAAAAAAAATTTAAAAAAATCTCAACATGTCGAGGCAATGGCATGTTGGCTGACATGAGAGGACGACACAATGCAGGATTATGTCTGAAGCTTCAATTAAGCAAACACATGTAAAAACAAAAAAACGGGTTGTGACAAAAAAGACTTTGGTTCATTTATAAGTTAAAAAAGATTTGATGGATAAAAAATGTATTTTGAAAATCTGAACATTTATTTAATCAGTTTGAATAAATAGGCTTTCATATTATAATCTTATTCATTTTTTAATCTTTACCCATTTTATCTCATTTTTGCCTGCAATTTCTCCCCGCTTAAGAGATTAGTTCTGAATTTATACCATGTCTAATGACCAAAAAGACTTTCTATTCTGTTAGGTTTAAAAAAAAAACACTATGAGAGAATGCAGGTAATAAAAAGCATTCGTATTGGCAGCTATTTTAATTGCCATAAAAACACAATGTTTTGCCACATAACCCAAATTAACCAACTTTTTTAAATGTGTTTTTTTAAGATTTAGAAAGTATAAATAATTCATATTTTATTCATGTATCAAAGAATCCAGTATTTAATTCTACTCCAGCCTCTTAGGTGCATTTTTCTTATGCAAAACCACACATTCATGCTTTTTTTCATCTCGCTAGAAAGAAAAAACTGTTAGTATAAAGATCAGGAAACTACTGATGTGAGTTTAAAGACACATTTTGATCTTTTTATAAGTCCTTTTTAAACGATAAGACTGGTATAAAGAAAATAATGCACAAAACTGCATCTCTGAGTATTTCTTTATTCAAATTGTTGTGAATCAGGAGCAGATGAAAAATGTTGTTTGAAAAGTGTGTATTTGTGATGTAGAAAATGCACCAGGCAGGCCACGAGCTTCTCCCCTCGAGCTCTGAGTAATGGGGAAGGGAAGGCTCCAAAAGTCCCGCCCACAACTCTGAGGCAAATCTTTAATGAACTGCTACCACTCGGCAGAAACTATGTCCTAGAAAACAACACAGGTTTTCTGACTTTGACTAAAAAATAGCACCATCATAATTAAAAGAGAACTGGAAGCGCTTTTCAAAATGGATCAAATGATTGGAGTGGGTCTTTAATGCAGTTTTTACAATAAAAGGATGAAACTATCGTTTTTTTAGTTTTAGGGATCAATAAGTGGTTTAAAGTAAATAAAGTAAATAAATAAATGTGAATAGAGGATTAGCGTTTGTACGTTTTCCTAAAATCTCCCACTTGTTGCCGGAACAGTTTCTCTGTGCTGATAGATTTAACGTCTTCTCCTCAGGATTACCTTCCCAGTCAGCAGGACATCCTGCTGGCCCGTAAACCCACCAAAGGCATTCACGAGTACGACTTTGAGATCAAGAATGTTCCCTTCAAGATGGTGGACGTCGGCGGGCAGCGGTCCGAGCGCAGGCGCTGGTTCGAGTGTTTCGACTCGGTGACCTCCATCCTCTTCCTCGTGTCTTCCTCTGAATACGATCAGGTAAAAAGCCGCCGCTGCTCTGCTTTGATTTCTCGTCTCATGAGCAGAAGGAAGGCCGGTCGATGATGATGATCTATTCCTAACGAGTTATAGATGCGCACACTCGTAATGTTTTATAGAAGACGCTGCATTATATATGGGCCTTTGATTGTTTAAGTAGAACTTTCTAGTTTAGGCCGCTCAGATGAACAAACTCAATCTGTCATGGGAAAAGTCAAATTTACTTTTGAAGTTTGATTTAAAAAAACACACCTATGGATTAAAATAGAGGATTTTTCTTCAATGTTATGGGCCTCACAGTATCTGAGAATTATCTAAATAATGTAGTTTAGGAACTATTACCCTCTGTGACCTTTATTTAGGAAAACTGAACCACAACATCAAAGCTGTGTTTGAAAAAAGTGAAGTAGCATCCAGACATTAGCATTGATGCTACAGAACTGCAGACAATTATAGAAGAGTCTGCAAGGTCATTTATTCTATAAATTTACAGTAAAAAATGCCTTTATGGAATATAAATTTAAGCAAAAAGAAATCTGTGCCGCACCTGGAGACACTTCAGCTGAACCCAATATCACTGAGATTTAGAAGTTCTGGTTTGCTGCCTCAGTGACACCAACAGGCCTCCTCTTTTCTAAAGAAATCTGCAAGAGCTGCATCTAAACAAACCACACAACCTCTGGAGCAACGTCCCTCAGGCTGAAGGGTCCAGAGAGGAGATGTTTGCTTCCTAAGAACTAAAACAAACCCGACATGCTAGCAGGAGCTGTTCAGAGGACTGGTTTAGTGGGACCATGTGGGCTTGTTTCGGAGCTGCTTCAAAGCCTCTTCTGTCTTCAGATCATAGATGAGGAGTGGTGATAGGTGAGCCGTACATTACCGGGGTATCTAAAACAAGATTTTACTAGTAGGGTGCTAGTTGGAACTTGTTCTACATGCATATTTAATGCACACGCTCAGACTTGGAACATTCGGTTCACGGGAATTTCTTTATTATCCACTTTAAAACAATCAGGAAAAAAATATTGATGTAAGTTCAAGGTTTTTTTTTTGGCAGTGGTTAATGTTTTGGATATATTTAAGTTATAATGTTTTAGTCAGCTGTAGTAACAGAGTACGGATATCCTGATCCAATCATGTGATCAAAAATCTGATCAACGCTTTATATTTCAATTTTATTAATCCATATGGTCCTCTAGAAGTCTGAATGTCATGAACGGATCACGACATGTTGCAGGAAAGCGCAGCAGAATACGGCAACAGTTCCAGCAGGAGGCTAAGAAAAACAGTACAGTCATGCTAGCAAGATGTTCACAGATTCAGACGTCCAGGATCAATAACTCTTTTAAAAACGCTTCAAACTGAGAGGTGTCACTATTAGCTTTGATTTTAGCTTGCTGTGCTGCACACAGTCAGCTGGGTAGTAGCTGCTAACTGTGCTAATTGCTAGCATTCTTATTTAACCCCTTAAGACTCGAGCTGTTTTTATATATACCTATTGGGGTAAATAAACCCAAAATGGGATGTCTTAAGAATCCCCCCCCCAGTACTAAGAGTGATTGAGCTGTGAATATCTTTCTAATGATACAAAACTATTTTTGTGCTCCTCCTGCTCAAACTAGTTCAGTATTCTGCTAATAAATTATCCTGATCTGTTCATGATATGCAGATCTGTAGTAGCATCTTATCTGTAAATATATAGCGCTCATCATGATAAAGACAATAAAATAAATATCCGATCCTTGATTGAGAATCAATGTCTGATTTTGATTGAATCTGAAACAATTTTTGATTACATAATTAGGCATGATTTCCGATTACATGATTGGATTAGGACATTCCTAGTACTTACTAATGCTACTAGGTTCACGCCAAGCATGTGTTTTGAACACGCTTTTTGCCCACACTGGGCAAGCAGGGAGGGGCTTCTTCTTCTTCTACTGTTTACTAGCACTTGTCCTCCACCTACAGTTGGAGATGGCTTGTTCCAAAATGTCAAAGCGGTGCAAATATTGCAATGCTAGTCCAGGTATTTTTCTTTCACAGCCCTATTTCAATATTCCAGTTGTGCACAAATCGCAATTATTCTCCTCCACGTTCAATTTTCAAATGGTTGTCGCTTCTGCAAATTAAAGGGAACACCATGCGTCTGCCACTAACAAATCTGAGTCCCTGATTGGTCAAAGTTGGACCTGGTTTAGTGGATGTGCATTATCTACGTAGAGCCCAAAATCAGTCTTGAGATTTTGCCTGCTTGTGAGAGTTTTGAGTGTGGAAGCGCAGAACGCGCATTTACATAGACTCTATTGAAAGTGGTCACATGAACACAGGTTGCTGAAGCCGGTGTGAACGTAACTTAACTTTTTTTTTTTCTTCGTCTAGGTCCTGATGGAGGACAGGCAGACCAACCGGCTTTGTGAATCCCTGAACATCTTTGAGACCATCGTCAACAACCGCGTCTTCGCCAACGTCTCCATCATCCTCTTCCTCAACAAGACAGACCTGCTAGAAGAGAAGGTGAAAACCGTTAAGCTCAAGGACTATTTTCCCGACTACGCCGGGCCGGAGCACAGCCTGCCAGACGTCCAGGGCTTCATGGTGGACTGCTTCCGCGCCAAGCGACGCGACAGCTCCCAGAAGCTCTTGTACCACCACTTCACCACGGCCATCAACACTGAGAACATCCGGCTGGTGTTCCGGGACGTCAAAGACACCATCCTCCACGACAACCTGAAGCAGCTCATGCTCCAATGACCCCTAAAAACCTGAGAAAGCAGAGGACTCGGCTAGAGACCAAACCTGTGACCAGCAGCAATCCTCTTCCGGCTGTTGTGTTTTGGTTTGTGCTCTCCTCTTTGAAGAGTTGGCCCTTTTGTTAGTTCAGGATCTAATTGGAGAACAAGTTGTGTAGGCAGAAAGAAGGCTGCTATGGATTTTGGATAACTTCCGTCATCTGTCCCGAGTTCTGCACATTACATTGTCGGAGCTTTTCAACTGACGAGGTGCCGGTGCCGACGCCAGCAGAAGACTGCTAAACTTCTACAAAGCCGGTGAAAAGTCAAGACGTACAACTTTTGTGAGGGGAAAAGTGCTTGCAAAATAGCAACAGTAAAGAAAAGGGCTATGTTTGAATAACATAAGGAAGGTTAAAGTGACTGCTCCAGAGTCGACTGGCCAGTTTGTGTTCCACTCCACAGTTTAATCTCCAGCATTTTCATTAATGTGGTTTTTAAACTCTGAATCTAGAAGTTTTTCTTTTTTTTTTTTTTAAGCCAGTTAATCACTTAAAAATGGCACATTTTGTTGTTTTCCCACTTGTTGCAACATTTTTTTTAAAGAATAAACAGTTATGTTGTCAGCATGGAGCCAAATTTTACCCAGCATACATCTGGCTCCAGCACCGCATCGCGAGAGACTTGTAAAAGAGGGCACAACCACACGACTGAACGCTTCTGTGTAATTACCTGATCACTGTTTAAAAGACGACTTCAGAAGTAACATTTATTTCTTTTTAAAGACTGGTAAACGGTTTAAGTTCCCTTAAATTTGTCCTTATTTCTGGTGGTTTTGGGGGTAACGATTACCTTCATTGACATTTTGGTTGTAAAAATAGTCATTGGCATCATTCTCAGGGTAGAATTAAACCAACAATAATACTGATAGAATTTTATTTTTGATTTGGCTGGCGTGACTCAGTCTGACGTTCACTCCGACAGCCGTTTGGCATCTAATGCTCCATCCTCCTCGAAGCTAGAAATTCCCTCTTGTCTTAATTCCCAACTGGATCTCTTACTAGGGATAGACCCCTCTTCTCCTCAATCACATTCCCGATCGAGGACATTAACGGACACCGTCTGTTAATAATTGCACATCAAAATTAGCTTGATTGTTTGAATATACTGTAGTCCTCTTTTGGTCATTTCTAACCCAACATGTGAGAGTATCTGTCAGCACTGAACTGTGACTCAAAGCATCTTTGAGACACCATTAAACATTTCCTTTCTGTTTTTACGTGTAATGTGCTATTGTGGATTTCCCTCTCAAATGTTTTGTGAATTTAGAAAAGTAATGTGATGAATAATAATAAAAGAAAAAAATTACTGGAGTTAAAAAATTCTGGTAGAATTATTTTTCTTCTTTGGGGCCAATTTTGGTTTAAGAAAAAAATTTCAGGCACTGCTAAAATTCTATTTCCTTTCAGATCGGCTCATGCTTTCGTCCAGATTGTTGGCGTCAACAGTCTGCATGTGCAGGTTTTGTTTTTTTTTTGCTTTAATTCCTGACTTTGTAAATACTGTAATCTGTTGCTATGTAATGTAAATACTTCTCAGGTTTGACTTCCTATATGTAAATTGTTGTAGAAAGTTTTTTTTTCTTTTTTTTGATCTTTCTCAAATCACTTTTTTCCAATGAAGATGGCTTTTGATGTAGATGGTATTTTGTGTCATTTTTCATCACTTTTTTTAAATTCACACCTCTAATCCTCAATAAAATACACTTTTCTAACAACTTAATGCCACTTTTTGTTGTACATTGTAAGATGTTTTTTTCATTTTTAGCAAAGCCACAAAGATCTTTTTTGGCAGGGACATGCCTATTTCTGGCACATTGACTAAAATAGAGAAAGGAAAATACTTGAAAATACAAATAATGCTTGAATGTTTGACATTTCAATAAAATATTAACTAATCAAAAAATAAAAGGAATCATATTTATGAAGATTTGACCTACATTTATTTAAAATAAAAATCATGTTT
Source organism: Oryzias javanicus (assembly GCA_003999625.1). NCBI lineage: Eukaryota > Metazoa > Chordata > Actinopteri > Beloniformes > Adrianichthyidae > Oryzias > Oryzias javanicus. The sequence continues at coordinate 16,505,888 of CM012455.1, read as the reverse complement.
TAGTTTTCTTTCAACACTGACTCTTAAACCTTTGCATTCATCGTTCAAATACGGATAAAATGTTAGACCAAACGGATGCGTTTTTAATGCGGTTTCAGCGTTGCCTTGAGTCACCAGGAGCGTGTTTGTTGGTAAATGTGGGGATTTACACCGAAACGGAAGTGGGCAGAAGTGAATAGTCTTATGGGACCACACCCACTGAGCATGCTCAAACCGCGTCCCAAACTCCTTTGCTGTGGGGAGGGAACATTCAAATGAATTTCTGAAAACAAAGCAAGCAAACTAAAAGTAACTAATAAAAAACATTTAATCTCTTCCTAATATATGCGTATATAATCGTAACTTTTTATTTTATTTTCTTCGGTATTTATAGTCAGGCTTATCACGCGTTACCTAAACGGGGTCCTTCTATTCTCACGTTTGCTGTTGTGATCTTCTTAACCCCATACGAAGAAACTTAACAGACTATCGTAACGCAACAGTTGGGGGGAAACAAGCAAAAAATGTGGACATTAATGGCACATTTAGTAACTTGAATTTGTTGCTTATTCTTTTCTGCTTAAAGTTTAGACAATGTCGTTTCCGGAACTATCGTTCGAACATTATAAAACATGAACTCTGGTAGGTGAACTTCAAAAATAACTTTGTCACCTAAAATGCAGCCAATAAAGCTTGTTCGAATTTAAAGAGGGAAAAATCGGTAAATATTATACATTTAATTAATTATACAGATATTTAATATATTTAAATTAGAAGTTTAATTCTTAAAATAAGAATATTATATCAGCATTAATGATTATTTATGGGTTTTTTTTATATTGAACATTTCATACTTCATTATTTAGCATATGATCCTTTTTTGCATTTTATTGTTTTGTCCTTAGTGTTGTCAATAAATATAAATAAGAAGTAAACAAACTTCTTTTAGCTAGGCTAAATTTTTAATATGGATGTTTTTTGGGGATTTTTGTAAAAAACAGAAACAACTACCTTGTTTTGAATCTACTTTGAAACTTGTTCACGTATTTCCCTTTTTTCTTCTTATTTAGCTTATGTGCCCTCTGAGATAGAAAGATTTGAAATCTCCACAAGATTTTTTTTTGTGTAAACAAATATTTGGGACGTGTTTAATTAATCATTTGCGTAATTCTTATAATTGTTAGTTAAACTTTAATGTATTTGCCCTGATATTGTTTTGTTTTCTCTTTTCACAGAAGTGTGTCCATTCTGTGGAAAAGCATTCAAAAGACTAAAGAGTCACCTGCCTCACTGCAAGGCATCGAAACGTTTGAAAACCCCTCCAGCCAATCAGGATGCCACAGAAAATCAGGCATCAGACTCTCCGCCGGCCTCGGCTCTGTCCAGATCAACTCCAAAGGGCAGGATGCCAACCCAGATGCCATCAGTGGCTACACATCTGCAGTCAGAGAGGATTAAAGAAGTCTCCTCATCAGAATCAGCTGATGTATTTTCTATATCCTCACGAGGATCTTCGGGTTCAGCTCCACCTCAAATGAAGAAACAAGCTGATCACATCAAGTCCTCAGCTCCACCTCAATCTTTCACAGCCTCAAAACCCAAAAAGAAGAGTCTGAGAGAATTAATAGAAGCTGCAAAGGTGGAGCATTTTACAAAGGGATCAATAGAAGAAGCTAAATCTCCCTCCAAAAAGTCAAGTGTCAGCGCAAAGACCAAAAGTATCAAAGCTGAAGACTCAATGAAAGGAGTGAGTGTTGCACTGGAATCTACAGAGCGTAAACCTAAAAGTGTCTCTAAAAAGAAGAAGTCAGCGCCGCACAAAGCTGACATTCTGAGCTCATTTATGAAGGAAAACCGCATGGAAAGCAAAGCCAGAGACAAGTTCTGGATGGATGGTGATGGGGAAATGGAGGATGTGAGCGAGATGCTCCTAAAACCAAGAAATGGTCACCAGGTGAAAGTTACCCTGCTGGACATGAAAGCCGCATTAGGCAGAGGTGATTCCCGCCGTGAGCCCAGCAAGATTTTACGCAACACTGATGCAGCTGACAATCAAAGGAGCGACAAAAGGCTTGACTCTGATCTCAATATGGCGCCGCTTCATCCGAAGAATCAAGAAGATGTCGAGAGCTTGACGAGAATCAAGCCGCTCAACCTGGTTCTAACAGAGTCCAAACAAACTGCTGTGATCCCTCTGAAAGAGGCTCCTCAGCAGTTACAAACCTTCCTCGCTACCCAGCAAGCTCCGCCCTCTCTGCTGACAGCTAGCTTGAACGAGGCTCAGAGGTTCCATCACCTACCAGACCTGCTCTCGATTCTTCACCCCATTTCCAGCCCTCTTCTTTACCCCCCTGCAGCACGGTCTTTGTGTGGGAGGGTGGAGGAGTTGCAGCTGAAAGTCTGGAAGCAAGACGCAGCTGAGAAGCAAGCGAAAGGTCAGTGATTCAGAGAGACGAGCACGGGTTTTTTTTTACGTTCAGGAAGACGAGGTTTAGTAGCTGTTTCTTCTGAACTGCAGGAGCCGTGACTCAGAGGACGCTTGGACAGGTGAGACTCCGAGAACTGCCCGAGTGGCTGGCCAGCAGAACACCCACTCACCCGAGAGATGTCATAGAAATGGTGCAAAAAGGTCAGAGTTCAACCATTTTTAAAACCTCTGTTGTCAAGCGAATCAAAAAAATTACTTTTACAGATTCTTCTAAAAATTGCTGAATCTATTTGTCACCACCAGGTAGCCAAAACATAAAATAGTTGCTTTGGAGATAAAACTAAAAGAAAGCCACCATTTTGATAAAAAAATTTTTTTTTTTTTTAAGAATTTGTCACATTGAGGTCAGACTAGAGTGGCAGGAAAGATGGGTGGGGGTGTGAAAGGGAGGCAGTGAGGGTGGGGGCAGTTCATACAATGCTGCTTGAGGTTTTATTTTTTTTAATATATCCTCTCAAAAATGTGGTTTTCAGGATAATTTTTTACATAAACCCCTTTGTATGGAAGCATTTTGGATTTTTGATACAGTTTCTTCTGTTGTTCCTTTTCCTGTTATATTTTTAAAGCTGCTGTAGTGCTAAAGTGTGCTCTCTTTTAAGGCTGGCAGTGGTACCACAGCAAATACATTGACGTGAAGAAGGGTGGAGTAGCTGGCGTAGGCATGTTGCTGGTGGGATACTGTGTTCTCAGCTACATCTGGAGCTACCCTCACATAAGTCAGTGCGAGCAGAACTTTCTATATGTACTTATTATAAAGGAGCAAATGGCTGTTTCCTTACCAAAATTGTGTTTGTTCTTCCAGAACTCAGTCGATGGAGGAAATACCACTGAAGGAGGTGTTTGACTCTGAAGAGACCAGCTTTATTCACATCCATTTAGCATGCTGTGAAGTTATGTTTAAGGGTTTTTCTTTGGCATGTATTTATATTTAGAAAAAGTATAATTTATGTAACTTGTAAACAATCAGTTTGAAAAATAAACTTATATTTGAAATTACTTGATCTTTAATTTACATTTAAAAAATAATAAGTTGGCCTCATTTTTATAATACAGTGCATTTGCAGCAGAGTTTTAAGTTTTATTAATGTTTTTCTGCAATTTTTGAGCCTCAAAACAAGAAAAAAAATTAATTGAGCTGCGGTTGTGTGGATTTTTTTATTTCAGAGGAAAATGGCAAAAGAAATGAGTTGAAATGCTGTAATCACAAATTAACACTTTTTGAATTATAAAAATGCCAAAAATTATCTCAAACTAAACTGTGTTTGCAGCAGGTGGTGGACGATTGCAGCAGGTTATCCTGCAGGTGTCGCTACATGAAGGTCAACTTTAGGAACACTAAATCACATTTAGACATTGATTTTCAAATAATTTCTGTTTTCATAAAGTAACAAATTCAGCAATAATCATCATAATAGGCTGTTAGCAATGAAAGCAACAGCTCAGGCAGGAGGTGGTGGAATAATGGAGTTGAAGTACTCAACATGTTTTTCATCTCTTACCTGTAGATGGTTTAAAAGTCAAAGCTGATTATTGTAGCTTAATATATGCATCCCCTGCAACCCCATGATAAAGCAGCCTTCACATCCCCTCAGTTCAATATAAGAATTTGGGGATATAATGAAGAAGATTCAACAAGTTTGGCCTGTGTGAGTGAATTTTTTTTTTTTTAGGGCAAACAAAAAAAAAGGTCAAAATAACTTTAAAAATTCAGAAAACAATTGTTGTTGGGTTATCTGGGGTTAAACTATAAATGCAACAATTCAGGTATTCTACTGTGTGAATGTTGACCTTTTAACCTTATAAATGTTTCCATAAGTTTAGTTAATATATTGTGAATAATCAATGATTTAACCTGTTACAAAGTGGTCAGTCAAGTCAGTTTTCAAGTAAAAAAAAATAAAAGGTATTACTACTGTCGTCCACTAGAGGCCACTGTTGGGCTATGTGACAGGAACTTCACCAGAAGTCCAGCTTCCATGAGAGCTCTCCTTTGGTTCTGGCATCCTGACTGGTAGAATAAAACTTTAGCTGCTGTTTGATTGTATCAGTTTGTGTGAAAAGCACGTTTTTAAATACTCCAGCGTTTTCATCCATATGTGGCAAAATTGTGAGCATTTACTAAATCTTAATGAAAGACAGAAAAGAGTTCAAATCAGAAATAGAATTCCCACTTTCATATTTAAAATGACTTTTATTGTCGACTGTTCTCGCCTTTGTAGTGAACACATCAGCAAATGACAGAATGACATTTTTCAAACTATTTTCTTGGCATCACCATTCAGCCAACACAATAAAAAATAATCTCCATTTTCCTAAGTTTTTCCTTAAACAACATTTTTTTTTTTTTTTTTAGTCGATACAAAAATTATAAATATTTTGTGTGTAACTTTTCATTTTTTATGCAAAACAATAAACTTCACAAACAATAAACAACAGTGGAAATGGGTGCAGAAAACAAATATCTGCAGCACAAACAGGAAAAACAGAAAGCACGGCGTGTTCCAACCAGAACCTGGAGGCCGAGATATGCATCCTGACGGTGTCAGACAAGCGTACGACTAAGTGCTACCGAGGCACGACATCTTCCAGCGGGCGATCAAAGGTGCGGAATACCAGCTGACCCGAAAGTGTTTGACGTTTAAAGCAGATCCTCGGCGGATACTGGCCGCTCCGGGTGGTCAACCGCGTTTGAGGCGAGATACAGGCAGGCTGTAGCGACCACTGGCACTTTCAAAATAAAAGCAAACTAAAAAAAGGACTCTCAAAGGCGTTCAGTCTATAGATGCAGCCAAACTGAAATGTGAAAGCGTCCAGACTCAACTTCAGGCTGGTTTAATAGATTAAAGCTAACCTTCAGTCATGTGAGGAATAATCTTGATTTTATCATAGTGCAGATTTATGATAGTTATGTTTAGATATTTTTTTCTTTTATAAACCACATCAAACTTTCACACAGAAATCTTTTTTGAATTTTTGAGGTTCATCTGGATTAAACTGCACTTCTTTAAAACATTTTGGTTTTCGCTGCTGTGAAAAAAAAAGTGAGAAATGTTTTGACACCAAAATGAAAACTACCAGGTAAGCAACAATCTATGTAACATGACAAACTATGGAACCCAATTATAGATCTATAACGCATAGATAAGCAGACGAATAATGCATAACAGTATGCAGAAGGCAGACGAATGTACAATCTGTGACCGTCTGGGGTCATGTGAGCGGATGAAGGAACTGCAACGCATCACCACAAACCAAATGACTTTTTTTGTCATTTATATTAAAAAAAAAAAATTTAATTTAAAAAAGATTAATTTTATTATTTAATCCTCAATCTGAGGATTTAACCGTGCACTCATAAGGGAAGTGAGAAGAGAAACGCCACAGACTTGTCTGGTTTTCATGCCGAAGTAGAAAATAAAAATGCTGCAAAAGAAGAAACAAAAAAAGCAGAGAAAGAGTTCTGAAAGGTTGCGGTTCACATTCTGTGAAGCCCCTCCCACCGAAGGCCTGGCGTTCCTGAAGCGGTGCTCTACTTAGTGCAAATTCGTGAACTTGGAAATGAATCCTGCACTTCCGTCCCTACTTCCTAAACGCGAGTGATGCAGGAGGGAAACGAGTGTGTGGGACTTTCTGAACAGAGCTTCAGCATGTAAACACTTATTAGGCACAGAGCCCCCCCTCATCATCTGGCAAAGACAGACGGACGCACTCTGACGGCGCGTGAAGGGAGGAACACTTGCATACAGAACTTTTGCAGAACCTACTGCTTTGAAATAAAAAAAAACATTTATTAATGCACTGCATTGCACAAATTCCCGGATCTTTATAGGTAAGTGCCTGTGTTGACCTTGAGGGTTCACCCACTTGGACAAAATGCCTCAGAAACCTTCAAAACGCAGGTGCTACATGGCTGCATATCAAAACCATGGCAGGGATGGGGGGGATATGGGGGGACAACCCCTGCCTTCGTACAGGAGTTTGACCAAAAACAGAAAACATCAAATGTGAAGTCTTAACATTCCAGGATGCTGTTGACTGCTGCCTCCAGAGCAGAGTCGGTTTCCGGGTGAGGCGGCGAGGCCGGCTGCGGCGAGTACTGCAGCTGTGCGGGTTGGGGGGACAGCTTCTGTGGCAGCTGGTAGTGAGTCTGTCCTCCTGCTGGAGTCGAGTGTGATACTTTACCGTGGTGGTGACTGTTTGCAGTGATGGGGCGGTTGCTGGCAGACCCAAAGTCCTGCTGGGATCTCTTCGGGTCCGACATCCTCCTGCTTTCTACTGGAGAGTGGAGTCTTTGGGTTGAGCCTGGAGCTCCATCTCCACCCCCTCCCGGGTCTCCGAACCCAGACTGAGCATCTGTCCTGTACGACGGCTCCACTGAGCCCCGTTCTGATTGATCCCAGTTACAGCTGCTTGCTGGCGTAGAGGGAGAGGGGTCCTTGAAAAGCTTGGATTTTGTACCACAGCAGAATTCTTCCAAGAAGGAATCTAGGAGCCGACAGAACAATGAGATCTAAAAATCCAAAAAATATACATTCAAATTGACTGCATTTGCATTCCTTCTTGTACCTGGATCCACGAGCACCGTGCGCTTGTCTTGTGACAGGTTGCTGCGCTCCTCTTGGTTGAAGGTCCTGTCGATCATCACTATTTCTGACGATGGACTAGAATTCTGCAGGAAAAGTTAAATTATTTTAAAAAATATTATTTTAATTCCTAAACGATAAATGCATATTTAGACACTTTTGTTTTCCTTTATTATAATTTCTCAAAACTTTACTCTCTTGCAGTTCACATGTGTGCATGATTTAGAGAATTTGTATTTAAGGTTACTAAAATGAGACCAAAAAAAGTCTAAATCATCAAATCCATTTAAGAAAATGAAGAAAGAAACTGTAAAAAAAAATGTAGGAATAAAGAAAAAAGGTAAATCAGCCATCTTAATATATAGAGCTCCAATTTGCACATCAGGACTAAAAAGAGCCACGTGTGGACAGAAACAGGACACTAAAGCTTTCTGAACAACACGAATCGGTCATAATGATCAACCTATAACAAGATTAAAAAAAAAAACTTTTAAACTTACAGGTAACACTTCATCGCTTGCATCAAACCTTGTCATAAAATAGTTTAAAACTATACATATTTAAAGAAAATTAAAATTAAAATTGCAGTTCTGAGCATTTCTTTATTCAATTTTTTGGAAATCAGGAGCAGACGAAAAATGCAGTTTGAAAAAGCTAGTAGTTGTGACATAGATGCTACAATTAACAGGACACAAACTCCAAGATCATAGATCTGTGCACGTCTCAGTTTTCCTTGTCCAAGCGGGAATCTGACTCCAAACTGTCCGGTTGGATGGCTCCAATATTGTTCGCTATTTTTGTTGCACCACTAATGTTAGCTTAAGGTTGTAAAGGATTTTAAGCTAGCAGGAGAGGGTGTAAACAAAGAGATGATGGGATATAAGTGAAAGCTCACTTCCGTACCAATAGTCCCGCCTACAGCTCGAAGGCAAATTTCTAATAAATTACTGAAACTAGAAACTATGTAGTAGAAAACCACACAAGTTCTTTGATTTTGGCTAAAAATTGAATAATCATTAATACAAGACCACTTGGAACACTTTTCTAATAGATCAAAAGACAATCAAAGCAGGATTTTAGAGTAAAATGAACAATGAATTAGTCTGTGATTGAATATTCTGAAGCAGAAGAGATATTTATATCACAAGCATGTTACATGTGGTTGAACATATTTGGAGCGCCATAAAAAATCCAGATTTCAAACCCTCACCTCTGCTTCTACCATAAGTAGTCGCCTGTATTTGTTAACCATGGCCTGGGTCCTCTTCAGTACCTGAGATGCAACAGCCTCAAACTCCTCATCCACTGGAAGAAGCAAAACAGTTCCTCAGTTAAAGCCTTTTTTTAGGAATCGGCCTCCCTGTAAAGTCGTGCTGCAAGTCTGAACCTTGTGTGAACTCATCCTGGCTGGGCGGGGCCCCCTGGAGAACATGGTAGGAGAGGAGTCTGAGCAGAGCGTCGTCAATCGAGGTGAACTTTCGCCGCTCGGGGTTCTGAACACCAATGTGATCTTTCCTCAACTGCTGTAGGAGTCTTTGAATAGTGAAAGAAAAGGAGGACAAACACTCTCAATCTGAACTGGATTAAAGTTTTTAGGCCAAACGAAAAAAAATCAAATAAAAGCAACTCACATTTCCCCCCTTGTGGATGGTGGAACAGTCCTCTTCTGTGCATATATCTGTGAATGAAAAGTGTTCAAACCAAATCTATCATCAACTTTATCAATTTTTCATGAAATATTAGTCAATTAAAAATAACATACCTCAGAATTTTGGTTACCATGGATATTGCTGAGTTGTGTCTGTTTTAATAGAGTTGATGAAGAATTCTGAGAAAGAAAGCCATGTTAGTCAGGCAGGAGTTTATTGGCAACAAAGAGAACCATTGACTGATCACTTACCTGTCTGTAGTCTTGTTCCTGTGTTACGTTACCAGGTAAAGGGGACAAAGAAGTGCAGTTCTGAGTTTGAGTCACTAGAAGGCGCTGGACGGCACAGCCAGTAGCTTGGCCATGACCACCGATCCCCGCTGTGGCCGGACCAACCAACGTGAGGCGTCCAGGTGTGCACGACGTCTGCACAGGGGTGGAGCTGGCGCAAGAAACTCCTGTCCAAGTCTGAGTAACATTCGCTCCGATCGCACTTGCACTTACAACTGCCTTATTGAGAATGAGTGGAGCTCCTGGTCCGCTAAAGTTGTGAGCTGACACGATCTGGACTGTGTTCTGGTTGTTGGGGTCAACTGGGCCGTTTTGGATGCTGCTGGACTGAGGGAGCGGCAGTGAACTGGGTACCAAAAACTGCCCAGATGTTAGGTTTGTCTGAGTGACCTGTTGCTGTTCCAGTTGCTGCTGCACCACAATGGGACCATTGGTGGCATACTGTACCCCAGCAGCACTGTTAGTGTTCACATTAGCCACAGTTGTGGGCGCCGGCTGAAGGCCAAGGCTGTAGACCGTCTGAGCCCCTGCTTGAGTTGGTTTAGGCTGAATTGGCCTAACAACAGTCTGGGTTCCTCCAGGCCCTCTCTGAATAATGATGTTCTGAAGAGGAATATTTTTGACTGGTAAGCCAACTTGATTTGCCTGCCCCTGCGTAGGGGCAAACACCTGACCCCCCGTCACAGTTGCTGTTGAGGCTACAGGCACTCCTGGCCTTAACACAATCTGTGGAGTTCTTTCCATGCTGTTCAGTGTCATCACACCACCACCCGTCCCAAACGAGCCCAGCACCTGTATATGCTGAGTCGATCCGTTGGGCAGCGGGGACACTCCTTGTAGTACCTGCCCTGCTGGAAACGCAGCAGTAGCTGTCGTGACAACGCCCACCCCGCCTCCATAATTCCCCGAGACCAGCTGGGAGGGAAAGGAAATGGGAGCTTGCACAAGAGTGGGAGCGGGCTGAGAGTCCAGCAAGGCCTCCTGGGCCAGCGTCTGCTCTGTGATGTCCGCCTCCAAAAGAGACTTCTGGAGAATGTCGAAGGGTTGGTCTTCTCCCTCAAGATCAACCCCATCAAGAGAATTCCCAGTCTCCAGTTCGTCTTCAATGAAAGAAAGATTGCCGGAGAGCTGGAGGCCTGCCTCACCAGAGTCCTCGCCAAAGTCGCCCATTGAAGAGGAGCCATCCTTGGAGCCAGCCTGAAGGACAAAGAAGACATGTCTATACTAAAATATACTACACAGAAAGCTTATGTTCTTGTGACATATTCTTATACATTTGTATATAGGTACATTTGAAAGGAAGTACTCTGAAAATTTTTAATGAAGCAATAAAAATGTAAACATTAGGGGCACAAGATTAGATCCCTGTGGTACACCACAAGTAAATAAAGATGTGGACACACAGAAGACTCATTACTTAGCAAAAAAAGAACTAGCCAACTAAAGATGTTGAGATGTGCTGCTTCAAGGAAAACAAAATCTATATTCTGAACCAATGTGCCAACGTTTGGTCAGATCAAGCTGAACTCACTGTGTCGTTAGCAAAGAACGACCCATCTGATCCATAAGCTGCATTTGTCACGTCATCCTCTTCAATCTAAAAAAAAAGCACCAGTCATTAAACCTTCAAGTAAGTGCACATCTGACAAAAAACACATATTTGGTAAGTTTTTGTGCAGTTGGAACCACTTACAGTCTTGCTGTTGTCACCATGGAGGTAATCATTAAGTGCATCAACATCTCTGTAAAACAAGGAGACTTTTAGGAGCCAATCAAAAGAAAAAAACTTATTAACACTTCACATAGCTTTAAAAGTGTCTAAACTTGAAAATTATAGCTTAGCGTTATACATCATTTGACTTAAATTTGAAAGACAGGCTCCTACATTTAAACAACTTTTAAATACTAATCATCCAACATGGTCATGAAGACAGAGTTCGTCAGCACATTTAAGGCAGTGATTAAGAGAACTGTGGTGTGGGGAAAAAAGGTAATTACAGGTAATTTGTTTTACCCTAAAATATCCAGAAGACGGCGATCATCGTCATCATCCATGACACCTGAAAGAGTACGCAGGGATGATAGATGTGGAAGGTATTCAGCTTTACGTAAGTGAATATGCAGGCTTCATGTGACAGGAAGTGTGAGAATTTTTCAACCTTTTACACCAAGTTTGGGCTCTGGGTTTTAGTATGTGCTTGTTTGTGTCTGTGTGACATCTAACTCACAGATTTCCAGAAGAAGGAAGCATGGATTCAGTCATTTAACAGCCTCTCTGTGACAGGCAGGGCTGCAGGGTGAGAAACTGTTTAGTACAAACTAAGAGAGTTGTGTGTGACACAGAAAGGTGAGTGGGTGAAGGAAGGAGTGTGGAGTGCAACATTTGTTATTCGGTACACAAGTAAAGGACAGGGCGGTCTTCAACCCCTCCTGCAACTGCTGCGCACTAACTTCTCTCTCAGGAGCCTTGTCTGTCCCACACAAAGTTGTGTTTATGTAGAGTGAAAATGGGCAAATAATTCACGTTTACTCTTGTAGCTTTTTTCTACATTGAAAGACTTTATGCTCCAGCTATGCAGCTATACTTGAAGATGATTGGGATTTTTTTTTTTTCTTTAATATTTTAAAAGCGGCCTTTTTAGTGAGTTGGGCCATTTGCTTGACAACAAAAAGTAGTAATTTAAATGCTTTTATATTGGAATCAAAAGGAGATCAAGATAATTGGTTCTTGGGAGTGATTTGCGTGTGAAAGAACTGCAGTGCTACAAAATGGCTGTTACCACGCCATGGGCTGCTTTTGCAGCTGAGCCATGGACAGCCGCCATCTTTGAAAGAGGAGAACAAAGAGCAGTGGGGGTGTTGCACTAAAAAACATTTCAATCGACTACTTTGAGACTAGACGATGGGGGGGAACTGAAAAGAAAAAAATAAATGTAATCGTAAAAATCTATTGTTCAGGATCTGTCGCAAAAAAGGCGTCGATTGAAAAATGGTTAAATATTTAAAAGGAGCAACCCAGTCGGCCTTTCTAGCATTAACTAGCAAACAAGTGAGAGTAACTTTATTTTCTTAAACGTTTTTGCGAACCAATTTCGAAAAAGATGCCGACTTGGTGTAGTAACGTTAGTATTCGACTTATTCAGCTCGCTGCAATTAAAAAATCCAGGAAGGGTGTTAATTGTGACCAGAAAAAAAGGGTTACGACTAACATACTTTCTCCTCCCGCTTTGGCGATATACTTAATAGAAATATGAGGTTAACGCGACGCATTTAAACATGTTTCTCCAGTTTTATGGTCTGTCGCGGTCTCAAAAATTCGCTTTAGCTTCCATTTTGCGACGAGGAAAACCACTCTTCGGCTCCAGGACATTACAACTCGTTCAAAGACCGCTAGTGTTTGTAGCTCGCAAGTTTAATTTCCAAAAATAGACGCATTCGCCAGAATGGTAATCGCATTGAAGCAGCACAAAACGCCCGTCGCCGCTGACGTGCTCGTCCTTCCTCTGTTGGGGAGGCTTTCATTTGTCCTCGTTGAGGCTCATCTGCCAACACGAAAAACGTCACATTTGTATCGACATGCCGAACCGAAAGCTTTAAATTTGGACGCTTGAGCCGGTCCACGTCCCAGTTGGACCTCTCTCCAGGCTGGACGCCACATTTTGGAGTTAAACGTCGGCCTATTCTTGTTGCTTTGGTTAGCTAGCCGCACTGTCGACGACGCCTATTTCAAAAACGGAGGCTCCATTCCGTCGAAAAGGCTAAAAGACTGAACCGCGTCGAGCTATAAATATTTATCCCGATTAGCATAACATAAAGACGACTCAAATAGGCAAACCCTTTACTCCTGTCTCACTCCTCTTGAAACCCAATATCTCCATTTGGCAACTTTTAATTTGCTCCCCCCCTCCTTCTCCTCCTCCTCCTTCTCCCTCTCCCACTCATATATTTTTCTCACTGTCCCTGTTCTGTCTCGGATAGATTTTTCTCCCCGCTCAAACTCTCTTCCCTCCCTGAAGGAAGGGAGGAAGGAGCTTGTGTGTGCTTTTTCCTTGAAATTTTTATCACAAAATTATAATACACTCAAAGGGGAACTCACCGTCATGAAAAAGCAGTGTCTTGTCAACGGGGTTTCCTCGCCATCACCGCACGGGTCGTTGGGGGTAGTGCACACAACAAAATCCCTGTGGCTCAAGCTGCGCATAGATATGAATGGAAAATACACAACTATGGACAGGACACTGAGAAAGTCGCAGTCTAATATTTATATCGATTATCCAGAAAATGTAACAATTTTAAAAAACACAACAAAAAATGCTATAAACCTAACTATAACTTAACAGTAGAGGGCGGAACTGGGTTTACAACACCTCAGGTGTTGACGTTGCTCAGGTATAAATATTTATATGAAAAGAGACAGTGTTCGGTGTACCTGCGACATAGTTTTGAATTTTGAATTTCTGGAAAAAAAAAAAAAATTCTCCAAAAATGCAACAAATTTGGTCACACGAATTTGGCAATACTGAGCATTTAAGTATTGTTCTGATACAGACATGAAACCAGTCAATGTCGCCAATATCAATAGCAATATTTCCGATATCAATACCAGTATTGCCGATATCAATACCAATATTAATATTTTTTATAAATGTGGTGGATCTGATATGAACCTTAAAATCTCAACTGTTTTTAATTGCCATGATTTTTTCATTTTTTTTTTTAGCTTTCTTTTTTTTAATTACGTAATAAATATAAAAAACAGAATTAGGACAATATTATCAATTGAATAGGAAATAGTTAATTAAAATAAAAACTTCTTGAAATTAAATAAAAAATGAAGACGTGAATGCAAAGCAGTCAACAAACCAAAAGAAATGAGTGAGACAGCGACTTAGCTGGGTCATTTTTGCTGAAACAGAATAGTTTTAAACAAGAGTGAATATAGTGATATCTGCGGGTAAGTTTTGATCTGATACCAATACCAACTTGAGATCGCTTCTGACAATATCTTGGATCGATCTGTCCATCACTAACAAGAATTGTGGGACTCTTTAGTGCCATGCTCACTGCTACTTTTTTATGGCAAATGTGATGTTATTGATGTCGAGAAAGGAAAAACCTAATCAATACAAGCATTTTAAGAAGACTATATATATGAACCCCTCTGAGTCCTGATGATAAAAACGTAGATGATTTATTAAGAAAAACAATGAAAATATATTTGTTCACAATGAAATGCAGTGTGGTCTATATTTGTCATTGGAGTGAGAATCAATACACATTTCTAGGAAATTTCTAGGGCAGTCAGTTATGGAATTGTAGATTTGGACAGCACTACACGCATTACATCAGGGCTGCTCATTCCTGGTCCTCAAGATCTACCAACCTGCCTGTTTTCCAGCTCTCCATGTACTGCTTGCTGCTGATTACCTGGACCAGGTGTGTTCTTTCAATCAGATTGTGGAGACATCTGACTGAGCCAATCAACAGCTGGCTGGGCTTGGAGATCTGGAAAACAGTCAGGGTGGTAGATCTCGAGGACCAGGAATGAGCAGCCCTGCATTACATCATGCACTTCGTAGTGCATAGTGAAGGAATTTGCCACAACTGCCATGGTTGTTGTGTTAAACAGGTGTGCTGAATTTAAGAAAGATTTATTATTTATCGGCTTATTAAATTAAACTATGCTTTGTGTAGGTTTGCTAAAAAAGGCTTTCCTAATAGTTGTTTGTCTATTAGCAAACTAAAAACAGCATTTTCTGAATTTTTATGTTGTTGTTCTGTAATACATAAATCATGTATCAGACCAAAACAAAACTGTGACCCCAAAAATTGAGGTTTATATCTAATCATGAACCATAGAACATTTATTTATATGCAGTTCCGTCTCTTGGCTCCAATTGTTTGTGTTTATTGTTAAATATTTTTGTTTTTATGTTGGTTCCAGGGATCGACAATGATAAATGTCTATGGTTTGGACAGATGTTGATTTGGAAGAGTTATAAGTAATTACTGCTGTGATCAGCCAGTACAATGATGACTGCTAAGCCCTCTTGCTGATTTGGTCAAGGTTTGACTATAAAACGCAAAATGAATGTGGATCTTTGGGATTGCAACTAATTTAATCTAGTTGGGATCCTGGAGATTTTTAGAAATTTTCAAGACAGAGAAAACTTGCAGCTTTGGCAAAGCTGTACTGACATATGGGGTGGTAAACATGATGATAAAGGTCTGTATTGACTTAAAAACAGGATAGTTTTAGTCCACATATATTAAACAAAAATATATTTTAAAAAATTGGTAATAATTCTATAATGTGCACTTCTATTTAAACAGACAATATAATCAGACAATTCTATTACTATCATTAAAGAAATAATGTGTCAAAGAATATATGCGATACTAGGAACAAAAACCTTTTTCTTAGCCTAATATTTTGATCAATTGATTAGTTTATTCAAGCAATTTCAAGAAATGAGAAAATAAAACATAAAAAATGCATAGATATATCATTTATTTGAGATTTTTTTAAACTCAAAAGAAAGTTATGGTTAAAAAAAAGAATGTGATAGCATTTTCTTCACAGTATAATAGCTCCAAATAATATTTGCAATTATATATACAGTACACACATATATCACATTCAAGTTATTGAATATAATAAATAGTGAATAAACTAAATTAATTGATTAAAAGGGAGCAGGGAGAAATAAATTTATAATCTGGTTCTTAAAATCTTACTCAAGTTATTGATACATGTTCAGTTATACTGCTAATTAGAAAATCAAGTATGAATGATAAAATTGGTTATCATTAAAACATATTAATACAGTATTGCAGAAATCAGTATTGCAAATCACACATCATGTAGCAAAAAAAGAATACTTATTAATTACTATTGAGTAAAAAACAAAAATAGTCCTTATGATCATGATTAAAATATATCATTACAATATTGCAAAAATCTTTATCTATAATCATGTATTTACCAACACCATCTTAAAATCATGAAACATGATTACACTATTACAAAACTCACACATCATGTAACAATTTGAAAATGTGAATTCTGTCTTTTTCATGGAGTTTGTCACCAACATTTTTTTTCTGGCTTTTACATTTTATATTTTTAATTAAAATACTTCAAAATTACTTGGTTCTGTCAAAATGAAACAAAAAAAGATTCTAAGTTATCAATTGCTAAAATGATAAAATTATTTCTAAATGGAGCCCAGCATCAAAACCATTCATTCCAGCTGTTTGTTTGGTTTTTTTTTTTTAAAACCAGATAAAAACTGTGGAAAATCTGTGATTTGAAGATATTTTCTGTTGTGATGTTTTAGTGTTAAAAATAACCATTTTTTTATGTTGTTACTTGTAAAGCAGATTAAATGGAAACCACGATGAAGAAAAAGTTCTCTCAGAATGAGGTTTTCACTGTAGATTTGTTTCTTTGAAAGCCCAGGAGCATTATATTATTTTTTTTATATCAAGTAGCCATTTATTAATTAAGCACACATAATACATATATTTAAATAATTTAAAATAAAAGGCTCAAATTGAGGTATATACTGAAACAGAGGAGATGATAAAACACACTTTGGGTCATTTCTTCTTGTGTAATAGAAACATTTTAAAAGGGTTCCTCTTATCACTTTCAGCACTTAGATCTTGTTTTTTTTTTCAACCACAAACCTTTTACGCAAAAAAACAGAACTTTAGAATAACCCTTTTTAATGAAAGATTTTATCTTTTGAAAGAAAGACACTTTTTTTTTTTTAAACAAAGGGAGTTTTATTTCTGTTGCATGTTTCCAATTAAGTTTAATGTCAAGAAAGTTTATTAAAAAGCATTTATTATAAAACAAAGACTTGTCTTCATTCAGGGTATCTGGTTATGTAATTATCTTCAGTCACAAATTCTAAACAAATTGATTCAAATAAATAAATACTTGTAAAATATAAAAATAAAATTGAGAATCTTGGGTTGCTTTATATATATATATATAAAATTGTGTGCGTGTGTGCTTTAACCAAGGAATGCACATATGTTGTTCTTTTTTTTTTCTTTTAGTTTATTATTTTGAATAGAAAAAGGTCTAGTGGCTTTGTTAAATTATGTAAAAGGAGCAGAAACAGTACGTTTTCTTGGTTTTTGGTTTAAAAAAGGGTTTTGTGATGTTCCAATTTTGCAATAATTTTGCGAGGAAGAAAGAAGTAAAATAAAGGTGAAAGTTTTACTCCAAACCAGCAGGGGGCAGTGTTTAGATACTAAATATAAACAGGAAGTTACGTAAGATCTCCACCGGAAGTTGACTACGCACATCAATATGGATGAAGTAAATCGCGAAAATGGGGTCCAAAAAGATTTCAACGCTACTAAAATACAAGAGCGGATGGAAAAACGGCATCAGGCGAGGATCGAGGACACCGAGCGGAGGAAAGAGGCCAAACAGAGCCAGGCTGTCAGCGAAGAGAAGAGCGACTATTTTTCCAGCACTTTCTACAGTCAGAAGGCGGGGATTGAGGAGCTGCTGTCCGGCTGCGCTGGAGCCGACCGAGCGGCGGTGACTCAGAAACTGGAGGAGGCGACGAACCAAACGCAGCAGCTGCAGAAGTTCCTAAATGACAGCGTGGTGTTCTTAACGCAATACGAGCTCAAGCAAGCGCAGGGGGCTCTGCAAAAGCTGCAGACCACCCTCGCTGAGATTAGAGAAGAGGCTCTACCTAAGAAGAAGTTCACTTTTCGGGCTCGCAGCAAAGCAGCAGATAAAGCTCCAGCCGCTGCTGACGATGCACCTCCACCTAATACGGAGAAACATGCTGACACAGGAATCACTAAGGTGGATGGACCTCCGTCCTCAGACCAGTGTGGCTTCTCTAACAAGAACAATGAGATCTTGATGAAGACCGCAGAAGAGATCCAGAGCCGGGACGTGCTGCTGACTCACCTGACCAACTGTAAGGTCCGTCTGTTCGGTTCCCCCAGCACCCTGCATCTGAAACACATCAGCGGCTGTGAGATCCTATGTGGGCCCGTCTCCACCTCGGTGTTCGTGGATCACTGCAGCAACAGCACGCTGGCCTTCGCCTGCCAGCAGCTGCGAACGCACAACGCCACGGACACGCAGGTGTACCTGCACGTCACCAGCCGAGCCATCATCGAAGACTGCCGCGGACTCAGCTTCGCCCCGTTCTCCTGGTCTTACCCCACCATGGACCAGGATTTCACTGTTTCAGGACTAGATCGAAACAGAAACAACTGGAACCAGGTGGATGACTTTAACTGGCTTGCTGCAGGAACGCACTCCCCAAACTGGACTGTAATTCCAGAAGAAGACAGAAAAGATAGTTGGGACGTTTAGAATAACACATAAACCCTTTAGCAGAAAGCATCACATTAACTGTTTGAAGCCTTATTAACATCATCTCTGTTTTGTTATGAAGTTCACTAAAAAAAATCACAAATTTTCCCTTTACGAAGAGTTCTAAATAAAAAAATAAAGTTCACATGCTTACACAGTTAAAATGACCACACAAATCTGTCAAAGAATTCAATAAATAAGTAAAAAATTCTCTCTTTGTTCTCTTATTTTCCAACTCAACTCCTCGTTTTCTCAAATAGAAAGGAGAGGTTTTTTTTTTTATTCAAGGAATGTAACACCAAAATTCCATCGAATAAACAATAAACATTTTTTGACTTCCTAAAATACAATATTTGTGCAGTGAAGAAGGTGGAGGAATTTAGGATTAACAGTCCAGAACAGCAGAGAGAGGTTGGAACGGGTGGAGTTAGGATTCAGGTGGGACGTCTGATAAAAGAGTGTCATCAAGAATGTAAGGAAAGATGTAGACGACTGTGGTGAGAGCAGCCATGTTGTTGGTTTAGGTCAGTCAGTAACCATCAACAAATAAAGAACCATTTGAGTTTTCATTGACAACAATCCAGCAGAAGCCACTAAGTCTCCTTTAAAAAGTAAGGGGCTCATTTGTTTTTAGCTACTGTGGCTATTATGATACACATACTTTTTTGGTATAACTTAAACATAAATATAAAGAAAAAAATTGCAATTTAATAAAAATGAAATAATTTACAACTTTTGTTGGAAGTTTGCATGACATCCTTTCAAAATAAAAGATACCCGGTACCACATTTGATTATCTTAATGCAGCAAAAATATGTTGTGTTCTATCAGCAGCAAGAAAAAAAAAACACATTTTATTTATCGTTGGTGCATCTCAGCCAGAAATTCACAAATCAGAACTAAATGACCCTACTAGATTATTTAGACCACGAGGAAAACTGAAACGCTTTTATTTTTTTCAACAATGGGAAATTTTACTTATAATCCGATGTTCCTTAAGTATGAATTCTAGCTGTACACTAATCTCTAGCTGATTTTCGATGGTAAAAGGTTCTAAAAATCACTCAAAAATGTTAATGTGTGACTTTGATGAAGCTGCATTTCTATTTTAATTTAAAATAGAAAATCATTTATATTTCTCTTTAACAATGAGAGCCACAATGGGGGATAAAAAAAACACCTGTGGCTCTGGAGCCACAGGTTGTAGACTCCTGATTTAGGATCATAAATACAGCAAATGTATCAGTAGGTAATGTAATGTCAGTAGTGACCAAAAAAAAAAAAAGAAAATGCAACGTTATTACTTGTGCTGGATCTCAACCAGAAATGTCTAAATCTAACTAGCCAAAAGTTAAATCAGAGCTAATTAAGATGTAACTCTTATTGTGTTTTCTTAATTTAAAATCCTTTCATTTGTTCCAAACGGAAATACTCACCTTATAATCTGGTGCGCCTTAATTCTGAGACTTTACTGAATTCCAATTAATTTTCTGCTGTACAAGGCAAAATAAAATATGCTAAAATGCTTTAGTTTGATTTGTGATTTGTACTGTCAATGGTATTTAAGGACAATGAAAAAAGTTTGGGTTAATTTACTTTACTTTATTTATTTTTTTTAACTTTTTTCTTTCACAGTTTTTTTCTAAAATTTAATTTAATCAGAGAGCCACAATGGAGGGGTAAACTTCTGGAGCCTCCAGTTGTAGACCTCTAGAGACTGATGCAGAGACAGGAAGTAGCAGAAACAAAAATGTTGACGTTCTCTCTGGAAGAAACAAGGAAGGATGGATCAGGAATCCTTCTGAGGAACAGCTCATGGTGAATGTCTTGGAGATAAATGCAGGGAAACAGATTGAGATCCTAGAAGATGGTCGTGGAGGTAGTGAAGTAGGACATACAGTAAGTGTGGTTTAAAGATGCAGAGGAGAGGATTAGATGGTTTGCTGTAGCGACCTCTAAAGGTAGCAGTTGAAAGACAAGAAGAAATACTTAATGAAAATATGTTTAAAACTTTTGTCATTAATTATAAAGCTTTACTTAGTTTCTTTTTATTGGAAGAAAATAATTAATTGAATTGTGTTTTTAAGGAGCGACATACTAATATAGTGAAATTGTCCAGAAAACTGATGTTCATTCTTTTAAAGGAAAATCCTCTAACAGCAGAAATACAGCATAACACTCTGACATATGATATTCCTCCTGATGAGGTTAAAATGCTACAGCTTTTCAGGAACGCTAGTTCATCTCAGCAACTAGTGATCTATAAATCCACAGAACAAATGATTTTTTTTTTCTTTGAACTGTGAACCATGACGGTTTTTCAGCTGTGCTAACAGTCACAGGGTTTTGTCAAGTCAAAAATGTAGATTGTTATTTTTTCAAATTCTGATATTTATAAAAGAAATAATAAACAATAATAATAAAAAAAAAATGATAAGACAATAAAAGTAATACTAAGTTAACCTGAAAAGATTGACTGACATTCGACAGGTAGGATAAAGCCAAAAATAGTGACAGTTATAAAAAAAAAAGAAAAATATTTAAAATTATATAATATGATAAAATAAAATAAATAGAAAACAGCTGTCTAAGAACTGCATGAAGGATTCTCAGAACGACGCAGAAGCTGAAATAGATCGGACAAATATAAGGGGAGGTTTCACGTCAGCAAACACCAACACAAAATGGTTATAGTAATCCTGTTCCAATCAGCTGGAAAGAGCATTATGCACTTACAGTCACTGTCAATCAACACTCTGACATGTGCCAGATGCTGAGCACAAGCAGACGTCCGTTCTCACCTCTCCATTCACTTGTACTGTAAAGCTTGTTGCATAATAAAATGTAGCTTTATTTAAATGGATTCAGAGCAAATCAAATTTTTGTTAAATAACTCAAATGAACTGATATGTAGCAAAAATGGAAGCCATTATATGAAGTTCATGAGGTTTATCTGGACACCCTTTAGATTGGAGAGTGTTGACAATGACAGTTAATTAAGTTAATAAGTTAAGTGGATAATTAAGTTAGATGAAAGTAAATGGACAATGAACACTTTTGTGGCTACATCACATTGTCCAAAGAGGAAATTAAGACTAAATTTCAATGTAAGTGATTTTCAAGCCTGGATAACTTCTAAATTACACACTCTAATTTAAAAGACAGTTGACATACATAAATCCTTAAGAAAATTTCTGAGGGTTGAATTACTCTGTCCCAAAAACTGGATTACTTTAAAACTACAGAAGTTTATTGAGCAACACTTGTTCCTTCTGTCTTAATTTATTACAATTCAGAAAAATAAAACATGTAGGAACAAATGAAACAGCAGTGGGATTCTATAAGTTTATTTCCTTCCACTCCTTTTTCAAGCAATTTATGAAACTCCCTTAGTCAAACTTATTATTTGATGTTTTAAATGTGTCATGTACAGTGCTGTATGCAGAATACAGTGTAAGTCTATTTTTGATTATTGTCAATTATGATAAAATTATTCACGTCTATGTGGATGTGTGCGTATGTAAATATATTTCCCAATCAATTTATGACTAATTATCCTTATTTCGACATGTACATATATTTATGTTTGTCTTATCTAGTTTTATTTTAGTTTAATAGCTTGAAACAAATAATTTGAAAACTTAAAACCAGATTAATTGTCAAAATGACACATTTTTGCAAATTTTTGTTCCAAATTTTAATAAGAAAGTGGATCCAGAAAGCCTGAAATGACTAACTTCAGTCGTTTGAACCCAAAGTTCCATCCATCCATTTTCAGAATCCACTGAATCCCTTTCAGGGCTGCTTCACACGGCTGCTGAAGCCAGCCCAGCTTCAGTTGGGTGAAGGCGATGTCCATCCATTGACTGTATATAGAGATGGATAGAGTGCATGCAACGTCATCATCCATAAAACATGTTATACCTCCAGATCCATCGAAATGAAACCAATTCAGTCGCCATTTTTCTGCAATACGGATACCGCCATTTAGGCCCAGTCGACAGTGATTGGTCCAAGTCGGTCTGATTCTATGTTTCTATGGCAACTTCTGTCGCCAATCATGAATGTGCTTGTTGGAGGCCCAGACTCCTCCTTCTGAAAGCAGCTCAGGAGAATCTGTCATACTTTCAACATACATTCAAACTTTCAAAGTGGGGGCCAGCAGGCACCACATGCTTTTACTGAGGCATCTGATTGGTCAGTTTATAACTTGAATAACTTGCGATAAAGAAAATGTATCTTTAAAAAAAAAAAAACTGGATCAGAAAGAAAATGTTAATAAGAAGTTATCAGAGCAGGAATTGTTATTTTGACTAAAAGAATGACTGAGTAATAGCTGTTTCTTTCTCAAAATAAGTCTTTGGGACTTTGGCTTTTTGCAACCAGTAGGAGTACTTCCTACTAGGAATATCAAGGGGGAGGGATCAATGGATACACCCTGAACACTTTACCAATCTCTTGCAGGGCCACACACCCACACATGGCTATTCCCAAAAATCTTCACTGCAAAATATAGTTTTGAATTTAGTGCATTTGCCATTTTGTTGTGCTGTCCAAATCTACAATTCCATAGACATTTCCAAGCAGTCTCTGCGAAGAATCAGTGTGCATCGATGGTCACTAGATTGGGGAATAAACAATGTCAGTGGAAAAAAAAATATTTTAATGTTTTTTATAAGCCATCCACGTTGTCATCATATAACACTCATTCATAAGTTAATATTGGTAAAATGCTTGCATCTATTTGGTATTTACGTTGTGAATTTGGTATATCAGTTTGAAATATTGGTCATATTTGTAAAAACAAAAAAGAAAAAAGTAGTTTGCGTGGTGTCCGAATTGCTTTTAAAATTCAGGGCACTGGATAGTCTCGCACTTGAAACTTTTACAAATAGGGAGGAAATTCTGACATAGCTATGCATTCATATGCACACCCAGGGTCAATTTAGAGAGACCAATCAACATATGAAGCATGTTTTTGGACTGTGGGAGGAAGCTTGGATACCCAAAGAAAATTCACTCATGCCTGAGTAAAGCATTCTACACAGAAATTATCAGGCTGGGATTTGAACCTTCTTATTGTGAGGTGAAAGCGCTAACCACTACCCCACCGTGCAGCCCTGAACTCAAATTGACCGTGTTTAGATCAAGGAGTAACTGGGGTTAAGTCCGGTTGCTTGCTTTAATGTAAAGTTTGGTGCATCAATGAGGATCCCTAGCTGTAGGCGGGAATGCTCCACAGTCATGTTCGTGATCTTTGCCAGCCTGAAGCTCCTGATTTGTTTCATCGAGGTGGCCCCGACCACGTGAGCTCTCAAACCAATTATGGTCACTGGCAGCCGCTTACAATCAGGCTCATCTTGTGTGGAGGATTTCTGGAAATTGGATCAGGCTACTTACAGGGGCTTAGCATGACGTACTGCAACTTTGAGTTTAATCATGAGGCTCTACGGCAATCTCCCACCTTTCCGGGAGATCAGTGCATCAAGGTTAGCTTCACCTGTGAGTTAGGAAGCAAAAAAGCGATCAAATTTCAGAGAATTTATGGAATTTTTCTCTTATTCTTTTGGCACAATGGGCAAAGTGAGAGCTCTACAAAAATAAGACTCCAGCGTTAATCCTGGTTCCTCTTTAGTTGCTCATCTCTGCTCTTTTGCCCTGCAATGGATTCCCTGCTGAGCTAATTTTCCTGTCTTCTCGGACCGACCAGATGACACCCTGATTCCACAGCAACGAGGAAACAAGGCTGGCACGTTGGAATACTCCAATAGATTTAAGTAAAGTTTTGACAGGAATTTGGGGTCTTCCAGCAGCTCAAGGTCATTTACCTCCCTTCTTCACTGACAAGGACACGTCCCAAATTGGACAATGGCTTTGATGGTGGTCAAGTTTGACCTGAAAAAGCGAGTGAAGCTTGCTCAGACCGTGTGGTTTATGTACTGGTTTGCTGTTCTTGCTGGCATCCTCGTTCTCAGCATGGGTTTGTTCTTCAAGATAGAGCTGCGAAAACGCTCAGAACTGATGGACAACAACGAAAGTCACTTTCTGCCCAACTTACTCATACTCATGGGTCTCATAGCATGTGGTATCAATGCGTTTGGAGGCAAAGTCTGTTACGACTCTCTAGATCCTGTCAAGTTTGCCAAATGGAAGCCCATGCTGAAGTACTTCTTGGTGTTCTGCGTGTGCTTCAACGGCCTGCTGCTCTTGACTTCCCTGCTGTGCTTCTTGATGAGGATCCCTCTGCAGTTCACCCTGGCTGAGGGAATAAAAAACGGCATGAAGTACTACAAGGACACGGACACTCCGGGACGGTGCTACATGAAGAGGACTCTGGACCTGATGCAGATGGAGTTTCGTTGCTGTGGAAATGACAATTTTAGAGATTGGTTTGAGATCCAGTGGGTCAGCAACCGCTACCTTGACTTTAGCTCAAAGGAAGTCAAAGAGTAAGCAGAAAATTAGTTCCAAACTCTTTCTGGTGACCTTTCATAGATGACCATTGGTGTGTGTGAGACATGAATGTGCTATAGAGACATTTTTCCTTTGTAAAGAAACTTCTAAGTGGGATGGTTAGCTGTTCTTTCACCAGGGCAGGGTAAGTGGATTAGTGGTTCAGGTAGGGCAAGTGTATTGTTCACTTTCGTCCCATCGAGATTATCACCACAGAAACAGAGACCGCTACTGTAACCAGGGGGGTTCCAGAGGAGGCAACTTCACTGTTTTGTAGAGGAAGTTAGTGGGGATGTGATTTCTTACAGAGGATAGCACATCCAGTCAAGGGCGAATGATGAATTTTCAAGACAGTACCCCTACATTACTGGATTTTTGGGCAGTTCTGAAAGCTGAAGAATAATTAGTGTTTAATCTCAAGGATTAAAAGTCCTTTGAGAATTTGTGTCCTGTCCAATCAGCAGGGGGCCTGGCTGACGCCCAGCTCTACCACCGCTCAAGAACTTTGATCTAAAGACAAGAAAAAAAAGCATTGGTTAGCATTGCTCTAACTCTAATTTGGAATAAATCTTAATGTCGTTCCAAGACCAATGTCTACTTTCAATTTCTTAAAATTCACACAGAATCTTACTAAAAGGGATATTTTAACTGTCTTGATGACTCCAAACTTTGCCATAGAAGTTAGTGTCTTCCATCACTGATCTGTACGTGGGCTCAAAGCCTCGTCAAGGGCTTATTTTGGGGATTGATAAGATGTTTTTCTGGAAATCATTGATGCTTTGTGATCCAATCACCCTTGTCTTTCCATTGACCTACAACTATCAGTCACAGTTGAGCTGTGATCTGATCCTCAGATTAAGCTCTGACCCAGATATTCAAGTAGTGAATTCCAACTCTGAAATAGCTTTAAAGTTTACAGTGTTGCAGGTCAAAATCTCCTCTGATGAAACGTCATTGGCTGTGGGGGAAATAAATGAATGAGTTTTTGCAGAGATTGTAATGATCAGAAGTTTCTGAAACTTTATTGAAATACAAGACATTACATAAAGTCTTGAAGTCCTATCTTGTAGATCGAATTGAAGTTGTATCTCCTCTTGGCTAATCCAACACTTTGTCTTCCTAGTCGTATAGGGAGCAATGTGGACGGCCAATACTTGATGGATGGCGTGCCGTTCAGCTGCTGTAACCCTACTTCCCCAAGACCCTGCATTCAGTACCAGATGACGAACAATTCAGCCCACTACAGTTACGACCACTACACTGAGGAACTCAACGTGTGGAAGAAAGGCTGCCGCGACGCCCTGCTGTCCTACTATGGAGGCATCATGAACACCATAGGAGCGCTGGTGGTGCTGGTCACAATGCTGGAGGTACAAGTATTCACTGTTTGGCCAATTTGCCTTTGATTGGAAAATAATTTGAATTATTCACCACTTTATGTCAATTTTTTTTTAGTGGCTTCAATAAGTAACCATTGGAACCACTCTACAGTTTAAATGTGCTTTACAATTTGTGTGAAGAAAATATAGGCTCCGTGGTTGACAATGGAAAGTTTGTTCATCCCTATCTTTCCAAAACAAGCCCAGCTGTCCAATAGATCCTTGAGTCTTTGAGCGTCTCCATGTGGCAGCAGCAGGGAGTCTGCCCTGTCCTCAAAAAGCATGGTCTTTTTCTATTAGTCAGCAAACAGGTGGCTTAATCAGACCCTCCCCCCTCTAAACTTCAAGCACGATCTTTAGCAAAGGCGAACATTGGCTTGTTTCAAAGCCTTATGGGAAACAGAAAAGGCAAAAATATCAAGACTTATCTAGAAAACTGACCAAAATTGACCCTCACATATGTTCAAATTTTCTAATGTTTTCATGAAAATGAGTTTAAAAAATGCCAAAATAGGGAGTTTTTCAATCAAAAAATAGACTTTTTCTTGCTTAATCACTAATCTATAACTTAAAAGAATTAAACAATTAATAAAGGATTGACTAAATTTTAATCAGCTAACTAATAAAAGATTCTTGCATAAAAGTTATGCTAAACTGTGAACACATAGTTTGCTAAACTGTCCTTCTTGGTTTGGGTGGATACAGTTTCTGTACAATCCAACAAACGGTCTTCAGATCCTTAAAAACATTTTTTTTTCAATGACTCTGACATTTTTTTCATCAGTATCATCAAATGTGTAAACATGTAAAGCTCTGACCCACTTGGCCTTTGAGATTTACACTTTGCCAATATGTCTTCTGACTTCACCTCCTTGCAAAACCCCTATATCCTCTTTACCTAAACATTGCTCCTCCTGTCTCCCTGCCATGTTTTCTGTGCCATGCTTGGCATGTGTTTAAATGGAGTTTGTCAACATTGTACTTCCTACCCAACGGGTAATCCTATAACAGTCACACCGTGCTTCCCCGTAACTATTCCTGTGCCAATATTTGCTGTTGTTTACACTAAACTACACAACATATTGATAAAAAAAGTGAAATTACTTTATGAATATTTGGGAAATACTGATAAAAACCACAGGGTAGATCCTTTTTGGTATATTTTTAATTCCAGAATGCCAGCATTAACACATAATATTGACATAAAGCTGACATGGAAGCTGATCTGCTGATGTTACACAACCACATTTAAAAAGGTTGTGGAGTCAGAAATGGAGTAATAGGTTAATCTTCTCAGTGACAGACCTAGTTCTTCAATGTTTATCATCTTAGCTGCTCTCCTTATTTACATGAACTCTGAATAAAGGGTTACAGAAAAAGGGGTAAAGCGTAAAAAATAATTTATGATTATTTTAATTTTGATTCTGAGGGAGAAAAGTGGCTCACTAATGGCTAACAGTTGAAAAGTTATGGAATGTTAAACATTTTGTGTTTAAGTGTCACCGGTGACATCTCAGGTGTTAAAGGGTGTTCTTTTGTATTTTACTTTTTAAGGACATTTAAATCCATATTTGACAAACATTTCATTTTAAACTTTTTGTAAAGCGCTGTTCTAATTCATATAAACATACTTTATATATACATATATATAAATATTTTCACTTTAAACAAAGTTCTCTCCTGTCCTTACAGGTCGCTGTGACCGTTGGCCTACAGTACGTCAACAGCTCCCTGTCCACGCTGGTGAACCCGGAGGAAGTGGAGAGCGAAAGCGAGGGCTATCTGCTGGAGAAGACGGTGAAGGAGACGTTTACAGATATCATGGCTAAAATGAAGGCCATGGGCAAAGGCGGCAAAGTGGAGGAAGGTGGAGAGGAAGCTGTTGCGACAGTGAGTTGAGCGCGAATTGCAGCTGCAGGAACCATGAACACTCCCAGGAGTGTGGAAAAAGAAAAAGAAGTTTTCGTTCAGCTTTTATTTTGTAGTCACTATCACCTCCAACATATGATAATGACTTCATGTTAAACAAGCTGATGACAAATGGACTCTTCTTCTACATATAGATGATGGGTAAGACTAACACCAACTTTTCCAGTTTCCGCTCAATCCTGTTTTTCATGAAGCGAATTTTAGGAATTCTCTACAGATTATGGATTTTAGACAGATTACAATCTCATGCCACATGTACTGATAACCGACATTTTTCCAATTAGGATTAGGAGTACATTTTTACTGATTGTTTCTTTATCGCATAGTTTGTGGGGTTGGTGGTTGCTATGCAACTCCCCCTCATGGAAACCAAGAAAGCAGATAAATTTCAATTTGTTAAATTTATCTCTGAAAAAAAGACGTCAAAATTGGCCCCTATTTTTACTGCCATTGAGCTCTTTTTATCTTTGAATCCTGGAAAAATGGAGTAAAATTTTGTCCGCGTTAGCATGAATTCCCGCGGGACGTGACTGAGGAGCAGGCTATGGGCACTTCAAACACGCGGAGGAAATTGGCAGCTAAATACGGGCTCCCCCATTCTTTAAAGTCCCCTCCCCATCAACTAATGACTACATACAGCATGTATGTATGTATATGTATGTATGTATATTATTATCACTGGGTCTTTGTACATAGTGTAGAAAAATTATTTTTTTAAATATTGTAATTAAGGCATTTCCTTTCTTTAATTCTGAGTTGTTTTTTTTGCAGATGATACCTTGGGGTTTTTGTGTTGATGATGTAGAAAAAAGTACAAATAAATAAAGGATTTTAGAGATGATGTTGTGCTTTGCCAACTTTGAGTCACAAGGAACTCACACCAGGAGCCTTGCTGGGAGTGCTACAGTGTTCCTGATTAAGTCAATAGGATAAGGGTAATTATGGCATTACTGCTTTCACATGGACGCGGGATGACTTTCCACATGTCCAGCATCAGGACATGTGTGTGCTAACGATTGTTTATAACATTTCTAACATAAAGTGGGCTACCGCTTGTTGATTTAGGACATTTTTTGCTTTAAATCTGTTTTAAAACAAGTTTAATCTTCAAAATGATTAAAAAAAAAGTGTCCATCCCAATGTTATGCAATACACCTAACAGCATGAACTTCTGAGAACAAATCCTTATATTCTGCTCCCACTGCGAGGATGGAGGAGCTGCGATATAGATTTTGTTTTTTCTCTGAGCGCATTGGGTTAGGAGGCAGCGGAGAGTCAGCAGGAACAGTAAAGAGGCCAGATCTGTGCGGTATTTTTGTTGGACCAAAGAACATAACAAGTGCTGAGCAGATAAGAGGACTAATCGGCTTGAGATTAGCATGATCCCCTCCACCAGGTGAGCAGGACTCACGACAGGGAGAAGGAGAAACTGAAAGACAAACAGGAGAGAGTGAAGATCAGGGCCATATGAAAGTAAAACACAGAGCAGCTTGAGAGATTTTCCACTAAACATTCACAAGGTCTTTTTTTTTGGAGGGAACAAGGGTTCACTTCCTCTGCTTCCAAAACATAAGAGGTTTAGAAAGTAGATGCAAGAACAGGACAGAATAGGTTTGTATTTATCCGAGCCACAGACTCCATACGTCCTAATACATTAAATATATTCTGGAAATACTAAGCTCTATCAATTTAAAAAGGTTTTATTGACAGCCATAACATATCTTTTTTAGGTGCGAGGATCTGTCAAAATACAATATCCGCCAAAAGAAAAGTACATCAAATTTTTAGAATTTTAAGCTCTTTGATGAATACATTGATGTCCAGCAATGAAAAAAAAAAACATTTGTGTTTTTCCTTTTAAGTAGATGAAAAATTAAGAGAATTTTGGAATCGTAGTGATTTGATGCTATTTTGCATTAACAGGAGCCAAGGAGTTAAATAGGTCAATAATAAATAATAATAAATATATTAAAAGATTGCATTATAGCTGCAGAATATGCTACAAAAAGTACAACTCAGAGCATGACAAACACATTATTTTCAAATTTTTAAACAAACTTGGCAGGAAAATGCTTCCAGTGTTACCAGGTTTTACAGGCACATTTGGTGATTTTTGGGAAGATTTGGTGATTTTTAGTCTTTATTATTAAAATCAATTTTACCCAATCATTTATTATAATTAGGAAACTATTTCTAACATTTTCCACTCTTTCAGGCTAAGTTACCACTGATTTCATTCTTGAAAGTAATTTTTTTTTTTTTTTTTTTTGGGGGGGGGGGGGGGGGGTGGTAATTGGGGTTTTTAGATGACTTTTAGGCTGGAAAACTGGGACTTTATATGGCAACGCAGATTTTTGGCTATTAACTTTATCTTAAAATCAGAAGTTTTGACATTTTCTTTGCTATTTTTGGATAAAATAATAACCAGAAACTCATTAGAAATTGTTTCAAATAAGAAAATTACTTCAGACTGTTCTAAAATAGAGTTGTTTATTCCACTTTTAATTACCAAAGTAAAAGAAAAGCCTTCTGAACTGCATTTAAAATTTAAATAAAACCAAAGAAATTAAAGTTTTAGAATGCAGATTATGTAAAGTTACAGTTTTTGATATTAAATTACAAATCCAAATTGGTTGGCCAAATAATAAGTGTATTTAGCAAACAAGAATAATAAAATATTTAAAATCAACATTGTTTTTTTCTTTCAATATACATAAAAATAGGTTATTCTTACTATTCTGGAGTGTTTTCCTGCTGTTGTTCCCACTCCCACTCCATGCTAGAAATGTCTCTTTATCATCACTGTATGAAAACAGATTGCTTTAAGTGTTTTTTTTATGAGGTTTTTGCTAATTTTTCTAAAAAACACAAGAAAACTAAGCTGCTGGCCTCATTTGCATAAACTCTACTGCTCCCTATTGGTGACTGCAGATATAACAATGAATGAAGAAAAATGACTAAATGATTCAATAAAGACCCAGATCAGCATCTTCTTATGTTGTTTGTTTTGCAGCAAATTGACTTCCAGTTGAGTGACTTCAGAATATATGACTCCACTGCCTCCGTCCTTGTTTTTGATTCTTTGTATACACACAGCCTTTGTGGTAAGCCACTAGAAATGGGACTTATTTAGACTCTAAACGTTTTCCAGACTTTTTTTGTGACAAATGTGGTGAACAGTTGGACGGCGGAGTCCTTCAGTTACACCAAATGTCCACTAGAGGGCGGGTTCCCATCACAAGTAACAACATTAGTTCCTATTGATAAAACATTTCCAAAGGTAAAAGTCAGGGGTTTAAAACTTTCAACACTTAAAGAGCCATTCAGGTTGAATTCTCAATGATAACAACCCAATAGGGGCCACAAAGTATTTATTCACCTTTTCAAATAAATAAGACACAGATTAATATTTATGTAATTGTTACTATTTTGATAAATATAAAAGATTGTGTGTTTTTTGGAATAAAGAAAACATAAATATAAAAAGAAAATAGACTTATTTCTGAACGTAAATCATTTTTTAACTTTTGACAGAGGTTCACATGACTTCCTTTCAAAATAAAAGACACCTTGTGTCACATCGGATCATCTAAATGCAGCAAATGTAGTACAAGTAGGTAGTGTAATGTCAGCAGTGATAAAAAAAAATCACACACACACATTTTATCTTCATTACCGCTTGTGGTGCATCGCAGTCACAAATTTGTAAATCTAATGAACCCAAATTAAATCAGAGCTAATTAAGTGACTCTTCCTGTTTTTTTTAACCTCTTGAATTTGTTAAAATATAGAAAATCTGCCTTTCAATCTGCTGTGCCTTAAGTATGACTTATGATAGTGCTAACTGATCTCCAATTGATAGTTTGAGATACATGGTGGAGAAAAACCTCTCAAAAGACGAAACACTTGATGGATGGTTGGAGCAATGTAGGTACTGTAGTCAAGAGAGTTATACTTCATTTTACTTTTTTCAAATAAACTTTACAGTTACTTTTTAAATGTAAAAGCATTTTTTCTTTAACCAGTTAGTTAAAATGGAGGAGTAAAATAGAGGCCTCAGTTTGCAAACCCCTGGTAAAGAGCTTCTTAAACTTATTAGGATATTAAAACAGCCACAATGAAATCCTTCATTATATGTGTCAAGTTTTTTAATAAAGTACAACAACAAATGTAAAAAAAAAGTATGATAAAAACACTAAATATATCATTTGATCGCATCAATTACATATATTTTTTAGCAAAAAAAAAAAAAACGTTTTTAAGGAAAAATCGATTAATGGATATATCACAATTTTTAATTTGGCGACAATTGCATCGATTTAAAATGCTGACAACACGATATTTACAATATTTTAGCATCTTACTTTTGTTTTCCACCTAAACCCCTGATCAGTTGGCAGCACAGCCCACTTTGAGCAGCTCAAGACTGCGCTAGAACAAGAAGATCTCTGGAGAACCAGCTTGTGTTTAATGTTCAGTCCCATGTTCAGTCAGTCTTGCGGTTTTTTTTGTTATAAGACATGTAATACTTAGTTGTGTTTTTTTTTCCAGTTCTTCTAAGTCATGCTTTTAAAAAATGAAAAATTGTTCTAATACAGTTTTGGTATATATCGCAATAAGTATCGTATCTTGAGAGGTGTATCGTGATATGTATCGTATCATCTGATTCTTGCCAGTACATACCTCTACTAAATATGGTTCAAGAATACAAACTGTTGGTTGATTAAACCTCACTTTTTTACCTAAAGCAATTGAAACATATGACTCAAAACAGGGAAATAAGAAAAAAAGTGACCTAAAATCACTGAACAATCAACTATTTTTTTTTTTTTTTTTACATAAAAAACTTTATATTTTGTTGTTAATATATACATTCTTTATTGTTTTGTGTTTTTAAGCTAATAAAAGTATCTGGGTTGTTCTTTTCAAAATAATTTTCAAAATATTGGCTGAAAATGTGACTTTTAGGCACAAATGTTGATATGTGAATATATAAAAAGCATTTTTTGCAGTTTTTAGTGAATCGTTTATGGTGCTAATGATCATCTAAGAGGAGATGTAACGGATGAGGAACTTTATGACTTTGAGGTTTCATGCGAAGGTTATGGAGGCGACTCGCACACCTCGCCTGACACCTCCCCGTGGGCCGCCTGGACACGGCAGACAGAGAGAAAAGCAGAGGCAGAGAGGGGAAGAGAGGCCCGTGACTGGTAGATGTGTGGCCTGTTCAGAGGGGCATTGTTGGAGCTATGAGAGGACAATGCGTTGCCCCCGCCCTGAATACTCGCCATACCAGCTGACCAGCCATAACCAACACTGCAGCCCAGTCACAATTCCTACTGCTCTGGCACAAACCCACTCACTCACTCGCAGCCTCAATCATAAGTTCAGTCTTACAGGGCAAAAAGACCGTCTGTATTTCACTGTGGATCAGAGAGAGGAGCCAGGTGGGAGGCCAACGGGGCATGACAAAAGACTTTAAGCCAAGGCATGCATGGGTACACATATTGTCTGACCGTGGACGTGTGTGTGTGTGTGTGCGCATATTCGTGTTTGTTTTACAGTTAAGTTTAGACGCGCTCATCGCTCTGCTCCTTTAGCTGTAGCATTTCTCCTGCCCTTTACTGCAACAGCCTCCTAAAGAGTTCAAATCCAAGCCTCACACTGTTTTATTATTACAAGATGTTCAACAAAAGAGGAGGATGGAGCTCATTTCACTGCATTTCACTTTCAGAAAAAGAAAGAATCATTACAAACAATTATAAAAAAGCTCATGTGCAATCAGATTAAACTTTTCTACAGTGTTGTTTAACATCAAATATAACTGTAAAACTTGTGATTGTGTGATACATAAAGTACAAGTTGTATTTTGTTAAAAGGTGAGAATAAAAGCTGATTTAAGATCACCTAAATAGCCTGAGACAAAACCAATCATAAAACTAAATCAAAATATCAATGCTTATGCAAATGTTTGCAGAAAGTATACACAGAATTTGTTAGTGCACAGTTTTAGGTGTCCCCTAAACAGTTTTTGTGTCATATTAAAGACACTTCCAGTTTGATGACTTACATCAACAGCTAAATGCATCAATACTGTGGATCATGTGAACCAGTGGTTTCACATGATGAGTGTCTATGCTTAAAAGAGCACCTTCTTATCATGTCTGACACGTGGTTAAAATTAAGCTTCATAGCTGAAAAAAACACACTTTAAAATTATATGGAAAAACCCTCCCTCTGTAATGCCTGTTATTAAAAAACACACTTCTATTAAAAAAAACAAAAACTAGGACATCTCTATTTGATCCACAACTGACTCCTATGTAGGAATTTACCTAATGCAGTATGTTACATTTACAAGTACTTTAATGATTCAAAATAATTTGAAAGGTTTTAAAGGCTTAAAGAAAAAACTACTATAGTCATCAGTTAAATCCATTACTCACATCACTCATGACTAGTTATTTATTGTTTCCAACTTCTTTGTTTTTACTATAAGAACGTCTTTATTGATCAATAAGAGTTCTGCCCTGGTTAATTTGACATTGAGCAACTGTTTTATAAGCACAAAACGTAATAAACAAATCAATATTTATTTGTAATGTATGGAGTTGTAGACATGACATTAATAAAAGACAAGTTGTTTAATAATTTTTGGTCAAAAATTTGCATTTTGTAAATACAATTTAGTATTTGTACACCCTAAATCAGCATTTTATGCCACAAAAGTATTTGTATTTTGTACCACAAATTAGCATTTTGTGCACACAAATTAGCATTTTGTAGCCACAATTTAGCAATTGTGGCCACAAATAAGCATTTAGTTCCACATATAATATTTTGTGTCAACAAACTAACATTTTGTTAAAATTGTGGCCTGCAACTCATATGTGACCAAAAAATACTAACATGTGGTAATATGTACCCACAAAATGAGAAAGTATGCTAATGATTTGCTAATCTGTGCCAACAAAATATTAATTTCTGCAAACAAAATACAGATTACAGATACAACCCAAAATCTCTTGTATATGTCCACAAAATGGTAAATTATGCCAGCAATTTGCTAATTTGTGCTGATGAAATGCTCATTTGTGCAAAAAGCTATTTTTGAGCAACAAAAGCAAATATGTACACATAATACTAAATTGTGCCCACAAAATGCAAAATTTTTCACTCAAAATCTAATTTGTGCCATCAAAATACAACTTTTTGTGCACAAAATGCTAATTTTTGCCAACAAAATAATAATTTTTGGGGACAAAAAGCTATTTTGTCCACACAAAATTCTAAGTGGTGAACAGAAAATACAAAAGTGGACACGAAAAGCAAATAAAATGCTAATTTTTGCACACAAAACAGTGATACACATCCAAAAAATTCAATTTTTTGTTCACAACATTATTAAAAAAAAATATTATTATAATTTGTGTCCATGACAAATAAATTATGCAGATTAAAAAAAAGCTAATTACGTACACAAAATATTAATCTTTGACCAAAAATAATTAATTTGAGTGAAGAACTTGTGTTGTCATGTCCAGGGCTCCCATAGAATGTCTTTTATCTCAGATTTGAACTTTTATTTTTTAGAGTCAGGGTGGTCAGTCGTAACTAAAAGCAGGAGACCTGACAGACAGTTGCTGCTGGAGAACAGGTGGACATACCTATATAAAGCTGTTATATTGTTATTGGGTGGGTGTGGGGTGTCCGCGTGCGTGTGAGCCCGTCAAAAGTGCACGAGCCCCCTCCTCCTCATCCTCCTCCCTCCCTCTCCTTGATAGCGGCGGCGCGCGGCGCGCCCGCGACAGTCCACTCAGTACTGTAATCATATGATAAGGAGCGGATCCACGCCGCCGAGCACCGACACACCGGACGGGCTGAGCGGGGCACGCGGGGGCAGGGGGGACGGCGGTAGTTCCTGCAACTGCCGAAGAAGTCGAGTCCAAGCGAAGAAGAGCCAAACTGCCCCCCCGTAACGGAACTTTTACAAACTCTGGAGAGAGTAGAGCAGAGGGCCGGGAGGGGGGACCGTTCGGGAGGAAGAACGGGTCTCACTGACCGAAGGACAGTCCACTAAAACCGGAGCGGAGGAGCTGAGTTCACCCGTGAGTCAGAGGCGGTCTGCGGGTCGCGGAGTCCCCAGGGATCCTCGCGCCGCCACTTCT
This sequence comes from Oryzias javanicus, assembly GCA_003999625.1. NCBI lineage: Eukaryota > Metazoa > Chordata > Actinopteri > Beloniformes > Adrianichthyidae > Oryzias > Oryzias javanicus. The sequence goes on along the minus strand of CM012455.1, from coordinate 16,469,609 downwards.
TCTTCTTCTTTTGGGACTTTTGGGGTTTTTTTCTAAAAAAAGAAAAAATAAAAAGAAGAATTTTTAGCTAGTAGGAGCCTCGAACCCCAAAGCCATGGTCGGAGAAACGGAGGTGAAGGAGAGACCCAAGTCCAACCCGGACTATTTAATGCAGCTGATGAACGACAGGAAGGTGATGAGCTCACTGCCCAACTTCAGCGGCATCTTCACGCATCTGGAGCGGCTGCTGGATGAAGGTAAAGCCGCCTCCCCATCACTCACAATCAGTCCATTTTTTACCCATCATGCTTTGACGGTGCTCAGAAAAGTAGTTCCTGACTTTATTGAAAAGTCATTAAGTGGTGGAATTCCTCCACTGCCTCCACGGAAACGTGACAGCAGCCCCCCCCCCCCCCACCCACTTACACTGATTTGATCCCAGTGATAAACTGCCACATTTACTTTGCCCTTTGACTGTTTTCACTCAGCACAAATCTTTAAACATCTCAGATTTGTTGGCCCTCATTAGGATACTCCCTCCACACACACACACACACACACACACACATGGTGATGGGAACAAACAGACAGTTGTTAGCCTTTCCCAGTGATCTAATGCGCAGGCTTATGTGAATGCTGCAGCCCATCCCTGAGCAGGAACGAAACCATGTCACTGTGTTACATTTCAAACTCTGGAATTCGACTATCAACTTGTTACTTTATTCTAATCCAAGCAGGAATCTGCAAATATTTTATCACTCAGGAAAAAGAGAAGTTGCTGTGCTGTCAAGCCTAATGACACGGCGGAGCTGACCGGTCGACCTCTGCAGCTCAAACAAATAGGTCAACTTAGCCTGTCTTGTTTTGCTGAAGGGGGGGGGCTGACAGGTCGCATGTGATCGTCTGACACCACCAGTTCCATGAAAGACCTTCCTCATTTGAGTGCAGAAAAACCCTCTACTATGTGTAATCTTTTGACAGGTTCAAGATGATGTTTTTCCACTCTTTCCTTTGACCCAGTCTTCTTCTTCTTTCACTTCTCGTTCTCCTTCTGCTACTTTTAACTCCACAGTGACAAAAGCGACGCTTGGCTGTGCAGATTTGTGTTGTAATTGTTAGCTTCGGCCTGTAATAGGTCAGAATAGGTTATTAGGGGATCATCCTTGTCACTGCTGTAGTGGCTCTAATTACAGCTTCCTACTGTAGTTATTATGGTCAGACTCATCACTCCGAGAGGAGGGAGACATGCTTGTCAGCCTGCTTGGTCAGATGATATTCACGCCCCACGGCAGTTATACTGTGCTAGTGTGACTGCGAACCGTAAGGGGGGGTCTGTTTATGTGTTGCATAAGTGTTTGTCTGCTTCGGTAGTTGGTTATTACTGTGCTGGCGTGTCATCGCGAAGGTATCAGAGGCGAGGTCACGGAGACCAAACCCCACCCGACGAATGCATTGATTTAAATGTCTACGTCTTTGTGTGCAAAGTTCACCAACTTCTTCCATTATTTGTGGAAGGGGGGAATGACCTGTAGTGGAGATTGGAGGTCCAGACTTCAAAGCGCTCGGTGGTTAAATTCTACATTGTGGTGCAGAATAGTTGCGAGCGTCTCTCTGCACGCCGTTCGTGCGCCTGTCTATTCAGGCAGATGTCGCTTCCTTTTAATTCTGGTGACGGTGAGTCATCACCCCTGAAGAACGGACAGTCTGACGAAAGAAACGTGAAACCTCTTGTGCCCCCCCCCCCCCCCCCCCCCCCCCCCCCGAGGGTCTCTCACTTTCCTGAACTAAACATCCCTTTTTTGTCTCCCAAGAAATCGGCAGGGTGCGCAAAGACATGTACAACGACACGCTGAACGGCGGAATGTTCAACGGGCGCGACATGGAGGAGCTTCCTGAACCCATCGGGCCCGTGGCTCAGCTGCAGGAGAAGCTCTACGTTCCGGTCAAAGAGTACCCTGATGTGAGTGGACAACAGAAAAGCCCTGCTCACAAACTATTTCTATCTAAAAGCTGATTTCACTCTGAGATCATCTTTGGCCACACCCAGTGATGTCATCTGGCGTTAAAATAAATCATTTTAATGAACCCACGACAAGCTAAAACTGAAAAACATAAAGGTACAGACTCATATCAGGTGGGTTCCTTCCAGCCGGCAACGTAAATCTGTTTACAGCATAAATATTTACAAGAGATCGGATTAAGTTTTTCCACCAAAAATATAAAGACGAGTGAGCTGCACGCAAGTGCACACCTAAGTTACAATTGCACACAATACGAGATTTGCTCAGCAATGGCTCACATGATTTCCTCCATGCATCAGTTCGCCAATCACCCACCACAATGACGGGCTGTCCGCACTCACATGACAGCGCCTAACAGGACACACACAGGAGTGCATTGGAAAACGGTTGAGATCAAGGTTAAATTTAGAGCGCCGTTCCTCTGTCTGGATTTTTCCTCGTCTGCTTGTGAAGCCCGAGCGGAAGATCGCATGAAGGAAAAGTTCGGAGAACAACTTTTTCGGCGGGGGGGTGGGGGGGTGTAGAATAAAAGAGGACGAGGCTGGACATTGTTACAAGGAGACGCAGGGATAGTGGCCGAGAAACAACGCAGACACAGAGGGGCAGCTGTCTGCTTAATCACTCAGCCACAGTGACAGATAAGGTTAAGAGAACGGCGCTGTCCTGTCATGCCACCAACAACAGCCTGGACTCATACGAAGAGCTATTTTAGTCCGCACATCACATACAGCCTCAAAGCCTCACACAGTCAAACGCCATAAAAAAGCAATGTATTTGCAAATATGAAGCTCTGAACTTGTGTTTGTCTCGTAGTTCAACTTCGTTGGGAGGATCCTGGGTCCGCGTGGACTGACGGCCAAACAGCTAGAGGCCGAGACCGGCTGCAAGATCATGGTGCGAGGAAAAGGCTCCATGAGAGACAAGAAGAAGGTAAACACACAAGTCATCGTTTACTTTTAGCTTTTTAAATCACGATCATCTTTTGAGCTATTTCAAAAGCCTTTCCAAATTAATACTAATTAGTATTTTTCACGTTATAGCCAAAATAACTTGTGCCATTTTTTAGTTCATACTTTCAGTAGTATGTCAGAAATTCTGATTTGTGGGCGGGACCTTTGGTGCCAAGCAACCCCTGCCCCCCTTACCCTCATTGTTACTGAGAGCCAGGGGTGGACTAAGTCGTTTTGGGGCCCCAGGCAAGCAATAACAAGGGGTCCCCGCAACTGTTATATTAATAATTTTCTTTTTTAAACATTTTGAATAACTTTTAGACATAATCAATTTCAAGAATTCAAATATTTTAAAATAAATGTAAAAGTACAGGTTTCAATTTTAAGAATTTTGTATCTAACTTGTTGTTGATGGAATAAATCATTGCTGCACAGCGACAGGGGAGGACAAACACTTTCACATGAGCAGTTTTATGTAATTTCAATGATTTGGATTTTTATGATACACTTAAATATTACTGGGCATGGAACTTATTTAACACATTTTTAAGACAATTTTTTTTCAGGGCCCCCAGGCGATCGCCTAATCACCTACTTCTGCCTTATGATAAGGCAGAAGTAGGTGATTAAGAGCTCACTGGCAGAATCCGAATTCTCTCCAATTGTAGGGACATTTGGAGGGGTAGGGTTATCTGAAATAGTTTTTTTAAGGGCTAACCACGTTGCAGTTGGGTGTTTAAGGGTGTTCCACCGCACACCATGACGCGGAGGAGAAGCACTTTGCTTCACCTGAGTGTGCTCTGAAGCGCAGAAGTTTACATTTAAATGTAAGATTTGTTTTAACATTACTTAATTAAACTTAGAAAAAAAAACAATGTTTTTATGTTTTTCTGAGTTCTAGCAGCTACACGCTAACGTAGCTAACTGGCGAGTATTGATGACGTCATTGAGTGGCAGTGATGTCCTCAGTTGAAGACAAAATTTTTCCATATCTCTCTGTTCGGAGGGCTAAATTTAGGGTTTTGGAGAGACCGCGGGGGCAGGGGAAGAATTTGGATTCTGCCTTCGTTTACATGCTCTCCAGCTAGCTTATAGCCCCTCACACCCTCAGACTAGCGTTACTCATACAACAGGTGCCAGCTCGAAGACAAACATGGATCTATTTGTCTACAAGTGGATGCGTTTATGTTCTGTCACAAAAAAACTTTTTTCGTCTGCTCCTGATTTACAGTGATTTAAATAAAGAAAAACTCAGAAATGAAAATTTGAGCTAACATTTATATATATATATATATATATATACATATATATATATATATATATATATATATATATATATATATGTCATCCATCATCAGAAAAAATGCCACAAAAGCATGTTTAAAACACAATTTTTAATCCTAGTGTCTTTAAAATAAAAGAGAGAGACAGATAATAAAATGGCAGTATCCCCTCCTAGCTGTTTCCTCCTGTCCTTTAAGCATTTTATTTTTAGTTTTAACAAGTGACCATTGAAGGCGCTGATGGGTGTTTAGTTCCCTTAAAGAGACCCTGCAATAAAACTATAAAAATAAGGTATTTTGCGATGAATGATATGAGTAAGGTGGGCTTTTAATATCATGGAAACTGGAAATACGACAACAGCAGCCTCAAAACTTCACTAACAGTAGCTGTTATCAGTGTGGGAAAAATTGAAATGATACTATAAAATAATATTGATCTTAAAGCACATTTAATACTTATTTGTTTACATATATCACTTTATATTGTAAAGCTACATCTGAAAAGGATGATTGACAGCGACTAAATGCAAGTTATTCTGGGTATAAGGATATTTTGTTTATTTAAAATGTCATTTGCAATAAAAATATTAAGTCAGAAAAGGGTATTAAAATTAAATGTTTAAAAAATTAAATATTATATATATTATAAGGTGTTTTTCCTATTTGTTTTCCTACCCATCTATCCATTTGTTTATTATTCCTCATATTTTGGTGCACAGTTTCTTTTTCCTGTCCTGGTGTTCAGTCCATCTGTCCTCCCTTCCTCTCCCCTGGTGTCTGCTGTTGGACGGAGTCGGCTTAAGCTTTCCAAACGGCAGGTGGAGCAAGTCCAGCATTCCACTCCCCCACCCTGCTCTCTCTCTCTCTCTCTCTCTCTCTAGAACATTCCCTACCCCGCACGCCCCTCAGAGGGAGACGCTCAGAGACAGAGAGGAAGGAAAACAGAGACACAGTGGGAGGCAACTGGGGGAAAAGAGAGATGTTGACTTTTAGTGTTCTTCGGAGTGATACAGTTCACTTAAAAAAACATCCTCCCAGCACCACACAGATGCGCCGTTCAGTTTTACTTCAGCTGCTCGTTTTCTTCTGCTATTCATCCTGATTGAAATGAAAGTTTAAAAAAAAAAAAAAAAAAAAAAAAAGATTTACAATCAACAACATTTCACAAATTATCGTAGATAACCAAATAATCCAGCCCAAATCCACCACTCATTCTTTCATTTATAAGACATAATGTATGGAGGTTGTTTGCATGCGGGAGTACATGAGTTCACACCTGGCTTTGGAATGCATCTCCACATCTGTCTTGAGTGATCACTCGTGATCAGATCTCGCCTCATTGCTTTAAAAACAAACAAAAACAACGTTTACTTTAGTTTTGGAAAAAGCCTCACTGCTGCCACACCCACTGAGCTCTGGATGGGAAGGGGGTCGACCATCACGATTCCTCCAGCTATCATCTGTACTTTCCCCGACACATCCATCAGAGTTGAACCCAAAATTAAGCTTTAAGCCCTTAACTAGCAGGAAGCAGATCCTTTGTCCTAAATTGGAATTATTTTGCTAAACCAGCCAGCTTATGATCAAACAAACTACGTTAACTTTTATCAGACTTTCATAAAAACACATTATATTATCTTCAAATCCACCAATAATACGTTAATTTGAAATTTCCCAGGGTTAATATGTGTAATCTTTTCCCAAACTAACCATCTATTTTTAATGCTGATATGAATAAAAGCGCTAAAAATTGTTCAGCTTCTTTTTTTGTGAGGCTTCAAACGAATAAATTGAGTTACTTTACAGGAATAGAAAGCAAATCAAATCACATTTTTTTCAGATGTTAAGATATTTACTCCACTTTTTCCCTCATGTGCCAAAAGCCTCTGCTTACTGGAACGGATTGTTAACGGTGGAATTTTGAACTTCACTGCATGCCTGAATGTACTGAAGGAAATTTTCAGTTTTTAATACCCAAATCTTCCTTAGAGATCTTTAAAGTCCCACTCTGATCATCTTTTGATCAAGTGTTTTTCTAAAAAAAGATATATAATTATAACTATATTTGACCCGCCCCCATAACTGCTGGCCAATGACTGAAGAGATCTTTTGTCACGTGGGTTTGTTTATAAGTTTTTGTCCGGATCAGAAATCTCCGGTAGACCCCAGTCTGAATACAGACCAAACACAAGGTTCAGGACTCAGTCCAGATCAAATTAAGCAGACCCGGCCCGGAATAAATACGTTTTCCAGTCTGAATTCACCCTTTAGTCGTTTGCAAATAGATGCATCTGAATGGAGCGGAGCAGGGGAGCAATCTTTTTTTAAGTAGGATTTTATTGTCTGCTCCCGATTCACACCGATTTATGCAATTCCAAAGTACATTTTCATTATATTTGTACTTGATTGTGAGAAAAATGCTACAACAACATGTTAAAAACACTAAAACAAAAATTTTATCAGAGTAGGTTTTTAAAAAATGAATAAAAGTTGCAGAAAAATACTTTTTTTTTGCTACACATAAGATTTATCTGTTTTTGTTTATCTGTTATATTATTCATGAATAAATGAAGATTCGGTTTTGAAGAAACTAAAGTTAGAATGAAAGAGTGGTATTAAAAGGAGGCTCCATCCTGGGACACAAAGATTCAGAGAGCACAACCTTCAACAAAATGCAACAGCAATCTTGTTTAACGGCTGTGGAACAAGACGGTCGTTTCATGATTTCGCTACGCCTCCGAAACGGCGTTAGATAACCTTGAGCTTTGTGCAGGTCTGTTTGTGTGGAGTCTGAAGGCGGTCCAAAATCCCAGCCAAAGCAGAAGAAAAGTGAAATCCTGTCTCCCCCCTTCACTCTCTCTGCAGTAAAAAGGCATGAGTTTGTGAGGTGCATTCAAACAAACCAAGCTCTTTTTTTTTGTGCTTCAGGAGGAGATGAACCGGGGTAAGCCCAACTGGGAGCACCTCAACGAGGACCTCCACGTCCTGATCACCGTGGAGGACACACACAACCGTGCCAAGATCAAGCTCCAGCGGGCCATCAACGAGGTCAAGAAACTCCTCGTACCCGCTGTGAGTGTCGCCCATGCGAGCGCAGATTGCATTTGCTGCATTAAAGGCGAATAACTGTGTGTGACTGGATGAGAGTTCACTGTGTTGGTATGCACAGAAGGGGGCAGGGGATTGTCAGCCCCAAGAAGTGTGTGCGTTTTTTTTTTTTGTGTGTCTCTTTTCCGAGTGTGTGAGAGAGTATGTGTAAAGGGTTAGGGTAATTAGGGAACAAGCATAAAGGGGTTGCCATAGTAACCCCGGGTTGTTTGAAAGGCTGAGGGAATGAATGGAGAGTCTGTTCACTCGTTCTCCCCACTCCATCACTCTTTTCACTCGTTCACAACTCACTTTATTCCCAACTAGCAGCTAGAGTGTTCCTTCTGCTCTTTTTTTTTGTTGTTGTTCAAACAAGAGAACGTTTTGATTGCACTCCTCTACATTTCTCACATTCTCCGGCCCACCTATAGCCCCCCCACCCTGTCTTCTTCACAGGCACGTATGGAAAACCGACTTACTCGTGCACACTCAAAGTTTAAAATCGCACACGTCGTGACGACCAATTTCCTTCCGTTTTTTTTCTGCATCATCTGCAAAAAAACATAAAGGAGGTGGTGGTGGGGGGTCTGTTGCAGCAATCAGCTGTCACATCCACTTTGGTCACTACACGGCCAATAAAAGCTATAAGACATATGCCTATAGGCTGTTGGGAGCCGAGCACCTGCTAATCTATGTTTGTCTCTTTGTGCGTCGGCATGTGTGGAGAAGTAAAGTCAGTGCGATGTGTGTTAGTTTAACCTGACTGACCTTTTCCTCCAAATGTAAATCAGTCAAGCTTTTCAGCGAGCCGTAACCGGAGCTGAGAAGCTAACACGTTTGAAACGGAATATGTCTCGACTGGAGGAGTGGCTAAAATCACCGTCCAGTGGGAGGTTTTTTTTTCTTCCCTAAAAGTTCAGAAAAAACATTAAGATTAAGAAAAAACACAGATTTTTATTGTTAATTAGTCTCTTTGTGCTGTATAATTTGTTGTGACCTCTCTCTTGTAGGCCGAGGGCGAGGACAACCTGAAGAAAATGCAGCTGATGGAGCTGGCCATTCTCAACGGGACCTACAGAGACGCCAATGTCAAGACGCGTAAGGATGACATCATAGCTCACATGTGGAGGAGGGTTGGTGGGGCCGCGGTACAGGAGTCCACTGTATACGGAAACAATGCCTCCGTTTCTCCTGTTAAATAGACTGTTTGTCCTCTCCTCTTCTTCCCTGTCTATTGTATATTGGGCTGGCGTGTGGGCGCGCGCGCACGTGCATTCACTGAATGTTTGCGTCCTTCACAGCCACCGCCGCCTTCCCTCTGGCGACCCCTCAGGCGCCACGGATCATCACAGGCCCGACGCCCGTCCTGCCTCCCACTCTGCGCAACCCCGCCCCGGTCACCACGCCCACAATTATGCCCCTGATCCGCCAGATCCAGAGCTCCACCCTCGTCCCGGGAGCCAGTCCACACCCGGCACTGGTGCAGCAGGGCCCCGAATCTGGAATCATCTACACCCCCTACGAGTACCCGTACACACTCACGCCCTCCATACTGGAATACCCGATTGACTCAACTGGAGTATTAGGTAAATACAAGCCGGCAGCTCATCACTCTCATACATGCTCAATGGATGTATTATGAGAACTGGATATTGGTCACCAAAGGTCATAGGTCAACATGGCAGAAACTCCAAATGTTAGCTTGCTAAAGGTGAACTTTTTTGAGTTTACTTGATGCAACAGTTTAAGCTCCGCCCTCACTTATTTTGGACTCAATCACTAAGTACACAGATGATTTGGCAACTCCAGACCAAACTATGCAGACTATTGATCAGTTCTCAAAAACATCGATAGTCTTTGCTCGGATAAAGTAATCCATGAGTCACACTGTTTTGAGGGTCTGGCCCAAAGAAGCAGCATTTAAAAAAAAAAGACTTTTCCAGCATCATCTCAAGTTTTTATCTTCTATCACCTTAATAACTATTAGTTGGAAAACTTTCGGTGCCAAATGCAAACTTAGTTTTCAGTGTACTCCTCCACTCTATTTGTAATAAGTTAATGAATGCAGGATTACACGCCAACATCTAAGAAATGTTTGGAGAAATTATTACACAAAATGAACAGTTCTTCCTTTAAACTCAACAGAGTGTTGGGAGAAAGTCTATCTGAATAAGCAGACACCCCTTATAACAATAGTATTTTTTGTGTTTTTAACATTTTCTTGTGGTATTTTTTCTGATGATAGCGGACATATATAAAGAAATGTAAGCTTAAAATTACATTTATGAGTATTTCTTGATTAAATAATTGTGAATATAGAGCAAGGGTTTAAAAACTAACTTATTTATGATATAGAAAGTAGGCTGGGCGAGCCACAAGTTCTCTGCTCTGAGCTCCGAACAAAGGGGAGGGGAAGTGGGGCGAGGTTGCTCCGAGCCAACAGTCCCGCCCACAACTCCAAGGGGAAAGCTGAACTACAGTTACTCTGTAGAAAATGACAGATGCCTTAAAATGACAATTTCATAATTAAAAAATCACTGCCAATGCTTTTATGATAGATCAGAAGAGGATCAGAGTGCGTCTTAAGCCAGACTGGCAACATCTTGAAAAAACTCATCTTTGTATTTGCTTCTAATGTTTTATCCTTATGTCCTTCAGTTTAGTTTGGATCAATAACTAAAGAAAAAAAAAATGTTTTTGTCCATGTGAGTGTATGAATTACAATTAACACGCAACCAACCTTTCACTAATGTTTATAACACGTAAACCCTCACCTCTAATATATAATTTACACTAAATGGAGTTACGATTATATTTTCTTCAAAGAAAAAAGATTTTTTTTTACTGTTTTTGTAGAATTTTTTTCATGACTGAGGACATTTATAAAGAAAATGAATCCTAAAATTGTTTTTTTTTTGTAGCTTTTTATTCAAATTGAATCAGGAGCAGAAGAAACAAATACAGTGTGAAAAAAGTGCATCTGTGATGTAGAAAATGCGTTGGGAATCCATTCTGATGCGCTTCGTTTTCCTCATCCCAGCTGATATCTGGTTTGAAACTGGATAGGACTGGATAGCTCCAATATTACTTGAAATTTTTGTAGCACCGTTAATGTTAGGTTGGGGTTGTAAGCTAGCAGGAGAGCATGCAAACTCAGCAACGGAGGAGGGGAACGGGCGGGGTCCTGCCTACAACCGATGTGAATTTCTGCCGCTCTGCGGAAACGGTGTCATAGAAAACAACATTGTTATGCTTTGTGTAGTTTTATGCTTTTATAAAAGTGGCAAGAGCTGCTTTTCTCCTTCAAAATCTGCTGCATTGATCGTGTTAACGGTTGGAAAGTTACTGTATGTTAAAGATTTAGTGTTTAAATGTCAGCAGCGAGGTGTTAAAGGGTCAAGCATTAAAATTCAAATCTAAACTCCATTCCTGTCTGAGTTTTGTTCTTATCGCCTAGAGCCGGGTGTCAAACTCAATCGAACAGGGGGCCAAAATCCAAAACACACGTTTGGTTGCGGGCCGAAATGACTAAACATTTATTAAAACTACATTTTGAAAACTTTAAAACCGTAACTTTTTAACATATTTATGAACTTGAGGTATAGGATTACCTGCGATAATGCTAGTGTGAATGCTGTTAGCTGAATTTGGCAGCTGAAAATGCTAGTGCTGATAGCTGAAAACGCTAAAGCTCATTACCAGCTAAATAAAATATTAGCTAAATGCCAAAATAGCCTAAATTTCATACAACTTAGTTTCTATAGAAGTTAGAAATTAGTGCAAGATAACATCGGACCATTGATAACAACAAAATAAAATGATCTGGAAGGCCGGCCCCCGGGCCTTGACTTTGACACATGTGGCCAGAGTTACAGTAGTGTCCTTGTGGCATCCATATCCAGCTCTTGTAATACATCCTGACTGTAAACAGGTGCACGCTGAAGCTCATTGCTGGGCTAACAGTCCCTTCTTCCTGTGTTTTTGCAGGTATGGCTTTTCCCACCAAAGGCTAAGCAATAGCATCTCCTCCTAGCACACACATGGACTGGCTTGCAAAGACACCCCCTTGTGCCTCTGCCCTGTCACCCCCCTCCGAACCACACAAACACACACAAACACGCTTTTTCCCTCAGAACAAACAGTTTGCTTCCTCCTTAGGGTGACAGATTTCCTCAACGGTCATTCTGTAGTGGAGTGTCCATTCCTGTTCATTTCCTCTTTGTATTAGCAGACTAGCGTTGTGGTGTGACAGCGACTTTAACGTTTCGTTTTTTAAAAAATAATTCCGCTTCTGCTTGTAATTTTAACACGTTATAGCAAACCCATAGATATTTTTAGAAGCTGTTTGCGACTTAACATATGATAAAGCTTATTTTGATCACAGAGCTATAGAGTGACTTTGCTTACAGCTGATGTTGATGCTTAGTGAGAAATTAGTGGTTTGGGTTCTTTTGATTTATTTTAGAGAGAGCAGAAGACCACAAAGCAACAATTCTGTCAATTAGAAGTGAGGAGTTTATTTTATTTGTGTTTCAGAACCCGTTCACTGATGTTCATGGGTGGACTGTGATGTCTTTCTGATGAGTAACCTTCTGTGTTCTGTTTTTGGGAATGTTAATGGCTGTTAGCAGGTGCCATGACCACTAAGGTACGACGCCACGACAAGAGAATCCATCCTTACCAAAGGGTAGTGACCACAGACAGAGGTTAGTTAGCTCACCAGCCACCGTGTGTGTGTGTATAAGTGTTTGTGTGTTCGTTCGTTCGTGCGGCGTGTGTGTGTGTGTGCATGCAAACCCGACGGACCAATCTCAGCTGTAACGCGGCATTCCTAAACGAGAGATAACTCGATCGAGCAAAAAATGTGAATTGAAATCAGAGAGGGAGAAGCGGGGTAAAGAATGTTTACCCTCTCGGTTTGAATAGATCATGTGACCCAGTCCCTTGTGACTTGTGGAGTCCTCCCTTGTTGATCTCAGTACTACTTCTTACCACATAAACACTGTAGGAAGTTGTACTTACGCTTTCTTTCAAAATAATTCCTTTCTTATGCCCACTTATGTCATGACACAAAAGCAAAACGATGATTGTCTCTTTCTAAAGATGAAACGATCTTTAGGTTTCACTACTAAAACACAGCGTGTGATAACTACTGAAGTCTGTGTTACAAGCTCTTTTGTATGAATACTGTTGTTTGTGGTCTTATCAGTCGCCCACTGGACTTTATCATTGGGGCTGTTTACATATTTCATTTATTTCCTAGCCAGAGTGGTGCTGTTACCATGTATTTAGCTGCAAAAATAAATTTGTATATAGGGAATGCTTATATAAAGCTTATGGAAAAGATCGCTTGGAAATAGTTTTTTTTTTTTTTTTTAGTTTTCAAATTTTTATTTTTTTTTTTGTTTTTATGATATGCTTTTTATAGATAAAGTGTCTCCATATAAGATTTATTCAAAGTGTGTAGCCACTACTGTTTTAGCCCTCAAAGGTGGCGATGAAGGCAGTGTTTTTGCTCTGTGTATTTAAGATGAGGCGCCCCTCTCGATTCACGGGCCTTGTGACTGTTATATGCAACAGAATGGATTAGTTAGCTGCAATATGTGTGTGTGAGCGTTGTTGTACACGATGGAAAAAAAGAACACTAAAAGGCAATAAAGATAAGTATGGAAAAAAAGTAAAGCGAACCAAAGTCTGTATATTTTTGTAGTTAGTCTGTCTGCTGTTCTTCAGATCATTTCTTAACCCCTCATCGCTCTTTTACGGTGCCTCTTTGCTAGTTACTCTAATACTTCATAGTAAACGGATCAAACCATAATAAAGTTTAATCACTCCTGCTGCTAAACAAAAGCGAGGGAAGACTTACGGAGGTCTGTGCACTTTTCTATTAAGCGGGGTCCCCAAACTACGGCCCGCGGGCCGAATCCAGCCCACCTCCACATTTGGCTCGGCCCGGCCCACCAAACACTATCAGAGACACATAATTTTTTATTTTATTTTTCTCAATCTGGCCAATTGAGACCCTAATATAGCGTGACTTTTTATTCCACCTTTCTGCAGTCTGAACTGTGACGGGAGAGGATAGACTATTTATTAGGGCTGGGTATTGATTAAAATTTGATTCTATTCACAAAAGGCTGCATCAATTTGATTCTGAATTTTTTTAATTATTTCGATCCTCTTAATTTTATTTTAATTTGGAATTCACTCACTTTACACATTTGTTTAGAAATACATTAATAATCTAATATGTTTTGAATATATTTAACTTAATCTAATATAGTTCACAAAATGTAAAATGTATTAGTGAAATAATTAGATTGTTAAACACCAGACAGTATTACATGGATTCTAAAAATGTTTAGATCATTAACATTTTAAACATTGTTCTTCTTCTCCTGGAGGCTGTTTCAGTTTGGCCACTAGGTGGCAATCACACTATATCATTATACCTTATTCCAGAAGAAGAAGAAAGTATAAACAGTTTTAGACCTCAAATAGTTTCTTTAAAAATATTCGCTTAAAAAGTTTGTAAACTTCATGTCGGTGAGTTTATAAAGATGTTCATTTGGTCGGCAATGTATGTTTTGGTTGACCGAGCGTTAGCGTTAGCCGTCACATGGGAAATTCCATTAAATGTTAGCAGACTTTAGCTTCATGTGCTAAATCGATTTATATTTTTGTGAATCGATTAAATCGATTCAAATCGATTTTGTCAACCCGGCCCTACTATTTATTGGTTTCATTTTAACAACGTTTTAGTATGAATTTTTCTGTGAAGATTACAGAAATGAACAATAAAAATTAAGCTATGTGTGGCTTTCTGGAAAGCCATAAATGTTTTTGCTTAGACAGTGATTGTTACACTTGTTCTACAAACCAACTCCCACAGTTATGTGGTCCTCACAAGAAAAAGTTTGGGGACCCGCGCTTTAAAGGTCACTTTCTCACCCACGTGAAACCATCCCGTCTCCCTCTGTCCATGGTTTCACCGTCTTTCTCTGCTAAACGTAGCACAGCAGCTAGCATGAGTAGTATCACCATAGCAACTGCCTCACGGCACGAGGGGCGTTTCCACGAAACGCTGCAAACACCTTGAAGGTGTCGCCCCCCGCGCCGCGAGGATGCTTTAGATTTGTTGTCATCCCAACGCCACTAGCTGACACTAATCTCTTTTCTATCTTTTTTTCTTTTTATGTCCCCTTTTATGTGCCCTTTTTTTTTTCCTTTCCTCGTCTGTCCGTCTAACTCTAGCTGCCACGGCAACTAACCCATGACCCCCCCTCCTCTTGACCTTCTGACCTTTCCGCCCACTGATGACCCACCCATCTCTGCCCGCTGGCGCGCTCATTGGCCCACTCCCCCAGCTCAGCCAACCAGAGACCAGAACACTGGGAAGGTCCCGCCTGCCTCAGTCAGTGACCGGACGACGGCGCTCATGGGAAAAAAAAATAATCCTCAGGATCCACCGACAAGGCCCAGCTTAAACTTTATCACCAAACGTGCCTTCCTTCTAAACTCCAAAGCCATTTCAAGATTTTTTTTTATATCTCGAAATTACAATTTGTGACAAATTTTGGTAGGGCTCCCAGATCACTCCCAAGAACTTGTAATTTCCAGCTGCCATGCAATAACAACAGCTGTACTGATTCTAGAGGTACTGATCGGCTCTTCATAAACACTAATTTGTTAAAAAAAACAAAATTCATATCCCAATTAATGATTATTTCTCAGCCTCCTTTTTCAGCCGCATAACAGCAATTATACATTGAAGTGTTGATGCATTAACCCTTTGACACCTGAGGCGTCGTTGGATACGCCAAAACATAACATTTTTTAACGTACTGTAAATTTTCAACCAATAACCCGATAATTCCAGTAGTTTTTGAAAGAGAAAATCTGCTTTTCTCCTTCAAAATCTACTGGGATGATCGATTTAATGGTTGAAAAGTTACAGGAAATAAAAGAAAATAAACACTGGAGCTCCGGTGTTAAAGGGTTAACATGATTTCAAGTTAAAAAACTGATGTTTGTGCTCATTTTAAAACACTTCTAGTGCTGAAAGAGGACAAAAAACTGGAATTTTAATTATTATTATGATTAAACTGATAGATTCTGAGTCTGTGGGCGCAGGTATTTACAGTCCTTCGCCAAAACCTGGACTGGTCACAACTTCGCCTTTATCACAATACAGTATTGTAAGAGCTTGAACAACAGTGCCTTTATTTATAGAACAATATTGTTCTATAATCTGCTCTCTTTTGGATTCGGATGAGGGTATCAGTTTATATTTTTAAAAAAAGGAAAGAAAGTAAAAGCTCACATGAATTGAAAGCAATGTTTTTTGTTGTTTGGATTCCTCAAATTTACAGTGTTATGCAATTTATTTGAGTGTTTTAGCAATGTTTGCATGTTTTTTTCTTTTTCTTTTGAGGATTACACAAACCAAGGGATGCCTTCATATAAAGGAAAACATCTGTAACAAGTTTATAATGTATTTTTATATTCTATTTTGTACGCCGAAAGTAACATTAAACCAACTTTTTGGGATGAAAGCATTGCCACGAACGATAGTTTGGTTTAAAAAGTGTCCTAAAAACTGGATTATTAACTTAAATATCAGCATTGCTTGCCTTTTGTGCCTTTTGTATATGATGTTTAACATTAATCTACTCTTCAGTTTCAAGATTAGGCTACTAACTGTTACCATTTCTGTGATTATTAACCGCTTAATGGTATATGTCTGAATACTCTAAAGAAAAAAGTGTGAAAATATGAAAAAAGACTTGTTTTCAACTTTTATCTGAGCATAACATTAAAATCTTAGTTGTGAAACTAACAAACTTTGTTGCTTGTTCTCTGTAGCGCCTAATTATGCAAAACGGCTTCCTTTCTGCATACTAATCGGCAAACACTCCTTTAGATCCAGACAGAGGAACCGAGCGAGCCAAAACGCAAAGGGAACACAATGTTTTCTCCCTTTCACTCTTCCTTCTCTTGTCGTCCGTCTTCCTCTGCAATTCAAGCGGACATCACACACACTGGTGTGTGTAATAGGAGAGAAGAAAACACACGGCTCACCATGGTTTCTCGCAGGCATGCACATGTATAACACAAGACGGGAGGGGAGGCGGACTGGGGAATTGAAGGGAAATTGATTGTGCAAGCTCACCCTCGGAACATCTGCAGAGTAAAATATCGCACACGAACTTTGATTGGAAAACTTTTTTTAAACTTCCCTTTAAACTGCAGATTGAAAGGTTCACACGCAAAAAAAGGAGTAAAAAAAAAAAATCACATGGGCTGCTCTGTGGTGAATGCAGCAGTGGGTGGCTCATTCGTCCTTTCTCTGCCCTTCCTGCTTTCATTGTGGGGCCGGCAGGGTGGGTGAATTTAAAAGGGGGGGGGTCTGATACTGAACTTCAGGCTTGGAGTTGAGCCTGCTCTGTGGCCACAGACAGTGAAAGGACATAATGTGACCACTGCTGACAATCCGCTGTACAGGAAGAAGCAGCATGGACTGAAACTTGCAAAGGGAGGGGGTTATAGAGCAGATGAAAATGGGTGGGAGCAGAGGATGGGTGTGTACGCTTGTCTATGCCTTTCCTGTTTTCCCCCTTTAAGTTGTGTGACTTTTTTTTTTAAGTGAAACTTTCTGAACACACAGCTGGTAATGTATTCTGCTGTCAGCTTTGCCAAAAAGTGAGCGCTCCTGTGTCATAACTGAACAGACGTTTTCATTGCAAATTTTTTGTGGCGCTCTGTAAGCTGCAAGGAAACGGTCCCCCAAAAGTTGTATTTCAAACCCTCCTTTCTCTGCCTTGTCCTCTTCCCATGTAAATAAGGCCCCGAACTCCACACACCCCTCGGAGGCACTTTAAAGACCCAACACTGTCTCCTTGTCTCCTTGACGACCGGCTTACACTGGGGTCCTGTCGCGGCCTCTCTTGTCTTTTGTGTTTGGGAGTTTAGAGACACAGAAAGAGGGAGCGAAAGAGGAGAGGAAGGAAAAAAGTTGGTTAAAAAGACAACACAACGATGACATCACTGCTATGTTATTCCACAACTGAGAATTCGGGTTCCGGATGATGATGATGATGATGAGGATGATTAGCCAGAGGCACAAAATGGGTGACAGCTCAGTCTGAGAGTGTGAGAGGATGGAGAGAGGGAGGCCCACGGCTGAATGGGGCATTGTGGGAAAGACAGTGGGCACACTGGGCAGTAACACAGAGAACACTAACTCACACATCATGCCAGAGAGTCTGAAAACACCCACACTGGGCGACAATGGCAAACTTCATCGCTTCGCTTGGCCCCCTCTGAATACACACACACAATGACCGGGCCCGAATAAGATGCTCCGTTATTCGTGAAATCCAGAACACTAAATTCCTTCAGTGCCTCTGTCCCTTTGACTGGCAGCAGATGGCCCTGCCAGGCAGGCTGCGGTCCGCATGAGCACATTTATGGGGTTCTGCCGGAGAGTTACATCATTGCTTCTGATTTTGGGACACACCTCGATGTGACGTCACAGCAAAAAGGCACCTGCTGGAGACCTCAACCCTCGGGTGGAATTTGGTTTGCATATTCTCTTGTTTATGTAAGGTTATATTGGTTGTTTTCAGCTCAGGTAAGCATCATGGAGTCATGTGATAAAAATACATCCACCTGAAGTGCCTTAAAAGAAAGAAAACATGCAAGAGGAAGAGAATAAATTAATAAAGAAAAAATTTACAAAAGTAATACCAATGATGGGTAAAATAAGCTAAATCATAAATAAGAAATGTACAGTTATAAAACAGTGACATGCAATATGCAAATTAGCTTAAGTTAAAGGTAAATTGAATTAAACTGTTTTTTTAAAAAAGCATATTTCTTGTTGGAAGTTAAAACATTTACTCCAAAAGGCTCTCATTCCTGATTTTGGTTTTCTGCTGCCACCATGTGGTAAATGTGAAGAACTACACCTCCAAAGGCCCAAAGAAGGTAAAACAAAAAAAATTCAAACATATAAATAAAAGGAAGTTCTGAAGAATTGAAGGGGAACTTCCCCTTTGCAATGTTAGATGATGATAAAAGCTTTACTAGTATGTTGAAAAAATGAAAAATTGGCTCATTAAAGAAATAAAAAAATAGGAAATTTACATTCCACTGTTCGTTTTGGTCTTTGCTTAGTTATTCCTATTTCTTTCAGGCATAAAATTAGAAACTACAATTTATTGAATGGTGAGAGATATATCAGTGTATTTTCCTTATGTTTTTGTAAATTAATGTTAATGCTTGTCATATTGAGAGCTCTTTTTAAAAATGTTATCAATACTGAAGAGGCAACTTGAAAAATGTACTAATTTAAAATATTAGGACCTTCTAGAATAATTTTATTATTGCATCATTGTTTTTAACATTATCTTAGCAAATTTGATTTTTGACTGTTACATTAATTTTTACACTCAGACTGTGGTGTTCATTGCCACTAAAAGCATATATATTTCAGGCTGAATATTAGAAAAACGGATTTGCCACACTTCTGTATCATATCATTTCAGTTTTTACGAGTCAGCAGCACCCATAATGAAACAAAAAAAAAAAAAAACCACACCTTTTCCTCCGTCCATTCTCATGCACGAACATGCACACTCCACACAAAAAGGTTCAAGCCAGAATTTGAACCAGAGCTTTCACCTGGTGGGGTGAGAGTACTTACATGGTCAAAAGTGAGTTTTTAGATCTAGTTTACAAAGCAAAAACATAATGAAAAAAATTCAAAATGATGAACAGTATACTAGTATGAATACGTGTCTTTATGGTCTGTCTTTTACTGAGGCATGATGAAAGTGATCTGCATTTGTTTTGATTTCTCTTTTTGTAAAGTTTGTCTGTTTGACCCACTGATGCCTATTGATGCAAATACACATCAAACCACTTCTTATTCAAACATTCCTTAACTTAGCATAGGTGAAAATAAAAAACCATAAGGGAAATTGTATTTCTCATAGCTGGAAATAAATTTAGGTCTAAAGGGATTAAATATAGTATTCATATTTCATCCATCCATTTTTAAACCAACTGCATACTTTACTGCTGGAGCCTTTCTCGGCAACTGTTGAGTAAATGTGGGGTACTTCCTGGGCAAATCAATATAACATTAATTTTGCGTTAAATGTTAACAAACAATAATAATAATAATAATAATAATAATAATAATATAATAATAAATAATAATAATATAATAATAATAATAATAATAATAATAATAAATGATATCCTTTTTTGTCAATATTAATATAAACGTTGTTGTTGTTGTTGTTGTTTTTGTGCACTAAATTGTTCAAACAATAAACTGTAAAAGGGGAAATTGTGTTATTAGTGAAATGTATGTGTACAAATAAAGTTTTTCAAAAAAAAAATTCAGTTCAAACAGCAGATGGTCTGTCGTAAAATCTTCAGTTGTTTTAACTTGATTTTTGCTTAATTTATTTTTCAACAAAATTGATTTTGTTGATAATTTTAGTGAAATAATTTGATATCGGGAGAGTTTATTAAGATAACAAGGCCATTTTTAGGTTTTCCAGGACCTGTTGTTGGACGTAATCGCAGTGCGACGCCGGTGACCGCTTTACGGCAGAGCATGCTGGTGGAGGTCAGTGGCATGACGTCAAAGCGAGTTTTAAGCAGGAAAACACGAATTCGATTTGATTTAGCTTTCTTAAACTTAACGTAGATACAACATAAGCTTGAATAGATGTTATGTTTAAGCGGGTGGTGATTCTGGCTTTGATTCTGAATAATTAGCGTTGTTTGAACATAGTTGCTAACGTTAGCCACACAGGCTCGACTCCCTCTTCGATTCGACCCTTTAAAAAATTCACAGCCATGGACAATAATTCTCAAGGATCCGGAGGATTTAAAGGAGGTCTCGGGGGTATTTTTGGAGGAGGTGCCCCAGAATATTCGAATACAGAGCTGGCTGGAGTCCCACGTAAGTATTGTGCAAACTTGATGTAATGCTAGTTGCTGTCATTGCTGACATGCTACAGGTAACCTCATTAAACCTTTATGACTGATCAATTATGGACTTAATCGATTATGGTTTGTAATATCATTGTTTTTCAGTGACTGGAATGAGTCCTCTGTCCCCTTACCTCAACGTGGACCCTCGATACCTGGTTCAGGTACATTTAAACAGACGTGTTGGTTGGTACTTTTGTGTAACATCGTGCTTGGTGTCTCAAACTGTTAAAATGTTTATGTTATAGGACACAGATGAATTTATTTTACCCACTGGAGCTAGTAAGACCAGGGGGAGGTTCGAACTCGCGTTCTTCACCATTGGAGGTTCCTGTATGACAGGTAAGTCACCTCAAGTTGCTATATTAAAATGACTTTGGGGGACTTAAACAGCAATAAAAACAAGTCATGCAGTTAAAAAAAAAAAAAAAAGAAGTCCATCTATAAACAGCTACGCTGGTTGATTTATGTTTATATTCTTGTGAAATCTTTTGGTTAAAAAAAAAAAAAAATTGGTTTTAAACTATTTTTTCTTAAATGCTAATTTCTTGCATTTCCCCTGCAGGAGCTGCACTTGGAGCCATCAACGGTCTCAGGATGGGTCTGAAGGAGACCAGAGATATGACGTGGTCCAAACCACGAAATGTTCAGTAAGGGATCAGAGATCACGCTACGTACTCATTTCAATGTCATCTTATTTCCTTCTAATTTTTTTTTTTTTTTTTGCCTTCAGGATTCTTAATATGGTAACCAGACAGGGGGCATCGTGGGCCAACTCTCTAGGCTCTGTTGGTAAGGCTTCTTTTTACAGCTTTTTAAAGTTGCATATTTGTTTGACTCCCATCATTTTTATGTATTTTGATAATTTGACCTTAATTTCTTTAGAGATTTAAGCAAGAAAGTTAGGACATCTGTAATCTGCACTAGAGTGTTGTGATGATGTTTTAATTTCCATTTCTTTATTTGTAGCGCTGTTGTACAGTGCTTTTGGCGTGGCAATAGAGAAGGCCAGAGGAGCCGAGGACGATATCAACACAGTGGCTGCTGGCACATTAACAGGAATGCTCTTTAAATCTGCTAGTAAGTTTTTTTCTTCCCATTAATTTTGTGGTAGAGTGTTCCCACACTAAATCCCGGTTCCCCTTATGGCTGTTTCGTGCATTGTTTAAGTGCAATTTTGCATGTTTGTTTAGTTTTTCACATCACATTATGTTTTACATTCTGATTGGCTGTAGACCATGTCAATCAATCTCTTCCATGCCGTGTCTCCTGTCCACAAATACATACAGCTCTCCAAATCTGCATAAACTTTTATTCTTGATCAGATCTTTGTTTTTATTCTATAATTCTGGACTCATTTTTTTCATGAAGGTTTGAACTTTTAGTTTAATTAAGAGAAAAAAGTGTGAAAATTTTCATGTCTGTTTGAGAAAGTAAATAAAGTTTGTAGCGAGGGGTTCTTTAAGCCTTAAAATATCTCATTCTACTTTGTGGATTTCACCTATTGCAGGTTATTTTTAGAACGTGAGCAGGTTAACCTCCACAATAAACGAGGGAACACTGTACTGACTAAAAGAGCATTTTCTTCTGAGATAATTAATTCATTGTTTTAATTTCCAGCAGTGCCTTTAAGTGAAATTTTATTTCAAAAGATTAAAAAAATGATATAATCTTTACTGGGTTATAAAAAACAGTATTCTAAGTTTTTAAGAGTCTTATGAAAAACAAAAAGGAAAAGACAGAAATAAACTAACTCATTCATATTATATCAATGTTATATATGTCGTAATGAAGAACCTCCATGAACCCAATAAGTGCCGTTATTTTTTTACAGATATATGTAGTCTTTAAGTAAAAGTTTAGCCAAATTGATTTTTTTAAATTCCAAATTTAATTATTTTTTTCTTTTTATAAATTTACAATATTAGCATCTCAGAATTCTATTTGAGCTGAACATATTTACTTTGCTGAATTAACCACTAATACAGTTTGTCTCTTGGTTACCACTGTCTTTAAAGCTTTTGTTTTATTGGATAGTTGAACAGTTAATATTGTTTGTGTACATTTCTCAAATTAAAATTAGAGTTCTTAAGTTATTTTCATTAATTAGTGATTATCTATGCAATAATAGCATAGAAGATGTTTTACTTAATAGATATTTATGCATTTTGTCCTTTTATAACAAGGATATATTTAGTTGACAGACAGTGTATTCATATCTAATAGCATTTTTTAACACCCTTCCCCCCAACACCCACGAGCTTAAACCATAATAGAGATTAACAGTGAACTTCATCATTTGTAGAAAGGGCAGTAACTCCAAATCAAACTTCGCCTTTCATTCAGAAAAAAGGATACTTAGATTCATTTAAACAGTAAGGATGTGATTCTTTCCACTGTGGATGTTTTCAAGAAATAAATTAAAACACCTTTTTTTGTTTTTGCTTTTTTATGGACAGTTTTTTGTAGAATGTGTGTTGGGGAGCTTTTATTTTAATTACTATTGTAACTATTTTATTTATTTATTTTATGTAAAGCATTTTGATGTTATGTGACAGGAAAAGTGCAGTATAAATAAAGTTGAATTTGTAGAATTCCTCTATCCAAACTCAAAATTATTGCAAAACTTGCGAAGTATTTACATTTATTTTACTTGGTAAAAAATTCATAATGATAAATCTTTAGTTTTCTAACCCTAACTCATGAATCCTTGTTACTCTGCTTTCAGGTGGACTGAAGGGTGCAGCTCGCGGAGGTCTGGTTGGTTTGGCGCTGTCTGGTGCTTATGCTGTTTATAACAACTGGGAGCATCTCACCGGCTCCTCCTCATCCTCACGACTATACTAAACTCTCATGTCCTTATTTAATCCCTCGACGTCAAGATGTGGAGGACACGCCCTTCAACCAGACTGGTTGAATGTGCTTTACTCCTAAGGGAAGGAGTAAGCAAGAACCCACGAGCAATCTGGGGGTTTGACGATGATGTAAAATAAGTTAAATATGGACTAAATTCCACATTTTTGTGTTTATCCTGTTCTGTTCTATTACTGTTCTGATAAGAATCTCATGTCAGAGTTTATTATTTGCTATAAAGTTGTTTTGTGAAGCATTCTCTGTCTTTGATGCTAGGATTTAAAATCATTAAACCATTGCCAGATGAGGGGTACCTGTTTTTCTCAGCTTCTGATGCGTATCTGCTTCCCAACAGGATTTGGACTGTAGATCTAGAAACTTGGATCAAAGCCTTACTGTCTGTTTTTTTATGATGTATTATAAAGCAGTGGGGATCATCAAAAGCTGTATTGGAACATATTATATGAACTAAAATAAAACTATAAAGGTTGAGAATTTGTTTGTTTTTTTAATCATTTTTAAAGCTCAAAGGAATGCAAAAAAGATAAACACAATGCAAATCAGTGTCTACTCTAAACAATCGGGTTGAGAAGCTGCATTTACATCGGGAAGTGTTTGCAGAAATGGTTTCTGCAGAGTAGGAGGAAACGCTTTTCAGAAGAGCTTTGGTTTTTCTGAGTTCATTTAGTGCAGGAAGAAGTCTCTGATGCGAGTTGCCTCGATCCATGGGATATAGGTGGCGGTGCGGGTGAACACGCTGGGTTTGTTCTCCACGGTGCAGCCGATGGGGCCGAAGCTCACCACTCCGTGCACCTCCCAGCGGTCCCGGTCCAGCTGGCACAGCAGAGGCCCACCAGAGTCGCCCTGGTACATGAAAAGCAAGGAAGGAACACAGTGAATCTACTTTTGCTAGTCTGTGAACATCATAGCAGAGCTGGTTAGGTTGATATTTCATTAGGAAAAAAAAATGCAAAATAGTGGCCATTTGTAAATATCGCAGCAAATTTTACAAATGGCAAACAGATTTCTTAAAGAAATCTGCTTACATTTTAGATCATTAAACAAAACTATCGAATTTCATTGAAGATAAGTTGTGTGAAAGCACCTAGTATTCAATTATGACATTTGTATTTGTCTGCAATTTTTTTTCTTTTCTATCATTTCTGTTCATATGGTTCTGTCTGTAATATTTTAAAGTAAAAAAAAAATTGTAAAGATGGTGGCCATGCAGTCAATTGTTACCAAAAACAAACAAAAAATATGGTTATATTATATAATATTATATATTTTTATATATAATAATAATATATTATTATTATTTATATTATTAGTGACAAAGATTATGAAACCTCTTTAAGCAAAAACAACAAAAGCATCTTTTAATGAAATGAAAAAACAAACAATATTAAAACTGTTTTGCTGCATTCATACCAGATGAAAAATTTGGGTTTGCCGCCTCTCTTTACACTTGTCAAATTTACTGCCTATACCCTTGATGCCTCTGCCACCAAAGTTGTTCTGGAATTCATTTGTTGAACATGTAATGGAAAACATGGATGATGTTTACAGAGTAGCTTGGGTTCATATTTTGGAGAGCTCTACAGAGACGCCGGCAAAGTTCATCAGATCCTTCTGAGACGCTCACAGTACGGTGAATTTTACCATTTACTGCACCTGGATGAAGGCCATTTTGATCTTACTTCCGTATGTCTGTGGCCCAGTTTGAGCATTAACCCGAGATCGGGAAAGTGAAAATAAAACAGGAGGACTCTTTTATTATTGTCTTGATTCAAATAAGAAAAATATTATAAGCCCATGAAGCTAGCACGCGTCCTACAAAGGCACTCGCAGCAGCTCTCCGTCTGCTTGGTTGCTAACCATTGTGTTTGTAGTCTACTGCTCAAGCTGCCAGTCCTTGGGCAGTAGACCTCGCTAGCTCTGCCAGAGCCTGGGCTAACTCGCGAAGCTGTCCACCGGGCAGCTGGCTAGTGTAGTGGTCGATCCAGCTTCATGGGCTCTGTAACGGGCTGATGATCTGCCCAGGGTGTATCCTGCCTTCGCCCAACAGTAATGGAGGCAGTCTCTGGCAACCTCGCGGGTTAAGAAAATGAATGGTAGTTCAAGATAAAAATCCTTGCATTGAGCGGCCATATTGTATTAATTTTATCTACCCTTCAATAAAAACGTCACATTCCCAAAGCTGAGTCCCTGCTTGGTTGACATGCGGCGTCAAGCATTGAGGCGCTGCACTCGACGCCCAAAATCATGCCGCACAGTGTCTGATTGCAGTTTTTTTATCCTTTTATTTTTAATGAGCTTCCACTCTGGTGTTTTGCCACTCTAAAGTCTTCTGTCCCGCCCCCTCATTTTCTAGCTCCGCCCATGCTCGAGGGGTACCCACAGAATACTACACGTATATAATTGAAAATCTTAGATTTTCTGATGGCTAACATGCTTTTCTGGAAGAGGGGATCCTTAAGGTACATCCATGTAATTTTGGTGCTTGTACCACAAACTGCATGATTACTTTTGACACTAGATGGAAGGAATTACCTGGCAGGCAGCAGGTGGGCCCTCTGTGTCTCTGAATCCAGCGCAGATCATGGAGTCTCTCACTCGGTCACCCCAGAATTTCTTCTGCCGGCAGGTTTTGAAGTCAATGATGGGCAGACGGGCTTGATTCAACGCTTCTGCCAGAGAGACGTTGTCCTTCCCACCTGGAATCAGTTCAAACACATGTAAAGTAAATTTATAAGAGTAATTTCTGAAATAAGATTTAATAGAAATGTTTATAAAATGTTCTGTTTTTAGTTTAATTAAATGTATATTGTCCTTCTTTTGGAGTGTACTAATTTAAAAGTGTTTCTGATCTAGTTTTTTTACTCCATTTTAAAAATGAGAAACTTTAGTTTTGATTTTAATCCTTTTTTTCATTTTTTGTTCTTTTTAGGTTGTTAAATTTCATCTACTTCCCCTGTTAAGCATCAGTATTTCTAATAGCTTCCCTCCCACACGTCCATCTCACCGCGGGTATCTCCCCAGCCTGTGACCCAGCAGTAGTGTCCTGGTCTGAGGCCGGTCTGCTTGCGCGGCAGGCAGGCGTAGCGGATGAAGTTTGACGGGAGGATGTCTGTTCCGGCCTTCACCAGGGCGATGTCATAGTCCAGCTCACTGAGGGTGGGGTAGCGGAAGCTTTCGTGCCGATAGATCCTTCTGACGGGGAAGATCCTCTCTGCGGTCTCAGAGCGCTTCAGCTGGTGCTTCCCCAGCACGATCCTCCAGCTCCCAGCATCCTCAGCTTTCCCCCTGAGATCAAACAAACAGACACAAAGCTGATGTTTGACTTGTACGACAGTCAGAAGGATTCCAGATGTTTCCAGAGAGGTTTTCTTACTTCTGGAAGCAGTGAGCTGCTGTGAGGACCCAGTTTTTATGGATAAGAGTTCCTCCACAGACGTGAACGTAGTGCTTGCTCCCTCTGGGACGAACCTGTGGGGCAAAACAAAGTTCTTCATCGATGGGTAATTAAGAGCTGATTCGACAGATCAATTCAGAGGCATATTCTTCCCTTTTTGCACACAATTAGTTCAAGTTTTGCTAAGTCAACCCAGAATTACTTTCTGCTCACAAGTGTTTGGTGATTTCCTACAACTTTAATTTTGTGCCTAATTTTCTTCCTGTTTTTTTTTCTCTCTTTCTGAATCTTTGAAGCATCCACCGCAACCCGACAGTTCAGAGGATCTGGAGACAACTCGTCATCTGCTGAACATAGAAAACAATACATGAAGATGAGAAGAATCAAAGCAAAACTAAACAGAAGAGGCCCCAACACAGAGCCCTGGTTGTCACCAAAAATTCTTATGATATATTTAAAGTATGCATAGAAAGAAATGCTTAAAACTATGAAAGTGTTGTGATGGAGATGTCAGAAGACTGCAGAACAATGAGGGCTGGGAGTGTCCAGAAGCTCTGGCTGGTCTTGTGATTATTATTAAACCAGTAGCAGCAGAGAGAGACTGCCTAAGCTCAAAGACTAAAAGAATGTTCAGATTTTACCCCACAGAGACAAAAAAAATTCACTTTTTCAAGATTATAATCTCATTTTCTAGGTCTTCTTGCGAAGAGGCAGCAGTGGACTGAAACCATTTTAGAGTTTATGCTAAACAGTTAAATATTACATAAGGTGTGTTTAAACATTATAGTATATTATGTATTTTATATATTGTATTTCTACATTTTGAGAGAATTAACTTTATTTTTCTTATCAATTTTGTGTGATTAGCCAGAAATTAAAGACGGATAATTAAAAAAAAGCCTAAATCCTGAAGAAATTCCTCTCATTAATTATCAATTCAATATGTCAAACAAATACCAGTAATGACAAACATAACACCAAACATAACCCCTGTATTTCCTTTTAAATTTACCTTTTAAAACCAAATCCTTCTCTTTCTTTGCTCTGGAAATGTATTTATCAACTGGCATATTTGGCTTTGACTACGGTATGATGTTGTATTTTTACTGTATTTTTTTATATTCTTGTTGCTGGTGAATTTATAACACTTTTTAAAGCTTTTCATAAGGAGTACAAAATCCTATATGTATTCTTATTTGTCTTTTATTGAGAGAACCAGCTAGTCTGTCTTTGTGCATATTTCACACATTTTTGTTGATTTTTTTTATTAAAGTTATTTTGAACATCGGAATGATGCTTTTTAGTAGACTGTTCTCCAATAAATTTGTCTTGAAAGTTTCAGAAAACATAAAGGATTGCTACTTGGAAACGTATGGGTAATTCACTAATGACTTTTGTGAAGCCATGAAGGGAAATTTAAGGTTTGTAATTTTGACTTTGTTGCCTGTGACGTGTTACCTTTTATTTCTTTCAACCCTGGCCAGCTCCATGCGGTTTATTTTGAATGCTTCAAAAGTGGAACATTTCTGTCTGATCTTAACTTCATTTTAGATAAGATGGAAGGAAACTGTTGATATAATAAGGGTCGTGCACTAATGAGGCCACAGCAAACTGAGGCTTGTTAGGGCAGGAATTGGTTCCCACTAAAGGTCAGTCTGCATGCCAATAAAGACATCCTGAGAATGCTTCTGGCTTTGGCCTTTGTAGTTTTTAAATGAATAGATTCTTTTCAGGTCTAGTTTACAATTTAAAGAGCTTTCACTCTGCAGACTCATTGAAGCAGACATGGAGTTGAGTGCTGCTTCAAGGACAGATCGGCATGTGGAGGGTTGCAGTCTAGAGCTGAGTGACTGACCTAAAGCAAGTGTTTGTTAGAATGTTCAAATTAGAGTTTGTTTGTTCTGAACAACTCTAAAGACCTACTTCGATCGTCTTTTGCTCTATTCTCAAAACTTCCCTCTACTCTTTTAATCATGATTATGTCGTTTTTTTTTAAGCAAATCAAAAAAATCTGTTTTTGTATAAGACATAGTTTCTGCAGAGTGGTAGTAGTTCTTTATAAATTTACTACTGAATTCAATTCTGTTGTTGCAGAGAAAGGCCCCCCCCCTTCCCCTCATTCATATGTTTACACTCTCTCCTGCTAGCTTACAGCCCCTCGCACCCCTAAACTAATGTTAACAACAAAAAATGGTGAGCAATATTGGAACTATCCAGACATAGTTTTGAGCCACAGACAAGCTCAGACAAAATATGAAGACGCACACGGATCTAGTCGTCTACAAGGGGATGCATCCGAATGGAGCTTGTGATTTGCCGTAGTAACTTGTACGTCACACTTGCAAGATTTTTCTAACTACATTTTTAGTCTACTCCAGATTCACATTCCTGATTTGAATCCTCAGAAATGTTATTGTACACTTAATTATCTTTATATACTTAGAAAAATGACACAAGAGCAAGTTAAAAAAACAAAAACAGAATTTTAACTGGAGTTGGATTTTAAGCTTAAGAAAAAACAGGATTGTGATTTAAAGATGGCTCTCCACAAGTTTAATTCTGTCACAAAGCAGATCTTTCTTCTTAAATTATTTTTGTTTTTCTCCGTAAAACAAGAAACAAACAAACATATAAACAGTAATAACAAAACAGTATATAACAAAAACAGTCAAAATATGATTAGCTGCTCAAGAAAGCAGAATCCCTTAACAATTTTCCCTCATTTTTTGAAAGGTTTGAAAAACGCACTTTTTTGTCGCTTCAAAAAAAAGTGCATTTTTGGTGCTTACCAAAAATGCTAAGCACGTTTTGGTATCCTGATGTGGAACAGTCCAGAAAACTTCTTTATTTGTAGGTTAAATGCCTGTTTTACATCAAGGCGTTCTTTATTTATTAGCTTAAAGTCTCATTAGTTTTCACAAACCTAAGTGTGTGAAATTTGTTCTCCACATTTGACTCATCCCTGGGGAAGGGGTGAGCTACAGACACAGCAGCTTTCGGGAACCAGCGGTGTTTTAACCCCCCAATCCAACTCCTTAATGCTAACGGTCAAACATAGAGGCATTGAGTCTCTTAGACCGCACATCTTTCCAATCTCAGGGCAGACACTCCACCACAAGGTCACTAAGAGCAAAACGTGTCCTTCCAAGATTATGAATTTGAAACTGAAAAAATAATTTGCTCCCTAAAAATGTATATGTCATTATATTGATTGAAATTAAATTTAATCCATGAACACTTTAACAAAAAAATTTTGAGGATAAAAAGCCTCAAAACTCTCAAAAACTTTTAGGCAGTTTTGCAGAATAACAGGAAATTATTTCATTTTTGTTTTGTTTGTTTTATAATGTTAGAGTTGAAGAATTGTCAATTTTTAAAAACTTGATTTTGCAAAATGGGATTATCCTGACTCCTCTCGGTCAGGATCTGCTCACTGAGACTTAAAAGAATTTAACAAATGAACTAGAGAACTCTTCTGCTTACTTGCAAAGAGACCTGCCAGGGCCAGGAGTGAGGGCGGGCTTCATTCCCAGACACAATCCTCTCAGCCATGTTGGGTTTAAAGTGGGCCATACCGCAGTCATGAGGCCAATCTAAGAGAATTGATGCACAGAATTACAGAACGACCCCGAAACAAGCTGTCAGAGGTCAAAAGTTCTTACCCAGGTGGAGGATTTTGTGCTCTGCTTCCTGTCCCGCATTGAGAGTGAATGCAGCTGCAGGCCAGGAAGCCTCGCTCGACAGCAGCAACAGAGGCAGAAGCCAAGACAGAGGAGGTCCTGGTACAGCCATGCTTTATTTTTCCACAGAATCACCAGCGGGCACACATCTCATGCTATTTATACCAGGTGGGGAGCACAGGCAGATGTACATCAACAGGTACAGTACCGACACAACAGCACACCTCCAGGGACAAAGAGCACCGCGCAACAAAGGCGAAGCGCTGGAGAGTTCTCCTGTAGCTTTGAGTTTCCACTGCAGCTGAGAAAAAAAGGGGATTTTGGGGAGTCCCATCAGCACTTTCACACACACACACAGACGCAACGCACACTGACATGTACACAGGACAAAAGCTAGACTGTACTGACACTGTCACATGACAGCAACACAAAATCTATAAATCAGGATACTATGACAGCTCATACTGTTTGAAACTGAATCTAAAAATCATTTGTATAAGTTTTTATCAGTAAGGTTAGACCTAAACTAGCAAGAAGTTGTACACACAGAGGACTCTCTTTCTGTACCTCATTACTGTACGTTGCTTGTCACAGGATTTGGATTTGGATCCGCCTCCTGCCTCAGGATCTCTGCTTGAGTTAAATCAGATTTTGCTTTAAGCTTAAAATCCTTCAGTTCTTTAGTCGCAAAAAAAAAAATAAACAAAAAATCTTAAAACATTCATCACCTCTTAAAACAATTGTCTGTAGTGTTGTTCAGTACCAGCTTGGGCCAGTTAGATGTCCGACTACACGAAAGAACAAAGAAGGAGCAATTGGTTCCTAAAACCAAATGTTGAAAGCAAAAATGTAAATGGTGCCAATTAGTTTTTTTCTCACAAAAAAGTACACAATTCTACTGCTATAAATGTATTTGTATTAATTTAAACCAGAAGTCTGCAACGATCAACGAGTTATTTGGATCGATTTATCTGCAGCTACTGCAACTCAACAGGAGCTACAAAGGTTTATCTCACCCTTTTTGAAAAAAAAAGCATTTAAATTTATGTTATTGTTATTATGACAAATATGAATATACAGCAGTTTTTTTCAAGAGAATTTATTTCATATTATGAAATAGTCTATAATTGTAGACAAAGGGTCATATGACTTCCTTGCAAAATAAAACGTCTTAATGCAGCAAATGTAATAGTAGGTACTGCAATGTTGGCGGTGATTAAAGAAAAAAGAACTAGACAGATTTTATTTTATCATTGTTGGAGCATCTCAGTCAGAAACTTGCAAATTGTGCTTACTGACCTCGAATATGTCATTTTCTGAGACATTTTTGAGAATGACTCAGTGATCTGAATATTTCCACCTTTTCCTTTCAGTCCATTAAGTCGTTTTATGTTCTTGATCAGAAGAGCAATCGTTAATTTCCTTTGCTGAACTAGTCTGTATAATAAGAATAATACTAATGAACACCTGTTGGGGGCAGCATTGCACCCACCAGTGTAAAGTTTGCTGGAAAACATTGGTAGAAGAAGAAGACTTGGAAATAGAAATTTCTGTGGTTCACAACGCTTGAAAATTTGTCACTGACTTTGGTACTAAGACACTCACTAGATGAAGGAGCATTATGGGTACTGTAGTCAAGAGCCTTACTCTGTGATTGAGCTGTTTGTGAATGGATTAAACAAAATTTGATTTTTCTGACTTTCATTTTGCTTGATGTTCCAAAATGTATTTATTATTATTTTTTTTTGTTATTAAGATTTAACTGGATCAAAATTATTCAACTATTTCCCGATATGCTCACTTTCCATAAGAGGGCTGGAGTGGATTTTAGTAGCTTACTCCAGCCTGGAACCAGATGGTTTGTTAAAGCCCTTTGGTGTTTGGATCAAAGCTTTTCAACAAAAAAGTAATTTTTGCATTTTTTTGTTCACTTGATCCAATTTCAGTTTCTTCAATCAGCATTTGAGTATTAGAATAAATATGAAAACTAACAATAAACCCACAAAACCTGATTTCTCTGTAATATAAAGGTGTAGCTCTTTGTCATAATGTCATAGGAGAATATTTTTTAATTTGAGAGTTTTAAGAAAAACCCTAAATAGCTGCTAATTTGGAGCCACCACATCCACACAGCATAGAAAACCCAACAACAACAGAAGCCTCGGGTGAGTTGAGCTTTTTCTGCGGTTGTGAATGACAGAGAATGTGCCCGGTCATCTGAATAGCAGCCCTGGAACGGTCAAATGTCACCATGGTTCACCAAGTTTACAACCTTGTGTGTTTCTGCTGCTTGTTTTTGAAAAATCAGATGAGTGGAGCCTTGTTTTTTGAACCAGATAGCCTTAGAGTTCTCCCCAAATTATATTATCTCATCCCGTTTTGTTCTTTTTTAACAATAAATAAATAAATAAAAACATAACATTTACAGAATAAAAGATGACAAATTGTAAAAATTATGTAGAAATTCCTTTTTTAAAAAAATCTTTATTAAACATACAGAGACCATTTGTGTGTTTGAAATTTAAAATAAACTTCTATTTTAACCAGAAAACACCATACTTAAGTTGTTTATTTGAAAATGTAGGTTTCCA
Source organism: Oryzias javanicus (assembly GCA_003999625.1). Taxonomy (NCBI): domain Eukaryota; kingdom Metazoa; phylum Chordata; class Actinopteri; order Beloniformes; family Adrianichthyidae; genus Oryzias; species Oryzias javanicus. The sequence continues at coordinate 16,436,739 of CM012455.1, read as the reverse complement.
AGATTGAATTCACAATTAAACATTGTAAATGTTTAGATATATAAAATGAACTATTTCCTCCTATCTATTCTCAACATAGGTGGGTATTTAAAGGCGGCAGACAGGTAAAAGCTTCAAAACAGCCAACCATTAAAATTTAATTTTGATTAAAAAGGATTTAAATACAGTAAGATTAATAATGTGGTTATATTCTAGCAGCATAAATATTGTAGTCTGACAGTCAGAATAAAAAAACTAAAGTTATTCACAAAAAGTACAAAACTTATTGAGTATTTAAAAAAAAGAGCTTAAATGATATTTGAGAAATTGTTACGATAAGAAAGACAGAAAAAAATGTCCTTTAATTACAGTGAAAATAAAGGTTTATCATCCTACTCTTACCTCCTCATCAGAGTCAGAGTCAAACCCTTCCTGTTCTGATCCATGCTGACCAGCAGACTCCAGAGCCAGTAAATGTCCACTGCAGGAGCCAGCTGAGCCTCCCAGGGATCTTCTTCTTCGGGACATCAGGTTCAGGGGACAACATTGAAACTTTTCACCATATTATTGCTCAAGCAATGGCTGCACAATTAGTATTTCCTATTAACAAACAGCATAAACAATCCAGTTGTTGGAAAGGGCTTTTGTCAAGCCTGATGTTCACAATGAGAAGAGGAGAGGCGAAATCTCTCCAGAGCCCCAGAGAAGCAGAATAAATCTGACCTCAGATGATCAGCTTCCTCACACAATAAATAACTCTGTTATACTTTAGCCTTTTAAGACTGACAGCAAGTAGAGATTGAAATAGAGCATCTGTTGGAAAAATGTTAAACCACCAACAATAAATCTCTGGAAAAACAAAGTAAAACAAGATGATGGAAAACGTGACTGCCTCCCTTCAAAGGAAAATAGACATATTTAATGAGAAATGGAACACAGAAAACGAACAAAGAATATTTAAAGTGTTTAAAGTAAAGGTTTTTTAAAAAATATTTTACTGTATATTTAAATGTACGTTTGTCTAAAAACATATGGCTTAAAATGAATACACAAAAGTTGATTTGAAACTATGTCTGTGTTGATCGATTTACTACATTGTTTTTTTTTTTTCTGTTGTCTTATAGAACTGATAGTGTGCTCTGTCTGTACAGTTCCTCTATTGTTTGATATGTGTGTTTTGTTATGTACCTGTTGTTGTGAAACCCAAAAATAAAATGTACAAAAAATGAAATGGAGCATCTCTGAACATTTAGGAACCTGACTGAATAAGAGAACTGGACTGAGTGAGTGTGACGTCACCTATAGAAAATGAAAATTACTTCCGGGTCCAATTCAGTCGCCATTTTTTCATGATACGAACGTCGACATGTTGAAATCAGATGATAACAGTAAGCAGTGATTGGTCCGAGTCGGTCTGAATCATCGTTTCTATGGCAACCATGCTTGCCAATCAGGCATAAGCTTGTTGGAAAGCCACACCTCTTAAAACACTTAATACTTAAAAGTGACTACACAAAAACTGTCAATCAAATGTTTCGAAACTTCAATGTGTACTTTTACAGAGTTTAAAGACACCTTCGCTATCATCTGGTGTTTTGTTCAAAAGGCTCAATTAAATAAATTCTGTAGAAACTTTACATTTTTCAGTTTATGAACTATGTTGTCTGATTCTGTTACCAAACATGTACTAATAAAGCAAAATGAGAATAAAAAACCCTAAGATGATGGTCCCACCCCACCCCCAAAAAAAAAAAAAAAAAAAAAAAAGAAAACACCTTACATGTCTTAAACTGTATGAATAATCTATCAGGTTGAGATGTAAATTACTTTCTATCTATACAATATTTCTAACCCCCTAAATGACCTATCAGAAAGTCTGTTAAACTTGATTTGGACAATTACTATGATGCTCCTAAAATTGTAAACACAAGAGCAACTTTGAGCACAAACCATATCTTTATTAAGGTCGCACAGGCCAGGTCAGTGTCATTATAGCTGCACCAGTTACATCAAGACACAATAATTATGCAACACTGTGAGGGCCAAACACAATGCATCTATAATTGCTGCTGCTTTGGCCTTTTCAACACTGTTGTTAGCAGCTGATTCAACATTGATAAACAGGATGAAGGCAGCAAAAATTGAAAATAATAGGAGAATTTACACATTTTCATTTCATTTTTCATCTCTTCCTGACTTTTCTTTTACTGACCACCTTTTTTGTTAAGAATATAAATGACTACAAAAGAATACAACAAAGACACACACAAATAAGAATAAAAATACAGAAAAAAATGCTTTCACACAGCAAAAATACTTAGAAGTTTTACCCTTATAATAAATAAATAAATTCATTAATAAAACATCAGTGAAAGTGGGCCAAGCGACTGGAGTATTGCAGAGCAAAACCTTTTTCTCACTGATAGCTTTTTTGCTGTTTGGCTGAAAGCTTCTCTGCAGGTCTGAAGAAGCAGGAGGAAGGAGGACTGTCCTGGTTTTGGTAGTGAGGTCATGAGCGGTTCCAGGAAAGTTTTCTCCAATCCTTGAGTAAAGTTTGAGACTGAAGGTTTCTCCAGGTTTAGTCCTCTGTCTTTCTGGAGCTCACACACCACCCAGGCCTCCTCAGAGACCGGATCACTGTCTTCTTCTTGCTTTGCTCACTCTCCTGTGAAGGCGACTTGCAGACCTGATCTCCACACACCCTCCCCTTTGGGTCCTTTGGATTATCTTTGCTCCTCCTTCGAGGAGCTTCTGCTTTTTTCTCCTCTTCTGTTCCTTGCTGGGACTCTCCTATCGTCTCTATTGTGTCTTCACTCTCACCCTCAACCATACACTTAATGCTCATGGCAGGTGGACTCATGTCAGGTGCCATGGTTGTGATTAGATTGGCTATAACTGGAGGCTTTGGTGCTCTCTTCTTCTTCGAGGAGCACTTCAAAGGCTGGAAGCTGCTCTTGCGCTCCAGATGTTTCTGTATTACTGAGCTCAGCTCTTCTGGGTCTAGAGATGCTCCATAAACATCCCACGTCAGTCCGTCTTCATCCCACTGAACCTGCTTCATGCTGCTCCTCCTCCCTAACTCATCTCTTCCCTCGGGTTGGATCTTCAAGCACGATCTCTTCCGCTCGAGCGGGTGTGAGGACACTGAAGTGGCGTCCCACTCCGGGTTGTCTCCTTGCTTCAGATCATCTCCACAGCTGCTTCCAGGGAACATGCTGGACGACGGGGAAACCAGGTTAGAGTGGGATCCCACGGGGGACTTCAGGTTCAGTCGGGATCCCGGAGGCGACCCCAAGATGGAGTGTGAGCCTGCGTTTGAAGGGGACATGCTTTTCCGGAGGTCACACCAGGAGCCTAAAGGGGAAGTCGTTTGCACCGCTACCTCAGCCATCGGAAGCTGGGAGGTCATTGTTCCTTCCTCTCTGCTGCGCTTCAACTTCGCTGTGGTTGCATCCCAGGTTCTAAAGCTGCACTTGCAATAGTTACTCAACAGTGAGTCGCTGAAGGACGAAACGATGGATGGCTTAAAACCTTGTCCTGTGGAGATGCTTTGCTTCACCTTCTGTGACCCAACAAGATGACGGCTGGAAGGCTGTCTTAGTAACTCTGCTTCAGTCAAACTTCTCTCTGAGTTACTCAACATTTCTTGAGAGCTTTTGGGTTTGTCCTCCTCCAGTAAGAGGCTGCCATTATGGCTGGGTGGCCTTGTTCCTGTGTCATCTATAAAGGATGCAGGGTCTAAACACATTTCTTCATGTGCTGAACTAACAAGTGATGGCACAGGGGATGGGAACTGAAACACCAGCCTCTCCGAGGATCCTCTACTGTCTGCGCTGGTCAGCTGAAGGTAAGAAGACGATCCAGGAAGATCATCTGTGCTCAGTCTGGGTGGTGAAGAAGTGCGGTGTGAGACTGGCAAAGTGGGAGTGTGGAAAGGGGAGACAAAGGGGGACGGCGTGGACGGTAGCGAATCTATCTTGGCCTCCTGGTTGGGACTGTTGTGGCACGAAGGCTCGTCTTTCCACACCACTGTGTCCGGCGTGCTGCTGCGGCTGTGCGTGCTGCCGCTGCAGCCGCTCCAGCGGTTCATGTTGGACATCCAGCGCTCGCTGAGCGGGGGCGGACTGAGCAGGTCCTCGTTTTGGGTGGTGAACGACAGGTGGTTCTGTCTCCATTTGTGGTGGCGCAGCTGCTGGAGAGTCGTCACCGAGTTCTGCTCAGAGTGAGTGTTGGTGCTGGAGCTGCGCTTCAGGTCCAGCCTTGTCCACGCCGGGTCCCGCTTGTGGAGGGACCCTGTTGCCATGACAACATCCACAGAGCTCTTAGAGAGGGAGAAGATGGGGGCTTGGTCGTCCTCATCCCCCGCAAGTCCGGCTGTGACTGAAAAACAAGCTGACTGGTAGCTTTCAGATGCAGGACGGCAAGACCTCTCCATGATTCCACTGTCAGCCTGTATGGAAAAAAAAACTTTTTTCACATCATGAAGCCAAAACATGATTTTTTTTTTTTTTTTTTTTTTGCTTACATCCATGTGTCGTGCCATGTTTTTAAATATTTTATTGATTTTGTTTGGTCTGAAAACACAGCAGAAGCAAAAGTCAAATTGCTGCTGTTTTAATAGCATTTTTTCTGAAGATGAAGGACATATATAAAGAAAATTAAGCTCAGTTTGTATTTTTGAGAATTTCTTTATTCCAATTATAATGAATCTGGTCTGCTGCACTCTTCCACTTGTAGACAACTAGACGTCTTTGTTTTCCTCGGCTGAGCCAGCACATGGCTCAAAACTATACGGCTGGATAGCTTCAATATTGCTTGGCATTTTTATTGCACCAGTAATGTTAGCTTGGGGTTGGGAGGGGCTGTAAGCTAGCAAGAAAGAGTATAACAAACGATGGGAAGTGGGGCAGGGGTTGCTCAACGCCAACAGTCCTGCAACAACTCAGACTACTACTACTGCCGCTCTGCAGAAACTATGTCCTAGAAAACCACAAAGGTTTTATAATTTTGGGGTAAAGACAGCATCATCATAATCAAAAGACCACTTGAAACACTTTAAAATAGAACATGATCAGAGTGGGACAAGAGGACATTTTCACACAGAGCTTTTTGTGTCTGAATGATCTCATCCTCCTTGTTTGAGTCTGTGTTATATTTAGCATAACTCAGGCGTGTCCCAAACAAGAAACTGAACCTAAAATCAAGCGTCTTTGTTAACTTGAAAGTTAATCTTTGCGTGCTTCAGTAACATTGTCAGTTTTAGGAAAAGTAAACAAATGTCTGTGATAATGCAAATGAATTAAAAGATATTTTAGATACATCAGAGATATGGTCCCCAGTTTTCTTTTTGTTTTCCTGCTTAACAGCATTTCTGACAGCAAACAAGCTGCTGTTGTAACTGGGAGGCATTTTTCTCCATTTAAAGGGGAACAAAACCCCAAAAGGTATAAAAATACTCTTGTAAATACCACAAATCCAAACAGAGTGTTGTGTGTGTTTGTCGAGTTTGTGGTCATCTCGGCCTCCTGCGGCGTTCATCTCTAAGTACTTTGCTTTGTTCATCAGCTTGCTGCTAACTCTCTTTGTGGTTCAACTCTAAAGCCCTGTAAATCCAGTGGAAGCATCACAATCATCTGTCAACTGTTTCATCCCCTCTTCAACTTCTAAACGACCAAATCTTACATCGATGCAATGTTTCATGAAAGCCTGATATTTCTAAAACACACATTTTCTTTTTTTTTAAAGTTCTTAGTCTACTTTATTTTCCACACATCCATACATGCACGCACAGATACACACATACAAGGCTCTCCCAGATTAACCAAATGAGATTACTCAATCCAGATTACCTGATTATTGAGACAAAACGAAGATTAATAGAGACAGGTTTAGAGGAGAGTTTGGGCATTGGTTGGCAGAGAGCAGCAGCAATTCAGGCAATAATTAAATTATATATGAAGAGATTTATTTTCCTATTCTATAATTCTTTAAATCCTCTGTAAATCCAATCACTTTTAGTTTGCTTTTTTTTTAATGAAGCATATTCTCTCTTCATTGCTGTTGAAATATCCACAAATCTATTTGTATATGGGGTAATTTGTTAGTGGAAGATGAGGATTTACCCCTTTTGACGTTCGTCTATATTTAGTCTGAGCTGGGAAGAGCTTTCAAAATGCTTGAATCCAAACATCAGGACAATCTCAGAATCCAATGGAATCAAGCTTCTTACCTTAAGGATGGCCAGTTGTGTCCTGTTTTGACCTCTGCTCCGCCACAGGCCAGCGGTCATTAAATAATGACCCTCCTTCCTTGCTGCATTCCGTCTCCTCTTCCTCCACGTTCTTTAAAAAAGCTTCCTTGTTTTGTTAATCAGCCACAGGTGAAGTTTGTTGTTTTCTCTTCCTTACGTGTGTCTTTGGTTCTTTGTTGGGCCCCGTTCGAGGCAAGCGTTGGTTAGAATGATGGTCTTTTGTGTGATTGTGTGGTATGTTCATGTGTGACAGACAGAGGGCAACATCTCTGCTCCTTCAGCCCAGAGGATTACCGGTCATCTTATTAGCTACTGTCCAATCCAGTCTGGCTGCGTGGATGCATGTGTGAGTAAGAGAGTCGGGGGGGGGGTTTACTGGCTTATGAGCATTTTGATTTGAGTTAAAGATCAAGTCAACAACACTTGCTTATAGGTACATTTCAACTGCTTCACCATGGTCAGACAAAAGTTGTTTCAATTTGTTGTTGAAAATGCCAAACAGCCGTTTATTGAAGACCCCACATATTTGTGTGGTAGCAGCTGCAAAAAGAGACCTTTTAGAAATAAGTGAATAATTCTGACCCTATTGACAGATTTTCTTTAAATAGGCAAAAAAAAAAAAAAAAAATAGGCCAATAGAATAAGAGAAAAGGCAGAAAATTCTTAAGTAAAAAAAAAAAATCAAGTCAGTAAGACAAGTTTTCTCAAACTAAGATTATTTTTTAATTGAAAAACTTTCTTGATAAAATTACTTTTCTTGCGAGACACAAAATAAGACAATTGTTCTGGAAACAAGGGTCTTTTTACTTTCTTACGATTCAGTTTTTGCTGTGTAGATGTTGCCTTACAAAAGCTACATATAATACGCTAAATGTAAAAATTGCAACAAAAAGGTCATTTTTAATGTGATTGTCACTAACAGGTAGACAAAGCTAAGTCCACAAAGCTAAATCAGAGTCAGACAGGTAGAGGTCAATCATGTAATCATCCAAGCAGAAACTAGAGTTGTCAGGGTCTAGGTGAGGGTCAGGGCAGGCAGCAAGCAATCAGAGATAAAGCAGGGTCAGAAAAAAGGAGATCAGTTCCAGGTAGAAATGCTCAGAAATGCAGGCAGGGTGGCACAAATAATACTTCACACTGAGTGTTGTTTTTGTTTTTAAGCCTATCTTTAATCAGCATAATTTAGTCCCACTCTGATCTATTGTCAAGTAGTCCCCATTTCCAGTGGTCTTTTAATTATGATTTTGACCAATATTTTTAAATTATAAAACTCAAAAGACTTTTCTAGGACATTGTTTCTGCAGAGCGGCAAGAGTTCATCAAAAAAATTCACCTCTGAATTGGCTTGTAGTGAGCCCGGTTCCTCTTCCAATCATCATACTCTTTCCTACTACCTTACAGGTGCAGGGCAACCCCTCCCCTGCTTCCCATGGTTCATCTGTTATAATCACTCTCTCTAGCTTACAGCCCCTCACAACACCAACCTCACATTAGCAGTGCAACAAAAATAGAGAGCAGAATTGGAGCTATCCAGTTGTACAATTTTGATCTAGATACCAGGTCAGATGAAGAAAACTAAGATGTACATGGATCTATGTGCCTGGTAGTGGATGCATCAGAATGGAGTGGAGCAGGAAGGTTGTGGCCTGCTGACTGTATTTTCTTTGTCACAGTTACAATCTTTTTCAAACTAACTTTTAGTGTCTGCCCGTGATTAACCATGATATGAATAAAGAACTACTAAAAAATGCTATTTTGAGTTTAATTTTCATGATAAAAATTCTCCATCATGAGAAAAATGCTACAAAAACAGGTTAAGAAAACCAAAAATAGGATTTTGGTTTGTTTAAGCATATACTTACAAGATAAAAAAGTAAATGGGTAATTTCTGTTTAATTCTTTTGAAATTTTGCCAACTCTGCATGTCAACAAAACGATATACATTAATTGATGGTTTCACTGATATTTCCTGTGACAAAGGGGTCGGTCAGCCAGCTCGCGTGAACCCTCTGACCCTCAGAGCTGTTCTTTGGGGTACAGAGACCTGGAACGTGTAAGTGGTTCAATCCCAACTAACCAGCACCACCCTTAAGAGATCATGATCAAACTGACTCACTAGGGGCCCCAGGGAGAAAGAAAATAACAGAGTTGGGCCCCAGCTGACTAATCCTGCCTGCCTCAGTGACCCTGACCCTCACTGGAATGTGTACGATGTCGACTCTTTGTTCCCACCCATGACAATGTCAACTTACACATGTAGATTTGCAGCTTTCATGCACATGCGATCACATGGATAAAGCATAGCTATGACTCAAGAAACATTTACACAAATACTGATGTCATTATAAAGCACTTTTACAACCATTTTGCATAAAACAGGTTATGAGGGAACTAAATGCAAAAGACAAAAAATAAAAAAAACACAGAACTTTATAAAATTAAACTAAACCATGATGTGTGGGGACCAAAATGGATGAGAAAAGAACCTCTAACAGCAAGTGAAACAACAGAGTTTAATGCAGTCTCTGAGAAAACAAAAAATGTGTACAACACTAAAAGAGATTACAACTCAGTATATACTGTATTTATAATGATGGAGACTATCCAGAATTGTGGTTATGTTTAAAAAATTAAAAATAAAAAAAATTATATGATAGTAACTTTTATTCCAACCCAGCATATGGTGAATCCCCAACACTGAATATAGGCAGTAAAATAGCAAAATAGTAAAGATTGTTGTTGAAATGATAAGGTTAGAAATTTTGAGATGTATCAGATGTTTTGGCTCAGTTTTTTTTCTCTGGCATGGAGGTATGGAGCCAGGTTTGCACATTGGTATATATATATATCATGTGCTATTGGGTGGGAGGGGACTTGGAGAAGTGAGAGAATTCTGTGTGTTTTGGATTTTTATATGTAATTGTTTTAAACTTGTTCAGCCCTTTGTGTTACTGCAGAGTGAGAAGTATTTTTTTATACATAAAGTTTAAATTTTATGGAGCCTCGAAAGGGACATCGAAAAAAAAGAAAAGTACAAAAAAAGCAAAACAGTTATTAACTGGTGCGCACCAGATAGTAACCTGTGCTCACTATAAAATAACTGGTGCTGACTAGATAACAACTGTTGCTCTCTAAATAATAACTAGTACTCACTAGATAGTAACTGGTGCTCATTAGATAATAACTGATGCTCACCAGATAATAACCAGTGCTCACTATGTAATAACCAGTGCTTACAAGTGTAACTGTTCTGGGTTTGCTATGTGTTGCGCTTTTACCATTGCCATTACGGTAGTGAGACTATAGGAAGCTTGTGCTACACAGTGCGGGCGTGTGAAAATAAAGACATTGTTCAAGTGAACAGACGCAGGTGTTCGAGCTCCATTATTCTACTCTCCTCAACTACACCACCGTACATCGAACCCTGGGAGGCTGGCTACACTAGATAATAACTGGTGCTCACTAGATAATAACTGGTGCTCACTAGATAATAACCGGTGCTCACTAGATAATAACCGGTGCTCACTAGATAATAACGAGTGCTCACTAACTGGTGACTAACTGGTAACTGGTGCTCAATAAATAATAATTGGTGCTCACCAGATAGAAACTGGTGCGCACTCCATTGTGACTGGTGCTCACTAGATACTAATTGGTGCACACCAGATAGTTACTGGTGTTCACTAGATATTAACTTTGTTTTTTTACTTATATTTTTTTTTAATTTATTTATTTTTTATAGTTCCAATGACTTTGACTTTGCTTGAAGCATCAACAGTAAGTAATTATAAAAGTATTAAAGTAACCAGTTGCTTATATATTCTAAACAGGAGAGAAAATGTTTTATTATTATTATTATTATTTGGGATCACTATAAAAACTGATTACTTGAAGCTATTTAGATGCAGAACATAAGTTACACACACAGAAAGATGGACATAACATTTTTTTTCCTCATAAATTTAAAGTTTGTGTTTTGAGTTCTTATTGGCAAAGAACAGTTTTGCTCTGTGATGCAGATTACGGTGAGAACAAACCAGCTGTGTACTTCTCACCGTGCTCTGGAGTAAAACTGTGAAAGGTAACAACCAACAGCAAATTTTACATAGATTACCTCAAATATCTGATAAAAAGGAGTTTCAATTCTGTCCCTCATGGCTGGTAAGTAGCACTATTTTTTATTATTTTCTGGAAGATGTCGTCCATGAGGTTCAGCTGGGTGGTTGTTCAGACCAGATGCTGCTGCTGGCTGTCGGCCTGCCTGTGGGTCTGGTGCTGCTGCTGCTTCTGGGTCTGCTCGCGTTCTGCTCTTGGAGGAGGACAAACAGGCAGAGTCGGTACCAGGAGCTGTTCTCTACGGCGCCGTCTGTTCCAGCAGGCTCTGCTCCCGTCATCCTGGTATCTCAGGGTTCCTGGACATTGTGAGTGCTAAACTCAGTTTCACACAAGCCTAACTTTGGATGAGAAAATATCTTTTAGAACAACACTGTCCTGACTCTGACTAAGTTAAATCACATGTTTATGTATATTTTGAGTCAACTGGGATTTCTGAGCAGAGAAAAGTTTAATCTAACTCATCAACACACAAAAATAACACTAAAAAATGTGAATAACTCTCACACAACATTTTGTTCAATTTTTTTGTGTGTCAAAGGCCAAGTGACATCCCTTTCACAATTCCTCCTCGCTTCATCCCACAAAGCAAAAGGGATGAGCTGGAGGCTGGAGAGAGCCAGGAAACTCAGAGGACTGAGATCCAGAAAGACGTCCTGACTCATCGTGGGTCACTATCCGTGAGAGGTGCTCAATATGTCATAATTTTTGTCTGTTTTTCTAACACAAGTTACACGACAGGCACAGTTTTATATTGTTAATAGATGGTTTAGCACAGTCCTGCTTCTGCTCAGGGCGATTGTGAACTTTTTACGAACAGCTCTGCAGAAATTATGTACAAGAAAACAAAAATTAAAAAAAATGGCTTAAAATGACACCATCATAAGTTAAAACAATAGATGCTAAAAAAATTGAATCTGATTCTTGTTCTTATTCTAGAAAAATGTCTACAGCCTTAATGCAATTTAATCCCAACAAGCAACTTTCCAGTATATGTACTCAACCTTAAATTGTCTCTTTCAGTTTAGTCCATCAGATGATAAAAGTGATAAAATTATCATTTAGACTACATTTGGCTCATTTAAAGAAAACTAAATCACAACAAACACTATATAAAGTTCTATGCAATCTTATTTTAGGTTGGTATCCCGTGGGGTCAGTGCTGACAAGCCTGTACTCTGTAAGTGCTCTAAACGAGGTGGTAGCCCCGCCTCCTGGCATGGCCACTCGTCTCCTCTTCTCTGTGGAGTACCGTCACAGCTGCGAGCAGCTCGTGGTCTTCCTGCTCCGCCTTGGAAACCTGCCTCCACGTTTCCACTCCAACGCCACTCTGGTGGAGCTGCGACTTCTGCCGGATGACCGGCGACCCCGTCAGGCCAAAGGCCGAGGGACAGGGCCTGACCCCGAGTTCAACGATTACTTTGTCTTCCAGGCAAGCGCCCGAGATGGAGCAGACGTTTGAGGAAAGTTTTTGGGGAAAGTTTTGCATTTTTGTGAAATTGTTATAAAAAGTTTGAATTTCATGATATTTGTTACAAGTTAACCCTTTAACACCGATGACGCTTAAACACAAAATATTCAACATACTGTAACTTTTCAACCGTTAACACTTAATGTAATTCCAGTAGATTCTGAAGGAAAAAAGCGGTGCAAAAATTACAGTAAATCAAAGAATACAAACACTGGAGCTTCAGTGTTAAAGGGTTAAAATATCACATTTGTGACGTCAATTGACTTCTCTGTGCTTTACTATTCTCCTGACTCTAAAATCACAGCATATGCTGATGATATGATGTTATTTTTTAAACAGAATATACATTTATAAAGGCATTTTGTGCATGTTGTGTAATTGCATTTGCTCAGGTGTCAGCAGTGTGTGTGCAGGAGAGCACCCTCAGCTTATACGTGCTGAGCCGTGAACCCGATGGCAAGCGTCACGCCGTGGGCAGGGTGCTCTTCCCCCTGAAGGAGGAGCTGGGGCTGGCAGGCAGGGTGCTCTGGAAAGACTTGGAGCTGGAGGACGACGTGCAGGTACACAACGACTCGCGCACATCCTGTTTGCAAAAAAGTGATCCCACAAGCTTATGAATGTCTGATACCATCAGTGCTCTGAGCTGGGGGACGTCCAGATATCTCTGTGCTACAGCTCGTCTCAACAGCGCCTCTCAGTGGGGGTTTTGAGAGCACGAGGCCTCCAGCTGCTAACAGATGCAGGTAACCAAAATCTCATTCTGTTTTTAATGAAAGTGAGATTTAATTCAAATATTTGGTTAATTACTAGTGTTTTATGACATTTTATGATAAAAATGTGAGCTGTATCATATTTTTTTTCTTAAAAGAAAACAAAAAAAAAGTGTTGTTCTGTTTGTTTCCCAGGCGTGTGTGTGCAGGTGAGCCTTCAGTTACACACTCGAGTGCTGAAAACCAAGTGTAGCTGTGAGGTAAAAGAAGGGCCCGACCCTTTCTTCAACTACAAAATTACTTTTAAACTAAAGCCGCAGCACCTGGATGAAGCCTGTCTGAGGTTTGAGATCCAGCAGCCCAACAAAAGCCACCCAGGTCTGTTTTTATGCTTCTTGGAACATTAATTTGTCATTATTTTTTAAATATTTCTTGACTTTTTTTGTGATGGAATATTTAAATGTGCTGTTTTGGGGTTTTTGTGGGGCTTCCAGAACTTCCATACCAGCTGGGGGGGCTGGTGTTGGGCCCATTTATGTATGCCAGGGGTCCTCAGCTGCAGCATTGGATGGATATGGTCAATCCAGCGCAGGAGCCAGTCAAACTGTGGCACGGGCTTGGCAAGGCCACCTGACACCCAGAATCTGTGTCGCAAATAAGAAAAAAATAATGTTGTCATCATTTTTAGTGGTTGAGAATATCGAGTGGTTTATCTTCAAGGTTATAAAGACAAAGTGTAGCATAACCCTTTATGCATTACAGTTAAAATTTGGTTGTAAGAGACAGAATCTGTCTATTAAAGAACGTTTTGACTGTCATGCCAGTCCTGAGTTGTGAACAGTATCCTATTTTTTTTCACGTTATATTAAACTGGTCCATACTGCATTAAAGTGATATAAAAATTGCAATTTCTTTGTTCATGTTGCTTCAGTTTAAAAAAAAAAAAAATTGTTCTATAAAAATTATAACTGTTTCGCAAATAATATAAGAAAAGAAAAGTTACAATAAACTAACGTGAAGGTAATTGAAATTTAAAACTATGTCTGATCATGCAGAATAATTCAGTTTAATATAATTTGCAGTTAATTTAATCCATTATTTTACCAGCAGGTGGCAGAATTTTATTGCAACATCATTATTTGTTTTTTCAGACAATTTAAAGACTATTTATTTTTTTATGTGCATTTTTTTAACATGTTCTTGTGGCATTTTTCCAATCATGGAGGACATATTTAAATAAATTTAGGCTTTAATTAATTTGTTGTGAATATAGTACAACATATGAAACAAAGTTCTTACATTTTTCACATTACTTCGTGTTGTTTTTCATATAAAAAGCAGCATCTATAAGGTTTACTGAGGTAATGATAATTGATGTGCTTTCTAAAGTGAAAGCTAGAAAATAGGGTAAAAAACATAAACAGGATTAATTTGCTTTAAAATATTGCGTTCTTAAAAAATGTATAATAAAAAAAATTAGTTCATCTGGTTGAAAGTGTAGTTATGCAATGTTTAATAGCACTGGTGTTTCTTCAGGTCTCAACACAAGAAACCAGACCATGTTTACTAATGTTGCTCATCAGCTATGACTGTAGCTCACTTCTTATTTTAACCACAAGGCATAAAATCTGCACATTCAGCTGTTATCATAAGACTAGTCAGCTAGAAAATACGTTGTCCTGTATGATATATAATATAATATTTGCTTAGTTCAACCATCATTTGACCTACTGTATGTTTTGGAGAACCATATGCTATTGAATGTGTACGTCAAACTTATCTATATTACTAATTAATCTCACATTTTTCGATTTGAATTAATTTTTTAACTGTTGTGTTTTTTTTTTGTTTTTGTTTTTTTAGTTTTCCTCTGCAGCCACATGCTTTTTTCTTTGGCCTAAAAAAAAGTAAAAGCTATAAAATTCAAGACTGAAATCTGAAGTAATTAAAACAAGTGCTATAACTACCCTTTGCAAAAGTAATCTATTTATGTGTACTAAAAGTATACTAAATTAGTGAGGCAGTATACTTGATATTTACTTTTTATGTACTACTGTAAACTTAAAATTTCCCATTTTACTTTGAATAAATATTTAGTTAGTTACTTCCAACACAACACAGCCCATTGTTCTCTCCAGAACTCCAAACAAAGGAACATATGGATGAGGAGGATCTGAGAAACCAGAATTGAATCCCACATCTTATCTCAGATTTGATGGGATCTTTGAGACACTGCATGTTGTCTCATTGAGTCATTATGGATCCAAGCCTGGAATTTGAGTTATATTTTCAATTTCTGAATTTCAGTGAATAATTATGAAAGGTTCTTTTAAAAAAAAAAATTAGCTTAGCTTAGCATTCCTCGTTTAATAACAAGTTCTCTCCTAAACATTTGTTTTTAACTTGTGAGGGAGAAATGTTGGAGGGAGCAATTTTGCTCACTCTGTCAGTACTCGACTTGTCCTCTGGGGGGCGCGCCTCACAGTTTGAGACGAGACAAGACTGAGCCCAGAGAGTCTTATGCGCACGCGCAGTGTGAGAAATGAGGAAGCGTCGATGCGGGTACGTTAGCGAGATCATGTGTGAGCTCTTCTACCTTCAGCATGAAGATAAATGAAAACACGCTGCTGGAGGGACAGAGAGTCGTGCTGGTTCCTTACAATGCAGAGCACGTGCCCAGGTAACACGGCTGGACTTCTTTTTTGTTTTTTTAAAAACTTTATTAACAAACAACATAGTACAACAACAAAGTGGATGTTTCAGGGGAAAGTAAAACGAATACACATTATAAAAAAGCAAGCAAACAAAAATCATAAACATATATTGTATGAGAACACGGCTGGACATCTTTAAGAACACACAGACGGACAGTGACGTCATTGAACTTGAGTGTCATGTTCATTATTTAATTGGTTTGTAAATATTCACAGAAATATTTTAAACGTTTAAATGAATGGTCACGTAGAACATCAAAAGATTATTATTACTTTACAAAAAATATAGTGGTTTAGAATTCAATTAAAAGTATGTATTGTGGCACTAATCATTCCAAATTCTCCTCCTAAATGCTCTATATACTTTAGCACAAAACGCACTGGAAAAAATTAAAGTTATTATTTTTGTCAAAAAAAAAAAAAATCTACACTAATTTCAAATTCTACTCGAATAAAATCATTGTTGGACAAAGATCAGATTGTTTTCTGTAAGTCTTCCTTTTTTTCATAAACTCACACAAACAATAACATAAGGTAATTTCATCTATTCAGGATCAGTCAATGACTTTTAGTAAACAGTTTTCTGAGCTAATAAACGACAGAAAAGTTGAAACTTAAATGATATTTAATATTATAGCAAATACTGATGCAACCGTCTTTTTTTCCCCCAAAAAAATAGGAATTCAATAATGAGCTTAACAAAACAGACACAGAGAGGTTGGCGGTTATGTCCGATTTCTGCGTCCCACAGGTATCATGAGTGGATGAAGTCTCCAGAGCTGCAGCAGCTCACCGCCTCAGAACCGCTGACCCTGGAGCAGGAGTACGACATGCAGAGGAGCTGGAGGGAGGACCACGACAGTACGGAGTCAACGACACCTGATAACCAGGCAGCTCCAGATCAGCAGTAGTTATGATGCTTTTGTTTTCACAGAGTGCACATTCATCATCCTGGACAAGCAGCAGTGGACCGACCCCAGTGTGGATGAGGAGACCTGCATGGTGGGAGATGTTAACATCTTCCTGACTGACTCCACTGACCCCTCCCTCGCTGAGCTGGAGATCATGATCGCAGGTAAGTCGTGTTCAGTAGGAAAACCTCTCCCGTCTTTGAGCTGTCTCTTCCTGGTGTGCTCAAATGTTCTGTCACACAACAGAGGAGAGCTACAGAGGCAAAGGTATTGGGAAGGAGGTGAGCCGAATGATGATGTGCTACGGTGAGCAGCCTCACAAAAATGATAATAAATCACTGGTGTTTATGCAAGTAGTTTGATTTTAGGGTAAATCTAAAGGGTTTGGGCCGCAAAGTTGAAAAAAAACCCTTCAAATTCACTCTTTGTTGTGCATCATCTTCCATCAGGAGTCAACAAACTTGGGATCAGAAGGTTTCAAGCGAAAATTGGTTTGGACAACCACACCAGCATCAGCATGTTCAAAAAGCTGCTCTTCCAGGAGGTTAGAGGATGTTGGTTTCTGCTGTGAGGAGCTTTCATAACAGTCACCGCTGTGTCTGCTGTAGGTGTCGCAGTGTCAGGTCTTCAGAGAGGTGACCCTGGAGCTAACGGTGGACGAGTCTGTTCGGAAGAAACTACAAGAAGAAGTGGAGATGAAGGAAAGGGACTACAGACAAACCTGCAGCAGCAGACATGAGCTGCCTGCACAGAAAGAACAGAACTATTCACAAGTGTCCTGAAATTTAGCCTGCAAGCTTCACACATCAGATTTACAGTCACTCCATGTCTGAGTGCATTTTCCACTGTAGCTGGAGGTCTGACAGGTCTGTTGAAAAAAATCAGTCGCTGAGAGCTTCCTCCAAGAGGATGTTCAATTTAAATAAGTTTGTAAAAATTTTACACTTTCTTTATTTTTTATAAACTGTTTCTGTGAAGCTACAGTCACACCCCCCTCAGCAAAACGTGATTTAGTTCTGTTTCTACAGATATAATCTATACAAAAAAAAAAAGAACAAATAGCTTAAAAATCTTCTGGTTGATGTTTCTTTAAATATTTTGCTAAAATGTTATGTAATTATGATAAACAAAGTAAAGATTATAGACTTACTGTATTAAATTTGTCACTTTTGAAGGTGACTGTGCCACAGATGTTAAACCCCCCTTTAATCTGAACCGCTTTTGCTAAGGAAATGTCACGTGTGTCGTATATGTGACATCACCTGACAATGTCCTGAGTGACATCAATGTTTCTTGGATTCAATGTGATATTTAAGGAATGTGTTTTTGGCTATGAAGACAGCCAGCAGTGGATGCAGTTTGTTTTTCATGAGAGGAAATGGCATTCCCACTGCAAGTTAATACAAATAAATCCTTTAAAAATCATACAATGAGATTGCCTGGATTCTTTTTTTTTTTTTTTTTTTTATTCTCAGTAGAAGTATATCTCTGATAAACATTACAAACCAAACTCAGTTTTTGAAGTGGAACAATTTCCAGAGTCTGTGAGTGAAAAAACTTAATGCTTCATTGTATGTGTCTGAGTTAAAAAAAAAAAACAGCCCTTCTCTGAACAGTTAATATATTGATTATATTAATCCTTAATGATCTTTTATTTATTTTGATGTTTTCTTTCTTTGTGATCATTCTTTTCCCCATTTATTTTATTCCTTTTCTTCGAAACCATTGGTTTCTCTCTGTCTTTTAATCCAACCACCCCCTCGAAAAAAAGATTCCATACAAGTTTAGTTCCTTTTGGGATCACAGGGTTGCTGGAGCCTATACCAAACACTCTTTCTAGAAGGGGAGGGGTACACCCTATATGGCTCAGAAACTAAGAATTTACTTTCAAATACAAAAAGGGTTAAATGATTCAATTTTCTGTCTTTTTGTCCAGCTGCTGGACATAAAAAAAATCTCAAAGTATGTTATATATAAAGAAAGTTTGAAACTTAAAATAATGCCAGAGTAAAAGTATGTGTAAATAGGACTACTTTAAAGTGTAAAATGTGACTTCCTAGAAGGAATAAAATATACTTTCAATACTTAATTGTAGTATTGAGTTTCCAAAAAAACAATTGACTATTTTCCCTGAACAGTTTACTGTCAATTGAACTGCATAATGTAGAGAAAAAATGATTCATTTATTTTGCCCATTTTAAATTGTTCCAGTTTTGCTTTCATACATTAGTTGTAGTAAAACATTTACAAATGAATAATTATTTCATATTTCTTCTAAGTGCTTTCTTTCTCTCCTTCATTTCCCAGCTGCTTCCATGTTGATTAACTAAAAGGATGAAGGGAAGAACTGAAAGTCAGAAAATGGCATATTTTTATTCTGTTTGCAAAAGTCAGCAGAAAGGGGTAGTTCTGATTTTTCTTCTCTTCTTTCACACTTTTGACCATTTATCTTAAAAGCCTGTCAGTAGCTCTCCTTTCAGAGCAACAGGGTTACTGAAGCCTATCCTTACCACTGCTGGGTAAAGATGGAGTACGCCCTGGACAAGTTACCAGTCTGTCACAGGGAAGACAACCACACATGTAAGCTGGAGTTCCCAGGGAAAACCCACACAAGCATAGGGAGAACATGAAAACTCCACACAGAACAGTCACAGCTGAGATTTGAACCAGAGCCTTCAAACTGTGAGGCAAGAGCGCTAACCACTGCACCACAGCTATTAACCATCACACAAAATTGATCTGATTGTACACTGCAGACTTTTTATTTCACTTTTAAGTTCACTATTATACGATAAAAGAAACATAAAAACAAATACATTAAAACTTTTACGAGAATAAAGTCCCACTTTTTCAAAAATAAATGGTTACATTTTGCTTCTTAAATATTTCAGCAAAGACAATCAAACATTTCTGGTTTAACTTGTACTGCAGAGGAATCAGATCCAATCTCAGGCCTACTTTTATTGTAAATGTACAACGTTATTTTTAGAGGACTTTTTGTTTGTAAAATTACAAGTTTTGAAATAATAAATGAGCAATTTTATTATTTTAAAATGTTGAGGGTTTTATATATACAATTTTACAATATTTATGTATATTCTCAGTTTTACTCTCATGTTTGTATTTATTTTCTTTTTATGGTCAAACTCTATTAAATAAAAGGAAAAATGTGTTTAAATTGGAGGTTTGTAATTTCAAATTTCTTATTTTTTCATCTACAAAACTTAAATAAGTAAATGAAGTGTAAAATAATCAAATCAAATCAACTTTATTTATATAGCACTTTTCAAAAAAGATCACTTTTAATCAAAGTGCTTTACATAAAAAAAATTAATAAAAAATAATAAAATGTTAAAAACAAAGGACAATGCTCTCAAACCCCACCCCCACCCCTCCACACACTCGCACAAACACACATCAACATAAAAAATAATCACCAGAATCAGTGCACATCTTTGGTTTAGCTTCTTGGAAAAACAATGATCTGAATGAAGATTTCAAACAGTTTTAAATAAGAAAAAAAACATGTATTTTGTAATACATTTGCTATCAATAATGTTCTAAATCCACCCAAAAGATCTATTGCAATCAAGTGTAACAGCAGTAATGTTTTTTTTTCTCATTTTGCTCAGATACAATATCTTAATGTTGTAATCAAATTGTTTTTACAAATTTACACTAATATTTTAGGCAGTTGTATAGATTGTATGAACACATCCAGCACTGATGTTCTGCTGCACAGCCTTTTGAATGGCAACAGCATTTCAACTTAAGGCTCAGCAAAAAGCTAAAAAGATGGAAGGTATTTAGGTATTTCACTTTTTAAATTACCCCATCCTGTAAAATATGTTTTTTGTGGTCATTTTTTAGCCAAACGGTCATAAGTTTATTATATACATTTGTATGGAAATTGAACAGAAATCAGCCACAGTTCAGACATGAAGCTCAACACTTTATTGGTGATGCAGTTTAAATGTAGAATTTCATATTTTCAGAAGTCTTATTCCTCCTCAGACAGTTCAGAAATAAATAAAAAGCAGGAAAATGCAGATTGATTTTTCTTTACAAGCAGAATATTAATCAGCATCTGAATGACATGTTTACAATAGAGGTTGACCAGATTTTATTTCTCAAACATATCCTATTAGAATAAAACAAGATTATTTTTTTCACTCAGAAAACAAAACTGATGTTCAGATTTTAGCTTTTCCAGATTAAGAAATTTATACATTTCTGTGGGTTTAAACCTGAATCACTTGAATAAATAATACATAATTGAATGAGTTAAAAGGTAAATCTGAAAAAAAAATCTAAGTTTTCTTTGAGATTTGACTCTAAAGATCATGAGAGAAACGATCATGTCAGGAGGGAGTTTGGATTGATGCGTGATAATCTTTGGAACAGCAGCGTGCCTCTTGTTTTGCATTGAGGCTCGACTCCTGAGAATATAAAGGCGCTCGACTGCACATGCTCAGACTGCCACATCTAGCCTGCGTAGATGCACAGAGTTAAAGAGCCCGGCGCAGCACAAACAGGGCTGGTTGACATTTCACGGAGCACCTCTCGCAAGTTTCCTGCAGCTTTGGAACAGCCGGCTGCACGGAGACATTAAAGATGATAAAAAAAAAAGGACTGTAGTACAAAGAGGATACAAGAATGACAATTCCATAGGAATTTAGGACGGTTTCAACACATCTCCACCTCCACAAACGTCTATTTGGGCAGACATTTTGTAAGCACTCCAGGTGATTTCCAGATGTTTGAGAGGAAAACTCCAGAATTCACAGGATAGAATGAGAATCCTGCACCTCTGAAAGCGAGCTGGCATGTGAGCGTTTAGCTTTTTGATGCAGATTCAAGAAGCTCCTTCACGGTGGAGGACAGATTCAGCGCCAGCTGTCGGACCACACCCCCCTGCACTTTGGCCCAGGCCAAGCCGTCGTCCACGGCAACGTTGATCGGCACGCAGGCCGCTTCCTTCTGCAAGTCGGTCAGCCGGCAGGCGGCAACAGTCCCGGCTAAACCCACCATCAAGAGGAGGAGGAGCTTAAACATCAGTCCGATGAGAGATCGCCGTGGTTTAGACACAGGTTCCACAGCCGCCTTTTTGTCTGCTAAAAAAGAAAATAAAACATTTTTAGAAAAAGGAAATGAACAAAAATTGAAAATGTTAATCTCACCTGCTGCTTGTCCATTTTTTTTCTTTTTCTCCTCATTCCTCTTTTTTTGCTGCTCCTTTGCCGCCAAAGCCGCCATCTGGGCCTGGTAGTCCTGCCGTCTCCGTTCTTTCTCCTCGGCTTTTTCTCGCTTTCGAGCCTCCCTCTCTCTGGCTTCCCGTTCCCTCTGCTTGGCCTCTTTTTTCTTTTCCAGCTCTGAATAATAGACACAAAAAATTATTACAAGAACTCACCGTCTTCTATCAGACATCGCATATCAAGAAACTCACCTTTTTCTCTTAACAGGCGCTTCTCTCGTGCGTGGTCGACCTCTTCCTGAATTGCTCTCATGTGCTGCAGAACCTTGGAGGCACACTGCTTGCACTGCTTCTCATCCAGACAGTCTCCTGCTGCCTTTGCCAAATTGGGCTCTAGAGGGTTATCCTTCAGATCCAACCACTTTAGACTCTAAAGAAACATACGAACAAAAACACGCTCAGTCCGACTTTGTTACAGTCCATTTATGACGGATACAAATACAGATGTGGAACACTACCCACCCTGAGATGGGAAAAACTGACAGGCAGGACGGTCAGCTTGTTGTTGTACAGGTCCAGGTGCTGAAGGTTGACCAGGTTTCCAAAGTCATCCGGCAGAGAGGTTAGCTGGTTTTTGCTCAGATCCAGTTTCACCAGGTGGGTCAAGGTGCAGAAATCTGGCTGCAGGACAGAAACACAACAAATCAAAAATGTAAAAAATTCTGATTAATCAAAGCACCCAAAAGTTTTAATTACAATTATGCTGCTTTTAGCCAAAACAAACATCTCCTATGACAAAATTTCTGCAGAAACTCTTTTCTAATTACAGAGGAGAGCAGTATTGGAGCTATCCAGCCGTACAGTTTTGAGCTCAGGCTAGCAAAATGTGGATCTATTTGTCTGCAAGTGGATGCATCAGAATGAAACAAAGTTGCTGGCTTCACAGTGTTATTTCTGTATCACAGATCCAAGTTTTTTCTGTTTTTCTTTGTCTGCTTCTGATTCACAACAAAATGAATAAAGAAATACTAAAACCTGTAATTTTGAGCTTAATTTTCTTTAAAAAATACCCTCCTTAAAAAAAAAAAAAAAAAAAAAAGAAATGCTACAAGAACATGATAAAAACGCCATCAAAAGAGCAAACTGGTACTAAAAAAGGAGAAAAACTATTAGTTAACAGCAACATAAAAATTATATTTAAAAACTTTTTACAGACTGAAATGTCTTTTTTTCATGCGTCACCCCATATAATTCACTAAAAAAAAGGGGGGGGGGATCCGCTCATTATTGATAATTTCATTTGACAAATAAAAGATAATTTTCGGTTAAATATTAATATACAAGCACAAATTTCTGATTTTGTACTTCATACTTACAGAAAGGCAGATGATGTTATTGCAAGACAAATCCACCACTGTGGCTTTGGAAAGATGGGCCTGTAAACCAGTATTAATTCGAGTTAAATTAAAATGATCATCATTACACTTGTTTTACAGTTGGAACTAAAGACAAACTTTTAAAGCTTAAACCAACCCATGCCTGACTTTCAAACGTGTCCTTAAATTAAATCTCAGAGACAAATAAACACAATTGACTCACGAGCTCTTTGACCGGAACCTCAGAGAGGTTACACAGACTCAAGTCCATTTCATTTCCACTCAGTTTATCCTTCAGATTCAGCGCTTTGCTGGTTTTGCTCATCTTGAAGTCTGCAGGGAAAAAAACACATAACAGATAGCACCTCAATAAATACACACAAGCTTAAGGAAACTTTAGAAAACTGTTGAAGACACCACAAAACACCGTTAATTCTACACTTTACGTGACTCTCACCTGATACTGAATATATATGACAAAGCCGCGTTTACGTACGTCTGTCAAAATGCGAGCAGTGAGAGGCCTGACTGGTGTATCTGAAGAAAACTTGACTGTAGAATCTCAGAAACAGGGTTTGTGTCAGCGCTGACTCCCTCTCAATGAAAGTCCACGTCACTGATTGAGCAACATTGAAGGAACGCTGGTGCAAACAGCGCCCTCTGCAGGCGAGGAGGAATTATTACTGTTACATTGTTGCTAAAGGCTCCCGCTATTCCAGTGTTCTTCTGTAATAATTAAAGAACGGAGCCCAACAAGCAAAATAACCTTAATTATTTATATATATATATATATATATATATATATATATAATATATATATATATATATATATATATATATATATATATATATATATATATATAAAAATCAAGAAAATTTATTTTTTTTCCTTTGGAGGAAAGAAAACAAACAAACAAATAAATGAATACATTACATAAATAAATAAAATGTGCAACTAATTTAACCAATGTATACCAACTTTGTGACTGACCAATTTTTGAGGCCTGAAAGCCTAATTTAAGCTTTAGAAAATTCAAGTTTTAGAGTGAACACATCTCTTTCAATTGTTATAAATATAATGTCAAAATTGTGACAAATGAGATCAGTTTTACTTTTTTCCTTTACACCCATCTAAAAATCCTCGACTGCATATGAGAACTGTACTGAGTGACTTCTCCTTCTTTGCGTTTGAAACAGGAAGTACTTGCTAGCTCCAGCAAGGAGCCAAAATCTTATAGACTTCAGTTGCAAAATAACCAGCTATTGATCATTATATCTGTCAGAATAAAAATTCTTGCTTTGACACACATTTTTAAAATGTTCTTGCCAATTCTAACATTTTTTTTTCATGCATTGTTTTTTTTCTTAATTACAAGTTAGCCATGTTATAAAAACTGACCAGTCAGATGCCTCAATACTCTTGCCCCCACGTCAAATGTTTGATTCTCCCCGGCCTGCTTTGTGAGGCCTTCCAACAAGCTAACTCCTGATTGGTGAGAGTGGACCAATCACTGCTTCCCGACGTTGTTTGGTTCCAGACTGAATTGACTTCATTTGGTTGGAGCCTGACGTACGACATTTTCACACTCATTCAGTCCAGTTCACTTATACAGGCCATACTAAAAATTGAAAAGGAGTAACCAAGAAACTATCATCTATCTGGAGGATGATCAACAAACCGGTCCTCCATAGTGAAGTTGCCCCATTTTGCAATTGAACATGTATGAGAAACAAACATGAGTTCAAAGCTCTTCAATCGGGCCAGTTATGGAAAAAGAAACAAAAAAGAGATTTGATGGAGCATCCGGGTTAATATAAAGATAAATATAAATACAAATTATGTACATGATAGAATATGTTATGGCTAAAAATTAGCTAAAAAGTTTTTTTTCTTGATGTTCGTGGTCAGTATTTAGTTCATGCTGCTATTCCCCTGACAGGTTATGGCAACTAACCGCTCCTGGCCTTAATTAACTTTCTTTATCAAAGGTCTGAAACCTTTACATATTTCCTAACTTTTACATCCTTTTTCTAAAAGGCAATATGTTTGGTGAAGCCATATTTTGCCAGGATGGAAATAACCTAATTGACATGGAACAAAGCAGGTTGTGTGAGCCATGATGCACATGAAAAAAAACACAAAAAAATTCTAATGAGCATTGGCTCATATCTTGCAGGGTCGCACTGACAAATCCAAGAGCTTCACTGTAACATTTCAGCACTTAATTCTGACCATCTTTTAGAACTGTGGCAGAAAAGTGTGGGAAACCCATCGAGATGACAAGCAAAGTCCACATCTCTCTTTTAAAATATTCATTACATCCATTTTGATTTCCTCTCCATAAATGAAGTTCAATTCAGGGATTGCGGTGACAAATGGAAGTGAATGGAGAGTTCCTTTCTGAAGTTTAACTCTCCTGATTGCCTCAAATCCAAGTGAGCACAATGGGAATTACAAAATTTAACTGACTGAACTCTGGACATTAGCGAAACAGAAACAGCCATCCATCTCAAATTAGTTATAATACTTTTCCTTTTTCAACAAACTACTGCAAAACAAAGCAGTTTGGGAGAGAAAATGTCAAACACTAGAAGAACTGATCAGTTTCCGATTGATAAATGTAATCACTGGCTAACTCAGGCGGAGATTGTGCGGATGTTGTCGGTGATAAACAACATTAAAATCAGTCATTGTCCTTTGACGAGAAGGTTGGCCCGGCTGCAGTTACGCAGGCGGCTGCAGTTCCTGCAGGTGTTGTCAATTTCCTCAGTGACCAGATGAAGGGACCACGCGGCCGACATGGTTACAGAACGACGCATGAGAAGTGCAGGCTTTATGGTTTTATCTTGGCTTAGGACTTGGTCTTTTATCATAATACAAAAGTTTGTTTTGTATTATAGTAAATTATATCATTGCATTATTATATTTCTTGGAGTTCAGATTCCTGAGATACATTAACAAAAATGTCTAACTACTACTAGAAAATGAAATACAAACATGCTATAGTTTCAAAAATTGTGCTTACTCTGATGTACACATTTTTTGTAAACTTTTCAAATCTACTGATTTGCATAATCCAGATACAAGAAAAAAGCTTCCGGAAAACAAAATACAAAAAAGGAAATAATAGCCCAGTTCCCCAATAACAATACAGTCTTTTTAAGGTTATGCAGCCATTTATTGTTCTATTACAGGTATTGTCCTCTGCAGTCTCCAAAATTTAAATTACTTTTTCTTTAGAATCTTTTTTTTAATAAATACGTTGTTTTTGGCATGCACAGTCCTTTACCAAACATGAGATTTAACTGTTTATAAGGACAATGACACTGTACAAGAGAAAAGTCACACAGAAACAAGAAAAACATGCTATACTCAAACATTCCCAAGACAAATGTATGCATATAATCTTGAAGCCGAACAATCCTCATAAATCACTTTATTGTGCTCTTCTTTTACCATTTTCCACTATGTCATTCCATCTATTTTACAAAAAATACACAAGTTGTTGATATTTATGTGTGTCGCATATTGGTAAACCTGTTTTAAAAATGAAAAATTAGTGGAAAATAGATTATAATTATAATGGCAATTAACTGTTTGATACTGTATTTTCTGCTCTATAAGGTGCACTTTAAAGTCTTAATTTCTTTTCCAAAAAACAATGTTGCGGTTTATAATTTAGAGCATCATGTATATGGATTACTTCTTGTTGTGCTAATTGATTAGATCAACACAGTTCTCTGTCAAAATGTTTGGTTGGGTGTTTTTGAGAATGCGCTAGTGAAACTAGCATGTGACCATGTCGTACTTCGTTTTTCTTTAATGTTTTTCTTACAAAGTTGGGAGTTAGCATAGTCACAGCAATGTTTGCCTTAGCAGTGGCTGAGGGAATTAAATCAGAACAAGGTCGGGACAGCTTTTGACTATTTTGTATCATACAGAATTAAAAAAAAACCCAAAAACATTTAAACCAAGAGTCGTCTTTGATTAACACCAAAACACAATGCAAAGTAAACAGGGAACGAGACCCAGTTACATTAACACAGTTAATAAAGTCCAAGAGGACCTGGTGGCAGACATGATTCTGGCTGAAAATCATCAACCAGAATCATACATTTCTTAAAGATCATTAGCTTGAATTCCCCAAGATTTCAGAATTGTAGCCACTTTTATTAAAACCTTTTTTAGTGTTTAGGATTAGTTTAAAATTTGTCAAAGGAGGGTAAACACTTGCCTATCTGTGAAAAGCCACTTTAAAGTGTTGCTTACCAGAGCCAAACCGCTCTTCTCTGCAGATCACGTTACAGTTTATCAAAGAACGTTGTAGGTTTGGACAGAAACAGCTCAGGTGTTAAAGGTTAAAAAAACAAACAAACAAACAAACAAACATATCTGTTATGGTTTCCAGAAATATTTGGTTTTTTTTCTTCTTTTTTTTTTTTAACCAAAAACAAGAGTATTTTTCAACCAAAATGTGCGAAGGGAGGGTATATATTCCCGTCTTGAACTTCCTTCCGGCTAATGACTCTCAACCACCATCTTTTCTGCCATCAGATCCCACTCACAGTGTCTAACTAATTTTTGACTCTTTTGTCATGTTTAGAGTTGGGTTCACTTTACCACTTAAAAAATGAAAAAATAGACCATTCATTGAAGATATGCAGGTTAATTCAGTGCGCCATATAATATGCCAAATACAGTAGATGCTCAGGAAAATTAATCATGTCCATTCAGTTCATGAGGATATAATGAATGAACATACACTGATGGGACAGTATAGCCAAGAAATGTGTTTTTGATGAGTTTACTAGCAAAATAGTTCATAGTTTTGAATACTTGTTTGGTCATATTTACAGTTCAGTGGACTTAAATTTAATGAAAGAGGTGGGGTAAAATGCTTTACATCTTTACTTGGTTTTGGTTGCTTTAACATTGCACTTCTCAGAGCAAACTTTGTGTTGCGGTTTACTGAAAAACAAGCAATGGCCATGAAGAACCCAAAAGTGAGAAGAGAACACATTTCATTCATACATACAGTGCTCCTGTATAATAACCCTCTGCACAAAGTTTATATTTTTTTTTACATTTTCACAATTGCACCGATCATGGAAGTCATCAGGGTTCACTTGCAAGCAAAATCAGTCATTTCTTCAAAATTCATTACCTTGGTCTACCCGTAAGTTCAATTACATTTCAACCAAACAAAACAGACTCCACAATGAGATAAACTCTAGTCCAGACCAGGCAACATGCGCTGACTCCTATCTCATCCACTCACAAAAGATGATGACTAAAAATATAGAAGCTGTAACAATGTAAAAAGTTACAAACCCCCTGGAAATCTTCACTGATAATTTGGTCCAGTACCCTATTTTTGGGTAATCCTTGCTACCTAGTAGAGTCATGGTTCTCTTCATGTCCTCAAGCTCATTTGAGACTTTCTCCATTGCGTCGGACATCTCCATCAGCTGACTGGTGCTCTCCTGCAGAAGATATTTGGTTAGATGACATCTTATCAAAGGGAGAACCTGTTAGCCTTATAGGCAGGAGAGGTCTGTACACAGAAACAAGAACCTAATAAATAGTCATTGCATTCTTTCAAATTAGAAGCTTAGAGAGGTCCAAAGAGACCCGATTAACTCAGATATTCAGTGTCCATTTATGAACTTTGTAATTTGGAGAGTTAATGCTTTAATTTGAAAGTCTGTCAATGTCACCGGCATGAATCCCAATGAGGCCTTTTTGTAATATTGGGCTATATAAATTAAATTGAATGTAACTTTGAAACTTTTACCTCTTTGGCTGAACTTGGATCTTTCTCTGAAGATTTATCACAGACAGACTGACAGCATTTCTTCAATGCTGTAAAAATATAGGGGAAATGCAGAAAAGAAGTTGAATGTAAATATTAACGAGTTACATATATAAAAAGATTCAACGTAAAGCGTTTTTAAAATGTGAAAAAAAAACCCTGACCTTTAAGGCTATTGATGAAGTTGGGTTTGGTTATGTCACTGTTTTGCTCCTCGTCAGTGTCTTCATCGTCCTGGATTTTAAAATCTTTATTTCTCAGATAAATGACAAAAATGGTCTCCATGAGGCTGAGGAGCATCAGACCAAAGATTCCAATGCAAAAGAGAACTGAGGGAATGACAGAGCAGAGTTTTTATTGTCTGCTCACACCGTTGTAGTTAGCAGCTTTTATCTGACTGTAGCTGAAAAATATAAGGAGAGAAAATCAACAAAATTGACATTTTGTGTGTAACTGTGTATTTGCAATTGTGCATTCTTATGTAAAAAAAAGGAAAAAATATAAAAATACACTAAATATAATTTAGACACACATAACTTTAAATTACAGCAGCTTAAAACTAACTATATAGACAAATCTTTTAAAAGTACGCAACAATCTCCTCATACTCACAAACCAGATGTGAGACTCTTTTTTTATGGAGATAAAGTAGACTCATCTGATATGTTTTAGCATAATTCTTGATTTATAACCTGTGTTTGCATGTTTATTTGCAACTCGGATTTGTGTGTACATAATTCTTGATTTGTATCTCACACAATATATTTTGTGAGTAACTGTGTGTACTTCCAAAATTCTACGATTTTGTCGATTTTCTCTCAATAAAAAAAATCCCCATTATTTCACAATAAAATCAGATATGTAAATGGAAAATTAACTAATCGTAGTATTGTATTGTCACACACATATTTTGGATGATATTTTCCAACCCTGTGATTGCCTTCCTTCAAGGTTTATAAAATGGGCTTAGTCTGAAAATGAAAATAAATAGATTGAAAAAGCCTCAACAAATATTTTGTGCATGGCTTAGAATTTTAATTTCCTTGAGTTAACCAGCAAAATAGTTGCTGGTAACTATACCAGCAGTTAGATACATTTGACTTGAAGTTGAGTCATAGCAGCTGGACTTGAGAAAACACCAATGAGTGGGTAACATTTCATGAAAGAAGTTTTTTAAGTCCAGTTGCCATTACTGAACTTTAAGACAACATCACCTGGATGAATGAGAGCTTTCACTAACAGGTACATTTGAGGAATACTCAGTAAACCACAAAATGAAATCCCGTCACATTGGGATTTGTTGGGTCAGACAAAAACAACCACGTATTGGCTTTGTGTATGGTGGCTAAGAGCAAAATTTTAAACCACTTTACCTACAATTGGAATCCTGTCCGTTGAGGATGGCAGAATCTCATTAAGAAGCAGCTGCATCACCGTCACAGCGAGCAGGACAGTGACTTTGAAGCTGAGCTTCTCGCCTCCAGTGTCCGGGATAAGGAAGGAGGCCATGTCCAGAAACATGAGGAACAAGATGGGAACCAAAAAATTGGCACAATAGAGGATGGACCGCCTTCTCATGTTGACCTTTGAAAAGAAACATCTCCACATTTAACAAGAAACGCTGTTGATTTACTTACAATTGCTATGTTGTTAGATTTACAATCAGGTTACTTACGGTGTAAATGATTGAGGTTTGGTTTGAGTCATAGAAGTCAATGACTTTCTGAGTAATAGTGATGTTGAGGAAAACCCACTCGAACTGCGTCTTTATGATCTCAAGAGACCACAGCGTGGCATGTGTGCTGTTTTCATCCACCTTAATGATCATCTCCTCATCTGAGGGAGAAGAACGAGATTTTTCTACACTTTTGTGTATTGTAATGTTTATTGTTTAGCTTTCAATGTGTTCAGCAGTTTTTGACACAACAGTTTACACAAACAGGTCTTACCATTGTGCAAGACTGACTTGAAGGTGAGATTGCAGCTCTGATAATCAAAGGGGAACTGGTAAGGATGCATCTTGCAGGTGCTGATGATAACCTGGTTGTTTCTAAACTCTACTTTCCCCTCATTGTGGATTTTAAGTAAAGGACTTGGGGGAGCTTTGTCCTTCTCTGTCCTATAAGAAAAAAAAAGTTTTAGGTAATGCTGTTTTACAGTTTTTCCCACTTGCTAAAACACAAAGTGATGACATTTCAGTTGAGTCTTGTCAGGACCAGATCCAGCAAACAAGATCATTGTTTCCTGCTGTGTGGCTGTGGTGAACAATGTCAGTGATGCAGATGAAGTCCTCTGGTCTGATCCAAAGAGAAAAGATGACAAAGCACAATAAATGTGAACCTGGATTTACAGTAAAAAAAATAACAAAATAAAATAAAATCCTGATTACTGTTTATATAATGGATCAACCTGCTGCTGCCCTCTCCAACCGCCAGAGGGAGCGCTCACCTGGGTTTTAACCTCACCACCTGCCTCCACCTGGACTCATCATCTTCAGCTGTTTCCTGTTATCTCATCACCTCCTCAGTATATAGACTGGCTCCACACTGTCACTCACTGTGCAGTGTTACCTGTGTATCGCTGCCAGCATACCAAGTGTTTATGATCTGATCTGATCTGATCTGATCTGATCTGATCTGATCTGATCTGATCTGATCTGATCTGATCTGATCTGATCTGATCTGATCTGATCTGATCTGATCTGATCTGATCTGATCTGATCTGATCTGATCTGATCTGATCGGATCGGATCGGATCGGATCGGATCGGATCGGATCGGATCGGATCGGATCGGATCCTCTTCGCCGCCTGCCCTGACCCCTGACGTACATGGATCTATTTGTCTGCAAATGGTAACATCAGAATGGAGCAGAGCAGGGAACTTGTGGATTGTAGCTTCTATGTCTCAACCACAAGTTTTTGTTTGTCTGCTCCTGATTCACAGCGACTTGCATATTGAAATATTAAGAAATAACAATTATAAGGTTAATTTTCTTCATATGCTGTATGTCCTTCATCAGGAGAAAAATACCACAAGAACATGCTAATACTCCATTTTCATCAGAGTGACTCTTTAAATGTTTCAATCCCAGAGGCAAACGCTCATGCACTCACATCTCTTCAATGGTGAGGTCTGGTTTCCATAAAGCTTCAGTTGGAACGGCTACAGATGAAATTCCACAAAAATCTTCCTTTCTCCAGGAAATGTAATCATTATCCCAATCCTTAACAAGGCAACAGGATTTTTGAGGAAGAGAAAGAAACTGTTGTTACAGAAGGTGTGTGACATTAAAGATACATTTTTCAGAAAACACTCACCATGTAGATCCAGACATATGAAATAAAAGTCTGATCAATCTCTCTCTGTAGAAAGAAAATAACTTGTTTTGTCATTTCAAAATGTTGAAAAGCAATTTCACTAACCAAAGCAATTACATTGGGCACCGCCCAATGTAATCAATTGGAGTTTCAACAAAGAAAATGGATTGTCTTTTCATTGGTTTTCACCGTCACTTCCCGCGCTTTTACTTTATTCCTAGTTTTTTTAGTCAATCAATCATCTTCCTCCCCATCCCAGTGTGTTTCCATTTAATGGCTCTTTCAAGAACCCTCATCCACCCTTTCTGGCTTTAGAAATTAACATCAGTACGATTGAACCCTCCAGATTCTTGTCTTCACTGTATGGTTCTGCAAATAATCCAGAATTTTGCAACCAAAGGACTCGCCCAATGAACTTGATACACTTTTGTTCAAACAATATGTTAATTTCAAGATAGTTTCTTAGAAAAGTTTTGGCTAAATGGGAGATTTAAAACTTACCACATCTAGAATTGCATAGACCACCATTTCCAGGAACAGGTTTGTTGTTTTTTTGTGGTCTCTGACCGGTCGGCTCATGGTAAACAAATTACTGTCTTTTGTCAGGTTCAGGAAGTTCAGCACATCGTTGTAACTGCAAACACGTTCTACAGAAAAGACCACATGAAGTAACTTTTGATTTGTTTCTTTATTGTGAAAGGAGTCACTGAACATGAGCTGTACCTGTTCCTTCTGCCAAACTTAGGTTGTTGTTGTGTTCATCATAAAGAGTTTTTTTTGAGCCTGAAGTTGACCAGCAAACATCTGATGAAAGAGATAGCATCAATCAATGTTGTTTCAATTCTTGGTAAAAAACAAAGAAGTTATTCTTAAGTTTCTTTTTTCAGGCTTGAAATCAAACCTGAAAAACATCAACATATTTTTTCTCTATTGAAAAATATGAAGTCCCCTTATAGAGACATTCCACAAGCAACATTTATTCTTAAATTTT
The DNA here is from genome assembly GCA_003999625.1 of Oryzias javanicus. Lineage (NCBI taxonomy): Eukaryota > Metazoa > Chordata > Actinopteri > Beloniformes > Adrianichthyidae > Oryzias > Oryzias javanicus. The sequence continues at coordinate 16,403,899 of CM012455.1, read as the reverse complement.
TGATCTTGATTATATCCTTTTGAAAGATCACAATGCTTACTGAGTAAAGGAAGGACTAAAAATCATAAAATGGATAGAGAAATTAAAAAAAAAAGATTTAATTTTTGCGTTTAGCTGCAATATCTAACAAGAAATTTTAAAAAACAGCCGTTCATTTGACTCACCTGTAACAAGAAGGAGAAGAAAGGAGAGTGCCAGCATCATGGTGAGGACGTCTCTGCTCTGCTCTGCTCACTCTGTGCTTCTACGGCTGTAAGTAACTTCCCCCTGCGATCAGCTGCTCAAAGGCAAATCCATTATACTCTCAGATGAAATGTTATTACGTTTCTATTGTCTATGTGGTTACTTCTAATGCTGACAAAGTGAACATAAGAGCAGGAAGCTATCATGAAAATGAATTAAAAATAATGAATTACTTCCACATGGTAATCTTTATTTTATAATTGATGTGCAGCTGTTGGATCAAATAAATTATAATTTATGGAGAGCAGTAAGGCTCTCCTTATTTTATTGATTATTTTTGTATTTAAAAAAAGCAGATGAAAACTGATGGTACATGACGAACATGTCAACAGTCACATGTCTGTTCAAAGACCACTCCTCCGTGCACAAATCTGATGTCAACTACAAAAGAAAATGATGAGGTTCATAAAAACCATTATAATTTTCATTAATAGTTGATGAGAAAAAACAAGAAAGATAAATATACAAAAAGTATATTTATTTCTCTTGTAAAATTGAACATTTTAAAGTGCAGAGGGCATGACTGAAAAAGCCTCTAGGTGGTTTCCTTGCTTGGTGGCATCAAAGTAACAGTTTGTCTGGCTTGACATTTTAAAATATCCAGTGTTCCTGGCAGGGCTACATACAGCAAAATTCCCTGCTTGTTCTGACAAAAGGTTACCACTCTGCTTTCAGTTTGATACTTAATTTCTGAAAGCTGTGGTGTCCAGGGACATGGGGTCATAAAAATGTCATCATAAAAATGTACACTATTAATAAAATGAATCTGTTGTCTAATTTGTGCCATAAACTCATTTCATATGTATGATTCAAATCTTTTTACTGTTCAAAATGGCTGCCTTTTGTGTATTTCCTGTTCAATTACAATACAGGCTGCAAAGAGTGGCAGCATCAAGCTGTTTGATATGGAGTCTCGAAAGAGCCAATATGAAATAAATATATACACCATTAAATAAATAAATAAATGTGGCATTAAATAAATAAATGTGGCAATAAATAAATAAATGTGGCAATAAATAAATAAATGTTGAAATAAATAAATAAATGTTGAAATAAATGTGGCATTAAAAGATTAAAAGAGCACATTTAAGTATTTCATGACATATTTATTTATTTCATTGCCCAGTGTGGGTCAAAAGAGCCACATTGAAATAAATATATTTAATATGAAATAAATAAATAAATGAGGCATTAAATAAATAAATGTGGCAATAAATAAATAAATGTTGAAATAAATAAATAAATGTTGAAATAAATGTGGCATTAAAATATTAAAAGAGCACATTTAAGTATTTCATGACACATTTATTTATTTCATTGTCCCTTGTGGGTTAAAAGAGCCAAATTGAAATAAATATATGTAATATGAAATAAATAAATAAATGTGGCATTAAATAAATAAATGTTGCAATAAATAAATAAATGTTGCAATAAATAAATAAATGTTTAAATAAATGTGGCATTAAAATATTAAAAGAGCACATTTAAGTATTTCATGACATATTTATTTATTTCATTGTCCCTTGTGGGTCAAAAGAGCCAAATTGAAATAAATAAATAAATGTTGAAATAAATAAATAAATGTTGAAATAAATAAATAAATGTTGAAATAAATAAATAAATGTTGAAATAAATGTGGCATTAAAATATTAAAATAGCCATTAAAAAGCCATTTTTAACATTTCATAATATATTTATTTATTTCATGATTTCATTATACATTTCATGAAACAGGAAGTGGACACGCCATTAAAATGCAAACTGTCAGATTCTCTCGTCAAACTCAGTGGGCGGGGCCTAACTCTCATGTCTCTGCTCTGTTGATCTGGCCTGGTGCAAAGTTTTTGTCTGAGTCCTCACTCACATACACGCTGCAAACATTGTTTTGGTGAAACAAAGAACTTTTATTCGGGTCACCAAATCAAAATGTTTTCTGCGTCCACTTCATGCATTCTCACTCCCGACTCATCGCTTATCGACGCATGGTTAAAGTCCGTCCTCGTGGAAACTCGAAGCTTTGAGGGAACCTTCTGTCAAAATGTACCGGGTTGGCTGGTCCAATTAGATCACAGCACCGAAAGCGCAACCGCAGACCCGCAGCCGAAGCGGGACCGACCCGGACGGAGCGATGCTCGGTCAAAAATGAGAGGAGCTGGCGGATCTGATTGAATCAAACCTACGAACCACCAGCTACCGGGACGGGGAGCGCGTCACCCCCAATTCACTCTGAACGCGGAAGCGCCGCGAAGCGGAGTCCACTCCGCTCTTCTGCTAGAACTTTGTTTGTTTTTTTGCCATCATGGGTGATGATTTAAAAATCTAAAGACATTAACCCGTGTTTCTGCAAAGAAGAACCGCTGTCTGCTGCTGTTTGCACCCAAAGCCCCGCCCACCCGCTTGGTCGGCCCACTGGATCTGTGTGCTGGCGCGTGCGTCTCTGTTTTGGTGTGTGGGTGTGTGCGCACGCGCTCGCAGGTGTGTGTGTGTGTGCTGCTCTCTGCGTCTTTTTTTCTCCCCAAAACCAGCAGCCCCGCTCCAGAGTCTGCTCACTACGTTGATCTGTGCGCGCTCGTGTCAGTCTGTGTTGTGTGTGTTTCATAATTATTACACTGTGTTTTTTTGCTAAGAGGAGCTGCTCTCTGTCTTCCTGTCGTTTTTTAACTCTTCACCCGCACCGGAGTCTGCCCACGTTGATCTGCGTGTCTGCATGTCTGTCTGTTTTGTGTGTCTCTGTGCGCGCGCACAGAGACACTTTTTACACACACACACACCTGCGAGCGCGTGAATTGGGGGTGACGCGCTCCCCGTCCCGGTAGCTGGTGGTTCGTAGGTTTGATTCAATCAGATCCGCCAGCTCCTCTCATTTTTGACCGAGCATCGCTCCGTCCGGGTCGGTCCCGCTTCGGCTGCGGGTCTGCGGTTGCGCTTTCGGTCCTGTGATCTCATTGGACCAGCCAACTCGGTACATTTTGACAGAAGGTTCCCTCAAAGCTTCGAGTTTCCACGAGGACGGACTTTAACCATGCGTCGATAAGCGATGAGTCGGGAGTGAGAATGCATGAAGTGGACGCAGAAAACATTTTGATTTGGTGACCCGAATAAAAGTTCTTTGTTTCACTAAAACAATGTTTACAGCGTGTATGTGAGTGAGGACTCAGACAAAAACTTTGCACCAGGCCAGATCAACAGAGCAGAGACATGAGAGTTAGGCCCCGCCCACTGAGTTTGACGAGAGAATCTGACAGTTTGCATTTTAATGGCGTGTCCACTTCCTGTTTCATGAAATGTATAATGAAATCATGAAATAAATAAATATATTATGAAATGTTAAAAATGGCTTTTTAATGGCTATTTTAATATTTTAATGCCACATTTATTTCAACATTTATTTATTTATTTCAACATTTATTTATTTATTTCAACATTTATTTATTTATTTCAACATTTATTTATTTATTTCAATTTGGCTCTTTTGACCCACAAGGGACAATGAAATAAATAAATATTTCATGAAATACTTAAATGTGCTCTTTTAATATTTTAATGCCACATTTATTTAAACATTTATTTATTTATTGCAACATTTATTTATTTATTGCAACATTTATTTATTTAATGCCACATTTATTTATTTATTTCATATTAAATATATTTATTTCAATTTGGCTCTTTTAGCCTACAAGGGACAATGAAATAAATAAATGTGTCATGAAATACTTAAATGTGCTCTTTTAATATTTTAATGCCACATTTATTTCAACATTTATTTATTTATTTCAACATTTATTTATTTATTGCCACATTTATTTATTTAATGCCTCATTTATTTATTTATTTCATATTAAATATATTTATTTCAATGTGGCTCTTTTGACCCACACTGGGCAATGAAATAAATAAATATGTCATGAAATACTTAAATGTGCTCTTTTAATCTTTTAATGCCACATTTATTTCAACATTTATTTATTTATTTCAACATTTATTTATTTATTGCCACATTTATTTATTTATTGCCACATTTATTTATTTAATGCCACATTTATTTATTTATTTAATGGTGTATATATTTATTTCATATTGGCTCTTTCGAGACTCCATAGTTTGATGGATGATTGCACAATCACAAACCAACTTTGTTGTGTGTATTTACTCAGCAAATGCTTAAAAAATAATAATTTCTTTTAATAAAAAGTACATTTTATTGCATTTGACCACTTTCTATTTATTGTTTAATGTATTTTAAGTTTGTCTATTGTTCATTTTATGTTAAAATGTGACATAAAACCGCACTTCAAAGAAAGTAGGTGAGGAATGCAGTAGCACCACCTCAACAGAGAGGGCGCTCGTGAGCTCCAGTTTGTTCTTTATTTGTTTCTAATAAAGTTAATTCAAAAAAACTCGTATTTTATGTTTTGCTTTGACTAAGAGCAAAATGGTGGATTTTAACTTATTTTAAAATGATTTAAAGTTGGACTTTGATTCTAAACTTGAATTAATGGATGACCAATGGTGAACCGACACATCTTTATTAAGATGAAGAGAATTCTGGAACCAAAAAAAGAGAAGTTTTGTCCAGAAGGAGACACGAGTCCAGGTTTGAGCAGTGTGTGTGTCTGTTAGTGTCTGTAGCATTCACTGCCTGGTTATAAAGAAAAAAAAAAAAATGAAAAGGACAAACGTCGCTGGTTTTCTTCTACATATTCTTCAATATTAAAATCAATGTCTTGATAAATGCAAATGTTATGGAAACTGGGTTGGGCAGATGTTGTGGGGCCAGGATAATAATTTTATTTATAATATTTTATCATGACAAAGTCCACAGTTAGGAACTTTAATAAATGAAAAAAGTTTAACTGTAACTGTTTTATTCAAGTTTTAATTTGGACATTGGGGGAGTGGGAGAAGGAGAAAATGGTATTTTAGGGGGAACTCCAGATTGATTTGATATTTTCAAAACTATTTTCAAACATTGTTTTCTCTTGGATTTTGTAGATTTAATCTCAATACATTTACATTTAGTCAGAAACTACATGTTTTAGTCTTCTGTTTTTAGATTATTTGAAATATGATTGATAGGATGTAAAGTGTTCTCCAACTCTAGAATGACCCATACAAGCCTCTTATTTGTTTTAAATCTAGCTCAGAAAGGGTCAGTGCTTCACCAGCCACATCCTTCCCCGCACATCACTGAAGGTAGAAGAAGCCAATTTGGCTTTAGGTGAGGAAATAAACATTTTGTACATTTTGTTGAAGCATGTTATGTGAAATAACTCATTACTGGAATCAGGTTGGTGGTTTTCCCCTCATGAGGTTTTACTGAAAACTTGAGCACTTTAAGGTAAATTTTCAAGTCTCAATCTATCCTTTATTTCTTACTGCAGTGGAAAGCTGAAAAAACAAACAAAAAAAATGCTCAAGTTTATGGAGAGCAAACTTCACAAATCTCTTTTTAATTATTAATTCCAACCATTTAGATCCACAGGCACTAGATGGGTGCAGTTGCAATCATGGACAGTGGTGACTAATGCAAGTCTAGGTCGGGCTCCATGCACCACTCTCCGACTCTCAGGCTGGTGACTAGCACAAATTGAAAGTAATGCTCTTTGATTTCTATTTTACATGAACAAACATAAACAAGCTTTGCTAACAAAATTTTAAGCACAAAATAAATATTAAATGAGACCATGGAAAAATTGAGCAAATGTATATTACTGATCATCCCTTAAATGTAAGTAAGTAAAGCCTTAACTATTATATTGTGTTCAGGTCATGTTCAGGACCTATTTTCACACTTAAAATTGGGTCAATTTTGGGGGATTTCCTCAAGAACGTACCTGCACCCCTGCTCCTAAAAAGGCTTCCCGTTAATATACTGTCAGTGGAATTGTGTGGCTGTTTGAAACAGAGACAAACAAATCATGTAATGATAGTGAGGTTGTGACTTTTGGTCATACACTCACTAGCCACTTTATTGGGCACACCCCCTTGTGCTTTCAGAACTGCCTTTATCTTTGGTACTGGAAACACTCCTCAGATAGTTTGGTCTATATTGCCAGGATAGCATTATGCAGTTGCTGCAGATTTGTCGGCAGCCCATCCATGAGGCCAACCTCCCATTCTACCACATCCCAAAGGTGCTCTATTATGTTGAGATCTGGTGACTGTTAAGGGTGTAGCGGATCACAAAACTCACTGTTCGGATTGTGTCACGGTTTTAGGGTCACAGTTCGGATTTTTTTTGGATCAATAAAAAGTAAAAAAAAAAAAAAGACAGAAAAAAACAAGAAGATAAAAGCCTAAAATTACCTTAAAAAAAAAAAAAAAAACTATAACAGATATTTGAGAAAAATATATAAAATACTTAAAAGCATACATATATTCAAAAAAATGAAGCTTCTGATTGCATTTGCATTTGTGGAGGCCAAATCTACAACAACTGAAAGAAAAGAATGCTCGATATGTAAATTTTCCCCCACCCTCCACCCAACAATATCCAAATTAAATCTTAAATTAAAAAGGTAAAATTAAAATTATTTCTTGGTATTATTTGTACCATTGAAACTAAATGTGGTGACATTTAAATATTCCAAATATTAATTATTATCCGTAGTACATGTGCAGGTGAGACACTGCCATGCAATGGCCGTGGTGCAGCGGTAGAGCGGTTGACTCCTGCCTGATCAGAAGATTAGAACTTCGAATTGCCTCTGATGGAAGGTTGGCGCCAGTGTTTGGCAACAGAACCACCACTAGTGTGTGAATAGGTCTGTGCCTGTAAAGCGCTTTGGGCCTTCGAAGGAAGGTGAATAGCGCTATACAAGTATATGCCATTTACGATGCACGCTGTTCCTGGCAATTTTTTATCCTTTTGGCTTGCCATACTTTCTTACCCTGAGGGCTTGCCTCTGTTGCAGAAGCGGCGGCTGCAGGACAGCAAATGCCCCTCGCCGGGAGATCTGAACCCAGACACATAGACGTGCACTAATGCTTTTATTCAGCTCTTCTTTATAAATAAATCAGATTTCTCAGTATCTATATCCTCCATGACGAGTACGAGAAAAGATCAACTTTGACACATATTAAAAGACAGATGGGGTACAGTGTATAAATTTGATGCCAGTTGCATTCGGTGTGGACAGACAGTTGGTTTTAATAATGCGTGCATGGGTATGCAGCAGGGGAGGAGTAGGGCAAGGGGAGAGGGTTTTCTGAGGTACATGTATGGGCCAAACCAATGTGAGTGGTCTGGATTATCCATGATCTGTTACACCCCTAGTGACTGGAGGCCATTTGAGTACAGTGAACTCATTAACATGTTCAAGAAACCAGTCTGAGATGATGCCAGCTTCATGACATAGAATCTCATCCTGCTTAAAGTAGCCATCAGAAGATGATACAATGTGGTCATAAATGGATTGACATGGTCAGCAACAATATTCAGGTTGGCTGTTGTGTTGTAACTATGCTCAATTGGTACCAAGGGGCCAACAAGTGTGGCAAGATAATATCCCCCAAACCAGTATACTACCACCACCAACCTGAACTGTCGATACAAGGCAGGATGGATCCATGTTTTAATGTCGCTAAATTCTGATCCTACAAACTGTGTGTCTCATCAGACCAGACGTTTTTCCAATCATCTATTGTCATCTATTTTGGTGAGTCTGCGTGAATTGTAGCCTCAGTTTCCTGTTCTTAGATGACAGGAGTGGTACTAGTGAGTTCTTCTGCTGCTGTAGCTCATTTGCCTCAAGGTTGGATGAGTTGTGGGTTCAGAGATGCTCTTCTGCAGTCCTTGATTGTAACCAGTGGTTATTTGAGTTGCTATTGCAAATCTATTAGCTGGAACCAGTCTGGCGATTCTCCTCTGACATCAACATATCTGACGTTCACTGGATATTTTCTCTTTTTCTGACCATTCTCTGTAAACTATAGAGATGGTTGTGGGTGATACCCAGTAGATCATCAGTTTTTTTAAATAGTCAGACCAGCCCGTTTTTTTGTGCACAACCACGCCACGTTCAAAGTCCAACTTACTGCTGTTAGCTCGATCAGATCGGACTGAACACGCTGGATCCAGGTAACCTGTGTGCGGGAACGTCTGAAAACAAGCAGGATGGTGGTGTCTTGAGGATAAGAGTTGAGGACCATTGGTTAAAAATGAGTGATTTCATCCCATCTTTAGTTTTAATAAATTGATGAATTTGCAGTGGACTTGACAAATATTATAGATGGATGCGCAGAAATAATAGAATGATGTTCTTTCTATAGTTTTGAATAAAAAGATGTTGAAAGAGTATAGAAGGAAGTCTTGCTCTCTGGTACTAGGGTCTCCTATGTCAAGCCCTCTGCCCATGTTTCCACATCACATGTTTCTCGGCCATCTCCATCTTCCTCTCCATGAGGCCTTGGTTACCGTTGCTGCTGCGCTGATTGCTGAGAGGTCTTTGATATGTACCATAATGTACAATGATGTCACATTCTGTGATGTGGTGCATTTTGGCAAAGTGTCTATAAAGTTTTTTTTTTCCTATCAGCTTTTTATGGGTTAAGCTGCATGCCCAAGACACACACCTTTTTGTTCTCCTCTCTGTAAGTTTATGCAGAGAAGATAGTTTCACTCCGATTTGTGGGTGCATAATTCTTGATTTGTGTGTGTGTAATTTAGGATTTGTGCTTGATTTGTAACTCATATAATATATTTTGTGCATAAGTTAAAAAAAAAATACAAAATTAAACAGAATGCAAAATACAGTTTACACATTTGTCAATTTAAAGAATTTTCTTAATATAATAAAGAGTCTGCTTTTTTTGACCATTTAAAACTTTATTGTGGATGTTTCATTAACACAATTTACATTGCAGTTGTGGTCTTCTCCAAAACCTTCCATATTATGGCATAGTTGAAGTAAAACATGCTTTTCAGTAGACCATAAAGTGGTACAAACCTTTCACTTTTGGTAATTGTCAGTTAAAACTCATGCTTATACTCGCTTCTTAATGCACACATTTTTAAGTTAAAAAAAAAAAGTCTATTATAGTAAAACTATTCCTCTTATTTATTTGCCTCAGTCAGCAAACATATTTGGTATCACAGATGGTTTTCCTTTGCCAATGCAATAGTGAAACTAGTTTCTTTTTCATGCTAAACTAGAGACTTTATCCCCCCTTTCACCAAAGTCAAGTCCACTCCTGAATGAATGAACCTCAAGAGTTAGAAAAAAATATTTTCATAAGTATTATTGTGTGAAAGATTAATGAACGACAGAGAGTCTAACCCACTGTAACTATTAGTAAACGCATACGTAAATGATGATATAACCTCTTGGTGTAAACAAGGCGGATATAATTCATGCAAAGCACGGTCAAGGTTACATTTGTTTGACTGACATTTATGTATTTCTGGCCAACTATTGACTAATGCCTTTTTTCTTCTTAGTTTGTTTAATATGTGTTACTTCTCGTCTGCCATGATCCACAGCGTAAAGATAGTGGTCAAAAACACAACGGCCCCTCCAACATAAAAAGCAAAGAAAATGTTGTTGATTTTCTTTGATAGTTTGGTCCAGTAACCAGTAGTTTCTCTCCTGCCACTGAGCAGAGACACCGTTTTCTTCACCTCGTCCAGTTCTTGAGAAAATAGATCCAGGGCCAAGGGAATATCCAACCGCTGACTGCTGCTGTCCTGCAGAGATTGTTTGGTTGGTTAATAGACCACCAGAGTACAGGAAGACACTGAAGAACAATAAGAGCATTCTAAAAGACAAATTATGGCGAATGCATTTGCTATTGTCACTCACCTCACTGGTATGACAGGAAAGGGTGTTTCAATAAGAACATACAATTGCTTTTGATGGATTACGAAGTTTTCTTGTTCCAAATAATATGACTTATCCTAAATGTATTTCAAATATGAACCAAGCAGAAAATTATTTTATAACTGACAGTGTGTATTTATTTGGGATGCCACAATTCTTTGCTTAAAACCGAATGATACACCTTTGAGCTGAATATTGGGTAAAGTGAATCTTTGTATCCCTACTGCATACCATTATGTTTTTACGTTGAAAGTACCAACGTTTGTGTTAAATTTAAGCAAGTATCATTTATTGTTGGCCCTGCGACAGATCGACGACCTAGCCAGGGTGTACCCTGCCTTCGCCCATCACTCGCTGGATTAGGCTCCGGCAGCCCTGCGACTGAAAATGGGAGGCCAAGAAGATGAAATAATTAATGAATTATTTATTTTTTGTTACATTATACAACGCTTACTGTAAGCCCACTATTAAGTTTTTTTAAAATTCTTTGTGTGTTAGCAAATTATAAAATGTAATTTCTTGAAGTTTTTGTTGGTGTTTTGTGATACACAAATAATATATCAAACCAAGACTCAAAAATGGAAGTTAGGAAAGTGAATCATTGAAATCCTAGTATGCACATAGCCTATGCAAACCTTCCACTTTCTTTGATTATTAAGTAATTAGCTAAAAATGTTTATACTCTGACAAATCTTTACGATAAAGTCTTGATAAAGTCTTTAGATGGCTTCTTATTTTTTTTAACATGTAAATTTTCCTGTTGAAATTCTTTCATAAATATTTCTGGTAACTAAGCATGTTTTTATTTGGTTTTATACATATCCCTAGTGCTATTTTATGGGGTCCATATGACCCAACCCTTATATTGACGTGTGACAAAGGTGGACAAGTTTTAATTTCTGCTATGGACACCAGTGAAAATAAAAAAATCATGAAAAAAAAATTGTGTCTTGAGGGGTCCAGATGACCCTACTTTTAATGTAAACGTGGCTAGGATAGAAAAAGGGACATGAGTGAAATCATGTACATTAGATCAAGCATAAATCTCACCTTTTGGGGTGAAGGTGTATTTTGATCAGTTTCATGATCTTGGATGGCGTCAGGCCAACAGCATTTCTTCAACACTGGAAATATTTTAGTATAACACAATTCAACTAGATACATATGCAAACATTTCCTTACAGAAATCAAACTGCAGCATAATTGTTTGTGACAAACATTTAGGCAAATAAGTATTTGAGAACCCTGTGATTACTCAACTTTTCCCATTCATGGAAAGAAATCCTGGATCTCATGTGCATGTCTTCTCTGAGAGACATAGTCTAAAAAAAATCTGGAAATCAAATTGTATGCTTTTTTTAAAAATACCTTATATGTGTGCCACTGCTGTAAAGCAGTATTTGAACACCTTTCTATCGGCTAGAATTCTGACCCTCAAAGGCCTGTTAGTCCGCCTATAAATAATCCAGCTCCATTCCACTTATCAGAAATTAGAAGCACCTGTGTGAGGTTGTTAACTGCATAATGACACCTGTCCACCTCATATAATCAGTAAGAACTCAATTACTAACATGCCCAAGACCAAAGAGCTGTCCAAAGACGAGACCAGAGACAACATTGTAAACGTCCACAAGGCTTAAAACAGGTACGCAGCAACTACCAAGCAAAAGATCCAGTGTTGGAGCAATTACTAGAAAATAGTTAAAGGTAAACAAGACTGTCTATATCCCTTGGATTGGGGCTCCATGCAAGATCTCACGTTGTGGGGTCTCAATCATCTGAAAAGAGCTTGGACCACCATTTCCAAGGTTACTGTTGGCAATAGACTAAGATGTCATACAGAAGATTTCCTTGCTTAAACCAGCACATGTCCAGGCTCGTCTCAAGTTTTCCAATGACCATAGTCATATGGTCATATGAGACCAAAGTCGACATTTTTTGTCTTAATTCAACTTGGCGTGTTTGGAGGAAAAAGAATGAATCATGCCATGGGAGCTGTTTTTCTTTTTTATGGAAAAGGATGACTGCACGGCAGTAAGGAGAGGATGATCGGGGCCACTTATTACAAGATTTTGTGGAACGACCTCCTTCCCTCAATTAGACGATTGAAGATGGGTCGTGGCTCTGTCGTCCAACATTAAAATGTCTCGAAGCACACAGCCAGGATAACCCGAATAGTGTCTACGTAAAAGGCATATCAAGGTTTTGGTGTGGCATAATCTACCCAATAGAAAATCTTTGGAGAGAGCTGAAACTCTGTTTCTTAATGACAGCACAGAAACCGGACTGATCTAGAGAAGATCAGTGTGGGGGAGTGGGCCAAAATCCACGTTAGCCGTTCAAATGTTTATTTGCATCAGTTGTATACAAAGAAATTATTGCAAAAAAATCATGCAGTAACTTCCTGATTTTCTTTTTAGACTGTGTCTCTCACAGTGGACATGCGCCTACTGTAAAATGAAAATTTCAGGCTCCTCCATGAACTTTGCAAAATCAAAGGGTGTTCAAATACTTATTTCTCTCACTTTAATATAATTACATTGTAATCATATCCTCCATACCTGTCAAACTATTTTTGCAGTTAACTTTCGTTTTCTTGTCTTTTGTCTCTGCATTGAGAGCTGGATCTCCTTCACTGTCCAGGGATTCAGAGTCTTTTTCCAACAAATACATGATCACAATTGTCTCCAAGACACTGAGCAGCATCAGACCAAATATTCCAACACAGAAGAGAACTAAAGTGAGCAAACAGCGGAGTGTTAGTTCATTAATAAATTTAAAAAAAAAAGGCGTGTCAAAGTATAAAGTTAAGTTTGCAAAAATGAACTGCTTCCACCTGATTTTTCAGAGAGAAGTCCTGCCTAGTTTCAGAATAAAGTGCCTTTATAGTGTATAAGGCTATATATGTTATCAGGTTAAAACATGTCTAAAATCAGTAAGAAAAAAAAGACCTTGTTAAAATTAAATCTTAGATATAAATGTAAGGTGTAGTTTTACAAATATTTAACTAAAAAGGTAAAAGTCATCACACCAAGCCCCAATCAGTTATAAAAGTCAGATCACTTTACCTACAAGTGGAATCCTGTCGGTTGAGGATGGCAGAATCTCATTTAGAATAAGCTGCATCACCGTCACTGCGAGCAGGACAGTGACTTTGAAGCTGAGCTTTTCGCCTCCAGTAACCGGAATAAGGAAGGAGGCCATGTCCAGAATCATGAGGAACAAGATGGGAACCAAAAAATTGGCACAATAGAGAACGGACTGCCTGCTCATGGTGATCTGTAAAATGATGAAAGATTGAATGTTGTGCTTCAAAATGCTTTTGAAACAGAGACTTCAGATCAACATGAAAAATAACTTTTAATCACATTTAGGTTGTGTACTGAGAACGCTTTTTTAAAATTAAAATAATGTCATAGGGGGACTTTGAGCATTAGTTTTAGTTAATTAAATAAAGGTGTTTGAGTTTCTGTCACAAGCCAGTTATCAACTGGGTTCTCCACCACCTTACAATTGCATGTTGACGTACTTACGGTATAAATGACTGAGGTTTGGTTGTAGCCCATTTTGTCATCATGTTTCTTGTGGACTGACATGTTGATGAACACCCACTCGTACTGCATCCGCATTACTTCACGAGACCACATAGTGATCTCTGTATTGTTTTCACTCCCTGTCAAAGTCATTTCTTCATCTGAAAAGAAATATTTAATTTTTAGAAAGGAAGTTTATCAGTTGGATGGTTGCAGTTCATGCCATTTTAGTAGATTCAAACAGGTCTTACCACTGTGTAAGATTGACTTGAAGGTGATATTACAGCTCTGAGTGTCAAAGGGGAATTTGTAAACATGCAATTGGCAGGTGCTGATGATCACTTGATCGTTCTTATAAAACACTGCGCCATCACTATACATTTTAAGAAGAGGACTTGGTGGGGCTTTGTCTTTCTCTGTCCTGGATAAAAACAGTTGGATTTAGTCATCATTTTTTTTGGCTTAACCAAAGAAATTTACATCAGTTCCATAAAAGACTGTATGGTTATTTCAAATTTTACAACATTGACATAATTATATTCACCATTTCAGAGGTTTTCTTTTTTTTCAATAGCATGCAGTATTTAAAGTATTGTTACTGTTTTACAATTCATTAATGATCATCCTAATGGTGCATTCTTAATTCATAGACCATTATCGTCTTCCATAATTATCCTGCTACATGATAAGAGATCTGCATTAGGTTTGATTGCTCTCTTCTTACAACTGGTACAAAATATGTTTCTAGCCCTGCAACAGACTGGCAGCCTTTTAAGGCTCTTCACCCTATAGTAGCTAAGTTGGCTCCAGTGACTACCCCAAAAAGGATCCAGCTCTGAGATGTTCTGTTTGACAAGCAAGCTTGTATGTTTGGGGTAATGAACAGGTCGTTCCCTTTTCCCTGCTTTAGCCGTACTGTCTCTTTGGTAAAAGTAAATCCTTGACTCAGCGACTGCATGTACTAAATTACGTCAAAAATGCTTGAGTACTTACATCTCCTCAATTGTCAGATCAGGTTTCCATAAAGCTTCATTTGGAATTGCTATACTCGTAATTCCACAAAACTCTGTGGGATCCCATTGAGTATAATCATTCATCCATGTCTGAAAAAATAACAAGGATGGAAGAGTAATACAGTAAAGTATTAATAATGAAAAGAGGAGGGTATCAAGCATCATCCAGGATGTGCACATTATTTTTTCCCTTTAGTTTACCGTGAAAATCCAGACATATGAAACAAAAGTTTGTTCAACTTCTCTCTGTAGACAGCAAAAGAAAGGACAAGTGGTGTTAAGAGAAAAAGGCTCCAAACTAGTAAAAAGCAGAACTAGAAATAAAGTTATTACAATCAAAAGTCAAATATCAAGAAAAGATTTAGTAACTCACTACATCAAGAATTGCATAAATGACCATGTCAAGGTAGACCAATGTTGCTGTGCGGTGGTGTTTAACCGGCCGGCTCATGATATACAGGTTGTTATCTTTGGTCAGGTTCAGGTATTCCAAAACTTTGCGGTAGCTGCAATTTTCTTCTATAGCAATAGAAACATGGATAATTTATTGATTTGGGTTATCGGGAGGCATGCATTTAATATAGTATCTTAGTGTGTTTTACTTACTTGATGTTTTTGGAAGACCGTTTTCAGAAGGCAGTGATCCATTTTTAACCTCACTGACATCTGAGGTCGACAAGACACCTAAAGCAGAAACTACAATAAGTATGGGGTAAGATAACTGTCAAAAAGAAACGTATTCATAAATAATATTTTATATTCATATAAATAAATTTGTATTCACAAAAACAAAGTTGTGCATACATTTATATTTTGTGTACAACTTAGAAAATATATAATTACAACATTTAGTTTTACATTTATCATGTCTCTTTTGAATACGACTTTTCTTCGTTTAGAATACAACTTTCCTTCGTCTTGAATACGAATTTCTCCTCTCTCAAAAATACGTCACGGGGTCACAGGCTTATCCATCGAGTGCCGGAACATCGATGCGCATGCGCGTTGCGACTCATTCATTAAACGACGATGACATGAAAATGATCTTAATATTCTATCTCTGGCGGGGAAAATAGAAGTTACCAGTCAAGTCCTGCCGCTTATATTTTATTTATTTTGACAACAGCGGAGCATATTAACAACAAAACGGACCCGGAAGTGGTGGTAAAAAAGAGAGCTCTGACTGAAAACGGCAGACGAGGGGGGGGATCCCTGTCTCTCCACTCGCCCAGCCGCGGCATGTTAGCATGGGGATCCCGCTTCGCCGAGCAGTTTATTCCCGGGACAGGCGCACCCGCTCCGGCTCCTAGACAGTCCAGATGTACCCTCGCTTTCACCCAACACTACCCGAAACAGGCTCTAGCAGCAGCGTGACCCAGATAGAGATAGCCGCTTGAAAAAGGAAGGGAATGACACAATCAACCAAGCTAACTCGGAGCTAAAGAAGGCTAACTGTCGGATAACTCCGACCTTAGTAAAAAAAGAAAGATCAGAAGCAGAAAGAAAGTTAGGCTTTCTGATCCTACTGACTTTTTTTCTCCTATGTGTTTCTTTGTTTGTTTATGCAGCACCAACGGTCGGCTGGCTCCGTGTTAGCTTAGCTGTTTTTTAATGTCATCATTCTCTTATTTTCAACTAATTTTACGGACATATTTTCTTTTCCACCTAATGATTGGACAGGCATGTGTGCAACTCCCTTTGGCTGTTTATACCACTTCTGGGTATAAACTATCCGCTGCTACATTGTTTACACAATCAGCTGACAACCCAAAATGCGTCGGAGATCGATGTATTTTTTATTTAATGTTTTATTAATTTTCAACTGCTTTGGTTTTCAAGATAATGTTCCCGTTATGGCATCAATATCATTAAAAAAATATATATATATATATTTTGTTTTATTGTAAATGAATAGACACGCAAAGCTGGATCATCGATGTTCCGGCACTCGATGGATAAGTCTGTGACCCGTGACGTCATTTGAATAGAGGAGAAATTTCGTATTCAAGACAAAGGAAAGTCGTATTCTAAACGAAGAAAGTCGTATGCAAAAGAGACATGTTAAATGTAAAACTAAATGTTGTATTCATATTTTTTCTTTAAAGTTGTGCACAAAATATAAATGTATGCACAACTTTGTATTTATGAATACAAATGTATTTTTATGAATACAAAATATTATTTATGAATACGTTTCTTTTTGACAGTTATCTTACCCCATAAATAAGTGATCTTTTTAACCCCTGTGCTATCCCAGGCATGTTGACATTAAAAGTGGAGTCATTTGGACCCCACCAGACAGCGCACTAAACTTTTCTTTTCAAGGATTTTTTATCTTTACTCCATGGCAGACAAAATCCTGCCAATCTTTGTCCACCTTTGTCATAGGAAGGATCACATCTCAATATAGGGGTGGGGTCATCTGGACCCCATGAGAGCACAAGGGTTAAACTGATTATTCACAAACATTCATTGATTACATTGGTCTGAAACACTAACACCTACAAACAAGTTTACACAAAGAATCAAAGGGAACAGAAAAAAATGCTATCAACAATGAATGCTGAGTAATTTTAACATCATCTTGATTTTTTCCTTTAGGCATTTTTATTTTATTTTTCTGTTCCTGTAATGGACTAACATCTGTCTACGTATAACCCAGAGGTCAGCAACCTTTAAGATTAAAAGAGCCATTTTGGCTCGTTTTCTGCTGATCAAAACCTAGAAGGAGCCGCATTGACATACGTTAGTCTTTAAGAAATTTGGATTCACATTCATAACCTTCTTTTAGTTTTTTTTTTTTTTTATAAATGTTAATAATGGACATTTTTAGAAAAAATATATAAAAGAAATTAGCATCTCTCAAAAAGGTATTTGTTTACATTTTTAACTTTAGTAGCAGAAAAGCAAGCGCGTTGCGTAATTACTAGCTTAACTTCAAATTAGCATAACATTTCTTAGTAAATTAAAACAGCCAAAAATTTTAGCATGTTGCTGAATTAAAAGCTAAACTCAAAATTAGTTTAAAACCCCCAGTAGATAACAAATTAGCTACAAATGTTAGCATATTGCTAAAATATTAGCAAATCTCCAAAATAGCATAAAAAACAAATTAGAGGCCAGAATTGCAAAAAAAAGCTTGATTGCTTGTTGTTTAATTACTAGCCGAACTCCAAAATAGCCTAAAGATTCCTTAGAAAAGTAACTTAGTCAAAAACATTAGCACGTTGCTAAAATAGAAGCTAAATTCTAAATTATCCAAAATAATTTTCAGTAGATAACAAATTAGCTGAAAACATTAGCATTTACTAAAATATTAACTAAACTGCAAATTAGCACAACATTTCTCAGAAAACTTAGCCAAAATGTTAGCATGTTGCTAAAATAGAGGCTAAAATTCTAAATAGCCTAAAAACTCCAGTAGGTAACACATTATCCAAAAACGTTAGTATGTTGCTACAATAATAATTCATCTCCAATTTTTTTTTAAATTTACTATTTCATTATTTTTCTTCAGCCAGAGAGCCACCATGGAGAGACAAAAGAGCCACATGTGGCTCTGGAGCCGCAGGTTGCAGACCCCTGGTATAACCCATCTTAGCCTGACAGTTACTAAGTAAGATCCAGCCTTGCCTTGAACCTGAACCAGACTAAGCTTTAGAAGATGACTGAATGGTTAAATAATTTACATTGCTTCCAGTAATGCATGCCATCCTTTAGGCTCAATCAAGTAAAATAAAAACGTAAACATCTTGTTGAGCTGTGATGTCCTTTGTGTCACGCTAAATGCATGCTTTCACCATGAATTTCCACCCAGATTAAAAATAAAAAATACCTCACAAACTGGATATTCTGTCTTAATATAACACAATACAGATTGCTGAACAAAAAAATAACCTAAATTATTTAATATTAAAAGTTTTTTTTAACCTTAAGAAATCATGGGACTTAGTGGAAAATCTAAAAGAACTGTCAAATAACACAAAAAATCTATACTTCAGGTCAACTTGATCCACTCACTAAATACATTCATTTATAACATTTAGAGGAATTTAACGCACACATGCATTTTAGAAGAGATCACAACATCTTACTGGTAAGGAGAAGCACAAAGACTGATTGTGGAAGCATCGCTGAGAGGATCCGTCCGTGCTGTTTCCTTTTGCAAAAGTACTGATTGGAACTGTCAACACCCTTGTATTTAACAACTCACAGGTCCATTTTTTCTTTCAGATCAAAGGTGCCCATCTGCCTCTGTGGTCACTTATAGCATTGCAATAATGACACCAAACCTTTGTTTGCTGGAACAGGAAACCATATGCTAGTGAATTAAAAGCCATCCTTTTAGCTGTTGGACAGTAAGCAGGGGATAGAATAACATTGTTCTCTTTGCTCTTAGGCAAACATCTAATTGCCTCAGACTGAAGAGGCAGAGAATTAGCAGATGACTTTCTGGAAAAAACTATAACCAGAGTGTAATGTCAAGAGGGTTGATAGTGGGAAAAGTAAAGAGAACTTTATTGGACTTTGCATTTTCAGCCTAAGAATTCATGAGAAAAAAAGGATTTGAGACCAGATTATTTTTCATTTAAAAAGCATGTTTGATGACAAAAACCACTACAGAGATTTATGTATGGAGTCTCGAAAGAGCCAAAATGAAATAAATATATACACCATTAAATAAATAAATAAATGTGGCATTAAATAAATAAATGTGGCAATAAATAAATATGTTGAAATAAATAAATAAATGTTGAAATAAATGTGGCATTAAAATATTAAAAGAGCACATTTAAGTATTTCATGACATATTTATTTATTTCATTGCCCAGTGTGGGTCAAAAGAGCCACATAGAAATAAATATATTTAATATGAAATAAATAAATAAATATGGCATTAAATAAATAAATGTGGTGATAAATAAATAAATGTTGAAATAAATAAATAAATGTTGAAATAAATGTGGCATTAAATATTAAAGAGCATATTTAAGTATTTCATGACGTATTTATTTATTTCATTGTCCCTTGTAGGTTAAAAGAGCCAAATTGAAATAAATATTTAATATGAAATAAATAAAAATGTGGCATTAATATAAATAAATGTTGCAATAAATAAATAAATGTTTAAATAAATGTGGCATTAAGATATTAAAAGAGCACATTTAAGTATTTCATGACATATTTATTTATTTCATTGTCCCTTGTCGTGGTCAAAAGAGCCAAATTGAAATAAATAAATAAATGTTGAAATAAATAAATAAATGTTTAAATAAATGGGCATTAAAATATTAAAATAGCAAAATTAGCCATTTTTAACATTTCAACATAATTCATAATATAATATATTTATTTTTTCATGATTTCATTATAAACATCATGAAACAGGAAGTGGACACACCATGAAATTGAAATCTGTCAGATTCTCTCGTCAAACTCAGTGGGCGGGGTCTAACTCTCATGTCTCTGCTCTGTTGATCTGGCCTGGTGCAAAGTTTTTCTGAGTCCTCACTCACATACACGCTCCAAACATTGTTTTTAGTGAAACAAAGAACTTTTGTTCGGGTCACCAAATCAAAATGTTTTCTCCGTCCACTTCATGCATTCTCATTCCCGACTCATCGCTTATCCACGCATGGTTAAAGTCCGTCCTCGTGGAAACTCGAAGCTTTGAGGGAACCCTTCTATCAAAATGTACCGAGTTGGCTGGTCCAATTAGATCACAGCACCGAAAGCGCAACCGCAGACCCGCAGCCGAAGCGGGACCGACCCGGACGGAGCATGCTCGGTCAAAAATGAGAGGAGCTGGCGGATCTGATTGAATCAAGCGTCAGAACCACCAGCTACCGGGACGGGGAGCGCGTCACCCCCAATTCATTCTGGACGCGGAAGCGCCGCGAAGTGGAGTCCACTCCGCTCTTCTGCTAGAACTTTGTTTTTTTTTGCATCATGGGTGATGATTTAATAATTTAAAGACATTAACCCGTGTTTCCTGCTAAGAAGAACCGCTATCTGCTGCTGATTTACACCCAAAGCCCCGCCCACCCGCTATGTCGGCTCACTGGATCTGTGTGCGGGCGCGTGTGCGTCCCTGTTTTGGTGTGTGTGTGTGCGCGCACGCGCTCGCAGGTGTGTGTGTGTGTGTAAAAAACAAAACAGACAGACATGCAGACACGCAGATCAACGTGGGCAGACTCCGGTGCGGGTGAAGAGTTTCGGGAGTTAAAAAAACGACAGGAAGACAGAGAGCAGCTCCTCTTAGCAAAAAACTAGTGTAATATTTATAAAACACAACACAGACTGACACGAGCGCGCACAGATCAACGTAGTGAGCAGACTCTGGAGCGAGGCTGCTGGTTTTGGGGAGAAAAAAAGACGCAGAGACCAGCACACACACACACCTGCGAGTGGGACAGGGACGCACACGCGCCCGCACACAGATCCAGTGAGCTGACAGAGTGGGTGGGCGGGGTTTTGGGTGTAAATCAGCAGCAGAGAGCGGTTCTTCTTAGCAGGAAACACGGGTTTATGTCTTTAAATTATTAAATCATCACCCATGATGGCAAAAAACAAAGTTCTAGCAGAAGAGCGGAGTGGACTCCGCTTCGCGGCGCTTCCGCGTCCAGAGTGAATTGGGGGTGACGCGCTCCCCGTCCCGGTAGCTGGTGGTTCGTAGGCTTGATTCAATCAGATCCGCCAGCTCCTCTCATTTTTGACCGAGCATCGCTCCGTCCGGGTCGGTCCCGCTTCAGCTGCGGGTCTGCGGTTGCGCTTTCGGTGCTGTGATCTAATTGGACCAGCCAACTCGGTACATTTTGATAGAAGGGTTCCCTCAAAGCTTCGAGTTTCCACGAGGACGGACTTTAACCATGCGTTGATAAGCGATGAGTCGGGAGTGAGAATGCATGAAGTGGACGGAGAAAACATTTTGATTTGGTGACCCGAACAAAAGTTCTTTGTTTCACTAAAACAATGTTTGGAGCGTGTATGTGAGTGAGGACTCAGACAAAAACTTTGCACCAGGCCAGATCAACAGAGCAGAGACATAAGAGTTAGACCCCGCCCACTGAGTTTGACGAGAGAATCTGAGAGATTGCAATTTCATGGTGTGTCCACTTCCTGTTTCATGAAATGTATAATGAAATCATGAAATAAATAAATATATTATGAAATGTTAAAAATGGCTTTTTAATTGCTATTTTAATATTTTAATGCCACATTTATTTAAACATTTATTTATTTATTTCAACATTTATTTATTTATTTCAACATTTATTTATTTATTTCAATTTGGCTCTTTTGACCCACAAGGGACAATGAAATAAATAAATATGTCATGAAATACTTAAATGTGCTCTTTTAATATTTTAATGCCACATTTATTTAAACATTTATTTATTTATTGCAACATTTATTTATTTAGTGCCACATTTATTTATTTATTTCATATTAAATATATTTATTTCAATTTGGCTCTTTTAACCTACAAGGGACAATGAAATAAATAAATACGTCATGAAATACTTAAATATGCTCTTTTAATATTTTAATGCCACATTTATTTCAACATTTATTTTATATTCAACATTTATTTATTTATTGCCACATTTATTTATTTAATGCCACATTTATTTATTTATTTCATATTAAATATATTTATTTCAATGTGGCTCTTTTAACCCACACTGGGCAATGAAATAAATAAATATGTCATGAAATACTTAAATGTGCTCTTTTAATATTTTAATGCCACATTTATTTCAACATTTATTTATTTATTTCAACATTTATTTATTTATTGCCACATTTATTTATTTAATGCCACATTTATTTATTTATTTAATGGTGTATATATTTATTTCATTTTGGCTCTTTCGAGACTCCATATTTATGATTGAAATCCTGAAAAAGGTCAACCCGGGGCAGGCAGGTGGTCTGTGTGAGATACAGCAGGCAGAGTAGACAGAAAAGAGGAGTTAGTTGTAGAAAAGTGCATATACAAATGTTTTAGAGTTAGAACCACAAAGAACTATGTCAACCACAAGATTGAAGAGATAACACAGATTTGTAGGCGGTCCACCAAAACTGGAATTTTTGATGTAGTTTCAGTTTGCACATCCACAGTGAGTGTGGGTAGGAGGATTTTTATAGCTAGGAAAGATTCATTGAAAACAGACACAGAAAAGCAAGGCATTATGGCCCCTTCTTACTGCATTATAGCAAAAACAAAAGGAGTTAAAGCTCCACTGCAATTATTTTATTAGCTATTGTAAACTCATTTCTAGTGGTTTTTTAAATTATGATTATTTAGTTTTTAGCCAAAATTAAGAACAAAACTGTTATGGGTTAGGTACAGAAGGGACCCTGTGCTCATCTTCCCTTGTTCACAGTACACTCTTGCTATGTCTTGCTATGTTCCCCCCCCCCCCCCCAATATATAGTCCACTATGTAGTGCATTCACCATTTATAGTGCTTTCCGAATCTACTAATTCCAAAACTGAGTGCAGTAGTAATCTCCCAGAAGTCTTTGCGAAAAACTAGTGTTTTAAATAGATTTTTTAAATAAACCATCCATATTTTCACCATCAGAATATGATGGAGTCTTAAATAAACATCGTGAAATGTTCGATTGATTTTGACTTTGTGAAATCGGTGACGTTATATCCGGCATTTGGAAAAACAAAAGAAAAGTAGTGAGCATCGTGTCCGATTGCCTTTACAATCTAGAGCACTATATAGTCCTGCACTATATAGTTTTTTAATAGTTTGGAGTTAGGGAAGGATTTCGGATACAACCTCTGTCTCGGTAGCTTACAACCACACCACCAAGTTTTAGCGGAGCAACTGGACAAACAATAAATATTTCCCTTGTGCCACTTCCAAGGCTTCTCCACTCTTCTACCACATTGGGTGCCTACACCTTCATTTTCCATGTTTGAACATTCTTTCTGCAAGACAGAAAATATACATGAGCAATGCTGCGCCAAATGCTATGACTGCTTAAAAACAAACAGAAAAACTAAAACAATCAAAAGCAGAATGGTATTGGGAATTTCTGATTCATCTAGCGGTTTTGCTACTTCAAGTTTAACTTAGCCAGGAATAATTCTCAACCTCTAATAAGATTTTTGCTGCCATTAACACATAAATAAAAATGCCTCAATTCAACAAGTATCAAATCTATTGCACCAGCTGCAGATTAAGATGTTTTTATACCAGCGTTAAAACACGAGGCTGACAATTTTGCAGCCACAGAAAAAGAAAGTTTAAAGGCCTGGCTGCAACATCAATAAAATCTTAATGCAATAAAGACAGACAGAAAATATAAGGATCATATTTCAAGGTCTCAAATCCAGACATGGAACTAGTTTTTGGCCAGCTGCAACAAGCCCCAAATGACTAGATAACATCAGAGAAAGTTCTGTCAAATCAGACTGATATTTGGGCAGTCAAAAAAGACAAAATCCTGAAATCAACACACACAAAATCAGAATCAGAGTATTTCATTGCCCTTGTTGGTCAGTGGGACCCTTACCCACTAGGAATTTTTATTGCAGCGAAATCTTGCTAGTTATTGCCCCAGGACACTAGCTGATCCCTTTCCCTTCGGTAAGGGTCCAAGATCAGGGTGAAGAGGGTAGTGTCATCTGTGAACCTGATAAGTTTGATGACCTGGTGGCTGGAGGTGCAGCAGTTGGTATACAGGTAGAAGCAAAGGGGAAAGTAGACAGTCTTGGGGGCTGATGGTTACAGTCTCTGAGAGGATCTTTCCCAGTCACATCACCTGTCTGCAGTCCATCTGGAAGTCTGTGATCCCGATGTTTGACCCGAGGGAGTCCTGGTTCTGTAGTGTGAAGTGTAGTGCCAGACTGTTCATGATGGCAAAATGCGACGGATCCAGGACTGGGGCTGTGATGATCTTCAGGTAAGGAGTGAAGGACAAAAATAATACGGTGAACGATGCTAATACAGAGGCTAAAAATGAGGCTAAAGCATTGTTTGGATTTGAATTGTAAAAAAGCAGGATGTGCCAGCAATAGGAACTGAAAACAAAGATTTTTTTGGTTGATGCTTGTTTGGAGCTGGGGACTCTTGTTGAGCCCTCCTCAGCATGCTCCTCCCTCCAGTGGGTCTTGGTTGCTACTGCTGTTGCTCTCTGCTATGAATTCTTCGTTATTTGGCATAATGTACTGTGATGTCATATTCTGTTACATTATACATTTCAGCAAAGTGTCCAAAAAGTCTTGTTTAGTTTTTTATGAATTGAGAGGCCTGTCCAATTTCCGCACCTGTGTCTTATTTGATGTCTCTTTCTTGTATATTTGGTACATTTAAAAAATGTTCTTAAAAAACAAAAAAGTCATTTTTAAGTATCTGAAATTTTTTTTATTTATTTTTTTGCATCTTTTAAATAATTAGTGTTGCATTCGTGGACCTCTCCAAAACCACTGCCCACATGACAGCATAGTTTAAGTAAAACATGCTTTCAGCATGCCATAAAGTGAGATAGACATGTTACAAATCTTAAGTAAATGACAATTAAAAGTCATGCCTATGGTCACTTTAAATACATACATTTGACCTATTTTTAAAATGCCACTTATATATTACAGAACAAATCTTTACATTTTCTACAGAATTTATTGTTCAAGTTGAAGCAATAAACTACAGGTTGGTTTGTCAGCAAGCATGCAACTGATTTCACAGATGACAGTCTGTAGCCAATAGTGATACTATCATTCTGCCACATATATTTTGCTTCTGTGCTAAACAAGTAGCTTCTTCTCTCTTCTCTTCAACACATACACCAGAAACTGGACTTCATTGTTTGGAGGATCGATGAACAACAGTATCAGACCCATTGAAAATTGAGTAAATACGTACATGGATGATAATAATTTGGTTGGAATAAAGCAGATATAATTTAAGGAAAGCACTGAAAACAACAAGAATTCTTTTTTAGGACAAAATCATATCTTCTGGCTCACCGTAGCATTGTGAATGGAAGAGTTTTTCTATATGAGAATCAAATGGTGACAACCATTGATATATATTACTTGATTGGCCCTTGCTTATTTGCTGCTATAGACAGAGATGTGCAGGTGCCATTGCTATGCATTAAGTCATGGTAGCAGAACGCTGCTGTTCCAATTGAGGAAAGGCTGACATCAAACACAAAAATCAGGTTAGCTCCCTCATTTCTTAACCAATTTTTTTGAATAAAACATGGCTCGAATTACAGCTTGAGAAATGATTGATCTCATAGTTTATTAATATGTTTTTTCTGTAAAGATTAGTCTGTAAAAAGTGAAAGAATTCTACTGCTACAGGTAAGGCATTTTTATCTGCCATGTTTTAAACATGACACCTTAATAAAATCATACATTGTAGAACCAAACTGACATGCTACTTGAGAGTTGCTAGCTTCCACTTTAGCACACACTTCACAGTTCTCAGCCTGATTTCTTTCTATTAAAATGCGATTCCTGTCCTGTGATGATTCCCCTCGACTGGATTTGTTTGTTGTCAAGGTTTTTGAAGTTGATTGTAAAACATTGCGTCGCCTTTTCTGGTTATTTTCGAATTTATTCTGACATACTTTGTTCATCCCTTGGGAAGACTCAGTGTATAGTATTGGTGCATGTTTGTCACACCGTATGTCAGGTGATTTTCAATCCAGTAATATATATCACTGGGGACAATTGCCCTTATTCTTAATTTGTTTAATACATTTTACTTCTACTCTTCCATGATCCACAGTGTAGAGATAGTAATCAAAAACAAAGTTACAGTTCCAACATAAAAAGCAAAGAAAATGTTGTTGATTTTCTTTGATAGTTTGGTCCAATAACCAGTATTTTCTCTCCTGCTGCTAAGCAGAGACACAGTTTTCTTCACCTCGTCCAGCTCGTGAGAAAATAGATCCAGGGCCAAGGGAACATCCAACCGCTGACTGCTGCTGTCCTGCAGAGATGGTTCGGTCGGTTAATAAATCACCAGATGGGATTAGGACACTGAAGCACAGTGAAAGACCATTGTAAGTGCAATTTTGATGTCTGAATTTGTTTCCGTCAGTCTCCTCTGTTTTAACAAAAACACATTTGTTTTTGATGGAGTATGAAGTTTTCTTGTTCCAAAAAATAGGACCTATTTGAAATGTTTTCAAATATGAACCAAGGAGAAAGTTTAAGCTTCATTTGATGATTGAAAGTGTGCATTTACTAGCGATGACACAATTCTTTGCTTAAAACCGCCAGGGTCAACGTGTCTTGTGTTAAATTTAAGGAAGTATTATTCATTGTTTTAATTACATTACACTAGGCCTACTGAGAACTTACTAAAGGTTTTTGAACATTGTTACTTGCTTGTTATCAAATTAGAAAATGCATTCTTCTGAATTTTAGTTCTTTGTTGTTTTCTAATACACAAATCATACATGATCCAAAACAAAACCATGACCCAAAAAAATAGTTTGAACCGAATCATAGGGAAAGTGTCAGGGCTCGGTCTCCCAGTTCCATCGCTGACCGCCAGAGGGAGCCCTCTCCTGAGTATTAACCTTCTCAGCCACTTCCTCACTCCATATCCCATCAGTCAATGCTCTCCCCTCCATCTTGTCTCCAGCTGCTTCCCATTAGCCTCATCAGCCTTCTTCCATATAAACCCTGTCTGGACTCTGCTCTGTGTGAAGCATTGCCTTGTTCCCCCCCAGCTATACTGAGTATTTACTGTGTCTTTGGCCTCCTTGTATTTTGACCTTTGCTTGTCTCCTCGTCTCCCTGTCCTGCTCCATGCTTTTGACTCCTGCCTGGTTTTTGGATTATGCTCTTGTCTTTGCCCCTTGCCTGGTTTTGATTGCTATTAAACTTACCTGCTGCACATGGATCCAAACGCCTCCGAGTCACTGTTACAGAATGCTTTGCCAGACTCGGATCCAGCGGCGGGTGTTTCCACTCCCCCTAATCCAGCATCTTACGCTTCCATCCTCATGGAACACAGCAGACAGCTCCAGCATCTTACAGACATGACTGATGTCATCTTGGAGTGTTTGTGTCCTAACCAGGCTAACCCGGCGACATCTCCAACATCTCATACACAGCTCCTGTCTATGCCTTCCTCGCCAGCAGTTCCGGAGACTTCATCTACCAGAAACGATCCTCTGTCTGCTCCACGTCTCTCAATGCCGGACAAGTTCACAGGTAAACCTGAACAGTGTAACGGGTTCCTGATGCAGTGCCAGCTCTTCCTCAACCAGCAAGCTCATCTATACCCTACAGAGGAGGCGAAAGTATCTTTTCTATGTTTTCTGCTCACTGGGGAGGCTTTGGAGTGGTTGGCCGCGGTTTGGTCAGGTAACTCGTTGCCATTTCACTCCTATGTGGAGTTTACCCGGTTGCTGCGTGCAATCTTTCAACATGCTAGCGACGGTAAGGATCCAGCTGAACAATTGTTGGACATTAAGCAGCGAGAAGAGACTGCCGCCGCCTACTCCCTGAGATTCAGGACCTTGGCTGCTCAGGCAGTCTGGACTCCATCTGCTCTTCGGACGGTTTTCCACAGGGGACTTAACAGTGAGCTCCAATGAGAGGTTGCCTGTCGGGATGAAGATATGGATCTGGATCAGCTGATAGCCGTCACCATTCGTCTGGACAATCTGTTATGGACTCGGAGCCCAAGAGACACTAACACTGGGTTCTCTGCCAACACCCACCCAGGCTCTCGTAGGGAGGACTCCGCTTTCAGAGAACCCATGCAGCTGGGAACTACGCGTCTAACACCAGAAGAGAGGAGTAGACGTATGCATGAGAATCTGTGCCTACATTCTGGCCACCTGTGAGCTTCCTGTCCCGATCGTCCACCTCGACGATCGGGCGGGCTGGTGAGTGACACTTATCTTACCTTTGAGATACCAGTTGCTATCAGATTAGCCGATAAGCTACTTACTACTACTGCCATGATAGATTCAGGTGCAGCTGGAAATTTCATTGATTTAGCTTTTGCTAAGGCTAATTCCATTCCTCTGCTTGCCTGTGATTCAAAGGTGGCAGTCTCCGCTCTAGATGGCCGTCCCCTGGGCTCGGGTCGGATCAAGTTCCTGACTCCTGATCTCCAACTCCACATTCAGGATAAACATCAGGAGATCATCCGTTTCTTCGCTATTGATTCCCCTCGCTGTTCTCTTATTCTGGGACTGCCATGGCTCGAGAACTATGGCCCCACCATCATATGGTCCACAAAGACACTCATGTTCGAGTCTCCGTTTTGTAGTCTAAACCACCACATGCCTGGAGCTTCTGCAGAGCAGCAGCTATGTCAGTTGGCCACTACCGACATCGCCTTGGACAACTCCGCCGCTATTCCAGACTTCCTGCCCTCTCAGTATCAAGATTTAAAGGAGGCGTTCAATAAACAACACTCCTTCCTTTTCACCGCCCGTATGACTGTGCTATTGATCTCCTCCCTGGATACACCCCAGCTAGAGGAAGAGTGTTCCCTTTGTCACAACCCGAGACTGAGGCCATGCAGGCTTACATCCGGGAAGAACTACAAAAGGGGTTCATCCGACCCTCCACGTCACCCGCTTCCGCCAGCTTCTTTTTTGTTAAAAAGAAGGATGGAGGTCTCCGCCCCTGCATCGATTACCGTAGTCTTAATGAAAGCACCGTCAAATACCGGTACCCCATACCACTGGTTCCCCCAGCCCTGGAGCAGCTGCGTCAGGCCAGGTTCTTTACTAAGCTGGATCTGCGCAGCGCATACAACCTTATCCGCATCCGGGAGGGGGATGAATGGAAGACGGCTTTTTCAACCACAACCGGCCATTACGAGTACCTGGTCATGCCCTTTGGTCTCTGTAACGCTCCCTCTGTGTTCCAGGCATTTATAAATGATGTTTTCAGAGACATGCTCCAGTGTTTTGTTATTGTCTACCTGGATGACATCCTAGTCTACTCCCCTACCTTCGATGATCACATCTCTCATGTCAGGCAGGTCCTACAGCGGCTAATTGACAATCATTTGTATGCCAAAAGAGAAAAATGTGAGTTTCATCGAAAATCCATCTCCTTCCTCGGCTACATTATTAGCGCCCAGGGCGTAGCCATGGATGACGGCAAGGTGGAGGCCGTGCTACAGTGGCCTGAACCCTCTACAGTAAAAGAACTGCAACGATTCCTCGGTTTTGCCAATTTTTACCGCCGCTTTATCCGTGGGTTCAGCTCTGTGGCAGCTCCACTCACCTCTCTCCTCAAGGGGACACCCAAGCGCCTACGATGGACCCAGGAAGCCACCACGGCCTTCCAGAAACTCTTCACTCACTCACCCATTTTGCATCATCCTGACCCCTCGACTCAGTTTGTCGTTGAGGTGGACGCCTCCAGCACAGGCCTAGGAGCCGTGTTGTCTCAACGCCATGGCTGGCCCTCCAAACTATTCCCATGTGCTTTTTATTCCAGGAAACTCAGTGATGCAGAGAGGAACTACGACGTGGGGGACCGGGAGTTGCTAGCCATGAAAGGAGCCTTCACTGAGTGGAGACATTGGCTGGAGGGGCCTATACATCCCTTTTTGGTGTTGACTGACCACAAGAACCTAGAGTACATCAAGTCTGCCAAAAGGTTAAACCCCCGCCAAGCACGTTGGTCTCTTTTCTTCTCCCGCTTCCATTTTCAGATAACCTTTCGACCAGGGTCCAAGAACGGCAAGGCTGATGCACTTTCCCGCCTGCACGAGTCGGAAGCAGAGAAACCGCTTTCTGCTGAACCCGTGGTACCTGTCTCTCTCATCCTGGCCCCCATCCAGTGGGATATAATCACAGAGCTGTCAGAGATTAATCAGCACGAACCTCCTCCACCATCCTGTCCTGTCGATCGACTCTATGTGCCTCCTCATCGACAACAGGTCCTACATCTGGTGCATGACACTCCAGCAACAGGTTACCCAGGTATGGCAGGTACCCGATCTCTAATGCAGAACTCCTTCTGGTGGCCGACCATGCAGGCTGATGTGGCTCAGTTCGTCACCGCGTGCAACCAGTGTCAAATGGCCAAGACCCCACATCGCCTCGCATCTGGATTTCTACAACCATTACCCACGCCGCAACGCCCCTGGTCGCACATAGCAGTGGACTTTATCACAGATCTACCTCGCTCCAACGGTAACACCACCATACTCACTGTCATCGACCGTTTCTCTAAAGCCTGTCGCTTGCTCCCTTTGTCCAAGCTGCCCACCGCTATGGAGACCGCCGAGCGCCTCATTACCCATGTCTTCCGTCACTACGGTATCCCAGAAGACATCGTCTCTGATCGTGGTCCACAGTTCACCTCACGCGTCTGGCGGGGCCTCTGCTAGGGTTTGGGCATCAGTGTCTCCTTAACATCTGGTTACCATCCCCAGTCCAACAGACAAGTAGAGCGGCTCAATCAAGAAATCACCCGGTTCCTAAGGACCTATTGCAGCCAACACCAGGAGGACTGGAGCAGATTTCTGGTTTGGGCCAAATATGCCAAGAATTCATTGAAAAAGGCGTCCACAGGCTTAACCCCATTCCAGTGTGTCCTGGGTGTCCAGCCTCCCTTCTTCCCCTGGTCTGGGGGCCCAGACCCTGACCGCCAGAGGGAGCCCTCTCCTGAGTATTAACCTTCTCAGCCACTTCCTCACTCCATATCCCATCAGTCAATGCTCTCCCCTCCATCTTGTCTCCAGCTGCTTCCCATTAGCCTCATCAGCCTTCTTCCATATAAACCCTGTCTGGACTCTGCTCTGTGTGAAGCATTGCCTTGTTCCCCCCCAGCTATACTGAGTATTTACTGTGTCTTTGGCCTCCTTGTATTTTGACCTTTGCTTGTCTCCTCGTCTCCCTGTCCTGCTCCATGCTTTTGACTCCTGCCTGGTTTTTGGATTATGCTCTTGTCTTTGCCCTTGCCTGGTTTTGATTGCTATTAAACTTACCTGCTGCACATGGATCCAAACGCCTCAGAGTCACTGTTACAGAAAGTGAATCAGTGCATCACTAGTATGCACACAGCCTATGCATTACTTTAACTTTATTTAGCTATTAAGTAGTTGACTAAAGTTATTACTGTTAATAGAAAATACTCTTCATCTTGGCTGCAGTGTTCGAAATTTGTTGCTAAGGAGTCAAATGAACACAAGAGCGTGAATCCTTCCTGCCCTGTATCCACTTAAAACGGTGCTCTGGGAGGGCTTGGCATTGTCTGAGACACACACCAACAAATGTACACACACAAGGAGGTTTATTTGAATAAGCAGAAAAGTCATATTTCTAGCAACTCAACATGTCATGTCTATGCTTTTATGAACATGGGTGAAATGATCAAACATAAATCTTACCTTTTTGGGTGAAGGTGTATTTTGATCAATTTGTTGATCATGAATGACTGCAGACCAACAGCATGTCTTCATTACTGGCCATATTTTTTTGGGGAATGCATATTCACAGATTAACTATACACACATGCCAACATTTCCTCACAGAAAAAACAACTACAGCTTGACTGGTTTCAACATATTGTGATCATATCTAAATATGTGTAGATTAGGAGGTAAATCTAACCTGTAAAGTTATCTCTGCTGTTGAGTTTCATTATCTTGTCATTTTGCTCTGCATTGAGAGCTGGATCTCCTTCACTGTCCAGGGAGTCAGAGTCTTTCTCCATCAAATACATGACCACGATTGTCTCCATGAGGCTGAGTAGCATCAGACCAAATATTCCAATACAGTAGAGAACTAAAGGGAGCAGAGTGTTAGTATGGAAACAGTTCTGTTCGATGTCGTTTGGTAAAAAGTAATCACACCAAGCACTGATCATTTATTTGTGGGGCACCCACCAGCATAAAACTTGGATTACTTTACCTACAAGTGGAATTGTGTCAGTTGATGATGGCAGAATCTCATTAAGTAGAAGCTGCATTACCGTCACCGCGAGCAGAACAGTGACTTTGAAGCCCAGCTTCTCCCCTCCACTTTTCGGAATAAGGAAAGAGGCCAAATCCAAAATCAGCAGGAACAAGATGGGAACCAAAAAATTGGCACAATAGAGGATGGACCGTCTTTTCATGTTGATCTGTAAATTGATGTTATAAAATGAAATGTTGTGCTTTTAAAAATTTGAAAAAGCTTTCACCAGCATGATGCGTTAAAATAAACTTGTAAAAACAAACAAAGATAACAGTTTGCATTTGAATTTTCACCTATTGGTGAGCAGGACACTTGGTAGATTCTTCTTCTTACCTGTCCCTCATGGAGCCACTGCACTCCCTGAGAGAGGATGTCAGGGATCCGGAAGTTTCAGTGTAACAACACTTCTGAATCTTACTAGGGTTTTTGGAACACAGTCAACAAGGTACTGCAAACATTTACAGTTTGGTCCATATTGACATGATAGCATCCCACAGTTACAGCAGATTTGTCGGCTGCACATCCATGATGCCAATCTCCAGTTCTAACAAGTCTTAAGGGGATCTATTGGGTTGAGCTCTGGTGACTGTGGAAGCTTTTGCATCCAATGAACTCATTGACGTGTTCAAGAAACCAGTCTGAGATGATTCCAGCCTTATGACGTGGTGCCTTATCCTGCTTGAAGAAGCTATCAAGAAGATGATGCACTGGATCATAAAGGGATGGAAATGGTCAACAACAATTCTCAGGTTGGCTGTTCTGTTGTAACTGCTCAATTGATACTAATGAGCCAAAAAGTCTGACAAGAAAATATCTCTCAAACTATTGTACCCACCACCACCAGTCTGAACTATTGATACAAGGCAGGATGGATCCATGCTTTCATGCTGTTGTTGCCAAATTCAGACCCTACCATCTGAATGTCACACCAGAAATGGAGACTCATCCAACAGGCAATATTGTTCAGTATTCTACTGTCCAATTTTGGTGAGTCTGTGTGAATTGTAGCCTCAGTTTCCTGTTCTTAGCTGACAGGAATGGCACTCGATGTGGTCTTCTGCTGTCGTAACTCATCAGTCTGAGTTTCTGTCACAAGCCAATAATTGACAGGATTCTTCATCACCTTAATTCTTGACAGTTGGATGTTGATATACTTACAGTGTAAATGACGGTTGTTTGGTTGCAGCCCAAATTGTCTTCAATGTGCTTGTCGACTGACATGTTGATAAACACCCACTCGTACTGCGTCAGCATTATTTCACGAGACCACGTTGTAATTTGTGAATTGTTTTCATTCACTGTCAAAAAAATTTCCCCTGAAAAGAAAATATTTTTTTTTTTAGAAAGGACATATTTCAGTTTGATGTTTGGGTTAATCTATCGTTGCAGTTCATGCCATTTTAGTAGATTCAAACAGGTCTTACCACTGTGTAAGATTGACCTGAAGGTGATATTACAGCTCTGAGTGTCAAAGGGGAATTTGTAAACACGCATCTGGCAGGTGCTGATGATCACTTGATCATTCTTATACAACACCGTGCCATTATAAAATATTTGAAGAAGAGGACTTGGTGGGGCTTTGTCCTTCTCTATCCTGCATTAAAAAAAAGTGGATTTAGTCATTCCGTTTTTGGCTTACCCAAACATATTCTGGTTTGTTCCATCAGACTTACAATATAAAGTTGCCTTCTTATTTCAAAGACCATTATTGTCCTCCATAATAGTTTTCCCCCTTGTGATCATTTTACATACTAAAATTTGGTCGAAAATGCTTGAATACTTACATCTCCTCAATAGTCAGATCAGGTTTCCACAAAGCATCATTTGGAATTGTTACGTTTGAAATTCCACAAAACTCTGTGGGTTCCCAGTTAATAAATTCATTCATCCATGTCTGAAAAAAATAATACGGATGATAGAGTAATAAAGTGTCAGTAATGAGAAGGGGTGTGTACCTGTTATCATCCAGGATATGTAAATATTCTTTCTCTCTAACTTACCATGTAAATCCAGACATATGAAATAAAAGTTTGATCAATTTCTCTCTGTAGATGACAAAAGAAAAGACGCGGTGTTGAGAGAAATAAGCTACAAATCATTGAAAAGAAGAATACGTACAAATGTTATAATCAAGTAAAGTATCCCAAAAAAGTTTAGTAACTCACCACGTCTAGAATTGCATAAAGAGCCATTTGAAGGTGCACTGGTGTTGTTCTACGGTGGTGTTTAACCGGCCGGCTCATGGTATACAGGCTGTTGTCTTTGTTCAGGTTCAAGTATTCCAAAACTTTGCTGTAGCTGCAATTTTCTTCTAAAGCAAC
This sequence comes from Oryzias javanicus, assembly GCA_003999625.1. Lineage (NCBI taxonomy): Eukaryota > Metazoa > Chordata > Actinopteri > Beloniformes > Adrianichthyidae > Oryzias > Oryzias javanicus. The sequence goes on along the minus strand of CM012455.1, from coordinate 16,369,044 downwards.
AATGACATGAATGAAGTGTTGAGTTATACATTCAAGGCTCCATATTGTGCACTTTACCTGATGTTTCAGGAAAACCGTCATCAGAAGGCAGGGACCCATTCTGAAACTCATTGAATTCTGAGGTCGACAAGACACCTAAAACAGAAACTGCAATAAGTGATCTTTTTAAATTGATTATTCACATTTATTGATTACATTGATCTGAAACACTGCTATATAGATTCAGAGATGATCCAACGTGCTGGGTCAACCTGCCTCTGTCCCTCATGGGCAAAGTAGCCACAAATCTGGCCAAAGATTCACTACCTCTTCTTAATGATACCCACACACCACCACTAAAATGGTACAAAACATCAGATTCATCCATATCCTTTTTTTTTTTTTTTTTAATTTTTTATTTTCCTTGAAAAAGTGACATTTAACACATAGAGATCCCATAGGTACACTCTTGCATTTTCAATTGATTTGAAACAAAACAAAAAGAAAGAAGAAAAAAAAAAAACAAGATCAACAATTACCAGAAAGAAAAAAAATAAATGGAAAAAAATAAATGGAATAATAATTGAGGGGGGACAACCACATCAAATTCCATAGAAACTGTCAATGAGGGAAAAGAAAGAAAAACTCCTAGGAATAAATCAATTCGTGTCTGGATAAAGATTCATCCATATCCAAGTTTTTATGGAAAATTGAACCAGCAAGAATTTGTTTAAAAACTTTAAAATCTTCCAAAAGCTGTGGAGGCTTAGAATTACCTAACTACCAAAACTATTTTCTTGCCAATATAATACGGTAAATCTTGAAATGGTTAAAAAACAATCCAGAAACCAACTAAAGGATGGAGATAGAGAAGTTTTTATATGGAAAGATCAACCTGTTAGATTTACTATTTATCAGCCAAACGCTTAAAATATATGAATGCTTAATATAGACACAACTTTAACAGCCTGGTGGAAGTTTCTCAGTTTCTTAATTCTTCACTCTTAAAATTCAAAATGACACCAATCTGGAACAAGCCAAACATATAAACAAAACAATTTTACACTTCCCCGCTTTTCAAGCAGGGGGCACAATACTACTACAGCACATTCCAAATTATTATGCAAATACTATTTTTCCAGGATTTTTCTAAATACTCAATGCAAATAACAGTCAGCATATTTTGTCAACAACCATTAGAGTATGTATTAAATGTTATTGAACAAACATGCTAAAGATAACTATTTTTTTTTTTCAGAAATAAAAACCTTCATGAGCCCTGTTCCACATCATTACACACAACGGAGTTCCAGAACATTTTCTAGATTCTAAAGAACTGAAAATGGTCATTTGTCGAATTGGCTGCATTAGGTCATATTTAATTCAATTCAATTCAATTCAATTTTATTTATATAGCTCAAAATCACAAAGAATTTTGCCTCATTGGGCTTCATGCAGGTAATTTTACAGTTGCAAAAAATAGTCATGAAACATGAAAGAAAGATCACTAAAGACTAAACAGACTAAATAAACTGGTCATCCCTGCTCTTAGACCCTCCCTCTCGGTAAGGAAAAACTCCTAAAAAACCTGAATCAGGAAAAACGAAGAAACCTTAGGGATTCCCACGAGGGAGAGATCCCATCCCAGGACAAACAGGCGATACCAGAACTGGTAAGGGAAAATTAGCTTCTAAAACTACGTATTTGAACAGAGTTCATTTACTGAAATCAAAAGCTATTCCAATCAAAAACATCCTAATAGATTAAGTTACATTCACAATTCTTTTATCAATTGAACTTGTGAGTTTGGGGAGAATTTCTGCTTATATTTCTTTGCAGAATGTCAGCTGTTTGGATTGGAGTTCCTGATTTTCTTTTTAGATTATGTCTCTCATTGTTAGCATGCGCCTAAGTTCACATTTTTAGACCCCTCCATGATTTCTAAGTGAGAGAAGTTGTAAAATCACTGGGTGTTCATATACTTATTCACTTCACTGTACTTCTGTCCCTGTAATGGACTTGCATCTGTCCAGGATATACCCCACCTTTTTTTCCTTCCAATGTCCCTGAACCAGACTAAGAAGATGACAGAGTGAATACATAAATTCTATTGTTTCTAGTAACGCCCACCATCTTTTTGGCTCTATAAAGTAAAAAAAAACACATCTTATATAGTTATAATGTTTTTTTTTCTCAGGCATGGTTTTTTTAAGCTGTATATAAAATAGCCTGACAATTTGCAAACTATTTTGTTTTTTCACATTTTTTTGGACCTAAAATATCCACCAAGATTTAAAAGCGAATACTTCACCAATGAGATTTCAGTTTGTAATTGACAGACACACACTGCATTTTGCTAAACTGAAAAAAATTTATATTTTAAGTTCTTTTTAACCTTAATAAATTATGAGACTTAGTGGAAAATTAAGAATCAACTAGAATAAAGCAATCAATGAGAACACCAAAATAACAATAAAATAACATAAAAATTGTATTCATGTCAACCTGATCCACTCTATAAAAAATGCCCAGTAATAACATTTACATGCAATTCAAAAGATTCTCACAGCTTACCAGTAAGGAGAAGCACAAAAACAGATTGCACAAGGATCATCGCCGAGAGGGTCTGTCTCTACTGGTTCCTTTTACATGAATACACTTTGGAACTGCCAACTCCCCTTGTATTTAATGGCTCAAATGTCCGTTGTTTTTTATCAGATCAAAGCTGCTCATCTGCCACTCTCTGTGTTACTTACAACATTGCCATAATAACAGCAAACCTTTATTTCACAGAACTGGAACAGGAAACCCTCTGATAGTGCATTAGAAACCATCCTTTTAGTTTTCCCACTTGTGATAATTTTCTATAATCCTTTTGCCTTAAGGAAAACATTTATATGCTAAAAACTTAAGAATTAGAGTATTAGCATTTGACTTTCTGTAAGAAAAAAAAAAAAACTATAGCCAGTATGTGTCTTGCAGAGGGTTAATGGGAGGTATGACAGTTTTTATGAAACAATGTCGGATTTTTCATTAAATTCATTAAAAGAATTTCATGCAGTTGGATAATTATTATTTTCTTCAATTAACTTACCACATTTGATAACGATAACCACCATTGTGAAATCCTAAAACAAGACAATCCCAGTACATTTATTTATGTTTGAATATTTAGAGCAGACAGCTGGTCTGTGTCAGAGGGAGCAAGCAGAGTAGACAGAGACTGTAAATACACTGAAAACTGGTGCTGGAATAAAGAGTCAAAAGACAATATGCACTGGAGGATAAAGGAAATGAGAATTAGTTTAAATGCAGAGGGGGTGGGAAGGAGGCATAGCTGTAGAAACCTATTTGTAACAAGCATCTAATGACAAGATAAGATCAGAATGAGTTCCATCAATCCAGACTGATACAGTGAGGCAAATAAGTATTTGAACACTGTAATTTTGGAACTTCTTCTACTTAAGAATCATTAAACAGTCAGTCCATTGGGAGAGACATAAAAAAATCTGGAGATCACATTGTAAGATTTTTAATTTTTTTATTTGTATGGTATTTCTGCAAATACAGTGTGTGCAAACCTGGTAAAAAAAACTACAGGAAACATTGACCTGTGTAACTGCAAACACATACTACTTTAGTAAACATTAACATTGATTTTCTCAAGTGCTCAAATAATAATTCCAGCAGTAGCACACAATGTGATATTTTTATTTAGATTATGTCTCTCACAGTGGAGACGCACGGAAGACAAAATATTTTAGACCCCCTGTGTGATTTCTAAGTGGGGGGAACTTCAAAAATCAAAGGGTGTTCAAATATTTGTTTTCGTCACTACATTTTATTATCAAGAAAGACAATGTAAAGCTCTAATTGTAACAAGTATCTGTGATGGGGTGAAAGCAGCTGAAGCCAGACAAAAGGCTGAAACATTATCTCACTGCTGAAAGCATTACAGGCAGGATGTGCCAACAGTAGGAGCTGCGGACAACAATTCTGTGGGTTTGTTTGTTATGTTCAGAATGTAGATTTACAGTCATGCATCTTTTTTGCATTCTATAGCCTGAAAAGGGTGGATTTTAGGGAACAGACTGTTGTGATCTATACTGGAACAATGCTTTGTCAGCTTATTTCTGTACTTGACACAGAGAAACATGGATTCTATGCTCTGAATTTTAGAAGAGCTTTTTATCAAGAGTCCTCTCAAGTTTTGGTCAAACAACAGGAAAACATACTGCTTAAAAAAAGTTTTGCAACAGTGTCAATCAAGAAAAAAAATATCTCAAGAACAGCAAATAAATCAGCTCCAGAGACTGGGCTATCTTTTGTAAGTCAAATAAATAATGTAAACTTTAGAGTAGATGGGTGTTGGGAGTACATATTAGGATTAATACATTAGCCGTTCTCCTTTCACCGCATCAAAATCCCATCGTCAGGGTTTTAGTTCCCAGCTTCCCAGGAGGAGAGGCAACAAGAAGGGCTATTGCATCAGTGGTTTTCTTCCTCAACACCAAACCATAACATTAAAACAAGGGCTCAGTTCTCACCTCATCCTTTCTTCCAGTTCTTTTTTCCATAACTTTCTTATGTATTTCATCAGCCTCTAGTTTCTATAACTTTGAATGTCTCATTTGTCCTTAAATTGGGCACCAGAACACTTCTCAATTCCTCAGGGATTCTCTCATTCTTCAAGATCTTAAAGAGCTCAGTCAGGAACTTTACTGACTTCCTTTCTACTTACACTCCTTTTGATAATCTTTGTTTCATGAAAGAAAAGCTTACAATGGTCAAAGGAATAACTTGAATCAAACAAAAGTAACAATTTAAAATTCTATGAGATTTAGCTAACAAAAGACAGCCACTGCTTTTCAAACATGCTTCAATGGAATAGTTTTCAAAAACAAATCATAGAATGGACCTGGACAAAAATTATGGCATCATTTACCTGTTATTTTCTTTGCTGCATACATTTTGAGGCAACCATTGCAATCAAGCAGTTCTTAACTGTCAATGAATCTCTTGCACTTGTATCTCAGCAGAATCAATCCTCATGAGTAAACTGCTGCAGTTGTCTCGTGTTTAAATTATTAAGTTTGAAATTCAAAAGCACTGCCCAGATTGTAAGCTTGTTTCCAGACCTATACTCCGGAACAGTAGGTGGCGGTAATAAGCCTTTAAGTTTAAGATTAGACCGTTGTGGCATCTCCCGGCATCGTTTCTTTTGTGACATTGTTTTTTTCTTTGTAGCTGGAGCTTGGTCCAACTATGTCTGGAAAACTTTTGTCACCTTTATTCTTTTAATTTTTTTTTTTTCATAGGATTTTTTTATTCGGCTCTGCTTCGTTGACCCCAACGGATTCAGTAACGGCTCCCGTTTTGCACCCGTGATCAGCGCATAACGATTCACGGAGACACTGGACATTCCCGGAGATCTGGAGGAATAGAAGAGGCTGCAGAGCTGGACGAAAGCTCCAGATCAACGAGCTTTCTGCGCTGGCCCGCCTGCAGCGGGAGTTCGGGGAGTGCAGCGTCGCGTGCTTCGCGGAGACTTTACTGGCTGGACTAACTAAGACGCTGTGGTCTCGTTGGAGGGTTTCGGGCTTCTGTACGTGGACGGGAGTGAGGCGGAGGGTGGAAGGTGAAAGATGGCGGGGCTCACGGTGTACGTCATCAACAGGTGGTGCAATCCGGTGAACATCCACACTAACGAACAGCTCTGCTATAAAGACATCGAGCTACACGCTCTGCGTGTGAGCTGTTCCACGGCGTGAGAACTTGGGTGGAGGATTAGATACGTTTTATAGCGTGATGATTATGTATGGAATATGTAAACTATGGAACAAGATATGTTATAGGTAACCTGATCCACACTCCAGACCAGATGGCGGTGGTAAATGCACCAACCAGTTGTTTCAGTGTGACATTAGGCGTGTTTGAGATTATGCAGGCGGACGCGGCGCTGCGCAGATCGCCTGGATTGCGGTGCATGCTGGTTAGTTGCTGTCACCGACGTCACATTTGCGACGACATGAAGTATCGCGAGAAAGGGGCGGGTTCAAGGCGCCTACCTAAGCCAGCACAGCCAGAAAATAGGTACTGCGCTGGCTGCAAGCCGCCTTGATGACTACAAAACAATGCATTGTGGGAAACGGTGTCCTGAAAGTTTTTGTAGTATAATGTGAAATAACTGGCGCTAAATGAAGGAAATATGTGTATTTTTTTACTCTTTCTGGAAGGTAGTGAATCGCTGATGACAAAATATACAAGATTTTAAATAATCTGTGGTTATGTGTGTCATAGTTGTCTTTAAAATTAACTTTAATTTTTAGTTTATCTGTTTATTTGGGACTGTGCACATGTAATGAATCCCCCGACTATTTTTTTTATCTGTTTTACTCTAAGAGATGTAAAAAATACTATAAAAGACATAACAGCACAAATCATACCAGGAGGAGTGCGTATTAAAATTCAGTCGAATGTTGAGGACAACCCCCAACTCCTTGTTCTCGTACAGTCTCGTCGTCCACCTTCATCTCATGCGCCTTTCTCCGCCTCCTGCTGCAGCAGCTTGGTCTCGCCGACGAAGCAGGTGAGGCGCAAGTCAACTCAAACACGCCTATTGTTACATGGCTGACATAAAGAAAAGATCCGGGATGATCTGAGAATGTATGTGACACTGCGGCTAGAGAATAATAGAGCAAAACAAGTGCAGCCGTCCAGTTACTCTTTAATATTGTTTGGCATCAATTTCTAAATGGAAGAGTTCGTTTTTAAACCCCTAAACACTGAGACAGAGAGACTTTTAACACTAAAGAAAGAAAAGAAAGACTTCTACAAACAGGTTATTCATGTCTTTCTTCAGAAGGAACATTGCACAGACTTCATAAGTAAAAGTAAGACAATAACAACAATTTTGGAGATTTTTATGCTATAGTTTGTAAATAGAAGAGAAATGTTGAAATGAAATACACACTTCATCATTTGTCCATCAAATGCTTAACGGGCTGCTCTGTAGACGGTGTTGCCAGATAGTGTCAGAGCTTTCCAGCCATTTGTAAAGTTTGTAAATCTAATTGATGATGACAGTGCCTCACCAGCTGTGAACCTCACCGCACGTCTCTGGAATTCTGTCTTTTTTCCAATGGTGTTTAGCCTTTGCATGAGTTTGTGGCAGTGGTTACTTGGTCGAGGAACACATTGGTCATAGATCCAAAGAACCTGGAGATGCAATACCCTCCATAGTTTTAAATGAAAACAGATACATTTATCTTTTTGACTCTTAAATACAATTTGCATAATGATATGGAACGCACTATAATAGGTGGTACTGTCGTCAAAGGAACATCAAGCTGATTGGAGATGTGATTTTCTTTTTAATCTCCTGGAACAGCTCTTTTTTTTTACTTTTGCTTCCTTTGGATCATGGCCTCTACCTGAAGCCTTTTGTAAAGACTGCAATTGATTACAAGATTCTAGATACTCGAAGATACATGTGATAATAACTCGTGGAGACACCTTTGATTAACATTCCCTTTGGTCATAATATTTTCAGGGTTTTCTTACCAACAACTGCATTCATGTGTGTATATCAACGGTCTTTATTTAAATTTGATTTTATCATACTTGCAGGATCCTAAGAAGTCTACCCATTCCCTTCAAACATATTTTAATTTCATGTGAAGCCACAATAAAAACATATCGACATAACAAAACAGCTTTATTTTCAGTGATTTTAACTTTATTTGAACGAGAGAGACTGAAAATACACTTATCTGCATGGTGATTTTGATTAATCTAATTATCATCCAGAGAATTACTAACCCAATGTCCCTTCAAATTGGTTGCCATATACAAATAAAATGAAGGTTAGAGAGAGCAGTTTTGACGTTTTAACATCTCTTATAAATAATGATTGTACAATCTAGCCTTGACATCATTTAACCAATATTTAAATAAGTATTTGAAAAAAAAAAAACAAACAAAAAAAAAACACTTGAGTGGGAATACAAAACTAAACCATCTGACAGAAATGTATGTGTTCAGGTAACATCTCCAACAAATGTGATCAAGCATTTTGACTTTGGATACAGATTGGGCACTTTTGAGCTCATTAGCAAGCTGGTTCTATCTGTGGGCAGCATATTAGCCAAGAGCAGCTTCACACGTTTGGTTCCGATCCAAAGCTCAACCATCTACCTGATTTTGGTACATTTCAAAGCTCTGCCAGGTAACTAGACATGTATTTTGGATCCAATCAGTTTTGTAGGTAACTGATAATCTGTTTAAACCTTTGATATTCTCTAAACTTAAGCATAAACAACCTTAAAATGTAGTAAAATCAGGAAAAAATTAGTACTAGAAGGGTGACAAAACCTGATCTGACAGGAACTGAAAACAAGACTCTTCTATAGGTTGAAGATAATCAACAGAAATTGTATTTTGTAAGATTCTGAAGGGGGTCAACTCAAAGCAGAACGTAATCAAAACCAAGAATACCAAAACAGAAAAACAATCCTCACAACTTGAACTTGGATTTAAGATTTTGAGTCTTCAGTCTTAAATGCAGGATATTGAGACTTTCCTCAAAAGTCATCCTCAAGTAGAATTTGACCCAGATGAAGAATGTACCTGGTAATTTAGCCACTTTTCTAGCCTGTTGGCAAAGATGTAATAGATTCCAACATTCTGCATTGGTACACATGCAATATATCCCACTGTGGTGTGACTCTTGTGCTTCCTTCTCTTCTTTTACGATTAAACACCATCAATATTCCACACAGTAAAAAGGACACTCATAAATATAATAACTGACATTATGTAAAAAATGGTAAAGACTTTGCGGATTTTCTTAGCCACTCTGGTCCAGTAGCCAGGCGTCTCGTCTTCTGTCCTGCTGCTAAGCAGAGATTTGGATTTCCTCATTTCCACAAGTTCCTCTTGGATTTTTTCCATGACAAGAGACACCTCAGTTTGGGAACTGCTGCTACCCTGCAAACATGGTTGAACAGTCAAGTTAAATGATAACTTCACCTTCAAATTGATGAATTCAAAATATGACAAAGTTCTAACCTCTTCAGGAAAAGACTGGTCTTCTTTGGCGGCGCCTTTAGCTAATGCAGAGTGAACCAATTCCTTAATTCCTAAAATAATTTACATATTAAAGATTTTATTAAAAGCTTAACACCATTGTGTCAACCAAACATGTAGATCTGTCAAACTGGCAAACACAAGTTCATGTCTAAGAATTTAAAGTAAAACAACAAATACTCTCACCTGTAAAACAGCCCTGGTGTGGACTCCGTTTGTCCTCTGGATTCTCAATCAGTTTCTGGTTTTCTTCTTTCTTCTCTGTAGATTTATGGTCTTTGCCTATCAAATACATCACTAAAATGGTTTCCAGGAGGCTTAGCAGCATCAGAGTAAAGATCCCAATGCAGTAGATCGCTGAGAGGTTCAGAATCAGAAGCATAAACATAAATTAATCCTGTGTTTACATCATTTTGTCAAAGAATAAAGACCTGAAGCAACATCGTCTTTACCTATAAGAGGAATTTTGTCTGAAGACGGGGGCAGAATTTCATTGAGAATAAGCTGCATCACAGTTACAGCGAGTAGAACAGTGACCTTGAAGCCAACCTTCTCACCCCCAGTGTCTGACAGGAGGAAGGAGGCGAAGTCCAGACACAAGAAGAAGAGAATGGGCAGCAGGAAGTTTGCAATGTAAAGGACTGATCGTCTCTTCATGGTGATCTGTAAAATGACAAACGGATGACCTCACATAAAAACATAGAAAGATGCAAAAACACAAGGAATGTAAAGGAAACAGGTAAGTAAAAAACCATGAAGGGCCACCAAAGTCATAATACTTGATTTTTTTTTTTTTTTATTTTAATTCAAGTAAATCTGCTGAAGCAGGTGATTTTTTTGGTGAAACAGATTTTCTTTTAATTTGAAAGAAACATGTATATACTACTGTCAAAAGTAGAAATTACATTTGTTATATATTAAAGTACAACAATTATTGTATTGGCTTAATGGCCACACAAACATAAAGTTTATTTTTTCAAATGGTGACTTGGAACTTTGTGGCTCTGGCTGGGTTTTGTTTGCTTTCAAACTGGATCAAATGGCTGTTTCAGCATTAAAGGTTGCAGAGTTCTGATGTGGACTGTAGCCCAGTTGGGTTTGTCCGCAGTTTCCATGGCCCACTTGGCCTTGCTGGCTGGGAGCCAGTTAGGTAAATAAATTGGACTTCATCATATCACCGAAAATTCAGTTTAATCTTTTAGTTATGGCTTTGTCGACCATGTATTGAGATGGCTTTGAATCGTGTGAGAGGGGGATGCTCCTTGTCCAAATATACAAATGATGCAATTGCTTTAGGAGGTGATTGGGTTTAGCAGTCTTCTAATTTTTTGTAATGTTTACTATATTAGTACTGAGTTTGAATTTTTTTTTATATTTTAACCATTGACTTAATATGAGAATAGGACTGATGGACTCCTCCCCCTTTGCGTTCCAAACAGGAAGTACATACTGGTTCCAAGTAGCCAAAATCCCATAGACTTTTATTGACAAACAATGCCATTCATCAATGGCATGGACAGTCAAATTGTTATTCTTCACATAGAAATGGAACAAAACTTACATGTGTTTTCATCCAAAAATACTTACAGTGTAAACAATCACTGTTTGGTTGAAACCAAAATGATTGACGTTTTTTTCCTGTACTGTCATGTTGAGAAAAATCCATTCATATTGTGTCTGGATTGTTTGACGAGATTGCTCTGTAAGCTCAGAGTTGTTGGTATAGTAGAACAACTTTAGTTGCTCATCTAAGAAAAAAACAACAAACAAAAAAAAACAATTTTAAGGTCTCTTGACAGTGTAAACTAGAAGAAGATCTATTAAATCTTTGATGGATGCTGGCATCTCATGAAAAAAATGATCAATTTTGTACTCACCTGTCAGGATTTTGCCCCTTCCTATTTCTGCTCTTTTGTCTTCTTCATCACATGTCCCTTTTTATTTACATACTTATTTACTGCTCCTCTCATTACTAGTTCTTTGCCAGGAGGTTTATGTGTCTTGCCCTCAAGCCTGTTGTTTGAAACCCTACCCTGCTTGCCTGATCCTGTTCTTATCCTGGATCTGACCTGGAATCACCCCGGCGTGGTTTTGGACTGGGTCCGTGAACTATAGACTTGGAGGAGAAGGGCCTGGAACTTGATGACTAGTTTTCGGAGTTGAACCATCTGTAATCATCTCCACTGAGAGAGTTGTCTTTCTCAGTTGGTTGCCCAGCTGTGTGTGATTTGGAGAGTGGTTGTCAATAGAAATAATGGCTCAGACCAATCACTACTTCCTGAATTCCTGGTTCCAACATGGCAACGTCTTTATCGTAAAGAAATGGTAACTAAATTGGCTCATTGGGACTCAAAGCAAGTCATTTTCAGTGACTGACATAGCACTAACTCAGTCCAGTATATTTATGCTACGTTCAAACCAAACATTAGTTCATCAAATTTATGCCGTCCATCTCTGTTTGGACTGATGGTGAAATTGCTTCTCAATGCTTCCAAGTGTGCAAAAATGTGATCTCTCCGCTGGACTGCAGGACCTCAGATCGCATCGGTAGATTGACTTAACATTGAAGTTGGACGCTTCTCCTGCTCGACTCTCATTTGGTGGGAATACAGCATTTTAAAATAATTGATCTCAACCAGTGGCCTGCTGTGTCCGTCCTGTTCAGAGCTGCAAAGCTTTTACTCAATGCTGCTTCCTCTTCTGCGCGACAGACCTGTTCCGACCCCTACCTAGTCTTCCATACTAAAATGACTTATCACTTTCTTACCATCTGGAGTAGTTTTTGCATTTTGGAATACAGTAAAGCCTCTTGAGTCTTACCAGAATGCATGATAGATTTGAAGGAGATGTTGCAGCTCTGAACGTCAAATGGAAACCTGTAAACTTCCATCTTGCAGGTGCTGACCACCACTTGGTCATTCCGGAATTCAACCCAACCATGATATCCGACGTTGAGGTTAGGACTCGGTGTGGCTTTATCCTGCTCTGTCCTATAACACACAACAAATAGATATTGTTATATTCAATTTGTTGTTCCGAAATGGTGCATTTTTATTGTGTTTCCTTTGGACTTTGCTTTTAAAGTATATTAAGAGGCACTTTCATAAGAAAGGTGCAATGAAATATAACATTGAAGATGAAAATATTTATGCAGATTTATTTAAAAATCAATCTTTTTAAAACGATTTAAGATCTACCCCAGTTTTAAAATCAAATTTCCAACTGTGACAAAATTCTTTAAAACTAACTTAAAACTTTGGATCATTTCATGGTGAGCATGTACTATATTTAGTTCATAAAAATGTCAAAAAAACTATTTTAATCAACAACTAAAAAAATGTTTCACATTACTTAGCTTAAAATATATAATTGTATTTAAATACACAATGAGAGGGTCAAACTAGCCTTTGAAAAACATTGAAACTAGACAAAATAGATAGTTACTAATTTGGTTTGATATGGATAAGAAAGGGAAATTAAGTTTTAGATGTTCATGATGGCATGGTTTTCACTTGATCGGAGAGATGGCAAAACACATTGCATTTACACTTACATCTCTTCAATTGTCAGATCTGGCATCCATAGATATTTTGTGGGAATTAGAATTTGAGTCTGACCGCAAAACTTATCTTGATCCCAGTTAATGTGCTCATTGTCCCACCTCTACAAAGGAATAAAAAACATTAACATGAGCACAGATGAGAAACACATGCAATATGCAAAGAAGGAATATAACTTAAATAACAACCACAATGCTTGTAAGAAGTTCTGAGTGAAAACTCACCAAATAAACCCAAATGTAAGAAACAAGCATCTGGTTTGCTTCTCTCTATGAGCAAAGAGCATTTTTGAATCACCACAACAAAACACTGGGATTAATTTACATTTAGCATGTTAAAAAATATTTTCTCGTCTTAGTTTATATTGAATAGGCAAATACATTTCCTATCCTTTTAAAAACTGTTATATTTTTGTTAAAGGCCTTTTTACTTACTCTGCTTATAATGCACCAAATATCCTACTATTCTCAAAATGACAATTTTTAAAATTTTTTTATAAACCAAAAAAATTAATTAAAAAATATTCTTAATCTATAGAAAACAACACAGATTTTTGGATTATGCCTGAAACAATATAATCACAAATAAAAGACAGCTAGGAATACTTTTACAACAATTCAACATTTGATTGAGGTGGGACTTTAACTTTTATGTTTTAGATCTTTTTCTGTTTAGTTCAATTTTTTTACATTTTCTTTTTTTCTGTAAAACTCTATTGGTATATAACCATGTAAAACAACCAAATCAAATATAGTAAACAATAGTGACCAGATCGCAAGTAGCTTTGTTTTGTTGTGCTTTGGAGCTTCTTCTGGCTGATAAAACGTACTTTATCTGCCAAGCAACTCAGTCTAAAGTATTATGAGATAAGCCAATCATAAGTGTAGAAAGTGGTCAGCTAAAAAGACAATAAACCGCAGCAACTTTCTCACCAAAGTGTTATTAGATGAGGAAATAATGTTTGTTGAAGTCCTGATTTGATTATAAAATTATATCAATGCAAGTTATTTTTCTTTTATATAAATGTTATATTTAGCCTTTCCACATAGTTTTGGCTTTTTAAATCAAGTCTTATAAAAAATCAGAAATTTGCAACATAACTTGTCTGACTGTAATGTACTTACCATTAAGTAAAGTATATTTTAATAACAAAGTAAATGTATTATAACATTTCGGGATTTGGGGTTGAATTTGGGGATCAGTTTATATCACTTGGAAAAAAAATGAAAGAAAAAATTAATTGGACAAAAGTAGATTAAAATGTTAAAGAATAATTCAGAGACTGAAGCACCACATAGGAAATAATTTGTCTCAGCCGCAATTCACCTCTACAACCTCTCATTCACCCTAACCTGAAAAGCAGCAGAAGCATCAATGATCTGCAATTTCATAATTACCTTAAGGGTTTTGGATTGTACAAAAGCTTCTATGATATTTGGATGAATTGTGTGGGTGAATAGTGTTTTTCAATTTTTAACATTCCAATCGATTTGACGTATGTTTCTATTTGTGTTTTTACACATTAAAAATATAATTATTGCTTTATTTCATTCATTGAGCATCAGAAGCAAAGCATGTCCCTTTCAGAGATATTTTCTGATTCAGATTCACTGTCGCCTTTCACTAAAAGTAGTAATGATGGTCCAAACAATCACCAACCATATTTAGCATTTCTAAAGATGATTAGTGTCAACAACTTACCACGTCTAGAATGGCGTAAATCCTCATTTCAATAAAAACCCAAGTCAAATGCCGATAGTCTATGACAGGTCGGCCAATGACGTACTTCTTATTTAACGAGAGACCTAACTCGTTAAAAATTGCCTCATAACTGCATGCGTATGAAGGCTCAATTTTAATTTCTGAAACAAAAGTAAGACAAATATATGAGTCAAAGTGAGGAATGATAACACCCCCAAAACCCCCCCGCACACACACATATATATATATAAAATATAATATCAAGAACTTCATGTCTTTTGCCTTGACATCTTTTAAGCTGCTTTAAAACCAAACATGATTTGTGCAGCAAATTTGTGCCATGACCATCACTGTTTTGACACGCGGCAAATCTGCTACTCTACAATGTTAGACCCAGAAATGCATTTAGAAACCTGTCGCTCCTGCCACATGAGGGGAGGAGCAACTGTCCACAGTTATCAGCCATATCACTACATGGAAGCATTAATTATGTGTCTCTTTTACAGTACACGGAAGAGAAGGTTTATGTTAAGAGATCAGGTTTATTTAGCTTGGAGAGCATTGCAAAAGCATCTATAATGCTGCGTGTGAATGATGGCAGCTTTCAGCGGTACTTCTGTCTCTTTGTGACCCAGTTTGATGACTTAATGTTCTAGATTAGTCCAAAAAAAAATAAGAATAAAATTAGAGGTCCTTTGTAGTATTGCCTTGATATAAATAAAAAGGAAGGATAACGTTCAGATTTTCCGCCATGTTGGTTTTGGATTCACCCACTGATTGCATCAACAAGTGAAAGGCTAAAGAAAAGTTTCTGAATGTCTGATATCACCCACAGTTTTTGCCAAAGTTCCGCTTCTGAACCCTAGAAACATTACACATCCACATTTTTGCCGTTTCTCACCTGACGCTCAAAACAGGACCTCTGATTATGTCTTTAAATTGACATAATGTTGAAACTGACAAGTGATTCACATTCTTTACATTCATAATTTTGGAATATTTCCAAAAATAAATAATGTTATCTGCTTTCAAAGCTGTTTGAATCCCATTAAGCATACAGCAGAGTGCAAATAGCCCACATTTGAACCACAAAAGCATGGGAAGAGAGTGGATTCTCCACAGAACCTTTTAAAAATTATGAATCATCATTAGAGAACCAAAAGAGATTCAAGGAAAGTTGTGGCTTACAGACAGAATGCTTTCCAGTTCTCATGTTCATCACATATCAATGCGATTCCTTATTTTTTTTTTTTTATTATTCATGCAAAAGACATTGAAGTTCACAAAAGTTTTTTATTCCAAAGATAAAGTAAAATGCTGTTTTTCTTACTTTTTGCAGCTAAATAGATTTCATCAAACCGTTCCGGCCTCAATTCCTGTACTAAAAGAAAAAGTTCATGTTTTAATATTGAATGGCACACATTCCATAATCTGTTTTCAAAACCATGCGATATGATTTCAGAGCTGTCTCTCCATGAAATGTCTGCACTTCTAATGAGATAAACAACAGCAAGTATTGATCAAAATGTAATTATAGCCAATATATGTTTTCTTTTTTTATTTCTAAAATTTAGACTGTAAATACTAGAGGTGTAACGATTCATTTTAACAAGGATTTGATTATTTCACAATTTGTGGTTGTTTATACGAATGAAGTTAGAGTTGCTGCAAAAGTATTTGACGTCTTTTAACATTTTTTTTACTTGAAAAAGGAGATTTGTGTGTTCTAAAAAAAATGTATCAGTAGAAAAAAAATTGTCAGTCTGTAAAAAAGATGTTGCACTTGTTAAAAAAAACTGTCCATCAGTAGAAATGTTTGTACCTGTAATAAGGACTATTGTGCGTCTTTAAAACTGGTTTTATAAATGCAGAAAAGGTTGCCCGTCTGTAAAAATGCTCTGTGTGTGAAACGTCACATTCACAGACAAGCATCTCCATTGATCTACAGATAAAACTCAAAATAAAAATTAAAATAAATTATCAACCAGTCAGCAGCCTTTCATTGTCACCCAAACAGTGTCCAGCTATTTTATTTTCCTGGCATGGATATCATGCATTTGATTGACTGATCCAAGCAGTACAACAATTGGGTGACAGTGAATTACTGCTGATTTGTTGATTTACTGAGAAGAAAAAAAAATATACAATGTACATGCTCATATGTTCTCGTGACATTTTTTCTAGGTATGAAATATTTATACAGATGCATTAATTCTTATTACAGCTACAAAATCATTTTACAGACAGATAATTATTATAATTATTATTTTCTACACTATTTTTTTTTTTTTTTTACAGGTACACAAATCTCTCATCGCAAGTATGGAAACCTTTTTATAGGCAGACAATACTTTTGAAACAAATTGAACTTCATAGATACAAGTCAATATTTGTTCATTTTGAACAATCCAATTCACTGACCTTAAATCGATCCAGGACACTTTTAGCCAAAAATTCAACCAGTATTACTTAGAGATAAATACCTGGTGCTGACCAGTGCAGTTGAATTTTTCCAGATTCTGTTTATTTCTTGCAAGATAATCACTTGCGAATTAAAGAAGTATACAAACACACAGGTAAACAAGAATTTTTGGGAAATTCATTCACATTTTATGGTAATTTCATAAAGTTTGGCCCTCTGTTGTTGATTCATTTAATTTTTAATGCAATTGTATAACAGTAGAGATTGATTTGATTAGTAACTTGCCTAAGACAGATCTACCTGATTGAATTGTTTAAATATAGATTGTTTCATTGATTAAGTTGATTAATTGTTACACCTCTTATAAATAATAAAATATATTGAACAATTAATTTGAAATTATTTCTTTTGTTTTTACCAGGTAGGTCGAGGACCATGTCGTTAACTGTACGCTTGAGCTCTATTTCCAGGTTTTCTTCTGTTAGAAAAACAATACAAAGAATGTTTTTGCTAATAGAAACAGTGAGAACAAAATTTTACTCTTTGTTTTAAATATTTGATGTTGCAAAGGAGATAACAATGCCTAAAACTTTATACATGATTTTCTGTGTTTAAAAGAAAAAAGGTTAGCATTTGAAATTAAAAAATAATATGTGCTGCTATTTTTAAATAATTTTTGTAGCTAAGACTACGGTGGCCGAGACCCACCATTGCAAAAAAAAAAAAAGAATCAAGGAAACATTAATGCGATAAAAAGAAATTATTTTGAAAATAAAAGAAACTCTACAAATAAAAAGAAATGTGGGTGAAAATGAAGAAAATCAATGCAAAAAAAAGCGAAATAATTTCTTTTTATTTGCATTAATTTTTGATTGCAAATTTATTTTTTGTTGCTGCGATGGCGAGTCTCGGCCACCATACAAGTCGCCTTTTATAATTCAAAAAAGCATAGGTCAATACAAATAACATGCTTTACATGTTATTGTTATAAAAAATATAACCATTACAAAAATAATAAAAGTAATAGGATATCTTATATTGCATTTGGCATTTAATAATTAAGAAAAATAATATTGTTTTTTTTTTTTTTTTTTACCTGAAAAATAATCAGAGGTCCAGTTAGATACGAGCTGGTTATCATCAGGAATACGAAGGTCTGGAATTGATCCACCTCCTCCTGTTTTTTTTTTTAAAAGAAGAATAGGGTCAGATTTAAAAGTCAGTAAAATATGTTTTACCTGCAACAGAAGCATACCTATTACTTTAACAGCACTACCAGACTCCTCGACACGGTACAGGTTTGAGGAGAGGTTGAATAAATGTACAAAATATGCCTGCATCTCACCTACTTCCCTCTACTTTCATGTTGTTTAAGGGTTCACTACAACCTAATGCTCATAGCATTCCCATAAAAATAAATGAATAAATAAACATTTTTACTCTATGGGCTCACCAAGCGGTCTAGGATATAAAACAAGTGAACGTGGACCACGTGTACAGGTCTGTCCATCTGTCGCCACAGACAGCGGACAACAGGAAGATGTTAGTAGAATTGAATGTATAGGTTAAAAAATTGTAATATATGTACATATAATCTTAGTTGGTCCGAGGACTTAATTATTCTGGACTGAGATGTGTGAGGTCTTTCTAGTACAGGGGTCTCAAACTCAATTCAGCCGGGGGCCGCTGGAGGCAGAGTCTGGGTGAGGCCGGGCCGCATCAGGATTTCCACAAGCAAAATCGCTGGATAAAACATTCAATGTTCTCCAAATAATTTTATTTTTTAAAACAAAATAATGAATGAATTAAATTAATTTTAAAAAATGAATCAGAAAATCAATTTTTATTAATTAAAATAATAACAATGACCATACAGCAGACGACTGAAACCACATATTGACTGACTGACTGATCAGTGTTTCTCAAATGGTGGGGCGCGCCCCCCTGGGGGGAATGCGAATAAAAACATGCTTACATTAGTGATGGATATTGTGCATAATCCTACATAGTAGTTGATAATAAATTCAATATAGCAAAAACAACCTAAAACTCAATTTACAGTTAGCCAATGCGAAAGAACTGAATCTCTGAGAAAAGACAGAATCCTAGCACTACTGTGGAGAGAAACATGGAAAGATTGTTTTTACTTTGTCTGGAAGTTTTGGAGGTATTCTAAAAAAAAAAAAAAAAAGAGAACAATTAATAAAACTGATTATTTAGAAGTTTTTTATTATTATTATTCTTTAATGATAATAAAAGTATGATATTTTGAGGAGATTTACGTTTAATTTGAGCAAATTAACGGATACTAATGATGCTTGCAGCTGAGGGGGGGGGGGGGGTGTCTAAGAGAAAATACCTGAGAAACACTGGACAAGAGAAAACTATTTTTATTCTGTTTCAAATGTCTGTATTTACAGAACCTCCTTCATCTCTGATCTGAGAGCAGCACTCACTGAAAGCTCAATGCGTTGCTATGCAAGTTTTTAAATCTGGTCTCAAGCTCTGCGCACAAATCGTGCACGCACTGAGCGCCAGCTGAGTCTTCAACCCGGTTCAATATTTCACGCACAGTAGCAGCAGCGTTAATGAACGGTAAAAAAAAAAAAAAAAAAAAAAAAAAAAAAAACACACAATAGAAGAAGAATCTCCTCTCTGCTGCTGCGTGCGTGACCGCGCTGCTCCGGTGTGAATACCATCTGCTGAGCGTGCGTTCATAAACCCGCAGACATGCGGCCGGTGTGAAAACACCTTTGAAGATTCTGCTCGCTCGCGGCAGGGGCGCCTGCAAGGGGTGGCCAGGGGTGGCCACGGCCACCCCTGGCTGACACCTGGCCACCCCAGTGGCCACCCCGGCCATCCCACCTGTCACTATAAACTGTGCTTGCATCTGTTTTGCATTTCATCCTTAAACCATCAGAAGGTGCTGGATAATTCCCCAGGAGGGAGAAGAGATGAGGAGCGCGCCTGCGTGTGTGTGCCCGCACGCGCGCGCCTGCGCACACACACGCAGGCGCGCGCGTGCGGGCACACAGCGAGCCTCTATGGAGAACTCATCAGCGGTCTCAGAGGCAACTCAAAAATATCCTAGTATTAAAGTAGGATAATTATCATCTAGAGCAGTTTTTATTGAAACCAGTAAATTCTAGATGTCGTCTTGCTCAGAACTGATTCTGGAGGAAACGCGCTCATGGTTTGAAAGCGCAGAGAGACAGACTGACAGTCCTCATGAAAAGAACACAGTTTATTGTTCTGAATATTAAAAAAAAACTATTTATATTGAGCAATACTCCAAAATAACTTAATAAATGTTTACAAAGCATGATCAGAAGTGTTTTGGATGAGTATGGATCAGGAGGAGCGGGTTTCTCCAGATTTGCTAAAGTCCCCGGTTCCTAACCCCACAAATTTTCGTTGTGGCTCTCTCATTGGAGCATGTTCTTTCATTGTTGGTATTATTATATCTTTCTCTAACCATCTCTCTTCATTGCTCTTCAAGCCGTGCCGGAGTTATCAATACCTATTTGCAATGGGCGCGCGCGCGCGCGAGCAGGCGCGCTGGAGCTGCGCTGAGCTCAATGGGGGGTGGGGGGGGGGTGGGGGTTCTGAGTGCGCAGCTGCAGCAAACATGAGACAAAGACAACGAAAGCGCCATGTAAAACAATAATAGTTGTAATGGTTTTGAAATGGATGAAGAGGAGATTCTGTAGAAGACATGTGGATCTAATGGTTTTTTTTTCTTTATAGTTTATAACTTTTCCCTACATCATAATTTTTCTCTTGAGTGAATAAATCGTAAATCTTATTTTCCTTTTGAGTTTGCCTTCTGGGGTCTTCACAGTGAATCATCTTCCTCCATCTGTCTTCATCATCCTCTCCTCTAACACCAGCCACCTTCATGTCTTCATTCTCTGCATCCAGAAACCTCCTCTTTGGTCTTCCTCTAGACCTCTTTCCTGCAGCTCTAGACTCAGCATCCTTCCACCAATATCTTCACTGTCTCTCCTCTGAACATGTCCAAACCATCTCAGTCTGACTTTATCTCCAAAACCTCTAACATGTGCTGTCCCTCTGATGTACTCATTCCTGATCCTATCCATCCTGGTCACTCCCAAAGAGAACCTCAGCATCTTCATCTCTGCTACCTCCAGCTCTGCTTCCTGTCTTTTCTTCACTGTTTCTAGTCCAACAACATGGCTGCTCTTACCACAGTCTTCTACATCTTTCCTTTCATTTGTGCTGAAACTCTTCTATCACACATCACACCTGACACTTTTCTCCACCCATTCCAACCTGCTTGCACTCTCCTCTTCACTTCTTTTCCACTCTCTCCATGACTCTGTACTGTTGACCCTAAATACTTAAACTCCTCCCCCTTCTTTATCTCTTCTCACTGTAACCTCACTCTTCCACTTGGGTTCCTCTCATTCACACACATGTACTCTGTCTTACTGCGGCTAACCTTCATTCCTCTCCTTTCCAGGGCAAACCTCCACCTCTCTAGCTCCTCCTCCACCTCTCTAGCTCCTCCTCCACCTCTCTAGCTCCTCCTCCACCTGTTCTCTGCTCTCACTACAAATCACAATATCATCTGCAAACGTCATAGTCCATGGTGATCCTGTCTAAATGGAAAATAAACCAACATTTTTGTCCAACTCAAAATCTTAACTGTATTTTTGTTCGTCTATGCACATTAGAAGCATGAAATAAAGACAATTCATCAAAGTATATCAGCAGATACTTAAAGTACTGATAGTTTTCTACAGGTTGTTTAACTACGTAAAGTAGAATGACTTTGGAAAAAAAAGGTCATGTGTTTAGTGTGCCACCCCAAGATTTAAAGTGGCCCCCCAGCGGCCACCCCCAGGAAAAATTTCTGGAGGCGCCACTGGCTCGCGGGCATCACTCACGCACGCGGAAGTAGTCAGTCTCTCTCGCGAGGACTTTTTCTGATCGTGGAGGAGGAAAAAGCGCTCGCGAGGGTCTGATTTGTCCGTGGAATATTTGATGCATGCGCGGATTGTCGTGCGGCGTCAGGAACACGCTTTTTGACCAGCGGCAGGCTGTGTATCACGTGTTGTCACGTGGCGAAAGAGGAGCGGGGCCCGCGAATCCCGTTCAGTGAGAAAGCACTTCCAGCAGCTTCATGGCTCCTCCTCCGTCCAGCTGATTGGAGGAATGAATTAAATAGTGAGGAGGCTCAGACAGCTCGCTGATGTCCCGTCCTCCAGAGCCATTTATCTTACCGTGATTGGTTCGTTCAGCTCAGCACACAACAACTGTCATTCATATCAGCCTTGCGGGCCGCACTAACAGTAATCTTTCATATGAAGACGAGGGCCGCAAATTATCATCCCGCGGGCCGCAGATTGCCCGCGGGCCGCGAGTTTGAGACCCCTGTTCTAGTAGGAGTGTGTATTGGGAAGAGTCTGGCGATGCGATACATATCCCGATACATGTCTCATGATATATGTATCGTGATATATCCCAAGAATGTACCAGAACAATTTTTCACTTTTTTTAAGAGTATGACCTAAATTTAATCTGCCTGAATTTTAATGTCTTTCATTGTAATTAAATGTAAAATTAATTTTATCTAAAGATCACAGCGACTATTTCTCATATACAAGTTGCTTTTACTCAGAAAGTTATGCTGCTTTTCTTTTGGTAAATTACAAAATATTTGTGTTTTAAGGGAGCAGTCAGTATTGTCTGATTTCCACAACAGAGTATTTTTCTGTAAAAGAAATAACAGAATGAACGCGCCTTCACGAGTAAGCTTCTAAAAGTGTGATTGCAAGATTGCTAAATCTAGCATTTAAACAGTTCACTAAACTAAAGAGGTGCTTTAAAAGTGAAGGGGGAAAAAGTCAATTCTTTCCAGAAACATTTCAGAGGGATGACAGGATGAATCTCACTAACATGCTTTATTAACATGACAGTCAGCACTGCAGCTCAAGTTTTCTCAAAAGCAAATGTGCATTTCACTGCTAATAGCTACAACATTGTCCTTTTTTTCAGAGCGTTGTACACATCACTCTGATCCATCAGGTCTCAGAACTAGAATCTATTGCTGTGAAGTTCAGCAGAACTTCTGCTCGCTTTGTCGACAGCATTTTGATGGAAGCTCCGCGTATGACCCGCTGCAGCTCCACAGCTTCACTTGTTCTCATCTGAGCCCCTAAGAAGCTCTGCAATCCACGATTTTATATGATACTGGCAGCAACCTGGTACAGAGTTTCGGTTTAGTACCCATTCCAAGTCGAAACTAAGTAGTATATGTCTCATTACGACCAAAACTGCGAGGCTTTAAAAGATCTTGTTGTGGTTTTGGCCGCGGTGAAGAGCAGCTCAAAGAGGCTCAGCTCTGCTGCCAACTAGCGGTCGGAGGTGGAAGTGGAAAACAAAAGCAAGAGTGACAGACGCTCATAAGTAATTAAACAAATATCGTCATGGGCAACATTTTAAATGGAAGTATCGCAAAACGAAATATCGCGATATATCGCCGAATCGATTTTTTCATAGACCCCTACTTTCCAGGGATCTGCCGTAGCCACTCCTCCAGTTTGGAGGTTACAGCCCCAAGTGCTCCGATTACCATGGACCACTCTGTCATTTTCACCTTCCAAGCTTTCTCCAGTTCCTCTCTGAGTCCCTGGTATTTCTCCAATTTCTTATGTTCCTTTTTCTTGATGTTACCATCACTTGGTACGGCTTTCCTCTGTTCTTTATTCACCACTACAACGTCTGATTGGTTCTCCATTACCATCCTGTCTGTCTGTATCTGGAAGTCCCACAGGATCTTTGTTCTCTCATTCTCTACCACTTTCTGAGGTGTTTCCCATTTTGATTTTGGGGTTTCCACTCCATCCTTCTGTACAAATGTTTCTGTATTTTATTTCAGCCACTTGGTTGTGGCGTTCCATGTATGCTTTCCCAGCCAGCATCTTTCACCCTGCAGTTATGTGCTGGATTGTTTCTGGTGCCTCTTTGCACAGCCTACACCTTGGGTCTTGTTTGGTGTGGTAGATCTGAGACATTCACTGAGCACTCTGTCAGTTGGGGCCTTCAGCTTGACGTATTCATGCATCTTGGATGGTTCGTCCTGGATAGTGGCATGTACTGTTGTGTATATATATTCATAGATGTATATATTCATAGTCATAACTTCAAAGCTCATACTAATTTAATTAAATTAAAGAATGATCTAGATGAATAAAGAAAATACTGTTTGTTTGTTTTTTACCTGATGATAATTCAAAGGTCAAATTAGATAAAGGCTGGTTGTCATTGGGATCATGAGAGTCGGGATTTGATGTATGCCTCCCTGCAAAAAACAAACAGGAAATAGAAGATCGATTTTGGAGCAAGCAGTGAAAAACCATCACCGCAGGGAGGCCTAAGCAGTTCTCTACAGACCAGTTTATGTTTTGAATCCTAAGGTTTAAGAGATATTACATGATGAAAAATTAATTTCTTTAGCTGTTGCACTTGAAACACTTGTTTTTAGCAGTCCATTTTCCCACTAACGTCTTTCTGTGCCTATCTTTTTTTTAGACTTTGAACATATTTTTTCTATTATTAAAGTTCGTCTGTATGTTATACCTAGAGGTATTATTATTTGTAAAGAAACATAATTCCAGTAGTGGTTATTTGTGATTTATAGCTACACTTTGTTTAAATTGAAAGTCTTATTCTTAGTTAAGGTAATTCATTTTTTATTCTATTTTTATGCGATTTTTGATTTCCAAACCTTCAAAAATTGCTAACTAAAGCAAATATTTTTTTTAATATTTGAACAGTTGAGTTTGTTCTGGAATTTAATTACCTAAAACAACCTTCAAGCTGTGCATTTATATTTAACAGTGTTCACTGTCTATGAACCCATGTAAAAAAAATAATTTGTTTAATTAATTAATTAAACTTTGTAAATGGGCAATCTTTGCAGCAAGAGTTGACTTTTAACTTTAAAATCTTACTTGTGTATTGTAGCAACAGCAAAAGTATATAAAAAAAACAGTATTAACCTTAGTTATTGCAAAAACAGTTTTTGAAATGCTAATCAACTCATAAAGTATTACAAGCTCCTAAAATAAATCTGTCAAAGTTCAAATTCTTTTTTTTCCACATGCAAACATGATTCAAATGTCATCTTACCTGTAAGGACAAACAGAAATAACAAGGCTTGAATCATCACGGTTGCAGAAGATCAACACTCATCTCTGACCCTTCTGTTCTGAGTGGGAGCTTCACGATTATCTATATGAGACCACATTGCCCTGCCTCTGTTGGAGGGAGGAGGGAGAGGAATGAACCACAGAGGATCTTTCTGGAAGAAGATTTAGATTACAAGCCTGACCACTATTAAAAAGAGGCCAAAATGATCTGGCGGTCATTAGGTCCGCAAGTTCTTAAGACCAGTTGTAGACAGTAAGCAAAGGCAGAAGACACACATCAGACACAGAAATTAAAGTATCAATAATATTTAGATCACAAACATAACTAATCACAGATTCTTCACGTTGTCACACTTAAAAAGAAGAGACGTCAGATGCACTTTACCTGTGAAAGACACAGTGTGAATGAAAAATACAGGAAATCACTTTGTACAGTTTTTAAAGGACCATATGTATAACTGTCCAGAAAAAAACAATTTTGTCAAAATCAAGAATAGTATAAGTAGAAGTCAATATGGATTTAGAGATCAATATCAAAGGTTATCACTACTGCTATGGACAAAATCACAATAACCATTAACAGCTATGTGAAATGAAAATTTTTGTTGACATAAAAAAAATCATTTAAAATACTCAACAAAGGAATTTTTCTTGAAATTTGACATATATATGAAATAAGAGGAGTAGAAAAGCTGCTTAACAAGAAGAATATAATTTGCCAAATTGGGAAGGTTTACTTTAATTTGTGGTGTAGTCAATTTGTTGAGCAATTCTAAGTATGTTAACTTTAAAAAAAACAGAAAAAAAGAACTAATATATCTATGGCATCAAAGGTGTTGGAACTGATGTTGTTTACAGTGGATATACATTGAGGTTTTAAATGAGTTTAATATAAAAACATTTTAGCGTATTACATTTTAACTTAAACAAAACAAAACAAGAATAATGTATTTTTGTAATTTAACATCCACAAAAATTTTTTAGAAAAATCCATAATTTCTCAGTTGTCATGATTACAGAGCGAGGAGTAGCAGACCCAAATGCTGTTAACCCGGAAGGATCACAGAAGGCAGAATGGAGGATGGTAAGGTCTTTACTGTCCGGTGGGTATCTGGTGAATTGAAGCTCACTCGTCCTCCGCCTCCATCCTTGCAGCCAGCATACAGTCTCAGGGTGCTGGATTTGGGATGGAACCCTCCATGTGTAGTGAGGAGCTTTTGTGTCATAACATCCGTGGTCTGTAGCTCTTCCTTTGGCGAGCTTATTGTTTCTGCAGGAAATCTGCTAACTGGTTCTGTGTTACTGTACTGGTCTTGTTTTTGCCATGAAGATGTCGTGTAACAAAAGTTCTGTCTTTTAAAACATGATAAAAGGTTATGAAGGGTCACATGTTTCACACAGGGGGTTGACCTGCTGGGGCCAGAGGGGCTGCAAAGATGGTTGCAGAAGAACCAGTCATCATGTGAAGGTGACATGTCGAAATTAACCAGAGTCCAAAATGGACAAAGAGAGGGTTCTGAACTGGTTACCAGGAGTTTAATGACTTGACATCCAAGTGGGAAATAGCGGTTTTAGGCAACCCTTTCGTTGGAAAAGGGACTCTGTTATCCTGAGGTGGTGTGCTTCAAATTAAAGTTGGCTAACCAAAGGTCAACACAGGTCATCACAGCTGTTTCCAAGGGTCGAACGCTATAGTAGTATTCAAGATTATGATAAAATATTACTCCACAATAACAAAAGTTCACCTCAGATCTTTGAAATGACAAAGCAAAATTATACAAACAAATTATTCAAATATCATACAATATAATTTCATGGATTCTTATTCTCATTCTCTCTCTCACTGCAGAATAGTATCTGATGAAAATAACAGACGTCAGATATTAAGTGGGACAAATTCCAGAATGGTTGACTGATAAATTCATTTTCATTCATACAGTTGACCTGCAATCAATTTTTACAATAAATGTCTTAATTTCAGTTGTAAAGCAACAGTACAAAACCATATAAACTGTTTAAAGAAGGCTCTATAATCAGTTTAGTGAGTCCAACTTTATTTGAGCAAGACAGATACAGAAAAACAACACAATTATCTGCAAGATGCATTTGATAAAGTGAATAAACCTTTAGTGATATCAATCAAATGTCACATCCAATCAGGCGACACATGCAAATATAATGAAGGTTGTGCAGAGCTGTTTTTTTTAAAGCATCCTTTGAACAGAGGGTGAAACAGAGACACAAAAGCCAATTGACGAAGTTTAGTTTGGGGGTGCAGCATCTCTAATAAACGTGCCAGAAAACAGAAAATGTTGATAAAGTTGGGGCACTTTTGGGCTAATTGGCAAGCTTGTTCCATCTATGTGCATCATGTTAGCTAAGAGCGGCTTCCTTTTTTTTCGGTTCTGACCCAAATTTCACCAATCTAACTGATTTCTGCAAATTTCACAACTCAATTTTACTCATATTTTAGATCCATGCTGTTGAAGAATGTATAAAACAAACAGTGATTTAAGCAGACAAAATTACTCAGATTTGGAGACTTAAGTCTCGCATGCAGGGAATGGAGATTTGAATCAAGACTCAACCTCAGGGTTATAACATTTAACAAGAAATTTGTGAACAACTCTCATTTCTTATGTATTTTATTTCCATGCACTATCAGATCTAACATAGAAATTTTTCATTTGTAAGAATGCAGAAACACAAACTGCTACTGCGTCACACCAGGTCAGCAAATACTGCAATGACAATTTGTGCAAAAACAAGCAATTTACTATTTGGCAATTTACAGATCTCCATACAGAGATATTTGCTTTTCTTCAAGCATTTTAGACTTGAGTCACTGTTAGGCCCATATAGCTTCACTTTTTCTTGTACTTGCTTTTTGGTATGATGGTCAAAAATATAATGCATATAATATAATATTAATTTATTGAGTATCTTAGTGGTTTCAGTATAGAGTATTAGTCCTTTTATTCATTCTGTACAAACATACTCAATGTTTTTGTTCAAGAAAACTGAAATACTTCATATTATAGTATTCAGCAAACAGATTCAGAATTTTTAGGATCTTTAGTGACCACATTCAGCTGAACGCATTTACACTTGCCTTATCACTGGTAATTCATCTAGTTCTGTATTGGTACACATGCAATATATCCCATTGAGGTGTGACCCTCGTGTTCCCTTCTTTTTTTAAATTATTCATTATCATTAATATTCCACACAGTAAAAAGGACAGCCAAAAACAGGAAAACAGCTGTAAAGTAAAACAAAATGAAAATTTTGTTGATTTTTTCAGCCACTTTAGTCCAGTTGCCAGGCTTCTCATCATCTGTCCTGCTGCTAAGCAGAGTTATGGATTTCCTCATCTCACCAAGTTCCTCATAGACTTTTTCCATGACAAGAGACACCTCAGTGTGGGGACCGCTGCTACCCTGCAAACATGGTTGAACAGTCAAATCCAACATCATCTTCAAATTTTTACTTTTAAAATATGACAAAGTTCTAACCTCTTCAGGAAAAGACTGATCTTCTTTGACAGTGTCTTCAGCTGATCCAGAGGGAATCAATTTCCTAATTCCTAAAATGATTGTCTTTATTAAAGACTAGATACCATTGTGTCAGCCAAACAAGTAGATATGTCTAACTGGAAAGCATAAGTTTAAATCTAAGAGACTGAAACAGAACAATATATAATCTCACTTGTACAACAGCACAGGAGTGGACTTTGTTTATCCTCTGGATTCTCATTCAGTTTCTGGTTTTCTTCTTTCTTGTCTGTAGATTTATGGTCTTTGTCTATCAAATACATCACTAAAATGGTTTCCAGGAGGCTTAGCAGCATCAGACTAAAGATCCCAATGCAGTAGATCGCTGAAAGGACATTAAGAACATTAATGGTCTGCACATCATTTTGTGAAAGAACAAAGACTTGAAGCAACATCGTCTTTACCTATAAGAGGAATTTTGTCTGAAGACGGGGGCAGAATATCATTGAGAATAAGCTGCATCACAGTTACAGCGAGTAGGACAGTGACCTTGAAGCCAACCTTCTCACCCCCAGTGTCTGACAGGAGGAAGGAGGCAAAGTCTAGTCCCAAGAAGAAGAGAATGGGCAGCAGGAAGTTTACAATGTAAAGGACTGATCGTCTCTTCATAGTGATCTGTAGAAGGACAAGCTGAAAAGTTAAGAGGTATTTTTGCTTTGTGAAAAAAAAATACTAGCAAATGTAAAGTACTGGTGAATAAAAACTGCTTTTGGTTTTAATTAAAATATATATCATGTTGGCAACCAATTACCCTTAAAACTAGCAGCAGCTTTGAAATTTTAGAAAAAAGTTGTTATCAAGCTTCTGACTGTTATTTATTCATATTCTCACAAATGACAGCTAAAAGCTTTACACAAGAATGAAATGGAACTTGCACTTGTTTGAATCCAGAAATACTTACAGTATAAACTACCACCGTCTGGTTGAAGCCAAAATGATTGATTGTTTTTTTGCGTTCTGACATGTTGATAAAAATCCACTCATACTGGGTCTTGATTGTTTGGCGAGACTTCTTTGTAAGATCTACGTTTTTGGTAAATTCCACCAACATTAGTTCATCATCTAAGAAAATGCAAAAAAAAAAAAAAACAATTGTAAGATTTTTTTATGCCTTAGTCACATATGCTTTCGATTATAATGGATCCACTTGCAGTAAGATAGATCCATATTTGTCTTCTGTTTCCTTGTCTGAGCTGGCATCTTGCTCAAAACGTACGACTGGATAGCTCCAATGCTGATCGTTATTTTTTGTCGCACTCGTTATGTTAGCTTGGGATTGTGAGAGGGCTGTAAATTAGTTGGAAAAAGTGTGAACAAAGAGATGATGGGAAATGAAGGCCAGCTCACTCCCCACCAACAATCCGGCCCAAACTCAAAGGCAAATTTCTGAACTGCTGCCGCTTTGCAGAACCTATGTCATTGAAAACGATACAGGTTTTTAGATTTTGCCTAAAAACTGTATAATTATTAAAAAAAAAACACTGCAAACTATCTTTAAAAAGATCAAAATATCTAGTCCTAAATCTCACTAATCCATCAGACTGATGAAGCCACTTGGATGATTGGGGAAACATTTCGAAAAAGATTTTAAGTCCAGATGCTGTGACTCAACTTCAAGATATTATAAAGTTGTTCTCAAAACTCTTGACTCTTACCAGAATGCATGACAGATTTGAAGGAGATGTTGCAGCTCTGAATGTCAAATGGAAATTTGTAAACTTCCATCTTGCAGGTGCTGACCACCACTTGGTCATTCCTGAATTCAACCGCGCCATAAAAACTGATTTTGAGATGAGAACTCGGTGTGGCTTTATCCTGCTCCGTCCTATGCAACACAGCAAATGCACAGTGTTACATTCATTTTGTTTCTATAAAATATTGTGTTTTTGAGTTCACTTTTGTTACAGGTTTATAAAATCCACCTTATTCCTAGCTCCCATGAGCCTTTGCGTGAATTATGGGTGATACTTCCTGTAGACGCCGGAACTAGCATTCATTTACATTGTAGCTGTAGAGCCAACCCGAGCCGACATCGCAATTCCTCTTGTTTTTTGGATATCTAACTACATATAAAAATGGGAACACCAGCTGTCATGTCTTAAAAGAGGCGACGTAACAATTCTGGTGCCTGCTAAAAATGAGGGATGGGAGGATGATCTTAAAAAATGGCCAAACATAACATATAGTAGCATTTTTAGCTTCTTTCTCAATTCAGTTGCGGCAGATGGTGAAGCTATGAACAATCTTAAAAGCTCTGAGGCATATAATTTTCAATTCAGGATGCAGTCAGACAGGGAAAGGCAGGGTCATCATGCACTGATGTCCAGAGAAAGTGGAATGCAGGCGCAAAAAAGAAAAAAGAATGTTGAGCTGAAAAGGAACGCAGATACGGTTTAAGCGCCACAAAGTTGACCACATCCATTCATGGTCAGCATCATCAGATCCCCCAAGTGTATAATCAGCAACAGAGTGTGTTTCAAGGCTTTTCAAGGCTCACAAAGAATTCAAACATTATGTTAGTTCTTCTGTTATGGCTCCACTTTATCAGCTACACACTAATGGTCCCCTTCAGCAGTGCTATTATGGACCCAATCCAAATTTTTCCCCTTCTCTTCATTTAGCTCTCCAAGTTATGAAAAATAGTGTCTCATATTTGAGACGTCACTTTTGTTTAGTAACGTCACCAATAATCACCAGTCGCTAGCGATAGCGCAGAGCTTCCAGCGCTCAAGTATACATATCAACAGCGGTTTTATAACTTTCAAAAGGTCATGCTGCAGCAAAAAGTCATTACTTACATTTAAATGTAAACATTTGCAGGTCAGAGGGCACCTACGTAAAGCACTTCTCAGCGAGACGCGTTTAGCCTCGCGGGGGAGAACTTTGTATCACTCTGCTTGGAGGGTCAGATTTAAGAGAACATTTTTGGACACCACTTGTACTAAAAATGCCTGTTCAAATTGAGGTTCAGAGAGAAGGGAAGCATTCGGATCGGGCCATGCATTTATGAAAAACAAACTATTGACTATAAACTTCCCTTTGAAACTAGTCAAATCAATCTTAATAACTATTTTAGTTAAAGAAAAAGACCTGAAATCACTTCCTTCTATATTGTTGAGATTGCAATAATATGTTGCATTCAAACTTACATCTCTTCAATTGCCGCAGATCTGGCATCCATAAATATTTTGTGGGTATTAAAATATGCCTCTGTCCACAAAACTGACTTGGAATCCAGCCAATGTGCTCATTGTACCATCTCTACAGAGAAAACAAGACATTAACATGAGCGTCACAGATGAAGCAAAGAAGATAAAATGAAGGAAAATTCCTATATTAACAATCAAAATATGTTTTGAAAGAGGGTCTGTATTTCTGAGTGAAAACTCACCATATTAACCAAAACGTAAGAAATGAACATCTGGTCAGCCTCTCTCTATGAGCAAAGAATATTTCTTATCAGAAAAATAACACTCAGTCAGAAATAATAATTCAGTTAAATTGTTTTGTGTATGCAACTTTATCAATTTTGATCATTTCAACTATCCTTTCTTAGCAGTGTTAAGTCTCAGATTTAACTAAAATTCATTTGTTTGATAATGAGGCCGTTTACAATCTCCATTTTTTTAAATCATCTTCCTCTATTGAGTTGTGCGTTTTTTCTGCCTGTCTTAGTACTATGAGATTAAGCTCTAAGTTGTTTTGTTTTTCTGTGCTCTGGAGCAAACTCACTTCCCCCCCCAAACAACTCAGCATAAAGCATTATGTGGTAAACCAAGCGTAAGTGTTGGAAGAGGTCAACTAAAAAGAAAAACTAAAAAGCAGCAGCTTTCTCACTCAAGTGTTGTGTGAAGAAATACTTTTTGTTGAGGTCCTGATTTCATTACAGAACTATATCAATGTAACAGAGTTATAAGTTTTTCCTTTGTATTAAAAAACAATTGCATTCTTGCCTTTCTACATAGTTTAGATTTTTTGTATTCGTTTAAAAAAATCTGAAATTACCAGCATCACAATTTAGCAAAATTTGTTATATTGCTATTTGTTATTGTCGAAATAAGAGAGTTAATGTATGTGTAAAACTATGGATAAAAAGTTTTGGGTTTTTTTGTCAGTTTTTGACTAAAATGAAAAATGCCCTGGCCCAACAAGTTCTCCACCAAGATTACTCCTTTTGGATTTGCATTTACTGTTAATGTTTATGTCTTGGATAGCACAGAGACGGCAACCGGGTCAATAAAGGTTAGCACTTTGTGCTTCTACACCATCACTTAGCTACAGCAACACCTTAGAAAAGATGCTCCCTGAGGGACCCACGAATTATCTACACGATGATCAATAAAGAAAACAAGTTTTTATTGTTGCAAGGCCTGTGAAAACTTGAAAAGAGTTCACAAGGTGGAAGCTAAGTGAGTATGCTAATGCTAAACTCTGATCCTGGTGACACCGAAAAGGAGCAGAAACCTATGGAGGCGTATTATATAATGATTTATTGCTTCCATTAAAAAAAAGTAAATAAAAGTGTGTTCTTTGTAATTTTTTTCATGTATTTTTTCACTCACTTTTTTGTTTTTTCTCTATAACCTTTTTTTTTTTTTTTTTTCTTACTACAACAGTTGTAGTCCTAAACCAAGAGGGTAAGGACACATTGAACTTCATTGTAACATTTGACATGAGAGCATGCACTGTATTTACTTCATTAAAGCTTTTTAAAAAGATTTAAGCAACTTGAAATAATCAAACATGTTTGTTCACTTTAAAATCAATGATATTAAAGATTTCTGTAAAGTTTCTTTTAACAATAATGGATACTTGTGATATTTTTGAGATTATTTACAATGAATTACAGAGAAATTGCTATTGTCTTTCTAGATTGTTTTTATTTAAATTGACGGTCACTGCCTGGTGCTAGTTTAACCCTTTAACCCCGGAGCTCCAGTGTTTATGTTCTTTGATTTACTCTAATTTTTAATTGTTAAAAAATTACAAGCTGCTTGTCTCCTTCAGAATCAGCTTCAATTATGTTGATCGTGTTAACGGTTGAAGAGTTACAGTATGTTAAAGTTTGTAGTGTTAAAGCGTCACTGTCGATGCCTCAGGTGTTAAAGAGTTAACTGACTCTCTACCTGATAAATCATGTTGTATCCACAAACCAACTGCTGGAGACTAAATAGAGAGGGAGACCTCAAAAGAAGAGATTAACCAGTATTTCAGTGAAACTAATAGCAACAGTAGGAGAGAGGAGAATCGTATCACTGGTTCTGTTTACATTCTTTGTTTATTCTGACAGAATTTCTTTGGAATTTCCAAATATAAATAGCTTTAAAAACTTACCACATCCAGAATGGCATAAATCCTCATGCTGATACAAACGAACGTCTTCCTTCGATAGTTCTTGACAGGTCGGCTTAAAACATATTTGTCACTGTCTTTCTTGAAATCCAACTTCTCTAAGATAGACTGATAACTGCATTCATATGGATCTTCAGTTTCTGAAACAAGAAGAAGACACGTTCTGAGTCAACTTCAAAAACTTCATACCTCTTGCCTGTTACATTTTTATAAATTTGTTCTTACCAGGTGAATGGGTGGTCACGGGTCTATTGGAATAATCTAATTCAGTTGTATTAAAGTCATTTGTTGGAAAAACAACACAAAGAGATGTTTCATCAAGAAGACCAAAGACGAAAACAGTGAAAACTTTACATAACTATTTATTTTATTGTTTAATGCTGCAAAATAGCTCACTAACTACAACTTTAAATGTGATTTTCTGTATTTAACTGGCCCTTCAGAAATGTAAGCACTAAAAAAAGAAAACTCTATATGCTGAAATTTCCTGAATAAACATTTGGGGCCAAGACAACGTTTATGGTTAGAAAGCATACCTAAGCAAAAATAAAATAGCCCATATCTTTGGTGTGTGATCATAGAATTATCAAGATAAATTAAGGAAATAATGCGTTTTTTTTACCTGATGAATTAAAAATTCCTGTAAAAGTTCCATTAGATACAAGCTGGTTATCTTCAGGATCACAAAAGTCTGGATTTGATGTACTTCCCTCTATAATAGAAGGGGAAAAAATAGATCATTTAGTTTTCAGTCGGGCGGACACGACACAGAGAAACCTTAGCAGCTCAAACTAATCAATTTAAGTTTGGATTTCAAAACTTCATCATGATGAAAGTCATACGGATGACCAAATCCTTTGACCGAACTCCACGGATCAAAGGTTTTTATGCCAATAGTTCAAAACTTTGCTAGATCAGATCAGATTCAGTCAGATCTGCTCAGATGGGGATTTCCAGATCTGCTTCATCCAGAAGATCAGAGACAAGAACCCACAAAAAGGCAAAGCTTTCCTCACAATGAGAAAAGCATCTGTTTCAGATAACTGAGCTAAAGGATGACAAACGCTTTCATCTACTATTGCTAGAATACATATAAAGCACATTTCTTCTGCTGCACAACAGTGCCTAGTTGTTTGTGAAGAAAAAAGATGAAGACAGACAGTCACGATGATAGAAAATGCCATCTTTTACTTTTTTAATTTTTATTTTAAGTAAATCTGCTGCAACAGAATGATAATTTAATATTTTATTTTGAAAGGAACTTATTAAATTAATAAATTAGGCAAAATTTGTTATATAAAAAACTAACATTTTTGAAATTCAACTATAGAAAGTGCTTAAAACTACATTTAAAAAACGAATGGCATCATGGTCACAAAAACATAATAAATTATTTTCTGTAAATAAAATGGAATGTTGTGGCTTTCACTGGGTTTTGGTTTGTAAGAAACTGGACCAAATGGATGTTTTATTGCGTTAAAGGTTGCAGACCCCTGCTCTAGAATGATAACTCTTTTTTTCACTAAGCATTTTATCATATTTTGTTAAAACATTTTTAAAAAGAGAATGTAGTGTCTGTAAGAGCATGACAAGAACAAACATTGTGGAGCTTTGCGTTGGCGTAATTCAGCAGAAAACTCACAATTTTTAAGATACTTATTGTTTTATAATCCCTTTAATTATACTCTATTTCTCTATAAATACCTTAATGTCTGGTTCAGAGATGTTACTATGTAGTAAACCGATGGACACATTTGATTATTTTATCATTGCAGGTCAGAGTCAGTGGAAATAGAAGTGGACCGTATGAGATCTGCTGCTCTGGATCAGCAGGGTTCAGATGTTTGTTTCTACTTGGGTAAAACTTCTTGCCTATAACTGTGCGTGTGTGAATGTATGAGTGTCCATGGTACACAGTGTTTAAGTTCAGTTGTATCTTTTTTTTCCACAGGTATATTTTTTTTACCTTGAAAAGTCTACAACGAATCCTAAGACAAGACCAGATCCCAGGAACTTTTAAATCAGAGTTCTGGGTTTTATGTTTTGAGTATCCTCTACAGCTGATTTGTTTTTCTTTTAGTTGTTTTTGTACGTGTTTGCATTATTTATTTTCGTATGTTGACAATAATCTAATCATTTCATCTCTAATACAAATTTTTTTATTAAAACAGACCATTTTTATCAAAGAAAATGAACCAATGTCACAAGAGAAGCTAGAAAGGTTCAGTATCAGCAGCAAAATGATTAATTCAGTGCATCTTTTCCATTGGGAAGAACCCCAATCAGTAAAAAGAGAGGGATGTTGTCATCATCTTTTGTTAAGAATGACTTTTTCTGTCTACTAAAAATTACTCAAAACGTTCTTAAGAAGAATCCAAGGACCAGGTCTCATCGATTACAGTCGTTTATTACAATTTTCTGCAGAAAAGGAGACGGTCTCACAGACAGCACCGAACCGAGTCAAATCTGCTAGAGGTCTCAGTCAGCCCCTCCCCTGCTGACGTTTTTATAGTTCTTCCTGTGTCAGAGGTGGGACTTCCTGTCTGATGTCACAACCTGCCTGTCGTTGCTAGGCAACGACAGTAAGGGGTCCGGTCGGTGCCAGGAACGACTTTACACCAGAGATACAAAAACATTCCAGTGGAGTGACTCTCTGGGGGGAGGAGCGGCTTCAAGACACACACATAATGCTGCTTAATATTTTTAACATCTTTTTTCTCCTTCAAACATTTTTGTTTAGAATACTTTTCTGTTCCTTTAATGGACTTGCATCTGTTCAGGGTGTACGCCGTCTTCAGTCATGAACCATGCCACTTTGTGGAACCAGACCAATCGGGTTTAGAAGATGGATAAATTATTAAAGAAATGGCATTGCAATTAGTAATTTTCTAAACTCAATGAAGTAAAAAAACATCTTATGTAGCTGCATTTTGTCTCAAGCATGGTTGTTTTTAGCAAAATATGGAACAGCCTAAAAATGTGCTACTTTTTTTTCTAATTTTTTGCAACTATAATTTCTAGTAACAGGGGTTTACATTCTAATATGTAATTTGCAGAACTAAACAAAACTGAATATTTAAAGGTCTTTTTTAAACCTAAATTAATTGGAAAAGTAAGACAATTTGGGAATAAAGCCTTCACTGACAACACCAAAATCAAAGCAAGATTATATAAAAAATATAATTCTATTCAACCTGATCCACTCAAATAAAATTTATAACATTTTAACATTTAAAAGGAAGTTAGTTCAAAAGTGTATTTTAAAAGATACCGCAGCTTACCGGTCAGGAGAATCACAAAGACAGATAGTGCAAGCATCATGACTGAGAAGATCCGTCTCTACTGTTTCCTTTTGCATGAATGCCTATTTGATCTGCTGACATCCCTTATTATTAATGGCTCATAAGTCCATTTTACTTTCAGATCGAAGCTGCTCATCTGCAACTCTCTCTCTCTGGTTGGTTATAATAACAGCACACATTTATTTCACTAAGCTCGAACAGGAAACCAAGCATGTATTAAAGACCATCCGCTTATGAGTGAAATGCTTAAAGATGTGTTTTTGATTCTTGATTGTGATTTAGTTTAATGTCGGCTGATAAACTTTACAGAGTTTGACTGTTTCAGGAGCTCTTAAACAATAATTAATAATTATGACTAATAAAAAAAAAAAAAGAAAAAAGAAAAACAGTTGGGAGTAAAAAATAAATACAACTGACCTCCTTTAAAAAAGAAAATCACTGTAGTTTTAAAAATTAAGTTTTAAGGATTGTATTCATTTATCTTTTTTTTTGTTGTAAACCCAGATTCACATTTATTGCACTTCACCATTCTCTGTGCTGGTCATACCAGAGGACTTCCTGCATGTAACTGGCATTGTTCACCCTAGCCACACAACAGGAAATAAATAATCTCGTTCGCCTGATCCAGTCTTGACAAGACTCAATTGAATTGTATCACAACCCATATGTCTGAGGCCTGCAACAGATTTTGTCAAGTATATGGTCGTCCCTTGTAAACCTTTCAATGACAAGTAAATAAAAAAATAGAATAAAATAAAATATTCAATTGGGTCAAGGAATAGAGAACACGGTGTAAAAAAACTAATATAAATAAGGGGTTAGAGTTGAACTACTGTCTGATGGGTTAAGGTTTGTGAACACTGACATTGTCCCAGACAGCAAAAAAATATTATCTGTCCTTTTCTTGTTGAATTTCTATATGAATAATGCCAATTACAGAAACAACTTGAACCTGCTGAGTTCAAGGTTGACTTTTTGACCTGGTTCCCTCATGGTCATTCCATAAACCAACATATGGTCAATAACTGTGACCTGGATCTCATCAGAAACCCTGTTCTTCATTCAGGTCCAGGTCTTGGTGTGGGTCTGGGTCTTGCTCTGCTATTCATCTTTACTGTAAACAGCTGCACAGTTGTACCAGAACTGCCTTTATATTCACTTAGTGTTTTAGCAACTGTTATAATCGACGTAGTCATGACTAATCGCCTAATCGTAGCACTCCTAGTCTATACACAGATTCTCTCTAGCTGAGGGCACATTGCCTTTAGAATTCTCTGACGCTCATTATCTCCAGATAGAGAAAATGTAGTTTAATGTCCACGGACTGAAAAACTCAGTCCTGGTTGCTTGGATATTTTGCCCCCTTTTTCCCTAAATCCCCTGCCCTCCCCGGTCCACCGCCAGAAGCTGGTGGCGTCCATAAAGGCAGAACCTGCACCCCATCTCAC
Source organism: Oryzias javanicus (assembly GCA_003999625.1). Taxonomy (NCBI): domain Eukaryota; kingdom Metazoa; phylum Chordata; class Actinopteri; order Beloniformes; family Adrianichthyidae; genus Oryzias; species Oryzias javanicus. The sequence continues at coordinate 16,330,462 of CM012455.1, read as the reverse complement.
ACTATCAGTACCTTGTTTGTTATTATACTTTTTCTTCTTTATTATACTTTTTCTGTACCAATTGTGTTCTATTTATTTTCTCCATACACTGTATTTGCATTTTACAGTGTAAGTTACAGTCTCCTCTAAATAGAATCCCATCTTTTACCTATTTGGCCGTCTTTGCCATAGCAATTTTGTTGTACTTGTTGGTATTGCAATCACAAAAAGGTTCAATTCCAATCCAGTCCAGTCTTTTATGTTAAATCACTTTAAAAGACACAATAAAGTTATTTTTGAAATATACATACAGCTACAATTGGCATACGTTGACAAAATTGTTGGACCCTTCACTTAACGATAGACACATTTACAACGGTCAAAGACTTGAAAATGACAGAAGTAAACATTTTGTTGCATATATATATTTTAGGCACTAACTGCAATCAGTCAGCTCTTATAAGTGTTGATGAAACTCTTGCACCTGTCGACCGGTATTTCGGCCTACTCCTCATGAGCCACCTGCTCCAGTTAGCTCAGATTTGAGGAGTGTTTTATCCAGACCAGGTTCACATAAGACCTCTTTAAAGCAGTCCAATGTGTTTGCCTTATCTGTATTGTGGTCGATTGTTCTGTTTTGCTGGACAATCAACCAAAGCAACCCCAGAACAAAATAGAGTCTCTTCCATGTTTCACAGTAGGGACAGTGTTTTTTCTGTCCTTCATTTTTCTAACATGAAGCTGATTACTTTCCATGGGACATTTTCCCAGTAGCTTTGTAGCTTGTTAACAAGAAGCTTAGAAAATTCCAGTCTGACGTTTCTATGATTTGTTCTTAACAATCGTGTCTTCCATTAAATCTGCTTTGGCTCAAACAACAACAGATAGTATAATCTGACACTCCTGTTCCTTGAACTTGAAATTTATATGTAATCTCTCTAGACTCTTAATCACGTTTGCATGCAGCTCTGTGAATAAATAAAACTGTCCATTTTTTCAGGAAAGGTCGACATTCCATGTCAACCGTCTTTTTGACAACGATATTTTGGTAATTGGGGTGTCTCTCTCCTGATAGTTGTATAGCAGCTTCATAGTGGTGAGGCTGGCAGGGAACCAAACGGAATCTTATCCAGACGTGGCACGCACTTCCAGCTTTATTTCTTGATCTTTTGTCATGCCAGACTTGCTCTTCTGTTGGTTTCCCGGGTGGCGGAATTGCACATTCTGGTAATTTGTTTAAAGACCCATAACTTTTCACAGAAATGGGCTAGAAATTCACTTTTTTTTCCCAACATCCTTATTGTTTTTTCTCTTCATGATTGGGCTGGATTAAAGCATCTGGCGGGCCGGATACACCCCTCCTTTAGAGGTTTTTGTTCATGTTGTTTGTCTCTTTAACATTTCTCTTTAACTTTTTAACAATTGTCCTCCTTCAGCCATGAAGGTTGGTTACAGTCCCATATGTCTTAAATTTCAGAAAAAACATGTGTAACGGTTGTCGCAAGAACATCGAGCTGCTTGGAGAGGGTCTTTTAGCCTTCACCCTTGACATGGTTATGATTCTATAATCTCCAGAGACAACTCTTTCTCTTCCTCTGATCTGTGGTGAGTGTGGCGCTCACCATGTCACAAGATTGCACAGTGACTACTCAAAGAGTCAAAGATCTGTCTCCCCCTCTAGTCACCAGTGGGAGCCATCGCCGGTTTACTGAGTCACTACGTCCCCCAGCCGCCTCAACGCATTGTCCCCAGATGCCGTCCACTTGAAAACCATTGACAATCACTCATCTGAGGCTTAAGCAGCGCACTGAGCCTCGCCTCAGTGTGATATTGTTTGTGCCTGTCAGCCCATATTACCGAGTGTTTCTATCTTCTTGTAGCAGGTTGCAATGGGCTCCACCTGCTACACAGGTGATGGTAATTGAGGAGATTGCCAAAAGGGTGTGGTGGAGCCTATAAAAGGCAGTGGCAGTTGTCACTGCACTCAAAAGAGGGGACGCCACCCTGTGCTACAGGTTCCAGGCCCAGTCAGTGGGCACCTGAAACGGTGTGTGTGGGGACCTGTGCCACAAGGGTCCCCTCTCCACTGCATCAGAGGGGCATGTGATCCGTCAGGACACAGGCGGTATGTGTTTGGCCATTCACCCTGTGCTTCAATGTAATGGTGCTGCTCTGACATCCTGCCTGTCCTCCACAGGGTCTGACTGTGAGCCCCTGCTGTTTTGCCTGTCTTGCCTTTGTAGCCTTGTGTGGCTTTGGTCATTTTATCATGATTTTATAATTCCTTTTTATATTCTGGTTGTGGCCTGGGAGTGGACTGGCCTCTGCGTGGACCCAAGTGACTGTACCCCCTTCACTCCACCATTGGCCAGCTGCCTTGGTGTGGACAGCAGGATGCGTGGGGGGGTGACTACCTTGGCTCCTCACTGGACAAGGGACTGGCTGCCACTTCACTCCCTGGGACCTTGGGTGTGCTGTGCATCATTGCACCGCCTCAGACGGACCGCTGCAGTGTTCGGGAGCCTGCAGTGCTGAAAGTTTGCCCTGAGGCGAGGAGTCAGCAACCACCCAGGACTCGGAGGACAACCAGCATTTTAACTACTTTTATTCATGTGTGATTGTATATTTTATCTTTTTTTTATTATCTTTTTATCCATTTTAGAGGTGGAGTGGACCTACGTGTGCTGTGCTCCCTGGGTTGGATTCCCCTGTCCCTTCACGATTGTATGGCGTGGTGCACGTGTGTGGGGTGATTTTCTTATTTTGGGTATCCCTCCCCACCTGTTGACCCGGTCTGGTAGGTGCAGGAAGGCTGAGCATATTTTAATTGTAATAAATTATATATTTTAAAACTCCCAGAACTGCGTCCGTGCCCTGTGTGATCCTGCGCTCATAAATTTTAGTGTGTCCAACCCCCCCTTGGCGCCCCAACCGCTCGTGTTGCCACATTCTGTTTACCTAACCCTGATTTGACTCTGATTGCCTGCCCCCTGCCCTCAATCTACAGTTGAACTATGATTCCCAGCATCTGATCTCTGATACTCCCGCGCTCGTGTCTGACTTCTGCTGCACGACCCTGTCTTAGCTTCATGGACTTATTGTAGACTGGATTAACGGTTCCCAGTGGTCCCATTATTTTTAGTATTTTATAAAGTTAATATCATTTTTGTCCAGACATGTTTTATGAGTTTATTTTTGTAAATAATTCAGTTGAAGCCTGGGGTGGAAAAGGGAATTTAATCAATTAAATTACATAGAATCTTTATTATTCATTTTGTCAGATTCAAGATTTTTCTTTACATACTGAGTTTTCTCTCATAAAGAAGAGGTGGTTTGATCCATGTACGTATATAACAGGTATTCATTAAAACTTTGATTCATCATACTTGGAGCATCCAAAGAAGTTCAACTAATCCCATTAAAAATATTTTAATTTCATGTCAGGCAGAACTCTAAAAACAGCTCAATTAATAGAAAGCAGTTTTATTATCAATGATAACTTTATTTGAGCAAGACATAGAATGAAAATACACTTATCTTCATGCAGTGTTTGATTAATTGAATAATCAGAAAATTATAAACTCAATGTTCAATCCTATTGGTTTCCACATGCAGATACAATGAAGGTATGGGAAAGCTGAACAGTGCTGAACATTCACCCTTTTGAATTTTGTCCTAAACTAGTACAATTTCTCAATTTTCGTCCCCATGACATCAATGTCAAGCAAAGAAAAGACTTCATCTGTGAGGAAACACCAAACGTTTCCGGCACAACTGTGACGTAGCATATTATTAATGCGATGATCCAACCCAGACGGATCACACGTAGGCCATTTTGCAGAGCTCCAACAATTTTGGATGTCTTGGTGAACCTCTGACATTCAGCATCACCAACAGGAACAACAGAACAAAATCCAGCTACAAGTAGAATGGACACAGATGAAGAATTTACCTGATATTGTATTAACTTTTCTAGTCTGATGAGAAAGATTGAATACCATTCTCCTGTATTAGTACACATGCAATTCATTCCATTGAGGTGCCACTCTTGTAGTTCCTTCTATTCTTTCATCATTAAATGCCACCAATATTCCACACTGTAAAAAGAACACTCAAAAATAGAATAACTGCTGTTATGTAAAAAATGGTAAAGACTTTGTTGATTTTGTCAGCCACTCTGGTCCAGTAGCCAGGCTTCTCTTCTTCTGTCCTGCAGTTAAGAAGAGATTTGGATTTCCTCAATTCGATAAGCTCCTCGTAGACTTTTTCCATTACAAGAGAAACCTCAGTTTGGGGAAAGCTGCTGCCCTGCAAACATGAATAAACAGTGAAGTTAAATGATAAGTTCACCTTCAAATTTATGTTTTCAAAATATGATAAAGTTTTAACCTCTTTAGGAAAAAACTGATCTTCTTTGGCAGTGTCGTCAGCTGATGTAGAGTGAATCCGTTTCTTAATTCCTAAAACAATGGACACATTGAAAATTTTATTAAAAGTTAAACACCAAACAAGTAGATTTGTCTAACTGGTTAACAGAAGTTCATGTCTAAGAATTTGAGGTAGAAAAATAAATATTTGTTACCTGTACAACAGCATTGAAGTTTGTCCTCTGGATTCTCATTCAGTTTCTGGTTTTCTTCTTTCTTCTCTGTAGATTTATGGTCTTTGCCTATCAGATACATCACTAAAATGGTTTCCAGGAGGCTTAGCAGCATCAGAGTAAAGATCCCAATGCAGTAGATCGCTGAGAGGTTCAGAATCAGAAGCATAAACATAAATTAATCCTGTGTTTACATCATTTTGTCAAAGAATAAAGACCTGAAGCAACATCGTCTTTACCTATAAGAGGAATTTTGTCTGAAGACGGGGGCAGAATATCATTGAGAATAAGTTGCATCACAGTTACAGCGAGGGACAGTGGACCTGATTGAAGCCACCTTCTCACCCCCAGTGTCTGACAGGAGGAAGGAGGCGAAGTCCAGACACAAGAAGAAGAGAACAGGAAGCAGGAAGTTTGCAATGTAAAGGACTGATCGTCTCTTCATAGTGATCTGTAGAAGGACAAACGGATGACCTCACAGCCATTTACAAGAAACGTCTTTGCAAATTGCCATTAAAACATACAAAAATGCAAAAACACAAGGAATGTAAAGGAAACAGGTGCGTAGGGAAAAATCACTCTTGCCATGGGAGGAGCAGCAGTATTTGTTGAAAACCACAGAAATCTATTTTTTTTAATGTGATGCAAACCAAAAAATGTCCAATCACAAGGTGGCTTCTGCCAAGTTGAGTCAATTACAACTGGCCAAAGATGAACCACAGCGAGGGACATGTGTTACTTACACTAAACATTTAACCTTTTTTTTTCAAAGCACTACAAACAATGTTTTTAAGCACAAAGAGCAAGACAGTGAGATGAAAAGATACACCCCGCCAATAATTGGGTTCAGCAGTCTTTTAATTAGTGGGAATTTTAACTACAATATATTAGTACTTAGTTTGAAAGTATTTTTCCTAAATTTTAACCATTGACTGTATATGTGAAAAAAACTGAGTGGATCCCCTCCTCCCATGTGCTACAAACAGGAAGTACCTACTGCCTAAAAAAAAAGCCAAAATCCCATAGACTCCTATTGAGAAATGAACAGCTATTACCCTGTCATATTTGTCATTCTTTTTCCTTCTCTGGCGTCTGTGTTTGCATGACAGTCACTTCTGCTGTGTTTCTGTGTCTCTGTAACTGAGTTTGATAGCTCAATATATTGCATTCACCCGAGATGGGGAAAATGAAACCAAAATCAGGACAAAACCGGTCACATTGGATTAGTATTCCAACTGCTGATTGACTCACTGAAACCATCACTTGCCCAAAGCAGAGTTCCTGATTGGCAGATGTGACGTGCCAATATTTAGATATTTAATCTCTGGCCAAGCTGCCTAATTCGCATCGTGCCCCTCAAGGCTGGCTGCTGCCAGAGCACCACGCTGTCCCTGTTGCTGAAAACGCGTCCCAGGACTTCAGATCAGCTCAACTCGCATCTGTGCCATTGAATATTAAAACCGGCCACGAAAATTGTGTTTGGTGTGACCTCACCTTAATACTTGAAACATTTTGATCGACAGATTCTCCTAAGCCCGTTCACAAGTGGTTGGGGTGTGGCCTTCCAACAAGTCTTACTCCTGATTCACATGAGTGGTTGTCATAGAAATGATGAATAATATTGATTTGGACCAATCACTGCTTACTGATGACAACTAGCTCCAACGTGGCGGCGTATTGCAATACAACAAAGACTGAATTGAGTTCATTTCTTTAGAGTTAGAAGTAAGGCATTTTCAATGGATGGTGTCACAATCACTCGGTCCAGTTCTCGTATTCAGTCAAGGCTTTTAACCTATTTTTGGTTCTTCTTTAATTTAAAGAGGTCTGTTTGCTTTAGGAAAAATTACTAACAAATGCACAACACAGGTAAATGAAAAACTGCTTTAGCCCTCATCATTTCCATGTAGCTGATTTCACATTTTAGAATACAATTTTTTGCTTATATGGAGACTTTTCTATGTTTTTTTTATTTCTTCCTTTTCATATTTTGACTAACAAAAGCTAAAGCCACAAATAATTCCTGTTTAAATAAAATAATAATAATAAAATTCAGCAATGATAGGGTCAATTCAGCAAAATGTTCTTCCTCCTACAGAATTGAGAAGAAACTTGATTGTGGTTAAATCAGGAAATACTTACAGTGTAAACAATCACTGTTTGGTTGAAGCCAAAATGATTGACTGTTTTTTCGTGTACTGTCATGCTGAGAAAAATCCATTCATATTGCGTCTGGATTGTTTGACGAGACTGCTCTGTAAGCTCTGAGTTGTTGCTATGGTAGAACAACCTCAGTTCATTATCTAAGGAAATACAAAAGTCAGAGAAAAAAAACAATTTTAGGTTGTTTTGATAAATCAAAATAGAAGGAAATGTATTAAAGTCCCACTCTGGCAATCTTTTGATCCATTGTAAAAGCATTCCCAGTGGTTGTTGAATTATGATTTTGCTATTTTTCTTTTTTCTTTTCTTTAACAGTTTCTGCAATTTGCAGTAATTCATTCAAAATTCCTCTCTCAACTGTGGACAGGACCGTTGGCGTGGAGTAAGCCTGCAGATCCCAGCTCAGACGAGGAAAACAAAGACATACATGGAACTAGTGTCTAATATGGGTGCATCAGAATCGGAGCAGGGAGCTTGTGGCTTGCTCTTATAGGTTTAATTCACATGTGCAAGCTTTTTTAAATTACATCTGCTCCTAATAGCACCCCCCCCCCCCCCCCCCAAAAAAAAAAAACAACTTGAAAAAAAATACAGAGAAATGCAATTTTACAGGGTAACCAAACCCGAGATCAACTTTTTTTTTTTTTTTTCCGCTGTTGACCTCTATAAATGAGGCATTAGAAGTGTTGTCTTTGGTCCTTGTCAATCTTTTGATCAATTCAAATAAAATTGTGTAATTTTCCAAGTTATAATCAAAAACGGCCTGTGTGCCCTCCCCCCACACACACACTCATACCACCACCACATACACATAGGTTGAAATGAGGTATTTAAGTTGAATTTTGTGATTGGTCAAACCATTTAAGTTTCAGAAGTCTGACATCATGATCTGCAGCTCCAGTAATGACAACAGTCCTGTTCCCCAGCCCCACCCCTCTGACTGAATTTTCACATTTCGGCTGTGGGTGGAGTCAGCCTCCAACTTCCCTGTTTGGTTTCACTTTAAGCTTATTATATGTCCCCCATAGTGAGAAAACTTTCACAAGAACATGTTAATACCCAAAAAAGGGTTTTCATCAGAGTGGGTCTTTAAGATATTGCACATCCCAAGAAGAAAAGGATGACTTCTGTGCTCACCTCGCAGGAGTTTTCCCCTTCCTGTTTCTGCTCTTCAGTCATTCCATCACATTTATGTTTAGTCATCTGTCAGGATCCCTTCACTGGAATGATATTAGCCTCCTGCTCATTGTAGAACCACCCCCCATCCCCCATGCGAGACTTCTCTGTCTCAGCCGCCATTGACTGTACATGAGAATTGGATAAAGTAAGTGTGCCGTCACCCATAGTAAACGGCATACTTCCATCTCCAATGCAATAAGGGCCATTCAGACAACGTTTTGACAGATGTCTTCATTAGGTAGCGATTGATCCAACTTAATACTGGCAACTTTTTCAACTTCAACCACTTTAATGAATCAGGGGTGAACTTGTTGGAAACTCACTCCCCTACCAACTGAAAGTCAAATCTATCAATTTAACGTTTTGAATCGTGACGTGAGACAACAAACTTTTATTGAGGCATCTGATTGCTCAGTTTAAAACTTGGATAACTTGCACCAAAGGTTACTCTGACAAACACAATGTCTGAGTAATAGCTTTTCATTTCTCAATAGAAGTTTATGGAAATTTGGCTTCTTGGAAAGCAGCGGGTAGTTCTTTTTGGTAACGCCAGGAGGGAGGGGTCATTCATATCAGTTCTAATATACAGTCAATGGTTTCAGCCAGTTGTCCATCTGTGTCCTGCCTGTTCAGAGCTGCAAAGAATCTCCGCCCAACTTCTATGTGAGAATCTGCTCTTCTTCCTGTCTAGTGTTCTGCCCTTGCCCCATACTGAAATGACTGTCACTTTCTTACCATCTGGAGTAGTTTTTGCATTTTGGAATACAGTAAAGCCTCTTGAGTCTTACCAGAATGCATGATAGATTTGAAGGAGATGTTGCAGCTCTGAACATCAAATGGAAACCTGTAAACTTCCATCTTGCAGGTGCTGACCACCACTTGGTCGTTCCGGAATTCAACCCAGCCATGATATCCGACGTTGAGGTTAGGACTCGGTGTGGCTTTATCCTGCTCTGTCCTATAACACACAACAAATAGAAATGTTATGCTTTTGTGATCAATTTTTTTCTTATGAGTTTATAAAATGTAATATAGGGGACTATACACAGAAGATTTATCAGGATTTATTTTATTAAAGTCAAGCTTCTTAAATTGATTTAAAATCTAAACCATCTTAAAATTGTTTCCGTGAAACAATGCAGTAGGCTACATTAAAAGATTTTTAAAAAGAGAAAAATAATAGTAAAACAATTTAATGGTGAGAATGCACTATGTTTATTTCATAAAAATATTTAAAAATTTACAAATTTAAAACCATTTGTTAAATGACATTTTAATTGACACTGTTTACAATATGTCATAATCAATGTCAAAACAATGTCAAAAGTCAAAACTATTGTAATCAACAATAATAACAACACTAGTTCTTTATTATTAATTTCCATTAATTTCTTGATATCACTTCTCTGTGATAGTAATTTGGTTAAAGAATAAAAAAGAAGTGTTCATTAAATTGACAAAGTTGAAGACTTTACTGGATTCGATTGCAACAACAGATTGCACTAAATCTGAGTGTTTGCAATAAAACAGTCGTTCAAACTTACATCTCCTCAATTGTTAGATCTGGCATCCACAGATTTTTTGTGGGAATTAAAATATGATCCTGTCCACAAAAACGATCAGGATCCCAATGAATATGCTCATTGTCCCACCTCTATGACGGAAAAAAACATTAATATGAGAATATGTTAAAAAAGTACCAAAATGACAATGCCAAATATGTTTAAAAGTCTGTATTTCCAAGTGAAAACTCACCAAATAAACCCAAATGTAAGAAACAAACATCTGGTCAGCCTCCCTCTATAAGCAAAGATTTTTTTTATTAGCACAAATAAGAAATAGAACATTTGTCAAAATGTTTTTTTTTTTTTTTTTGTAAATACAACACATTTATAGTCATCAGATCATGTTTCATGCAGGGCTTTGATTACTATTTATCTTCTCTTCATAGAAATTTTACATTTTCATTTTATTTTTAGAGCACGAGAAAAAGGAAATCAAGAAACTCAGACAAAAATAAAAGGAGTGTTTGAGACATAATCTTATAGAAACATGAGATGCAATGTAAAACATCTTGAAAGCGACTTTATAAATAAAGCTTAAATAAAGTTTGTTGCTAACCATACTTCATACTCGATTAAGGCTTAGTCAATTTTTATAGTGATAATTCAATGTCAACTCTTTCTTTTGTAGCAGCTTTAGTGCCTCCCATTTTAAGGCCATGTCACACAGCCAATATGTACATTTTGCACAATTTTCATTCATAAGATTTCAGTCTTTTATGACATGATATCCATAATTTATAAGTGTTTCTTACTTCGTCATTCTTCGATGTGCACAGATGTCCGTTGTGAGTTTCAGCTCATTATGTGAAGTTGATTTTGAGCTGTTCAAAACTTTGGTTGAGAATTATATAGTTTATCTATATTTTATGTAGTTTATACGCAATAATTTTGTTGTTCTTGAGCAATTGTGCGTGACTCTTGCAAGATGGATACGCAAATTTCCTGCTCTCTATGACCGTTTCACGCATATCCACATATGTCTAGCAGACTATTTATGCATGTACCACCGATGTATAACTTTTACATCACGTAAATGAAGCACATATCATATTAAAATGATGTAACTATATATATGAATTGCATAAAAAAAAGCGCAATAACCATTAACAGTTCATGCACAATTCACGTACTGCGTGAAAGTAGTATAGTATAGTATAGTATAGTATAGTATAGTATAGTATAGTATAGTATAGTATAGTATAGTATAGTATAGTATAGTATAGTATAGTATAGTATAGTATAGTATCAAATTAATTCCAAGTCCCTTATACACGGTAAAAAGGGAAACAAAAGCTCTGTAATTTTTTATGTAAAAAAAATGTATATATTCGTTTTTATTAAATTGCATTTTTGAGTTGAGTAAACCCTCAACCCATAATTTTAATTTGATGAAACCAAAAAATATTAAATGTAGCAAATTACAGAACTTTAGTTAATTGAACCAAAGTTTCATTTTTTTTCAGTGTAAGGCTTTAATCTAAATAACCTGACTTGTTCTAAACTGCTTAAAAATACTTTTATATGTCTTTACTTCTTGTGCAGCTTTCTTTTGTTTAGCTTTTGAATCGCTCTGGCAACTTTAAACTTTAGATTTTTTTATTTCCACATTACATTAGTTGTAAACTGACCAAAAAAAAAGACTGATATTCTATGTCATAATCTCAGCCAATGTATTACCAAACACGTTTATGATTTCTAAAAATGAAAAGTTTCAATAACGCACCACATCCAGAATGGCGTAAATCCTCATTTCAATAAAAACCCACGTCAAATGCCGATAGTCCAGGACAGGACGGCTTGTAATGTACATGTCATTGTTTTCCTTGAAATTCAACTCATTTAAAACTGACTGATAACTGCATTCATGTGAAGCATCGACTTGAGTTTCTGAAAAAAAAAAAGAAAAAGTAAGACACATTCTGAGTCAGTAAAGATTAGTGATGGTTAGAAACAATCAAATTAAGTCAGGAAATGCCAACAACTTCACAAATCTTGCCAGTAACATTTTTTATAAATTTGTTTCATTTTCAAAAAGTAATGATCTGCTAATTGCCTTCAAGGCAGTTTGAAACCCATTAGGAAAAAAGCAGAGTGCAAATTATCGAACAGATCACATTTTAACCACAAAAGCATGGAAGGAGCGTGCAAACCCTTTAAAAAATGAATCATTACGACCACAAAGAGCATCAGCCAACAAATGAGAGCAGCTGAAACTCAAGGAAAGTGGTGACTAAAAGACACGCTTGTGGTTCCTTATTCATTTTTTATTTTCAAATGGCTTTATGCAAAGAGATGAGATTTCCTAAAACAAAACATTTCACTCAATGGAAAAAAACAAAAACATGTTTTTCTTACGTTGAGCAGCTTCATGAATTCTGTGGAAAAATTCAGGCCTGATTTGCAACGGCTCAATGGCTTCTGGGAAAAGAAAAAAAGTTCATGGTTGAATATTAATTGACCCAAATTCCTTATATGTAAAAAATAATGTAAATGCTTTTTCTCAATGAATCACATAGTCTGATGAAACAAAGAGAACTGTAATGAAAAATGAATACTTTTAATCACCAAACATTTAATTTTCTTTCTTAAACCAGAAAACAATTTTGCTGGAACGCTGGAATGAGACAGACATAACACTTGTCGAATTGATTAAACTATGTTTCATGGATTTACCTGGTGGAAGGGGGGCCATGCCTAGTTCAGGATAATCCGGCTCATATACCCCAGAGTCACCTACATGGAAAAACAGTAAACACAGAAAAAATTATCTTATTGTTGCAATTTTGTTCAAACTTTTTCTGCCAAAAAAACCTTTATAGTAACTTAAGTTATGAAAACTTAATATATATATATATTTTTTTACCTGATGAAAAATCTGTGGTCCAGTTAAACACACTGTGGTCATCTTGAGGATCACGAAAGTCTGGATTTGTTGTACCTTCCGCTATTAAAAAAAAAAAAAAAAACAGGATTAAAAACCATTAACACAGAGAAGCCTCAGCCGCTCTCTACTAATGAGTCAATATTTGGAATTCTGAAGTCTAAGAGATATAATCGGATAAAATTGGTAACATTTTCACCTTCTCTTTGTAAGAAAAAATATATATATATTTTTACCCATTTACATATTGATCTCTCCTGTTATCTGTTTTTCGTCATAAACTATATTAATAATGATGCATTATAGGGTTTATTTTTTTTTTTTGCCTTTTTTCTCTTTATACCTAAATTTGAGGTAAAATGAAAGTAATTTTGTTTCTTCAATAATACATTTTCTTTTCCATGTTAGTTTTTTTCTTGTTTGAATTTTAAAAACTAAAAAGCAAGTATAAAAATTATGCTGTCTAACTCATAACACTTTATTTTTAAACGTGCAGATGAGTTTAAATCCAAAAAATCGAATAAGAGAAGACCATGTATGTGTGCCTGGTGAAATGTAAGTATGAAACATTTCTAAACTTCAGAAATTAAGCTGTTTTTGATTAAACTATGCAGAAAAATTATCATGCTCTGCATAAATGGGTAATCTTTGAAGATACAATAACCCTTTACTCTAAATGTTCCCAGTTGAATTGCAACAAGAAGCATAAAAAATGCATAAATAAACTTTCTTTGTTCAAACATGAATCACAGTCATCACTAAAACCATAAAAACAAAGTCTGACATGCAAAAAAAGGTCAAGACATAAATAATTCCCCTGTTTCCCTCTTCTGTTAAAATGAAAAACCTTTCTTTTGATTGTCACATGCAGGTACAATTCAGATACCATCTTACCTGTGAGGACAAAGAGAAAAAACAACATCATGGTTGAAGGAGATCAGCACTCGACTCTGTCCACTCTGCTCTGTGGAGAGCTTCACCAACCCCCCCTCATTTCACTGACCAGCTTCTTGTTGGAGGGAGGAGGGAGAAGATTGAACCACAGAAGATCTTTAACAACTTCAATTCAACAAGAAGATTTAGAAAACACGCCTGATCACTAATTATAGTGATGGGTGGGAAAAGGCTTCAAGTTGTCCCACTAAAAAATATGTCTGTCAGAGACAGATTGTTATAGAAGAATCCAGGAAATCTCATTATAATATTTTGAAAAATGGGATTTGTGTAATCGTTTAGAAAATAAGAAGTTGGCCCTGTACAAAAATAAAACAAATTGAAATCAATGCAGATTTAGACAATGGAGATCAGCGTTGATGGCTGTCATTCATGTTGTGAATGAAATCACAAAAGCTATTAACAAATGGAAATACGTAACTTTTTTTAACTTACACAAAAACTGCATTTGACACCAAACAGTGTTTTTTCATAAAATGTGTAGATATATGCAATTAAAGGAGTAACTTTAAGTTGGGTAGAAAAATAAAAATAGATGCACCAGTGTCTACTTCAATATTACTTTATTCTTGTGTGTTAAATACATTTTGCAACAATCTGTCCCCTGCAACATGTGTGGGGGACCACAGATGACCACATGAGATCCAGTGTTATTTAAGGATGATTAAGCTTAAGGCAGTTTTTGGACAACTTAAGAGGTCTTGAAATGGGGTCCTGAAAATAGATGATTTTAATTGGTGTGTGAGCACACAGATGGAGGCCATGTCCAAATTCCTTCCCTGCTCACTACATAGTGCAAAATACAATGTGTGCACCATTTTGTAGTGCTGTCTGAATCTACTAGTTCCAAAATCGAGTGCACTAGAAATGAAAACTGGAATGCATCGGTGCTCACTACTTTTGAAAATTCACACCACAACGTTTTGCTGTCGAACGATTTTTGCCAAAAAAAAAAAAAAATTCATGTAAAAAATGTATTTTTTTTTAAGCCATCCAGATTTTCATCATTAGAACCCAGTGGATTCACAAATATGCATTGTGAAATGTTCGTCTTGATCCGATTTTCACTTTCTTGAAATCGGTGACGTCATATCCAGCGTTTGTAGTAGTGCACTGTAGCTCTTGCTGTTCTACTTTTCTTCTCTCCATTTCTTTTTTTTGGATTAGGGTGGGATTCTTCATGGACCATTTCTCTCCAGACTCTCGCTTACGTTCATTTGTTGATGAGTGCCGAGGAAAAATTGTAACTGAAAGAAGATTAAAGAAAGTTCTATAAACTCATTCATGTCTTAATGATCATTATTCAAGAGTTCTCTACCATTCATGAATTCATGTCTAGAACACAGTTTAAGAGAATAATAATAATCACACCAATAAAAATATTAGGTCCAAGGTCATCAGGATTAATGGTATTGTAAAGTTGTGTTTTAATGTGAAAGTCAATGCTGTCTCTTGATGACATATCCTAAAGGAAACATATATAAATGAGAAAGTATAGGACCTAGAGTCCACCCTTGAGGAATCCCACAATCTATTTCCTTCTTTCTTGAAGAGCATGTACCAACAGTAAAATAAAAGTGTCATCCTGTGAGGTAGGGGGAAAACAACTAAGAGCAGTTACTGATTTGTATATTAAATATGTTCATTTTGGATGTCAAGCAACATTTCTAAAACATTTAAACTACTTAAAAACTGCCTCAAAATTAGTTGAGAGTGCACAACTTTATTTGAGCAAGATATAGATCACACAGACACTTATTTGTATGCTGTATTTCATGAAGTGAACAATTATTCAGAGTTTAATTAACCAAATGTCACATCCAATCTGGTGTCGCATGCAAATAGGACCTTTAGGCAAAACAAGTTTTTTTTTATTCATTTGACATATTTTGTACAAACTGTCACACAGACATAAACAAATGGATATGTCGAAAAAAAAAGTTAATTCTTAAAGGTTACACAAGAAACTATACGAAAAGGAAACATCTACTGACAGAAATGTCTAAGTTCAGGTAGGACATCATCCCCAACAAAAATACCAAATTCTTTTGAGCACATTAGCAAGATGATTCCATTGAGTGCCACATGCATTGCTGTTATGTAAGATTAAACTAGTTCAGTTATTTAAGCTTCAAGCAAACAGCTTCAGTATTTTCAGTGATCACATTCAGCTAAAATCATTTACACTTTGCAATTAACCGTGTTAGTACACATGCAGTTTGCTTTATTAAGTTGTGACTTGAGTATTTCGTTCTCACCTGCCCTATTTTTAATCACCATATGAGTCAATAACACCATAAAATCCATGCATCATGAAAATGGAGCAGATTAAGTAAACTCTAAGTTCTTTTTGCAAGTGGCCAAAGATCTGCACACGTATCAACATTTTGTCTCTTTTACTGTGTTTCTTTCATTTTATGCATTTATTTTCTATGGATGTATGTGACATTGGCATATCCTACAACCTGCTCTGATAACTTCAGTGTGTTTGCTAAATGATAATTTTTTAAACTGTTATATATGGTTTATTGTCGCAACACATTATTTAATAAAACAAGTAATTCTGATAGTGCACATTCTATTTCCATAATAGTATTGAACGTTTTGCATGTCTCCTTAAAATAACTGTCCAGAAATGTGTTTAAGAGTTTACATCTGGTTTTAACTCTTGTGCTCTCTTATGGGGTCCAGGGGACCCCACCCTTAAATTGATGTGTGATCCCTCCTGTGACAAATGAGGACAAAAGTGGACAGGATCTGCCACAGACACCACTGAAGATTGGAAATGCTTGGGGGAAAAAAAAAGTTCAGCGCACTGTCTAATGGGGTCCAGATGACCCTACGTTTAATGTAAACATGCATAGGATAGCACAAGGGTTACATATTTGAATGGTCTGGCACCTTTTTACCTTCACAAACTTTTTATTGTCTTAGTCTTATCATCTTAGGTGAACAAGGATTGACCGATTGACCCCATCTTTAATTGCTTTTCTGCATCTATCATCAGACACATCCCTGCAGCTCACATTACTCATTAGATTAGCCAATGAGATTTAGATCTGGCTTTTGTAGCAGGCTTTAAAACATCTGGCTAGCCAAGTTTGTCCGGACCTCAAAATAAACTGTTTGAGGGAACATTTGAATTTTTCTGAAGGGATCTCTGGAACGTTGGGTCGCTGACCAGAGAGAAGATTGTATCTTGAGAAGAAAAGAGACAAATGGAAACGGGCGAAGAGTCTGGAGAGAGGAAGGGTGTCAGTGAAGAGAGAGGGAGATCAAAAAGAGAGAAATGGAGAGAAGTAAAAAGTTGAGCAACAGCGAGAAACTGAGCTACAGGCAGAGACACCATCCAACTGTCTTGCAGCAGCCGAAATTTCTGAAAGTCAGCATGAGCCATGCCCCTCCAGGTTAGTTTAAAGGAAGTTATCTGAACGACAGTTTTCAACTGTTTCTGTCAACATAAAACGACAACAAACTTGCAAAAGTTTCCGTCCTCCAACGCGCCACAACAGGGCCAAAAGTTTTGAAACTGAAACTTTCCGATTCGAAAACAAAGAAAAAAAAGTTGAAACTGAAAAAAAAGATTGAAACTAAAAAAGTTTTGAAATTGAAATTTTGAGTTTTGAAAACTAAAAAACAGAACACTTGAAGCTGAAAATAACTACGTTTATTTTAGAATAGCAGAAAGTTTAGGACATTTTACTTTTTTTTGGCCAAACACTAACATTTTTTTCAAAATATTTTATTTCGGTTTCAAATAATATTGGCCCAGATTTAGCTCCGCATTCTTTTCGGTAAATTTCCCTCAACATCGAAAAAGACCACTTGGATTATTATTATTTTTTTTTACATTGATTCATTTGGATATATTGGAAAAAGAGACCATTGAAACTCTTTCACAATATGTCCATCCTAAAATCCCTAAAGTCTAGCCTATCATGTTACTGTCCACCTGGTTATTTTCTTGTTCAAAGAAAATAAACAGCTAATTTTCATGGGTTAGTAAACTGTACAGACTTTTTAAATAAGTTATGCCCATATAATATTATTCAATATTTTTAATGAACTAATACAGAGTGTTGAGAAAGGGACAACATACCTCTCTGAAAATATACATTCTAGAACCACTTTAGAACTTTATTTATTTATTTTTATTTTTTTTTATTGTTGTGACAGGGAGGATATATTTTGTTGTGAGTAAATTGTCTCAAGCCTCACAGCGATGTGTTATCCATCCTATACCAAATGTGAATGAAGGTGGACAGACACCAGTGAAAATTAAAAATAAGTGGAAAAAAAAAGGTTCTGCGCGCTGTCTGGTGGGGTCCAGATGACCCCACTCCATGTCAACATACCTAGTAGCACAAGGAATGCAAGAATAAATATGAAATATTAACCTCTGCTTTTTTAGGAGGAAATTGGGAAGTTGCAACAGCCCCTTAATAGGGCATTGTGTTGTATATCCATTCATGATAGAATAGCTTCATAAAGAGAATAACCCCTATAATGTAGGAAACAGCAAAGACTCTGTTGATTATGTTAGCCAATCTGGTCCAACAACCAGGCCCGTCATCTTCTGTCCTGCTGCTAAGAATAGTAATAGATTTCCTTATTTCACCAAGCTCTTCGAGGGCTTTTTCCATTATGAGAGACATCTCACTTTGTGGACTGCTGCTATCCTGAAAACATGGTTAAACAATCAAGTTGAATGATAACTTCACCTTCAAATTGTTGTCCTTAAAATATGTCAAAGTTCTAACCTCTTTAGGAAAAAACTGGTCTTCTTCGGAACCTTCAGCTGACGCACAGCAATTTTGTTTCTTACTTCCTAAAAAACATAGACACAAATAGAACTTGGTTTAAACTAAGCCACATTATGTCAGCCAAACAAATGGTTGTCTACTTGGCAATACAACATAAGTTAATATTTAAGAATCTGAAACAGAACAACTAATAATCTCACCTATGAAGCAGCATTGGAGTGGACTTTGTTTTTCTTCTGGATTCTCATTTAGTTTCTGGTTTCCTTTTTTCTTGCATTTACACGTTTGGTCTAAGTCTATTAAATACCTCACAAAAATGGTTTCCAGAAGGCTTAGCAGCATCATGGTAAAGATCCACACGCAGAAGATGACTGTGAGGGACAGAATCAGTGAAATGAGCATGAAGCCTGTGTTTACGTCTAACAAGAGAAACTTTGAACAAAATTGTCTTCACCTATGAGAGGAATTCCTCCTGTGGAAGGGGGCAGAACTTCATTGAGAAGAATCTGCATCAAAGTCACAGACAGAAGAATAGTGACCTTGAAGGCAATCTTCTCGCCCCCAGTGTCTGACAGCAGGAAGGAGGCAAAGTCCAGACACACAAAGAAGAGAAGGGGCAGCATGAAGTTTAAAACATACTGTTCTGGACGTCTTCTCAAGACGATCTGTAAAATGACAAAACTGCTTACTCTACTGCTCTTTACAATCAACTTTTTTATAAAATGCCAAAAAAAAAGTTTAAAACATATTTTGAAAACATATTTGAAAACATATTTCATGATTTTCTTAATCCTTTCATGATTATGATATAATAATATATTACCTTTGGAACATTAAAAAACAAATTATTTATGAAATATTAGTTTTTTGTGAGTTTTTTCTTACCCTGAAGTAAAACAATAATAATCAGGTTTCCCTCTGTGTTCCAAGACATAAAAAACTATCTGGGAAAAATGCTTTTTGTGTCAAAGCTCCCAATGACTGGAACAACCTCCCTTTATCTCTACATTCCATTTCATCTCTGCCATCATTTAAGAAAGTTCTGTTAATCCATCTTAAACATACTTGTGTTTTCTTTTAATTTCTGAACTTTTTGTCAATCTCCTATTGTCTTTGCTCTAGTCTCAACTATCATTTTTTTCTTTTATCAGTTCAGTTTTTGTTTTTCTGTATGACCTTTGCAAATGTGTTTATTTTAACATTCTGAAATGTTATGTTGGGTAGGGGTGGATACTGAGAGCCTGTCTGGTTATGTGTGATAGTGTGTGTTCATTATGTGTAATTTATATTTGTTTTTCACTATCTTGCTTGGTTTCTACTCTGTCATTTGTTATTATATCTTGAAATGGAGGACCACCTAGAAAAAAACATGTTTAATCTCTAGGGGTTTATCCTCCAATCTCAGGAATCGAGTCATTTTTTAATTTGTTTTAAATTTTATTTACACATTTCAACTGAGACAGAAGTTGAACTTTTATTTTGTTAAAGGTACAACTTCCGCTTTGCGGAGGTTTTACTTTTAACAAAATAAAAGTAAAAGCAGAAGAATCATCGTCACGTGAATCTAAAAAATGCTGACAAACTGATCATCTGCTCATGTCAGCTGTGCAATATTTTATTATTTTATAATAGTTTTATTTGTGTGATTTTGACACTTGTGATCCACTTTTATTTATTTTACTGGAAAAAAGTTTATTGGTATTTTTTCTGACAGTGTAGCTTGCTTTGTTTCAACTGTAACATCAATATTTCCGTGTTGTGCATCCCTCTGTTTTGCTCTTTTTTTTTAACAGTAAACAGCCTTTACATCACATGTGTAAAGACATCATAAGGCATAAATAGTTCTCACTTAAGAATAGGTTGAAAAAAATGATAATTAACAAGTACTAAATGTTTTCAAACTACATGAATTCATCTTGAGTGACAGCAGGAATATGGGTTTATAAATTATCTATTAACAGATTAACAGTACAAGTCTGAAAATGTGGATGTAAAATTATACATTTACAATGTTTTTGAAATAATTTACGAACATTTTGTAAATTAACTTACAATTTAAAGAACCTCCTCTTAATAATTGGTGTCTAAATCAATCTACATTTAATTTCAAATGTTTAACTGTTAATTAATAAAGTCTTAACATACCATTAAAAACACAGAATAGTAATCCTTTTAAATCATGAATAAATCGTTAATAACAACACATATAAGCTGTTTGCTAATGCTCAATAAAGTAGGAATGAGGCTTTATGAATGATTACATAAGTGTTAAGTGTTAACTGATGCTCAACTAGTGCTTAACTAATGCTGAAAAGCCTGTAGTTCTTTTAAATTGTTAAAGATGTTTTTATTCACCAAGGTAAATTTAGAAACCAGTTCTTCGTGAAGAAAAGAAATGAAACTTTTTTGTGTTTGAATTCATAAAAACTTACATTGTGAATAATCAGTGTTTGGTTAAAGCCAAAATAATCGACAGTTCGGTTTTCTGCAAGTAAGTCTAAGATTGACCAGTCCGTCGATGTCAGGATTGTGTCATAAACATCTTCATAAATATCTTGTTGGCTTTTGTTGTTGAACAACAGTAGTTCTTCATCTGAGGGAAAGAAAAAGCAGACAAAACAAAACAACATCATGCTATCTTGGTGAAGAAAAATTGAACAAAATGTGTTTTTGTGGTTTGCAAACATTTTCAAATCTCTTGAATTTTTACAAATTCTTTCACACTATTACAAATGATAATATACATAATTGGAATTTTTTTCATGATCCTGCCTCCTGTCTGCCAGTAAAAAGCTGACTGGTAATCAGCACAATCACTCT
This sequence comes from Oryzias javanicus, assembly GCA_003999625.1. Taxonomy (NCBI): domain Eukaryota; kingdom Metazoa; phylum Chordata; class Actinopteri; order Beloniformes; family Adrianichthyidae; genus Oryzias; species Oryzias javanicus. Next base: position 16,309,558 of record CM012455.1, on the reverse strand, counting down.
CACCTCTGTGACTGCCTTTCAGTTTATATTAGAAAATGCAATTGCTCCAACAAATAAGAGAGAGCTTTAACGAACATTATCTGACCGTTCTGTGTCTGAATTTAAACTCACAGTCCAACCAATGTTCAGTAACATGTTGAGTGAATATTCTCAGAGCACTTTAAGCCCCATCAAAAATGATCAGTTTGTTGATGATGCCATGCAAGCCCTCAGAGGAACACTATGTTGTTGCCCCTCTGAAACTAAAGCTTTTTAGACAGAACAGAGCAGCACCGTGGTTCAATGCTGAAACACGTTCGCTAAAACAAGTAACCCGTAAGTTAGAAAGAAAATGGCACCGTTCTGGCTCAGAGTCTGAATGCTTGGAAATGTAGCCTCTTAAGTTATAAAAAATCCCTGCGTAGAGCGAGAACTCAATACTATTCAACTTTAATAGCAGAAAATGCAAATAATCCAAGATTTCTCTTTACTACTATAGCCAGCCTGACCAGCAGCCACAGCTCGGTTGAACCACATATTCCTCCTACTATCAGCTCTGAAGATTTCCTTCAATTCTTTGATAGTAAAATCTAAAAAATTAGACAGAAGCTAAATGTGGGTTTTCCCACTATCAGCCCAAAGCAGGCTGAAGTTGTAGAAATGAAGGCATCCATAGAAACGTCTGTAACCTTGGACTGCTTCACTGCTGTGGACCAAACAGAAATAACATCAGTTATTATGTCTTCTAAAACTTCCACTTGTCTCTTAGACCCAATCCCCACTAAACTTTTTAAAGAAATCTTCCCCTTAATTAGTGAATCCATACTAATTATAATAAATACCTCTCTAGAATATGTGCCTCAGTCTTTTAAATATGTGGTTGTTAAACCTCTTTTGAAAAAGCCCAGCCTGGATCCTGACATTCTGGCCAACTATAGACCAATATCTAATCTCCCATTTATTTCTAAAATCTTAGAGTCGAAGTGAAGCAGCTACAGCGCCATCTACAGGACAATAGTCACTTTGAAGATTTTCAGTCAGGGTTTAGACCTCACCATAGCACTGAAACTGCACTGGTTAGAGTTACTAATGACTTGTTATTGGCTTCAGATAAAGGACTAATCTCTATTCTGGTCCTGTTAGACCTCAGCGCAGCCTTTGATACCATCGACCACAGCATCTTACTCCAGAGACTAGAGCATGACATAGGGATCAGAGGATCTGCCCTCAAATGGTTTGAATCCTGTTTATCTGATAGATACCAGTTTGTTAATGTAAATGGACAGTCTTCTCATTGTACTCGAGTTAGCTACGGAGTTCCTCAGGGCTCAGTTCTTGGACCCATCCTGTTCGTGCTTTATATGCTGCCCTTAGGAAACATAATTAGGAAACATAGCATTAATTTCCACTGTTATGTAGATGATACGCAGCTGTATTTATCATTTAACCAGACCAGAATGACCACCTAGAGAAACTGAATTCCTGCATTGGAGACATTAAGTCCTGGATGACAATTAATTACCTCCTCCTTAATCCAGAAAAAACTGAGGTCATTATCCTGGGCCCTAAACACCTGAGAGATGCTCTCTCAGATCAGATAATCTCCTTGGATGGTGTAAATATTTCCTCCAATTCTACAGTCAGAAACTTGGGGGTTTTATTCGACCAGGATTTATCATGTAAGGCTCACATATCACAAGCTTGTAAAACTGCATTTTTTCACCTTCGCAATATAGTGTCATGTCCGCCCCGCCTCTTACCTCAGTGGACCTGCCTGTTGGTTGACGTGATCACGTCTGATGAGAACCACCTGGTTCTCTCCCTTCATAAGATGTCTCCTGTTGGCTCCTCGTTGCCGGAACGTCTCAGCTTCTCTGTAAGGGATTACGTCCAGCCTCGTCACGGCCCACGGCTCAAGCCTCGTCACGGCCCACGGCTCAAGCCTCGTCTCGGCCCACGGCTCAAGCCTCGTCTCGTCTCACGGCTCAAGCCTCGTCTCGTCTCAAGCCTCTCGTCTCGTCTCGTCTCAAGCCTCGGCTCTTCTCGGCTCGGCTCGTCTCGTCTCAAGCCTCTCGTCTCGTCTCGTCTCAAGTATTCCGAGGAAATCTCCCCACGCCGGCGTCCTCTGATCTTCGGCTCCTCACTTCCTGCCTTCTTCGCACTATCCCGCGCTGGGGTGACGTCATTCCCCCAAAGAACCTTCGCCACCTGCTGGAGTGGAGGAGCTCCTACAACATTTGCCACAAACTCCATAGACTGTTTCTGGTGACATTAAAACTCGTTCTTACTCTTGAGATCTGCTCCTTTTGCGCTGCCTAAACATCACCCTGACAGAACGTTCCGCCAAGATGGACCCAAAAAGCGGATCAGAGTGGAGACGCGTGGGAGGCGCTCCATATGCAGCAATTGAGACTCGCCTGGGGAGTTGTCGTCAGTGTGGAGGAGATCACCAGGAGACTAGACCAAGTGACAATCACACCCAAGACGCCCAGGCAGCCCCCGTCAGTCAACCTGTACACGTCCCACACGTCCAGCCTCCAGAGAGGTACGATGGGGATCCAGTGGTGTGTCGCACTTTCTAACCAGCCGTGTGACATCATGTTTTCTCTGCATTCATCTTCTTTTGCCGACGAAAGAACCAAAGGCCTATGTCATCTCCCTTCTAAAGGTCGTGCAGCACATGTGGGCAACTGCCGAATGGTCAAGAGCCTCTGAGGTCTGTTCTACTTACCGCCGTTTTCGGCCGAACTGCGCAGCAGGTTCGATCCTGTGACACCTCGACAGGATGCCGCGCTCATCAGCTATCCCGCTTGTGCCAAGGCAGAGACACTGTTGATGATTACGCAATCAAGTTCCGCACACTGGCTGCTGACAGCCAGTGGAATGACTATGCTTTGTTCGATATGTTCTACCGGGGTCTCTCGGAGCACGTTAAGGATGAACTGGCTGCCCGCGACATCCCTCAGGATGTGAACCGCCTCATCACCTTAGCCTCTCGGATAGACCACCGGATGCGAGAGAGGAAGGAGGAGAGAACGCGCAGGCCTCTGCTGCAAGGGTCCACCCAGTCTCGTGTCCTTCCTTCAAGACCATCGAGTCCTGCTTACCCTCCAGTAACTGAGGATGAACCGATGCAGCTGGGTCGAACACGTCTCACCCGCGAGGAGAGAGAGAGACGTGTTAACGAAGGGCTCTGCTTTTACTGTGGCTCTGCTGGCCACAGACTCGATGCATGTCCAGCAAAAGACCGGGCTCCATACGGAAGGGGAAGACGTGTGTGAGCCGTTCCATATCTTCCTCTTCTCAGGTGGTTTCCCAGACCAGGGCCTGCTTTCACGTGAAAGGTAGAACTTTTTCTGAGACTGTGTTTATTGACTCTGGCTCTGACAGTAATTTTGTTTCTGAGAAGGTGGTCCGCCGCTGGGGTATCAGAGTCCTCCCCTTACCACAGCCGCTCCTCGTCAAGGCCATTGATGGTCACCTCATCACAGTCAGTCGTCTTACTACTGAACCAGTTAAAATGCAACTGGAGAACCATTTTGAGGAAATAAAGTTTCATGTGATTCAACAAACTGACTCACCACTTCTTCTGGGCTTATCCTGGTTGAGAGCACACAATCCTCAGATCGATTGGGGTTCAGGGAGGATACTTGGTTGGGGTTCAGGGTGCCACAACACCTGCCTTCGCGCCATGGAGGTTTTTACCTCAGGTCCTCAATCTACTGAAGTGGAAGTGTATCCTGACCTAGCCAAAGTCCCTTCAGTCTACCACGGTCTCAAGGAGGTTTTCAACAAGGTGAAGGCCTCATCTTTACCTCCGCATCGCCCATATGACTGTTCCATTGAACTGCTACCAGGTACGTCACCGCCCAGAGGCCGTCTGTATTCTCTGTCAGGACCTGAGAGGGAGTCAATGGAGAAATACATCAAGGAGTCCCTGGCTGCTGGCCTGATACGTCCTTCCTCTTCTCCTGCTGGTGCTGGTTTCTTCTTTGTCAAAAAGAAGGACGGGGGACTTCGACCATGCATCGATTACAGAGGCCTAAACCAGATAACCGTACGTAACAGGTACCCTCTCCCCCTTATGTCTTCTGCCTTTGATCTACTACAGGGGGCCACGATCTTCACCAAGCTGGACCTCCGCAATGCTTACCATCTGGTCAGGATGAGAGCCGGAGATGAATGGAAGACGGCCTTCAATACACCCTCTGGCCACTTCGAATATCAAGTCATGCCGTTCGGGTTAACCAACGCACCTGCTGTATTTCAGAACCTGGTCAACGACATCTTGAGTGACATGCTTAACAAATATGTTTTTGTCTACCTAGACGACATCCTCGTTTTCTCCCGTACCGAGGCTGAACACATCCAGCACGTTCGCACCGTACTCCAAAGACTGCTCCAGAACAAGCTCTACGTCAAGGCAGAGAAATGCGAGTTCCACGTCACAACCACGTCGTTCCTGGGTTTGATAATAGAGTGTGGTAAGGTGAGGATGGATCCCAGGAAGGTCCAGGCAGTCCTTGACTGGCCAAGACCCCACAACCGCAAGCAACTCCAGCGGTTCCTGGGGTTTTCTAATTTCTATCGGCGCTTTATCAGGGACTACAGCCAGGTTGCGGCTCCATTGCATGTCCTCACGTCCCCTAAGAAAGCCTTTGTGTGGGAGGAGGCAGCTGAGAGGGCTTTCCAGAGACTCAAAACCCTGTTTACTTCGGCTCCTGTACTGATCACACCTGATTCTGCCAAACAGTTCATCGTTGAGGTGGATGCGTCAGACACAGGAGTTGGGGCAGTCTTGTCCCAGAGGAGCAGCCTTGACCAGAAGATACATCCATGCGCCTTCTTCTCACGTCGTCTGACCAGTGCCGAGCGCAACTATGACGTGGGGGATAAGGAGCTATTAGCCATCAAAGAGGCCCTGGAGGAATGGCGCCACTGGTTGGAGGGAACAGAGATCCCTTTCTTAGTGTATACTGACCACAAGAACCTTGAGTATCTTAAGTCTGCCAAGAGGATCAACTCCCGCCAAGCCCGCTGGGCTCTCTTTTTCAGTCGCTTCTGTTTTGTTCTATCCTACAGACCTGGTTCCAAGAACACCAAAGCAGACGCACTATCTAGGAGGGATCAGGAACCTGTGATTCAGCCTCCTCCAGAATACATCCTGCCGCAATCTGCACGACTGGCAATACTCAGGACCGACATCGAAAGGGAGGTAATGGCTGCTAACGAGAATACTGGATCTCCCTCTGCTTGCCCCACAGGGTGTATCTTTGTTCCTGATCCTCTGAGAGCCAGGGTGATCCAGTGGTTCCACGCTTCTCGTCTGTTCTGCCATCCTGGTCAGAGGCGAACCCAGACCCTTATCAGACAACGGTTTTGGTGGCCTACTCTCAGAGCGGATGTTCGAGAATACGTGGCCGCATGCCCCGAGTGCGCCCAAGTCAAGCCAACCACTCAACCCCCTGCGGGTCATCTTCACCCTCTTCCTGTTCCTCATCGACCATGGTCCCACATCTCCATGGACTTCGTTACGGGCCTACCTCTTTCCTGTGGCAAGACTGTGGTGCTGACTGTGGTGGACCGGTTCTCTAAGATGGTCCATTTCATTGCTCTCCCCAAACTCCCCTTTGCTAAGGAGACCGCGGAGGTTCTCCTTCAGGATGTTTTCCGCCTTCATGGGATTCCCAGGGACATTGTGTCTGACAGAGGTCCGCAATTCACCTCCAGATTCTGGGCCGAGTTTTGTCGTCTTCTCAATGTCTCTGTCAGCTTGTCGTCTGGCTTCCATCCTCAGTCCAATGGCCAAGCAGAGCGGCTTAATCAACAGTTGAAGACCTCGTTGCGCCTCCTCTGTAGCCGCAATCCCACCGCTTGGTCTGGTAACCTTGTCTGGGCCGAGTTTGCACATAACTCCCTCCCTTCCTCTGCTACTGGGCTCTCGCCTTTTCACGTGGTGTATGGCTATCAACCCCCTCTCTTCTGCTCCCAGGAAGGATCGGTGTCCGTGCCTTCTGCCCATGCTTCTGCTAGACGGTGCCAACGAGCGTGGCGGCAGGCCAGACAGGTGCTCCTACGCACTGTCGACGGGTATCGGGCTGGAGCGGACAGACGGCGGTCTCCTGCGCCCACGTATCAGGTGGGTCAGAGGGTCTGGTTGTCGACTGCCGACCTGCCCCTTCGACTTGAGACCAGGAAGCTGGCACCCCGGTTTGTCGGTCCCTTCCCGATTGCCAAGGTGGTCAACCCTGTGGCTGTGCGGCTCCGATTGCCCAGGCCTCTTCGTGTGCACCCCACCTTTCACGTCTCCAGGGTCAAGCCTGTTGTTTCGAGTCCTTTGGTGGTCCCTCCAGAGGGTCCCCCGCCGGCCCGGTTCATCGATGGGGGCCCCGCCTACACGGTGCGCCGCCTCCTACGTTCTCGTCGCCGTGGCCGGGGTTACCAGTACCTCGTGGACTGGGAGGGTTATGGGCCGGGGAGCGCTCCTGGGGCTCCGGGTTTCCTGATCCGGCCGGAGCTGGATCTCATTGCTCAGTTCCACCGTGAGCATCCTGAGCAGCCTGGCGACCGTCGGTGCCGGTCGTTGAGGGGGGGTGCTGTCATGTCCGCCCCGCCTCTTACCTCAGTGGACCTGCCTGTTGGTTGACGTGATCACGTCTGATGAGAACCACCTGGTTCTCTCCCTTCATAAGATGTCTCCTGTTGGCTCCTCGTTGCCGGAACGTCTCAGCTTCTCTGTAAGGGATTACGTCCAGCCTCGTCTCGTCACGGCTCAAGCCTCGTCACGGCCCACGGCTCAAGCCTCGTCTCGGCCCACGGCTCAAGCCTCGTCTCGTCTCACGGCTCAAGCCTCGTCTCGTCTCAAGCCTCTCGTCTCGTCTCGTCTCAAGCCTCGGCTCTTCTCGGCTCGGCTCGTCTCGTCTCAAGCCTCTCGTCTCGTCTCGTCTCAAGTATTCCGAGGGAATCTCCCCACGCCGGCGTCCTCTGATCTTCGGCTCCTCACTTCCTGCCTTCTTCGCACTATCCCGCGCTGGGGTGACGTCATTCCCCCAAAGAACCTTCGCCACCTGCTGGAGTGGAGGAGCTCCTACAACATTTGCCACAAAACTCCATAGGACTGTTTTCTGGTGACATTAAAAAACTTATTACTTACTGAGATCTGCTCCTTTTGGCTGTCCTAAACATCACCCTGAAATATAGGATTAGTCATGAAAGAAATGATGATATAAAAGTGATGAATGGAAAATAAAAATTGAAATAATTCACGTAACTCTTTACTAATAGCTTGCCCAAAAAGTTCTTTAAAAAGTTTTCAACTTGTTCAGAATTCAGCAGCCAGATTGTTAGCAGGAACTAGCAGAAGAGAACACATCACTCCTGTGTTAGCTTCACTCCACTGGCTCCCAGTTGAATCCAGGATCAAGTTCAAAATCCTCCTGTTAACCTATAAGGCTCTGAATGGTGTGGCCCCATCCTATATTAAAGATCTCTTAGTTCCTTACCAACCAATCAGAACACTTTGTTCACAAAATGCAGGACTTCTTGTAGTTCCTAGAATCTCTAAAAGTACAGTTGGAGGTAGAACCTTCAGCCATCAAGCCCCTGTTCTCTGGAATAAGCTCCCAGCTCATGTCAGAGAGGTCAGCACAGTTTCTACCTTCAAAGCTGGCCTTAAAACATTCCTCTTTGGACAGGCGTTCTGCCAGGTTAGCAAGTAATCAGAGAACATTCCCTCTGCTGTGGCTCTTGAGAGGCTAGATTAATACTGATACGTTTAAATGTAATTTCTAGATTTTCTGTCATGGTTATTCTCCGCATCGGCTCTGGGGTTCTGTCCTCTATTCTCATTTCTTCTCCTCTTTCTTATTTATTATATTTAGTTCTCCATGCTTTTGTTGGTGCAGTTCGATTCACATGTTGTTCTTCAGATCCCAGGTGGATCTCCCACGCTCCTGCTCCTGGCCTTGGACTGCACTTCTGCTTCATCTGACTGAAGACTTCATCAACACTCGTCCCTCAGCTCTATCTGAATGAACTCTATTTAAATACGTAGTTATAGAAGCTAATTATTCTTTACCAGTTCTGGCATCGCCTGTTTGTGCTGGGATAGGATCTCTCCCTCATGTGGGAATCCCTAAAGGTTTCTTCTTTTTTCCTGACTCAGGTTTTTTAGGGGTTTTGCCTTACCGGGAGGGAGGGTCTAAGGCAGGGGTCTCAAACTCGCGGCCCGCGGGCAATCTGCGGCCCGCAGGATGATAATTTGCGGCCCCCGCCTTCATATGAAAGATTACTGTTAGTGCGGCCCGCAAGACTGATATGAATGACAGTTGTTGTGTGCAGAGCTGAACGAACCAATCATGGTAAGGTACATGGTTCTGGAGGGCGGGACATCGGCGGGATGTCCGAGCCTCCTCTCTCTTTAATTCATTCCTCCAGTCAGCTGGGTGGAGGAGGAGCCATGAAGCTGCTGGAAGTGCTTTCTCACTGAACGGGATTCGCGGGCCCCGCTCCTCTTTCGCCACGTGACAACACGTGAACACAGCCTGCCGCTTGTCAAAAAGCGTGTTCCACGCGACAATTCCGCGCACGCATCAAATATTCCACGGACAAATCAGACCCTCGCGATCGCTTTTTCCTCCTCCACGATCAGAAAAACTCCTCGCGAGACAGACTGACTACTTCCGCGTGCGTGAGTGATGCCCGCGAGCGAGCAGAATCTTCAAAGGTGCTTCCACACCGGCCGCATGTCTGCGCGGGTTTATGAACGCACGCTCAGCAGGTGGTATCCACACCGGAGCAGCGCGGTCACGCACGCAGCAGCAGAGAGGAGATTCTTCTTCTATTGTGTTTTTTTTTTTTTTTTTTTTTTTTTACCGTTCATTAGCGCTGCTGCTACTGTGCGTGAAATATTGAACCGGGTTGAAGACTCAGCGCGCGCTCAGTGCGTGCACGATTTGTGCACAGAGCTTGAGACCAGTTTAAAAACTTGCGTAGCAACGCATTGAGCTTTCAGTGAGCGCGCTGCTCTCAGATCAGAGATGAAGGAGGTTCTGTAAATACAGACGTTTGAAACTGAATAAAAATAGTTTTCGCCTGTCCAGTGTTTCTCAGGTATTTTCTCTTAGAGACCCCCCCCCCCCCCCCAGCTGTAAGCATCATTAGTATCCGTTAATTTGCTCAAATTAAACGTAAATCTCCTCAAATATCATACTTTTATTATCATTAAAGAATAATAAATAATAATAATAAAAAAAACTTCTAAATAATCAGTTTTATTAATTGTTCTCTTTTTTTTTTTTTTTTTGGTTTTTTAGAATACCTCCAAAACTTCCAGACAAAGTAAAAACAATCTTTCCATGTTTCTCTCCACAGTAGTGATGGAATTCTGTCTTTTCTCAGAGATTCAATTCTTTCGCATTGGCTAACTGTAATTTGAGTTTTAGGTTGTTTTTGCTATATTGAATTTATTATCAACTACTATGTAGGATTATGCACAATATTCATCTCTAATGTAAACATGTTTTTATTCGCATTCACCCCAGGGGGGCACGCCCCACCATTTGAGAAACACTGATCAGTCAGTCAGTCAATATGTGGTTTCAGTCGTCTGTGTCTGCTGTATGGTCATTGTTATTATTTTAATTAATAAAAATTGATTTTCTGATTCATTTTTTAAAATTAATTTAATTCATTCATTATTTTGTGTTAAAAATAAAGATATTTGAGAACATTGGAATGTTTTATCAGCGATTTTTTTGTGGAAATCCTGATGCGGCCCGGCCTCACCCAGACTCTGCCTCCAGCGGCCCCCGGCTCAATTGAGTTTGAGACCCCTGGTCTAAGGGCAGGGTTAACCAGTTTATTTAGTCTCTTTAATCTTCAGCTATTTTTTCATGTTTCGTGACTAATTTCTGCATCTGTAAAATTACCTGCATAAAGCCCAATGAGGCAAAATTCCTCTGTGATTTTGGGCTATATAAATAAAATTGAATTGATTAATTCCTTTGAGACTTCCTTTGAAACTTTTTTGTGAACTCTGAGCAGTATGCATTCAGGGATTTGTTTTTCACACCTGACCATTTTACATGAAAGACCAAGACAAAGTGAAATACAAAGGTTAAGTATAAGGGACAATTTTTATTATTTCATTGTTTTTGTTAGTTTAAAAAAATAATTGAGAAGTTCAGTCTGCAAAAGTATTCAGGCACTTTTTGTCTGAGTGCATTGAGGGATTTTATTTTCATAAAATACTCGGATTTTAATAAAAACTTTTCATATATTTTCATCAAGTTTGCTCCCAGAGATTTCATTTTTATGAGCCTTTTCAACAAAATCCAAGGACCCTCAGAAGCCGTGGTACTCCGGACAGATCGAATGTTGATCTAATGACCAGACAGAGTCTACTTGTTTAATCTCAGTACTAAAACAGCTGTTCTGACAGCATTGGCAGTCTGTAAAGAGATTATTGCAGAGCAAACACCATTGTGAAGTCTAGCGAACACTAGACAGATGTCAGGAGTCAGCGCACTGTCTCCCCTTCTGGTCACCAGCGGGACCCATTTCTAGAGTTCTGACTGTACTACATCTCCCAGCAACCCCAGCGCACAGCTGTTTCCAATCTGACAACCAACCACCCACCTGCTTTTTAAGCAGCACACGGAGCTACTCTCTGTGTGAAGTATCGTTTGGGTAACGCTTTATATTAAGGTGTGCTTGTTAAGTATCAATAAGATATTAATAAGCATTAGTAAGATGCTTATAATTTTGCTTATATGCACTTAAAAAGATATTAATGAGCCGCTTATTACACCATGATCTAAATTATGGCGTGATGTCAATCAAATTTATTATATGCTTTTAAATATTTAATAAGCCATTTGTAAGCTACTTATTACAGTATTATATATTATCAGGTTAATGGGCCGGTAAGAATATGCTTAGAAATATATTAATAAGCTGCTTATTAGACTGCTATTAAATCGCAAAGCAATAGGCCACAAAGATATGCTTATAAAGATATTAATGAACTGCTTATTATACTTATTTGTAATATCCCAAGTTAATAAGACACAAACAATATGCTTATGGATATATTAATTAGTTGCTTATTACACTGATGTCTGATACCAAGTTAATAAGCCACTAAGAATGTTTGTAAATGTGTTTATACACTGCTTATTACACTATTTTGCAGTACCCTAATCTAAAGCGTGGACCATTTTTGTTAATAAAGAAAAAACCACAACAAACACTGTATGAGAAGTTTTAATTTAAACACAAAACATTACAGCTTTAAACATGACATTCTCTTTTGCTGTTTAACTCTTTAAATAATGAGTTGGTAAAACAAAACATCCAGTTTGTGTCAATGTTACGGGTCCCGAGTGCGGCAACCACGATAACAAAAAGAATGTTGTGTCTGAAAAAGAAAAGGAGTCTCTGAGCAGGAACGACACGAGCACTCACTTCGTTCTCCAAAGCACTTCTATTAAATCACGACAACAAAATTACAATTTCCATTCTGTGCATTCTTTTGTCCAATGTACAGTTTGACCACAAAAGTCTAAACAAATATCTGATTAATATATCAAATCAATAATTATTCAAATTTGTGTTCTATTTTTCAATTCAATTCAATTTTATTATAGAGCCCAAAATCACAAAGAAATTTGCCTCATTGGGCTTCATGCAGGTAATTTTACAGATGCAGAAAATAGAAACATGAAGAAAAATATCTAAAGACTAAGCTGACTAATAAACTAAATAAACTGGATATGCCTGCCTTTAGACTCTCCCTCTCGGTGAGGAAAAACTCCTAAACAACCTGAGTCAGGAAAAACGAAGAAACCTTAGGGATTCCCACATGAGGGAGAGATCCTATCCCAGGACGAACAGGAGATACCAGAACTGGTAAAGAAGAATGAGCTTCTACAACTACGTATTTGAATAGCGTTCATTCATATAGAGCTGCAGATAGAGCTGAGGGACGAGTGGTGATGAAGTCCTCAGTCGGACGAAGCAGAAGTGCAGTCCACGGCCAGGAGCAGGAGCGTGGGCGATCCACCTGGGATCTGAAATCTCTCCCGATCCTCAGAGGGGAGAGAGAGAGAAGAACAACATGTGAATCGAACTGCACCAACAAAAACATGGAGACCTAAGTACAATAAAGAATAAAGAGGAGAAGAGAGGAGAATAAAGGACAGAACCCCAGAGCCGATGCAGAGAATAACCATAACAGAAAATCCAAAAATTACATTTAAACATTTCAGCATTAATCTAGCCTCTCAAGAGCCACAGCAGAGGGAATATTCTCTGATTACTAGCTAACCTGGCAGAACGCCTGTCCAAAGAGGAATGTTTTAAGGCTAACTTTGAAGGTAGAAACTGTGCTGGCCTCTCTGACATGAGCTGGGAATTTTCATTTCTAATACATTACAATTAAATTTCAAAAGAAACACTTAATAATCACATACGTTTAATTTACTTTGATTTTTGTAATTGTACCGTAAACAAAATAAATATTGCTTTTCACTATTATTTAGCTTTCTTAGCTTTTAAATGCTGGACATTGCACATTTAGAAATAAACATTTTCAATAATAACAAAATAACATTTACTTTTTAATTTAATATATCTTTTTTTAACTTTTACAAGAACTATCTATTTCATTTTTTCGTTTAAACATGTTTAAGTAAGGTCAGAGGTTCCACAAAAATAATTAAATTACATGTAAAGCCATGGATGTGACCAGTCTACATGCCCGCCATGATAACACTGGCTCACATCCCAAATCTCATCCTCTCGAGAAAATCTCGCGAGATTACGGTCTACTTCCCGTTCGACTTTCCCGCCGTTTCTCGCCGAAGAACAGTCAAGATTATCGTTTTAAATCAAAAATTCAAAACAAATAATGCTGATTCATATCTGGGAACAACACCAAAGCTTAGGGCTTTCATTTGTGGTGTTTTAAACCGGGAACTAACCTGAAAAAGAAAGGGAGTCTCAGAGCAGGAACAACACGAGCACTCACTTCGTTCTCCAAAGCACTTCTGACGGAAACAGGAAGTTTCCCCGTCTTCAGCCACCTGGAGGCGCTGCAAGAGTGTCGAAGGTTCCACTCACCAGACTCATAACCTAATTCTTTTTTTTCCTTTTTTCCACAGGCTACATTTAATCAATTTATAAAATAAAATTATATTTTAATTACTAAAAATTAATGGCCTTCAAAATAAAATACCAAATGTGGATGCACATTTTTGGGTGCACCACATCAACTGTGTGGTTAGTAATGCGAACAACCATTTTGTGTTTTAATATTTTTAAATATTTTTACAATAATGTAAAAAAAAAAAAAAAAAGTTCCCCCATGGCTTTAGCTGGCTAGGCTAACATAACAGTCAGGCACTCGGTCAGGGATGGACTAACACTTGATGTCTTTAGGTTCTAAAAGTCAAGGGTAGCTTGTGCAATACAGCTGCATGTTGAAAATCACCAAAGTTGTCCTTTCACTTTAGTTGTTACTTTTTTTTAAGAATTTTTTGTTATTCAACTTGTCTTAAATGATTGTTCTGTAATGTATACTTTGTATTGTTTACTTTATATTTGTTTTGTTATGTTTGTTCTGTAATGCATATGCCATCCCCTGGAACATTCTCAATGTTCAGCTTATCATACAGTAATGTTCTGTATTTTTGTATTTTGGTCAATAAAAAAAAAAAAAAAAAAAAAAAAAAAAAAGAGTGCTCGTGTTGTTCCTGCTCTGAGACTCCCTTTCTTTTTCAGGTTAGTTCCCGGTTTAAAATACCACAAATGAAAGCCCTAAGCTTTGGTGTTGTTCCCAGATATGAATCAGCATTATTTGTTTTGTATTTTTGAGTTAAAACGACAATCTTGACTGTTCTTCGGCGAGAAACGCCGGGAAAGTCGAACGGGAAGTAGACCGTAATCTCGCGAGATTTTCTCGAGAGGATGAGATTTGGGTTGTGAGCCAGTGTTATCATGGCGGCCATGTAGACTGGTCACATCTTTGGCTTTACATGTAATTTAATTATTTTTGTGGAACCCCTGACCTTACTTAAACATGTTTAAACGAAAAAATGAAATAGATAGTTCTTGTAAAAGTTAAAAAAAGATATATTAAATTAAAAAGTAAATGTTATTTTGTTATTATTGAAAATGTTTATTTCTAAATGTGCAATGTCCAGCATTTAAAAGCTAAGAAAGCTAAATAATAGTGAAAAGCAATATTTATTTTGTTTACGGTACAATTACAAAAATCAAAGTAAATTAAACGTATGTGATTATTAAGTGTTTCTTTTGAAATTTAATTGTAATGTATTAGAAATGAAAATTCCCAGCTCATGTCAGAGAGGCCAGCACAGTTTCTACCTTCAAAGTTAGCCTTAAAACATTCCTCTTTGGACAGGCGTTCTGCCAGGTTAGCTAGTAATCAGAGAATATTCCCTCTGCTGTGGCTCTTGAGAGGCTAGATTAATGCTGAAATGTTTAAATGTAATTTTTGGATTTTCTGTTATGGTTATTCTCTGCATCGGCTCTGGGTTCTGTCCTTTATTCTCCTCTCTTCTCCTCTTTATTCTTTATTGTACTTAGGTCTCCATGTTTTTGTTGGTGCAGTTCGATTCACATGTTGTTCTTCTCTCTCTCTCCCCTCTGAGGATCGGGAGAGATTTCAGATCCCAGGTGGATCGCCCACGCTCCTGCTCCTGGCCGTGGACTGCACTTCTGCTTCGTCCGACTGAGGACTTCATCACCACTCGTCCCTCAGCTCTATCTGCAGCTCTATATGAATGAACGCTATTCAAATACGTAGTTGTAGAAGCTCATTCTTCTTTACCAGTTCTGGTATCTCCTGTTCGTCCTGGGATAGGATCTCTCCCTCATGTGGGAATCCCTAAGGTTTCTTCGTTTTTCCTGACTCAGGTTGTTTAGGAGTTTTTCCTCACCGAGAGGGAGAGTCTAAAGGCAGGCATATCCAGTTTATTTAGTTTATTAGTCAGCTTAGTCTTTAGATATTTTTCTTCATGTTTCTATTTTCTGCATCTGTAAAATTACCTGCATGAAGCCCAATGAGGCAAATTTCTTTGTGATTTTGGGCTCTATAAATAAAATTGAATTGAATTGAAAAATAGAACACAAAATTTGAATAATTATTGATTTGATATATTACTCAGATATTTGTTTAGACTTTTGTGGTCAAACTGTACATTGGACAAAAGAATGCACAGAATGGAAATTGTAATTTTGTTGTCGTGATTTAATAGAAGTGCTTTGGAGAACGAAGTGAGTGCTCGTGTCGTTCCTGCTCAGAGACTCCTTTTCTTTTTCAGACACAACATTCTTTTTATCGTGGTTGCCGCACTCGGGACCCGTAACATTGACACAAACTGGATGTTTTGTTTTACCAACTCATTATTTAAAGAGTTAAACAGCAAAAGAGAATGTCATGTTTAAAGCTGTAATGTTTTGTGTTTAAATTAAAACTTCTCATACAGTGTTTGTTGTGGTTTTTTCTTTATTAACAAAAATGGTCCACGCTTTAGATTAGGGTACTGCAAAATAGTGTAATAAGCAGTGTATAAACACATTTACAAACATTCTTAGTGGCTTATTAACTTGGTATCAGACATCAGTGTAATAAGCAACTAATTAATATATCCATAAGCATATTGTTTGTGTCTTATTAACTTGGGATATTACAAATAAGTATAATAAGCAGTTCATTAATATCTTTATAAGCATATCTTTGTGGCCTATTGCTTTGCGATTTAATAGCAGTCTAATAAGCAGCTTAAATATATTTCTAAGCATATTCTTACCGGCCCATTAACCTGATAATATATAATACTGTAATAAGTAGCTTACAAATGGCTTATTAAATATTTAAAAGCATATAATAAATTTGATTGACATCACGCCATAATTTAGATCATGGTGTAATAAGCGGCTCATTAATATCTTTTTAAGTGCATATAAGCAAAATTATAAGCATCTTACTAATGCTTATTAATATCTTATTGATACTTAACAAGCACACCTTAATATAAAGCGTTACCCTCACTTGGACTCTGACAACTCCACTCTTTCAAATTCACTCTCTCGGTCCTGATCAACCTCTGCCTGTCTGACTCTGATTTAGCTCTGTGGACTTAGAGCTGTGCTTTGTTCATGTCTGAACTACTAAACCTGCTGCACACAGAACCATTTGTGGCATCTGATCAGGGATAAAGTTGTGTAGAAATTTATAGCAGTGTTGGACTGGGGATTCACCTTCCAACAGGACAACCACAATAAACAAAGCCAGGGTTATGATGGAATGGCTTAAAATCGAACATATTCATTCGCTGAATGGCCCAATTAAAGTTCAGACCTAAATTTAATCAAGAATCTGTGGCAAGTTCTGAAAACCATTGTTCACAAATAAACTTGAATTGTTTTGCAAGGAAGAATGGGCAAAGATTTCGGTCTGTAGATATGCAAAGGTGGTAGAGACAAAACCAAAAAGACTAGGAGGTGTATTGCAACGAAAGGGGGTTTCACAAAGTATTCACTCGGGGGACTGAATTCAAGCAACATGTTTTTTCTTTGTCACATATGTTTGTCACTTTGTGTTGGTCTTTTGCATAAAATTCCAAACAAACATATTTAAGTTTACAGCCCCAATGTGGAAAATATGGAGAAGTTCAAGCTACAGTATATGTACACTTTTGCAAGCCACTAAAAGTAATTGATAGATGATGCACATGCTGAAAAAGGAAAATTAATTGTGTGCTTACCAGAATGCATGATAGATTTGAAGGAGATTGAGCAATTTTGAGTGTCAAACGGAAATGTGAGAATGTCCATCCTGCAGGTGCTATCCACCACTTGACCATTTCTATATTCAACGATGCCATCATGGTTGATCTTAAGATGAGAACTCGGTGCGGTTTTATCCCGATCTGTCCTGTATCGCACAACAATCAAAGAAATGTCTGAGACATGATGCCCTTTTTTTTGGTTGTGTGTTAATTGTGCACCAAGTCTTGATTCAAAAGAATAGGGCACTGCATCATTAAGGTGTTGTAAAATACAGCGTATCATCAAAAAATAAAAAGATGATCAAAATTTACTTTAAAAAAAGACAAGTTAAGCTTCCTAAGATGCCAACTTGAAATCAAGTTTTTGTCTGAGAAATAATTTAAAGTAAATGACATCTGTTTACAGAAGCAAGAACAAAAAATTCAAACTACATTGCAACATTTCATGGTGAGCATGCACTATTGCTTAATTCACAAAACAGATGAAAAAACGTTTGAAGTTCTTTAATAGAAATGTTAATTTAACTTTCATTAAATTAACATCAAGTGTTCATTAAATATTCAATTATTTCTCCTAAGACCTTTTCTTAAATCTGTAACAGCAATTACAGTATAAAGTACAAGAATAAGGCATAAAAGAGACCAAAAAAAAAAAAAAATGAAGTTACTGTATTACTGGTTGTTACTGAATCTGAGAGTTTGCAATAAAACTTTGCATTTTAAACTTACATCTCTTCAATTGTCAGATCTGGCATCCACAAATATTTTGTGGGAACAAAAATATGCTTCTGTCCACAAAACTCATTTGGATTCCAGCGAATGTGCTCATTGTTCCACCTCTACAGAGTAAAAACAAACATGAAAGTCACACAGAGAGACATAAAAAAAAGAAGATAAACAACAATAATCATAGCCAAAATATGTATTTGCTGCATTAAAACTCACCCAATAAACCCAATTGTAAGAAACAAGCATCCGGTTTGCCTCGTTCTATAAACAAAGAATGTTTTTATCTGCACAAAAATACTTCAGAAAACTTTTTTTTAAATCACATTTGTTCCTACACATTTTATTTTTATGCATATATTTATACATTGTTTAATTACTGATTTTCACCTGTACCCCTCTTAAGATGCAGCTGCTCCTCTCTACAGCCTTTTCTGGGCCCAGACAACCCAAAGACCTGCAGCTCCCCTACAGGACAACCTCCATATGTGGGCACTGGACTAAAACTAAGGCACAAGTTAATCAACCTCCGTCCATTTTAAGTTCCACTCCAACCATATTTTTTCCTGTTGTAAAATCATTTCCAGTAGTCTTTTAATTATCAGTTGTGGTTTTTAGTGAATATCAAAAAGCCATTTTCATTTTAAGACACCTTTTATGGCTAGCAATAATATCTAATAAGAAATGCTATTCTGGCTTGTGGGCGGAACTCTGGGCTCTGAGATAAACCCGACTCTTCCCTTTGCTGGGAGTTCAGTCGGCAAGCTCACTCGAGAGATTACAGCCCCGAGTTGACATTAGCATTGCCAAAGTAGCAGTGAGCAATATTGGATCAATCCAGCCGTAGAGTTTTGAGCCGGAGGCCAGCTAGGATGAGGTAAATGAACACGCGCAAGTGGGCGGATGAGTGGAGTGGTAAGAAAGACTTCGTCATGCCCAGTAAATAGTTACGTCAGTAGCCCCAGGTTTTTCTAGCATCCAGTTTTCTTATTCATCACAATATTAGTTAAGAGAATAAGTGAAAAATGAAGCGAGTTAGAGCATAGCTATATTTTCTTCAGTATTGCCAAATGAGCAACATTTAACTACATTTAAATTTTATTTTTGAGCACTTTTTATCACAAATTTGTTCACGTAACCTAAACAAAAAACACATTAACCTCATGAAGCCACTATATCAAAAAAAATTAAAACAAAACGTGAATTTTCTGTAATGAAAATGTTTTTTAAACCCTTTGATGAAATCCATACGTTTTTAAAAACTTCTTTATGAGATTTAGATTGTATCAGTTATAAAACATCAGATGTTTTGGTAGATTATTGCTAGCTTAAGAAGTCATAATGTTGTCCTGAATGTTCAGGAAAAAACAGTCTCAAATTTGGTGCACACATGTTTTAGCCCCAGGTTTTTATAGCATCCGGTTTTCCTATCCATTGCGATTTGAGTAAAGAGATACTCAGAAACATATTTTTAATTTAATTACCTAATATATTGAAGCCACATATGTTTTTAATTGAATTTTAGCTAAAAATTAATTGCTTCAGCAACTTACCACATCCAGAATGGCAAAAATCTTCATTTCTATGTAAACTTTGGTCCGATGACGGTGGTCTTTAACAGGTCGGCCCACAGTGTACCTGTCATTGTTTTCCCTTAAATCCAACTCCTTTAAAATGGACTCCCAACTGCACTTAAGTGAAGATTTTTTAACTTGAGTTTCTGAAACAAAAGGAAGTCACATTCTGATTCAAGGTGAAGAATACAGGAAAAAATAATAAACTATGAGATTGCATTCTCTCAAAAACTCCATAACTTTTGGCTAGACATAAATTATTATGAATTTATAAAAAAAAAAAAAAAATTCCTAATTTTGAAAAAAAAAGAAAAAAAATCTCAAGGATATAATCTGTTATCTGCTTTATCATTTTTAATTTTCATCTTAAACTTGATCTTTCCAGCAGCCAAGCAAACAAGCAAGATGTTGGGTCATGTGGACCCAGATGCTGGGTCAGTACACCCCCATTCCACAAACCATCCCCCCTCTGGGATAGAACTGACCGACCACTTGAGCTCACCTTCACTAGACCCTACAGACATGACAGTTTTTCCCAGAGCAAATGCAAGACCCAAAATGGTAATCCAAACTTGCCCCAAGGCCACAGAAGGAGAGATCCCTGCTAAGCAACTAGGCTAGGCTTCTAGGCTAGGGCCATCAACGAGCTGTCCGGATCCAGACCAAGATGCTGGGCCATGCGGTAATATGATGGGAACCTCTATTTTAATTGGTGCAACTCTGGTTGTCATTGCAACACATTCTCACTCACGTGTTCAACTCGACATATATAGACACATGGTTCTGGTCCCCTCTGTGTCACTTTTTGACATTTTGGTTGTCACTAATTTGTCAGTCTTTGACATGTTGGCTATTCCCATTAAATCGGGGGTCTCAACTCCCAGGACCGGAACCAGTTCAAGGGCTGCTTGGTACCAGGTTGCAGACAGAAAAGAGATGCATATGCTAACTTTAAGTCTTTTTGCATTTTTATGTTTTGATTCTGGAGGAAGTTTTATTGTGTTTTATGTTGTGTGACACAAAGTGAATGCTAAGTCAATAAAAGCCAAACAACGACATATTTGGGAAATTTCTTTGGTGAGAAAAAAGCCAGTGAGGAACCTGAAGAGAGCTTTCCACTTCAGACAAACATAAAGCTACTGTTTCAGACAAAATCAGGAGTCTTCCTCAATATATAGATTTACAGAGACAGTTGTTTCTATGCACCAAACTGCTCTCATCCACCAATATTTAGCAAATAAAATAATTAAAAAAAACCGGAATATTTATACAATTTACTTCCCAGACCGCAACTTCAAAAATTATTTGTTAACTGGAACTCTTTAAATTTCAGTTGAAGACCCTTTGACAAAGGGAAGAATTTGGGCCTCCTGGCCAAACAGGGTCTGACCTAATCAGCCCCCCTAAATGACTGTGAAATTGAATCATCTAAGTTGCATTGAAGTTTGCACATTTTAGAAAGGGTTTACACAATACAAGCTTGTAGTTCTGGTACCTTGAAACCAGTTTTGTTGTATTTCAACTTTTGCCAATTATAAATTAAGTTTTTGTCTTTTAAATATATAATCTATTCCATGCTTCACTTTCAGTTCCTGAAATGTTATAGAACTTTTATCAATTATTATGTAATTTAGAAGTGTTGTGACAATCGCTCTACACTGTGGAAGTTGTTTAAAGCAGTATGGAAGCTTTTCGACAGATCACAAAAAAAACACAAACCATAGAAAGAGCGTGTAAATTTAATATTGTCCTTAAACATAACACATATTAGGCCACAAAGAGCATCAGCGCAAATATGAGTGTTGCTGAAACTTTAGGAACGTGGGGTTTTAAGGAATGAGTGCTTCCCAGTTCTGATGATTAAAAACAAAGAGATGGATATTTACGTAAAGCTTCAATTTACTGTAGCAAAAACTAAAATGTGCTTTTTCGGCTCACTTTGAACAGCATCATAGATTTCATTGAACTCTTCAGAACCAGAACCAACTTCCAATCAGCTTTATGGCTTCTGAGAGGAAAGACCCCAAATAAAAGAAAGTGTTGCTAACCCTGGAATCCTTTCGCTATAAAAAGTTACACCATCCCTTTTGCTGGGTAATTTTTACCTGACAAATACTACCAAATAAAAATATTTGTTATAAAAAATAGATCAAAATATGACAACACACGATACATTGGGCTAGTTTTCTTTTTCTTTCAACAGTGCTTTATGTAACAAAATGAGATTTAAATATGGAGTCTTGAAAGAGCCAAAATGAAATAAAAATATAAACCATTAAATAAATAAATAAATGTGGCATTAAATATATTAAATGTTGAAATAAATGAATAAATGTTTAATATTATAAATAGTTTAAATAAAAATGTGGATTAAAATATTAAAAGAGCACATTTAAGTATTTCATGACATATTTATTTATTTTTTTGTCCCCTGTGGGTTAAAAGAGCCAAATTAAATATAATATATTAATTATAATATAATATAATAATAAGTAAATGTGCATTAAATAAATAAATGTTAAATAAATATGGCATTAAAATATTAAAAGAGCACATTTTAGTATTTCATGACATTTATTTTTTTCATTATCCCTTGTGGGTTAAAAGAGCCAAATTAAATGATTTATATAAATATTTATATATAAATAAATAATATAATTTAATAAAATATAATTTTTAAATAAATTATATAATGATTTAATAAAATGATTTGCATTTTATATAATATATTATAGCCTATTTAAAAAGCTATTTTTTAACATTTCATTAAACATATTTATGTATTTCATGAATCATGACACTATTCTATGAAACAGGAAGTGGACACACCATGAAAATGCAATCTGTCAGATTCTCTCGTCAATATCTAGTGGCGGGCCTAACTCTCATGTTCTTCTCTGTTTTGATTCTTGGTCCGCTGTGTGGTGTGCATGTGGTTTTTGTCTGAGTCCTCACTCACACGCTGTAAACATTGTTTTGGTGAAACAAAAACTTTTGTTCAGGTCACCAAATCAAAATGTATTCTCCGTCCACTTCATGCATTCAGGGTAATTTGGCGAGCTCCGTCCCAGCCAGAGACTCTCATGCCGTACAAAGCGAAACTCCGCGGGGAAGCTCCGGTTTAACAACGTGGTGCCGCAGAAGTGGACTTAGATACATTGGATTTAGCGACCCTAACAAAGTTCTTCGTTTCACCCAATAACAATGTTTACACCAACACATTCTCACTCCGATCGATCGCTTATCGAGCATGGTTAAAGTCCGTCCTCGTGAAACTCTGAAGTTGGAACCCTTTCAATAAATGTACGAAATTGGGTGGTCCAATTAGATCACAGCACCGAAAGCGCAACCGCAGACCCGCAGCTGAAGCGGGACCCGACCCAGACAGAGCGATGCTCGGTCAAAAATGAGAGGAGCTGGCGGATCTAATTGAATCAAGCCTCCGAACCACCAGCTACCGGGACGGGGAGTGCGTCACCCCCAATTCACTCTGGATGCGGAAGCGCTGCAAAGCGGAGTCCGCTCCGCTCTTCTGCTAGACCTTTTTTTGTTTTTTGCCATCATGGGTGATGATTTAATAATTTAAAGACATTAACCCGTGTTTCTGCAAAGAAGAACTACCTGCTGTCGTTTTACACCCAAAGCCCCGCCCACCCACTCTGTCGGCTCACTGGATCTGTGTGCGGGCGCGTGTGCGTCCCTGTTTTGGTGGGTGTGGGTGTGTGTGTGTGTGCGCTCGCAGACAACATTTATTTATTTATTTCAACATTTATTTATTTATTTCAACATTTATTTATTTATTTCAATTTGGCTCTTTTAACCTACAAGGGACAATGAAATAAATAAATATGTCATGAAATATTTAAATGTGCTCTTTTAATATTTTAATGCCATATTTATTTCAACATTTATTTATTTAATGCCGCATTTATTTATTTAATGGTGTATATATTTATTTCATTTTGGCTCTTTCGAGACTCCATAATTAAAAACATAGAAAGATCCTAAAAACATGCTCTAAAATGACTGAAAAATTTGAGAACAAAAAATTCCTTAAAAAGAAAAAAAATAATAATACTGGAAACTTTGGCTTTTGGCTCAACCAATTTCTGAGACATGTGAGACTTTACCCAGGCAACATATTGACAATCATGAAAAAACTTTTGCTGGGGTGAAAATCACTTGGCGATAGATTAAGTTAAAAAAAAAAAAAAAAAAGATGTAATTGTGCAGCAAATGGTGGACAACTTTTACAACAAAAAAAATGTAATAGAAGAAAAAGTATTCAAAAACAACATTCATTTTTGGCATGTTATAGTTATAAAGAAAGTTGTAGAACTTTAAGATTATAGATACTTAGAACGGACCTGGTGTGTTTGATTGATTTCCATCTGGAACTAAATCAGAGGTCCTACTGGATGCAAGCTGGTTATCTCCAGGTTCATGACGGTCAGAATTTGATGTACTCCCTCCTGTTATAAAAAAAAAAAGGTTGAAATGAGAACAGTTTTTACAGAAAATTTGTATTGGTTTATTTGAAGAAATCAAAAACAACAAATCTGTTTCTAAGACAATTTTTCATACAATCTTTTGACACAGGAGGTGTATGGCATGATTCAGCGCTTAGGTTTTGTCATGTTCTGTTTTCCCTGTCAGTTACACTTTGTTCAGGTTAATCATCCACAGCTGTTTTCATTTAGTTAATCAACCTCAGTGTATTGAAGTGTCTGTTTTTTTAATTCTCATTGTCAGGGGTCATCTGCTTGTCTCTGTTCTGGCATCCTGGTTTTGTCATGTTTAAGCTGATATAGTAAATGTTTGTTTCTGCCACCATGTCTTTTCTCCTACATTGGGGTCCTCCACCACCGTCCCTGACGGTGTATGTTTGTATAAACCTCTTTTGCAGTCAAGGCTATTCTTTATAAGAGTTATATTAGTTAATGTTTCTTGTTAGACCTGACAAAATAAAGAAGAAGAAAGTTAGATGAATTTAAAAATATATATATATTTTAGTTTTTGGGTTTGTTTTCCACTGCCAAAAGAAATAAAAACAGAAGAACTAAAGCTTCTGCAGTTTATTTACTGATCAGTTTCTATTGGGAATACCAATGTTTGAAATGTGCAACATGAAAAGATTTTGTTTCCCTTCAAGTTAGAACTGCACTACCTCATGTTTGACAAAGTCTATCCTGTTGCAAAAAACATTTTAATCCTCAATTTTCTCTACCTACTTTATTTCCGTCTCGGTCTTTCTTACTTTAACCGTTTATGATGTTGTGATTTGTCACTATATTGTTACATTTTTGTTGGTTTTTCCTCAAACAGATGTACAGCATGATGTACAGTATGTGCTTTATAGCTAAAATCGTGTAAAGTTAAATGCATTTTTTCTAAATACAGTAATACATTTTCATTTTTTCCATTGTATTTATATGCAGATTTTTTTGCTTGATTCATTTAATTCCCAAACCTTAACTGCTAAGGTGAAACACGTTTACGATACCATCCTGTCAAGACGTGGTGGGGAAGGACCCAAACGCAAGACCAGATTTGGTGGCAGGAACATAAACATTTACTAAATAAACTCAAACATCACTAAACCAAGTGAGACCAAACCAGGGACGGGACGGGACAGATGACCTGACAATGAAGAACTGAAAACCACCAGGCACTTGGATAGGCTGAGGGCAATTAACTATATGAAGTTAGATGTGGATGATTTGACCTGAACATGGTGATGAGACTAACAGAAAACAGAACATGACTAAACCTAGGCACTGAATCATGACACATCCTACTAAAAAAAACAAAACAAAACATGTTTACTGTTCTTGGGGGGTTGTCATTTTCTTTACTACTTCCCTTCTTTTTATTTTAGTCCAAGAAATTTAGTGTTTGTCATTTTTTTTCACATTTCAGTTCTTTTTAATTGATCATTTATGTAGATTACTTAGCGTTTCAGAATCCTCCTAGAAGTTAGACAAAAGAAAGAGTGTAACACAAAAAAGAGGAGAAACACCTATGAGCAGTACGCCTTCCCAAGTTCAGGAGTTGACATGAAATATTTGCACGTCTGAATTAAAAACTTGAATTGAATTGAATGGCCCCAAAGGGATTGAGCATGATAATGTCATGAAGCAGTATACTTGTATGTGCTGGTGTTTACTAGTGAAAGATAAACCTAAATAAGTTAAATCTTTCAGAAACTAAGCTGTTTTTGAAAAAACAGAGCCGAAATGTTTTCCTGTAAAGTGTCCTGAGTCAATAGGTAATCTTTCAAAAACAGCAGTCCAACTCTTTAATTTAAGACTAAGATCAAATGTAGGTTTGCTCATAAATCCTTGCTTGTTTGTGCCTCTGAGCTGCTGAAATACATTTTTGTCGATATTCAAAACCGTTCTTGAATTCTACATGCAAATATGATTGAGATGTCATCTTACCTGTGAGGACAAATAGAAAAAGCAAAGCTTGAATCACCATGGCTGCAGGAGATCAGCCTGTATCTCTGTCCCCTCTGCTTTGTAGGAAGCTTTGCAATCTCGCTTGTTAAATTAATCTTCCTCTGTTGAAGGGAGGAGGGAGAAGAATGAACCACAGGAGATCTTTATCCACTATGATTCTGTGGGAAGATTTAGACTAATAGCCTGATCAATAGAAATGTCATTAAAAACTGAGATAGAGCCAAAATGGATAAAAGCAAACACATAAGCCAGGGATGTCAGACAATGAGTGCAGCATCCTTCTGGTTTATCAGAGATCCTGCCTTACTTGCAGCCAATTACCTGAATCGGGTGTGTTTAGCCAATGAGAAGCTACAATGGCAGGTTAGTTGAATCACAGGTAGAACACTGGCTGTCAACACCTGGAGTTCTACATCGGTCAAACCCAACACATTGTCATTCCCAAGTTGTCACATATTGATGTCTGGTTAAGGCCCCCAGCCTCCAGGCCGCAAACCGGCTCACAACCGGTCCAGCACACCGGTACCCTAACCCGATACCTGATGCGGTATTAGATGCAGTACAGGACCAAAGCGGTGCCACATGCAGTAACGGGTGCGAACCAATACCAGATTAGGGTTAGGGTACTGGTACTCGGTTAGAGTATTTTACAGCCAGCACATCAAGAAATACGAGTTGGGGACACCCAAAGCGTCACACAGAGGGGAACCTTAACATCAATATTTTATTTTAATATTTGTGGATGTCTCTGGTCCCAAACGTGCTGCGAATAAGGGAGAAATACTGTATACATTGGAAGGAATTTAATAGATTTTTTTATTTGTCAAGCAATATTGATGGAATATTTCTTCAAGTTTCATAAAGAAATGGTTGTCATTAAAGCAAATTGAGTTCAACAGGCCAAAATGATCAATGTTGTTTTTTACTGCATGATGTTTGTAATTCAGTCTTCTTCAGCGTACTCCCAGACATTTATTTTAATAAGTTTCCTCATAAAATAAAAAAACAAACTTTAAATTAAAAGTAAACAAACTTAAAATTGTTTTAAAATGTTGCTTTTACCAAAGGCTATCACACCGTCTGATTTATAAGAAAATGCTTTTTGAAGAAATGTTAATCATTTATTACTATTGATTTGTCACACTAAGAGGCCGTATGGGTTTAGAGACAACTTTTCTATTAGAAAGTTAACCTCCAAACATAGTTCAGTAAAGTCTAAAGATTTACCAAGATGTCATAAAGCAGGACTTTGAGAGAGACCACTGTGGGATGTGTTAGTGGTTTTTAATGGGATGGATCATGCAGTATAAGGCTCTTTGCTTTAGTAGTTAAAAATTATAACTACAGCTCTCCTGCAAAGAAACTCCATCCACTAGAATTATAAAATAATAATACAAATGCAGTTCTATGCTGTTTTTTTAGAACCCTTGCCTGGTGTCTAGATTGTGTTCCAGCCCCACCCTGCTATGTACTAATTACCATATCATTTGTTCTGCCTTTGACTAGTCTTTGGTGGCAGAGTGCATTGAGCCGCAGCCCTTACCTTCAGCATTTGAGCTATTTTGACTTTTGTTATGGCTCTTTGAGTAATTTTTGCCAATTTCCCAGACCCAGTTTTGAGTGTTTGGTAGGGGTGGGCAAGTAAAGCTCCCACTTTCCTAACATTTATGGTGGAAATTATGTTGCATTGTTTTAATTTCATGATAGTTCAGAAATGTGTCTTCATTCAAATATTTTGTTTCTTTATAGTAAATAACAATTTCATTATCAATAATAATATTCAGACTCTCTCCCCACACTGCGATGGAGCTGTAGGGTGGCCAATTGGAAGAGTGCAGATTCATTTAGAAATAGAAATAGAAATACTTTATTCATCCCAGGCTGGGAAATTAGGCTGTTGCAGCATTAGGTGTATACAGAATATATTGACATATTTAAAGAAAGCGATATTTATAAAAGATAGGAAAAAAAATATATATACACACAAGAAAAAAAAAAAACAAGCAAATTGTGCAAACTGTAATGTGCAGACTAAAATAATGATAGGGGGTGTGCAAAATAGAGGCAGTAATGGACATCAGTCGTTTTATCTATTACAGCGGGATGAGGAGTTATATAATCTTATTCCGTTTGGAAGGAATGATTTCCTGTAGCGGTCCCTGGAACAGCGGAGTTGTCTCAGCCTTTTGGAAAAGGTGCTCCGTTGTTTGTCCAGAACTGGGTGGAGAGGGTGGTCTGGGTTATCCATGATGGAAAGCAGCTTGATGAGGGTCCTCCTCTCCACCACAGCTTCGAAGCTGTCCTGCTTACAGCCGATGATGGAGCCGGCCCTCCTGATTAGTTTGTTCAGCCTGTTGGTGTCCCCAGCAGAGATGCTGCCCCCCCAGCAGACCACAGAGAAGAACAGGGTGCTGGCTACCACAGACTGATAGAAGATCTCCAGCATTTTGCTGCACACATTGAAGGACCTCAGCTTCTGTAGAAAATACAGTCTGCTGCAGGTCTTCTTGTAGACAGCCATGCTGTTAGTCGTCCAGCTCAGCTTGCTGTCGATGGTCACACCCAGGTACTTGTAGTCCTCAACAACCTTAACATCCTTACCCAGGATGCTAAGGGGCTGCTGTGTTGTTCTCTTCTTCTTGAAGTCGATGACCATCTCTCTGGTTTAATCAACATTAAGCAGCAGCTGATTTTCTCCGGACCACTCCACAAATCTGTCCACCAGCCCCCTGTACTCCTCCTCCTCCCGTCCCCCGTTTATACACCCAACAACTGCAGAGTCATGAGAAAACCTCTGTAAGTGGCATGACTCTGAGTTGTACTGAAAATCAGCGGTGTACAAGGTGAACAGGAAAGGAGAGAGAACAGTGCCCTGTGGGGCTCCCACACCACTCATCACCACATCAGACAGGACACTGCCCAGCCGGACAAACTGCGGCCTGTCTGTCAGGTAATCAGTGATCCAGGAGACAGTGGACCCACCAGCACCCATCAGCCGCAGCTTCTCACCCAGTAATGGGGGCTGAATGGTATTGAAGGCGCTGGAGAAATCAAAGAATGTGATTCTCACCATGCCTCCACCACCATCCAGGTGTGAGTGAGCTCGCTGCAACAGATAGATGACAGCGTCATCCACCCCCAGGCGAGGCTGGTAGGCAAACTGCAGAGGGTCCAGAGAAGATCTCACCTGCGGCCTCAGGTGGGCCAGCACCAACCTTTCCAGCACTTTTATGACATGTGACGTGAGGGCCACTGGACGGTAGTCACTGATGCCAGATGGAGATGACTTCTTGGGCACAGGAACGAGGCAGGAAGTCTTCCAGAGGAGGGGCACCCTCTCCTGGCTGAGGCTCAGGTTGAAGAGGTGCTGGAGGACTGCAGACAGCTGACTGGCACAGGTCTTCAGAGTCCTGGGGCTGATTCCATCAGGGCCCGCAGTTTTGTGTTGTTTCAGCTTCTCCAGCTGACTCCTCACCTGGCTGGTCATCACCTTCAGGTCGGGTGCAGGGCTGGGTGTGTCCAGTGGGGGAGGGGTGGTTAGCTGTATCTGTGATGTCTCGGTAAGTGGGCTCATCATCAGCGGGGGAGGAGGAGGGGAGAGTAGAGAAGCCATTGAAGGCAGGGGGGGAGGGTCAGAGGAGACCGGGGCGTCCAGAGAGCCAAACCTTTCCCATCTTCCCGAATTCCCGTCTGTTGAAGTGTCTTTGAAATTCTCCCAGTGTGATTTTTTTTTTTTTTATTTATGATTGTGCTGCTTTTATCCAGTGTCTTTTTCCAGGACTTAGTTTCTGCAGAATGGCAGGAGTTCATTAAAAATGTACCTCTGAGTAAAGGCCTGTTGCCTTCCCTCATTTTCCATCACCCCTTTGTTGCACTCCTGCTAGATAACAGATCCTCACACCCTCAAGCTAACACTAACAGTACTGTACTACAAAAATGTTGAGTATTATTGGAGCTATCCAGTCATGCCTTATAGAGCCAGATACCAGCTCAGATGAGGAAAACCAAGACATGCATGGATTTATTTGTCTGCAAGAGGATGAATTTGACTTGAGCAGAGCAGGAAGCTTGTTGCCTGTCGATTATAGATTTCACATAACTACAACTTATCATTATCCTGTTGTCCTGTTATCCAATTGTTTGATTCATGGTCCGAAGGTTCTGAATCTTATCATTTTGATATTCTTCTGAAGCCCACAGTTGTCCCTTTTGTTGGTACATCTTCTCCTGCCACATTTCACCCTTCCATAAGAGTTTCCAATGACATGCACGGACACAACGTTCTGTGAATAGCCAGCCTAGCTATGAAATTTTGTAGTTTGGTCAAAGTAGAGAGGGGATCAGTGATGGTCTGATGGCTAGTTGTCCCTCCCCTTTTAAACCAAACAGAGACAATTTCGCACCTTCTGGGGAACCTCAGCAGGTGCTTTGAGTTTAGCAGATGATTAGCTGGTGAAAATTGATTAAAAATATTCATTCTCTGCTAAATGTTGTCAAATTTTTGTGTAGTTTTAATTTGTACGTGTAAATTGTATTTTGTATTTTTTAAGTTTTGCAATTTTTGTACAAAACCTATTTTATGAGTTACAGACCAAGAAAATGCACGCACAAATCCAAAGTTATGCACAAATCCTAAATAACGCACAAATCAAGAAGTATGCACCCACAAATCGGAGTGAGACTATTTTCTCTCCATAAACAGGTTCTTGAGAGAATACTACAATGGCATACTCGCAGGCTGCACACGGTCTGCTAGCACATGAAATAAACTGTAAAATGCTCATCCAGATAAACGAACAAATGTGTTTATTGTGTCACTCATAACTTTGTTTAGTCTTTTAAAAAAAAAAAAGAAAAAAAAACAGTTGCTTGTTAAGTCCAAAATAGATTACAAGATACTCAAAATGACAATCAGGAGTGTTAAAAGATGTTCTTCACCCAGTGAGATCAGTCTTGAAGACGTTGTAAAATGACTGAAAATGTTAATATTAAAAAAACTAATTAACAAATTGTGTGGTAAATGTTAAATACTTTTCACAAAGTGATCTTTACAGTAGTATAAGTCTTTAAAGACAACATACCTCCCAGTTTAAGAATGTCATAGTTAAAATGAAAATCATAGAAACATGAAGGTAATTAAAGACTTGATATGTTTACTTGACTTCCACCTGGAATTGAATCAGAGGTCCAATAGGATGCAAGCAGGGTGTCTTCAGGATCACAAATGTTTAAATTTGATGTACTCTGCCATGTAAAAAAAAAAATGAGATTGGACCTTTGGCTGTCATTCTGTAGGAAGATTTAGATTGCAAGCCTGATCGCTATTTAAGAGAGGAAAATGTTTTTGTGGATTCTGCAAGTTCTTAGGACCAAGTGCTGGCAATAAATAAAGATAGATGACACACCACAGTAACAACAAACCTGAAAATCAAAAAGCATTCCAATTGAAAATAGAACAGTTTTTTATTGAAATTCATAGTCAATGTTTATCATATTGTTCTTTATTCTTATCAATTTAATAATGCTAATCAGATCAGTAGAAAAACACAATGAGGCAATAGCCAAAAACTGTTTTTGAAGGTGAATGGCTTTGGGTAAAAAACACGATTAAAACCACATTTCTGAAAATTTATGTAATGAAATTCTGGTGAATCAGGAGCAAACAAGAAATGCAGCTGGAAAAAGCTATGTGTGACGTACAAGTTTCACTGCTAATGTTAGGTTGGAGTTGTGAGGGGCTGTAAGCTAGCAGGAGTGTGTAAACGGAGGGATAGTGGGGTGTGAGCACAGGCTTACTCCACGCCACAAGTCAGAGCCGATCCTCTAATGAAGTCCTGCAGCTCTGAAGAAACTGTCCATGATAACAGCACAGGTTTTTGATTTTGGCTAAAAAAGACGTTACTGTAATTAGATAAAGCCTGATTCTCTTTGCACCTGGGTTCTTGTCACTCCAGCCGTCACAGAGTCATTTGAAAAGAGTCCATAAAAATAAATCATATTTCATAAATCATTTTTTCTTTATTGTGCCAATGGTAATACAAACATATATATGGATGGAAGACTGAACTTTGCTTTACAAAAACTAAACTTGCATTTGATCCGATCAGAACTGGATTAAAAAAACGTAGCAAAACTCTAAAATGAAGTAACTAAGTAGGGGTGGCATTTTATAAATTTGCATCTTTGCACTCCTTTTTAAGCATTTAATCAAACTCTACTGAACTTAAGCTAATAACTATATTTCGTATGTTAAATGAGACATACGTGTGTCTTTGTTTTTGTTTGCATGTTTTTTATTTTCTAATCACTGCATTTCAAAATTCTGTGATGAGTTTTAAAAAAATCTGTGTTTTGTCCTGTGTTGTCTACAATCTATTCTTTAAATGAACCAGATTAATCAATCAAGGCTTCAGAAAAGCACGGCAGAGGCCCTTTAAATATGTTAATTTCTGATGTCAATAACCAGTATTACTGTCAGAGTGAGTAGACAGATCCCAGAGCAGACTCAGATAAGATGGTTAATTGGTGAAGGTTTATTAGCTTCACAAGGGCAACAAAATAACAAAAGGAAGCAGACTGGCAGTAGAGGCAGGGAGCTAGGCCGAAGAGAACTTTACAGGAACCAGGAATGGACCGAATGGAAGGGAAATAAGGTGCCAGGTTGGAGGAGCCAGGGAGAGGCTTTTGAAGGTTCAGAGATTAAGATTGCAGGGCCACCAGGTAGAAAAAGCCACGCCTCCTGCCCCACCCTGCAGAGGCACAAAACAGACAGAAAAACATAGGCACAAAACAACACCAAAACCAAGGAAGGAAAACACCAAACCATAAGGCCATAAAATGGCATTAGAATCAATAGCTTGAATTTATATAAGCAAGAAACATACAAAAAAGGACTTACAACATGCTTTATTTGATGAAGAGAATAAGTATTAAGAGTTTTAATACCTAACTGTTACATCCAATTGGGTGCCACATGCAAATATAATGGTTAGACAGAGCAAGTTTTTTTTTTTTTTTAATCTTACGTACAGTTGAGAGACACAAAAACAAATTGATATTATTAAAAACAATTCCAAACTTAGT
This sequence comes from Oryzias javanicus, assembly GCA_003999625.1. NCBI lineage: Eukaryota > Metazoa > Chordata > Actinopteri > Beloniformes > Adrianichthyidae > Oryzias > Oryzias javanicus. Next base: position 16,276,918 of record CM012455.1, on the reverse strand, counting down.
TTATAAAAAACAAAAAAATTAAAGCTAGGATAAAAACACTTTATGGAGCCATACCATGAAAATTCTACTTTTTGAGATTTTAAGTGTATTTTACTGTTCATTCCTCTCTATAAAGAACCCCAAAGTGGTAGTTGATCTGTTCATGCATTTAAGACTAATCCTCTAAAAAACTGCACAGTCTGCAGCAGCCCCTCCCATACTCATGAAAACAACTGGGTGGAAACATGCTGACTTAAGTTCGATGCCAACAGCTCCCTCTAGGAAGAATCTGCTCTGGCAGCTCCGCCCCCGGACTAACACCAACACTCAATTTCTCCATGGAGCTAGTGTTGATCAGCAAAAAACGTTCATTTTAGATGCAGAATACTGTATATCTTCTAGTTGTGTCCTGTCTATAATAAATTCCAGCTCAAAACAGTTGTTTGTTACTTTAGATTCTTTAAAGTAGAAGCCACGAGTGTGTTGTGAAGCAGTGTAGCGTTGGATGCGCCTACTAAAGGCAGATATATCGTATGTGCGTCCATCTTTGAAGAATTTTGGATTATTTTCATGGGAGAGATGCAGACACACTGGCACAGACTCTAGAATGATATCATAAAATGGGCACAAGAAACACGCAGCGGCAGGCGGAGCTTCAGGAATCAAGTCATTTTACTTATGGGTAGAACAAAAAAACTAAAAAAAAAACCAAATATTTGATAAATAATTTGTTTTTAGTGTTCCAAAGGTAATATGTGATCATAAAATGCATATAGTTTGGATACGGGATGGATACAGTCCTACTTCTAGCCAATCAAGTTATTAAGGTGCTCAAAAGGGGGTTTACCTGCTATTTTTTAAGATGCAATTAATTTGGTATGAGGCTTATGTATTGTTAGCTTTTATTTTAGGGTCATTTGAGTCACTAATCTGACTTTTTTCCTCTATACATGAAAAACCAAACTCATTGGTAGTACTGAGATACCTGAAAATGTCATCTTCATAACTGTGTTGCAAGACCAGGAGTGTAAGATCAACCGCTTTAGCTATTTTAGCATCAAACAAACAGCTTCAGCACTTTTAGTGACCATTTTCAGCTTGAAGCATTGACACTTCCATTTTCACAAGTAATGTAATTAATCTTGTACTGTATTGGTACACATGCAATTTGTCCTGTTAGTGATTTAAATGTTGCCCTTGTTAATCATCCCCAAATATCCACACAGTAAAAATGACACTCATAGATACAATAACCACTAGAATGTAGAAAACAATAAAAGCTTTGCTGATTTTTTCAGCCACGCCGGTCCAGTAGCCAGGCTTCTCATCTTCAGTACTGCTGCTAAGCAGAAATTGGAATTTCCTAATTTCACCAAGCTCCTCATGGACTTTTTCCAATACCTCAGAGTGGGGAGCGCTGCCACCCTGCGAGCAGTTTAAGAGTCAAGTTGAATGAATGGTGACTTCACTTTCAAATTGTTGATGATAAAATATTATAAAGTTTTAACCTCTTTAGGAAAAGATTGATCTTCTTTTGCAGTATCTTCAGCTGATGCAGAGTGAATCCATTTATTGATTCCTAAAAAAATGGACACATCAAATATTGTATTCAAAGCTAAACAACACTGTGTCAGCCAAACAAGTAAGTTTGCCTAACTGGCAAACACACGTTCATGTCTAAGAATTTGAAATAGAGCAATAAATAATCTCACCTCCACAACAGCATTGGAGTGAACTCTGCTTCTTCTCTGGATTCTCATTCAGCTTTGGGATTTCATCTTTTTTGCATATATAAATTTGGTCTTTGTTCTTCAAATATATCACTAAAATGGTTTCTATGAGGCTCAGCGTCATCAGAATAAAGATCCCAACGCAGTAGCGCCCTGAATAAAACAGGAAGATGAATCTTGTTTACATCGCCTCATCACAGAAGGAGGATTAAAGCAACATTGCCCTTACCTATAAGAGGAACACTTCCTGTGGAAGGGGGCAAAATTTCACTGAGAATAAGCTGCATCAAGGTCACAGCAAGGAGGACATTGACCTTGAAGCCAATCTTTTCACCCCCATTATCTGACAAGAAGAAGGAGGCAAAGTCCAGACACAATAAGAGGAAAATGGGCAGCAGGAAGTTTGCAACATAACAATCTGACCTTCTCTTCAAGGTGATCTGTAAAATAAAAAAAACTGATGACTGTACTGGTCATTAAGGTCATTTTGCTTTATTAAAAAAAAAGCGGACAAATGGGCGTCATTAGTAAATAAAAGCTGCTTTAGCCGTCATCAAATTCGTCTTCTGTTGTCATCATTTTATCTTTATAATCAAAAAATTCAGATAATCCTTTTAATTCTACTCTTAAGCAGTTGCTTTCAAAATACATATAAGCTTTTATCTCAGTTTTTGCTTTTACAGTGACTTTCATCATATCTTCTGACTTTAATCACTTTCATATTTTAACAAACAAAAACGGTTGGGGGTCGCTACACACCAAGAGCTCCATAGGTAAAGATATTCTCAGTTGGGTTGTTTTTTACCCAAATTAGAATTTAAAAAAGGTCTCATTTTTGCTGTTTTTTTTTTCCAGGAAAAAGAAAGCTCAGGATAAAAGCATAAATTATATTGAAATGAAACTACAACTATAACTAGCATTGTTCCAAAAAGTTACTCCATAATTTATCCCAACATAAGTTACCCAAGAATAGGGTACCCTAGAATACCCTAAGAATATTTGAGGTGTTATAATGCAGTATGCAGTGGTTCCATTTTTTTTATCTGCAAACCACCAACCAGGCCATCAACTTGGCTGTTATACATACCAACATATTGAGAAACACATTAAGAGAGTCACAAAATCAGCCTTCTAGCACCTTAAAAATATTTTAAGATCAAAGATCTGATGTGAAAAACTTGTGCATGTGTTTGTCTTTGGTTGACTTGACTAATGTAACAGTGTGTTGCAGGAATATAAAAAAAAAATAATTCAGGAAACTGCAGTTTATTCAGACTCTGCTGCTCAGGTTCTTACAGGGACCAAAAGTCCAGTTTGGAGGTCCTCACACTGGCTTACAGTCTACCAGAGGATAGTTCTGTTGCTGGTTTATAAAGCTTTGAGTGGTTTTGCATGGTGGAACAGTGGTTAGTGCTCCTGCCTCACAACAACAAGGCCTCCGGCTCAAATCCCAGCTTGGGGACCTGAAACATTGTCACTAATGGGGGACCTTTCTGTGTGGAGTTTGCATGTTCTCCCACCATCCAATAACAAGCGCCATAGGTTGCTTTGTTACTCTAAATTGTCCCTTGGTGTGTATGGGTGTGTGATTGAGGCCCTGTGACAGGGTAGTGGCCTGTCCAGAGTGTACCCGTTCTTCGCCCAAGAGTGGCAGTGTTGGTAACTCTCCAATCATCTGGATCCAGCCGTTTGTTAGAGTCTAGTGTCAAACCAAAAATGGAGACACTGCATTCAGCGTCTATGCTCTACATATCTGGGGCGGATGTGGTGCAGAGGCTGGGCGGTCAACCTCTGATTGGGAGATTGCAGGTTAGATGCCATGTGTCAAAGAGTCCTTGGGAAAGACACTGAACCCCACCTTGGTTCTGGTGGAAGGTTGGTGCCAGTGTTCGGCAGCGGAGCCGCCACCAGGGTGTGAGTGCGTGTGTGAATGGGTAAATAGAACTATTACTGCTTTGAAGAAGGTAGCACAGACCTACAAGTTTACAGCATTTACCGTATCTGGAACAGACTTCCAAGAAGTCTTAGATCAGCACTGAGTTTATTTAAATCCAGGTTCAATCCAACCTGTACTCAGCTGCATTTGAGTAGTTTTTAGTAGGACCCACTTACATCTGAACTGTAACTTTAAGATAACTTTAAAATAGTTTTAATGAATATTGAAATGAAATTTAAATCTAAATTCTTTACATATTTGTTTATAAATATAAATATGTATATATTTCTTTTGAATGTATCTATTAATGTTTTATGTAAAGTACATTGAATTGTCTTTTTACACACAATGTGCTATATTAAAAAAAAAAACTTGCTTTGCCTAAAGGCTCTAATCATTGTAATGATTAATTTCAACATTACAGTTTATTTCTTTTATACTAAAACATTTTTAGTCACCAGTTGCAAGTTTAATAGTAAATTTTTTTGTTTAGAGAGAAAATACTTTCAAGTGTTTGAATCCAGAAAACTTACAGTATAAACAATCACCGTCTGATTGAAGCCAAAATAATCAACAGTTTCTCCATGGACTTTGAAGCTGCGTAAATTCCATTCAGATTGTGTTTGGATTGTTTTGCGAATGCTACTTGTAAGCCCTGTGTTGTTTCTATTGTAGACCAAACTTAGTTCCTTGTCTGAAAGAAAAAAAAACACACGGCAAAGCAAATTGGAAGGAAATGTGTTAAAACTGGATGAATGCTCCACATCTTAAAAATAAGAAGAAAAAAAAAGGATATTTATCACGTCATTACTTACCAGAATATGTGATAGATTTGAAAGAGATTTGACAGGACTGAGAGTCAAATGGAAATCTGAAAACGACCATCGTGCAGGTACTCTCCACCACTTGGCCATTTCTATAGTCAACCCAGCCATCGTGGCCGATGTTAAGATTGGGACTTGAGGCAGTTTTATCCCGCTCTGTCCTGTACCACACAACAAACATTCATTTCATTATTAAGAAATCCTGCCCTTGATTTCTGTTTACAGACCTACTCTAATGAAAATAATGTTTTTTTTGTGTTTTTAACATGCTATTGAAGCATTTTTTTCTTGATGGAATATATATATATATATATATATATATACAGTATAATTTAAGATTTTTGCTGGTCCCTGCATCAGGCTCATGTGCTTAACCTCTGCACATCATGTCCCTAAAACTCAAGATATCCTTTAACCCAGGACTCTGCTTAATAACACTGAATGCAAACAACATTCAAGGAATGTATTTTTATAATAAATAAATTCAGGCATGAAGAGCCTTACTCTTTACTCTTTTTTTAAATAATAAATAAAAATGCATCATTCTTTGGATGGGAGACGGAAAAACAATTTTTCAATTTAACGAGCTAAAAAATGTCAAAACGGCACTTTTGCACTTTTAACCATATCACCTTTCCTAAAAAGAGGAAATGAATGAAAAAATAATTTAAAAACATAACTCATGAAGTTGTGGTCATTACTAGATCTGTGAATTACTATATATTGAGAGTTTTATACTTACATCTCTTCAATTGTCAGATCTGGCATCCATAAATATTTTGTGGGAATTAAAATATGCTTCTGTCCACAAAACTGATCTGGATCCCACTGAATGTACTCATTGTTCCACCTCTACAGACAAAAAGAGGGACAGATGAAACACAACACAAAACAAAGAAAAATAAAATATGTAAAAGATGATGGAGTTATAAGTAAAAACTCACCATTTTCACCCAGATGAAGGACACAAACATTTGGCTAGCTTCTTTCTATTACCATAGAATGTTTTTTTATCAGCACAAAAAGTATACGTCTACATACAATGGTAAAACATTTTAACAAAGGCAACTTCGAAGTTTTGTTTTTTTATGTGAATTTTCTCTAACCATATTTTTGATGCAAATTATATATTTCTATTAGTTGGAATCCTCCTCAGTACTAGAACAAAAATATATCTTCATATGTACATCATATACCTATGTGTAATAAATACACATGTACACTCACCAGCCACTTTATTAGGTACACCTAGCTAGTACCAGGTTGGACTCCTTTTTGCCCACAGAAATGCCTTAATCATTTGTGTCATAGACATAAAAAGGTACTGGAGACATTCCTCAGAGAGTTTGATCCATATTGACATGATAACGTCACACAGTTACTGCAGATTTGTCAGCTGATCATCCATGATGATCTCCCGTTCCACCACTTCCCAAAGGTGCTCTATTAGGTTGAGTTCCAGTGACTGTGAAGACCATTTGAGTCCAGTGAACTCTTTGTCATATTCAAGAACCCAGTCTGAGATAATTCCAGCTTTATGACATGACACCTTATCCTGCTGGAAGTAGCATCAGGAGATGATACACAGTGGTCCTAAGGCGATGGACTTCTTTGATGAACAATATTCAGGTAGGCTGTGGGGTTGTAACTATGCTCATACTAAGGGGTACAAAGAGTGCTAAGAAAATGTCTCCCAGACCATTATACCACCACCAGCAGCCTGAATCATTGATGCAAGGCAGGATGGATCCATGCTTTCATGTTGTTGATGCCAAATTTTACCATACAGATGTTACAGCAGAAATAGAGTCTCATCAGACCAGATGTTTTTCCAATATTGAATTGTCCAGTTTTGGTGATCCTGTGTGAATTGTGGCCTCAGTTTTCTGGTCTTTCCTGACAGGAGTGATACCTGGCGTGTTCTTCTGCTGCTATAGCCCATCTGACTGGACATGTTGTGCGTTTAAAGTTGCTCTTCTGCAGACCTTGGCTGTAAGCAATGGTTACTGGAGTTACTGTTGGCTTTCTGTCAGCTGCCGCTCAATGGATAATTTCTCACTTACAAACCAAACTCTGTAGACAATGGTCCGTTAAACCTAGAGATGGTTGAGGGTGAAAATCCCAGTAGATCAGCTCCCAGTTTCTGAAATACTCAGACCAGCCCGTCTGGAACCAACAACCGTGCCATGTTCAAAGTCACTTCAATCACCTTTCTTCTCTGTTCTGAAGCTCGGTTTGAAGTGCAGCAAATTGCCTTGACCATATTTACATACCTATACGTATCGAGTTGCTACCATGTGATTGGATGATTAGAAATTGTGTTACTGTGCAGTTGGACTGGTGGACCTAATAAAGTGGCTGGTAAATGTGTATAAACAGTATGCACTGGAAGTGTGGAAAATAAAATGATAATTTACATTGATGTTAGGCTTGTTGGGGCAAAAAACAATGACTCAGTGCAATTTTCTATCAAGGAATAATGTCATTTTGTTACTCTGATTTACTTTCTTCTTTCACTAAAGTAATCATCAGTGTTCATTTTCTTAATAAACACATTTAAGACAAAAGTATTTTAGTAGAATTTTAACCAAAAATAAACAGTTTCAACAACTTACCACATCTAGAATTCCAAAAATATTCATCTCAATGTTAACTCTGGTCAAATGACGGTGGTCTGTGACAGGCCGGCCAGCAGTGTACATGTCAATGTTTTCCCTTAAATCCAACTTCTTTAAAATTGAACCCCAAGTGCAGTTAAATGAAGAAGCTTCAACTTGAGTTTCTGAAACAAGATTATGACATATTCTGATGTTTAGTTGCTGGAAAAATAACAAAAAAATTAAAGCTCCAAGAGGCCTAGTAGACTATGGCCGGCAGGTGCTACCCGAACCTTACCATCCCCTCTTGACCTGCCCTCGTTTGCTGCTACATGTCCCTCACATTTGCTTCCTGCACCTGCAACCCTGGTCATAGCTAAAGGTGTCAAATTAAAAAAAAGAAAAAACAAAAGCAGTTTTTTTTTTTTTTTTTCCCCCATACACAGTGAACATTTCAATGTTGGCCCCCTATATGGTTTACCTTTGGGCTAAATTGGTGGACCCCAGGTGGGTTTGTCCACAGATTTTATGGTGGCCCCACCTCTGTTTGCCCACACTGGCTTGAGTGGGCACTCAGTAGTCTGTCTCGCTGGGCAGCGGAGCTTGCTAACTCTCTACGTTGTCCGCCAGGCAGCATGTTAGCTCGCTATACTTTTCACCAGGCAGCTGGTTAGTGCAGACCCAGACCACTGAGTCCCCACCTAAGCCAGTGTGGGCAAAAACAGAAGGAACCCCCGGACTAGCCCTCCTGGGGCCCACCAATTCAGCCCAAAGGTAAACCATATGGGGCCCCCATTGAAATGTCTGCTAGCTAGCCATCTTGGTCAGAGCTGCATGTGAAAAACTCTGGGAAAAAAAAAAAACTTTTTACAAATGGCAGCTGGTTTATTTTATATTGGTTTTATCTCCATAGCAACCATTTTTTGTGGTCACCTGGGTGTGATAAACAGTTGTATGTAGGATTTAAAATAATCTCTAAAAGTAATTTTTTGGATTTCTTTGACAACTGAGATTTTTTGTTAACCATGTCCAAGTTCCTCATATGTTAATGTCAAATCCTTTGGTTTAGTTTGTACGGAGCCCCTAAAGGGACATCGGGAAAAAAAAAAATTGATGTTGAAAAATGTTTACTTTAATTTTTTTCCTGGTGTCCCTGTAGGGGCTCCGTAAGTTTGAGCCAATAACTCATTTATTAAATGTCCCTGCTGTTCCTGTAAAAATAATTTGTGAGCAACAGGGTAAGGCCAATTTTGTGAGCTAACCACATAAACGTTGCTCAAGATCTACAACTTCTAATTCAAACATCACATGTAGCTTCCCAAAGAAGTTTGATGAGTTAGGAGGCGATTGATCAAAATCTTTTGGAGGAGTTTAAATTTGTAGCTAGCACAAAAGGTGATCTTTTTTTCTCAAATAATTAAAGATGGCTGCCTCTCTCCCAGAAATCAAAGGGTTTTGGTTGTGGTTATAGACTTAATCTGATGCCATGTGTGGGACATTTTGTGAAGATCGCTCGTACAAAAGTTTTCTTTCTCCCACTTTGGCAAAAAGTGTCTGCCAAGCCCCAGATCCTAATACTATTCCATAAGAATCTTTCTTAAAAGTGCAGTAAGAAAGAATTGTGAAAACAAGATGGTCCTACTGCAGGCCGTTATTAAGTTGCAAAGTCTCAAAAACACCATAACTCTTTCTGGACATCTTTTACATTTTCATGAATTCCAAACATTTTCACGGTGTCAATGAAATGTATCTAAGTTGCACAAGAGTTTGTATGTTTTAGAGTTTTAGATAGTAAAAAAAAACTTTTGGTAGCTTCAGTTCAAAAACTATTCTATGGTTCACTTTCAGTTTCTGGAATGTTGTACATTTTTTATCAATTATTATATGCTCCAGAAGTGTTATGCCCATTGCTTTAAACTGTTAAACTTGCCTAAAGCCTAAAAAAAAAAGTGTGCAAACTTTCCAGCAGCCCACATTTTATGGTAACTGCCCAAGAATCAGAGTGACCTTAATCTTTTGTCTTGAAGTGGAAAGTATTGGAGCTGAATAACTGACATAAACCCACAAAAGCATGAGAAGAGCATGCAAATTTAACATAAAACCTTTTAAAATAATATACATTAAGACACAAAGAGCACCAGCCACAAATCAGGGCAGCTGACACTCAAGGAAAGTGGTGACTAACAGGCCGCAGTGCTTCCCAGTTCTGCTGATCATCGTATACCAGAGGTTTTTTATGTTTCATTTCTCACTTTAAAAAAGATTGATGGAAAGAGATTCACTTTTATTGTCAAACTTCTTTCCATAGTTGCAAAACAAAACTGCAGCTTTTTTTTCTTACCTTGACGTTTATTCAAGACAGAAATATTGCATATTACTGAATATTTAAAATCAAATATAAATATGTCAGATTAAAGGTATAGGCTAATTTACATCCGCAGTCCCTTGGCAGGTCAATGTTATTGTAGAAATAAAAAAGATTTTACAAAAATAAACACCAAATTAGAATATAAAACAGAGGTAAAATACAATATATGAAACACAAATAGAAATGCAGTGTAAAACTAAACCAAATATTTTTTAATCAGAGTACAAAATGTTCACATGTGATTACACATGAGTAGGAATGCTAATGTTCTGTTTAACAATGATTTACTTCATAAAATAATTTGTAGTTGATACGATCCATAGTCGATCTTGATCAATTTTGTACAGTCCGATTCACTGAACTAAAATCGATCTGGGGCATCTTTAGCTAAAATATGTGTACAAACAAGTACACAAGAATTACTGACAAATCCATTCACATTTTAGTTTCATAAAGTTGTTGTTGTTCCACATCAAAATAGTACAAAGGGAAACTTATTAGAACTTTAAACTTTGTTTGTGGTCTTTGTAAAATTCAAAGTTTTTATTCCAGCATTTATTAATTTTTCTGTGGTCTCTTTGTTTGCTTGTTTACTGCTTCTTGTTTTCTCATAAATGTGTTTGCTTCATTTTTTATGTTATGTTAGGCAGGTGTTGATATTGAGAGTCAGTGTATGTTTGTGTTATGAGTACTTGATTTCAATGTATTCTGTTTTTGCTTGGTTTATCAATTTTTTTACTTTACTCTGCTATTTGTGTTTCTGATTTTTTTTATGCAGGACCCTCTTAAAAACAAGATGTTGCATCTCAAGAGGCTTATCCTCATATTTCAAAAATGCAAATTAAAAAAAATAATGAAGTGTTTCCACGCACTGGACTGCAACGACAGCCTATAGTGAAATTACCCTACCATGTTTCAATTCAAATGGTGTTTTCCAATGTTGATTGTCAATTTCTCATTTTGAAACAGTACATTTTTAATTTTCTAATTTTTAATGGTACAAGTTGATTTGATTAACAACTTGCCTCAGACAGATCGATCTGGTCCATCGAAACACAGTTTCAATTAATTTTTAAAGATGAAAACACTTCTACCTTTTGGGCGGCCGTGGTGCAGTGGTAGGGCAGTCTGCTCATGATCAGAAGATAGTGGGTTCAATTCCTTGCCCACCCATGTGTCAAAGTGTCCTTGTGCAAGACACTGAACTCCAAATTGCCTCTGGTGGGAGGTTGGCATCAGTGTTCAGCAGCAGAGCCACCACCAGTGTATGAATGTGTGTGATTCAGGTGAATTGATCTGTGACCGTTTTGGGCCTTCGAAGGAAGGTAGAAAGCGCTATACAAGTATACACCAGTTATTTTAATAGGTATACTGTTCCAGAAAGTAAGACAGAAGTTTATAGTCTCCTCTAACAGTGGCTTGAGTTATTCTTGAAGATCCCCCTCAAAAATTTCTGTTTCATTAATTAATTTAATGACGGAGGGGCTTAACAAGGAAGGACCTTATACACCTTACCAGCTAATTTAAAATTTTTTGGATGTTCAAAGTTTAGGAGCTTGTATTTTTAAAGAAGTATCAAAGATTTCATGGAACTGTTTTGGTCACCTTCCAACAGCTCAATGACTTCTGAGAGTAAAGACTCCAAACAAATGAACATCTTATCGATAAATAAAAATAATTCATTGTGTGGCAAATTGTGAAAGACTTTTACAACCAAATCCAAAGTTTTAGTAAGAGAGCATTGAGGAGTGTAATAATTATACAGAAAATTACACAATCATATAGATAATTACAGATCAGTTTGTTTTCTACCTGAATTGAAATCAGAGGTCCCATTGGAAGTGAGCTGATTATCTTCAGGATCATGGAGGTCTGAATTTGATGTAGTTCTCCCTGCAAAATAAATTAATTAATAAATGATAATAAATAAATGGACATATAAGATTTGATTAACAAGTCAGGAAAATAGTTTTTACATGAAATATTATTTTGGGATCTTTTTAGACAAACCAAAACACTTGTGAGCACATATCCAGCACAGATTAGGTTTTCTCAGCACACACAAACAAAAGGATATATCAACACACTAAAACCGTAGCAGCTGATCGAGTTCTGTTGGAAACGCTGATGTCTGAGAGGTGAAACATGACATAAAAGTGCTTTATTTTTAACCAGAAGTTGACAACAAATACTTCCACTGTCCCTCTAACAAAACATCTTAATGCCATTTTTTTTTAATTTACTTAATTTTCTGCTCTCATCCTGTTCTATTTATGTATTACTTTAACAGATTATCATGTTTTGTCTTGTTTTTATTACTTTTTTTCTATGTTCACCATTACTCATCTTTGGGCTTTATACCTAAAGAAACCGTATTGAATTAAGTGATGCACAGTACTATGATGCAATTTTTTTCTTTTTGTAACTGAATTAAGAGAATTTTCTGCAGTATGTCTTCTGTTCCATGTAAAATGTCTCTGACAAGAGTGGGACTTTGCTGTATTTTCTGAACTATTGAGTGCCTTTCTGTGTTATTCTGCTATTTTTGTGCAGTTGTGTTTGTGTTGTATCCAAGTGAGGCTGTATAGGAATGAACTGTCTTTTTCTTTACACAAGTTTTCTCCTGTTTATTGTAGTCCAAGAAGTGTCGGTTTAAACGGAAAAAAATTATGAAGGCACACCAAAGTCATATTGATGGAAAACACAGTTTTTTGCCTTTTTAATTCAAGTAAATCAGCTTTAGTAGATCTGTCATATTTGACATAGGGTGCATTTTATTTTAAAAGGAACTTGTGTCAAATTAAAAGGAGTTATAAAGGTTTTCTATTAAAAAAAAACATCACCTCTATCATTCTGTTGAATATTTAAAGCTAAATTCTATGATAAGTGACTAAATAGCAACAAAAATATAAATAAAGTATATATTTCTAAAGTGGAACTTTTTGTTCAGTAAGAAACTGGCTCAAATGACTCATTTAGCAGTGAAGGTTGCAGAGAAACATCTGTAAAGAGTGTTTCAACCCAGATGCAGTAGTTGACTTAACATCTACACAAATGAACTGAAACCATAAAACTGAATTTATTTATTGCAAACCTTCCCTGTGATGGACTTTCTAACTGTTCGGGTGTTTCACCATCACCTGATGGGCAGCTGGGATAGGCTCCAGCAAACCGGTGACCAAAAAGGGGGTAGAGCAATTTTTTTTTTAAATGGATGGATAATAGATCCCTTAAGCAGTACATTTCTGTGTGCCAATATTTATTTATTACCAATCCATGTAAATCCTTTTTTTCAGCAAATAAGCTGTTTTTGAGTAAATTGTGAAGAAAAGTTCTATCTCTATGAGTGGTTTGTATCAATGCAACAACATTTAAACTTTTTACTTTAAGCTCTTCTTTTGAAATTGCAACAACAATAAAAATTTCAAAAATCCATAAAAAACTTTATTTGGTCCAACATTTATCTTAGTCATGACTAAAACCACAAAAACTTATATATTAAACAAATATAAATCAGCTGCTCATAATCATTTGGTTTTGCACTCTGAGAAACTGACACAAAAATTTGTCAATATTTAAAAACTTTCTTGAACTCCACATGTAAACACTATTAAGATGCCGTCTTACCTGTGAGGACAAATAGGAAAAACAAGGCTTGAATCATCATAGTTGCAGGAGCTCATCACTCATCTCTGTCCACTCTGCTTTATGTGTAGCTTCCTAATCATGCTTACTACATTGACCTGCCTCTGTCGAAGGGAGGAGGAAGAACGAACCACAGAAGATCTTTAATGACTATGAGGAAGATTTTGATCACTAGCCAGATCACTGATCATGTCTTAAAGCGGACCAGCATCCTGCTGCTTTGTCATAAACTCTGTCTTATCTGCAGCTGTTTACCTGGATCAGGTGTATCTAACCAATAAGAAGCAAGTTAGTAGAAAAATGTGTAGGACATTGGCCCTCTGTGCCTGGAGTTTTACATCCATAAACCTAAAATTAATGTAAGATTTGGCACAACAAGGTAAAATATTGGTTATATTACTTTTTTTTTTACCCTTGTGCTATAAAATTTCCAAACTCGTAAAGTCTCCTCTAATTAAAACATCTGTCCTGGTCAGCCTTAGACATCAGCACCCCTAAAATATCTGTGTTTTTACATCATGTTTCTAAGTAGTTCAGTCGTCTTTAGCTTACTTTCAGACATCATTTCAGATCACATTTCTTTAATGAAATATAACCTGTTTTTAAATGTCATTACGTCTTTTGCTTTTGCTTGTTTCACAAATCTATGACTGCAGTTTAAAGATAACTTAAGAATTTTTTGCAATACAATCTAAAGATTAGCCACATCCAGGATGGCATAAAGAGACCGGGATGTTTGAGGTTTGTAAAAGGCTGGATCAGGCCGTAAGGCTCTTTGCTTTGGTCAAGTTTAAGCCATTCAAACACATTGATAACTGTAGTTCTCCTCAGAGGAGACACCATCTGCAAGGAAATAAAAATTTCATATTTCTGTGGTCAAATCAGCCGTCGCTGGATTTTTTTGTGTGAGTTTTATACAATACTTACGGTAGCAGGGCTGAAAATGCTAGAAAATCTCAGTGAGACTCCATGGAGCTTCTTTATGTGGCCATGGTAAATATGAACGGCGGCTCATTTGACCGCAGTTGCAAAGAATTGTAAATTAATCAAAGGCCATTTTGATGTTAGCTTTCATTATTTTCCCAAGGACTCTGCTCTGAGGAATCAATGGATTGAATGTATTGGTCACAGTAACATCAATAAACATTCAATAAGTATCTAAAAGAGTCTTTGGTGAACTGGAAGGAGAAAGAATAAGGCTTTTGGAGGGAATTTAGTCCATGAAGCTCTACACCTCCTCGTCCGAGCTGACATCCGGCTCAAAATGATACAGCTGGACATTACTGATCCTGCTTGACATTTTTATGTAGCAGTGGTGAGGCTCCAGAAGCCACACCCCCTTAGAAGATGTTTTTGAAACAGAGGCTTCAAATCAACATGAAAAATGGCTTTTAAAGACATTTAGGTTGTGTTATTTTAGTTAAAAACTTATAATAATAATTAAAACACTACTGGGAAATTTTTTTTTCCTATTAAAAAAATTGTTCCAGGGGGACTTTAAAATAATTTAATGTAAATTTACTCTCAAACTTCTGCCCCTCAATTCACACTTTTGAAAGCCTTGTTGCCGACAGTCGAAACAGATCAATTCTTGCAAATCTTGCTACCATCTTTTTCTTTCACAGATCTATTCCAACATATGAAAATTTAGAGTCATGCAATTCTGGCCGCGCACAATCCGCAGTTATTAATTTTTCCTTCATGCTCACTTTTCTAATGGTTGGAACTTCCGAGTTTTGAAAAGGACACAACACATACCTAATCTCACTATACCGAATCCAAGTTCCTGATTGGTCAAATTTCAGCTGTTTGACAAACAAGCAGTCGAAAGTTCAGCTGGTTGAACTTCATTCAGTGTATGTACAGCATAAGAACAGACTTAAAAAATTATGTAACAGCACATGAAGGTGAGAGTTCTGTCGCGAAAACCCAAAACACGGGTTTACGGGCATTTACACTTTCGTCACGGCCAGTGTGAATGTGGCTTGACAGTTGGAAAATTTGAATCCCAATTAGTGTTTTTGTTTGTATTTTGTGTCTTTGGCCTTGTGACACAATCCGGTGTAAATTCCTCCTTCTTTGAGGTAGAAATTAAGGCTAGAATCAAGCAAGAATCATTAGCATAACATTTAATCAAGCCCATCCCTTTTGACCTCTTAACACAGGGGTGTCAAACTCAAATACACAGAGGGCCAAAATTTTAAATTGAACAAAGCCGCGGACCAAGGTTGAACAAATGAACCTTTCAAAATGGTACCAAACAAGTTTTGATTTAACAATGAATATTGAACAAGCAAGGCTTACAGTATGTATCTTTAAAGTGCAGGAATGCAAAATTGAGTTGCTAATAATACTACCAGAGTTCTTCCTTGCCTAAAATAAGGTTGCTATGGTGTCTTGTCGTAACTTCAAATTTGTATACTTCAACAGCCCCCCCAAAAATTAAATCTGGAATTAAAAACTTGAAATTTAACTTTCATTATTTTTTGTATTGATTGTAGCATTGAAACTAACTGTGGGGAACATTTAAATATTTCTAGTAATTATTGTACATAAACATGATATACAAAATAATTAAACCATAACACTTTTATGTTTTTTAATAGGCTATATAACACTTTTGCTTTATTTTATTCTGACAACAGAACAGCCAAGTTCAAGTCTTAAAATCCTCCTAAAGCAGCAAATATGTTGCAGTTATTTTTATATTATTCTCTCGTTAAAGAACTTTTAATCTGAACAGAAACTACATGTACTGCTGTGCCTGCCCCTGTGCACAGCTGTTACGTGCATGCGCTGACTTTCCTTCTCTCATGTATCCTCCCCACTCTGCTCCTATCATACACCGCGGCAATAGACAGGCTGTCTCTTCTTTCTTTTTCATGGAGGTCCTCCTCTAAATCAAGTGTTTACAACTCCTGATTTTTTAAAAGCATGTCTTCTCTACCTCACTCACTGCAGGCCTGTCTGACACAAACAGCGTACCTCCGGAACTCTAATTATGTCAGACCGAACCATTTTTAAATAAGGGGAGGAGGGGTCCGTTTACATTGATGTTTCCAAAACAAAATATATAAATATTGTTACCTTAACATTAAAAATAAAAATATTTGTGATTATATATTGGTTATTGGTTTACTGGAAATATTTTTTCCATATTATCATTTTGTCATCTCAATCTGGGCCCCTGGAATCAGCCACCCTTGCCCCTTTTTCGGTGCGCAGGAGCTGGTGCCGCTTTTAAATTAGGTGGTGACACCGCCACTAATTTCTCTATGCAAGAAAAACCCTGTCCTACTACGACTAATAGTAGTAATAATAATAATAATAAAATGTATCAATGGTATATTAAATAAGATTTAAACAAAAATTGAATATCTCTTTTCTGTTTGCAGACTTTTGAAGTAAAGATGGATCACTACCTTACTACATCCAAGACCGCTACCGTAGACGCTACAAACACAGAGGAGGGGGCATATCTGCCTCTGTCCTAATTGACGCACTGAAACAACAGCAGAGCATTATGGGATTAGTAGTATCAGAATACTTTATTTATTCCAGGGGAAAATTGCCTTTACAGCGAAGGTTCTGTCACCTTAATTGCTACAGCGCGATAAGAATGAGAATACACGAGAAAAAGAAAAAGCTATTTACATTCCAATCAGTGCTAAATTGGTATGTGCAAGATATACATATATATGAGAGCTGTTTTATAATAAAGAGTTATATAGTTTAATTGCCACAGGAAGGAAGGATCTTCTGTGGCGCTCAGATTTTATTGCAGGGAGTCTCAGTCTCGCTGACCGTGAGCTCTGATTGGTCAAGGAGCAGGTGGAGGGGATGGGCGGAGTGATCCAGGATGCTATGCAGTTTCTTCAGCATCCTCCTTTCCATTACTGTCTCCAAGGAGTCCAGCTTCACTCCCACTACGTCCTCTGCCTTGGAGATGAGTTTATTTAACTTATTGCCGTCTGCAACCGTCAGACTGCTGCCCCAACACACCACAGCAAACAAGATGGCATTGGAGACCACAGACTCATAAAACATCCTCATCATAGTTTGGCAGATGTTGCATGGTCTGAGTCTCCGATGGAAGTAGAGCCAGCTCTGACCCTTTTTATACAAAGCATCAGTATTCCGACCCCAGTTCACTAAGCGGTGAATGCGGTGTTACAGCGCTGCCACTGTATAATACAGGCGGGCCAGTGCTAATACTAATTTGAAATTGCCTCACGGGCCAAATATAATTACACAGAGTGTGACACCTATGCCTTAACACAAGAAAAACATTGACAAAAGTTGAATAACTTGTAATGCTAGGCTGAGCTCAAATCACATTATGACACATTTCTTGGTTTCATTGACACAATGAGCTTACTTAGAAAATCGTAAATGTTACAACTCAAAATCTCCACAAAGCAGTTTCAAGCTTCTAGCAGTTCTATTCTATGTAGATGAAGGATAAAAAGAGCAACACAGTGATTTGGTAGAAGAGGAAGAAAGCTCTGTTGATCCTCCTGGCCCAGCATGAGGAATTCCCTTGCTTCTTTCTTTCTTTCTTTCTTTCTTTCTTTCTTTCTTCTTTCTTTTCTTTCTTTCTTTCTTTCTTTCTTTCTTTCTTTCTTTCTTTCTTTCTTTCTTTCTTTCTTTCTTTCTTTCTTTCTTTCTTTCTTTCTTATTAAACTCTGAAGAGTGAATATCGCTGTTCACATGGACACATCATAAAATGTATCATGAGTCTGCCTGTTTCTCAGACAGTGCTCATTAAAAACATCACCTCAATGTGACAGAATTAGTGCAAATGCTAGTTTTTAATGTCAATCTAAAATATCAAAACAACAATTAAAGGGAACATAAAAAGTACACTAAAATACAGAGATAAAACAATCAAATAGGGTAGAACGCTCTCTTTCATCAGTTTTATTATGTCAGAGTTTAACCAGGGTAGCATGTTTTTATGTCCAGGTAATATAATTCATCAAATTCTGTATTGGTGCACATGCAATCGATCCTACAAAGCTGTGACATGTTTTATTTTCCTTTATTAATCATCACCCAATATCCAAACAGAAAAAAGGAAACTCATTGACAGAAGAACCACTAAAATGTAGAACATGATAAAAACTTTGTTGATTTTATCAGCCACCCTGGTCCAGTAGCCAGGGTTCTCAAAAGTTTTCTTGCTGCTAAGAAGAATTATGGATTTCCTCATTTCACCAAGCTCCTCATAGACTTTTTCCAATACCAGAGACACTTCAGTGTGGGGACCGCTGCTACCCTGCAAACATGGTTAAGCAGTCAAGCTGAATGATAGCTTCAACTTCAAAATGTTGCCTTTAAAATATGATAAAGTTCTAACCTCCTCAGGAAAAAAATGGTCCTCTTTGGCAGTATCTTTAGCTGATCCATATGGAATCTGTTTCTTTATCCCTAAAATAATGGACATATCAAAGATTTTATTTAAAGCTTATATTATTATGTCAGCCAAACAAGTAAGATTCTCTAATTGGCAAATACAAGTTCATGTCTAATAATTTGAAATAGAATGATAAATAATCTCACCTGTACAACAGCATTGGAGTGAACTCTGTTGGTCTTCTGGATTCTCATTCGGTTTTTGATTTTCATCTTTCTTAAAAATAGAAATCCTGTCTTTGTTCTTCAAATGGATCATTAAAATGGTTTCTATGAGGCTAAGCATCATCATAGTAAAGATCCCAACACAGTAGCGCCCTGAATAGGAAAAGGCAGAATCAGGAACATGAATCATCTCGTCAAAGAAGAAAGATTACAATGACATCGCCTTTACCGAGAAGAGGAACACTTCCTGAAGAAGGGGGCAGAATGTCGATGAGAATAAGCTGCATCAAAGTCACAGAAAGCATGACAGTGATCTTGAAGCCAATTTTCTCTCCCCCAGTGTCTAACACAAGGAAGGAGGCGAAGTCCAGACACAAGAAGAAGAAAATGGGCACCAGGAAGTTCGCAACATAACGATCTGACCTTCTCTTCATGGTGATCTGTAACAGGAAAAAAAATCAGATGACAGCATTGCAGTTTGCAAAAAACGTTTTGTCTTTAAAGGGAACTTTATATTTAATAACTTTTATTAAAATTGTTTGGAGGTTGCTACACACTGGGAACTCCATTGTCAAAAATAACCCAAGTTGGGTTACAATAAAAAAAATTGTATTCATCGATGTTTAATTTATTGAATTTTTTGTCCATAAAGAGAAATGAAGTAAAACTTTCATGTGTTGGAATCCAGAAAAACTCACAGTGAAAACAATGACAGTCTGATTGAATTCAAAATAATCGACGGTTTCTTCATGGACTTTGAAGCTGCGGAAACTCCATTCAGATTGTGTTTGGATTGTTTTACGGACATTTCTTGTAATTCCTGTTTCGTTTCTATTGTAGACCAACATTAGTTCCCTATCTGAAAGAAAGCAATAAGTAATAAATAAAAATAAGATAAGAAACAAAAATAGAAGAACGTGTTAAACCCTGGATGGATGCTGCACATATAAACGAAGTCTATTTATCACTTCATTACTTACCAGAATATGTGATAGATTTGAAGGAGATTTGACAGGACTGAGTGTCAAATGGAAATCTGAAAATATCCATCGTGCAGGTACTCTCCACCACTTGGCCATTTCTATAGTCCACCCAGCCATCGTGTCTGATGTTAAGATTAGGGCTTGGGGCAGTTTTATCCCGCTCTGTCCTGTACCACACAACAAACACATTCATTTCATTAGAAAGAAATCATGCCAATGATTTCTGTTTAAAGACTGGTTTTGGTGGCTTTAACATGCTCTTGTAGAATTTTTGTCATGGAGCAATAAAATTTAGGCTTAAAACTGCATTTTTGAGTATTTCTTGATTCGAATCGTGTTGAATCAGGAGCAGATAAAAACTGTCCATTTAAAACTCTCTCAATTGTGACATAGAAACTGAAATGGGCGAGCCAAAGTCTCCTTGCTCAGCTTCATTCTGATGCATCCACGTACAGACTAATAGATCCATGTACGTCTTTGTTTTCCTTGTCTGAACTGAGATGCAGCTCAAAACAGTATGGCTGCAAAGCTCCAATATTGTTCCACGCTAAGGTTGGCTTGAGGTCATGGCGGGCAGTGAGCTAGCAGGAAAGAGTGTAAACAAAGGGATGATTGGATATCATCGGAGGCTTACGTCCGGTCCAGCAGTCCCGCCCAACTATGTTGAATTTCTTATGAGCTCCTGCTGCTTCGCAAAAAATATGTCTTGAAAAGACATGGGAGCATTTTTTCAATAGATAAGAATATGCAGTAGTTGGAGTGGAACTGTAAGTGTTCACATTTTAATGGGATTGGCCATTTTTTAAGTGTGAGGCATCAGAATAGTGCCATAAAAATACCAAAAAAATAGAGCACAAAGATTGATTAAGATTTATTTATTTACATGAAAATTTCACATAGAAAGAACCCCACAGGGTTTTGAACCAGGGCCTTCTTGCTGTGAGCTCTATCTGAATGAACTCTATTCAAATACTTAGTTTTAGAAGCTAATTTATCTGCAGCTCTATCTGAATGAACTCTATTCAAATACTTAGTTTTAGAAGCTAATTTCCCTTATCAGTTCTGGTATTGCCTGTTCGTCCTGGGATGGGATCTCTCCCTCATGTGGGAATCCCTAAGGTTTCTTCGTTTTTCCTGATTCAGTTTTTTTAGGAGTTTTTCCTTACCGAGAGGGAGGGTCTAAGAGCAAGGATATCCAGTTTATTTAGTCTGTTTAGTCTTTAGTGATCTTTCTTTCATGTTTCATGACTATTTTTTGCAACTGTAAAATTACCTGCATGAAGCCCAATGAGGCAAAATTCTTTGTGATTTTGGGCTATATAAATAAAATTGAATTGAATTGAATTGAGATGAGAGTGATATCACTACACCACCATGCACCACCTCATCCCCTTTATGTTGCGTGTCGCTAAAACACAATTCACATTCTTTGGAAGTTAGAAAGAAAATTAATAATATACCATTAATAACCATATAATGTTATTTCCCCTTTAAGGAATTTTATGTTGTCCTTTTAAATAGCAAGTTTTAGTCAATACTTGATCTGAGAGTTATCAATAAAACAGAGTTTTATACTTACATCTCTTCAATAGTCAGATCTGGCATCCATAAATATTTTGTGGGAACTAAAATATGCTTCTGTCCACAAAACTGATCTGGATCCCACTTAATGTGCTCATTGTTCCACCTCTACAAAAAAAAGGAGTCACAGATGAAACACACAACACAAAAAAAGGAAAATAACTATCAACCAATCCAAATTTTGTTTGTAAAAAGGGGCTGTATTTCAAAGTAAAAACTCACCATTTTCACCCAGATGTAAGAAACAAACATTTGGTTCGCTTCTCTCTATGAGCAAAGAATGTTTTTTTTTTATCAGCACAATAGTATACTCTGAAAAATACTCAGAAAGAAATTATACATATATTAAAATGTTTAAACATTTCCACAAAATCCACTTTAAATTGCCATTGTTTTGCAGTGAGCTTCTTCTAAGCATACCCGTGATACAAATAATTTATTTAATAGTTGGGATCCTTGTACCAAGAAAAACCATGCCCTCCTTCAATTGATATCATATGCAATAAATACACACCTTTATGTACACTCACCAGCTACTTTTGTAGGTACAGTATACCTTGTTACTATGGGGTTGGACCCCCTTTTGCCTTCAGAACTGCCTTCATCATTTGTGTTTAAGATTCAACAAGGTCCTGGAAACATTCCTCAAAGAGTTCGGTCAATATTGACATGATAGTATCACACAGTTGCTGCAGATTTGTCGGATGTACATCAATCAATACCAGTGTTGATACCAAGCTCCAATTTAACCACATCCCAAAGGTGCTGTATTGGGTTGAGATCTGGTGACTCTGAAGGCCATTTGAGTCCAGTGAACTTGTTGGGATCGTAAATAGATGTTATCCTATTCTTACTTATTTCCTTTACCTACTTATTAGATGTGTTTTAGTTCTCTTTATTGTGTGCTGAAATGTCTTGACCTAAGCTGGAAGTGGGACAGTCCTGACAGTACCACTGATAAAGAAGATGCAGCGGCTGAGTCAGAGATTAGCAGGAGCCAGGAGAAGTTACAAGGCCTGTGGCTGGACCCTGAAGAATATCACCCAGCCTAAACATGCACACTCAATCTTTAAATGTTGTTTATGACCTTGTGTAAGAAACTGATTTGAACCTGTCTCAGCTGAAGTTCTTCTGCTTCCCTTCCCCCTTAGCAACTGAGACCTTGTAACTAGGGCGTTCCTAATTTTCAATAAAACGCACGGAGAGCAAAAGGTTGTTTAGAGTAGGTTGAAAGATTGTAACTGAACAAGCTTTTGGCCCACTCTCCTTGCAAGTTTTAAACTTTAATCAATTCTCTGTGTTTCTTTGTGTGCAGGTTGATTTCTTTACAAATGTTAGTGCTTAAACCTAACATTTTGCTTAAACCTAACAGAACTCGTTGTCATGTTCAAGAAACCAGTCTGAGATGATTCCAGCTTTATGACATGACACCTTATCCTGCTGGAAGTAACCATCAGAAGATGATACACAGTGGTCATAAAGAGATGGACTTGGTCAGCTATAATACTCGGATAGGCTATGGTCTTGGAACAATGCTTAATTGGTACTAAGGGGCACAAAGTGTGCCAAGAAAATATCCCCCACACTAGTCTTCTTCCACCCCCAGCCTAAAATATTGATGCAAGGTAGGATGGATCAATGCTGTCTCCAAATTCTGACCCTACCATCCAGATATTGTAGTAGAAATCAAGACCCATCAGACCAGGTAACGTTTTTTCAATCTTCCACGTCCAATTCTGGTGAGTCTGTGTGAATTGTAGTCTCAGTTTCCTGTTCTTATCTTACAGGAGGGACACCCAGTGAAGTCTTCTGCTTGTGACCACACTTTAGGCATATCACTATGTGTATGTTTATGTACCTGATGTGTTTATCAAAATTTAGATCACCCGAGTTTCAAGTAAATGTTAAACAGAAGTGGCCCCAGGATGGAGCCTTGGGGGACTCGACATATAATTTCTGTTGGGTCAGATGTGAAGTTACCAATTAACAAAAAAATATTTCCGATTTTCCAAGTACGTTTTGAACAGCTTAGTACTGGCCCAGCGAGATTTTTTTTATCGTTATAGCATTGTCAACTGTATCAAATGCTGCACCGAGATACAATTTGTGTCTTGTCTAGACAGTTCTTTTTTAGGAAGGGTTTGATTACAGCTGTTTTCAATGATTCTGTGAAAACACCAGATGTTAAAGACAGGTTCACAATCTGGAGCAGAACTGGCTCCAGCGTCTTGGAAATTTTTTTGAATAAGCTTGTGGGTAGGAGGTCCAGACAGCAGGAGGAGTTCAGTTGACATATAGAACGTCCTCCAGATCTTCACTGTTTATGAGTTGAAACTGAACCATAGGGTTTATTTTGATTTTCAGTGAATGCAATTTATGTGCTGGACTTCTAGTTCATAAAGCAATCGATCGTCTAATGTTTTTGATATAGTCTTTCAATAATTTGGCAAAGTCATTACAGGTTTTGGTGGAGTAGAGTTCTGGTGCCACTGACACCGTCGACATGTGTCGACTGTAGCCAATAAGGCCCAAGCATTATGAGAGTTATTGGTAATGATGTCAGAAAAATAAGACTTCTTTGCATAGCTCAGACTTAAATAATGCAAGAGAAGTTTCTCTTTATAGACGATATAATCAACCTGCAGTTTAGTCTTTCTCCATATGCGTTCAGATTTCTGACACTCTCTTTTCCCATTCTTTATGAGTATGGCATTTCTCCATTAAATTTTTTCCGGCAAGAGAGCACCTTCACCTTACTGGGAGCAATATTATTCATATTCAACATATAGGCATTCAGCCCATTGACAAGATCATTGACTGAATCCCCTGAAAGAGGAGGTGTTATATGCCTAAAATGCAAGTGGCCAATTAGAAATTTGTGTTAATGTGCAGTTTGACAAGTGTACCTAATGAAGTGTGTCAATGTGTCAATGGTAAGCGTGTATATACAGTATGTACTGGAAGTATGGTAAATTAAATAATTTACAGTGAGGTGAATGTGTTTGGGGCATAAACAATGACTCAAAGTGATTTTCTACCTAAGATTAATTTCCTTTTGTAATTACGATTCACTTTCTTCTTTCACTAAAGTGTCCATTTTATTACTAAACACATGTAAGCCAAAAGTATTTCATTAGAATTTTAACCAAAAATGATTAGTTTAAACAACTTACCACATCTAGAATTCCAAAAATCTTCATGTCAATGCTAACTCTGGTCAAACGACGGTGGTCTTTAACAGGTCGGCCTGCAGTGTACTTGTCATTGGTTTCCCTTAAATCCAGCTTCTTTAAAATAGACTCCCAACTGCACTCAAATGAAGAAGCTTCAACTTCATTTTCTGGAACAAAATTAAGACACAACATGGTTCAACATGATAATTAGTTGCCCTTGGTCTAAGTTTTTGATTGGCTGAGCACTTTCTCCTTCTGCCACCCTGGTCAGAGCTGTACATGTCAAATATATATTTAGTTGTATGTAGAATTAAAAAAAATCACTAAAAGTAATTTTTTTGGATTTCCTGAACAACTGAGGTTTTTTGTTAACCATGCCCAAGTTCCTCATATGTTTTTATTGTATGTCACATCGTTTTGTTCAATTTAAGTCAAAAACTCAAATATAACATTTTCATAATGTTACAGTAAATACACCAGCAACAAGGGAACACCAGTTTTGCAAGCTCACTCCTTGACTGCCATTCAAAATCTACAACTTCTAATTCCAACATATTTTTTCCAAGTAGTTTCCCATTTAAGCTTGATGAGTTAGAAGGCAATAGAATAAAACCTCTTGGAAGATTTAAAATTTGTATCAAGTACTAAAGGGAATTGTTTTCCCCTGTTCCCTGAATTCATTGTGTTTTGGTTGTGATTGAAGACTTTACCTGGCGTGTGTGTGTGACATTGCTTGGCATTGTTTTTTTTCACATATTATGAGAAAATGTGAAAATGGCCAAATTCCCCAGTTTGCCACAAAATGGCTGCCAAATACTCACCAATTCTTGGCTGGACATTTAAAACATTTTCACCGTGACATTCGACTATTTCTAAGTTGTATAAGAGTTTGTAGATTTTCAAGTTTTAGATAATAAAAAAGTGTTTGATGCAACTATATTTCTGGTAGCTTCAGTTCAGTTTTGGTGTGTTTAAACATTTTTCAACAAAATATTAAAGGGGCCCTACCATGAATATTTTACTTTTTGAGGTTTTAAATGCATTTTACTGTTCATTCCTCACTTCTCCGCTGAGCTGTGGTGCTAATGTAGTTATCACCTGCTGCCAGAATGTGTCTCCTGGCAGGGGAATCTCTACCTTAATGTACCAGGAACCGCTCCCTGACCCATTTTTTAAATGTAGTCTCGCTTTTTTACAATCGGACCGAACTTCAGTTCACTCTGAGATTCCTCATTCTGAATATGAAAAATACAGAGAGCAGAACAACTGAACCAAAACAGCCACCGTACTCGACAGTCACGTGATGTAAACACGGTAGAAATGAGGTGATCGGTGAGCCGCGGGCAAATGTAGAACATTAATTGTCATGTTTTTCAAAAGGAAATAATTGTTCCAACTGTTTACTTGTAGGAACGTTTATTTTAACACCACTGAAAAATGTATAACTTGCTTTTTTGTGTCTCCCGCGCCGGCTGTTGCCATGAAAGCTCTATTGTAGTTTCAACAGAATTCTCGTAAAAACAAACCATAAAACCACAATGATAAGACACGGAAACTCATTAAATGTGGTTGGATGAATTCATGCTCAATAAAACAACTTTTAGCATGATCCACATTGATTCTACAGATGTGTTGTTTAGCGCGCGCACCTGTATCTCCAGTAACAGTCATTCAGGATTCCTCAAACCAGCAGTAAAAGTGTTGAATCTGGCCTTCATACAGACTCTCAAAATCCATCGGCAAAATAAAAAGTTTTGAAAAAGGGAAAAAAATCCAGACAAGATTTTGTAGACCGCAACGCATCCATCTGTCTTTGTTTGACAAATTTTTTTCGCGTTGGAGGGGCCGGCTCAAGGATGACGTCGTGAAATGGTCGAGACAGACAAGGAGCAAAAGGCGGAGGCTCATAAATCGAGCCGTTTTACATCCGGGTATTAAAACGGGCCACAAAAATGACTCGTATTTCATAAATAATTTGTTTTTTTGGTGTTCCAAAGGTAATATATGATCATATTTATGGACATAGTTTACTCTGAAATGCTGAAGAAAATCATGGTAGGGCCCCTTTAAGTTGTTGGTATTCAAAAACTATTCAACCGTTTCCCTCTTAGTTTCTGGAAGGTTATGAAGTTTTTATTAATTATTTATGCTCTAAAAGTGTTATTCCCATTGCTTTATATTGTTAGAGTTGTCTAAAGCCTATAAAACAGTGTGCAAATTTCCCAACAGCCCACATATCAATGTGTGACCTTCATCGTAATGGAAAGTACTGTAGCTGGATTACTGACAAAAAACCCACAAAAGCATCAGAGCAGCACGCAAACTCAACATCAACCTTTTAAAATAATATGCATTAAAACACAAAGAGCACCTGCCACAAATCAGTGGAGCTGACACTCGAGGAAAGTGGTGACTAACAGGCCGAAGTGCTTCCCAGTTCTGCTGATCATCACTTATCAAGTTTTTTATGTTTCATTTCTTACTTTGAAAACCCTTAATGCAAAGGGATGGATATTCAAATCTATTGTCAAGCTTTTTTCTATAGCTTTGAAACAAAAAGACAAAGATTTGATGGAACTGTTTTGGCCCATCTTCCAAAGATGGGCAACATCTGGCTTCTGAGAAGAAAGACCTCATATGTATATAAATTCCCTCCCTACTCCCTAAATACTAAAAAGCTACTGTATATAGTCTATATGCAGTAATAGTGCCCTAGATCTTAAAAGCAATTTGGACACCATGCTCACTATAATTTTGTTTTTAATGGCAAATATTATTTCAGCAATTTCACAAAATGAATACCTAATCAATGCAAGCATTTTGCAACTATCTATTAATCCACTGTGTTCTTTTGATGAAAACGATTTTTTTTTTTGTAAACATTGTTCAAACGCAATGCATTGTGGTCTTTACTCTCCAATCTAGTGAGGATTGATGCACCTTGGTTTTTCGCAGAGACTTCTGGGAAATTTCTAGGGCACTGTATTTAGGAATTGTAGATTTGGACAGCACAAAAAAAACCTGAAGTGAATTATTTGAGTAGTGAAGGAATTCAGACATAATATGTGGCAAATTGTTAATGACTTTTACAACCAAAACAATTTTTTTTTAGTTGTAGAGCATTAGAGTTAAAAGTAACCCAATTGACGTTTTTGGCATGTCATACAGAAAATTACAGAACCATGACAATAGTTTGGGATCTGTTTGGTTTTTTTTTACCCGGAATGAAATCAGAGGTCCAGTTGGATGTAAACTGATTATCTTCAGGATCGTGAAGATCTGGATTTGACGTAATTCCACCTGTAAATTAAAAATAAAAAAAAAAAGAAAGACAAATGTGGTTGGATTTACAAGTCAGACAAACAGTTTTTACATAAAATATTCTATTGGGATCTTTTTGAACAAATCAAAAGACCTGTTTGTAATCTATAATGTACGGAAGAGGAATAGGGCCACAGAAGAAAAAAAAAAAGGCCATGAAAAGTTCTGACTTTTTCCTCAGAATTCTGACTTTAAAGTCAGAACTACGGAGGCCCATAAGCAACATTCTTCAGTTAGCTTTAGCAGCACACTAGAGTCATGCAAACCAGAGAGAAACTAACAAAAATGTCCTCTTTAAGTTTCTTTTACCGTGCTTTAAGCTTACCAGATGAGGCTACTGTGTTCATAAAGGAACAAAATATGAGTAAAAAAGATATTTACTTTATTGGAATTTGTAAATAAAAGCACTACAGACAATGCTAGCTTTTCGTAAATGCTATATCAGGCGTAAAACGTCTTTTAATAATGTATGTTGGCTGCTGAAATATCTTTTTTTTATACTCAGTTTTCAACTAAACCCGAAAACAATGTGTACACACACACACGAAGAAACAGGCAAAGCTATAAAGTAATAAAAATAAATATATATATATAATAATTAAATTAAATTAATTGACTAAAATATATATAACGACCAAAGACAACGACAAAAAAGGGGTTATTTTTGTCAGGTACATAACAAACAGTGTAGAAGACTTTTTATGTAGATCTACAAATTGGTTCAATTTTTTTCATCTTTTATTGAACAGATCACTTTTTTAATTTTTAATTGAAATGTCCACTTTTCGGTTGCGCAAATGGTCCGAATGATCTCCATCCAGTGAATCTTTGCAGGGGGGTCTACTTGATGCCATTTCTTTGTTACAGCTTTTGTGCACGCCAAAAGCAAAATCCTTGTTAAGCAAAGATCTTCAACGGATACAGAGTTTTCAATAGATAAAGAACAGAATATGTTTGGCAGATGATAACCAAATATGTCTTTAATGGATTTGATTACCGTAGCCCAAAAAGATTTTAGTTCTGGGCATGACCAAAAGATGAGTGTGTGGTTCCACTCATAACTTCCACATCGTCTCCAACAAGGTTGTGGAGTTTTTAACTGTTTATTTTTTATTTTAGAGGTTACAAAATATCTGATCAGGTTCTTCCACGCAAACTCCTTCCATATTTGTGAGTTGGTAGAAGAAGACTGTGTGAAACACATTTTATACCATTCCTCTTGTGTAATTTCTATATTAAATTCTGATTCCCATTTACTTTTTATGTATAATGCTGAGCTTTTTCAGTTTTCCACCACGGACTGGTAAAATGTCGAGATAAGTCTAATATTATTGTTTTTATATACATCTGACAGAACTTTAATTATTCTGTCACTTATCTGCATTAACTTTAATTTCTTTTGTAAATTAAGCTTGGATTTGTAAATATCTGAAGAAATCTTGATTCTCCAACCCAAATTTATTTTTGAGTTCCCTGAAGCTAAGAAGTTTCCCCTCCTTTATAATAGTGCACCAAGCAGTTATGCCTTTGTCCAATGATTGTTTAATAATGAGGTCATGTTTATTTGGATGAAAGTTTGAGTCAAAAGCAATCCAGTTAAGTATTTTACATTGACTTTGCAATTTATATTATTTCACTACTTTCTTCCATATATTTAGTGTGAAGGAGGTGATTGAGTCCATGGCCTTTTGGGTATATTCTGTTAATTTGTACCCACCTAAGACTGTTTGGATTGGTACATCTATGGATTTCATTTCCATCTCTTTCCATCTCGCTTGATATTCTGGGATGCACCAACAGCGCTGCATAAAATATTATTTTAAGTTTGGCAATCACATTCCTCCCTTGTTTTTTGGTAACTGAATGGTGGTGAACCTCACCCATGTTTTTTTCCCATTCCAAAGAAACCTTGATATATTTTTATCCCATATGGTAAACTTTTGTTGTGGTATTTTTATTGGTAAGGCTTGAAATAAATATAAAAATTGTTGGAGGATGTTCATTTTAATTAAATTGATTCTTGAAGTAAGATCTAAGGGGTAAGTTGTCCATCTTAATAAATCATTTTGCATATTATGTTCAATTAATTTGTTTGTGCTGTTTGTTTATCAGGGTAAACATGTGTGACTGACAAACAGTCTCAGAGTTTAACGTTGTGCACAGAAAGTGTGCAGAAATGCAGGCTTGTTTGTACGAAGCTCGTTTACATTCATCTACCTATTGTCTCATTTCTGGATATTCAAAGACGTCTTATGCTTCTGAATATACTTCTGGGCTTGTTATCCAAAAAGATTTTTGTGTCATTTATTTATTCATTAACTAAGCATGACTGTGTAAAAAGCCACCAATCTTTATTTACATTTACAGCAATATTAAGCTCAGGCTTCCTGTCACATCACACGTTATCATAAATGTTTGTGAGCATGTAAACAGGCAACATGTAAGAATGCCAAAGGTTTGCATACAGCAACATGAAAGCTCCTTGTTGGGTCAAGTTCTCATTTATCCAGGGGACATCCTAAAAATGAGTCTTGGCATCTGGACTTCAAATCTGTCTTGAAGGAAGAAGTCCAGATGCCAAGACTCAATTTTAAGATAAAGAAAACACAGTTATTTCCCTATATTTTATTGTGACATTAAATTTGTCTTTGTTTGCTGATTGACAGTGATGTCAACACGTTGGAGGATGCAGAAATGGCTAAAATGGTTGAACTGTTTTTTTTTCTTTCCACTAGTTTTCTCCTGTTCATCTTAGTCCAGAGTTAGTTTATTTTTTAAATTTTATTTTGTTTTCAGATTAGATGCTTTGCAGATTTTCTTATTTGTTTAGTTTTAGGTTCACCGTGAAGCTGTTTCACTTCACCTCCTTTTGTAATTGTTTTTTATGATTCTACATGATTCTCCAGTTATTTTATCTCTCCATTGTGGCTCTTTGCGTTTTAAGAAAACGGCAAGTATTTAAAAAAATAATAGGTTTGGTTAATTTTTTTTCAGTAAATTCAGTTTTTTTTTTTTTTTTTTTACATTTTTAACATGTCAGGCAATTGAGCAAAAAAGTTCTCTTCTTGTGGATTATTATTATTAGAATAAGCTTATAGCACATATTATTATCTTCAATTCAATTCAATTCAAACAACTTTATTTATCCCCAAGGGACAACTCTATTTTAAGGTGCAGAGAATGCCTTCAATCAACATTCAAGTTACACATGATACAGGAGCATAGAGAGAAATAAAAATAATAACAAAAAGGGAGAAAAACTGTATGTAAACTATAAAAAAAAACTGTACTTCTTCCGAAAAATGGTGTCAGGTTACTTTGGAGGAGCAAAGTTTTAAAGAATTTCGTTGCACTCACATATACAGACGTACCTAAGTCAAATTGATAGAAAATCCTATGTTTGACTTGGTGTTTTTGCATTTTAATTGAACTAAATCAGCTGATCTGTGTCCATATGTGACACAAGGTGCATTTTACTTTGAAAGGAACTTGCAAGAGCTGCTGTCAAAAGTAAAAGAAGTTAAAAATGTTATTTAAAAAAGTATCACTTGTATAATTCAATTATTATATAATATTTTTTCCCTTATACTGGTGTCTTCTTCTTGAATAAGGAGTTCTTCTATAGCGCAATCGCCACCTAGTGGCCAAACTGAAACCCCCTCCAGGAGAAGCAGCACTGTTTACAATGTTAATGATCTGAACATTTTTGTTACAATTTATCCTTTTGAGAATCCATGTAATAGTGTATGTTTTTAATAATTTCATTATTTCACTAGTAAATTTTAAAATATGTGAACTTTATCGGATTAATATAAATATATTCAAATTACAAAGTAGATTTGTAATGTATTTCTAAACAAATGTGTGTAAATGTGTAAACTTAAAATTGAATTGAATAATCAAAAAATGTCAGAAATGAATCGATTCAGGCTCTTGTTAATCGTTTCTGATAATCGATACCCAGCCCTATCATCAAGGATCACCAGGATTTGTTTTGGTCATGCCATAGACCTACCACCTGCTCTCCAGGATCTGTACTCATCTCTAATAAACAAATTTCTCTCACACTCTCCGTTGTCCTGAGTTTGGGTCCCACCACAAGTTCATAACATTTGGTTTGGCCCTCTGAGACACTGAAAGTAATATCTGTCAATATTCAAAACATTTCTTGAACTCCACATGCAAACACTATTAAGATGTCGTCTTACCTGTGAGGACAACTAGAAAAAACAAGGCTTGGATCATCATCGTTGCAGGAGCTCATCACTCATCTCTGTCCACTCTGCTTTATGTGGAGCTTCCCAATCATACTTACTACATTGACCTGCCTCTGTCGGAGGGAGGAGGGAGAATGAACCACAGAAGATCTTTAATGACCATCATTCTCTGCAGGAAGATTTAGATTAAAAGCCTGATTGCTGAACATGTCACTAAAAGGGGTTAAAACAAGCCTATACCAGGAACTCCGGTGCTCGAGGGTCGGCATCCTGCTGCTTTTTCAGAAACCCTGCCTCACCTGCAGCTGATTACCTGGACCAGGTGTGTTTAACCAATAAGAAGCAGGTTACCATGTCATATTATTGTAAAATTTGCCACGAGAAGGTAAAATATTAGCTATTTTCCATTTTATTAAAAAAAATTGAATGGCACATTGATATTGGAAATGTAGACAAATATCTTGAAATAGGTTAGTCTTATTTCTTTCAAATAAAAAAGCTGTTTTCAAATTTAAGCACTCATTAAGTGTGATAATAAACCTTCACTGATGTCCCATAAATTAAAACATTAAAAATGTGTTTTAGGACTCCTCAACTGCTACAGGTTGGCACTTCCATGTTTTAAAAAGGTCGCTATCCATTCATGTCTACCAAACAAAGTCCCTGATTCATTAAAGTTCAACGTGTTAAACTTTTAACAAGTATTCAGTGGCTGTATGTTTTTTATGTGCAGTTATAAAATTGATGTTAAAACTTTCTTAGTAATAGATAGATAGATAGATAGATAGATAGATAGATAGATAGATAGACAACTTTATTAATCCATTTGGGACATGCCCGCAGGGAAATTAAAGTGCTCCACATCTCACACAGCACGGTCTTATTTGACCAGGATTTATCATTTAATGCTCACATATCTCAAGCTTGTAAAACTGCATTTTTTCACCTACGCAATATCGCTAAGATTAAAAATGTTATCTAAAAGTGATGCTGAAAAACTCATCCATGTATTTGTTACGTCGAGATTGGATTACTGTAACTCTTTACTGATAGCATGCCCTAAAAGTTCTTTAAAAGGTCTTCAGCTTGTCCAGAATGCAGCAGCAGGATTGTTAGCAGGAACTAGCAGAAGAGAACACATCACTCCTGTGTTGGCTTCTCTCCACTGGCTCCCAGTTGAATTTAGAGTAAAGTTCAAAATCCTCCTGTTAACATATAAGGCTCTGAATGGTGTGGCCCCATCCTATATTAGAGATCTCATAGTTCCCTTACCAGCCAATCAGAACGCTTCGCTCACAGAATGCAGGACTGCTTGTAGTTCTAGAATTTTAAAAAGTACAGTCGGAGGTGACCTTCAACCTCAGTTAGCTCTCCTGTTCTATGGAATAAGCTCCCAGCCCATGTCAGAGAGGCAGGTACAGTTTCTAATACCTTCAAAACTAGCCTTAAAACATTCCTATTTGGACAGGCGTTCTGCCAGACTAGCCAGTAATCATAGAATAATTAACATAATGCTCCCATACTGTTCTGAAGTTTGGGGAAATAATTATTATAATCACATACTTCTCCAATATATGCTTGAAATATAAATGATGAAATATGTATATTCTCTACATCAGGGGTGTCAAACTCGATTGCACAAGGGGCCAGAATCCAAAACACACCTTAGTTCGCGGGCCGAACAGGATAAACATTTATTGAATATTAAAACTAAATTTTTAAAACTTTAAAACTGTAACTTTTAAATATGATTATGAACTAGATATATAGCATTGCCTGCTGTAATGCTAGTGTGAATGCATAAGCTGAATTTGGCAGCTGAAAATGTTAGTGCTGATAGCTGAAGATGCTAAAATTGATAGCTACAAACATTAAAGCTGATAGCCTGCTAAAATATTAGCTAAATGCCAAATTAGCCTAAAAAACAAAAAAAAAAAACAGTTTAGCCGAAACAGCTAGCGTGTAAATATTAGCCTAACTCCAAAACAGCCTAAAAAAACATTTCAAAAAGCTCTAATTACCCAGAACATATAGAAAATATTAGCTAAACACCAAAATGGACAAAAAAACTAAAACAAAAAACCTAAATTAGCCAGAACAGTTAGCGTGTAGCTGAATTTTTTAGCTAAAACACAAAACAAACAGCCAAAAAATCTTAGTAAATGCCAAAATAGTCCAAAAAAGGTGGCGGAATGCCAATTTTTAAAACTTCAAAATGTAACTTTTTAACATAACCATGAATAATAAAAAGGCAGGAATATTATTCCAGAATAAATCAACTTAAACCTTAAATAACTTTCTATATTTTCCTCTCCATAAAAATATCTTTTGTCAAAACTATACAAGTTAGAAATGAGCGCAAGATAACATTGGCCATTAATAACAATAAAATAAAATGATCTGGAGGGCCGGATATAATCACCTGGAGGGCCGGATCCGGCCCCCGGGCCTTGACTTTGACACATGTGCTCTACATAATAACATAGAAGGCTGCTAGAAGTTAGAAGCTGGGAAAAGTATGGTGCACTGGGGCTCTGTCCTCTTTTCCATCTACTTCTCCTCTCCTCTACTTTTTTTATTTATACTGTCTAACTGTATGCCTGTGTTGGTGGTGCAGTATAATTCACATGTTTTTTCCTTCTCTCCGACTCCCCTGTGGGAGACCGGGAAGATTGCAGTTTCCGGGAGACTTGTTGGTGATCCTGACGAAGCCCCGCCCATCTGGATGAAGCCCCGTCAACCATCCGTCACCATCCTGATCTCTGAGTGGGAGTGATTCCTGGTGGGTCGTCTGTCCTCCTGCTCCTGGTCGTGGTCTGCAGTTCTGCCTCATCTGGACTATGGACTTAATCATCACTCGTCCCTCAGCTCTATATGAATGAACTCAGCTCTATATGAATGAACTCTACTCATATATGCAGTTTTAGCAGCTAACTTTTCTTTAACCGTTTTGGTATCGTCTGTCCGTCCTGGGATGGGATCTCTCCCTCATGTGGGAATCCCTAAGGTTTCTTCTTTTTTTTCCTGACTCAGGTTTTTTTTAGGAGGAGTTTTCCTTACCGGGAGGGAGGGTCTAAGGACAGGGATTGACCTGTTCTTTATAGTCTGTTTTAGTTTTTACCTATTGTGCATATTTTATGACTCCATCTGTGCATCTGTAAAAACTGCAGGCATGAAGCCCAATGAGGCAAATTGAATTTGTGATATTGGGCTATATAAATAAAATTGAATTGAATTGAATTGAATTGTTGCATACATGTCAATAAAGAAATGACACTTAAATAAAGATAAATAGGGAAATAAATAAATAAATAAAACATATAAAAATGTATAAAGATACAGAATATAAAAGTAAACAGGCAAATTTAGTTCAACACATACAAGGGTTATTCCCAACAAGTTCAAAGGGTTGCCCTTCCTCCCCAGAGAGATGTTAAACAGACCTATGGCACGAGGGACAAATGAGTTCTTAAGTCTGTTTGTCCTGCATTTTGGAAGGAGCAGCCTCTCACTGAACAGGCTTCTCCTGCTGCTGATGGCAGAGCGCAGAGGGTGGCTGGCATTGTCCAGGAACCCCTGCAGCTTCCTCAGTGCCCTCTCTGCTACCGCACCAGGAAGAGGGTCAAGCTTCATGCCAACCACCGAGCAGCCCGCCTAATCAGTTTCTCTAACCTGGAGAGATTGGCTTTTTGAGGTGCTCCACCCAACACACTACACCATAGGACAAGACAGTAGCAACCACAGACTGATAGAAAATGACCAGGAGCGTCCTGCAGATGTTAAAGGATCTTAGTCTCCTACAAGAGTACATTCTGCCTGGCCTTCTTATATACAGCTGCTCAGTGTTGCTCGTCCAGTCCAGCTTGTCATCTAGCCACAGCCCAAGATTTTATAGGTGTTACAACCCCCACCTCCCCCCACCCACACCAGATGGCCTAGGAGTGGGAGTGTCTCTCCTAAAGTCCATAACCAGTTTCCTTAGTCTTAGAGGTGTTGAGCTGCAGGCCGTTGGTGTGGCACCAGGTAGCAAAGTCACTCACCACAACCTCCTGTACTCCTCTTCGTCATCATCCCTGATACCCCCATTATGGCCGTGTCATCCGCGAACTTCTGAATGTGACACAGTTCAGAACTGTAGCGGAAGTCCGAGGTGTACAGGGTGAGAGAGGAGGGAGAGGACAGTCCCCCTGTGGGTGCACCGATACTGCTGACCACAGTATCAGACACGATGTCCTTGAGCCTGACATACTGTGGTCTATCGGTGATGTAATTGTAAATCCAAGCAACCAGGCTGGGGTTCCACTTGCATTCTTGTCAATTTTTTTCTCTGGAGGACAAGGGGCTGGATGGTGTTAAAGGGCACTGGAGAAGTCCAGAATGTATCCTCACTGTGCCACTTCCCTTGTCCAGATGCAAGTGGGCTCTATGTAGGAGGTAGAGAGGTGGCATCCTCCACCCCAACCCCAGCCCGGTATGCAAACTGCAGAGGGTCTCTGCATGCTTAACCTGAGGCTGAGGACTTTGAGGAGCAGCCGCTCCAATGTCTTCATCAGGTGTGATGTGAGAGCACCGGTCGGAAGTCGTTCAGGCTCGCTGGGCCGGGTCTTTTTGGCACTGGAACGATGCAGGATGTCTTCCAGAGGGTGGGCACTCTCCTGAGTTGCAGCTCAGGTTGAAGACTCGTTGTAGCGCGCTCCCCAATTCAGCAGCACAGGTCTTCAACAGCCGGGACACACCCATCAGGTCCTGCTGCCTTCCGGGGCTTAAGCTTCCTCAGTGCTACAGTCACCTGATCAGCAGTGAAACAGGGAGGACGTGAGGGCGGGGGGTAGGTAACCTGCCCTGACAGGGATGAGGGGGTGAGTGGCTGTTGTATGTGGGAGGTGAGAGAGAGATGGAGGAGAGGAGGGGGCTTGGCAGTGACACTGATGGTGGGGGGGTGTGGTAGAGAGGCTGAACCGGTTGAAAAAAATGTTCAGATCGTTGGCCCTCTCCACACTTCCCCCCTCAGTGCTGGTTCTGGCTTTGTGTCCTGTTATGGTTCTGACACCTTCCCAAACGTCTCTCATATTGTTCTCCCTCAACTCTGCTCCACTTTCCTCCTGTAGCAGTCTTTGGCTTCCTTCAGACAGCGTTTCACCTCCCTCTGTGCTGCTCTCATCTCCTCCCTGTCTTTAGTCCTGAAGGCCTTCTTCTTCTGGTTAAGGACAGCTTTGACTCCCTGTGTTACCCATGGTTTATTGTTCGGGTAACACCGAACAGTCCTGGTGGGGGCGACCACATCTGCACAGAAGTTAATATAGTCCGTGATGCAGTGGTCTTTCCCCTCTATGTCCTCTGATCAGTCCACCCAGCAGCACATCCCAGTCTGTGGTGTTAAGCAGTCTCTCTCAGGGCCTCTTCCGCTTCAGGAGTCCATCTCCTGAAGGAACGCGTAGAGGCAGCCTGCTTCCGGACCAGGGGGGTGTACTGAGGCTGTATATACACCAGCAGGTTGTGGTCTGACTTGCCCCAGTGGGGGCAGGGCGGTGACCCTGTATGCATCCTTTAACGTTAGCATACAGTAAATCAATAGTCCTGCTCTTCCTGGTGGGGCTGTCCACCACCTGATGAAAAGTAGCCAGAGTGGAGTCAAGGGTGACATGATTAAAGTCTCCGGATATAATGCAGCCGTGCAGTGACACGGTGTATTCTCTCACATGCAGCGGCTGCTTCCGCCCTCGGAGGAATGTAAACACAGATGGAGATCACGTGACTGAACTCTCGAGGTAGATAATATGGCCGCAGACCAACGGCTAGCAGTTCCAGATTAGGACAACACCACACTGCCTTGACGGTAACATGACCAGGGTTACACCATCGGTCGTAACGTAGATGATAAGTCCTCCTTCCCTCGTTTCCCACATCCCTTCGTGTCTCTGTCGGCTCTTACTGCAGTAAATCCCTGCAGATCCACGTTAGAATCCGGTACAACAGTCATCAGTTAGCCACGTCTCCGTAAATAAAACAAGCTGCACTCACGATAAATCCGCTGGTTTCTAGAGCAGACAGCTCATCCATCTTATTTGCCAGTGAGTTGACATTTCCCATAATCACGGAGGGAAGTGATGGTTTAAAACGCCTCCGGTTTTCAGCTAGCCTAGCCTTTAGCTTTGCCCCGGCTTTACAGCCACGGTATCTCCTCCGCATTTCCGTTGGTATGGTGTGTCTCAGTCCAACTGTGCTCTTCCGTAGAGCCAGTAAATCCTCTCTAGAGTAACCGAGGGAGCTGGTTCCAGAAAAAAAGTCCACTTTATCCATATGAAATTTCGTAGTGATGGTAAATAAAAAAAAAAAAAAAAATACAAAGATAAAAAAAACAATAAATAACCCGAAAAAAAGAGCAGTGCTGTAGAGCAACTGGAGCGGCTGCCGTCTCCTACAGCGCCAATCGTTGTTTTTTGTAATGTTTCCACGTGAGAGTTTTAAATGCTGAAGTCCTAAATAATTGTAGTGTTTTATAATGTATTGTATTGTTTTAAATTGTATCCATTTTCCAAAATCCCTTTCAGGATCACAGGGTTGCTGGAGCCTATCATAGGTGGGGTACACCCTAGACATGTTGCCAGTCTTTTGTAGTTCCATAACTTGTTTTCAGTCTGTCCTCTATTCTCATTTACTTATCCTCTCTTCTATTCTTTATCATTTAATTCATATAGTTATCTATGCTTCTGTTTGGTGCAGTTCAATTCACGTGTTGTTCCTCTTGAGAGATTTCAGATTCCAGGTGGATCGTCTGTGCTCCTGTTCATGACCGTGGACCTCACCTCAGGCTCGCCATGGCTGTGGACCTCAAACCCACCTGTCCCCCAGTTCCATCTGGATGAACATTATTCAAACATGTAATTTGTATAGTTAGATAAAGTAATATTTATTTAACAGTCCTAGTACATTGCCTGCCCGTCCTGGGTGAGGATCCCTCCTTTATGTGGGTATCCCTAAGATTTCTTCTTCGGGACATTTCAATTCAATTATATTTATATAGCCCAATATTACATAAATAGAATTGAATTGATAGTCTGCAGGTTTTCTCAGAAACACAGCTCAAATTTACCTGAAACAAAGAAACCATATGGCATCATGGGTGCGAAAAACTTTTCTTCAAAAATCTGTTTGTTTCTCTTCCTGTCTTTGACAGTCAGAGCATTTATCTTGTCTTCTCCAGTTTCGTAATACAAGAAGGTCGGATAAATTAACCACCCATTAGTGTTTGTAATAAGATCCAACTTAGATGAAGACTTTTTTCCACATTACACTAAACAGAAACGAAACATCCCATCAGTGGGCTGCACGGTGGTGTAGTGGTCAACACTCTCAAATCCCAGCAAGAAGGCTCTGGCTCAAATTCCAACTTGGTCCTCTCTGAGGATGCTTTCCTTGTGCATGGAATGTTTTTTTTTTTTTCTTGGTACTCCAGTGTCCTTAAACATTTAAAACTCATGCTTTAAAAGTCAAGGTAATCATTGTAAACGAGAATCGATTCTGCATTAAGTTATCTGATTAAAGAAGGTTTCAACTAAAAGAAGAATTACTGGTTTGAAGTATAATTCTTAAATTCATGCTCTTAGAAGAAATTTTACCCAGTAATGTTATACAATTCACTTGTGTAAAAACACACTTATGTGTTTGAGCAAAAAGAACTATGTAATACTCTTGAAAACTCTTCACGAAGGTTTCAGAGGCTTTAAGTTCTGATTTCAGTAAATTAGCTCCACCAATTATCAGGTTAAAGATAAGATAACAATGGAGAAGATATAAGATCATTAAACATAATGCTTTTAGTTTTATGACTCCTTGGCTGGTGTGCTTACTGACTGTGTTGAGTTAGAAACACTAAAAGTTTTACTTTGCTTTTGCTTTTTTTGACAATTTTCAATGAGGTATATACTCATGAATTAGTTTATAATGAGTCATTACAGTGGAAAAGGGGTGAAAACTACATGAGATCCAGGCTGACATAGTTGGTAAACTACTATTTAAAATTGGTAAAATTGATAAATGTTTCCTTTAATGCAGACCAAACATAAACTAAAAAAAAAAAAATGTAAACACAGTACCTGTTGGGAGTTGTCATAATTACTTTCTGATGTTACATTCCAGTGGTGGGGACTTGAGTCAAATGACTTGGACTCGAGTCAGACTTGAGTCATGAATTTGACGATTTTGGACTCGACTTGGACTTCTAAACCCCCGACTCGTGACTCTGACTTTATCCCTCTGACTCGGAAAGACACACTATTTTTCCTCAAATCCAATGATTAAAAAGTATATTAAGAAAGCCTATCAAATTAGTGCCAAATTGGATTGATCCGACAGTCTAACCAATCAAATTGCAGAAAAACATAACCCCGCCCCCTCATGTTAGCTCGTGTTTTTAGTTCTGGCATAATAGTTAAGAGATCATCAACAAAAAACGCTTTCCAGTTTGCATGAGGATAAAACGAAGATAAAAGGATCACTTTTCAAATGTGGTAAACTGAGTTTTTGTTAAGGAAAAATCGTTTTGGATTTTTGAAGTGGGGATGCATGAGCTCACTGGCAATTTAGCTAATATGCTTGCAAAATACAGGTCATAAAGGCACACATGGAATTAATGTTACTCTGTTTCTGAAATGACTTGGAAGGACTTGAAACACTAATAATAGGACTTGTGACTCGACTTGAGACTTGTTGGTCTCGACTTGTGACTCGACCTGGAACTTGAGGGCTTTTGACTTGGGACTTGACTCCGACTTGAGGACAAAGACTTGGAACTTGCAAAACAATGACTTGATCCCACCTCTGCTGCGTTCACACCGGCATGAATTGCATGTTCAAGAACGCTCTAAATGGTAAATACTTGAATAGCGATGTTCTACCTTCCTTGAAGGCCCAAAGTGCTTTACAGTCACAGACCCATCCACACATTCACATACTGATGGTGGCTTTGCTGCCAAACACTGGCGGCAACCTTCCATCAGAGGCAATTTGGGTTCATTGTCTTGCCCAAGGACACTTCAACACATGGCAAGGCGGGAATTGAACCCGCAATCTTCCAATCAGGAATTGACTGCCCCACAGCTGCACCATGGCCGCCCCTCGCCTCACTACACATGGTTTCATGAATGTGCCTTCAGGCCATGGTGTTAACATAGAGCAAGCAGCTTCTTTTTTTTCTACTGTTTACTAGCGCATTTCCACCAACTACAGTTGGAAATGGCTTGATATGAAACGTCGAAATGGCGCAAATCTCATAAATTTTGCTCCAGGTGTTTTCTTTTCGCAGTTCCAGTCTGATATATGATAGACCTAATGTTGCCTAATTCCAGTTGGGCGCAAACGAAATAATTAATTTTCCTCCGTGATCAATTTTTAAATGGTTGGCAATTCCATGTCATATCCAAATCTAAGTCCCTGATTGGTCAAAGTTTAGCTGATTGATGTTCAAGCAGTAGATAGTTTCGCTAGGGGGGGGGACTTACCACTAAGCAAAAGTGGGGAATTGCCTGTGGACTCCAAAACTATGGGACCAAGAGCTGAATGCCTAAGGAAAGTGTCTAAAATAACTATACTATAATTATACCTATTATTATTATTAATATTATTATTATTGTTATTATTGTTGTTGTTGTTGTTATTATTTAACCCAGTCATTTAAAAAAAACCTAATACACTGAAATGGCTAATGGCTGATTATGCAGGACTGTTCCTCGGGATGCATCCAATACCAGTACCCTATAACTCTAACCCGGTACTGGTTCATGTCTGGTGCCGCATCTTGTGGCGTATTCTGTTCCACGTCCAGTGCCGGGTTAGGGTTCGGGTACTGGTGCCGGGTTTGGGTACCGGTGTGCTACACATCACGATACTGAACCAGTTCAGGTTTGTGGCCCGGAGGTTGAGGACCTGTGATTTGACGGGAACACCCAGCCATCAAAAACGATGAACTGAGGACACCCAAAACGTCAAAAAGTGTTAAGGAGGGGTCCTTAACCAAACATTAATATGTGACGAGTTGGGAGTGAGAATGTGTTTTATCTCTACTTTGGTTCTTTGGCCTTGTGACACAAGTCAGTTTAAGTTCCGCTTTCTTCAAGGTAGAAACTAAAGCTTGAATCTAGCAATCATCAGCATAACATCAAATCAGTCCCATCCTTTCTGACCCTTTAACACAAGAAAACCACAAGTTGAATAAACTTGTATCCATGAGCTCACATTATGACACAAATCTTAG
Organism: Oryzias javanicus; assembly: GCA_003999625.1. Taxonomy (NCBI): domain Eukaryota; kingdom Metazoa; phylum Chordata; class Actinopteri; order Beloniformes; family Adrianichthyidae; genus Oryzias; species Oryzias javanicus. The sequence goes on along the minus strand of CM012455.1, from coordinate 16,234,732 downwards.
CTACAGTTTGACACAATTTGCTACTCACAGTCATAAACGTTACAACACAAAATATACACAATAAAAGCAGTTTCAAGCTTCTAGGAGTTCCACTCCCTGAAGATGAAGGACAAAAAAAGCAACACGGTGATTAGGTAGAAGATGAAGAAAGCTCTGTTGATCCTCCTGGCCCAGCATGAGGAATTCCCTTGCTTCTTTCTGCAGTTAAGGTGTAGAAACAGAGCTGTTTGCAACTTCTTCAACTCCTCCAAGATGGACAGCAGGGTATTAGACTCTGGAGTGTGAATGCCGTTGTTCCCCTGGACACATAAAATGTACTTGATGAGTCTGTTAAGATCTGATTGCCATAACCTTTCAACTCACTTTGATCATGTCCGTATTCCTTCACTATTCACTACTATCTATCACTGCCTCTATCTAATCTCCTGTGAATCTGACCCTGCTTCATTTCTGATTGCCTCCTGCCTGCCCTTACCCTCACCTGGTCCCTGACCACCCCAGTCTCTTCTTGGATGGCTCCATGCTTGTGATTGATCTCTTCTTGGATGACTCTCAGCTGTGCTTAGTTCCTGTCTAAAATAATAAAGCTGCTGTACATAGAACCAACTGTCTGCCCATTTGTTACAAATGGGTTCTAAAATTTGACAGAAGGCAGAGAAGATGCAAAGGAGTTATTTGGTAGTCCACATCATACGAGAAAAAAATAACGTGTCATCTGGACAAAAACATGCTTCAATTTCTATTGAAAATTGATACATATACTAAAACAGAACATTTTGGAGTTTTTTTTTTTTTTTTTTTTTTTTTCAAAACTATGGCCTTTGTTCTCATTTTAGTGCCAAATGCACCAATGGGTTAAAATCTCTTAGGAAAAAACATAAATTTAGAGAAATCGGGCGGTTGTGTGGTGTTGGAATGATTGGAAAAATGCATTTCTGACATGGAAAACACAAGAACGTCAGGAAAAGCAGCAAACCTTCAAACACCACATGAATGCATAATAATTTTCTGAAACTAAGCAAAGTTAATTTATTTAGTGCAATGTAATCTATAGAGACACATCAGATATATAAAACATAAGGATTATCAATATAATTTAGTCTAGTTGGGGGGGCCAGATTAAATAGTTTGACGGGTCGGATCATAGTTTGCCCACCCCTGCACTAACGTGTAACGTGTTACAAACTAGAGTTACTGTCAGGACATAGACGAGCTAGGCGGCTGCCTAGGGCTCCATTTGCTGAAAGGGGTGGCAAATTGCATAATTAGGCTGTATATTATGTTTTTTTTTTTTTTTAGAGCTCGACACACCACTTTGTGGTGTAAAATGTAAAAGAAAGGTAACAATTAAAAACGTAAATTAAATAACTCAAAAGTTTGAGATAATCTACTTGTGATTGATTATATAATATGTGCATGTTGTATGTATTATTGAAATAAAGCATTTCATTCATTAATTCTTTCAAAAATTACGTTTCGCCTACAGCGCCATGCTGTCCTGGGCTTGGTTACTATGAACACATTTAATAAAGTTAATAAAGTCTGACTGACAGACTTATGTCTGACTCTTTTGTCTCACTCAATGCACCTTAAAGTTCAGTGCACCTTATTTATGACATACTCTAAGCTTAAAAATAAACCATTTATTAGCAGTGCATCTTAAGGCGGCGTGCCCTATAGTGCAGAAAATATGGTAGACAAAAAAAAAATTATATATATATATATATATATATAATTATACAGATAAAAAAAGGGTCACAATTTAATGACATCATAGCATCAGTTTGTATTTAATGTTAAAGCATAAGCCTAGATTATTTTGTTTGTTTGGAGTTGGAGCAAAATTCAGCCTTGGCAACAGACTTTTTATTATTTTTCATAAGTAATAACTTAAATAGAAACTGAAAGGAACCATTTCTACAAAAGAAACCAAAAAAAATGGTTAACATTGGTAGTTTTGTGTGTGTAAAAAAATGTACAGTTGTTTTGTGAGTTAAAAGATTTACTTTACACTTCACCTCCTCGACCACTGGCAGGAGCTCGTGCTGCTCCTCCCCATCAGACATGGTGCAGATTCTAGAACAACAGGTCTGTCCTTTATTCTCTGGAAAATATGAAATATATGTCAAAAGACGGACCTTATTTAAAATGTTTGAATGAAAACTAAATAAAACTAATATTGTAATAATGGTACAGGATAAAGATTTTTTTTATTATTTTAAGCATTACAGTTATGAACATCTTGTGGTTGAGAATTATTTGCAATTTAAAACATTTCCCTAACTTTATCTTCTATTTACAGTAACTAAAACAATAATTAATAAAAAATGATAGATTCAAAATATGCATTAAACAAAATGAAATGGCTCAACAAGAATGTTTTGATGAAAATAAAAGAGGGATTAGATGCTGGTGTAAGTGTATGGGTTTTGATGTCAAAAGAAATGTAATAATTGACAAATGAATCCAAACAGGCAGAAGTTTTAAAAAGTTGATACTGCAAGAAAATAAAGCAAACAAGTTCAGTGACATATATGGTGAAGACTGAAATATTTCCACTGTCTTATTAACTGTTTAAATCATAGATGCCTCATGGTAGTTTTAGCCCCATTTTTTTTTTTTAATCTGCTAAATTTCGAACATTTTACGGCTTCTACAAACATTGAGTGAGGGAACATTTTTGCCTGCGTGACACGGTTGGATTTACAACAAATTAAAAGCTCCTTCTTTGTTTAATTCTGAGACTTAAAGTCAAACTAGATTTGCACCTTCTTCACAGCTTTTAGTGTTAACTTGATTGCTTTTGTCCCTCCAGCTACACTCATGATTCAGTTTCTCCTGGGAGTCTTTGTCCATCAGGTAGGTGACCAAGATGGTCTCCAACAGACTGACCAGCATCAGAGCAAAGATCACGATGCAGTAGGTCGCTAAAAGAAAGAAGTAAAACAGGCGAAAAGTAAATGTCTTGTTCCGCTTTCTTTAAAATATTATCCCTCCTGAGACTCTGTACCTATGAGGGGAGTCTTGTTGGACATCGACGGAAGGATTTCATTCAGGATGAGGAGAAGAACTGAGATGGACAAAAGCACGGTCACTTTGAAGCTCAGCTTCTCCCCTCGATAGTCAGCAATAAAAAAGGAGGCCAGATCGAGAGCCAAGAAGAACAGGACGGGCAGCAGGAAGTTGATGACGTGCAGCAAAGGCCTCCTCTTAATGGTGAACTGTGAAAGCAGATGAGGATGACAGGTTAGTGGGATCAACATGGTAACACCGGGACTTTTTTAAAGACTTTAAACTTATTAGACAAAATCATGTTTTAGCGAAAATCTAAAGAATTTTTACAGTCCTTGACATTTCTGGACAATTTGAATTTTTTGCAAACTATTTTTTCTAAGAATTGGCACCAATTTTTCTTTTCTTCTGTTTTTTTCAGTTTTATTGTGTGGATTTATATCAATAAGTGAAACTTATTTTAAAACTAATTGGCACACCAAGAAAAATAACATTTATTTGAGTGAAGAGATAAATTTAGTATATCACAGCACATCTCTTGTCTCAGCTAATTTCACTTGAATAAAGATTTTTTTTGTACAATTCTGTCCAAAAAACTGTCAAATTGCAAAGAAACTGGAGCTCACTGAATTAATTTGTTTTGTTAGAATGGGTAAAGTTTTTAATAAAAAAGATGCAGATTACTCTTTAAGAATATTGTTTTGGAATTATTTTGACAGCAACCTAATCTGAAAAGGAGTTCAGTTTATTTTAATTAGTGCATTAATGGAAATTAATTTAGTTTATTGGGTCTAATATTGTCTGATCTATGTAAGCAAACAATACACCCTTTATAATTGATTTTCTTTATATATTAAAAATATATATAATATATTTATATATTAAAAATATTTACTTTTTTTCTCAAATATGCAATAAAATGTATACAGTAAAATGTTTTTGTTAGCGCCTTTAGCTTTTAGCATTGTCTGTACTTTTTAGATTCTTGTAGATTATTGATAATATTTCTGATCAGGACTGGTTAAATGCCAAAAATTGCAATTCAAAAAGTCATTCACAAACCAAAAACATCTATTTTTACTCCCCAGTTGTGTTGTTTCAATTGACATACTGCATATGTGACCATCTCCCACTTCCTTTCATCAAAGCTGAAGTTCTGGCTGCTGACAGTCAGATGGAGGAACTCCCACTCTCCCTGAGTCCTGATCACCTGGTGGGAAAACTGCGTGGCCCGAGTGGAGTTTGAAATAGGAATAATGCGCATTTCATCAACTGTGGAGAAAAAGAAACAGCAGCTCAAACTTGGGACTGAAAGGCAACAATAATAACATTTACACACGCGGTTCTCCCTCACTGCAGTGATTTGCAGAACTGATGGAGATGTTGCACTCCTGTGTGTCAAAGGGGAACTTGTGAACGTCCATATGGCACGTGCTGAAGACTCTCAGGTTCTCATCCATAGAGACCGTCCCATCATAAGAGATGATCAGGGTTTGGACCTGAGGAGAGTCATCCTTCTGTATCCTGCGGAGCAGAGACAGGGCCAAACATGCTTTCAAATGTCCAATTCTGATGAAAAGTCGGTGTAAACATGTATAAATGCGAGTTTCAGATTTCTGTATCAAACTGTCCCCTTCTTATGTAGCTACGCAAGTTTCTACGACCATTTTCAGGTTATTCAGACAAAGCATGAGGCCATTGAACACATGTTGAAAGTTAAACCCAATTGAACTTTGATCAATCAGGGACTTAAATTTGGTTGTGACGTTTGAATGACATTCCCTTTAATTCACAGATGCCAATAGTTTGAAAATTGATCATTGAGGAGAAATTAATAATTATGATGAGTGCCTGGCTGGAATCATATACATCAATGTCTTTCATACATCAGAATGTATAGAAGGAGTGGCTTCATATGAAGCAAGGTCCTGGAGTGGTCTACCCATAGAAAATCTTTGGAAGGAGTTGAAAGTCCATGTTGCCCAGTGACAGCCAGTGGCGCCTCCAGAAATTTTTCCTGGGGGTGGCCGCTGGGGGGCCACTTTAAATCTTGGGGTGGCACACTAAACACATGACCTTTTTTTTCCAAAGTCATTCTACTTTACGTAGTTAAACAACCTGTAGAAAACTATCAGTACTTTAAGTATCTGCTGATATACTTTGATGAATTGTCTTTATTTCATGCTTCTAATGTGCATGGACGAATAAAAATACAGTTAAGATTTTGAGTTGGACAAAAATGTTGGTTTATTTTCCATTTAGACAGGATCACCATGGACTATGATGTTTGCAGATGATATTGTGATTTGTAATGAGAGCAGAGAACAGGTGGAGGAGGAGCTAGAGAGGTGGAGGAGGAGCTAGATAGGTGGAGGTTTGCCCTGGAAAGGAGAGGAATGAAGGTTAGCCGCAGTAAGACAGAGTACATGTGTGTCAATGACAGGAACCCAAGTGGAAGAGTGAGGTTACAGGGAGAAGAGATAAAGAAGGTGGATGAGTTTAAGTATTTAGGGTCAACAGTACAGAGTCATGGAGAGAGTGGAAAAGAAGTGAAGAGGAGAGTGCAAGCAGGTTGGAATGGGTGGAGAAAAGTGTCAGGTGTGATGTGTGATAGAAGAGTTTCAGCACAAATGAAAGGAAAGATGTACAAGACTGTGGTGAGAGCAGCCATGTTGTTGGACTAGAAACAGTGAAGAAAAGACAGGAAGCAGAGCTGGAGGTAGCAGAGATGAAGATGCTGAGGTTCTCTTTGGGAGTGACCAGGATGGATAGGATCAGGAATGAATCCATCAGAGGGACAGCACATGTTAGAGGTTTTGGAGATAAAGTCAGAGAGGCCAGACTGAGATGGTTTGGACATGTTCAGAGGAGAGACAGTGAAGATATTGGTAGAAGAATGCTGAGTCTAGAGCTGCAGGAAAGAGGTCTAGAGGAAGACCAAAGAGGAGGTTTCTGGATGCAGAGAATGAAGACATGAAGGTGGCTGGTGTTAGAGGAGAGGATGGTGAAGACAGATGGAGGAAGATGATTCACTGTGAAGACCCCAGAAGGCAAACTCAAAAGGAAAATAAGATTTACGATTTATTCACTCAAGAGAAAAATTATGATGTAGGGAAAAGTTATAAACTATAAAGAAAAAAAAACATTAGATCCACATGTCCTCTACAGAATCTTCCTCTTCATCCATTTCAAAACCATTACAACTATTATTGTTTCACATGGCGCTTTCGTTGTCTTTGTCTCATGTTTGCTGCAGCTGCGCACTCAGAACCCCCACCCCCCCACCCCCATTGAGCTCAGCGCAGCTCCAGCGCGCCTGCTCGCGCGCGCCCATTGCAAATAGGTATTGATAACTCTGGCACGGCTTGAAGAGCAATGAAGAGAGATGGTTAGAGAAAGATATAATAATAACAATAATGAAAGAACATGCTCCAATGAGAGAGCCACAACGAAAATTTGTGGTGTTAGGAACCGGGGACTTTAGCAAATCTGGAGAAACCCGCACCTCCTGATCCATACTCATCCAAAACACTTCTGATCATGCTTTGTAAACATTTATTAAGTTATTTTGGAGTATTGCTCAATATAAATAGTTTTTTTTTTAATATTCAGAACAATAAACTGTGTTCTTTTCATGAGGACTGTCAGTCTGTCTCTCTGCGCTTTCAAACCATGAGCGCGTTTCCTCCAGAATCAGTTCTGAGCAAGACATCTAGAATGTTCTGGTTTCAATAAAAACTGCTCTAGATGATAATTATCCTACTTTAATACTAGGATATTGTTGAGTTGCCTCTGAGACCGCTGATGAGTTCTCCATAGAGGCTCGCTGTGTGCCCGCACGCGCGCGCCTGCGTGTGTGCGTAATGGACGGGCTGACACGCTCCTCGTCTCTTCTCCCCTCCTGGAGAATTATCCAGCACCTTCTGATGGTTTAAGGATGAAATGCAAAACAGATGCAAGCACAGTTTATAGTGACAGGTGGGATGGCCGGGGTGGCCACTGGGGTGGCCAGGTGTCAGCCAGGGGTGGCCGTGGCCACCCTGGCTGACACCTGGCCACTGGGGTGGCCAGGTGTCAGCCAGGGGTGGCCGTGGCCACCCCTGGCCACCCCTTGCAGGCGCCCCTGGTGACAGCTCCAAAACATCACTGCTCTAGAGGAGATCTGCATGGAGGAATAGGCCAAAATACCTGCAGCAGTTTGTGAAGACTTACAGAAAACATTCGATGGCTGTCATTGCCAAGAAAAGTATATAACAAAGTACTGAGATGAACTTTTGTCATTGACCAAATACTTCCTATATTTTCCACTTTAATTTACAAAATAAATTCTTTAAAAATCAGACAATGTGATTTTTTACAAAATGAGAAAAAAAAATGCAGATTTTGTTTCTCATTTTGTCTCTCACAGTTGAGGTATGATGAAAATCACAGGCCTCTCTCATCTTTTTAAGTGTGACAATGGGTGGCTAACTAAAAACTTTTTTGCCCCGCTTCATGGGAATAATCATTGATATTCAGAAGCAGTTAATTTAACAGCAATGCATTACCTGTAACACTAGAAGCTGCAGTTTTTCTGTGTAGATCATTCTTTACAGTCAATAAATATTTAAATATATCACAAGATCAATAATTTTCCAAGCTTTAAATCGCAGCTCTTGTTCTTAACACTGTAAGATAACATGTTTACTCAAAATGAAACTTAATGAAAGAAAGTTCACAGTTCAGTCATTAGACTCTAAAACAAACACAGAACACGTGGGATCTACAAACATTAATAATGAGAGGAAGTCCAGACCGTGCTCCACACGTGTGTGTTGCAGACTCACATCTCAAAGATTAGGAGGTCTGGTTTCCAGAGAAGGTTTTTGGGAACTGAAATTTGAGAGATTCCACAAAACTTATCCGGATTCCATGAGATGCGTTCATTGTTCCACCTCTGGAAAAAGAAAAACACTGGATTAGCACAAACATAAATGATAACAATGAATGCTTATTTTTGGATAAATGAAGAAAAACAAAGCTCACCGTTAAGGACCAGACAAAGGGAACAAAAGTTTGGGTTTTCTCAACCTAAAGCACAAGAAAGTTCTGACAACGTCAGATCAGATGGTCGACAGAGAATGAACTAAATGTGTTGATGTACATACCACTCCCAAAATGGCAAAGAGGATGATGTTCAGCTTCACCACGGTGGTATGTCTGTGGTCCAGAACGGGACGGGTCAGTTTGAAAACATTGTTACTTGTGGTCAGGTTGAGGTAATCCAGGACATCCTGGTAGGTGCAAACGTCACAGGACACTCCATCTACCAAAAATCAGAGGCAGACAAAGATTATATAAATACATACACACAAACTCGGTTATTTCTCCTGGATTTGACTAAATCAACAGTGGAAATGACAGTAGAAAGACTCACCTGTTAATACGACGAGGAGGAGAAAAGCTACACTCTTCATGTCTGCAGCTGTGCTCATGTGAGTCGGGCTGCTCCGATCTGATCGGATTTTAAGAAGTCTGGTCAGACAAAAAAAAAAATACGAGGCTCACTGACAGCCTCAGTTGAGAAATCCCTCCCACCAGCACATTCATGCTGTTACAGGCTCACAGAAGACCAGGCCGCACAGATGATTAATGCGCATATTTCACTTTATATGACCTCAGTGACAGCTGAAATTAGAGATGATGTCGTGAGTGAACGCAGCAATAACCAAATTCAATCAACAGTCTGGTAAATGGCATTTATCTGCTGGAAACCAGGACATATCTTTGAGTTTTCCAAACGCAAAATAACAATCGGGTAAAGTTGCGTTTGTGTAATCGTTGAACACGGTCATAAAAACAACATCTGTAACACATGAGAAGGTAAAATTGCATTTCAGTATAACTTGATCCCCAGCTCAATGCCAGGCAATCGCATTAGAAACACTGTTCCCATTTACACCCACGTGTTCTCTGGGCTGTCTTCTGCCAGTCTCACAGTGGATAGTCAGGCCTTTCAAACTAGTTTTTAAAATAAATCAAAATTTCTTGTCAGTGATAATCGTTTTAGCTGACAAATTTAGATTAACCATGCTTTTCTGTTTAAGTGCACAGTAATGTTTGTCCAAGATTTACATTTCACAATCTGTATCCTCAAGAGCCTCCAATACTTCTGTGACTTTCATACCCAACGAAGGATCAGCGAGGAAGACCAGACTACGCATAAAATGTACGGGTTTGAAACATAAAAGCAAAGAAGGTTAGTGAAAAACTCCCAGGTATGTGAGGAAAAAAAACATGTTAATATTTTGATGAAAGACAACGTTTAAAGATCTTTCTTTTCACAATACTTCATGAAGAAAAAATACAATCAAAATGAAACAAGACTTTTAACATGATAAAACTGAGGAAGCATGTGTTAAAAGATTTATGCGAAAGTTGCAGAAAATTGCATTAAAATGGTTTGGATATGTTGGGAGGCGGGACAATCATTATCTGGGCTGAAGCTATTAAAGAAGATAGAAGAAGACTAATAAGTAGGTGGAGTGAAGGAGGATGAGGGTGGTTGGTGTTATGAGGAGGATCCAGAGGAGAGTAGAGGGTTACTGTGGTGATCCCAAAAAGAATCCTGTTGGGATCATCTGTCACCTAGATGTAAGTGATAAAGATTTTTTAAATAAAAAAAGTATGTACTTCTAGAGGGTTTAATTGCAAAACTTTATTGTTAGTTTTGAGTCTTCATTTACATTTTCACTTTAGAAAAGTGGGGCCTTGCAGGGTTTTTTCTGGTACGGTGAGAGATGCTGGAGAACGTCCTTGTTTGCACATTTCTGATGACACGTTTGCAAAAAGGCGACAGAAACTCAAGTGGAACACTACAGAAGGACATTGTCCAGCTTTAACCACCCACAAGACGCCAATCTCTGTGAACATGCTTATCTTTTCATCGCCCCATGCACCGCAGTGTGTAAGTGTGTGTCTAGGAATCAACTAATAGTGCATCAAATAAACATACTGTCCCTTTTCAGTCAATCGCTATTGGAGTCTCGTGTTTGTGCAAGCGTGTACACCCTTAGAAAAAAAAGTTTCACATACTTTCATCCACATTCTGGTAAACAAACACAGTGTTCTTCAAACTAAAACACAAACAGGAAAGCATCAACAGGTCAAAGTATATCAATACATCAAAGTTACACAAACCCAAAACAACTAAAAGCTTCACGAACAAGAAATGCATTTAGGTGATCAGAACGAGGATGAGGAAAATGCTGGCTGGCAGACTAGACTAAATCATTTGGGGTTCACTGTATGAACTTACAATAAATCCCTTTACAATGGCAACATGAAAATACAAAATGAAAAGTTGGATTAGAGTACAACAGGCTAGTGCAAACAGTTTTTAATCATGTGAGGAGTAGAGGTGGAGCAGCAATGTTTCTTATTGCTCTGTTGTTTCCGGTTGAACTACAGTAATACTGACATGCTAAGATGAGAGCAGGAGGACAGAACAGCAACAGATGTTTGGAGTCAAACTGCTTTTTTTCTTTAAGTCCAGTTAGTGTGACGATTTAGAAGTCCCATACATTCCCTTTCAATGAGATTCAGCATCCTACATTCTGTGCCGCCCCACACTCAATCCGTTCGTTGATGTGGAAGTTCACCTCCCCGTGGATTCACATTCAGCTGTGTTGGAAAAGTGAGAGCAAATCTTGAAAGCTGCATGCAAACTTCAGATGAGCGTTTCCTGATCAGAGGAGGAAGGTCAGCGTGTTTTTACTCCAGTAAGGTAGTCCGGTGAGAGCTGACGCTTCGTGTCAAAAGTGTCCAGTCACTCGTTCAGCACGGTTAAATAACAAAGAAGTAATAAATCTGATTGCCGATCACAGAAACCCCTGACCTTTTGGCTGGCTGGCTGGAAGGAGGGAAGAGCATGTGTTTCTCTAAAGATAGTTTTACAATATGCAGCTTGTTAAAATCACAGATAATAAATAATAATAATAACATCGGAAGGCTAATCATTCCCACAACAAGTTAGGTCACGGATACAAGATAACTCAAAGTGCACTGACAATGGAGAGGTGGTTCTTCCTCTTTCTAATCCAGCAGGGTTTCAGCGCCAACACTTTAGAGACGGGTGGGGATGCGTTTCCCTGGTCAGAATCAATGGGGTCCAGTGTTGCAGCACTATGTCGGGGTGAGGGACGGGAAGAGCGAGGCATTACGATGTGTTTATGGGACAGCGTTACACGATGAGCGGTCCGCAGCGAGGGTCTTTGGGACTTTGGCCGTCCCTGTTCTCCACGCCTTGCTCCTCCAGGTTGATGTTGCTGGTGGAGGTGTGGTGGGACCGAGGCTCCAGAATGGCCCTGTAGCCACCAAGGTACATGAGATCTGCAAGGGAAGGAAAGATGAAGAACGGTCGTGCAGAGACATGTTTGGAGATGTGAGCATGTGCATCTTCTATTCAGTTTATTGCCCATTCAAAATTATAAATAAAATCATTTATCAATCAAAAATTCAGTTATTTTAACTTCTAGTCTGAAGAGCTTGAAAGTCATCACTTTAGAGTTTTAAGGCTGAGCTGATGGTAACGAAACTCCCTTCTTTTAATTGTTGTGTGGTACATTTAGTTTGAAAAAGAGAGCCACTACAAAAGTCAAATGAACCTTTATTGAGTTTAAAATCAAGAGGATTGTCCTGAGTAGTATGAGGACTCTGAAAGGGTTTGATTACATCAGTTGGCAGACATTAAATGGGGGGCTTCAGCATCAACGTGGATTCAAACAACTACTTCCAATGAAAAGTCTATGTAGGATCTACATACAAAAACTGCAGCTATTGAGCGCGCGACAAAAGTTAAACCAGTATAACTTTGATCAATCAGGGACTCGGATTTGGCAATGCATGGGTAACGTCCTTTTCAAAACACAGGAATGCCAACCGTTTGAAAAGTGATCCCAAAGGACAAATTAATAATTGTGGTTTGTGCAATTATACGACTATATGACAGCAAGTCTTTAATATGTTGGAATAAAGCAGTTAAAGAATCACGAAATTTGCTTCGCTTTGACATCTCGAACTAAACCTCGTCCACCTGTGAGTACACGCGCTAGTGTTGGTAGCGACAGTCCTGTGTGAACATCATTTGCTAAGAGAGCGTTCAGGAATTCTTTATGCATCAGGCTCAGAAGTGGAGCCTGTTGTTAAAATAACCATGCATTTTGTGGCAGAAGCAGGAGAAACTCCAAGATTTTGAAATATACACATCTTGGCAGGAATCGAACCTGTAAACTTCTACTCAAAAAACAAGCTTCATAGGTGAATTAGTTACTCTAAATTGCTCCTAGGTTTAATGTGAGTGTGTATGGGTTTGGGACTGCGACTCTGCAACAAACTAGCGACCAGTCCAGGGTGTACCCTGCCTTTACCCAGAAGTGGTCGAGTTAGGCTCCGACACCACTTTGACCCTGAAAGGAACTGAACGGTTTATCAAATGGATGGATGGATGGTGGGTAGTATTTTGTGGGAGCCCCTTGAGTTTGAAGATTGCATTTTGAAGATTAATAGCCAATATTGTTAAGATTGGGGCAAAAATACATTTTTTAACAATTGACTGTATAGTCACCATCTTTACAAATGGTCGGCATTTTATATTTTTGTCATGGTTAACAGGATTTTCTGAAAGAGGGGATCCTGACGGTATATCCATGCCAAATTTGATGATTGTACAACAAAATGCACAATTTGCTTGAAATATCAACAAAACTAGCTCTGTTGCAAATACAGTTTGACTTGGATTCTGTCAAAAATGAGAATCAAACTGAGTGGAAATTATTTTAATTGGTAGACTACGCGAAATTTCCTTAAAAAATATGTTAGGACTTAACTAAATCTGCTACGATGGATAACCTAAGAAATACAAATTCATTGATTTATTTATCCTTTATGATCCTCTTTTAACAAAAGCAGATTATCCAAGGTAAACTCCAAGATTTTAAAATATACATAACATATATATACTGTAATGTACAAATGATTGTATTCTGTGGGTACCCCTTGAATTTTAAGATTGCATTTTGTGCATGAAAACCCTTTATTGCTAAAACTGGGACAAAAGGACATTTTATGTTTGTATGACAATTGTATGACAGCTATTTGTATAACAGCCCACCACTTTAACAAATGTGGCGTCATTTTGGATTTTTGTTACAGTTAACATGCTCTTCTAAAAGAGGGGATCCTGAGGGTATATCCATGCTTGGTGTCTGTACCACAAAATGCACGATTTGTTTGAAATATTAACATAGATGGGTCCACTACGAATATATTTCAACTTGGTTTCTGTCAAAGATGAGAATCAAAGCAGTGACGTTCTGAGTTAAATCCATTTTCATTGGTAAACTACATGAAATATCAAACAAATGTTAAGAATTAAATCTGGTATGATGGATAATCTAAGAAATACAAATTGATTGATTCAGTTATACTCTTTATTTAACCATCTGTCATTTAGCTGTTTTAGTTTAGTTTCAGGAGGATTGAATAAGCCAAAACAAACCTCATGTACAAAAAAATCCCTTCACAAAATTGTCATATTTTTTTGGTTAAAATATCTTCTTTTGCGTTAGTAGTTCCTTTTTCTACTTGAGCAAACCTCATTCACAACAGACGTTGACACCAACTATGAAAAAAATAGTAGATCACTTTTACTTTTTTTGTTTTTCAAATATAAAAACTATGCATTGCCATGCATTTGATAATTTAAATTAAAAAATAATAATTAAAAGACATAGTCCAAAAGATAAGCCGGTCTTCTGTCTAACCATAACGTCATACCTAGTCCTCAATGTGCACTGGGCACGACTCGCCATCTGTCCATCCAAAAGAAAGCAAAAGAAGGGAAGAAAGATGGAGCAGAGAGAGAGAGAGACAAAGAGAGTGTGATGACCAGGAAAAGACAGAAGGGGATAAAAAGGAGGATGGCAGAGAAGAGAAACAGAGAGATAACAAGAAGCTTTACGGCACACATAAAGGAGACATGTTACAACATCTACTAACTAGATCAAAGGAGGCTTCAAAGGGTTGAAAGGAATCAGGGTTTAAGAGTAAAGATGAAAGATCTACATGGACAATGGGCTGAAGGTTCTGAATGGAGGATACAACTCAACTTCAGTTATGTTTACAAGAGATTATATCCAAATTTAGCTTTTATTAATCTAAACAAACAAAAATGTATTTCTGTGGGGCTTTTCCACAACATCCTAAAACTCATCCACCACAATTTAGGCATAAATTATTGTTTTTTTTCTTATTTATTTCATATTTACTTCAACTTTTCTCTTTTACACCTACAGAAATATATTATAGTACTATAAAACCCACAGAATTCTAATAGAAGCCTGAATTGGTACAACAGTACCAAATGGAGTTTACTCCACCCAAGTTTTGAGTTTGAGTTTTGCTGGGCGAACCCTCTTGCAAATGTAAAAAAATAATAATATATTTTCCTAGTAATGTAGATATTTAAACTCTAATTTATATATATAAAAAAACAACTGATTTTTAAAATAAAAATCATTAATGAAGTTTTTGAAACTAGGCAGTAAGTACATTTACATGTAAAACTTGGAAATGAAAGTTAATGGAAAATTTCAGTTTTCAGAACATTCAGCTCCATGTCTGATGACCCACCAAGTTTGATGCAGCAGGGAGGAGGAGTGTGGAGTGATGGGAGATGAAATGAATTGGAGGAGGGTGCGAAAAGGGGGTGTGGCTATTTTGCGAAGCAGCTCGGAGCTGGCAGACACTGAACATGAACCTCAAAACACAGAAAAGGCGGGACTTTCTGACGCACACAAACACACTGGGGCCTCAGCTAAAGGGCAACAAAAGAAAGATTATGCTAATAGTAAAATAGTAAAAGAAGGGAAACACAAAAAACAGGGATACAGAAAAGAAAGAAGGTTCCGAATCTCCATGCTATCAAAGTTTGGTCAAATAAAAAATAAAACGCCTTTGAGTGTTTTCCTAGTTTACTTCTGTTTTTTCATTTTGATTTTGGCACAACTAGCTAAAGAGTCAGTAGCCCTGTAACCGCTGTCTCATGCACCCCGTACTCGTCATCCCTGTCCTCAGCTCTCATTGGTTCATGTCCGACAGGTTGCCACTCACCGGCGAATCGGCTGTCGTGAGTCTGCTCGTTATCCAACCCCAAAGAGGGCGTGTCGCAGTGGGCGACGCCCTGATTGTTATTGGCCAACTCTGGACATCTGCTCCGCCCACCTGCAAGCGAGGGCAAAGGTCAAAAAGAGCAGCCAGGCACAGCAGGGCAAGGAGGATGGAGGTGGGGTGGGGCAAGATGAGGGGAGGGGCCATGCCAGGGTAGTAATGACATAAGATCTTATGTTTTGGTCCACCTTTTAGTTAGGTGTTCCACTTTGTGTTTATAAAAGTTAGTATTTAATTTTTTTAAAGTGTATCAGATTTTTGAAAATTTTATAATTGGTAAATATAAAAAGAGGGAAGCATTTATCTTGTGAAGTTGTGGTGGTGATTACTTGGTTTTAATTATTTCAAATGGGGGACTGTTTAAATACAACTTTTTTTGGAGGGTACAAAAATTTATTATAGAATAGAATAGAGGCTCACGGGTCAGTGGCTTATTCATTCTGTTTCTAAAAACACAGTAAAAATGTATCTTTATCTTATATCTTTATAAAAGTTGTGAAAATGTTGCACAAATATATAAAACGATTAGCAATACTTTCACAGGAGAACAAATTAGATTGACTTAAAAAAAAAGTTGCAAAAAAACCTGTCACACACCTGATTGTGAGACATTTGTTCTCAGTGAGCTACACTTATGAACTATTGGTTAGTTTCACCCCTCAATACTGAGGGTCTTTGGTATCACTCAACCATGGGTTTGAACCCACAACCTATCAGTCTCAGGGTGGACACTCTTCCACAAGGCCACTGAGTTGAACAACTAACACAACACACATATTCATAAAGTGACTGAATGGGTGCTAGCTTAGCAGACATACAAACGCAGCAGCAGTGGTGAAGATGCTCGTGTGTGCATGCAAGCATGCGTCCTGTGTTTATGCAAGGCAGCAGCTCTGCTTGTTCTTTGCAGAACTGGACGCTCGTCCTGTAACTCACTAGCGTTTCCCCACAGCCTGAGGTGCAATAGCAAAAACACCTCCTGCTGGGACTCATTTACATGTAGACTGTTGAAGACTGGCCTTGATTTGTTTGGCTCTTTGAGCCCCACTCCTTATGTACCATATTTTTCAGAGCAAGTCAGTTTTGGTTTTTTTTCATACTTTGGCCAGCGTTGTGACTTATATGTGATATATAATAAATACCAATAACCGCTAGAGGATTCTGGAGATGTGTGTATTAGTATTTGCTACTGACAGCAGCGCAGAAGAGGAAACGCCCCCCAGTCTGACGTTGGGCTCAGTGGAATAGATGAATTATCCGCTGATGATCCTCTAATTTCTGAAATAAATTCCTCCCAAGAGTGCAACTTAGGCCAAGTCTGAATTCTTCCCCTACTCCTCCATTTCAAAGGGCATTTGAAGGAAAAGGGGTGTCTGAAATAGCTTTAAGGGTAGAGCAAAGGGTCTTTGAGTTGTGAATCCCTCCAAAAAGCCCATTTCTTCATATGGGAGTGCTCTGAAGCAAAGAAGTTTATATTTAAATGTAAGTGATACCTTGTTGCTTTACCATGACAATTTTAAAGTAAAAAAAAAAAAACAATGTTATGTTTTTTTGAGAGCTAGCAGCTCCACACTAAAGTAGCTGACAGGCAACTATTGATGATGTCATCGAGTGGGAGTGGCGTCCTAATTTCAAGACACTAGTTTTCCATATCTCTCCATTTAGAGGGCTAGGGAGAAGCCCTAGAGTTAGAGGAAGAATTTGGATTCAGATTCGGTTGTATACCCCAATGTGACTTTTATAGGAATTTTTCTTTGTGTTTTTTTTTTGTTTTTTTGCTGCTGCGACTTAAACTCTGGACCAACTTATAATCTGAAAAATAAGGTACTCACACCAACCACATACTACCTGGTTCTATACACTCTATACACCAGGAACAATGCAGATGGAGAATATGAAAGCTTCAAATGTGGCAGCTACAGTAGCAGCTCAGTTTTAGGTGTCTCAATAGTTCTCCTTGGACACATAGTGGACGCACATTAGCAGTAAAACTGAAGTGAATGAAGTCAAATACACGTCAGTGACCTACAGGCATCTTCTAGGGCGGCAATTACATCAAAAATAAAGATATAATGCTGCAACATCTTCTTGATTTTTTTGCTTTAAAACAATTCTGGGGAAGATTCCCCTCAGTCATATGCGCTAATGTTGGTTCGAACCTTGAGACATGTAGCTTTAGATATAAATTAAGAGTAAGTATTTTGAGCATCTCACATGCTGCAGAGGTCTTCATTTTGAAAGGAATTGCCCCATCTAGAGGACAACTTTTGATCCCAGGATTGCTTTGTTTTTTAATCATACTTCAAAGAGGCTCTGCGGCATAATTCGTTTTTAATTCATTCCTAAACATTAAAGTTCTTTGAGGTTCGTAAAGGACTAAAAGATTTGCAAGATTTTTGGTGTTAAAGAGAAAAGATGACCAACAGTTACCTTTGTCATTAGATTGGGAGGAGCAGTCGTCTTCTGCAACATCATTCCCCTGGAGAGAAAAAAAAGACAGCTTTGTATGATTTAGTAGAAAAAAAACTCAATTTGTGCAGCTCATTTGAGTAATCTCACCTCAGAGTCCTGTTCTTCTACAGCCATTGAGTAATTATGCGCTTTAGACTCCACAGAAAAATCCTAAATAAAAGAAAAACACATTTTTTTGTTGTTTTTATACTTGTGTTTTCAGCTCCTCTCATCCTCTCATCCTTACCGCATCCTGCCGCGATGGTCCTCTGCTCTCAATGTGGGCATCCGGGTTCTCCACGCCCTCCACGTCTCTTCCTCCGTCGCCTCCAGGTTCGCCGTCAACCCCGGCCAGGTAGGACCCTGACATTGAGGACATGGTGTCAGTGCTGATGTGGGAGTGCTGCGAGTGGGAAGAGGCCATGGACATCACTGACTGGGCGAGGCTGCTGCTCACTGGATCTGGCAGACAGACGGACACACAAATCAAAGACGGCCTCAGACTTCGTTCTTTGTACTATTGACCCACACTGCTGTGGTCAGATTTTCCTTGACAGTAGCTCCCTCTGAAGCAAATATTTCAGAGCATTTATTTAGTTATTTCTTTTAAGATTCAAGCATGATGGAGTATTCGGGCTGCCATTAAAGTAAATAAATAAATACATTTACGAGAGTCAAGTCACAGAATTATGAGAAAAAAAGTTAAAATGTTACAGAAATAAAGTTTTTATGAGAAAAAAGTCTAACATTTATGAAAATAAAGCCATAAATTATGAGGAAAAAAAATCCTAATTTTACAAAAACAAAATCGTTAATAAAAAAAAGTTCAAAAATCCACAAAAATAAAGTCCTTGTGAGAAAAAAGTTCAACATTTATGATAATAATGCCATAAAATTATGAGAAAAAAAATATTAATTTTACTAAACTAAAGTCATTATGAGAAACAAAGTAAAATTACAAGGACAAAGTCATAAATTAAAAGAAAAGGTTATTTTACAAAAATGAAATTGTTATGTGGAGAAATGAAAAAGATTCATGAGAATGAGAAAAAGGTTGTAATTTATGTTAATAAAGAAGTTCTGAGAAAAAAGTCAAATATTTATGAGACTACAGGCATAAAATAAAGAGAAAAAGTAATACTTTTTATTAAAATTAATTCTTTATAAGAAAAAAAGGCAAAAAAATTGTTAGAATAAAGTTGTAAACTTATGAGAAAAAGTCAAAATCTTACAAAAAAGGCCTTGAAAGAAAAAAGTCATTTTTACAAAAATACAGTCTTTATAAGGAAAAAAAGCCAAAAATCTATGAGATTATAGTCCTAAAATTTTGAGGAAAATGTTATAACTTTATGAACATAGGCTTGTAGAATTATGAATTCAAGAGTCAATATTTCATGATAAAGTTATCACTTAATAAATTATAGGTTTAGAATTAAGAATGAGAAAAATGTCAATGTTAATGAGTCAAACTACGTTTCCTAAAACAACAACAACATAAATTGTGTTTCAGAGAACCATAGGAAGCTTTGTAAGCAGCTACTTCAGTGTTGGTTTCACAAATAAGAAAATGTTTAGTCTTTTAATGAGTCAACATTGTTTTATTATAAGCATAAGGACATGGAAAATAACGTGTAGGTCTCTTAAGAAGATTGTGAATGGAGACTCACACAACCAACTTTATTTTCAAAAAACATGGGATTTTTCTTGTAAAATTACGACTTTTCTCGCAATTTTACAACTTTATTCTCATAAATGTTTTTTTTTTCTTTTTCATGGTGGCCCTAATACTCCATCACATTTAAAAGATTTATTACCATAGATGTTTCTGAAGTTTAAATAAATTTGAAAAAAAAAAATAAACAAATTAACAGGATATAGAGATTCGCGATTCGAGGTTGTCCATCATGACATTTGTGCGTTTGAGGGCTCGTCCTGCAGGGGGGGCTATAGCTTTAAACAGCTCTATTTAAAAAGCTACTCCTGAGTCTGCTTGTATTTAGAATTGAAAAACTGTTCAGAGTTACTATTAAAGACAGAATGCAGTTGCAACATTTATGAAATATAACAAATAAAAACCCCAAAAAGGTTCTATTTCCTAGTCCCTGGCAACATTTTCAGTGCCAAAAAAAAGGTCACTTTCCTTTTATTACTAAATTATTACTAAATTACATTTGAGTATGTAAAATATTTTGATCTGTAAGATCCACTTGTAATTTATGAATACCACATTTCTTGTTTGACATTTCTGTTTTAGCTTGTTAAAAGTTTATCATCACATCTGCTGAAAACTGTGGTGCAACTGTCAAATAAAACAAAATGTTGCAACTGTTGCAACTATTTAAACTAATGTGGAAAAAGGGTCAAAATGTCTCTCCTGCTGCTGCTGCAGGCAAAGAGGCACACAAAGGGTTAATATGCGACTCATAATACATTGCAGCCTTGAAGTATCGTTTTTTTGTGTGTGTTCAAGTGTGTGTGTGTTTACCTTCTGGCGAGGTGATTGTGGAGGAGAGTGGGGTACCAGTGCCAGATGACTGGTCGATGGCTCCAGACGAGGAGAGAGTCAGGTTCTCGCTGTCTGGAGTCACTCCACACTGGAAAACAAAGGAGCAGCAATGAGTTCACAAACTGCATCATCCAATGGAGTCTATTCTACAGCTGCTGGTGGTGGAGCAGTATTTGCAGAAAGCATTTTCTCATATGACTGCTTCAATATTATTGAAAAGTCTTTCATGTAAAGATATACTTAAGTTCTCCACTTTTCCTTATTTTTTTTCCCTTTTAAATCAGTCAGTTTATATTTTGACCCTCGTCGTCATAAAAATAAGCACAAACAAACCTCCTGCTGGTCGGCCGCCAGTTTATGGCGACAGGCGTCTGATTCACTACAGCATTTCTCATCCTCCTCCTCAGGAAGCACAGAGGAATTCTGGGAAATAGACCTACATAAAACAACAAAGTCAGCATGGCGTTGGACAAACGATTTGAAGTCTAGAAAAGGAAAAATAACAAGAAACTAATGAAATTTCAACACAAAAACAGATCAATGAGTGTTGAATCAGGAAGAGATCAAACAATTTCATGCAAATAAACGTCTTGTTTTCTAAAATCAGGCTCACTTTGAAGCACTCTTCTTCAGCTTGAGGCCCTGACTGGAGTTGGGGTGGTCGAGAGTGGAGCAGGCTGGAACCGGGTGTGGTTCGCTGCTGTATGGAGGCAGCGCTCCGGACACGTGGCTGGGACCGGAATGCAGAGGAGCAGGAGCCACGGACGAGGTGTTTAGGGGCCCATTAAGGGCCTCTAGGAGAGAAACCGCCTCGTAACCAGGAGGGATGTGCTCAGACGCCTGCAAGAGGAGAGGGAGGGCAGATTAAACCAAGACGACCTTTCAGGTGAAAAGGAAACCAGACCGTTGCCTCACCGAGTGCTCCTCGGAGTCTGAGGTCTGAGAGGTGATGACGGGGTTAAAGCTGGTGGGCGATATGGGGCTGAGCTTTTTCCTCATCGCTCGGATCTGCAGCAGAGCTCGGAATGCTTAAGACAAAAAGGAAAAGAATGTTTGAATAATAAAACAGATTTGTTCAAACACATTTAGTTTAATTTTAGTTTACACACGAATGCTGATTTATTTTAAGTCATTTAATGTAAATATAAATCTTTAATCTCATGAAAAAATTATGTCTGATAGTTCAAAAAACTTTTTTCTGTGCTTAAAATCATTTATTTTTTTCAGGTTATGCCTGAAAAAGTATCTTTGAAAAAAACCGCCACCTTCCTCAAAAGAAAATTTGAATTATCTACATGGAAAAGATAAAAATGCATGCATAAATATATTTATATTTCATTTTGAAATTACAATTTTATTTAGTTCAACACTAAAATTTTATTTTTTATTCCTATTTGAAATTCACATACATTACAGGGCAAAAGTTTTAGTACACTGCAATATTTTCATTGAAAATATTCACTGCAAAATATTTTATCTATACATAAATCAAAGAATAGTACTAATGAAGAATGTGATTTATGAAAAGAAATCCCGGAATCAATGTATAAAATGTTAGGGTTTTTTTTACTTTGAATTCATCAAAGTAGCTAGTTTGGATAGATAAGAAAGGAAAACACAGAGGGTTTGTTAAAAAGAAATGTAATATTTTTCAGAAAATTATTTCCAAATATCCTGCAGAAGTTCCTATGAATGTGAAAAACCTTAAAATTATTTGTTTTTCCTCCTCTGTTCAAACCAATAAGGGGATTTGTGATGGATTTTAAACTTTGTTTGCCTTCACTTAGTTTTTCTTGGATTCCTGTCTCAGATCACAACAATGCCAAGTTACTGACCCTGAATCCAGAAATATAGCCCCATACCATCACACTTCCTCTTCCGTGTTTGTTAGCTGCCATCACACAATGTGGAGCTATCCTCTTTTTTTATTGGTATTTTACAAAGATTCTGCATCCTAACACTTTGTTCTCCAGTAGCTCAGTGTTTTCTGGCCCAAGAAAGCTTCTTTGTCCTCTTATTGCCTCCCTTCTTACAACTATTCCCATTATCACTGCAGCTTCACGTCTTCTCTTCATCGTCCAAACTGAAGCTGGCTTATCGTTACCACAATAAAGCTTTTTTTGAAGCTGTTTTGACTATCATGCAGGTGTTAACTCTCAGGAACTTGTCCTCTGGTTCAGTTGTGACTATAGATTTACCAGACCTCTTCCTGTGAGTCTTACCTCAAATACTGAGCACCTTTGAAAGGGAAAAGAAGCAAACAACCTTACTTTCTTAGTTATTTCTTTGTAAGAACGATCTGAACTTTTCAGTGTTACAATGCTCCGTCTTTCTTTTATACATTACAACCTTTTTTTTGTTATTTTATAACCAATACTTTCAGCACCACAATAAAGGTCCCCAGAATATTGCTTCTAAGTGTTGATCCAGATTTTTACTTTGCATTCTATTAATGCACAGTATAAAGGAGTTGATTCAGTTCACCATGAAAACAAGAACAGTTTCAGACTTTCGTCCTTAGAGAGGCATTTTGATGATTAATATTTCATAAATGTTTCAACAATGCATTTTGGTTGAGATTTTTGGAAAGCCTTATTTGTGAATAGATAATGTTAAACAAAAGATCTGTTGTAAAAGTGTTCCCATTTGTCTTTTAATTATGGTTCTGACATTTTTTTAGTCAAAACCAAAAAAACTGTCATTTTTCTAGGACATAGTTTCTGCAGAGCAGCAGGATTTCATCAGAAATTTTCTTTGGAATTTTAGGCGGAACTGTTGGAATAAGCCTGCCCCTACTTCCCATGATCCTTCCTATTGATCCTCAATATTGGAGCTATCCAGCCATACAGTTTTGATTCAGATGCCAGTTGAGACTTGGAAATTAAGACGGATATGAATCTAGTCGTCTACAAGATTATCAGAATTATCAGAATGATGCGAAGAAATTAGCTCTTTTTTTAAACAGTATTTTTCCATCTGCTCCTGATTTATAATATTTTTAATAAAGGATTACTTAGAAAAGTAATTTTAAGCTTAATTTTCTTTACACGTCCTCAATTGTTAGAAAAAAAAAACCACAAAAACAAATAAAAAGCACCAAAAACAACATTTTCATAGAAGTGGGTCTTGAGTTTGAGAGACCAACTCACGCAGTCTGCAGATGGGACAGCAGTTGGCCTGGTACCGCAGCGTATCTGCACAAGCGTTGCAGAGACACAGGTGTCTACAAGGCAGGATGAGTGTGTCTCGCACATCTGACAAACACACAACGCACTCTGCGCTGTTGTCACTGATCTCATCATCAGCAACCTGCAGACGAAAATCCAGATTTCAAAGAGTCATCCCATAAAAAACAGCGACAGTCAACTCTGAGAGTCCCTTTTATTTACCTTTGATTCCTGACTGTTGTATTTGTTCTCTATCCCGTAGATTTCCTGCAGCAGGTAGCTCACTCCATCCACCTGGGACAGGAGCACAGAACGTTCAAGAAGATAAGGAATCGTTCTTGTTTTTCCAAAACATTAAAATGCAACACAATTCAATTCTATGGCACTTTGTTGATCCCTGAGGAGAAATTAGAAAAGAAGGAAGGAAGGGAGGAGAGAGGAAAAGCAGGAATATTTACCACTTGTTTCTGCTTAAGAGGCTTCACACAGTAACTCCCATCCATGTGCTGCAAAAGAAAAGAAGACCTTTACATAATTCCATCTTTAATTTAATTCATTTTATCAACGTGACCTTTTATTGTGACGAAATGTGTAATTTAGGCCATTTTAGGTAATTTTATTTAATAGTGTTTAAAACAAAAACAACAAAAAAACAGGGTTTTCCCAATAATACTAACTGATCTTTTGATTCTAAATTAAAAAAAATGTCAAAATCTAATAAAAATTCATGGTTAAATTTTCCCCCCACACAACCCTTCTGGTTCCTCCTTCTTACCTTCTCAAATGTAGCCAGCAGTATGTGAGAGTGACCCATGTGCTCTGCAATGACACAAGGGAAATATTCACTTGAACGTCCTCATCCATCACTGAGTGTAAACATCCCAGCTCACCGTCTCCTTCGTCTACGACAGCCTGCACAACCATAGGAAAGATCTCCTTGTCCACGTCAAAGAGGAGCTGACGGGGGGAAAAAAACAGTTATCGAAACTGATCTCAGAGGAGATGCGTGGAAGCATCTGGTATAGCATAGGTGAGCAGAAACCGGCGCCATACCTCTTCGTCAGCCCATTCGCTGAGGTTGACGGTGTGCGAGGGCAGACAGAACTGCTGGCACACGCCCCTCTTGAAATGCACCGTCTCAGACTGCAGAGAGCTGTCCTGTGGCAGGTAACTGCAGGGGAAACATGGAGGAACAATAGATGAGGGGTTCGTCAACAAGATCATAACTTTTATTATGTCAACAATGAAAGGAAAGCCTGTTAAGCTGTAAAAATGTGAAAAGTAGAAGTACTTTGTGCATAAAAGCCACAAAAGTTAACTTATGTTTAAACTAGTCCATATTATTCATTAAAATCAGCATCATGTGTTACCATACTGTGCAGCCCTTTGGATTTTCTAAAAAATAATCCATGAGTTTTGACTTGTTTGATGCTGAACAGAGTCAAACATCCAGCACAAAAGAACCGAAAAACTTTTTGCCTTTTTAATTGTTTTTTTTTCAAAGAAATTTAACTAAATAACGAAGGGGTTTCATTTTTTGTAAAAAATATATATATATATAAAACATCCAAAACTTATGTTTCTCTTGATACAATGACTAACTGCAAAGGTAGAGATGGCTTCGTTTGATCAAATATAACGTGATGACTTTATATTTTATCATTCCTGCGAGTTTTATGATTTTGGGAGTGGTGATGATTGTAGGATATCAGCCTGAATTCTTTAAACCATTAAAATATTTAGTGCATAGAAAGTACTGAAGGTGTGAATATATTGATTTTATGGACCACACTTTGGACATGCCTGCCTCCGATTAAAAAAAAAAGTACATTTAATTAATCTGAAGAACATCAAAAATGTACCTGCAACTATGAAATGTTTCTTCAAATATAATGCATTAATACATATAAAATTATAGAGGCTGATCATATAACACAGCTTTACTTACACTGGCACTCCGTTGTGAAACTCCTCTATAGCCTGGTAATAGATGGTGATGGCCACCTGTGTGTCCGCATCAAAGGTGAACTCGACGTTGTAGCAGGCCCGGTTTTTTCCTGCCGCCTCGTCACCTGGTAACTTAAGGTCCTCGCTGCACCTGTGGGAGGAGTCAGGAAAAGGAAACATTTTACACTAATTGTGTTTTTTTTCTGTCTTCTGTCACAAACACATGTAGAGGCCACAGTTAGAATGAAAAAATTACTGTGTAGATGCTATTTTTAAAATTCTAACAATATCAGTGTGGTTGTGCTTGTCCCCTCGGAGTCAGAAGAATGTACCTCACAAGCCGCAGTGTGTCCTTCCGAATGTTTATAAGGCTTCGTAGGGTTTTTACTGGTTCCTGAGGTGGAGGAGCTGGATATGGGAACTGAGGAAAGAAGGAACAGCAAATTATAGATGTAAAATACATATCAAGGGACCTAGAAGTGCTGGCATTTATGTTTTCTCCCCCACACTAAATTCCTCTCTGAACCACAGCGAATTCAGAGCTGCATAGTGACCGCGGCTGCTCCCGGTTCAACCTTAACACAGTTTGGACTGTCAGCATGGATCTGGTGGATGCTGACAAGTGCTGAGCTTGAGCAAAAAAATCTGCTCTGGCAGTGGCTTTCCAGGGTCAAAGCTGACACTCCAGATCCTGTTTTTTCCCCCCAAAAAGGGACCATGAGGGAGTAATTCACTTCAGGGTAAAAAAAAAGCTCAAATAAAACATTCAAACATGACTTATGGCGCTGTTCATTTCCCGTATTTGAACCCTAACGCCGCTGAGTTGATGTAAAAGGAGAGTCGATCAGAGGAGAAGAAACATCCAGGATGTGGTCAGCTACCTCCACACTACAACCTTTCATCTGTGAGCTGAAAGTGTGTTTGGGAGGTGGCGAACAGGACCCCGCTCAGCACCGTTACACATCTGGGCTCAGTGTGGATGAAGCCCGTAAACCCCACAAACAAACAGAGGAGCGTGTGAAGAAAAAGCACCATTCATAGGAACTTTACCTCAACACTGTAGGGTTTTATTATAGTATAAAACATTAATTCAATTACGTGAACAAGCAGGTTATTCATAATTTATTTAGATTTTTAAGTTAAAATAATCATTTATTTAATGAGTTTTCTTAAAGCCAAACTAAATAGTTAAATTGACTGCATCATATCATACAAATGCTACATGCTGTTGTACATATTAAAACTGTCTATGAGAGATGAAAACACATTTTAGAAAATGCGTCACACTTGAAGCACATTACAATCTTAGGAGACAGAAAACTCTTCGGTCCATTCATGTTTGTAAAATATGGAAAGATCTGTGCAGTGAATGGAACTTCTGCAGATAATATAGCAAATAGGTTGTACTGTATAAGGATGTGCGGTGTTATGAACTTCATTACTTCATTACGGAAATCGCAAGCTACAGAGTATTACATTAGATATGGGTACTGTGACCAGGAGGAGGGACACAGTCCACCAAGCTAATAACCTGCTGTTTGGATAAAGATGGTATGACCAACCATCACCTATTTATGAATGTTGAACAAATAAAAACTTGTCATAAAGTTACTTAACTTCTTTAAAAACAAAAAAGTCCAGTTGACTCAATCCTACAAACACTATTTTTTTTTTATGGTTTGCTTTCACACTGCACTTTTAAGTCCAGAAGTTACAATAACTGATGTTAGGGGGCGATATTGCTTGAAAAAAATCCTTTAGCAGTGGAGTGACAAACTCAGTAGGCGGAAATGGACCGAGGGCCACTTGGTACGTGGCCACAGAGACGAAAAAACATGTAGGCTAATCAGGGGTCCCCAACCCTTGGGACACACACCAGTACCCTAATCCTGTTTCGTTTCCATTATCAAGTCCCAACGGTTGGGGACCCGACAATCAGGATGTCAAAAAAATAAACAAACAGCTAACCCGTCAAAACGACAAGTTGGGAACACCCAGAAAGTGACGTGGAGGGAGCTTGAACCACACGTCCATATATGACGAGCTGGGAGTAAAAATGTGTAACCATAGAAACTATTTTATGTTTTGGTCTCTTGGGGGTGACAAACAGATCTATGTAATTTCTAGAAGAATCACCAAAAGTAAATTTTTGTATTTTCTTGGCAACTGAGGTCTTTTGTTAACCACGCTTACCTTCCTACTATGCTCATATCATATTTCATATTATTTTGTTTAGGGGTTAATGTATTAAATTTCCACAATGTTCCAGTAAAAATGTGTGAGCAACAGGGGAACGCCACATTTGAGAGCTTGCCACGCTAGCTAACATTTAAAATCTACAACTTCTAAAACCAACATTTTTTACCATCAAGTAATGTCCCAATGATGCTTGACAAATTAAGAGGTGATAGATAAAAAACCCTAGAAGGATATTAAATTTGTAGCTGGTACCAAAGGGGATTTTTAGTTTGGAAAATTAAAGATGGTCTATTCCCACAGTCAAAGGTCAACAAAACTTTAGTTGTCATTTTAGACTTAAGCTGGTGGTATGTGTGTGGAAATTTGTGAAGATTGCTCAAAAAAGTATTTTCCAGTAGTGTGGGAAAATGTGAAAGTCTCAAACACACTTTGCCACAAAATGGCCGCCAAGCTGTAGGTCCCGTGGCCATCCCATAATAATTTCCAAGCTTCCTTTGGTTTCATTTGTGGATTTTGAAATATTTTTTAAACCCTATAAGAGATTTCTGCCCCATTTTTTGCTGTGATGTCATCATGTTTGAGGGGGGGTTATTGACTTGGTCGAAAATTCATTTTTTTCACAGAGTATTAGGTGAGTTTTTGGTGAGTTTTGGAGCATGTGGTGGGTTTTTCTAAAAGTAGAATTGTTAAAACAATATAGTCCTTGCAATCCATGACTGCTGCAGGCCATAATCAAAAAAAGATTTCACATCCTAATGTTATTTATGCTTTGATTTCTGAGATAGATTCATATTGTCAAAGATTTTTTTAAAAATCACTGTCATGTAATGAGATGTTAGCGAGTTATTTCAGTCTGGAACAATGTGTTTAGCCAAGCAAACCAACAGATCCACCCACATTGTGGTTAGAACTCTTATTTAGTCTTTGTATGTTTCAGGCAGGACTTTCTGAGAAATCCCTAAATATAGCCTCATCCATTATCATATTTGCCAAGCTGTGCAGGGGACAGAACAAGAGCTGTTAGCTTTATGATTCCAAAGCACCATCTGTTTGGAAGCTACCACACATTACATAATGGTGTTAAAGCATCAAACACACATTCAAACCAAAACGAGAGAGAGAGAAAAAAAAAAAAAAACTATCACCAGCTGAATCCAGCGGGATTACGAACACCCACATAATAGGGAAAAATAATTTCCCTTTTAATTTTATTCCCTGTCTAGACAGAAACAGCAGCGTGTCTGAGATTTCTGAACAGAATGAAAAAAAGGTCGAAGTCAGGACCTTGTTTGGTTCTTCGATCAGCTCGGTTTGATGAGCAGCTCTCATTAGGGTGACCTTCAGGTGAATGATTGCGTTTCATCAAACCTTCTAGTGGGGGACGCAGCCACTTTTCAGTCCCGGCAGATTTCCATTTTACCTCTAATGGCTTTAATTGGATGAACCACGTTTCAATCAGCAACAGCTTGAGCGGCTGTTAATTAACTCTGCACAAGTCAAGAAGTCACCAGTACATTTTCTTATCCAAGCTTCTATTCTGATTTGAATAAACAATTATAACTAAACTGTTAATTATTATCATAATTAAATGTATTCATTTGAATATAGGGCTGTAACGATTAATCGACTCATGGTTTACATTCCAGATTTTACATTCCCGATTTTAGGTCAGTGAATGGGATCGTTCAAAATGAACTAGGTGTGCCACGATTAGTCGATAAGTCACAACTATGTCGACTATTAAAATAATCGATGACTAATTTAATAGTCAACAAGTTTTTTTTTTTTGTTTGTTTTTTTAAATCCTGAAACTATGATGCTTTCTAATGCCACGTTTGCTATTGTCTGTTACACACATGCGCATTAATGCTATTCCAGGTCAGTAGTGATGTCACAGGAAGTTCTAGGAGGACTCAGTTGGTACCACAACAACACGCCAACTGAGCTTGAAAGTGGAATAAAAAAAGAAAAAAGAAAAGAAAAATGTCCAATG
This sequence comes from Oryzias javanicus, assembly GCA_003999625.1. Classification (NCBI taxonomy): domain Eukaryota; kingdom Metazoa; phylum Chordata; class Actinopteri; order Beloniformes; family Adrianichthyidae; genus Oryzias; species Oryzias javanicus. Next base: position 16,205,250 of record CM012455.1, on the reverse strand, counting down.
CAATATCTGGTTAAGATGAGTGTTTTATACCCGATGCACGATCCAATTATTTCAATTAATTATCGTTTGTGGCAGCCCTAAGATGAACCCATATCGGCTGAATCGTATCAGCAACCATATATTAATATTTGAAACAAATCCCTGTTACAACACAACTATTTCAAAGCTCTTAAGATTAAAGAAACAAGTCAGTGATTTGACACTCACCGCTACTGGTCTGGTCCCCAGGAAGTTCAGATCTGTGTTTTCCCCAAACAGGTAGCCCTCTGGATGAAACACAGACTCGCGTTTAAACCAGCATCTATAACAACTCAAAGAGAAAACATACAGCTTTTCAAATGTTTAAATTCTAAGTTTCTGCTTTTAGAGGCTAAAAATGACGTCCCTTGATTTTATTTTGAAAATCCAAGTGAAATATATGTTATTTTAATGCTTTGAGGTTTTTAAAGCAAAGATGAAAAAAATGACACTTTAGGAAGTGAAAGGAAATATTAGCCAGGCACCAAAACAGAACCCAGCTTCATAAATAAACCAAAAAATATTCATACAACATTTTCTGAAAATGTTGACCAAATCTGCCCATAATAATAAGAGAAAACTTATTGAAAAGTTGGGTTGTGTGAGCTTCTCCACCTGTTTACTGGACCCCGGTTGATGACAACACTTCACAAACACTTTGCTTTCTAATCACATGGCGGGCTGATATCATAAGACTCTAATGGTGGTTTGTGGTCTTTAAATACATGTTGGGCAGCCATTAAGTGATGTTTCTCTTCATACATCGCACGTTCTCAGTCTACTCATACTGTGTTGGCTGGGTTCTGTTTGCTTTAAGCGGTGACGGAGCATTGGGGACACAAAGCTCCAGTGATGAACTTCTATGACTTGTTTCCTCGTCACCTTCTTATTTACAGCAGGTGGCGGGAGAGGTGAGGCCGGCTCAGGCTTTGTCATCAGATCCCGCCGGCAGGAACTGAGGCTGACAGATTGGTTTCAACACGCGGCGGGCAGCAACGCCACGTTCTGCTGCAGGCCCCACCAGGAATTACACGATTTCCACTTTGATGCTTTTTTTCATAGAAATCTGAATCCAGGTGGCGCTTTTTATATGTTATTTGGGGTCTGATATGTATTTGATTGTCAGCTGCAGATTTCAAAAGCCTCATTCTATCAAGCCGAATGTCATTTTTGACATTAAAACAGGATTAGGGGTAAAGCCAGACAAAGAGCTGAACACGATGAAATGTCAGGCTGAAGATAAACAGGTCGCATTAAGATCCAAGGAAATAGTTTGGCGTGTTGAGTGGACAGGAAGAAACATTTACTACCATAAAGTTCCATAAAGAGAGAACTTTGATCTAAAAGGTCATGACAAGACATGCCTGATAAGACATTTTTAAGACCCTAGTACTGGTTTATTATGATGGAAATATAACTTGAAAGTGAGGGAAAGGTGTTGCTTTCCTGGAATTATGCTGTATTGAGTTTAGTACATTTTTTAAAGAGGAGGTTTAAACGCTTCAAAAACATAGAGAATGCAATGTTCAAAACATAATTCTGCAGAAAATGCAATAGTAATGGTAATTTTTTAGGCATTTTGTGTCATCTACATGTCAGTTGGTGACACTATTTCAACATTAAAGCTTTATTGCTGATTCGTACTACTGCCTTTTAAATTTAGATTTTATATATATATATTTGTGATGGAAAACAGAAATTCTTCAAAAGTCATGCATTCAAATCCCAATGGAAGTTGGTTTTAACTATAGTTTAACTGTAATATTTTGGACATATAACCATTGTATATTTACATATTTATTTATACTAGAATATATATATATATATTTAAACTAAAAACATCAAAATATAGATGTTTTTCATAAATGAATACATTCTGATAGTTTTCTTTGGTTTGGTTTGATATGATTTATTGTGATGGGAATCTACCAAGAAAGTAATGTGAAGGTACTGCTTTCCTGGAATGATGGTGGATTTAATTTAGTAAATTAGGAAGAAAAATAGATTCAAAAGCTGCAAAAACATAGAATATGCAATGTTTATAACTGATAAACACAACTCTGCAGAAAATACAATAGTAATGGCACATTTTTTTGTGTGTCATCTTCATGTCAGTTGGTGACACTACCACAATAATATTTATTGAGGCAATGCCAATATGTACTATTGTCTTTTTTATTTGGATTTCTTTTTTATCTTGTTAGTGATGAAAAACAAGAATTCTTCGGAAATCATGCAATCAAATCCTGGTTTGATGGTTTTGACTTAGTCAAACTCTTTGGGACACATGATTGTTGTATATTTAGGTGTTTATTTATTACTAAAAATATTAATTTTATATTAAAAATGATGAACATGTAGCTGTTTTCTATAAATGAATAGTAATTGATAACTGATAGTAATTTTTGGCTTGTTTGAGTTGAGTTGATTTATGAAAATAAACATTGAAAGTGGGGCGAATGTTTTGCTTCGCTACAATTATGCTGAGTTTAATTTAGTAAATAAAAAAACACAATAAGAGCATAATATTGTAGAAAATACAACACTAAAGCCATTTTTGACGTTTTTTGTGTCTATAAGTTTTTGACAACATTATAGCTTTATTGAGGCGATACCAATTTGTGCTATTTTCTGTTGTCCTTAAATTGAGATCTTATGAATGTTGAAAGACAACATTTCCTCTCAAATCATGTATAACTGTAATCTTTTTAACAGATAATTATTGCATGTTTGGGTATTTATTTATATATTACTAAAAATATACATTTAATTTCAAAAAATGTGTTAAAATATATCTGTTTTCCATAAATGAACAAATATTGGGAGTATTTATGGTTTAATTTGGTTTTGTTTGATTTGATTTGATTTGATTTATTATGATTAAAAAAAAATATGCCTTGAAAGCGGGGGGAATGTTTTGCTTCCCTGAAATTATGCTGGATTTCATTTAGTAAATAGGCCTTTGAAGTAAAATCATATAATACAATTATATAATCAACATTTTTTTTTAAATAACATAACCTAATCAATTCAAACTGTAATATTTTGAACACATATTGTATGTTTAGGTATTTCTTTATTTATTATTACAAATAAATAATCAAAATGTAGCTGTTTACGTAAATGAATAAATACTTATTTAATCGTTATAGTTTGGTTTGATTTAATCTGTTATGAAGAAACTATGCTGTAAAAGTGGGGGAAATGTCTTGCTTTGCTGGATTCAATTTTGTACATTAGAAATATAGGTTTAAAAGCTGGTAAAGTGGGATTTTTTTTTTTTATTTATTTTTTTTTTAATAAAAGATAAGATAATAGAAGCCCTTCAGGTTGATGCCCTGCAGGCCTGTCAGCTCTCAAGGTATGATGGAGGCTGTTCTCCCCTCCAGCGTTTGAATCTCTGAATAAATCATCTGCAGTCCTCCTTTCGGAGCCATCACCCTCCTCGCTCCGACCTGTTGTCCGATTTCTTACCGGATTTCGGGGGGTAGCGGTACACGGAATTGGAGGGGATATCCACTTCTTCCACGCCTATGTTCTGTCTGCTCGTTAAAGCTCCCATTTCCAGTCAAATAAACGCCGCACGGCGTGACGGGGCACCTCAGAGCAGCTTCGTGCGCCGAGTCTCTTTATTCCCGATCATTTAATCCAGTTCGTGCTGCCCTGTCCATTTCTGTCGGGTCCAAGCCCCGCCGTGAATGTGACCGTCCCGGGGATTAGTCCTCGTTCTCTGCCTGCTTATCTCTCTAACGGTGCCGCCGGTTTGGAAGCAGAAAGGCGAGTAATAATAATAAAAAAAAAATAATAATGAAAAAAAAAGGGGGGGGGGGTGCTCCTATGGTGCGCCGCAAGAACCGATGTCCGTCAATCGATCGCGTTCACCGGGGAGTCCATGACACAAAGCCCGCTCGGCATCTCCCAGGCTGTCTCTTGGCTGTGGATGTTGATGGGAGTCCACCCGGCGCTCGTCGCTGGATCATGTCAGAGAGGTCTGTGGCTCCCCATGACGTCAGACAGGCACAAATCCGGACCGTGGTTTTTGCGCAGTCCCCTTTTCTCCAGCACCCGCTCTAGTGACGGGCCTTCCTTTAGAACGTGACCTTCCTTTTACGCCGACTTGTGCTGCTGGCAGCTCACGCCGCAGTGCAGAGGACCACAAATAAATGCAGTATGACCAAATTTCGTTATCAAAATGTTAAGGCTGTTTTCAGAAAATTAATAAATACCTTTGATTTAAGTAATTATGAAATGTAAACAGTCTGTTTAACCGAAAAACGGTTAACTTTTAAAAGAAACAAAGCCAAAGAAATAGCGGTTCATTGTTGCTTCTGTTCATGTACCACGCCACGCCGCTAGGTGGCAGTGTGATAGTTGAGGGTCAAAAGAGGCGGTTGTAGAATAGCCAATCAGAAGCTTCCAACGCGGGCGCAAAAAAAAAAAAAAAAGTGGAAGAGGAAACGTCGATGCCGCCATTTCACGTGAAAAGCAGCGCGTGAGGAAGTACGTTAACGGGGCAGCATTTGCTTAAAATAATACATTTAAATTTGGTTATATTCCACTCGTTGTGGATGTTGAATATATAATAATTTTATCTTAAAGTAAAAGTTGTCGTTTCCAGTCTTACCGGGCCTTTCTTTGTCGTTTGAGGCGAAGAAAGATGAGTTACGGAAGGCCCCCGCCAGACGTGGAGGGAATGACCTCCCTCAAAGTGGACAACCTGACTTACCGAACTTCGCCCGAGACTTTGCGTCGAGTTTTTGAAAAGTACGGTCGTGTGGGTGATGTTTATATCCCCCGGGACCGTTACTCTAAGGAGAGCCGAGGTTTCGCGTTCGTAAGGTTCTTCGACAAGCGTGACGCCGAAGACGCAATGGATGCCATGGATGGCGCGCTCCTTGACGGGCGAGAGCTGCGAGTTCAGATGGCCCGCTACGGTCGACCACCGGACTCGATGTACAGCAGGAGAGGACCCCCTCCTCGCAGATATGGAGGGTACGGACGTAGATCCAGGAGGTAATTTAGTAATGGAGCCGCTAGTTAAGTTAACGAGCTCCGGCGAGCACATGGTGCCGCAAGTGAAAGTAGTTCGAGGCTGAGGCCTACTCTGTTTATTTGACTAATGCTAGCTACTTTTGGCTAGCATTGTTGAATTTTTATGCGTTAGTAAGTAAAATGGTATATCCATTTCAGTTTATTTAAAAACATTGAAATATATTTAGCTGATTTATTGGTAAATGTTCAAATACGTGTCTACAATCTTGAACCAAACTACCAATGTGATTGTGTCCAAATTCCCTCCCTACTACGAACTAGTAAGGCAGTAGCTAGATGGCTAGACCTAAAAATATAATCATGAACTTACGAAGACTATTTATGAATCAACTGAGGATGAAAATTTAAAAATCTTTGAAGTGTGCTCTATATCCGTAAATTTATTGAGCATCAATGCACAATGGTTTTTTTTTTTTTTTTTGCAGTGGCTTCTGGGAAATTTCTTGGGCACTCAACTTTGGAATTGAATGCTGCGACAGAATTTCTTCAGTATTCGCAGTTTTGTAGAGTTTTCTGGATTTACAATTCCAAAATCGAGTGGCCTGGAAATTTCCCAACATTTTTTGAATAAAACTAGATGGCCTTGATGCTTACTAAACTGACAGATATGGACCGCAATGCTTTGTTTGAAAAAAATTTCAGGTGGGAAGAAAGGTTTTTCAATCTTTTTTAATAGACCATCCAGGTTCTAATCTTAACAAGGCAATAAATTCATGAATAGTTTTTGTGTAATGTTCATATTTATTAGGTTTATACTTTGGGAACTTAGTTATGTATTTTTTTTCTTTTTCTTTTTAGCGTGAAAATAGTAGTTCTCGTGTCTCGATAGTTTCTAAAATCCAGGGCACTAGATAGTCCTGCACTAGTAGAGAAGGAATTTGGACATGGCCATGGGTTTGGATAGCTCTACAAAATGAAGGTACTATATTGTACTCTAGCTAGTGGATGACAAAGGAACTTGGGCACAGATCATGTTTCTGCTAAACTGTTAACGTTATCTTCTTCTTTTCAAATCCCCAGTCGTTCGGCCAGCCCTCGTCGACGCAGGCGCAGTCGGAGCCGATCCAGGAGCCGAAGCCGTTCCCGATCCAGGAGCCGCCGCCAATACAGCCGATCCAGGTCCAGGTCCTATTCCCGGTCCAGGTCAAGATCCCGTTCGAGATCCAGATCCAAGTCCAGATCGAAATCCAAATCCAGAACCCCCAAACGGAGCAAGTCAAAGTCTCCCTCCAGGTCTCGGTCCCGCTCCAAATCTAAGTCCAAGGCCAAGAGCCCAACGCCACCATCCAAGAGAGAGTCGAAGTCCCGATCCAGATCCAAGTCTAAATCCAAATCCAAGAGTAGATCTAAGTCTCCAGAGGACAACGCAGCAGAGTCTTAATGCACTCTCGGACGCATCATCACGGTATTCAGGGAAGGGGGGGTAATCTATTTAACAATTTTTTTTTAGAAAAGCACCAGTCACAGCTGTAAATTACAAGTTATGTTAATTTGCATGCAACAAAATCTACAGTTATTTTTAACAGTAGGTTTGAGATCATTCTGAAAACAATGGCATTTGTTTGTGCTTTATTTTGTTGTCAAATTTAAAGCACAAACCGTCATTGGAAGGGATGGTAACAGATTTCAAAGGGGTGTGGCTTATTACACATGTACCTGTATGTTTGTGGGAGGGTTGGAACATGGGATGTAAACTCAAAACCTTCACTTAAATGTGGAATTCTTTCCTCCAAGCTGCTGAGTCCTGTTTGCAAAGAGAGGAGGAGATGGGGGTGTTGCAGTTTGAGAGCAGTTAGTGTGTGACCCGCCCATGTGACCTGCCCGTTGCTGAGGGCGATGGCAGTTTCTAAGGAACAGGCCACCAAGGCAATGGTGGTTGCTGCTGAGCAGGTCGTCATGGCGGTGGTTCGGGCTGTCAGTTGGTGTGTAAGGTGATGTGGTGAGGTACGTTCACGGGGACCGCAGGCAGCTGCACTGAGCTGTGTTCCCACTTGCATCTGTGGTTTTATCTGCCTCTCACAAAGAGATGCAACCCCAAGGTTTGTTTATAACAAATGTGCCGGAGTTTCTATTGGGAAGAACCGGGCAATGAAAAGTATGTTTTTAGGTTTGTAAAAAAAAAAAAAGAAAGAAAAAAAAACTGAATATATGTATTGAATGTTAGTTTCAGAAACCAATTCTTGAGTTAAATATTGAGGTCAGGACTTTACATGACTTGTCTAGTTTTGCTCTTGCTAACTCAGCATTTCCTTCCTTTCAGGTTGCTCCCCTTTTGAACCTTCGAGGACGTCAGGAACAGTCTCAAATTGAGCAAGCGGACCCTACTTAAACAACAAAATCCTGACAAAAAGGTTATTGGATCTTGGTCTAAATTGCTTTAAATGTATATTTTTATGTAATCTGTTATTGCTGTTTAAGCTGAGCATATTCAAAGGGATGTATGAGGCATCTTAGCAAACATTTCTTTTTCTTGATAAACCTATTGTTTAGGGTAGATATTTGATCGAAGTTCCTCGATTTCTGTTTGGTTTAAGGTTTATTTTTAGGTTTACCGTTGATTTAAAAAAAGGGTGGTTGTTGTTTGGAATATTGACTTAAATTTTCATGAAAAAAAATGCCTTGCTTTAAAGTAAGAGGCCGTTCAATTTGTCGATAGCAAAGTCAAGTAGCTTCTTATTTCTTCTCTGGCAGATTTTCTTTGTTTTCTGTCTGATCAAAGATGCTTTCCTATAACTAACCCTTTTTCTTGTGTATCTTTTGTGCACTAGGCGCAGTTGTGTAGCAGTTGAGTAATGCTGGTTAGCTGTTAAGATGCGGTGCAGTGCGCTGGTGACATGGTGTGGCGTGTTGCGGTGCAGAGTGCCCGGAGCTGTTCCGGGGCTCGACCCTTCGCTGCCGTATGCCGGTTTGTAAGCTCACAGGTGTGGCAGATCATCCATCCTCTCCCGTTTTTTGTGACCACCCCCTCAATGTTGTGTAGAAATCTTCTCTTCACTCTCCCCCTCCTGTCTTTCTACTCTTTTTGCTTCCTGCTCCTTCTGTGCTTTGTCCACTGTTTTAATGCTCGCTTTGGAAATGAATCCCGTTTGATTCCTAGTGAAGGGTTGAAAAGTCAGCGTTGCTCCCAATGGAATATTTTTTGTGTACTGCATTCCTTTGTGAACTTCTCAAATGTCTTGTAATTGCTTCAGGTAAAATTCAAATAAAAAACTTTGTAAATAAATGGCCTGTTTTTCAGTCTGGTTATTCTGTACTCCCTAATAATATAAAGTTTGTTTTTTTTAATGCAAAAAAATGTCATCAATTTCCCAAAGTTAAAAACCCATGACAACTTGGATGCAAATACATTTTTCACCAAAAAATTTCAGGGTTGAAGATTCATTGCATCTTTACTTATTGATGTATATTGCTCAGGGTGAAAGCTTGTTCAAATATTAATTATTGTGTATCCTAAACTATTACTCTCACCATTTTAGGTCCCACTTCAATTCTTTGATCCATTTTATATCATTCCTAGTGGTCTTTTTTTTACCATGATTATGCTGTTTTAGCCAAAATTTAAGACATTGTTTCCTTACGTACATTTGATTACGTTTTCTCCCGTTTGTTTAAAGTTTCTCAAAACTAAACGTTAGTGGTAGAACAAAAATGGTGAGAAATATTTAAGCTATCCAGCTGTACAGTTTTGATCCAGATACCAGCTTGAACGAGAAAAAACAGATGTTAAATAATTTGTCTGCGAGTTGATGCATCAGAATGGAGCAGAGCAAGAAGACTTTGACCCTCTCGATACAGTTGCTGCATCAAAACTGAGTTCTTCAAATGCTCCAGACCTACCACAATTTATTTAAAGAATACTTAAAAATGTGTTTTTTATCGTAACTACTTTGTGTCCTCTATGAGGATGAAATGCTACAAGAACATACTAAAATCATTATACTGTCTTTGTGGTTCCCCACCCATGTAAAAATGTGTGATCCCTCCCATGACAAAGGTGGACAGGATTTTAAGTCTACCATGGGCACCGGTGAAGATAAAAAATATTTTTTTAAAAAGTGCAGCGCACTGTCTTGTGGGGTGACATGACTCAATTTTTAACCTAAACATGACAAGGACAGCACAAGTTTCACACACTTGTTGAAGCAGGCATTGTTTTTATACTCTCATAATGTGTCTCTAGGACACCAACTGACAACCATAAACAATAGGCAGAAATTTCTCCTTTCCCCCACCACAAAACAAACACTTTAATCTGAGTTTAAATAGTCATGTTGAATTGTTTTGTAAAGTATACAGTCAGATCTGATGAAGTCTGTTTTTATCTGATCAATACTAATATAAGCATCAATAAAGCTGATAACCTCTAACAGAAACGAGTCATAGAACCTAAAAAGATTTTCTGACATCAGTCCCTAAAATTTCACAAATTAAATGTGCAGATTAGTTTAGTTTATATTACAGTAAACAATAGTCCGCACAGCAGTGCAACATTCGTTTTTGTGGAAGGTTAAGAATGCTGATGAAAATATATGGTTTTGTTTGTGTTTTGTAGACTGTTTTCTACCACATCACATTCCATTCCAACAAAAAATGACAGTGAAGTCAAACTCAATGCTGAATAGCAACATCTCTCATTGGTGATTATTGTAGATGTGCTGCATCTGGTTTCTATTATTTCCTACATTTATTTCTACTGTTTTGTAAAATAATTCCTTGAGGTTTCAGCTAATTCATAAAGTTTATCATCATAAATTTAGAAATCATCTAGAACGTTAGAATCTTCTTCATCTTGGTGTTCAATGTGCTGTTCTGCACAGTTCAGTGCTTTGCTGAGCTCTACTTAACTTAATTGTGCTGGGTAGGAATTTAGGAACCCGTTTTATTTACTTTATTTGTATAGAGACTGTTTTGCTATTTACCAAAATATTCTACTGCAAAAAGGGGAAATGTTAAAGGAGGATTCATTTGATCCTATAAGCCTTAAAAACCCTCAAGGGTTTGATAAGATCAGTGATCTCATGTCACTACAGTCAAAGCTGACCCAAAGCTCAACCGCAATAAAAGATCTGCATTCTGGCTATTAAAGACCCCAAATGGAAAGTTTTGCATCAATGTTATACTGGAAATAGTTTCAAAATGAAATTAATAAATTATATAGACATCGATGAATACAAATTAGATTGAGGTACAGTAGGTTTATTTTACTTGAATATAAAATCAACACAGGATTTCCAGTTTTTTGTTGTGTTTTTTAACATTCAATTTGGATTTCTGTTCATTCATTTTGTTTTCCGGAATGTTTTTTCCTCTTTTATGGATACTGGAAAAGGTGTGGGACAAATCAGCGGATTTCCCATAGTACCTATACTTCACCTGCTTCTCACTGTGTTTTGTTTTTGTTCTTTATATTTTGGCTATTTTGTTTTCTTTTTTTCTGAATTGTAATGACTCTGTTTTTTATTATTTAAATTTTATTTTTTATCTTTATTATGTTTTTGTGATTGATTTGTTGATGTGATTGGCACTTCAGGGCCACCGTAGCAATCAAAAGTTTCTATTTCTTGCATTGGGCGAAGAAATTGTTCCCCATTTCTGACCTCTCCTTCTATAACGTCTTAATAATAATTGTGTTGTTGTTTTACGTCTGATCTGAATCAGTGCTTAAATTGATAACCTCAAACAAGATTAATATCCTTGTTCATGTATATTTCATTCACTTTTGCACCACTAGGTTGCATGTTTTTGCAGTAAAAGATGTTAGTAGTCAGGAATGTTGCTGTCCAGACGCGGAGAAGCCAGCAGATTAGCGTCTTAAGCCGACAGACGGACGCAGCCATCGATCTTTACGCAGACGATTTGGACGGGGCGTCCTCTCCTCTCTGTGACTCCATCAGACGGGACACGAGTTCTGTCAGAAACCATTTGACTCCCCCAGCATGCCTCTGATCAGATTAGCAGCGCTCACATGTACAGTCCAGACCGGCTGCTTCCCCCGGTGGGGGGCGCGGCCGGAGGATGTGACGTCACCACGGGGAGAAGAGATTGCTCCTGCGCCGCGCGCGCTCGGACCATTAGCCTTGATGTTTGGTGAGGATTATCGCCTCACTGCTGCAGGATGACAGGGAGAAGGAGCGCGGCGCAGGTGTAGCGGAACACTCAAACCATGGATGTGACTTTCATCGTGTCCGCCGTCATTTTCACGCTGCTCGCCATTGTGGTGGCGACGTCCATTTTTAAGGGCTCCTCACCTGCAGCGGAGTTTGCAAACGCGCGGAGCTACTTCGGACACGGTCGGGCCGAAGGATTAGCGCAGTCCAGGCCGAAACAGAACGGCCATGTACCCGAGAAGAGGACGAAGAAGGAGGAAGCGGACGTGTGGAGCGAGATGAGCGGGAGCGCGCACGACCACTGGGATGTAGTGAAGTCTGTGCTGTCAGTAAGTTACCTGTCTGCAAATACGGGAGTTTCGCTGCGTAAATCTCTCCTTAATCTGTAAATCTTCTCACTCTGACAAGACTGAGGAGGGAAAAGTCCTGCGATACTTTCAAATACACTCACAGAAAATTAGTTTAATTTATACTCTTAGGTTAATTTATCCAACCAAATTATTTGGCTATTTTTGGGTAACTTTTTTTTAGGAAAAAAAAAAAAAATGTTATACTTGGGTTATAACTTAAGTTATGTTTTTTAATGAGTTAACATAAACTAAAAAAAAGTTATTCATCTTTTTAAACTTGGAGTTGGATTTAAAGCAACCCATACTACTTCCAGATGTTTTAGATAAAAAAAAAATGCTGCATGTTTTATTTTGTTTATTAGGGCTGCAAATGTGAAAGTTAAACAGAAATACTTCTAGGTCAAAACCTTCATTTTAAAGGTCCATAAGGACCAAGGAGGGTTTCAACCTACAAGTTTCTGATTATATTTATTTATTCAACTTTATGGGGAACATTAACACATGATCATGAGTGATTCATTTCCAGGATATTTATGTGTTGAAGATCTTAGAAGTAAACTGTTTTTTGATTTTGTGTTGCTTAATTTTGCTAAAATCAGAAAATAAAAGTTTTATGGCATTTTTCTTTCTTTTTAACTACATGAACTCCTTTTGGGACATTTCACCTAACGTGGAGGGGTGGGGCTCTGACTGATTTAAACATATTTTACTTGACGTTTTTCTTCTTTTGAACTAGACTCAAACAAATAGCGATGGAGCTGAATGTCCTCATTTGGACCGATGTGATGTCATCCGTGCCTTTTGTTCTCTCACAGGACGAGCAACAACAGCCCCACCTTCACAAAGATGAAGGAACAGAGCACTCCTCCTCAACGTCCAGCCTGTCTGTCCCTTGCCCTGGATCCAGGAACATGAGCTTTGAGGTATCGTCATCCTCAGAGGCCTCTTCGGGGCGATGCCGCTCGCCGTTCATTGGGCTCTCTGATTCTGAGCTCTTGAAGTGTGCTTTCTCTCGCCCACAGAACCACAGAGCCACAGAGAGCCCAGGAGTCAATGGTGAGCTCCTCAACCTGCACTGTGCATGTTCACGCTATGCATCGTTTTATAACTGAATATTTGTGTTGTTATTATTCTAGAGAGGCTGGATTTAGATGGAAATAATTCCTTGAAGTATGTCCCAGGAAAGGCCCGGTCGCACCATTTAGAGACGATGATGTCCAAAGAGGAGCTGGAGGAAGAACAGAGGTCAGTTCCAACCACAGATATGTAAATGAAGCTGCAAACTGGTGTTAAGCTGCAGAAGAACAATATTTGTCATCAGTTATCAAAGAGGGAATTTGGTTTGACAGCTTTTTAAGAAGATTAAACTAAAAGCGTAACAATGGAGGAGAATTTAAAAAAGATGTGGTTTTAAAATAGTACACTGTAAAAACACAATAAATAATTAAAATATTCATACAATTTTAGGAGATTTTTTTTAATGTGTAAAAAAAATATGTTTAATATTTTATTTTTATTTTAAGAAAAAAAAAGTAAAAGTTTTCCCAAACTTATATTACATCGCCATTAAAAAACGTTCTTCTTGCAAGACAAAAAATAGGATAATTTTTTTTTAAATAAGGGTCTTTTTACTTTAGGATTCAGTTTTTGTAGTAAGCGAGAACAAAAAGCTTCATCTCATCTACAAAACTGCAGAAAATGTTAGTTCTTGTGTCAGGGCGTCTTATGCTCGTCCACGTTTACCTGCTCGGCTTTAGGCTGCACCCAGTAAGACCAGATTGAGTCTGTGCCAAGCATTAGCCGACCGACCAATGAATGACAGGAGCTTTAAAGGAACCACTAGAGGGAAAACATAAACACGTTTGGGTAATATTTTTTTCCATATACCCTGCTCTCGTCCTTGCAGGATTCATTTCAGCACGAACTTTAACAGTCTGTGAGCCTGAGAAAGGAGCAATATGTGGTAAAGTATGAGCTACTCTCACCCATTTGTCCCAGAAAAGTCACTTTGTGGCCATGACACGACAAAACTGACAGCAGAATAATTCGCCTGGAGTCAGCACCTCTTTGTTCCCGAGTGGCCATCAAGCGACCCATGTACCGGTGAAGTGTTGCTTCACGGCTCCCGCAGTTCCTCGCCCTTTTCTGTCCCCTCACTCCCCCATTAGACGTGAGCGACTCAGGTGTGTGTCAGCAGGTGTTGATTGCCTCTTCAGTAGTTGTGGTAGTTCATTCTCAGAGGACTTTGTTGCCCCTGAAGCAGGGTGTGGGCATCGATATAAGTCCTCCCTACTGGTAAACGAACGGAAAATATGTCATCTATTGCACCAAAAAATACTTTTTTTTTTAATTAATCAAAATCATTTGTTTTTTGCATTAAGCTTCAACATATGATGCATTCTTGTTTGTTTTTAGAGGCAATATAATTAAAAATGTTCTTTATAACAGCATGTTAATGCACAACTTACACATTTAATACACTGACAATGTTTATTGATGGATGACCTTTAAATGACACGTCAGTGACATAACTGTGCAAAATCAGACACTTTTAAATGCACCTAACATGGACAAGTCAACTACAGTATTGTTAATACTATTAAAAAAAAGTGTTGTTTATTTTTTTTGTTAGTTTTTTTTACCAGTAGGGGGCTTCAGAGAGCTAAAGAAGGGGCTAAAAGGAGCCAACATCCCTATAAGTGAGGAAACTATTGAAGAGAATTAGCAAGAAATGAATCAAATGTCCCCCGTGGAGAAAAATGTGTGATCTTTTTCCCACATTTATAAACACACCTGTTGGAGGTGTATTAAGACCAGAGGAAGAGAAAATCAGAGCAGGAATGTTGCAAGAAGCACATCAGAAAAAAATGAATTAATTGAATGATCATAATTGTATTGTCTCGGCATTTACTCACTGATAAAGATGTACTTTACAGTAATCAAATAGAAAAGACGTTATACTAGATGAGGGATCCAGAGATAGAACTGATCTGATAAAGGCTATCCGTGTTAGTCCAAGATAAGAGCAGATTCAAAAAAGCTGACATTAAAAAAGGAGTTAAGAGATGAACCAATACACGTTTTAAACACATGAAGATGATTATTTTAAAAGATCAGATCAATGGAAAATCAACTAAGGATAAGGACAAAAAAAGGAAAGTCCAGCTCATTCAAGCAATTTTTTATGGTGATTAAATAGCCTTTTCTTGGAAAATAAACATTTTTATTCTTTTCTCTCTTCCGTTGTTTTTATTTTTCGATTATGTCACTATTTCTAATAACTTTTGCTGGATTTGCTCAATCTTGTGTGGAGGTTTATATCTAAATATTTTTTATCTATTTTTGTTCGATTAGGAATTTTGCACTTATTTCCTTCAGGCTTGCCATTAATGTTTTAATTTCACAGAAATAATTTTAACTTAGAGATACTTAAAACATTTTTCGTGTGTGTGGATTTGTCTCTTGCTTGCTTATGGGTGTGTTAAAGCCAAACAGTCTGGTGGAATGTGGTTTGTCTTTGTTCTGTTAGACTTTTTGGGGAAAACCCATCAGCTTTAATCTCCTCTAAAAACGAAAACGCTGCGTCCCTTTTGGATCATTCAGCCTTTACCATTTTCCTCATTTTTAACTTTTGTTTAGAGTTCAGTGTTCTTATATAAGCATAAAAAAGCCAGAATATATTGCCGTAAAGGCGCAGTTAAAAGCCTACACTTTTATCAAATATCTGCCGTGCATCTAATAATCCTGTGCGCCTTTTGTGTGTACCAAGTTTCAAAATCTGGAAAAATCCTCTTGTGCAACTGTGGGAATTTTCAGGAATTCTCGATTGACTGTCGGACCATTTCTCGCTGACATGGGAGCGGCGAGCGCTCCGATGAGCACGCTGTGCGCTTTTTGAGAGACACGGGTGGGTCACAGACAGTCATTCTAGCAAGTCGTGCTCTTGAGAAACAATGTGGATGGCGGTAAAGTTTACCACATCTCAAGTTACTGCATTGTGAGAAGATAACTACCGGTAAACTCACAGTTTTGCTTCTGTTGTCTTTTTTTTTTTATCAAATCTAACTAAAGCTTCTGGTTTTGACTGTGGCTAATAGTTTCCCTTAATTTTTCTGTCTCTAAATGCTATTTTCTGCATAATATATATATATATATATATATATATATATTATATATATATATATATATATATATATATATATATACAATATATATACATGTATTCAAATTTAATACTTCAAAAAAAATTAGGTTTGCAAATAAATATGAAAAAATATTACAGCAGCTGTACTTTAATATACCATCCTCAATAATTTACCTGTTGTATTTTAATAAAACTATTTTAAATTTCATTTCATTGAAATTTTATAAAAGTTATTCCAATTTTTGTGTCTCCTACTTGACTTTTCTCCTGCTGGGATCATCTGAAATGTTTTTCAAAATACTGGTGTTTGTTAGTTATTCTCAGCCGGCTTCTCTTTAAGGTTTAACTTTACATTTAAACCACTTAAAGCTCACCTTGAATCCCTGTGTACATCAGTGCAAATACTTTCCCTAATGCAAAAGCTATTTGAAAACTACCACGAAGAAATTCCGCCATTTATCCCCTCTGAGGTCAACGACAACATCTGCACATTTCAGAACCCAAAGCTCCTTATGTTTCTGTGAGGATTTGGAGAGACATGCATGGACACGCATCAGCAGCTAAGATGTGGCATATGCATTATTAAACATTAAATGTTGAACTTAAAAAGGCACAAAGTGAAAACTCTATATTACATGTTTATACCTTTTAAAAAAAATAGTACAAAACTAGGTACAATTATGAAGAATATTCAATTTAAGTGATTATTTACTTTTTACTAAATTTATTTAAGGTTTAAAAAGGTTTTTTTTTTTAATTAATAAAAATAACTGAATATTTTTTTAACCTTTCAAACCCCAAACTCTTCTTTTTTTGTTTGCATTTGACCGAGTCCCAGTTAACCCAAAATGTGACCTTAAAGACCTACCCCAATAAAAATCATATTTTTGGCATGTTTATATAGCATTTTTCTCATAATAGAGGACATATATAAAAGAATATAAGATTAAAACTAAGTTTCTGCGTATTTCTTTTTCAAATTGTGTTGTATCAGGAGCAGATGAAAACAGAAACTGCCTTCTCCGCTACAATTCTGATACAGCCACTTGCAGACAAATAGATCCATTAACGTTTTCATTTTCCTTGTCTGAGCTGCCATTTGGCTGAAAACTGTGCGGTTGGATGGGTCCGATATTGATCGGTTTTTGCCATGCTAATGTTAGCTTGGGCTTGTTAGATGCTATAAGCTAGCAGGAGAGAGTGTAAACAAAAGGCTGATGGAAAATTAGCGAAGAAAACGTCACAGGCTTTTTAATGTTGGTTAAAAACAGCATTATCATAATTAAAAGACCACTGGGAGCGATTTTACTAAAGAAAAAATATACAGTAGATGGAATTAGACTTTAAATAACTGGGAAAACAGACTTTAAAATGATTCAAGTTTTTATAGAACATGGATTTTTTTCCATCATAATTTTCTTACAGTGGAGGCTAACTGAACCTTATTGCAAACTGAGTCACTAATTTAAGGTTCCAGTTTTATCCTGCTCACAGGACGTGCTGGAGCTTGCCCCCCAGAAGTCTGTCTGGTTGGGATTAGAACTGGGGTGGTGTGTCATCTCTTTAGTCTGCAGTGACATGCAAATTTAAACAACTGTGAGGTAATATTGGCTGTTTTAAATGATAAAAAACTCATCCAAAAATTAACCTATGCTTGGTTTTTAGTTGGATTCTTCACACATTTAGAAGAAATCACATCTTTCCATAATATGTATTGTTTTCTATCAGTGTATGACAATTGATTGAACTTGAAATGTGTTCCTGTCACTTGTCAGAGTTGATGGTTTTGGTCTCTTTCAGGGTGCAGCGGGAGCAGCTGGCCGCCATCTTCAAACTGCTAAAGGACAACAAGGAGACGTTTGGAGATGTGTCTGAGGGAGACTTGGAGGAGCAGCTCCGACTTTACTCCATCTAGGACTCAATCTGGCCTTGACTCTGCTGATCCAACAGGGACAAACCAACACCAAATATGTCGACGTTTGCAGTATTCAGCACAAAAGTTGCACTTGATTGGGTTTAAATGTCTCCTCCCCTGCACACTTAGCCTGTAAATATGCACCAGAGGCGGTACCTTTTGTCTGTCTGTATTAAACATGTCTGCATCACCTTTCTTTTGTTGTGTAAGAAGCCAGATTATTGTGTTCTGTTTTATTGTTTGAGTAAACGGTACAGAAGCCCCGCCCACTCACGGCTGTGTCAAAGTATCCGATGCTCCTGTTTGCTCTTCATCTCTGAACTCTTTCTTTGACTAATGACGCCGAACGACATGAATTAGGACACTCGCCGCTTAAAAAGAACTTCAGCGTTTCTGCTGTGAAGCTCCTTGGTTGATCAGCAGTCTTGTATAACTTATTCCAGATGGCATTTAAAAGTACCAGGCTTTTTTCTTTTCTTGTGTTATTATCGTTCAGCATCTCCGTCTTTATTTTTTCTATGGAAAATTTGGAAAAAGAACACAGGTAAGTTTTGGGTTTTTTTTGTAACTACACAAAGAAAATGGTAAAATAAAAAAATAAAGTGGTGATTTTTTTTCCCCAAGTAATCAGAGAATTGATTATTTTCTAAATCATCCAAACGGCTAAACTTCTGTCATTGAAAAACACAGATCCAGGGCGCATGATGGCTTGTTTGGCAGGGATTTCATATCATGGCAGGAGAAAAGAACCTCGTCTCAACACGCGTTTACCTCAACAAATCAAACAAAAACTGCTTACAAACGGAGCTCTGGGATGCTGAATGTGGTCAAGAAGACAATGCCTCCACAGGCAGAGACTCCCATTCCCATCATCTACAAAAACTCCTTCAACAAACTTCCGTTGTGGGATTTTGAAGATGCCTATAACCAGGACGCCCCACCTAGACTGACAGTAAGATAAATATATGTAATTTTATCGCACTGCTGAGTTCTTGTCAGAAATGTGGCTTAGATTCTTTGTGTGTTTTACATTTTTCTGTGAAATTTTTGACTCAAATTTGTATGTCTGGCATTGATCTCTTGTAGTATTCACTTGAGTTTTTGTTTTCTGAGTTTTTACTTTTTTTCAGCTAAATAAATCTCTCATCCTGTCATTCTGTCATATTTTATCACTCTCAGAGATGTGCCCAGTCTCTGAGAAACTCCAAAGACGTGGTCTTCCAAAAGGCTTTCCTTCCCAACATACGTCTGTTTCTGCACAAAGACAGTATCAACATGAGCGAGTGGAACAGACTGTCTCATTTTAACAATCCTTTTGGCTTTATGGACTACAAGTATGATGGTAGGTCTAGGTTTTTTGTTTCTTTTTTTTGGATCGAGTTTGTAATCCTATACAGAAACATTAGGTAAACAGATAATTTTATTTCAGGCATAGTTGTCTTTTCTATTCCTCCGTGGAATGGATGACAAACAAAACTCAACAAGAACTTTTTTTCTGATTTGCTTCATGCACCACGTGGGCATCAGAGATATTAAAAATGACAACCTGATCAAAAAACGTTCAATGTTCTCTGTTCTTGGTCAAACATTTTCTTACATTTTGTAGGAGAGTAGCATAAAATACTTAAAATGTAAAAGGAACTGAAAATGTGTTCATGTGAAAAACTAATACGGATTTTAAAACTCAACTCACATTGAAAGTGCTACAATAAATAAAATATGTATATTCAAATTATACATTTCTTTTTTATAGCAGCTCACATTATCAGTTGAGAAGTCAATGGTCTTGTGGTGGTTCACACTCTCACCACACAGCCAGAAGGTCGTATTGTTCAAATCCCTGTAAGGCAGGGGTCACCAACGTGGTGCCCGTGGGCACCAGGTAGCCCTCAAGGACCCCACAAGGGGCCCTCAGATCTCTTCTAAAAATAACACAACTCACTTGTGAGCTGCACCTAAAATTTAATTTTCTTCTGTTGCTTTTTTTTAAATTACACTCACATTTACAAAGATTTGAAAGTTAAAAAGTCTTAAAAATATGTTTATGATACATGAACTTTAGATAAGTTTAGGTGACCTCTGACCTACTCCTGTTCAAAGATCATTCAATTTGTTTAAATGCCGTCCTTAGTTCAAAATGTATTGTTTAAAACTGTGTAAGTTGATTTTTTTAACATTAAATTATTGATAAGCATAGTGAAAATGGGACGTTTTTCCATGAAATGTAAGTGATCATCTGAAAATGTAAATTACTGAGATTAATAAAATGCTCAACATTGATATCTGTTTCCTAGCTTGTTGTCATTGTTGATAATTATTATTAGAAATCCGTGTCTTTACATAAAGGAGTATCATTCATAATTAATAATGTAAAGCTACCTATAACTAAGCAAAATTTGTTATTTCAAAATGGTAGCCCTTCGTATGACTCAGTACCCATGAAGTAGCCCTCACGTTCAAAAAGGTTGGTGACCCCTGCTGTAAGGAGTACAGTATTTATTCTTGAACCAATGCATTCTCATTCTCAACTTGTTGTATGGTTCGGGCCCCCTCCACATCACTTCTTGATGTTTTGGGTGTCCCTAACTCTTCTTTTTTTGACATATTGGCTGTTCCCGTTTAGTCACGGGGCCCCAACCTCTGGGCCACGCATTGGTTTCGGTTCGAGGGCCACTTGGAAACAGAGAAAGAATGGACATTCTACTCCCAAACCCTTTGAAAGCAGACTTGTACTGGGACGTGGACTGGATAGGTACCCTAACCCAGTTACAATACCCTAACTTGGTACCGGTTCCATGTCCAGTACCGTCTCCCAAGGATTGGAGTCACGTGGTTTAATGGGAACAGCCAGCATGTCAAAAAACAACAAGTTTGGGACACCCAAAACGTTAAAAATTGACGTAGAAGGGCCCCGAACCATATGTCCATATATGACAAGTTGGGAGTGAGTAGCTTGAGTATGTAAGAAATGACAAAAAAGTTTCATTTTTAATATTTTCGAAATCAATAAATGTTTTTACCAATTTGTCCCAAGATGACAGGATTTGAGAAAATTCATTCAGACAAAAACATAACAGCAACAAACATGAGGGAGACACGACAAGCAGAAGCAAAATTAGAGAAATGATGGAGAACAATGTTGGTGCTTGTTTAGTGCAAGTTAGAAACAAGTGAATTCTAAAGTTTGAACAGAAATTTGATCTAAGATATTTTGTGTTTTTGTGTTACTAAGATGACGTTTTAAAAGGTTTAGCAGAAACTCAGCATTTGTCGTTACAAGAACAGCTCTAGACACTTTGGTTGACAGATATGGACAGAAATGTGACTTTCTGTCAATATAATATCAATTAAGTCAGCCACAGACTAATTATTTGCATGTTTGTTTTTTTTGTTTGCAAGATGTAATGGCTTCTGTGAAGCTCATTCCAAAACCAAAAGAGCCGCTGCTTTCTCTGAAACCAGAATCTGACGGCTGTGTGAGATGTGCTGTGGTGGGTAACGGAGGAATCCTCAACGGCTCAAAGATGGGAGCCGAGATTGATGCTCACGATTATGTTTTTAGGTAAGAAACATGGCCAAATAAATCATCGGTTGTATTTTTTTGTGAACATTACAGGCACTGGATGGACGTAATCACAATTTTGTCTGACCTCCATGAAGAAATACACTCAGATTTGTGTTTAAATTGTATTTAACTTTAGGCTTGATGACTTATCCACTCCTGTGGAGACACTCTAGCTACAGTCAACCGTACACATAATTAAAAACATTTGCCAACATATCTCCAATTTCTTTTTTTATTTCAAAATTAACCAATAAAGATACATGAATATTCACATATCAAATCAGAGGTGCAAAGGAGAAAAACTGGTCACACATTTTTCATGATTCGTTGTTTGATTTGTTAAAGAGTTTTCTGATTTGTTGATTGTTGTTTTTAAATATAATTTACTGATACATTGTTTGATTTGTTATATACTTGTCTGATATGTTTTTTTATTTGTTATAAAGTAGTCTGATTTGTTCTTTGATTCGGTATAGAATTCTCTAATTAATTATTTGACTTGAATTTATTAAGTGTTGTCAATCAAACCACACAGAATAGGAGCTTAGATTTTTTTATTTGATTGCACCAACTAAAAAAGAAATCAAGATTAAGTTTTCCATCAACAATGTGAGGTTTTAATATTTTGATATGATAAATTAAAGCATGCATGAGTAATATTGTTGGTGTGAGATTAGTATCATAGCAGGATTAATGATAAAGTTTGGTTGTATGATCCCCCTTTTAACGTTTGCTAAATGCCTCTTCGAGCACCAGCACCAGCACCAGCCCTGTCTTCAGTTTCAAGAAGCTTATATGAAAAAAAGACTGAACTCACCTGGTAATTATGGAAAATTTTGATAATTTTGTGCTTCACCCATAACTGGTGTTTTGACATGCAAGGAAGGCCCTCGCATACTTCTAATGACCAAAACTACCACATCCAACCAGTGAGAAACTTACAGTTCAGTTAGAGCAAGCAACAATAAAAATAGCTCAATGTATTATTTTATTACTTAGAACATGCTGATTGCATGTTGACATGATTACTGTCGTTCTGGACTGGACAGGCTGTGTTGACATCTTCATATGAAAGTCGATCACAAGCATCTAAAATAAAATTCAAGCTGTGATTTACTTACTCAGGATGAACGCTGCCGTCATTAAAGGTTATGAAGAAGATGTTGGAAACAGAACATCCGTGTACGTGCACACGGCCCACTCCATCACTGCTGCTCTGCGCTTTTTCCAGAAGTATGGATACACTGCAGCCCCGCATGATCGGGTACTGGAACTGCATCAGTAACGGTGACCTTTTGTCAATATTTCTCACACATCTGCAGTTCAGCTTTTTTTTTTCTGCACCTCTGCTCTTCGACAGGATATAAAATATGTGATGATCCCGGAGGGAATGAGGGATTTCCAGTGGCTTGAGGGGCTTCTCAAAGGAGAACAAGTCTCTTCTGGAGAAAATCGCAGCAAAAAGTGAGTTCATTTCAAAGAGCACATGAAATATTAAAGGCTCCAATTTACTAAAGATTCTAGGATGTGAACATAGTATCTTATGTTGTGGTTGCTGCCATTTTCATTTTGTCTTTTTGTGTTGTCCAGTAGATCTTGTGCTAATGGTTCAGTTTATTCCATCAAACAGAATAAGACACAATTGACAGAACATGCAGCTATTTTCCTTCAATGTAATTGATTTCCTTTTAATACACTAAAGTTTAGATAATAAATAATAAAAGGCACTAGGATTCTTTTACTATCAGATTAGATTTCTTTGCTGTCATTAGTGCTTCATCTTCCTCAAGATGGTTCGTAGTGTTCATTAATGCTCATTAATTTACTATTTTGGACATTTTCTTTCCCTAAGAAGGATTCAATCTAGTACAATTCTGTTCATGCTTTTTGAAAACACTAAAATGAATTTCTAAAAGCGGTGAGTTTTTTTTTTTTGTTTTTTTTTCTTAATTCATTGTCTTTTGTGTTTAATCCTCCAGCCCAAGGACTTTTTACTCAGGACAGTACAATGAGAGCCGCTTTTATGTTCTGCACCAGGATTTCCTCCGATATATACGGAACAGGTTGGGCACCTTCACAATTCTGAGAACTGGAACTGGACTGCATTTTTATGGTATCGTGTGTCTCTCAGGAATACCACACACATTCCTGCCATGCAAATTATTACATGAAGAAGTTTGCTAAAAACAAAGTATTTCAGTAAAATAACCCGTTCTGTCTAATGGACAGACAGATCTCCCAGAGTAGAGGAAAAGTCTGAAAGCTCCAAAAGAACATCACAAAAGATTTTAAGTCTCAAGGTTAAACTGATTAATTCATTTAAGTTTTATTTATACAGCCCAATATCACAATACAGTTGTCTCAATGGGCTTCACATCAGTAACTGTACAAAAACATAAGGTCAGTCATAAAATAAACAATAGCTGGTTGCTAAACTAAGCTAAGATTAAAACTTCTAAAAAAAAATTAAAAAAAAAACATTGCAGGAAAAAAAAAAAAAAGAAACCTCAGGGATGTCCACATGAAGGAGTGATCCTCTCCCAGGATGGAAAGGCAATGTACCAGGACTGTTAAAGAGAAAGAGAACTGGCCTGTTTCTGATGACCCAGTTGAGAGACAATTAAGCTACAAACTGTACATTTGAAGATCTTTTGAAACCGTTTTATCCCCCACAGATTCTTACCTTCAAAGAGTCTAAACGATTCGTTCTGGGCAATTTTCAGACCAACTAATGGTGCCTTTACTCTCTTTCTGGCTCTGCATACATGTGATACAGTAAGCATTTGCTTTGGTTCACTTTGTTGTATCCATATTTCATATGTCTGCACTCATTATAACGTCTTTATTAAATCTAAACTGCTTTCTCTGTTTCTGTCATCCTCAGGTGAGCGCATATGGATTCATGACTGAAGACTACAGTGAATACTCCAACTATTACGTAGAAAGAAAAATGAAAAGCAAGGTGGTTTTCTATTTGAACCATGACTACATTCTGGAGAAAGACTTGTGGAAGAGCCTCCATGAAAGGAAAATAATTAAGCTGTATCAAAGGTCTCATGAAGGGAAAGAAAAGATGAAAAAGTGATGGCCCCAATAGAGCGTCTGTGTCACTCAAACAAAGAGTTAACAATTTCAAGATCTGCTCTGAAAGGTTATTTGAAAGTGTTGCAAAAGAACAGACAAATAGTCAACAATGTCTCACATGCAAACTTACATGAAGCCTAAATTCACTTTTATTAAAAAGGAAAAATAGACAAAAAGAAAGCATGAACCCTCATATTTGTTCTCTATTGTGATTCTAATGTTTTCATTCATGTGGACTTGAAGAACTATGTATGTAATTTAATTTTAACTTCATGTTCTGACAATGAAAATGTTCTTTACCAAAAGTGTTCAAGGAGTTTATTGAAAAAGATGACGCATTTTCCCACCCTCTACAGAAAATCCGTTAAAACAATTATTATAGTTATATTTGATAAATTTATCCCTTGGGGATATGAATAAAGTTCAATTCAATTTGGTGATCTTGACATTCAGAATTTACGTTTGTCTTTGTAATCAATAATCTCGTTTTTGTTATTTCTCGTTGCGTTTTTGTTCAATACATCGAATCAATTCAGCACAGAAAGTTTTATTTTAGACTTAAAAGGCATACTGGTTTAAAGTCAACGCTGTTCACAGATCCATGATGATTGTTTTCCGGGATGGTCAAGGTGCATTTAAGGACAAAACGTAAAAATGCTACTGAAAAATTGTAATAATAGTTTGCAGACATGACCTTTCGGAAAAATATTTTATTAAAAGTAACTCAAGTAAAAATGCGATTTTATTAGGGAAAACAAATATTCAGATACATAACACACTTGCTAAACACTTTAAAAAAAAAATACAATCAACCGGATGAAATCATTATTACGATTTTCTTTTTTTGCCTGTGAATGCACCACAATCCTTTCCGTCTCTGGTCCCTCGTGGTGTTTAGTTCATCTCAGTCAAAAGTGAATGGAAAATTATCTTATTTTGAATAAAACAATCTGTTCATTTTCACACATTTGATTTGCTATCCACCTATTTGTGCTTCACAAACGGTGAACTGGGAAACCAAAGAAAATCCCATCATGCCTTGCGGGTAAACCTCGAAGTTGATATAAGTTAAAAGTTTATTATACTTAACCTTTTTATTATACCTGATTATGTTGGGTTATGATAACTCTGAGTTTTAACATTATTTTATAAATTTGTCCGCCGATAAGTAAACATCAATATTTTGACACCTTTACTTGAAGTCGTATTGCCGTGAATGGGGTTTGGGACTTAGTCGCTAAACGAGTTAGCACTCTTGTTTCTCTTCAGATCGTATAAATCTTTCGCCTTTTACTAAAGATTTCCGTGGAGAGGAACAACAAGAGTTTTACTCAATTTTTTGATGCCCTGCGAAAGCGGGGCTTCCTATACATGTGAAAAAGAATAACAATATACATAGAAATAACACGGTGGAACTTCATGGACGAATTAAAACCACATGTGAAATCTACGGTGGAACTCAATGCAGGGAAAGGTTTCTGTTTTCCATCACGATGATTGAACGGCAGCGAGATATTACTCAGTAACTGCCAGGGAATTGCAAATAGTTGATGAGAGAAACTAAAAATGGCGATGATAGACAGGGACCACTAGAGGGCGCCGACATTTTAATATAAGAGACAATAAATACAGTTGTCCCCCCACTTCTTTTTAAAATTTTCTTACCAAATTCCTCATTTTCTTGTTACACAACATAAAGTCACTCAAAACCACAAATTATGGCAACCATAGAAAGCAACATTTTCTAAATGCCTAAAAAAGACCAAAATGTATACAATTTATACAACATATACAAAAAAGACATCAGTTTACACAACCAGGTATATAACCCTGAATCTGCATTCACACAGAATGCATTTCGTAAGTCAAATTTACTTTATCTGTGCAGTGAATGTCCAAAAATGTGTGCGCTTGGGAGGATCTGGCAGCTAATGATTTTTAATTGAAGTTTTTTAATTGAAGGTATGCTAGATTAGCTAGGTCATTCTTGAGAATTTGTTCTCAGTTGGTCCTCCTGGAAAAACAAAGGTTAAAGGAAAGAAAAAAAGTATTCATGTCACTGGTATCTCATTGTGTTTTGTTTATATTATGGTTTTATCAGGTACTCTAACATTTTCATTATTGTCCTCACTAAAGTGGATGTTTTTTTGTCACATCTACGTTCTTAAAGAGATATATTTAAATTTAACAAAATGTTTTGGGAACTTTTTTGTGAATGTTATTAGACTTATTTCAGCCAGAGGGCCAATTTCTACAGAAGTTGTTGAAATTTAATTAAATTCAAGGGAAAGTGATATTCTTTTATATTATGATATCTTATTCTTTCACTGATCTGATTTACCATCTACTTGCCTGAGCTTTATAAGTGCTGTATTTGTGTGAACCATAGACATTTATAGTGTAAGCGATGAAAATATAAAAAATATCATAATGCCTTGCAGCGACAACTGGATGTTGATCTGTTCAAAATTTGTTATAGTTAGCTATTTTTCCATTTCTGATTAGATTGGATTGTGTAAACTCTTAATCTTAGTGTATTATTTTGTTGACCTTTTAAGTTTTCTATGTTTTCAAACCATTATTTAAAGTTATATTGCCGTGAATCTTTTGGGGGGGTCTGAAGTAACTAAATAAGTAGTTTTTCAGCTCGTGTAGATGTCTAACCTTTTTCCAAAAAATGCAGTGGAGATGAACAGTGAGAGGTAATTACCATTGCGTGGTATCCTGTGACAGTGGGACTAACTAAAAATGTAAAGAAATATAAAAATGGAATTGTTCACAGCTTCCTTGGGTCACAAATATCAAAACGTAAGTGTGGTGGATGTGACATGAACCTGAAAATATCTGTTCTTTCTAATTAACATAAATGTTTTTATGTGAGTTTCGTATTTTTAAAATATCTTGATAAACATAAAAACCGAAATAGGACATTATCATCAATTAAATTGAAAATAATCAAAATAAAAAACGTCTTCAAATTAAACAAAAAGTGAAGAAGAAATACAAAACAGTTATTAAACCAAAAGAAACAAGTAACTACGATATGAAACTAAATCCAAATGTTTAAAAAAAACAACAAGTGGTATATATATATATATAATATATATATATATATATATATATATATATATATATAATATATATATATATATATATAGGTGAAAAAGTAACTTATAAAAAACAACTCAGCATTTAGATAGTGAAAAATAGGGTTAACAATGCATACATGTATGTACCATGACTTCAGCCACTGAGATCTCAAAGGACTGGAGAGAGTGGTGAGGCAGTGACTCAGCTGGGTTCATTTTGCTGAAACAGAAAAGTTTATAATAACTGTAAAATATCGATATCAGTGGGCTGGTATCAATCGATTCCGTTAAGAACTAGAGATTGATATTATTGATAGTTTGGATCTATCCACCAGCACTAACATCAAGTTGCCTGCAGAAGTTGAAAATGGCAAGTACAGATAAGAACCACTAGAGGACGCCAACACTTAAAATGACAGAAAATACAATTCTCACTCATTTTTTTAATTTTATTTTTCTTACCAAATCTCTGTTTTTTAACACATAAAAACTCACAGGACAGAAAGTCATCCAAAATCACAAACTATAGCAGCCATAGTAAACAACAGAATCAAAAGGCCTAAAAAATACCAACATTTGCACACACGTGTGAACTGGAAACTACAAAAAATCCCATCATGCCTTGCAGCAGTAACTTCTGTTGATGTGTTAAGAATTTTTTATTTTTTAGCAATTTTTCATTTTTAATTAGATCGGATTGTGTTGACTCTGCGTTTAAATATTATTTCAGCATCTTGTTGGTCTGTTCAAATATGATGTGAAGGCACCATCACTTAAAGTTGTATTGCCGTGAATGGGGTTCGGGACTTAGTCGCTTTACGAGTTAGCACTCTTGTTTCTCTTCAGATCGTATAAATCTTTCGCCTTTTACTAAAGATTTCCGTGGAGAGGAACAACAAGAGTTTTACTCAATTTTTTGATGCCCTGCGAAAGTGGGGCTTCCTTTACATGTCAAAGAGAAAACCTTTATGAAGATGCTGAAATACGAGGTCTGGGTATACGCGAAAAGTTGACACATAGTAAATGTGATGACATATCTTGTCATTACCACAAATCCTTATTGAGATTAATCGCCAGATGCGACGCCATATTGGAATGAAATAAAACGTTGACATTATGGCTTAGCAGATAGCAAAATGACCATAGATCCTCAATTTCGATCCAGTTTTAAAAAAGGACTCCGATCATCAGAAAAATAATTCCCCAGGTCATGGTAATAATGTTTTTGTCCAAAGTGAATAACATTTCAAACTGTTTTTTTATATATAAATAAATAGGTTATTATATAGGAAATGCAATACATACCTGATGCATGGTTGTGATTTCATTCAAATCTACACACAGACTGAGATTTACACTAACTGTTAGACTCCTTGGTCTGTGTTCAAAACAAATCGGGTAAAGTTAAAGTCCCACTATTTGTCACACATCTGGGTGTGTGAAATTTGTTCTCCGCATTTGACCCATCCCCTGGGGGAGCGGTGAGCTGCAGACACAGCAACACTCAAAACCATTTAGTGGTTTAACCCTCCAGTCCAACTCCTTAGTGCTGAGTGTCAAGCAGGGAGGCACTGCTGGGTCCCATTTTTAGAGTCTTTGATATGACTGGGCTGGGAATTGAAACCTCAACCTTCCAAACTCAGGGTGGACACTCTTCCACGAGGCCGCTGAGTTGTTAGCTGACATTGGCGTAGACTGCTAGACAACTTCATGTTCTTCATGACTGCTAACAACTCTGCATTCCCCCTGACAGGGGAAAAAAATATATTATTGTCTCAATGAAAATAAGAAAAATATAATAAGTTTCAGGAGACCTGAGCAGGCTCCCCATCCTGTCGCTGTGGGTGCCAGTGTAGTGGGCGCGATCACTCCAGCCCATCGGGCCCTGCAACAGGCTGACGACCTATCCAAAGTGTATCTGGGCGTAGCCCAAGAGTGGGCAGGACAGACTCCAGCAACCCCATGGCCCCAGCAAGTAAAGAAAATAGATGGAAGTTCAGGAAGAGAGCCCTCACATCGATCAGCCATATTGAATTTGATTCTTAGCTCATCAAGTCACTGAAAACGTCACACGCCCAAAGCTGAGTTCCTGATTGGTTGACGTAATGTGTCAACTTTGCAAAAGTTTTGATATTTTAACTGGAGTCTGGTCAATAACTGTGCTTATATAACATTTCGATCTAACCAGTTGGTTGTCATTTAAAACATCAGTTTATCGTGCGGCTTCAAACTCTTCAAATTAGCGCTATCTCTATCTATCTATATTTCTATCTATATTTCACTGATGATAACTGTCCATTAAACAGATTTTGAATGGAGCCTGAAATGATTATTGGGTATGTCTGTTGAATTAAGTGGAAATATGTCAAGCTTTCACCATGTATTTTTCCACAATCTAAGTTCCAAGCATCTGTTAAGAAAACTCTGATGACCCAGCATTCTGTTAGCATTTAAACACATCATCAATGGATGAATCTTGGAGACGTCACATCAGATTTGTGTGTAAATGTGGTTTTGCGTGTGCGTAACAAGCGATTCGTGTGTCATTTTAAAAAATGTGTGCATGTAGTTAGTGCCTAGAGCTGGTTTGTTAATTTTTAAGTTGTTCCGTTTAATAAATTGCCATTTTCTTTTTAATTCTGTCATTTTTTAATCTTATTTAGTATATTTGTACAAAATGCATTGTATAAGTTACAAATGACGAATTATGCATGCACAAATTGGGGTGAGTCTATTTTCTCTCCATACACATGCCCCAAATTCTTGAACATAGACTGTGTAATCAGTGGACTGATCAACTCCTCCCCTCTTGTGTTCCAAATAGGAAGAACCCAAAGTCCCATAGACTTCCATTTAGATATGGACAATTAGTTCTGTCATTTTATTTGTCACAATAATCTATCTTCCTCTGCTACATTCTTTTTACCATGTTCTTTCTAATTCTTATTTTTGTAGGATATTTTTTATTGCAACTTGTTAAAGTTACAAACTGACCAATCAGATGGCTCTATAAAAGCAATCTGGTGTCTGGTGGCCCCTCCTCGAAGATTTGATTGACAGATTAGGCGTGTTTGAGTTGACTTGCGCCTCGCCTGCTTCGTCGACGAGACCAAGCTGCTGCAGGAGGGGGCGGAGAAAGGCGCCTCAGATGAATGTGGACGACGAGACTGCACGAGAACGAGGAGTTGGGGGTTGTCCTCAACATTCGACTGAATTTTAATAAGCCACTCCTCCTAGTATGATCTGTGCTGTTATGTCTTTTATAGTATTTTTTTACATCTCTTAGAGTAAAACAGATGAAAAAATAGTCGGGGGATTCATTACATGTACACAGTCCCAAATAAACAGATAAAACAAAAATTAAAAGTTCATTTTCAAGACAACTATGACACAAATAACCACAGATTATTTAAAATCTTGTATATTTTTTCATCAATGACTCACTACCTTCCGGAAAGAGTAAAAAAATACACATATTTCCTTCATTTAGCGCCAGTTATTTGACAATAAACTACAAAAACTTTCAGGACACCGTTTCCCACCATGCATCGTTTTGTAGTCATCAAGGCGGCTTGCAGCCAGCGCAGTACCTATTTTCTGGCTGCGCTGGCTTAGGTAGGCGCCTTGAACCCGCCCCTTTCTCGCGATACTTCATGTCGTCGCAAATGTGACGTTGGTGACAGAAACTAACCAGCATGCACCGCAATCCAGGCGATCTGCGCAGCGCCGGGTCCGCCTGCATAATCTCAAACACGCCTATTCTCCCCAGGTCACTCTCAGTGGGAGGGGTGTGGACTTCGAACAAGCTGGAAGGAGATCACTCATGATTGGTGACACTAGTTCCTCTAAAAATGTGACTTAGACTGATTTGGACTAATCGCTATCGACAGGTTGCAATCTATGACAGGTGACGTATCAGGAAGTGGCAGAGAAGACTCTGGCCTGATTTTGCGAGGGCCAGAGGTAAGGCATTTTCTATGGGCAATGTCAGCACTTGTCATGTCCAGTTCTTATAAATGGTCTACAGCAGGGGTAGGCAACTCCAGGCCTCGAGGGCAGCATTCTTAAATGTTTTCCAATATACCCTGCTTTGGCATGTTTTAATTGGCTGGAAACACCTGAACCAGGTATTCAGTCCTTATAGTAGAGCTTAGATATCTATACATTATGCATAAACAGTAGCCCTCGAGGATTGGAATTGATTATCTCTAGAAGTTTGTACTCTGTGGTCTTGTTGCAGAACATCTCATCACTAGTAAGAACAGACAAGAACCGCCAGAGGGCGCCAAAATTGCAAGATTAAAGAAGCTGAAGGTCTCTTGAATGCTGCTTCAATGTAGATCAAAAATCCCCCTTTTCACCATTGACTGTATATAGAAATGGCAAATGGGTATTCTTGTACAGCGTTTTTCTATCTTCCTTGAAGGCCCAAAGAGCTTTACAGTCATAGACACATTCACACACACATTCACGCACTGTGGTGCAACAACATATATGTCTGTGCTTCATAGATGTATCGACCAAATAGTGTGTTTGAAATGTATGTAAGCATGCATCATTTGTATCATACTGACAATGTGTTTTTGCTTTAAGAAAAGGAATTCCAGTTGGGAATATTAGTGATATATTATTAAATGTGTGTTTAAAAAAATGGGATTAATAATACATGGGAACCACATGGGTCTCTATTACTTGAAGATAAAGCTTCTAGGTTTATTTACATCAAAGACACATTTTTAATTTACTATCAACCATTAAAATCATTTTACTAAAATATTTTATTTATTTTATTGATTCGGATCTTCAAATTACAGTATTTTGAGACTCAGTATGAAGAAATGTTATTATATTTTTACAGAATAACATTATGTCAAGCAATTAACATGCTTAAAAATATTTTATTTTACCTAAAAGATCATGAAAACACAGACTCAAGTCCACTTTTGATCAACAACATCGAATACTTAAATCTCTTTTCAATGTTAGCTTTGTGCTTCTAGCTTAAGAAACATTTCAAATCGCCACAGAAATCTAATAACTGCACCCATTTTTATCTGCAAAGGTAATTTTCAGAAAAAGCTTTTGTCCCCAGTGTGAGGCTGGATTCCTGGCTCTGTTTCCCGGTGCTGGTCCGGGTTTGACCATGACACATGTCAGATGTGTGACAGGTCACGTGATGGCCAGAGCTGATTTGGAAAGGAGGAAGGGAATATAGAGAAGGTGGGAGAAGGAAAGAGGGGGCGGCCAGCACTCAAGAGAAACTGTCAGGTGAGCTGCAAGCAGACAGGAAACTGTGCAAGGAGATGCCAACATAAAACCCCTGTTGAACTTGTTTAATTCCACATTTAAACCAGCTTGTACTTGCAGAAAAATCTGTTTTTTTCCCTCATGAGTAATAATTTTTGCTTCAGCTTGTGATTTTTCTAAGTTGTTTTTAATTCACTGGTGGAATAGTAATTAAATGCTGTTAAAAACTTAAAATTTCCTTTTTTTAAACGTAAGAATGTAAACATAATTCAAATAAAATATATCATGTAAACATTTGGTTTTAAAATAAACAATTTACTCTAATTGAAACAGGTTGAATTGTTCCAATGTTATAGAAAAAAACTGATGCATCACTAACATTAATAAATGTGAATTTATGTTATATTCTGAAGACTATTTTGATCAAACGCTTTAATATTGCTCATTTACAACTCTTCAGGAAAAATATAATACAGTAAGAGAAACAAAAACAATATTTATGTGGCTTTTTTAAAAGTTATTATTTCCACCTCTTTGTGTTAGAGCGGAATTTGTTTTAAATAACAGCTTCATTGTTTAAAAGAAAAAAACTTTAATATAAAATTTTACATGTTCTTCTGGTAAACTGATTTATTATTGTAGTACATTTAATGCAAAATTTGTTTAAAAAAAAAAAAAAGCTTTAAAACATGACTTTATAGATGATGTCTATATGGTTTTATTATTGTTACTGTTTCGTTATACATTTAAAACTACCACACTCTTGTTTAGGAGCCAATTAAAGGTATTATTTCTGGTCTTCTATTATCTATGATAAATTTATCCTTTGGGATATTAATAAAGTTCAATTCAATAACAGATTTGTGTTTTTACAATTTATAAAGTTTCTTAAGAAAAAAATGAAAGTCAAGAAAAAAATAATGCAAATGTTAGTTTTGTTTTCACTTTTTGTGTGTCAGGCTTGCATCGGGGGTTTGGAAAAATGTTTAAATGGGGTGGAAATGGCTGATTTATCAGAAGAGGCAAATTATAACAATAAAAGCAATTATAATTAAATTATTGGGCCTGGATGGTGGAGCAGTGCCTAGTGCTCTTGCCTTACAGCAAGAATTTGACCCGGTCTTCTGCATGGAGTTGGCTTGCCCTTCCCGTGCATGTGTGGGTTTTCTCTGGGCACTCTAGCTTCTTCCCTCAGACCGAAAGTCTACTTTGTGGGTTAATTGGTATCTCCAAATTGTCCCTAGGTGTGAATACGGCCTTGCAACAGACTGGCATCCTTTTCAGAGTGTACCCTGCCTATGCCCAACAGAAGCTCAACAAATCACAGTGACGGGGCTAGAATATTTTATAAGGAGGACCGTAAGGACAGCAGATGACTTTAGAAGGGTGGCAGATGAGAACAGCGGAGTGGAAGGCTAGTACAAATGAAAGAATCCAAAATACGTACTTCAAACCATTTTAACTCAATTTAATTATTTTTTATGTATATATCCCAATATTACAACATGGTGGTCTCAATGAATTTCACACCGATAATTGTCCAAAAGCATAAAATTCTCGGGATTAAAGAAGAAACCTCAGGAGAGTCAATGTGAAGGAAAGACAGACAGGGGATTTACTACTGTTAAAGAAGAATTAGCTTATCTAATTCTACGTCTACATCTTTGTGTAGCAGACGGCCTTCATCCATATGGAGCTGGGACAGCTGGGGGCACAAGACAAGCCAGAGGCGAGGTCCACAATCAAGGACAGGAGCACAGATGAGCCACCTTGTTATTGTCATAAAATATTAAAGCAGCTGTTCTTTTATTTGGGTGCTAATATTAAGAATTAAATACGATTGTGTTGATAATTTATCAATATTGGTCAATAATTATACTAATATTGTCTCAAAAATTGGGGTGGGGGGCAAAGTTTTTTGCTGCCCCCCTGTAGCTCCGGCCCTGCTCCGTTGTCTCCAGCAGTCTGGTAACCCCAAAATGCATTTTGGAAGCTCAAAAGGTGGAATTACAAAACTGTCCCTCAAATACAGCCAACATTTTTCCTCAGGACTGTGGCTTTTCTACGTGTTTTATTTTGAAAACTTCCGGAAGTTGTGCGTATTGCCGCTTTCTGACGCATCCCTCGGCTCCTTCGCCTGCATTCCTCCTCTCCGTCTCCTGCCTGGCCGACAGAGGCAGAAAAAAGGAGGGGAGAAAACGCATTATTATTCACAACCGTGTTGGATTTTTATGAACCACGGAATCGCCTCGCACTGGATGCACGAGGCCACAGAATACTCCCCCGTCCGGCGATTTCTGCGGACTTTTAGTGCGGATAAAAGGAAGACGCGCTTTCATTTGTATATTTTTAAGGACAGGGTTTTGCGCCTATATTTATGTATGTGTAGCTTCGCCACCGACAAACAGCTCCGATAAAAACCTCTTTTTGGAACCTTCCTTTTATTTTATTTTTAATGAGGATTTGCAAGATGGCTGATGACAGCTAGCCCTAACAAGGACAGAACCGCGACGTCCCCTTTAAGATTTGGACGGTATATTTTGTATTTTTTTTAAACGACTGAAATCCACAAATATGGCGGACTCAAAAAATTATGCCTATAACTAATGCCAGAATCGGCCGTCCTCGTCTGAATACGGTCTCCCGGTGGCGTTAGCGTGTACCTGTGCTTTCGCGAGAAAATGGTGAGGTGACGTCTGAGGCAATTTAATTTAATCGAGATAAGGAAGTAGATAAATATGTTGTTGGTTGAAGGTGGGAAAGAAAAGAACAGAAAAGTGGACGCCGAAGTCAAGAACCAGCGGGGGGTTTTTGTGAATTAACGATCTTTGTTTGAGGAGATATTTGATAGATGTCTCGGAGGAGGAGGAGGGGGGAGAGAAGTCAACGGCTCCGCAACAGCGGCCAACATTCCTGCGGATCCTAAAACCCCTTTGTTTTGTGCGCAGGAGCCGGACTGGACCATTAAAACGATTAACTATGCAGTAAACAGCCTCGGAGCGATGGCTCGGGTCTGATTTTCGGTTTGGCGGGACTGTAAAGCCTTTGTTTTCGGTAGAACCCCCTCCCGGCAGGAGAGCCGGGGCCTTGTGTGGAGATATGCGAGCTGTGCCACATCGCAGGCGTTTTTCTTCAAACCGAAACGTCGCGTTTGCGTGCGGTTAAAGGTACCTTCGGCATTCACAGGAGCCGCACAACAGCATTTCTGCTCAGCTACCGACTGTATGTATAATTAAATCACGGCTAGCGGCTCCTCTGATATTTATTTATGACTCCGCGGACAAAAGCTGCGGAGTGATATTCTTTTTGTCTTGTTTTGTGAGGAAACCGGCCGTCCTTGACGTCCCGACGTTTCCACGTATAGTTTATTTTTTGAAAACAAACGACTTGTACAGTTGAATAGTAATCAGGGTGTGGGTTCCTGCAGGCCTTTCCCCGTGTCTTTCATGCTTCGTTTGTTGGTGTGAATCGGTTCTCAGTCAATCATAATCCGCCGTATAAGTGGGAGGCGAGCTCAGAAGGTAAGATCAGACGTGTCAGACTAAAAATACGTTCATTTTGAGGTTGAGTGTGATCGGCGGGTTACTCGTGTGCCTTGTTTGGGTTTACCTGTAGCAGGCAGGGTTTTTGGGGGCCGTAAATTCAGAAGGGGCTGTGTGTGTTGGATGTAGAGGCAAGGAAAGTACCGTTTCCTGAATCTGCATAACGTCACTCTCTGTTTTCATGTGTTGAAAGCACTAGGTGTTGTCATCCTTCCCTGAATCCCTCCCTTAAGGGTTTACTGGAATTTGCCTTCATGCTGCATTGATAAGCAATATTAATCACCTATCAGGGAGACTCATCTAAGCTGGCCCCAAGGGTTGGCGCATATAGACTGAACTTTCAGGACTTGCATTGAGTTTTTGAACTCTTTTTCCCCTTCCCTCATAAGTCATTGTGAAACCAGGGTCAGGTTTCAGAGGCCTAGAGGTCTGGAACAAGTGGGGAGCTCTTTAATTGTATGCCTGCCTGCATCATGATGGCGTCCGACATGGCTGAGACGTGGAGGAACTGTTTTGAGGAGGAGCTCATCTGTCCCATCTGTCTGCACGTGTTCTCGGATCCCATCCAGCTGCCCTGCAAGCACAACTTCTGCAGGGGCTGCATCAGCGAGGCCTGGGCCAA
This sequence comes from Oryzias javanicus, assembly GCA_003999625.1. Classification (NCBI taxonomy): domain Eukaryota; kingdom Metazoa; phylum Chordata; class Actinopteri; order Beloniformes; family Adrianichthyidae; genus Oryzias; species Oryzias javanicus. Next base: position 16,168,515 of record CM012455.1, on the reverse strand, counting down.
AGACTCCACGCTGGCCCGCTGCCCCGAGTGCAATCATGCCTACACACAGAAGCCCAGCCTTGAGAAAAATCACAAACTGTCCAACATCGTTGAAAAGTACAACGCCCTGAGTGTGGAGAAGGCCACCACACCGGCCCTCCAGTGCATCCTTTGCCGCCGGGGCCCCCCGCTGCCTGCGGTGAAGGTGTGCCTGCGCTGCAACGCCCCGTGCTGCCAATCCCACGTCCAGACACACCTGCAGCAGCCGTGCTCCGCTCTAGGGCACCTGTTGGTGGAGGCGGAGGCGGTGAAGGCCTGGACCTGCCCGCAGCACGACGAGTACAGACTGTACCACTGCGAGGCCGAACAGACGGCGGTTTGTCAGTACTGCTGCTTCGCTCGCTGCCACCCCAGCCACGGCCACGCAGTCAGCGATGTGGAGCTGCGACGCAACGACATCAGAGTAAGACCATAAACACGCCACACACAACTAATATAAGGGTCATAATAATAATAATGAACAAAAGCTATTGGTTCAAGCTCTCCAAATGTTCTCAAATACATTATAACCACGTCACCGGCCTTGTGGTAGAGTGTCCGCCCTGAGACTGGAAGGTTGTAGATTCAAATCCACAGCCAAGTCATACCAAAGACTCTAAAGCAGGGGTATTCAACTCCAGGCCTCGAGGGCCGCAGTGTCTGCATAATTTCCAGATATCCAAACTCTACTCATGACTGATTACCTGGTTCAGGTGTGTCCAACCAATTGGAGCATGCCAGATCCGGGTATGTTGGAAAACCTGCAGGAATGCGGCCCTTGAGGCCTGGAGTTGAATACCCCTGCTCTAAAGAATGGAACCCAGTGTCTCCCTGCTTGATAGTCGGTATTAAGAAGTTCGATTGGGGGGTTAAACCACCAATTAGTTCCAGAGTGCAACTGTGTCTGCTGCTCACCACTCCCCCAAGGGGTGGGACAAATGTGGAGAACAAGCATCACAAATATGTGACAACTGATGGGACTTCAGTAATCTGAATATTTATTGGTTCCAATACTCTGATAACAAATCCAACCATAGAAAATCTGGAGAAAACCCACTTTTTTATATGTAACAGCTTAATTAAACCATTAATTAAAAAAACAAACATTGCAGCTATACTTGAAAGAATTGATTTGTTCATTTCTTATCGATAACATCTTAAATGTATCCATAATCACACGAGCCAATCAGGTGTTTTTTCATCTGTAGGTGTCAAACGAAACAAAAGAAGTATTCAAATCTGATTCTTTCACATTTTTTGCAAACATCTGATGATTTTTTTTTTTTTTTTTAAAGAGCAAATCTGGCTCTGGTTGGGTATTTATTTTCAGGAATCTCCCTTTAGAAGCTGGGGTTCTCGTCAGTAATATGTTGCATCTCAAGTGTGTTTTTTTTTTCCGACTGTATCTTGCATATGTTCGGTTGCGATCCATTCCAGCCTCCATTCTCATCTGTTGTAATGACAAACAATGCAGTGGAGTGTAGAACAATGAGGGGGCCCTCAGAGGGCCTTATCTCCCCAGCACAGGTGCATCCGAGCTCAGGGATCGCCAGTCGGAGGGAGGCGGTTGGGGAGAAGTCGAGGGGTTTAAAGTGATTCGTCACTAGACTGTTCGGGAATTTAAAAAAAAAAGTAATAAGCCTCTTTTCTTCCTGGGGGTTTGGTACTCATCATCCTGTTGGAGCAGAGGTTACTCAGTGTTTTTCTTCTCTTTTTTTCTATGGAGGGAGAACAGGGAAGGCATCACTGCTAACTGACTCATTTAGTTCACCCAACACCCTCTTTTAGGTGTCAACCATCACATGGCAGGATGTGTTTCCTGCTGGTAAAGCAATGACTCAGCTCTATGTATACTTCAATAGTAACCTTGGGCACGTGGAAGGCCATGTGGAAAATAGCTTTCTTTTCCCCCAAATCCTTCATTAAAGAAGGAAAAAAAAATATAAAACCATCAATTTACCCTAAAAATACAGCGATGTGTCATCTGAAGTTACGTCATCAGAAAACTGGAAGTACAAATGAGTCTGTCTTTGAGGTTTTTTTTTACCTGAAATTAAGCTTGTGGAAACCTGAACTGCAGTTATTCAAAGGTAAATCAATATACACTTGAATGCATGTATACAAGACTCAACTTAAATGTTTATTCTTGTTGAGTTAGCCTAGTCTTCTGGAGAAGAAGCGTCATGGTGCGACTCATTTATTATCCGAAATTTAAATGGAAATCCTGAGTTCCGATTTAATTTGGAGTGCATCAGCTGCATGGCACCGGCAGCCATCCATTGCATAATCAGACATTGGCCAAATCTAATACAGGAGCAGTGCTTCTTAATGTTGGCCTCAAGCCCACGTTCAATTACAAAATTGTTCCTTGTGGAGAGACGAGGTTATTGCCTCCAAGTCAGAACTGGAATCACTCGTACAGGACCAGAAACCCAACATCATCTGGATCCAGTTGAAAGCGTACACTCGAATTGAGTGATTCAGCTGGAGTGATGAGTATTTTATGGCTCCAGCTGCCATCGGCACCCATGACAACATGACACCCCTGTGAATGTGTTACCATGAAAGACATATTTGCTGCCTTACCCGTATTGTCATCTGTACTTCACATTCTTTCGGTCTTTTTTCACTCTATGATAGAGTTTTAAAGGAATGTAGTTGGAGCTATCAACGCCAACATAAAAATGTTCTTTATAGTTTCAAAAAATATATAGTTAGAAGGGTCATTTTAATCCACATTTATTATCCAATTTTAGCACTTCTTGAACTGAAATATGACCAAACACTCAGTGAGTTTGCACATTTTTTTTTAGTTAAGTTAGACTTAGTTAAAACAATCAGCAGTGTTTCCTCCCACAAAAAAGTACCAAAGTATCGTCCAATCGAAACACGTAAAAGTACCTCAAGATTCAGGATTGGAATATTGCATTTATTTTGGTTGACCTCAAATGGCTTCCACATTGAAGCTCATTAAAGCTGATTGCAGTTCACCAAGTGACCACTGGGGATTTTTTTTTTTTTTACAAAAATACCTATGCCCTCATTTACTTCAATGTGAAATTGTCTATGTTTACAGCAAGGCTCCGCAAATTAATATTTCAATTGTCAAATATTCACCGATAAGTTGACTAATTGGGTCTTGCGTTAGCTCGACGTAATTCACACATCTTAGCCATCATTAGCTTTAAACTAACTAACTAAAAAAAAAAAAAAAGACAATTAAGAGGATACTATATTAAACTTTAAATGAATCGTGCAGCTTCTCTCCTTTTTTATGGTATTTAAACAAGATTAAATTAAACAAGGTTTGTATCTAAAACAAAAACTATATTTCACAAAAGATAACATTTTGGTCTCACTGAGTCATTAGAACGCATGCACTAGCAGATAAATAAAAAAACAACTATTTGACTATTAAGTCAGTCTTCAACTATTTCAAGTCTATTAGTCATCAGCTAGTCGTGGCAGCCATAGTTTACAACAAAATAAGCATATTTGAACATTTGTATTTTTGTTGCTATTGCTCAATTTAACTTTGTGACAATTTTACTGGTGGTAAAATAAGAAAAAAAATCACCTGACAGTCTTCATTTTTATCCGTAAAGTCCCACCCCAACCATATTTTTTTTTCTACTGTAAAATAATTCCCCGTGATCTTTTAATGAATTATAATTAGGACATTTTTAGCCAAAAGCAAAAAGCCTTTGTTTTTTAAGATATATTTTCTACACCGTGGCAGTAGCTCATTAGAAATACAAATCTGGGTTGTGGGCGGGATTAGTGGCTCTGAAAACCGTACTGTTTTGAGCCAAAACTGCAATTCGCTACAACACGAGTGTTTAACATTCATCATGTCTCGTACACCTATGTGTGAGGGCGGAGAGGAGACTTTGGGATTCCCATTTCAGGAGCTGTATCATTAGTCTGAGCGTTTCCATTTCTCTGATCCAATGAGATTTGAGTTAAGAAATATTCAGAAATGCAGTTTTATTCATTAATTATTTTATATAGATACCTTGTATGAGAAAGAAATATTACAAAAACACGTTAAAAACACAAAAAGACCATTTTCATTCACTCTGTTGACCACAAAGTCAATGGTATTGTAATAATAATGAAACATTAAATACGCTACCATTTCCCCTTTTGGGGTCACAAGTTGCCAGATTCTAACCTGACCACTATTGGGTGAAGGTGGAGTGGACAGGTTTATAGAAAAATAATGAGGGTATTTTAAAGGAATGAAGATGTAGTATAAATTATTTAAAAAATATATATATATTTTTTAATCTCATAAATTATATGTTTAGATTAAAAATACATACAACCTGGTTTTATCCTGGCTAATAAATTAAATGAGCTTTTTACATAAATAAAAGTACTCATATTTTATGTATTACACATTTTATTTGCAGTTTTTTACTTCTGCAAGTTCTCCACAACCTTCTTAAAAGTACATTTGTTTTTTATGTGCTATTTTTGCTGGATGGGATTGGAGAATATGTTTTTACATCTCTCATCTCAGTACACTCACACGTCTCCGAATGTGGTTACAATACATGTACAGACACCACCCCTACAGCCCTCACCCGATCTTCATGTCTTTCATCTCCCCACCAAATGCAAACACCCCCCCCCCACACACACACACACATTGGCCACCAGCCCCCCTCGGCAAGGACCAAGCTTCCTCTTGGCCTTCATGTCCTGTCCTGATGGAAAAGACTATGTGGGGAAATGACAGGTATAGAGGCCCCTCCCCTCTTTTCTCCTCTAATTTCCTCCCCCAGAGGTATCTCTGTTGCACCAATCTGCGCTGCAGGGTTTAGAGTCCCCACCCCCTCCACAGCACTCACACACATACACTCCCAAGCTTCTGCTCCGGGTCTGGTTCAGTCAGTCTGCACAACCAGGTCACTGTCCTGGATACAGCCATGTCAACTGTGTGCGCTCCAGATCTAGGGCAGCGACTAGAGACCATGTGCTGCTGGGGCCCAGGAGTGGGCAGGTTTCCATTCCGATCAGGCTTTAAAGCAGCTGATCACTAATGATAAAATCAGCTGCTGCTGGTCGGAATGACTGGATGATGGTGATGATGGTATGCGATTAAGCCATACGCTCCCGGAGAACAACTGATCATTCATATGCTGGAATGATGATGGGGATTCAGTGTGTCCTGAGGTATAAAGTGACACTTCGTCACAGCTGCACATGTTCCAGACTTCAGTCATTTTGTAGTTTGGACTTTTGCTTTAAAACTGCAGACAAAGCAAGCATTTTAGTGTCCTAGAACTCTGTTTTTACAAATATTATACGGACTGCCATCAAGAAAGCTATTGTCACTAAAAGGGACTTTTAGGATCACATTTTGGGATAATCTTCAGTTGAAAGCAAAATCCTAGATGTCTTATTTTATTTTATTTCTCCATTTTTGCCTTTTATTTTTATCATATAAATTGCCTATTACTTTTACTCTTTCAATGGGGAAAATGAATACATGTAGCTTTAAATTAATGTATATTCCAGCATTACAATCTAAATCAACATTTTTTTCTTCCCAGATGCGTAGATTAAACAAAAATATTTTAGTCTTTCACTGGCATTAAACATATAATATTTGACATGTATAAAAATGCATTTTAAGACGGTTGCTTTCATAGATTTTTTTTTAAGTGATCAAAAAAATCTTACACAAGTTTCCTATTTGATTCAGAATCTATTTTTCAAAACAAAAATTCTCTAAATAATCAACTAAAAGACTGTTTAAAATGTAATTTACTGCAATTTTATTTGATTAAGTTATGGAAGATAATTTTTGGTCTAAAAATTAAACTAAATGTTTACCAGAACATTCTGTCTTTTGGACTCTTTCTCGTTTCATTCTGCACTGTCTGATCTGTGTGTTTCATGAGGAATATTCAAATTTCACATTAAATATTAACACCCTAAACCATTAGTAAAACTGAGTCTGTTGCCTTCAGTTCTGGAAAACAGAATATGGATTTCGCAGAGTTGTTTATCACTTCTTCTTTATTTTGTTGTTGTTGAACAAAGCAGAGGCGGATGAGACTCCCCGGCTCTCACCTGCTGTTGTCCGCATGTCGTCATCTCACAAATCACAGGTGTTGCTGCCACAACATTCCCAGAGCTCCAGAGGTGTCTCCACTTTGAGAATCTGTCGTTTTTAGAGATGTGAAAGGGAGGAGCTTTTGTGCCCAATCATCCATCTGCACCCTCTGCCCTCAACTCCCCCCAACTTTGGTCTTCATTCACTTATGCAAACACAAAATATCTGCTGGTTGCTATGGCAGCCCTCCCCATCCTCCCCCGCAGGGATTGTGTGTTCGATGGAGTCTAAATTAGATGGCTCTCAGATCCTAATAACTCTGGGTTGGGGAGGGGACCGCCGTGGCTAACTGAGGTCAGAAAAGTAACTATTAGTATTAATATTATTTTTGCTTTCTAGCAAAACCTACTGAGACAGCAGGAGCGTGTGGAGGAGCGCGTTCAGGAGATGGAGGAGCAACTCTGCAAACTGGACTCGGACAAGTGTGTGGTGGAGGTGAGTTGGACGGTGGCCGTGCTTGTTTTTTTTTTTTTTTTTTTCTGTACTCAAGTTTGCTCTTGGCTTTAGGACCGGGTGTGTGAGCTGAAAGAGGAGGTGCGCATGCAGTACCAGCGCATGAACCAGCTCCTGGAGGAGGATCTGGGCCGCACCTTGGAGGCCTTAGATCGGGCTCGCGCTCGCTTTTGTCAGGAGAACGCGGCGCAGGTTTTGGCCCTGGGGGAACAGCGGCACGAAGCTCAGAAGCTGTTGAGCTCCATCCACACGGCTTTCAGCAAAGCAGAGGAGCTGAGCTTCATGAAGAACACCAAGCCCGTCAAAATCCTCACAGACAGGCGAGTACGCTTTTTTATTCTGCCTTTAAAGTTCATGTGTGGTTATTTAACTCACATTTTGTCTCCGTCTTGCAGGTGTCAGGCGTGTGTGGGCAGCGCTCTCCCTCCGTACAAGGTGGGGAATCTAAATTCTAAACTATTCCTGTCAGAAATCTCCAAAAGAGAGAAGAGCTTGAAAAGAACTCTTGAAGGTAAGGACTAAAGTCACTTCGATGGGTTTTGGAGAGGATTCCTGGTTTAACTCTCCTCCTCTGTCGTCCCTCACAGCTCCTCTCACTCCACCTTCCACGTTCCTGCAGTCCGTTCCCGCCTTCCCCAGCGGTCAGAGTTCGGGCTCCGGAGCGGAGAAGCGGAAACATTCCACCGCCTTCCCAGAGGGAACCGGGACTGCTGGGAAAACCGTGGCTTCTGGTTTTAAGGACTCGTCCTCCTCTTCCTCATCCTCTTCCTCGTCGTTAGCCAAACAGCCCTACCTGGGCTCTGGCTCCTCCTCCGGCGAGGGTCAGTCCAGCAACCCTCAGCCCCTCGGGCCCTGCGCCCCCCCTCACATCAGCGAAAGCGGCGGCACGGGCAGCAGCAGCGGCTCCTTGACCAACCACCATTCGGGCTCCGTCTTTAGCTCCTCGCATTTCCCCCCCGGAGGCAGCGGCTCCTCGCACTCCTCCCAGCAGGCGGTGCTCCCCCAGTACGGCGGCCGCAAGATCTTAGTGTGCACCATGGATAACTGCTTCTGCTCCGGAGTCCCCTCTGTTTCGGGCCACCGTAGCCACCCCCCATACCCACGCTCCGGCTCCTTCGCCTGGGTCAACCCCCAGGATTACCCCCCTCCCCCCGGCCTGGCCTCCGGAGGTCCTTCTATGCAGGGCCTGGCAGTGAGAGACTGGATAGACGCCTCACAGACGCACAGACATGCCGATTTCTACGGGCTGTACGGGCAGCCCTCTACAAAGCACTACGTCACCAGTTAACAATAAAACTCTTACCAAGTGTATAGTTTATCCTATTCGGGGCAGGGTCGGTCTCCTCGTCTTTCTTTTCTTTGTTTTCCGTGTTTCATGTAGTGAACTGTAGGTGAATCTGAGCTCCTCACTCTGGCGTTTCAGCTTTTTACGCTTTAACAGGAAATAATAAAAAGGAGCGGATGGTGACGCATCTTTTTTTTTTCTTTCTTTGATTTCTAGAGTAGCTGATGAATTGATAGAAAATGAACTCTTATTAAAAAAAAAGCTCCAAGTCTTCTCACTGAGGCTAAAGGAAAAAAAGCATTGCAGTAAAATGCTGTTGAACTTTCCAGTTGCAGGTTTATAACCTCCTCTATTAACACGCAGGCCTTTGACTTGTGTTTTTTTCCCCTTCCTCATTTCTGACTGTTCGTTAAAGCCGTTAAAGAAGGACTGCAGTCCTTTTTGTGTGCGTCTCTTTTTTTTTTTTTTTTTTTGTCATCTTGGCACTTCTTCCATTGCTGAGTTCAGGGATGGATCCTACAGCTCTTCCATGGAAAGTCCGCTTGTGGATTCCTTCCAATGCCGGCCCACACGAGGACATGAGGGCCACAGAGCTGGAAGGGCCGGTTAACTCCAACCCTCTGGATTTTTTTTTTTCTTTTCTTCAGAGTTTGTCCCTCCTTCCTGGCACTCCCCTTCCTGTTGCCACAAAAGGACAGAAACCCTGAAGACTGTTTCCAGTTAGGCGATCACAATGGCTTTGTGTTATTTGGTACAACTGTAGGCGTCATTCTCATCTCAGAACTGGAGAGATGGGACGACCAAACCAATCAAGCATCTGGAGGATTCTGAGGATGCTGTAATTGTACTTCCTGCAGGGCAAAGATGTCACTTCCTGTCATTAAGCACACAAGCTCTTGGCTTCCCGATTGCTGCTGAAAGCATGCAAGGAAGAGTTTTTATTAAAAAGCACTCAAAAGAAATGGGGAATCACTGTAAACTGTTTGAGATGATCGGAGCAAACAAACTTTTTTCATGAACTTTTTCTAAATGAACCAGACTGACGTGAGGGGTGGAAGCAACACTTTGTCATCTTGTGACGAGATGTTAAAACGGCAAACAGGAAGAAAAAAAAAAAAAAGTCATTTTTTTGTAAATATTTTGTGAAATGGGGGAAAAAAAAGTGCACATGTGATTTGGAGGGTTCCAAATAAACAAATTTAATCTGGTCTAAGTTGTTAAGTGTCTGTGTAAAGCCCTTCATCACATTACTAAGGTATATGTGCATTTTCTATATTTTTGTTACTATAAATAAAGACCAAAATCAGTAATGTGTTAGTACTTACTGAAGTACTTTTATGTTCTCTTTGCTCACATTTGGTAAAACTGACACATGTTTGGATGTAGAGTCACATGGCAACGGTGCGATCTGATGAAGACCAACATGAACAGGGCGTGCTTGTTGATACAAGGCAGGATGGATCCATTCTTTAAATTCCAGCCCTCCCAGCTAAATATCACAGCAGAAACAAAATCATCAGAGCAGCCAGACTCTCTTCAATCTTCCCTGAGTTATTCTAGTCTTAGGTTCCTGTTTTTGCCTCCCAGTTAAATATTTTTTTACATTTCTACAAAGCTGATCATTCATCTTTTTTAAAAATTAACTCTCCCTTTTTGATCCTTCTGTGTGATCCCAATCAAAGTGTTTGCTTTATCTATCCTCTGCTCACGGAGTTTGCCTTTGGGCACCAGTGTTACCATTAGTCCTGAACATAACATTCCAAAAACATAAACAAATTGTTCCCTCAAATCAATAATTGGTGGCCACGAATTCGTATTTTGCACACACAAATAAACACTATGTGTGCCCAAATTAGATTTTTTTTGGGCAACAATTTGAGCATTAATGTGCATAAATTAGTATTTTGTGGCCACAAATTATTATTTTTTTGGACACAAATGAGCATGTTGTCGTTGTAATGGTGGTATTTTTTGAAGTATTTTAGTATGCCCAGATCCTACTACTAATTTGTGCTTACAAAATAATATTTTTTTCCCTCAAAATACTAATTTTTGCTTGCGAAAAGTTAATTTCTGCTTGCAAAACACTAATTTTGGCCCATAAAATACTAATTTGTGCTTGCAAAATGCCCCAAAGTTCTAATTTGTGACTACAAAATATCAATCTTTACCTACAGAATATTAAATTGTGACTGCAAAATGCTTATTTTTGCCTACAAAATACTAGTTTGTGCCAGAAACAATGCAAAATTGTGGTCACAAAAGTAAAATAATTTGTTCACACAAAAAACTAATTTGTGGTAAAATTTTATTGATTTGAAGGAACTTATTATATTTTTTAAATTTTATGTTTAGGTCTCAATACTCAAATGACTAAAATAAAATGTTTTTAATCAGTTTGAGAACAAGCTTTCTTACCAATAACAGGAAACTCTTGTACGAAATGAGTTTTGGTGTTGAATAGATTAATCTGTTTGTGTTACGGTTAGTTTGTTCATTTGACAAATCGGGTTTTCAGACACACAGCGTGTTTTGTTGGCTTCGAAAGACACATTTATTTCCTGGAGACAAGAAAATCAAATTCCCAGGATAAAATCTTTCAGTTCATTTTTCAAAATGACTTGGTTCAGGCACTTTTCTACTGCAGATGATCATGTAGAATGGTCATTTTTTCATCACCGTTCATGCCTGTTGTATTAACATAAATCGTTTCTTTTCTTTACTGGTGTCTGGTATCAACATTGATCTGAATGTGTTCATGCATCACATGACTCCAAAACTTCAGACATTTTTGTGATAAAATACTCATAAGAAGAAAAAAAAACTTCTTAGTTTGGCTTCAATCAATGACTAATTTCTTTCTTTCTTTTTTTTAATTGATAATCTGTTTATAACCTTGCTTACTCATAGTTTTGTGTGTTGTAAGCGTAGATCTACCTCTCACGAGTTTGGCTCCACTAGACGAGGCCGTCTCCTCGTCCTTCACAGAGGAGGAGTTCCGCATACATCACTATGATCTGGATTCACCTCCATAACAAAATAGAAATATGGCCCCGCCTCCCACAAAACTGCTAGCTCCAAACCATGACAGTCTATGAGAACTGGAAACAGTCTCCCCTCCCAGGCCCCCTTTCTGTGGAAGGGGTGTGGTTTACTAACAAACTCACTTCTGATTAGCAAGAGTGGTTGCTATAGAAATGATGACTCAGACCAACTCGGACCAATCACTGCTTACCAACGTCATCTGGTTCCAACATGGCAGCATCCACGTTGCAGAAAAAATTGCAATCAAACTGACTTCATTTGGAACCGGAGGTAAGGCATTTTCTAGGGGTGACATCACAGGTGCTTTGTCCATCTCTATATACTGTCAATGGCTTAAACTTAAGAGCAAGCTCCGCCTCCATCACAAAAATGCCAGACCGGCTTCTGTTGCAAACAACTAGCTCTGCATCCAGTAGAAATGAAATTAAAACAGTCAAATATGTAGCACCGCCTCTTTTAAGCAGGACAAGGTTTTTAGAGTGCAATTGTGAAATTTGGACAACACAAATACTTTGGATACGATAATTATTTAGGTCACTTTTTGGGAAATGTGAAAGAAAAATAATATTAATTTTTAAAAAATAAACATAACTGATTGCTAAAGAAAAATATGATCCAGATTTATTTATTATTCATAGTTAAAGGTCAATAAAATAGTTGAATTTACTTTTCAAACCTCATAGAAAAGATGGATTTCTGCATCACCACCCTGTCACTCAGGAGACACATCTGAACAACAATGCATAAACCTGATGTGGACTTCCCGGACTTTCCAGAAAAGTCTCATGTGTGGAACTTTGTTGTCATGCTGAGGCCATATAAGTATTTTTTCCTGGAATATAAATCGCCATTTGAAATATTAGGTCACTGACCAGGAATTTATCAGCAGACTGCTGGTGCAGAGCAAAGACTAAGGAACTTTCAAGGTCTATTCATTTCATAATTAACTAAATGCTTCTCTTTATGTTAAAATGGATGCAAAGGTGTATTAAAAAAAAAGGTCATAATACATTGATTTGACATAGTTTTACCCTTTGGGGTATGACTGAGTGATTGCTGGTTTATCTGCTGGAGTAATACTTGTAGCTCATGAAGGCTTTGTAAAATTCTTGCAGAGTAAAATACATAAAATAAAATACTGAGTAAAATACACAAAATACATGAACTAAATAAATAAATAATATAAACACAAACAAAGGATGGTTTAACTCATTAGGTTAGTGGAAAACTGTCAAATTAACTGATTATAAGTCAGATCAATTTAGTGACACACATGAAAATGATTTATTTAATTAGTCCTGATGGTGCAACTTTTAAGCTTCATCACAGAGATATCTAATTTTTTTTTTTTTCCTCCAAGCCATTTTTTAAAATTAGTTTTATGTTGCTAAAGTGTCTATCAAATTTTGAATTAATTTTGGCCCCCTTTTTTGGTTTTTAAGTTGCACCTACAACCCCTTTATCTGCTTGTTGCACAAATTCTCACTATCAGATTTGAGACGCCCTGAAACTTGAGCGGGCCCCACGTGTGGGAGAGCAGAGAGAAAACAGGATGGAGAGTCCTGAGATGACTGCTGAGTCTGTGTGCATGTGTGTGTTCCCCTCAGCCTGATTAAGCTGTTGCATTAGTGCTTTCCCCTACCCAGCACTTTGAGCCTCAATCCCATTCACACAGCAAAGGATGATCCACTTGTGTGGATCAGAGGAGCACGTGAACTGCACAGAGAAGACAAAAAAAAAAGTCCATGGACCGTTTTCTTGCTTAAAATCCTTAATTTAGTGGTTTAAATGGAGGAAAGGGTTTTAATGAAGTTGTCGTACAGCAGTTGCCATCTCACTCCTTTCGTTTCCCTCCCACCTCTTTCCTCTCTTGAGCTGAAGATCTGATCTGCTGCCTCTTCTCTCACGTCAGCAAACCTCAGCAGAGACAGGCGGTCGAGAGCCGAGAGGTCGGAGGTGCGGCATAAATTACAGCCCTGCTCTTCTGTCGTTCCCTCACTAACAAACACTCCCTCCATATCTCCTGACACACACATTTTCTCACACTTGTGCACACAGCTGCTGAACAGCTGCTTTCTTCACAAGAAAAAAAGAAACGCAGTAATCCGGTGGTTCACATCTCAATATGTCTGTGTGAACACACCCTCACTGAATCCTGTAAATCACCCACACACAGCTGAAAGGAACTTTTTATTCAGTGAGGATTTTTTTTAACTGATTTGAAATGGTTTTGGTCAAACTTGAAAGACTTTCTTTAAAGGGTGAAGGTAAAAATTCACATTTTATTTACTTATAATGAGTCAAAGACAGAGACTAATAAAAGATTGATTTTGATGTGGTTCTGCAGGGAAATTCAAATTTTTAACTAATTAAGCACTTTAAACTAATGTTGATGCAAAAGTTTTTGTTTAATTCGAATTTTGATTAATTTATATTTATCATATTTTAAGTGTTCCAGTGTTTTTTGTTTGTTTGTTTTTAATATAATCATTTCGTTTTTAGATGCTTTTTTTTTAAATAAATATGAGTGTTTTTTTTTAGGAAATCTCTGCAGTGGATCAGTAGTTTATTAGAACTTTACCTCTGAGTTGTGGGCGGGACTATCAGCATGGAGTAACCCCACTCCACTTCCTATCACCTACTATGCATCTGACGAGTCAAAGACTGAGATTAGAGGAAATGATAATGTATTTTTCTGTAACTCTCAGGGGCTGACTTACCTATAGGCAACGGTAGGCAATCGCCTGGGGCCTCCAAAACTTTGGGTGCCCCCGAGCTGAACACTTAAAGGAAATTTTGAAAAAGAGATGTAGTCTCAATGGGATATCCTGTTAAAATAAAGGTTAAATAAAAAATAAATTTAATTTTGTTATGAAAATTATATATCTCAAATCACTGAAATAGTAAAAGGCAGATCATGTGAAAGTGTAGTTAACAAATAGGAAGATTAAATAAATGTATTGTTTTTTCCAAGTAAAAGTATTTTTAAAAATTAAGTGTAATTTCAGTTAGATTCTTGACATTAATGCTTCTTAAAAGTGGACCAGTAATGAAGTCGTTGCCACACACACACAAAAAAACCAATTTTCATTGTTTATGCTTTTTTTTTTTTTTTTTTACTGGGAAGGAAATGTTAGGCATCATCTTTCAAAGAAAACATAACATAAAATTGTATTTTTTTTATTTAATGAATGTTCCTTTAAGTTGTAATTTGCTTCAGTTGTACTGTATATAGTTGTTTGAAGAATAAGGGATACATCCCCCAAAACGTGATGTAATTTTGTTATGACATTTAACAAGATGAATTTCTTCTAACTAGATCATCTTAAAAATGTACTTACAGTATATTATCTCAGCTGTCTTGTTTCACTCATGGCCCTCAAAAACAGGCCAAACCATCCAGATCAGCTTCTTCTTGATGTTACAACCTCTGACTGTTGGGAGCAAGGTTCTGGTCATAAACAAAACCATTGCTTTAGTGAATTCTTTAAACACCAGGGCTCCAGCTCAGAACTGGAAGAAAACACATGGGATCATAAAAGGCACTTTCTAAATGCACTGGGTCGGATAGCGCTCATATTTTGAGGGAACGGTTGGACCATCTCTTTGAATACTTGATACCAAAAAGTCTTAGTTAAGATTAGAGGGACAATCATCTTTTAAAACAGAAAAAACTTTACTTAAATCAAACACCCTCATTCTTGACTTTGAAATCAGTGAGGAAGTGAGAAGTGGTGCAGTACCTCAAATGTCCACCAGAGGCTGGTTTAAAGGAGACTTTCCATTGATTCCCATGCTAAAAGTTCATCTTCACAGCATAAGGAAGCTAATGTGCAGCCTTAAATCAAAAATATTTAAAGATAGCTGTTTTGATTTAAAACTGCAGCTCAAATTTTGTGCACAGAGACACCTTTGATGTACATTTTGATAGAAGGAATTGGATCCATTGTTGGCCTCAACAAAACTCTCACTTTCTGTGTGTGTGATTTCTATCCATGCTTCTCTTAGAAGTTTTACAAATACAGTTTTGATTTCCTTTTCACTTGTTTATTTGGATGTCTGAGACATTGGTGTTAGCATAATGTCTTTAAAAGAGACAATCTGTACCTTAAAATGAACGACAAAAGAATGATCAAAGTCAAAAGGTTCATTTTCTGATATTTTCTATAAAAATAAATTTCATATTAATTAATATTTTCATCTCTATGAATCAGGGTACATCTATGTAGAATTTCATATAAAAAAATCAAATCACTGTTTTGGTTTTGATTTGTTTAATCATGGCAAATTAAGCCTTTTTCATGCTCTTTTCAAATATCTAACTTACTTCATATAAATGTATTTTATGCTTCATGATAAATTCTAAAATCCATCATTTAAAAATCAGTAAAATAAAAAAAAAAGCAAATGTAAAATTTTTCTTAAGAAAAAGACTCCTCATAAACTCTTTCTGTTTGCTCCTTTTATTCTAGGTCTGCCAAAATGCTCCTCATCTAAAATAGACACAAACACACACACTCCAATAAAAAGTTCTCACCTGGTGGTCTGTTGTAAAAGCATGAGAGGATGCCAGTCTGCCAGGCATGGAAAACGTCAGTAAAACGCTGGTATCTGAGTGGTAAATTCTAAAGTCATTTTTCAAACTGTTTTATTTGTTATGAAAGTTTTAGTCAACAACAGATTTTCAGTTTAAATAAAAGTCAACATTTCTAATATTAATTTATTTAATGATCAACATTTTCCATTCAAGAAGATGATGGTAAGCAAGCGAACGATAATTGATAATACTTTTTGTCATCTCAAACAACTTGAAATATTATTTAAAAGTAAAAAAAATAAATAAAAAAAAATAAAGGAGGAACACCACGAAAATCCAAATATAAATGGACATTGGATTCTTTAGGAATGTTTAAAAAAAAGTGGTAAATTCCATTTATAAAGGAATAATTTGCATTGAAGTTTATATTTTCTATCAACCATTATATTATTTACTTTAAAAAATAAATTAGCCTAGATATTGAACTACTGTTATATTATTAATTTGCTTTCAAATTTTGCAATTGTTATAATTTTCTTCCTATTTTTAAAAGTTTTATTGCTGCTTCAATGCTTGTCTTGTTTGTTTACCGTTTACTTCTAAAAAGATGAAGACTACAGAGTAGTAGTTGCATATTTACACACACCTGCTTGTTTATTTGAGAAGAGCTTTCGTAATTTTTGTTTTTTAATCCGCCGTAAATCTCTTGGTTTTGTGTCACAGCCAAAGTGAAAGGAAGTGAAGTGCTAGAAAGGAGGGGAAACACTTGTACATTCTGTCCGCTGGAGAAAAGAAGAGACGGAACAATGAAAGTCTTTGTCAGACGAGAAGAGGGATTTTTGCCTCTGAGGCCTTTTGAATCGGTTTCATTGGACGTTACGCAAAGTGACACACACAAGCGCCCTGTTTGTTTTTCAGTAATGCAACAAATGAGCCAATTTAGAGTCAAGCCAACAGCAGATGTGTAAATATAATAAATGATGAAAACTATTAAATTTCAAAGTACATTAACAAAAAGAAACAAGATTTTAGCAATTTAACCCTTTAACACCTGAACACAAAATCTTTAACATACTGTGATTTTTTTATTTTTCATTCAAAAATTACAGTAAATTAAAGAACATAAACACTCCAGCTCCAGTGTTAATATGGGTTAGCAACAATTTATTTTTATGGAATACTTAATTTAACTTTATTTTCATGTCTTGCTTTACGGATTAGGGAAATAATTATTGGGTACATGAAAATGGAACAATTTTCTGTTTTAACTTATGAATGAAATTATTTGGCACAATTATCTTAAACTCTATTTTTGTGGGGTTTTTTTCCACAATAAATTGTTTTTCTTTTTTTTTGCAGCCATTAATCTATTTATAAAATGTAGCTTTTAAATATTATGATAATTGATATATCACTTTTTTTTTTAACTTTTGACAGCAGCACATTCAAGTCCCTAACAAAATAAAACACATTCCGTGTCAAATAAGATCCTCTTGCTGCAAAATGCACTAAAAGCCAATTCAAACTTTACATTGGTGTGTAATTACAAAAAAATCCATGCATGTGTCTGCAATTATTTACTTTAGAATGCCTCTAAACTGCAACTAAACAATATATTATTTTCTAACACTTAATTTTAATTTTGTGAGGCTACCCATTTTCTTTATAAGATTTTTTTTATTTCAACAACCTCTTTATGAACAGGATAATATTGGAAGTCAAAACTTGATTTGACTTAAAAGATTGTATTTATTCACATACATCTTCTGAAATTCTGGCCAGATTACATTCAGAAATATCAAAAGGAAATGCTGAAACAGTAAATCCCATAGAAATGCACTGAACCATACAGTACCTCTGTTAACAATCTGCCAAAACACATCAGATATGCAAACAATATTCACCATAAAGTACAGCAGGGGGGGACAAATACACTAATGATGTAACATATGAACACTGGGCCGCGCTATTTACAGTTAATAATAAAAAAAAAAAGTAGTGTTTGTATTTTCTGTTATTTTTATACATATTAACACTTACAGTTTTGTAACGTAGCGGGGAGACTTAAATTGATTCTCACACGCACAGCACACGAGCAGCTGTTGGACTCTACTACACCATAAATAAAGCGGTTACAAAAATATAGCTCACTTCAAACAGAGCCTTAGCAAAAAAAAAAAAAAAAGCGCTTACAGCCATTGTGGAATGATAAGAAAAAAATCCATCAATGTAAAGGGAATGAAACGGAATGGATATGGGGGTTTGGTTTGGTGAAAGACAATTAAAGACCTGGTGGAGAACCGATGAAGTACCGGAGCTTTAATGGGAGGCTGCAACAACTAAAGAGGGTCATGTATGGGTTCCCTTTGAAGGCAAACAAGCCCTCTTCTCAACAGAGGACAACGCAGGACGATTAGTAAACATCAGATGCAGGCTTTGCAGGGGGTTAAAAAAGTCCACATTGGATGTACATTCATAGGTAAATCCACCGTACTAAGGCTCAGGAGGTATGGTGTGTGTCAGTGTATGTATGCTGCTGCTCGTGCTCCTCCTGAGCAGTAAAAGACTACAGGCAAAGCTATTTCTTTTTGGAGTTGACGCTCTTGCAGACCCAATTCATGCCTTCCTGAAAAGACCAATAATGTTGTGGTTAGAAAACAAAACAAACCGGAAAATGAACTTCTTAAAAAAATGTGTTTTGTTTTTTTTTTGGCTTACCTGAATCCCCTCACCAGTGAGGGCGGAGCAGGACTGGATCTGCCACATGCGGTCTCGGATGGTGTGCAGGTTGAGCCCCTCTGCGATCTCAGAGGCTGGAGCTGCTGTCAGAAGGTCTTGTTTGTTGGCGAAGATCAGCACAGGAACTCCACTCAGCTTCTCCTCATCCAACAGCTCGGCCAGCTCCTGCAGAAGCAGCAGCACAGGAACAAAATGAAACCTGAAACACCCACTCCCATGAAAGCTGTCATGTTTACATGTTCTTGTAGCATTTTTCTCATGATGGAGGGTATTTATAAAATAATTTCAGATTAAAACTGTTTCTTTATTCAAAACGCATTGGATCATTAGCAGATGAAAACCAGCAGTTTTAGAAACCTCAAATTTTTAACGAAAAGTCTACATTATACACTGCAAAAACTCAGATCTATTCACTTGCAGACAAATAGATTCAATATTGTCTTCTTTTTCCTTTTCTGAGTTGACATCTGGCTCTAAAACTGTGTGGTTGCGTAGCTCTGATATTGATCGCCACTTTTAAATCTATGCTAATGTTAGCTTGGGCTTGTGAGGTGCTATAAGCTAGCAGGAAAGAGTGTAAACAAAGGGCTTTTGGGAAACTAGCTGATCTTGTCAATCAATGTCCTCAGTCCCGTATCTCCTGTACAGAATTCTCTCAGCTTGCCAGAGTTGCATAAGACTATACACACTTGGGGGGCCTCTGAACCCCCCAACAAAAGGTGGCACAAACAATTATTTACACAAACAGAAAAAAATGTTTAAGTAATCTAAAAAATGAACAGACAAAACATTCAGATCCTAAAATAAATAGCACCTCAAAAAGGTTTTCTGTACATACCTGACCCGTTTCCTCAAACCTCTTTCTGTCTGCACTGTCAATGACATAAATCTGGTGGGAGAAATGTTTTCTTTAGTCATTCAGCCACTGACCCTCATATGTGAAATATATAGGACTAATTTTAAACAGCATACTCACCAGCACATCAGTGTTTTCAAAGTAGTTTCTCCAATATGGCCTGATCTTCCTCTGGCCGCCAATGTCCCAAACATTTAATTTAAACCCCTGAGACTGAACACTCTTGATGTTGAATCCCTGGGAAAATAGAAACAAAGTTACACGTGAACATGGCTTCGCACAGCTGGCATAACATTTTATTATGTTGGCTCCTCACCTGTGTGGGGGTGATGTGACTGATGTCCTCAGATGCTAGCTGTTTGAGCAGCGTAGTCTTGCCACCGTTGTCCAGACCCAGCAGTAGTATCCTAACCTCCTGGTCTGGTGTGCTTTTTAGCTTACGAAGGATGGATAGTAATCCCTGCAGAAAATAAATACACGGTAGATTATTTTTACTAGAGCAGAAACCAGATCAAATTTGACAAACTCTGGGACTAAAATAAGACAGTTAGGGGTGACATAATCTAACATTTTGCATAAAAGATCTGAAAAAAAAAAAAAAAAATCTATAAAAATAACAATCTTGTTTGCTAAATAATGTAGACACTCTTGAAGAGTTCTGCTTCCTAAACTGCAAATATAAATGTTGTTTGTGGGCGTAGCATGCATATCACATTATGTTTAATTTAGTTTATTTAATTATTATAGTTGATCAATTTACATATAAGTTTTTGATCAACTGTGTAGAGACGGCTCTATTAAACATTCAAACACTTATTGACTTTCTGTGTTATTTGTTTTTTTTTCTGGTTGATTTTATGTGTTTGTTGTTGCCCATAGACCATAGTTGAAATTTAGCTTTGGCACATTTACAGAAGCATTCATTAATTAGTTTGTTCGAATAAATAAATAAAAAGTTACATAAACACACTATACTAGAAACTCATCAAGTACTTAAAAAAAGAAAAAGAAAAGTGGTACAAAAAGTAAAAAGCATTTTAAAAAGTGGTTATAATTAGTAAGTAAATGGCAAAACTTAGAAAATAATAATTAAAAATGCAAAAATGAGCATAAAAGTCTTTAACATGAGTGTGAAAACAATCAATTTGACGTAATATAGCAGCCTTATTTTTAAAAGTTTGTTTTTATTTATCAAGCCATAAGTTAAAAAGAATAGTTTGAATAATTTCAACCGTTTTTCTCCAGAGGTGCAACATCCATCTGTGCCCTTAGGGGTTAAGAGCAGCACTTCCCGCTAACCACCATTAGAGATGTACTTTCTTGCATCCCTGCACCTGAACCACTCACCAACAGGCCATGCAAGTGGATCTCTGGGGAGACCTTCAAGCCACCTCCTTATAACAGTGAAGCTAACCGATACTCCGAGTTGCGCCTTATCGTCTCTGGGTTACATGAGCCTCTGGGGCGAACGGCTGGATCAGGGCTCGCATCCAGGAGCTACACAGCTAGCCAACATGCTAAGCTAATCTCCCCGGTTAACTTGAAACACAACTCGGCAGATTTTTCAGCAGAACGTTTTCAACGTCAACTTACAAACAACATAACGTATAGAGATAAATGAGCGCAAACTAGTTAGTTTAATAATCTATTAATGTAAAAACTAGTATTTATACTTAATAGCTAATTATCACGTTAAATTAAACTCACCATCTTGTCGCCTTCTCTCCTGGAGACGCTGCCGAGGGTTACTAAGGGGACTGACGTCAGACGCACGAGGCACGTAAACCTCTAGCTTGTGCTACATTCAAGTAACACGATCAAACTACGGAAAACATCAACGTTGTGAAGGTGTACACACATTTTCAAGAAGGACCAGATTTGGTGAAAACGTTTCATATTTTAATTGCCTTAAATGCAAATGAATGATATTTACTTATTGTAATTGCATACTTTTATTTTTTTTCCACATAGAAAACAAATGCATCTTAATATGCTTTTTTTAAAACCAAAATTACTGTAAAATTTTCGCACCGCTCCATCCCAGTTAGCATGTTATAATTGTCATGCCTTGTCTGGTAGTCGCTCTTGATATTGGCATATTAGGCAAACAAAGTAAGTTGTCATATATTTCACAGAAAAAAAGTGGTGGCCCTCACTTTCAATTTTTTTTCTTTTCTTTTTTTTTTTTTTTTTTTTTACAGTTGACATATTAGAATGGAGCAAAACAGTGTCACTGATGAGTTGCACCAGCTTACAACAGCTTAAAGCATAATATTTAGCTAACCACAATCAAGATTTTTTTTTAGGGGGAGGGGGTGGGGGGCACTTATGGTAGCTAAGATCCACATCACAGAAAAAAGAAAAAAAACTATACAAACAAAAAAGACACTGCAGATAGAAAGAAATGCGACACATAACAATAAATGGTGCTACAAATAAAAGACACACAGCTGCAAATAAAAAGAAATTATGTTCTAAAAAAACGCTGCAAATAAAAAAGCTAGTGAATTATTGGGGAAAGCAAAGACGGTAAAGTCCAAGATTCAACCAGGTACTTTTTCAAAGGTTTCAGGCCTCTCTTTGCAGTTTCAATTTTACATTCATCTAAATAATTATTGTAGCTTAAAACAAGTAAATACAAGCAAAAACATTATCACCATAACCTGGGGATATTTCCTTAGATGATCAGGGTTTTTCCTTTTTTTATTTTCAGACCAAAATTAAGCATTTATAGTAATTTTACTGTGTCTGCTCAGCTGTCTCGTTGTTTTTATACCTGTCCAATATGGCGTAGCTCTTTACATATCTTGGACAATAGTAAAAAGCCTGCGTGCCATCTCCAGTGGTTCCTACGCCTTAGATTAATAGAGTGATTAATAATTATATATTTAAAAAAAAAAAAAACAGCAGCCACACTAATAAGCTGCCAGAAGTCTTCAGCCATCACTTTCCACGTAACTTTATTGAATTTAACTTTATTAATATCCCAAGGGATAGATTTATTTGTTATGGCACCCATATATCAAAAACATTTTACAAACACACATATACCTATGAACATAAATATACATATGAGTTTGCAGCAGTGTTGTCCAAACGTCTAACATTTCTAAGTAAGATTTATTTGTACAGTGTTTGCTTGCATATTACTCTTTAGTGTTGTATAACCTTGAAACCATTGCCTGAAACAAATGAGCGAAAGGAAAGTTTTGACAGACTTGTCAATCGGGTTTGAACGTGATTGACTGTGAACGCAACGCCTTTGATACTGAGGAAGACTTTAGTTAGCTACTTGCTTGGTGTTTGATTCTTAGGAAAACTAACACCTTGTTTACTTATAAACTAATTCTACTTTGATTGGAGATAATTTGTATTAAGCCATTAGTTCAGTCAGTGTTTATTGGAAAGCTGAACTGAGACTCCTTTCCAGGTTAGCTTTAGTCAGACGTTGGATTTGCCCCATCTGACCGTCATAATGGTTTGTTCCGGTTTTGTTTGACAGGGGAACTGCCCCGGCCTTTGATTGGTGGACAGTATGCCACGTGGTCTTTTCTTTACTATCATGATCCCACGCTTGGTTTGAGTCGACGGTACAGTTACGCTGCGGCACAGCGCACCCAGATTTCCTTAGAGGTACGTTTCCCGCTTCTGTCTGTGCCTCTGTTCGTCTTTATGCTAGATGCTCGTCTGTCACACTGAATGGTAACTCGAGCTCTGAATTGCATCACTCTTCAGCTCTTCAGTGATTTGACTCTTCGCGGCTTCCGTTCTTGTTTCACAGAGGAATGTAAACTAATGCAATCCACGTGTTTTATTCCTTTTTTATATACTTTTATGTCTATATTTGTTCGTATATAGGCAGATAAAACGTAGATTTTGAAAATTTATCGCAGCTTTTTAAAACTATAACATTTATTTGGATTTTTACTTCCACATAAACAATCCAAAAACAAATTATCTATCCTAAGTTGCAGCTTAAAGTAGTTTCACACTTTCTCAGCTCAGAGTCACACACTAAAAATTGTAATAGTATGACTTGAATGCCCTTCATTCTAATAAAAATTGCACTTTCAAAGTTTTTTAGTGTATGGATCTAACATCTTTCTGCAAAACTGCAACAAATTCCTGCCTTTTATCTTTAATTCTATCAATTATTATTTTATTTTTTGTGATAAAATATTTCAGTTTTGTAATAAGCACAACAATATCAATCAGTAAAAAAATAATGTTCAAAAATAATAAAGTGACAACTTTTACTTTTTAGCCATTTTGGGCATGCAATGTGACTGTATTTTTTGCTCAAATAATGTGATTAATTTAGTGTTTTTTATTATTATTTTTTTTTAAACAACCGATCAGGTATATTGACCACAAATAAATCTAGAGATTTCTTAGTTCCTGAACCTCTTATTTTACATAAAGTGCAGTTTGTAGAGATATCTTGCAAGGGTGACAAAAAGATTTAATTTTAAGTTTATAAATAATTAAAGAGATAAAAAGAGAATCAATTAACATGTTCAGGAAGGCTGAAAATGTCATTTGTTTCCCAAAGTTTAAGAAATCTATTTTTTTCAAAGGTAGCTGAATATTAAAAGATGTAATTACTGCTCCAGTTTGCAGTTTCTGTTCTTTATTCTAGGCAACACCAAAGGTATTATAAGATGAAAAAAACTTCAAGTGATTAATTATTTTACCAAATATTGAAATTTTGACTGCTGCAGTAATAAAGTCTATCTTTAGAAAATCAATAGTCAACTTAGTCTGTCCTGATTTATTTATCTTTGCTTTTTACATTCATCTTCTTGATTCTTGGACTATAAACCAAATCGGTTACTTTGGTAAACGTAGTTTTATTGCAGCTCAGATGATGACTTAAAAAGAACATATTTGACTTCATTAATGAAAAGCTGGTATCTTTTTTACTATGCACTCACTGTTAGTTATAAAAAAAACACACTGGTCATCAAGTAAGGATAATCTCTTCAACTGGAGCTGCAGTTTTTGTCGTTTTTTATATTTTTGTGTACTTTTTTTTTTCATTTGCTGTTACAACGACCTTTGACTCCTCTTCCCTTCCAGTGTCTGCATTCATTTAACCTACTTTTTAAACAAACAGCCTCAGCAACAATCCAGTTCCAGCTGGGCCGAGGCCTCACCGATGACCCCTCCACACCCTTTTATCATGTGTCTTATATTGACATTGTTCCTGATATAGAAAGTGAGTGCTCACCGCAGTGTAATAACATTGAGGGTGGACTGCAGAGGGGTGTTTGGAAACCCAAAGCCGGTTTTTACCTCCCTGGTTGGTTCATCTGAAGCTGCAGAAAGCTAAAACGACTGCTTGTGGAAGCGTTTACCACACGGCGGTTAATTATCTCTGATGGAAGTTTTGGCCTTGAGAGTGTTTTAAGAAGAAGCCATAGGCTGTTTTTATAGAAATATGCGAAAAAATGCTGATGTCCTGCAGCCTGGATGGAGTCAGACCTGTAGAACTGCAGCTCAGTGTGTTACGTGATATTTAGATAAACAGCTGGATGTTGATGGATCATTCCCACCGGGCAGAAGTTATGTAGGTTCTATTGCTAGCAGGGAAAGGAAAAAAATCAAACATGTTTTACACATTTTTCAAGATTTCTAAAGCAGTTTGTCCCGTTCTCTCCAGGTTTCATCTGCAGCTGCTGGACCCCCTGTAGGGACAAGTTCTGCAAATTTTGAGGATAACAAGGAACTTTTTTATAATAGTCATGGCTCTTAGCACTTTTGACATTGATGCTCAACGATGGGATCAGTCGACGTTCATGGGGAGACTGAAGCACTTCTTCAACATCACAGACTGCAGAACTGCGCTCTTACCGGACTCGAAGCTGGATGAAGCCAAAGCTTTAGTAGAAAGCTGCAGGTACGAAATCACATTACTGTAGATGTGAAGGTGTTGATCTGTTGCCAGTTCCAAATCAGCCAAAAAACTGACCAAACTGAAAGGTGTGTCCTGATTCTGCATTGTAGTTTTTTTAAGACAGAATCTGGACAAGCTGTGTTCTGCAGAACCTCTCAGAACAGGCTGAAAGAGAGGAGTTCTGTTGCATCCTTTAAGACCCGCTCTTAAAGCTAGTGGTCTTTTAATTATGATTTTTCAATTTTTAGCCAAAATCAATTAAAAACTGTATCATTGTTCGGATGTAGTTTCTGCAGAGCGGCAAGAGTTCAGTAGAAATTCATGTCTGAATTGTGGACGGGACCTTTGGCACAGAGCAACACCGCCCCTTTCCCTTTCCATTGATGAGAGCAGGGAGCTTGTGCTCTACCCAGTGCATTTTCCTCGTCAATTTTATTTTTTAAACTGCATTTTGTCATCTGTTTCTGATTCACAGCGATTTGAACAAAGAAATGCAATTTTAAGCTTAATATTAGGAATGTAAAAGATATTAGGTATGTATAGAAAACTTGATTGGACAGTGGGAGTAACAGCAGTATCAATTAGGGATAGTTCATTATTATTTATAGCTTTAAATGCCATATAAATAAGAAATATTTAGATTTTAGCATTTTTGGTAAAAGAATCGGACTGTGTCGTATCGTCAGAAAGTTAGTTGTATTCTTTATGTATCAAGTCATGGTGATTCCTCATCATGACTGTGAGGAGCATTTTGGGTTTGCAGGACACTCAAAATGGTCATATTGAGATGCATATCAAATCATGTGAGGGGGAAAGATACACACCCCCTATTTATTTTCTTTATACATGTCCTCCATTATCAGAAAACTGCTAAAAGAACATGGTAAAAACTCCCAAAACATTTTTTATTGGAGTGCGTCTTTAAAAAAAAGGATAGAACCGTCCCGCTTAGAACTGGCAGTCATGATAAAGACTGTTTGGCAGACCCCCCATAAATCAGAAGGGGTGTCCTGCACACCCAAAATGCTCCTTACTGAGGGCAGTCATGAAGACTGGGTGGGTTTGCAGACCTCCTTGAGTAAGGCAGGGTAAGGGGTGTCCCACAGCCCCCCGTAAAACTTGCAGGATCTCAACCTCATCGTGTTTCTTTAACCTGTTTTTACGGTGGTCTTCAGGGCGGGATCTGTTCCTCCAGGCACCACCGTGGAGCAGCTCTACTACGCAAAGAAGCTTTATGACTCAGCCTTCCATCCAGACACGGGAGATCGCATGAACCTCATCGGACGCATGTCCTTCCAGGTCCCAGGAGGCATGGCCATCACAGGCTTCATGCTGCAGTTCTACAGGTATAACGAGGCGCAAACACGACGAGCTGCATCAAACTACGCCTTTCTCCTTTACTGTGCAAATGTGAGAGAAATGCTCTGTCTCTAGAACAGTTCCTGCTGTGGTGTTCTGGCAGTGGGTGAATCAGTCCTTCAACGCTCTGGTCAACTACACCAACCGCAACGCCGCGTCCCCCATCACCCCAAAGTAAGACGCTTTCAGTCACTGCAGGGCTTTGAAAGCATTTTGCTCTCTTATAGAAAATTCACAGTTGTAATATTTAACAGAACATGTGTTATGGAAGTTTTTTGCAATTTTCACCATTCTAATTTTAGTTGTAGATTAAAATTTAAGCTATTACACACATTAGAGAGAAATAATTGCTATTTTTTTTGTCTGGATGTTAAGATCCATGTTTTTGCTACAAAAAATAAATATATGCATTCTGCTTTTTATAATTACCTTTTGGGAACATTTCAAAGTTCACTGATGTGATCTCTTCCACTTGTGCATTTTTCACAGTATTTCTGTAGTTTTAGGATAAGTAACTGGTCAGTCTGAAATATCGCATTTAACCTTTGATTAGTCTTGGGCTGAACAGCGATGACCAGTCTAAGCTGATTTTTGAAATATTCACTTCATGGTTTCACCCATTATGGCTTGGATGTGACAAACCATGATGCTACCACCTCCGTGTTTCATAGTGTGAATTCTCTTTCCCCTATTTGCATCTGTAAGAGGAACATGCATGTCCTGCATTTTGTTTTTTTCATCTATTTACAAATAATCTACTTTATTGTGCTTTCATGTTCACATAACCACAGATTACAACATCTGTTTAAGTTTGATGTTTTAATCCTTTTGTGGTAAACAGATCAGAGTCAACTCTCCATGACAAACGGCTAATTTAGGAAACTAATAATTAGCTCAATAGTTATAGTTTATCCTAATGTAAGTTAGCTTTAAAATGGTGGACATTTACTGGATGAAACCACAGCAGACATGATTCTGAACAAATCTGTTTTGTGTCTCTCAGGCAGATTGGAGTTGCCTACATCACAGCGACCAGCACCGCTTTAGCAACAGCAGTTGGACTTAACCTCTACACAAAGGTATCCACTCTCACAAACAAGCTGTCATTTGAATTTGGAGTTTTTCGTGATTCAACAAAAATAAAAATTTCAAGATAATCTTAAATTAACGATTAAAGTCTACCAGTAAAATGGTTCAATAGTGGATGTTCAAATTTCAGTGCTGGTTTTAAAAGTACCACGCTTTCAAGCAGATGATTCTGGAAAATGAAAATACAAAACAATAAGACATTACAAGAACATATTAAAAATACACATTTATTAAAACATTTCGATCAGAAGTCTCCAACCTTTTTATCCTCCATTGTGGCTTTTAGGGTTTGAAGATAAATGATAATGATTTTAATAAATAATGGATTTGTTAGTTAAAATTTGTCATGTAATTTCTTTTTTTATGACAGGATCATATATGTGCAAAATTAAGCCCTGAAATTCTACATCTGGGGTGGGAAAACTTTTTGACTTGTGGGTCTCAAAGGGTTCTAAAATTTATCAGAGGAGCTGGACCAGATGAGATTTAAGGTTGTTTTTAGTAATCCACGTTGGAAAAGAAAGAAATAACAGAATTTGAATAAAAACTTTTTTTTTAAATTTATATATAAATATATAAATATTTTGGAATTGGTGTTTAAAAACTGTCTCCTTATTTAATGCCAATTGCACCAGTGGACTGATGTTTATCAGGGAAAAATACAAATTTATAGAAATGTTGTGTTCATTTGGGGTTGGAATGATTGGGAAAATGATTGTTCAACCCTAAAAACACGCATTAATGTCAGAAAAACAATCTTCCTTCCAACATTACATGAATGCAGAATAACATTCTATAAAAACTGCAGTGTTTTTATAGTTCACCGTTTATGGCTAGACTCCGGCATTACTGAAAAAAAGGAAACGATAATCGAGATTATGAATCTAATTTATTCCAGTTTGGCAGGCCAGATTAAATGGCTTAAGGGGCCGCATATGGCCACTGGGCCGTATTGCTGTATCGTCAGAACTGTTTATTATTTGGATAAGTTTAAGGGACATATTTTTACCTTTTGATGCACTATTTAAAGCAAAGTTTTTGAAATATTGGATGGCACTATGAAGACAACTGCAAGTAAATCTGCTGCATCAGAGGATCTTTTTTGATACTAGGGTAATTTTATTTTGAAAGGAATTTGTATGTGCTGCTGTCGGAATAAAATAAATCAAAGTTGTTATACAGATATAACTGTAATAGATCAGTTATTGTAAATATTTAGATGTTACGTGTTATAAATAAATGCCTGAATGGCCACAAAAATCTTTATAAATGGTGAAAGTGGGACTTTCACAGTAAGGAACTGGACCAAATGGTTCTTTTAGCATTAGAGGACCCCTGATTCAGACTCATCATGGTCAAGCACAAGGGAAAAAAAAAATCTATCCCAGACAGCTGTGGTTAATGGAAAAACATAATGCATAATGCTAAATAAAGAAAGTTTAGTTATGATTTCTGCAGCACTTTCTATTCAGGAGCGTGAGCAGTGTAGCTGAGCTGCTTGTGGAGATCCTGGATGATTACTATCATTATAATAGGTTTAATATAACTTAAGGGAAACATTTTGAGGCTGGAGATGCATGTCAGCTGCTGGAGGATGAACAGACGCTTATCAGGTACCAACATTATTACTGATGACTTGAGTGATAAATCTGTGTATTAGGAGAAAAACAGAAATGCATGAATAGTTATCTGGAGTGTTATCTGAAACCTAAACACAAGTGTCTTTGCTTATAGAAGCCTCTATTTTTTGTGCTAAAGCAACATTGAATGAGGTAAAAGCTTAGCAAATGGTATGCATTCATGTATTTACATAACGATGAGGATGTTTTTTCTCACTGTATCCTGCAGAAAGCTCCACCTCTTGTGGCTCGCTGGGTCCCCTTTGCAGCTGTGGCTGCAGCCAACTGTGTTAACATTCCCATGATGAGACAGCAGTAAGTCTCACTTTGTACTGAACGCATCAGAATAAACACACTGGAGAGTTTTTATTTTGTTTTTTCAGATTTGAGACGAATTCACGGGATTTCTGTAGGGATAATGCCTCATTTCCAACAACAAATCCTGATAGATCGTGTTCTTATAGATCAGGGGTGGGCAAACTGTTCAACGCGTGGGCCACAATGGCTTTGTGCGGCCCTTATATATATGAAGATAACCAAATGTTTCTCTTTGATCTTCATAGAAATTACTCTGGAAAACAATAATCCTAAAAAAATTCATAAATATAATCAACAGCCTGTCCTCTCCTGTCCCTTGTTATGAGAGGATAGCTTTTTCTTCATCTCGTTTCTCCCCGTCTTCTTTTTTACCAGATGCTTTTGACCTTTTTTGTCAATCTTTCTTGCATTTTGGCAAACTTCCCGCCAAAGGCGTCGATTCAACCAATTCTCACCTCAACACGTTTTGTGTTCACCAGACGGGGGGGGGGCTAGATCTGGCCCGCGGGCCGTAGTTTGCCCATGTCTGTTATAGAGTTATAATTTGCACTGAAGCCTGATTGTGACTTTAGTAAACAGTAATACATTATTTTGCTCAGTTTTTATGGAAAACAGTTGTGTGAGATCTCATTAGTTGCAGATTTTTTGAATGTCATTGTAAGAAACCAAGCTGCAAATTCAGTATGTGGTTAATCCATTTTCAGGTCCAGAAGTGACACTGTTTTCAGTTTCTATGATCAAAATGCTGCAAAACTCAAAAGTTTAGTGCTAAAAATCCATTATTTACACTTTGTGTAAGCCTACCAAAAAAAAAAATGAAAACACTCCACAGTGAGTGTGATCATTTTTAGTTGAGGTCACACAGTACCACAGTCGATCAGTCACTTATACACAATAATGAAATCTTCTCGCTATGTTCCATGACTGGGGTTTGGACTGCCGAGGCCCCGCCTTTTGAGCTCTCCTGCAGGTGGTGGGCCAATGGAAGAGTGAACCCACGTCATTTCTTCGGACCCGAACAGAAAGAGCCCCGGCCAGCAGGCCTGGCTCTTGGGCGGGACCTCGGTGACGCCAATCTGAGCGATTCAATAGTCTAGATTTTGTTGACTCATAAAGGAGGTTCTGAACTGTTCTTCGTCAGGCTCATCACCTTGGACCTGTTCGCTATGAGAAACCCTACCAAGGGCAAGTAGTTTGCTCTGGTGACAGGGCGCTCCCTTAGAGATAGAAAGAGAAGCTCTGTCACCCGGAGAGAGCTCGGAGTAGACAGGAGCCAGGTGGGGTATTCCGGGCATGTCCCACTGGGCGGAGGCCCCAGGGAAGACCCAGGACATGCTTGAGAGAGGGAGTTTTTCACCTGGCCAGGTAACGCCTCAGGGGTTGACCTAGAGGAGTTGAATGAACAGGGAAGTCGGGGCATCTTTGCTTACACTTGGTGTAAAATTGGTGCCACATGAAGAAGTGGCTGACAGTTTGAATCCTGTGATAGCTGGCTCCCAATTCTGAAAAAAACCCTGCAAATGGATTAGGGTAAAAATGTCCGCAAAGCATAATATAAGTATAATATGACTCTTTTTTTTATTTTGAAATAAGCTGCATTGTCCACATGAGGACATAGGAACAACTGCATAGATCCTGTGTTTCATTTAAAGAGGCTTTTTGTCCCAGCTTTGGTTTTAGTTTGTTTTATTGATGCCTAAAATCAAGCTAATGTTCAAAACAGAAACTTTTGCATTTGTGAAGTTTTGTCCTTAAATTACAACAAAGTTTGTTATTTATTCAACATAAACTCTGGTTTGTGAATTGTTTCTTTCTCTAAAAATGTTGCTGTCATCTGTTGAGTCAAATGTTTTGTTTTTCAGGGAGATTCTGAACGGTATCGCTGTCACGGATGAGAACGGCAACAAACTGGGACACTCCAAGGTGAGCGCTCGCTGCTTTTGTTGAGGATGTTGATGACAGAGGTGTGTTCAGTTCACAAGTTTATCATTTAAATAGATTTATGATCCAATGGGATTTACATTAACACAGACGTATATTTTTGTCGAAATTTAGTTTGATAAAAAACGGTTTAACGTGTGTTTAAACGGAACAAAAGTGACACTTTTCTTGATGAAATTATGACTTCTTATTCTAACAACTAACAGAAAATTTATTTTTTCCTGAAAAAAAATAGAGGTAAATTTATATGCACCGTTTTTTTTTGTTAAGATTTATTTGGCTGATTTTCTTTTTATCCTTTAAACTAGCCAAATATTATATAATTAATGTATTGCGAAAAATTGAAAACTAAAGTTTTTTTGGTTTTTAACTTGTATCAAAAAAAGAATGTCAAAATTAAGAATATTTTATTACATTTTGTTTATAAATTTAAAAAATATTAAGTTTCTTTATTTGTTTTCAAAATTACAATTTTACATAACTGAGACAACAATGTCTTTTAGGCTTTTTGAATATGTTTTTATATTTCTGTCAGAAAGCAGCAGTCAAAGGAATCACTCAGGTCGTCATTTCACGGATCACCATGGCAGCACCAGGAATGAGTATGTAATGAATATAGAAAAATAAAGTAAAAAAAAATATTGTGTCCTAAAGTCTTCGTTTTAATTCTCAGTCATCCTCCCCATAATCATGGAACGGATTGAAAAATACAAGTTCATGCAGGTGAGGTTGTGGCAGATCTGTTTTCTGCTCCTAAAGCCTCAAAAATGTCCTCAAGCCTTTTTTTGTTTCTGTTTGCAGCGAATCACATTTCTCCACGGACCAATTCAAGTCATGATGGTCGGAGTATTGTGAGTACAAAAGGTCATCGGGCTATTTCCACCGTCTGCTCTGGGTTTGTTTCCTAACTTTGCTTCTTTTATGCTCTTTTTTTCCCCAAAGTTTGGTCTTCATGGTGCCTGCAGCCTGCTCGCTGTTCCCTCAGAGATGGTGATGAAACACTCTGACATGCTGACACAGAACACACATTACTGATTAAACCACACTCTCTCTACCCTGTCGGGCTGACGGTCACACAGGTTAAAACATAAAAGTTAAATTCAAGTAAAGGTGTTTATGGGAAATTTAAATAGTTTTTTTTTTTGTTTGGAAAATCTGAAACTATCACAGCACTTAAATATTTAAAAAGTCAAAACTGCTCACATCAGCAGGTAGGTGGCGTAGTTGTAACATGTAAAGGATTTTTATCTACAGCTACATTTGAGGAACCATGCATCATGTCGTTTAAAAAAATGTAAAAAAATAAATAAATAAATAAATACATGACTCACTTTTAGATTGATTAAAATGTTGTATTGTTAGATAATATCTTTTTTTTTTTTTTCTAACTTGTCCTGTCCAACAGCTGAGCAAGCAGATACGGGCTGAGAGCCTCTTGCGTTGGACAGATTTTATTGTCCCAACAGGGGTTTATACTTAATAAACCCCTGTTGTATTTCAAAAAAAAAAAAAAAAAAAAGATAATATCTTTTTTGGTGTGTGAAGCTTTGTTTTCATGAATGCTTTGCATCAGCTCTACTTCGGAAAATCTCAGAAACAAAGTTGTTATAGGAACTGAGGAGAACAAACCAGGAACCTTAAGAATAAAAAAATGTTTTTCTTCATCAATCTTTAACATTTCAAAAAAATGTGTTCCAAAAACGTACTTTATGGTTAGGAAAATTGATCCAGATTTGTGTTCTTTTTGTTTTATTAATTCTGACCATGCATGTGATATTCTTCCTCCTGCAGTTCTATGGCCGTGTCAAAGCTGGAACCCGAGCTGAGAGACTCCATCATTTCTCAATATGGAGACGGCATCAAGCAGGTCTACTTCAATAAAGGCCTCTGAAGCCAAAAAAAGGCTTGATTTGTGTCTTCTGTGTGACACAAGATCAGAAACGCGGTTACACGACATGTCTTAATTTTCAAATTGAAATTGTTTTTTCTTTTTTACAGTAGAGCCAGGAAGATGACTTCTGATTTGCTCATTTTTTTAAATGCTTCTTTAATTTTTTTAATTGTCGCAAAAAATTCTTTAAATTTTACTACCATTCAGAAAATAAATGATCATCTCAGGAACCGTATGTGACTTTACTAGATGAAATCAGTGATGTCAACATGTGGACCTAATTTGTTGTTTTTATCAGCTGTTAGTTGGAAACTCACTTTCCAACCGTTGCCTGTGCCTTTCCCAGACATGAAAAAACATAAACAATGTGCTTGCTTTTCTTTTTTACTGGTATCAGCTTTATTCTTTTGGTTTCAGTAACATCTGTGGATCTTGAAGAGCTTGAATGCAGGAGTTTGTTCTTGAATGTGAAGCTGCTGCCATCTTCTGACTGGATACAGCTAGTCAGGTGAAAATTATAGCTGGAACGTTAATGAGGGGAAAAAAGATTATTGCTTTTTTCTTTTTTTTTAAAATAAATAAAAAAATTTCTTTTGGAAAATGAATATAGAACATGCATGTTTGCCTTTAAAGGCCTTTAATAAAAGTGGCAATCTTTTCACTTTTAGTTTACTTATGGGGGCAGATGAAACGCAGTATTTCAGATTATTAATACTACAAGATGAACTTGTACTGTTGGGATTTTTCAGCCAGGTGTTACAACACTGTGGGCCAAAAGTGTTCAAATTTATATCAAGTCAACCCACAGGCTCCTTTCATTAAATTATTAATATGCAGTCTCAGCACTTTCTAGAAACTGTCTACAAATTCTCAAATGTGATTGGCTAAATTTTAAGTCGTAAAACCAGTGGGAACAGTCATGTCTCCCTTCTGTGACACTTTCTTGCTCATTTCAAAAATGTTAATTATACATTATAAAAAGAAGAGTGGATGATAAGGAACATCACTTCCAGGACAAGTGGAAATTGTCATATTTTTTCAGTCAGATATGAAACAACTTTGTCCACCTTATATGACGATGACAAAACATACTGAAACTATCTGTGACAACATTGGAAGGAACGCTGCAAAGAATTGGCAATAATTTTCGTAAAAATATGCTTTGATGTATTTGTTAAAATAAATATTGTGCCATTTCAATAAAGTGTTAAATAGTTCATCTGTATTTATGTTATTAAAATAGATTGAAGGATGCAGGTTGAATGGTTGGCCCTCTTTGTCACCACACCAAATCTGACCACCTTGCCAAACAAATCTTTTGTAAACATTAAAGTTAAAGTCAAGAGGTTTCTTTTAGTATTTTTCATAGATTTTATCCAGATTTGATGCTTAATTTGGTATATCTTTGCATGGCTATAAACCTTTGTTGGTTGTCTTGTTTAAGCATGATCCTTGCTTTGATTGATTGAAATAAACAATTTCCAATCCAACAAACCCATGCATGTAAAGGTTGAAAAAAGATCTGAAAACTGTACATTTTGAAAACAGTTTGAATAAACTACATATATTTTGGACCTGTAAGCACACTAAAACCGTTTGGAACAAGTAATCAACTCGTACAATGACTTACATTCCTGGAAAAACATGATCATCATCATCATGATAAGTTTTTGTCACAATTCTGATAAATATTAATTAAATAGCAATAACACTCAACATTTCTTTGAATTAACTGTCAGAATTAGACATTATTTACACACTATTTCTTCTGGTACGAACAAAAAAGCAGTTAAAACCTCTCATTTGTCTTAGCTTTATGGATTAACAAAGTCATTTTTACTTGTCTGGTTTTCTAACTCCCCTGGCATTTGTTTTGAAAAATTTGTGTACACTTAATTGTTCTTTTTTCTTTACTAAATGTAAAAAAAAAAAAAAACACCCCCGGCCTACACAGTTAAAATCCATACTGTTACATTAATCTATGATTCCACAATTACTATTATCATTAATAGTACAAGAAATACTAATGCAAAAAAATAAATTAATGTAATAGAAACAATCAAGATTTATGCTGGAAAATTAATAAAAGTCAAACTTTATGTAAAATTGATAAAGTTATAGAAAATAAATTAAGAACCATGTATTTAAAATTCCATATTTTTCCTAAAATTAAATCTAAAAGGAAGCTCATTTTAGATTTCTTAGGGACATCTACCAATCTAAAGAACTTATAAGAATGAGATTTAATATAAATGATAGTATTTGTTTCGTGAAAATGACATTGGAACCATGCAACATTTATTTTTCTATTGTATCCATATACAAATAATGTGTATATACTAAAAACTACATAAAGTTATTTTGCCGGCATTTTCATTAAACACCAACATAATAGAAAATATATTAGAAGTAATCTGGGTGAAAAAAACAGTTCTATGCCTTGCTAAATTGAACATACAAATATAAATACCCCCTAAAAATTTTGAATATTTAAAAGTGAATTTATTGAAAATCCCTCTTTTGTTTCTGAAGAGGTTTGAAAATGTATTGTTCTACGGAGCCCCAGAAGGGATACATTTAAATAAAAAAGTCAAAACCTGGAACTTGCATTCGCTTCTCTGGCGCCCTCTGCTGGCGTGTCTGGAAAAGTACAGGGGGGAGGAGTCGCAGGACAGCTTTATAAACCTCGATCTTCTATTAAACCAGTCCAGACTCAGTGATTTGTGTCTATACTGTTCGTTCAAATATTTACCGACAGCCGCTTGAGCGCGTGACTCCACCGCGCGTCCACCGGAAAGCCCTCGTGCGCTGTTGACGGCATTTTTACCATAAAAACAGCGCAACCGCTGGATCTGCTCTCTGCACCGCATCTGCGCACCAACAGCGGGCTTTGAAAACTGCAGAAACGCCTCGCCTCAAACATGCCGTTCTCCGTTAACGGCATCCTCGGGACGCTGGCGCTGCTGCTGCTGCTGTGGCGGCCGGAGGAGCAGGCGGAGGCGTGCAGCTGCGCCCCCGTCCATCCGCAGGAAGCCTTCTGCCACGCCGATGTGGGTGAGTAGCGCTCCCGGGACTGTTGTTGTTGATGTCCGGGGCCGCGTTTCCGCACAGCTGACCGCAGCTGCAGAGGACGCCGCTCCGCACGCCTCCGTTTCGGGGCTAAACCACCGCCTGAGGGTGGAGGTTTGGGGTGTTGCTCCACCAGGGCGAAACCCCACAGTTTACATTCAAGCTGTGGGGACAAACAAACGCAGCGTCACATCACCTGATCAGGGGATTTGCAGGCAAAAGAAACAAAATAAGCTCATGATTCTGAAAGATAGACTCATTTTATTTATATTTTCTTCTTTTTAGCAGATGTGCATTATGTTGAAGCTGGATGAAACAGATTTTTGCAGAGCAACGTGGCACCAAAGAGGGCAAAAGATGGAGTGAGTGCACAGATGTGTGGAATGGGGCATTGGCGGACTTAGCAGTTTGGGGGCCCCGGGCGAACCATAACACGGGGGCCCTCTGCACTTTTCAGCGCCCTTCAAATAACTTTTTTACTAGTCCACTTTTAGGCATCGTCCATTTGTAAATTGTAAAGACTACTACATCAAAGAATGACAGAAAATACTAAAGGTGTTTGCTTGAGAAGCAAAAATATTGACCTGAATTTTCAGGGGGAAAAAAAAGAACAACCTACTAATCCAGTGTCTCAGATGTGATCCACAAATTTCTAACATGTTGTAATTGAATTATAAATAATTAATTATCACCTAATTTTTCATTCTTTTAATTGAAAGTAGTCATTTTAAAAAAGGAACAAAACACAATTAGTTACTCTCACCATTAAATTGTTTTCTCACCATACGTATTTTTAAGATTTCCTGGAAGCAATCCTTTTGAAATGAGCAGGAGAAGCCCCTTTACTGCCTCTAGTGGAATGATGATTAAGGACAGGACAGAAAATGTGTGTATCAAATACGATGTGAATGGTTATATAGGGTTAAAAGGTAAAATAAATCATTTTATTTTATATATACCTTACCCAATAGGCTATTGCTTTACAGGGACGGGGGAGTTCAATACACTTGTCATTTCAGTCATTTATTTTTTTTAAATGAGAGAGTTAAATAATTATGAGCGTGGAAAATATTTTAGATATTTTTTTTTAAGTGTTCAGCTCGGGGCCACCCAAAGCATTAGGGGCCCCAAAGCTTTGCCTAATGGTTAATCTGCCCCTGGAAGGGGCAGCTGAGAAGGCTTTCTTTACTTTTTTTTGAGAACATTTCCATTCCTGTCCAGTTTCTTCCTGTGCTGGGTGGTGCTGGTAGGAATTACAGGAATGTTTCTGGGGTTTTCCTAACTTTGCTCTGGTGCGGCACAAAGACACACGCCCATTCACACACACCCATACAGCCCTAACAGACAGCCGAGGGCCCACTGCTGTGCATGCATGCTAAAGCGAGGCACACGCACACACTTGCATGGAGGACATCTGGATGTCAGTTCTGGATGAGGAAAGAAAAAAATCGTAAAAAGAACAAAAAATTGCAGTACAAGTGAAAGGATGGTATCCTGGAGCATGAAAAGTCCGAACACCATCTCCAGCTTTATGAATCTGGAATTTTAAATTGCAGGACGACATTTTTTTTAGGTGTGACTCAGTCTTTCGCTGAGCTGGCATCTGCTGGAGACAGGATGTCTAAAAGGAGAGGTGTAAAGGTGTGCTGGTGTTTTTTTTTTTCTTTTTTTGAAAGAGTGTGAGTCAGAAAAGTTTTGTCTGCTCTAAAAGTAGGGGAACGAGTGCTAATAGACACGCAGGCCACTAAATGGCGATAATAACCGGTGTCATTGTCAGGTCATGATTGTAGGGTGGATCGGAAGATAAAGCCACATCAGAAAATAACCTCCTGTGGAAACCAACCTTGACGATGCACAGCAGAGGTTTAAAACAGAACCACAAGGGGGTTTTATTTAATTTTTTTATATATAATCTTCTAATTTCCATTCAAAATGGTCAAACCTATCATGCACTCACCCAACAATGCAGTTAGACGTGCAGACACAAACATCCTCTCTTTTTTAAATAAATCTGTTGCCCTCAAAGGGAAGTTCCCCGCTGCTCCTCCAGTCATCCCGCTGTCAGGCTGGTTGGCGGTTGGAACTCCAGAGTCATCCGGGTTTCTGCACAGAAGCAGAAGTGGACATGAAACAGCACAATTCCAATAATAGAGGCTGACATTTCCTTCATTCAAGGCGGTTCATGTTTAACCCCTTGATGCCTACTGATACAAATACACATCAAACCCATAACTTAGCATCTACTTGAATGCAAGAGTGTTGAAAAATGTAAAAAAAAACAAAAGCTGTCAAGAGGTTAGATGTTGCTTCCATTGCGAAAAAAAAGAAAAACGTCGACTAAAATGCTAGATGTTTCTTCCCTTTATACCATTGACTATATTAAACAACTGGACAGAGTGAGTGTGACAATGTTTTACTTCCAGATGAAATGAAGTCAATTCAGTCACCATTACTTTGCAGAACAGACACCACCATGTTGGAGCCAGACGAGAAGCAGTGATTGGTCTAAATTGATCTGCACATTTCTATGGCAACCTCTAACCAATCAGGAGTGACCATGTTGGAATCTGTCAATCAAACATTTCCAGTGTTTGATGTGAGACTACATACTTGGTCGGTGTACAACTTGAAGTACATAAAAAATATGAGGATTATAAAGAACGTGTTTAATAAAAATTGTATCAGAGCAAGAAGGGTTCTTCTGACAAATGGGAAGACGGAGTAATAGCTGTTTAGGTCTTAATAGAAGTCTTTGGGATTTGGGTTTTTTTAGACCAGCGGGTACTTCCTGTTTGGAACGCCAGGGAGAGGTGTCACAGTCCAGTTATCATGTACAGTCAATGTTTCCTACCCATGAAAGTAGTCACTAACTTGTAACTCTCTTGTCTTAAACTGATTATGCCATTTTATTCTGTGATATATAGTTTATGTAATATGGTGGTTTTGATTTAGTCTGCTTTATGGTCTCTTGCTTGCTTCTTTTGTCAGAAAATAACAGTTTTAGAGATTTGTGTTTGTCCATCTTTTCTACAATTGCCGTTCATTCTACAACAAATGTTCCACTGTTTGTACATGTCTTTTCTCAGACCAAACCAGTCAGAGCAAATGTGATTGTTCTGATGGAGGTTTATTTCTATTTTACTATTGAGAGGGAGTTTTCATCTGCACTGCTGCTTTTTAGTTGCTGAATAAAAGAATAGCCCTAAAAACCCCTTCCATTTAGGCTCTTAAAGGCTAATAGTACTGTGCTGTGCTACTCTATATGCTACTATGCTATTCTATGACTGCAAAACAAAAGACTTCTACGGGAAACCTCTGTGCAGAGATATAAGCTGAACTATTCAAACTATGGTGGAAACGTAAATCTAAATTATCAAAGTAGTTCTAAAAATGGGAGAGAAACAATTGATTGCAACCCCTTAAATATTACATGGGGCTGCATGGGGGTGTGGCAGTAGAGTTACCTCACAGCAAGAAGGTTCAAATGCATGCTGCATGTTCTTCTTGTGCATTCACTTGTTTTTTAGACATTCCAACAGTTTAAAGATGTGTTTTATAGGTAAATGATTCTACGGGCTGATGGAAGGCATAAAAATGTTCACTAAATGCTTCTAGTGATGCGTCTGCGCTACTACGCTGTGTTCACGCCGCGCATGTGATGCACATTCATGAACGTGTAAAACGCTGGTTTTTAGAATGCATGCTTGTCCCATGGTGTTCCCACTGAAATAGCAGGGAGGGGCTTTTTCTTTATTTTCTTTTGCTACTATTTATAAGTCTATGTCCACCACCTACCGGTGTAAAAGGTTGGGTGCTAAATGTCAAAGTGGGGCAAATCTCACAGGTCTTGCCCCGGGCGTTTTCTTTCACAGCTCTATTCCGATATTCAACTTGGGTTATGTCATAATTCCCACCGTAATCCCTAACTACTAAAAACATATAAATTGCAGGACTGTCGTGTGCCCTGGATTTTTAAAGCAATTCCTATACCATGTTCGTTACTTTCTTTTGTAAACGGCAAATACGTTGCCGACCAATTTCACAAAGTAAAAATCGAATCAGTACGAGCATTTTATGACGTTTATGACTCCACTGTGTTCTGATGATAAAGACGTTGATGGTATATTAAAAAAAACACATTTGAACATATTTTTTGCAAAAATTATTCAAACACAATGCATTATGGGCTATAATCACAGATGTATTGACCATCGATCATTGACATAGATATTACTGGACATAGTGAGGTATTGACATCATTCATAGAAAATGCTTACCTCCAGCCCTTACAAAATCAGGCCAGAGCCTTCTCCATCACTTCCTGATTGTCTGCCGCCATTTAGTAACCCATCGAAAGTGATTGGTCCGAGTCGATCTGAGTCATGTTTTTAGAGGAGCTACTGCAGCCAATCATGAATGAGCTTATTTGGAGTCCACACCCCTTCCACTGAAAGCGTCTCAGGAGAGACAGAGTCAGAGTCATCTGATTGGTCGGTTTATAATTTGAATAACTTGCGATAAAGAAAAAATATCTTTAAAATAAATTCTTCAGTGAAACAAGAACAAAAGTTTAACTTGCCTACGTTTATAACCATATAAACTGAAGTAGCATCCCATTCATAATCCACGGAGGTTCATCCTTTGCATCAATAACAGCGTCAATGGTTTCCAAAAGGTTTAGAAGTGTGTTTGTGGGAATGTCTGACCATTCTTTCAGAAGCTCACTGGTGAGGCCAGATACTGGTGCTGAATAAGAAGAACTCGTCGCTCTCTTCCCTCTTATTCATCCCAAAGACGTTTATGATTTTGAGGTCATGACTCTACCACTTGATGTTGCACTTGGTAACATCTGGCTATGAAAATCTATTCAATGAAACTCATCACTCACTGTCTTTGAGTTGATCTGAAGGCCGGGTGTAGATTTCTGTTCTTACCAGTTACTTCAACCTTGTTTTAAAAACCCAAACAAATCGTCTTTTGATCTACTGTAAAAGTGTTCCTAGCGGTCTTTTAATTAGGATTTTTCTATTTTTAGCCAAAATTTTAAAAATCTGTGTCATTTTCTACGATATAGTTTCTGCGGAGCAGCAATATATTAGAATATCACCTCCTAGTTGAGGCCACAGAGTTGTTGGTGCAAAATAAGTCCGCCCCCATTACCCATCTGTTTATATGTTCTCCTGCTAGCTTACAGCCCCTCACCATCTCAACTAATGCCAGTCGATATGATGATACATATCGTGCAGAAAATGTCTATTGTGCCATTTTTTTTCTGTCATTTATATCTTTTTTATTTATTTATTGTTATTCCTGAACTTTTGTGCAAAAATATGTTTTCCTACTAAGAAACTGGAAAATTGTGCATTTTAAAAAGCGCTCCTCATTTGTTACTATTGCTACATGTTACTTAAAAAAGTAATGTAAGTAATGACATTTTTGTCAATTTCATTTTTACAGGGAATAACTGGAAATATACTTTATTTTGGTGTATCATGATATATTGTTATTGTAATATGAAATAATCTATATCATGATACACATTTGTTTTCCATGTAAAAAACCTAAAATTAGCAGTGCAACTAAAAGCTAGAAGTATTAGAACAGGTTAAAACACAATTTTATTTGGAGTTAGTGTTAAATGTTTAGAGCTTTTGCCACTAGATGGCAAAGGAAAAAAATTTAGCATCTCACGGATAAAAAGGAGTGTGAGCTACAGCTTTCCCAGAGTATTAGCATAAATACAACGCATCACTATTGTTAATACCACGGTGTGTTGACGATTTGTTTGACCATTCTTGCTTTATTTCTAAAAGCGGCTCCTCTTGCTGTGTCATGAAGGCCTCACAGGGAAAACCCGAGCTTCCCGGCTCTCACGCAGACGTTTCCAGAGTTCCTGAAAGCCCGCGGTGTTGTGTTCGAGGGCCAGTTCGTCTCTGTTCAAATGACAGGTTTAACAAAAAGGCGGACATACGTCTGGAACTAAGCAAACCGCATCGGGACAGCGAGGGAAGATTTGCTGGTCACTAGAGTACGCCTTTGCATGTGGTGTGTGTGTTCATGTGGGGTTTGTATGGAAAACATTGCGTAGTGCAACTGATACGCATG
Source organism: Oryzias javanicus (assembly GCA_003999625.1). Classification (NCBI taxonomy): domain Eukaryota; kingdom Metazoa; phylum Chordata; class Actinopteri; order Beloniformes; family Adrianichthyidae; genus Oryzias; species Oryzias javanicus. The sequence goes on along the minus strand of CM012455.1, from coordinate 16,126,168 downwards.
TATAAGTCATTAAGCCTCATCCTGGTCTGGAGGGTTTTGGAGCCGTTGAAATGTGGGTCAGTTGGTGGTTTATTGAGGGGCTCCTGGCTCACTGTAGCTGATCGGACCGCTCTCTTACCACTTAGAGCCCCCTCCCCAGTGGTCACACTGTTTTAGCATCCCACTGTGTAGTCTGCCACCTCAGCAAACTCGCTGTTTAGACTGCACGGGATGATCATCTCTGGCATTATTGCAGGGTGAACTTAGAAAAAACATGTGTGCGGCACCGGCAGAGACAGATAAGCTCCTATAGTAGCAGTCTGTTGCGAATAACAGGGTAATTTCCCCTCACTGCTGCATCCTGCTGGTGATTCTTTGCTCATTAGTCTGTGGCTCAGAATGAGGTCAGGAAATGAGAGCGGAAAAAACTGGGAGGAATGCAGGAGAGCGCCAGCCAGGTATACTGCTGTGTGTGTGTGTCTTTGTGTGTACTGTGCAGCCGCTGCTGCACATTTGCATAAACATCAGAACACATCCAAACTCTTTGGGTTTCATTGTGAAGCAGCTTTTTCTTAAACTTTGGAATTATTAATCAAACTTTGAAATTTCCATCATTAATAACTTTTATTTTTTCCTGATGTTAAAAGATTTAAAACTTTATTATTTTTTATTTATTCACGTATATACACATTTTTAAAATGTTGTTCTACCACAGACTAGCTTTTTTTTTCTTTTTCTCTTTGCAATTCATCAAGCTACCACTAGGGTGACTTAACCATCGACTATATGAGATCCCTCCACTGTCATGTTTTAAACAGGAATATATCCCTACAAAAATATGCAACAAGAAATCTATAAAACTCTTGAATTGTTTATTAGTTAATCTGGATTAAAACCTTTGTTTCTTTGAATTTTATTCAAATGTATTTAAAATTTTTGCTTTCAGTTTGGTATTATATGTGCATATGTCATATATTGTTATTATTATATAAATGTGTATACTTTTTGGATTTTGTTCTAATTTTTTTATGTATTAGATGCTATACTGCCTTTTGTTTTAGATTACAATGTTCCAAATGGAGTTGCTGGAGCCTATCCAACCACATTTGGGCTAAGGCATTGTTAAGGGGCATTCACACCAAACATAATTTGCACGAAAAATGTGCGTGGTCCACCCCCTCTTTCGCCACACAGCAAATTCGCTGCTTAAATCAAGCCGCGGGACTTCAGATCTCTTCAATTCGCGATGTACCATTGACTTCACATTGAAAGCGGCCGCCTTCAATGTGAATGCACCTTTAAAGCTAAAATCCCATTAGTTGTCACTTAATTACTTACCGGTGTGTGAAGTTTGTTCTCTGCATTCGATGCATACTCTGGGGGAGTGGTGAGCTGCAGACACAGCTGCGCTCTGAAACCATTTGGTTTCAACCCCCCCAAATCTAACCCATTAATGCTGAGTGTAAAGCAAGAAGTCTTTGCTATGACTCAGCCTGGATTTGAACTCACAACCTTCCAGTCTCATGAGAGACACTCTACTACAAGGCCAGGGTGCATTTACTTATTCGTGAATTTTGAGTGTGTTTAATTGATTCAGGCAATAAAAGTTGATGCTAGAAGCTGGTATTTCATTGATGATTGTGCTGGGTCGCATCAAAAGGTATATGAAATACTTAATTAGTTTTGTAAAATTATTATTTTTTTTTGTCTTTAAAGAGGTTTCACATCACAATGTCAAATGCTGATGTGATAACATACTCGTGATGAGTTCATTTGATGTTTTTTGGTTTTTAATGTATTTGCAATATATTTCATTCAACAGCTAATTTAGGATATAGTCACAAACATAATTGGTGTTTCACTTCTCAGCTGAACTGTTTAAAAGTCTATTTTGATCCAGAATTTTCCATTCTAGTGGGTTCAGAAAGCAATTGCATGTTTTATGGTGCAATTACTAACACTAATGTTCTGAATTTAGCAGTTTAGCTTTATTACAAACACATTGCAGCTTTATTTTTACCTTAACAAGTTTAGTTCATGCAGAACTTACATTTTTATTTGCTTGGTGCTAACAAAAAAAGGTCATAAACACAATAGCGAAACTATCACTGAGAAATGTTTTCATTTCAATGTCTGGAATACAAAGAAGTTGAACAAATAAAAGCAAAGTGTTTCCCCATGCTGGAATGGTATTTAAAAATTAAATTTGGAAGGGAGAATGTTGCACCTGTCATACATGAAGAAATATGTTCAATATTATTATTTTTTATAAGTCCTTGGATCCTGGCTGGATCTGTTTTACTATATGTTTCACATATTATTATGTAATTTTAAGGGATTTATTCTAAACACAGTTGCAGAAACAAATTATGTATTAAGGGTTCTGCAGCATTTTTGTCAAAATTCCAATTTATAGGCATGCTAAATTATCATCTAAATGTAGTTGGATGAAGACCTTGACTTGGATTCTGTAAGTTTTTTTGAACAGACCTTTATTTTTAAAAATACTTGTTGGTTAAAAAATGCAAATACCTTGGTTTTAGAAATGTCATTCATTTAAAAATATTATCATAGAAAATCAAAATAAATTGAATTATTTGGACACTGAACTTTTATTCAGTTTAAGCTTCAATAACACAGCCTAACAGTCAGCATCTAATTAAAACTAGAAAAAAAAATTGCATTTACCTTTTCTAATCTTTTATGGTTTTTTTGTGGTATAATCAGCATTTTTTTGAAAGGTTTTTTTTTACTTATTTGCAGCAATTATGATCTGGGAAAATGAGAACTTCTAAAGAAATGAATGTAACCTCAGTTTTATGTTAAATCAATAGGCTGATGCTTATAAAAGCTATTCATGGTCATTTGTTGACCCTCACTTGTGCATTTTCTTTTAATGACTTTTTTTTTTCTTTTCATTAAAAAGAAACTCTTAAAAAGTAAAAGGCATTGAGAGAATATTTCAGAAAAACATATTTGTAAGATTTTGGTTTCCTGGCTACTCTTTACACTGTTACAACACTAAAAGTCCCTCATGGTGGAGCTTTTTTAAACCTGCTTTTCAGTTTTCATTAACTTAACTGTATTTCAAATGTCAAATAGGAATTGTTTTGTATTCTTGTATCATTGCAGAAAGTTACTTAATAAGGAACAAAACTTTTTCCAGAATTTTCCATTTTTTTGAGTCTTTTTAAACAATAATCTGCAATGTGAGGGTGATTTTATTGAATATATAATATTTGATTTAACTCACTCTTTAAAGGATATAATATTTACTCCACCTGACTACATGCTCCTTTTTTTTTCCTTCCAGTGATTCGTGCCAAAGTGGTGGGAGAAAGAGAGGTGATCTCTGGGAATGACATCTATGGAAACCCCATCAAGAGGATCCAGTATGATATTAAACAAATCAAGGTAGAAATGGAAAAAAAGTGTCTTATTTTATTTATTTTTAATTAAAATGGTTATTCCAACATTATAAATTGGGTGTTTTAGATGTTCAAGGGGCCTAACCAGGACATCGAGGCCGTCTTCACTGCTCCGGTTTCTGCCGTCTGTGGCGTTACCCTGGATGCCACCGGCAAAAAAGAGTATCTGATCTCAGGTTTGTGTCTGTTTTTCAAAAACCTCAACAAAATAAGTCATAAAAATGAAAATAATGATAAGAAAATAAGCTTCTGTTCTTACTCTGTCCTAATTAGGGCTTTTAGAACTTCAATCACATATTTTGTGTCAATTTAAGAAGATATTCTTTTGATTTTTGAGGAATGCTCAACACATGAATATAAATACATGCAGACAGAAGGACAGCAGAGCCAAAGGAATTTGCAAACAGATGGTTGTGATACAGACAAGCAGGTGTAAGCGCAGATCTACTTGAGACCGGATACAGAACAGGAGGGTGATGTGTTTATGTTATTATGGGTAATGATACCGTACCAACTAAACCCCATGGAGACGAGGAGGGACCGTGTCTGGTTCACAGCCTCTGTTCACATCCGCAAACTCAAAGAGAAACTGTTTTTCTGTAGACGATTATAAGCCTTAAACAGAACAACCTGTTCTACCACAAACTCTGACTGATGTTTATTTAGTCAAAAATATAAATATTCAGTTTATAATGCATTAAAAGCTGGATGTTTGAGATCGATTTTATCTCCTGCTCTACAGGTAGATGTCAGTAACTCAAACCTGTCTTAGCACCTGCAAGATCACCTTCAAAAGCAGAACATCTGCAACAGAACTGCTACTGTTCCTCATGATTTAAACCTTCTAGCAGCCTGATATTTAATGTTGGCTTTTATATCTACTGAGTTTTTTTTCAAGTTGGCAAAAGAGGACTTTTTTTTCTGTTACCCACTCATGTTACTTTTAAACCAAAAAGTGATACTTTTCTTATTCCTTTTTTGATTTTTGCAGCATTTGACTGAAAATCACTTTGAATAATGACATTTTTTTAATTATTTAAATTATTTTAACATCTCTAGTTACTTAAATGGAACTTTAGTTGAAGCTGCAATTAAAAAGTCACTTTCACTTATCAAAAAAACTCAAACTTTACTCACATTGATTTGCTTTTCAAAATATACAAACAGTTATATTAGTTTAACTTGTTTTAGCATAATGTTAATAACATTTATTAAGTCATATTTTTGGAAAATCAAACTTTTCTAAATTAGGATAATATGTGTTAAAACACTCTTAAAGATCCATTCCGATCATCTTTTGATCTCTTTTAAAATCGTTCCTTGTGGTCTTTTAATTATCATTATGTTGTTTTTAGCTAAAATCAATTAACTTGTTCTGTTTTCTAGGACAAAGTTTCTGCAGAGCGGCAACAATTCATTAAAAATTAGCATTACCAGTGCTTCAAAAATGGTGAGCAATATTGTAGCTATCCTGCTACAAAGTTCTAAGCCAGATTCCAGCTCAGACAATGAAATCAAAGAGTTGTACGTCACAAATACAATTTTCTTGATTAAAGACATACTGAGAAATGCAATTTTTAGCTTGATTTTCTTTATATATAATGAGAAAAATGCCCCAATTATATGCCAAAACACCAAAAGCATAATTTGTAAAGCAGCGTGTAAATGTGAAACATCCTGGTGTAGAACAAAAGATCAGATCTTTCAGGGAAAAATCTGAAATCAATATTTAGGTTTTTTCTGATAATTGTTCATTTAGACTGAATTTACAATTTAAATGATGCAATTTTCCTCTTCTTTATTTTTTATCTATCTTCCTTTAAGTCCTCAGAGTAATTAAAACTATTCAGACCCGAACCATATGTCCTCTTTCATCAGAAAAAGGCCACAAGAACATGTGAAATTCACCAAAAAACATGATTTTAATTGGAGTGAATCTTTAACGGTAGAAAACTTATAATCTTTCTCCAAAAATCAACCAGACTGGCTAACCAGACTGAAAAGACATGCTTTATTTGTTTTTCTGTTTATCAAACCAAAGTTATATCCAGAAAACCTGGCAACATTATAAGGATGAATCATGTTCTGGAAATTTCTCCTATTTTAAACTTTATGTATTTCCACAAACCTTTATTTAGCTTCTTCAGATTTAACTGACATTTCTCTCAGACTTTTGGAATTCTATTTACACTATTTCACTGAGAAATTTATATTTAATCTCCTCTTTATGAATTCATTTGCCAACATGAAGAACATTATTAATGACACAAATTTAAGTTAAAGTTTCAGTTTTAGTAGTTTAGAAAAGCTAAATAAAGTTTTTAATTCTTTCTCCGGACACATTTTCTCCATTTCTACAAGCAGCTGAACACTTAAAAATGCAGAACTACAATCAAAAACAAATGAAGTGTGGACAAAAAAGCAACTCAGCATCAGAACGAGACGGCGCAGCGAGCAGAGGAGACACAAAGGATCGTGATGTCATACAAGCTCTGGTTTCTCCATCACGGACAGAGATGCACCCGCAAACACTCGCCCCTAATTACAGAGAGTTGTAGGGGATGGAACTGCTGAAGCCAGGGCTTTCCAGCACACACTCCAGATCTGGGACACAGTTCATTTTCTGCTGAGCTCGGCATCTTCTGAAATGATTCATCTTCTCTTAAACGGACGAAGAGTTCGCTTGGGGAGGAATTGATGCAAAATGTGATCAAGCTTCTTTTTTGGTCCCTCTTGAAGCACGCAGATGAATTTTTTACCTTAGAATCAAAGGTTTTTCTGAATATAATATTTCTGAATTTCTTCTCAAATCTTGTTTTGTCTAAATCTTTGATCCCATCTGCTATTTTGAAGTTGTGCATCACTCCATGTTCTTTTCCAGGCAAGGCGGAGGCAGACGGGAGCATGCATGTGACCCTGTGCGATTACATCATGCTGTGGGACTCCTTGAGCGCCACTCAAAAGAAGAGCCTCAGCCACCGCTACCAGATGGGCTGTGACTGCAAGGTAAGGCAGCAGAAGGCCATCTGGGTATGTTTGGTTTATCTGCCAGGATGGAAGGAGAACGACAAATATTTGGAGGACAAATCCAGACATAACAGACAGAAGGAGAGCAGTGGAGTTACAGTATTTTGAGTTAGGCATTTTTATGAGCTTTATGAAATATATGTATGTCAAAATTTTGACGTTCTGAATATAAGTCGGCCAAATTTCCCCCAAAAAAAGTTACTTATACTCTGAAAAATACACAACTTTTGATTTTGTTGCTTCCATAAAAAAAAAAAAATCACTAAAATAACCAAATTTAGCAGAAACATGTAGGTGGCTAAAGTATCAAGCTAAATTAGTTAATTTAATGTCATATTTTTTGGCATTTTTTTCCATAACTGTCCGTGGTCCCTCTTTTGCTTTCAAACATCCTCAGATCTTTTCAAACCAAAACGTTTGCTAACTCAAATCTGTCCTTGAAGTCTTCTGTTTGGTCTGGTGGGACTGGAACTTCATCTGTTTGGGTTCACAGATGCAGCATTTATTTGGAAACTTTTCAAGTCTCAGTGAGAATTTGTGAGAGTCGATCAAGGTTGACGCTGCTGCTGAGAATACACAGAAAATGGATTTTGACTCTTTAGAGAAATAACTACAAATTTGTACTTAGAACGGTTTTAGCTCAATGTGTTTTTGTCAACTTTATTCTGAAGAAATTTGGAGTTTTGTTTAATTTTAAAAATGTTCCATTAGTATTTACCCAGATAAATTCATATTCACCTTTGTAAACACTGAAGCGTACGCTGCAACTTTGTTGCAAGAAGAAATAGTCTTTTATCCAGGAGGTCAGACGTAAATTAGAGCAATATAAAAACAACTGCAGATCTCACTTGTATCTTTAAAAGTCAGAGTTCATGTTTAAATGTTCTAAAGTGGATTTTTGGAGTTCAAAACAAGCAGGTCAAATTCCTGTTTCATTTTTGACAAGAACACCTCGATTATATCTTAAACAAGGGGCGAAGTTGTTAGTAAGTGAGTGTCCCATAATGTCTGGAAGGAAATTAATGCAGAATTTTATATAAAGAAGATTATAGAAACAGTCAGGCATGGTGATGGTAGTGTGAGGATCTGGCGATGGTTAGTATTTTATTATTTATTTATTTAAAAGGGGACAATGGAGTGAAAAAGAAAACCACATGGTTAAACAAGCACGTGGTTTTAAAAAAGACAGAATTAGCCAAAAGGCTAGTTTTCATCTGCCATGATGCCTGGCCATGATGACACTGAAAGCAGAAAAAAAACCCAATAAGAAAATAAAATATACGTTAAAAGCTAATACAATCTTAAGTGCCCAGTACCTGTACAGTAAAATGCAATAGAATACAATACAAAATAGTTGCTTCAAGACCTGATTATTGGTAGTAAGCAAAGAAACTGAATTTGATTGAAGACTCTCATTGTTGTTTTAATCCTTCAACATTAGAGCTTTAGCTCCAGTGTTTATAGTCTTTTGACTATTGTAATTCTTCAGCCGTTTACACAATTTTAAAAAAAGGACACATTTATACTTAATTACAAGCATACAAAACACACATTTAACCACTATTTTCAAAGTGTGAATTCACAAATTCCAGCTCGAAAAGGGGGTGGGATAAAAGAAAACTTAAAAACTTTACATAACTCTAATTCTGAAGCGGAGAAAAGTAGCTTTTAATATCAGCTTTGGACTATTTTTTATGTTCTTAAAGTGTTGAATAATGGTGCAAAGTGGATACAAAAAGACACTTTTGGCCGCTGTAGAATCAGCTGAGTGATTGCGTAAACCAGGGTTCTCAAACCCAACTTACCTCTGGGCCACTGAAGGCAGAGTCTGGCTGAGGCTGGACAGTATGGGGTTCTATTTGTGCCAAAAATATGTTTTTGCGTCCACTCTCTATATCATTGGTCATTGTCTATGTCTACTGAACAAGTTAATTGATCATTTGTTCATGTCTATCTACTTCTAAGCAATATCTTCTGCGTGTCCTGGGAAACAACAGGAGCTAACGACGCTAGCAACTGTTGCTGAGGACCGGATCCAACGACAATAAAGAATGCAAAGTTTTAAACATAAAGCAAGCTGAAAACATCACGAAGCAAATACAAAGCTATCATAAAGGGAGTGTGGACATGCAGAAGATATTGCTTAGTAGACATTGAACTTTCATATTAAGGTCTGCAAATGGCCACCAATTTGAAACAGTTGAAGATTATCTGTCACCAGTGACAGCTTCAGGGTCAAAGGGTTAAAGGACTGAATGAAAACCAAATTTATGTTCCATTTAACAAGCTAAAAAAGTTATAATGCAAAATGCTTGCTTTATTTTGTTTTTTTCTGAATTTGATGGGACCCTCGCTGTAAATTTGGTCACACGATCCGTGTCAGAGTGTGCAGACCGTACAAGTGCTTTGTTTTTGTGTGTTTCTGCAGATCGTCCGCTGTCCATCCCTCCCCTGCTCGATTTCGGCTCCGGAGGAGTGTCTGTGGACGGACCTGATGATTGAGAAGCAGGTGCACGGACGCCAGACTAACCACTACGCCTGCGTCAAGAGGGCAGACGGCTCCTGCTCCTGGTACCGCGGTGTCACACCACCAAAGAAAGAGTTTTTGGACGCTGAGGACCCTTAGTTTCATTCAGCCAAATAAACACACAGCCTGACGTAAAAATGTAATTGAAACTTCAAAATAAAACATCAGGAAAATTCTTTTTGATATTGGAGACACAAATTAAATTACCTAGCGGTCTGAAAATAATCAGCATGAACGTCAAAAGAAATGACTCACTGGCTCTTTTCAGATCAAACTCCTCTGTAAAGAAAATTCAAATGCATCATGAGACATAGACTGGTCAAGTGATGATGTAGTTCCTTCTGAGGCTGGCGTCAGAAGAATATACATTTCCGACGAGACAGAGCACTTCCTGCCCCATCAAGCTCCTTAACAGCTCTGCTCCACTCAAACCTGCCATCTTCAGATGATTATTTGTTATCCATCGTCTCTTGTTACCTCATTCTGTTCTCTTCCAAAGCCAATTTCCAAGTTGCCTTCTGTCTTTTTCTTTATTCTTATCACCCACAAAGTTTTTCATTATCTCTGCTCAGCCATAGCTGACGACAGACGCCCACGGCCTGCTTTCTTCAAAAAAACCAGAAAAACCGTGAATCATCTGAAGCTTCATTAGATGAGAGTCTTCCTTGTAGCAATTGAATCTGAAGCCTTTGGCCGTCCCAGGCCTCACTGGACCAGTCTATGCATCATGAAGACGCGCGGTCCACAAAAAAATCTGCTCACGAGGCAAAGCGACTCCCACAAATCTCTTCCTCCTCCTTCATTCCCCAGATCATCTTAGTGTTATGTAGCTGTACAGTTCCTATGCATATACTTTTGTTGTTTAATGAGGTTTAACACTTACTGCATTAGAGCTAGATTTGCACTTTTTTTAACTTTAGAGAAGACGGGACCCTTTTTGTGGTAGTTCACACAGACTGGTGGATCCACTTCATTGTCTCTTTGTGCTCTTAGGATTCACTCTCGATGAGTTCGTCAGAGCAAGAGAAAGAAAAGGAGGAATGAGAGTTTAAAGGGATCTTTTTTTGTGCAGGAAGGGTGAAGTTTTAGTGTCTTTATGTTGATTGTAAATGCAAACAGCAGTTTTTTTTTTTTGATGCTTCTAGCCATTGGTTTGTTCCACGATTAAGACTTTAATCGCTTCATGTTGGCTTCGCCTCCGAGCTATTAAAAGAAAGCTTTACTGCTGTCCTAGTTAGCCAGTTACTCAAGTTTACAGTGCTGTTTTATAAACCCGAAGCTACACTAACTGAAACATATATATGATGGAGTATTAGAGGCATAATTTAAAAGCAAAATCCTTCCAGTTTAACATTTTTTCAGTGTTATTATTGTAATACAGTCAATGATTTTCGTGTGTGTTCGCGGTCTTTGTCCATAATTTTTTGAGCTGTTGTTTTGAGAGGGCCCCTCTTGCGCTGGAATAACGTGAGAGAGAGAATGACGAGTCCTTTTGTGAAGAGAGAAACAGGAAATCGTTACCTGGTGTGGAGAGAGGACTGTGCATGTGTTTGATGCTTTATGTAAGTCCTGGCGAAGGACAAAATATTCAGTATTATCAAATAAAAGAACCAAAATTTGAAGGAGTCTTTGTGTTCTTTTCGGTTTCTGTTGAAGAAAATCTCCACAGAGGAAAGCATCTATTCTTCATTCTACCTACTGTAGTAGCTTGTGTGTTAAGGGGTGGTGGTGTTCCAATACTCACATAAATCGCTCTAAAAGTTTGTACAAATGGAAGAAAAAAGGAAAGTAAAGGCTGCTGAAAATGCATCAAAATAAACTTTTTTTAATGACAGTGTTTTACTAATTACTACAGACGTAATTTGTTAGATATGTTTACAATGCTTTTATGCATTAGAAAACTTTTTTTCTAATGCAAAATAAGCATTTATATCATATTTAATACAGTCATTTCTGAGAACCCTATCTCATGAAGCACATTGTATGGAACCTGTAGTTCATCATTATTCCACTAGGGGCAGTAGAAGAGCGTTTCCTCCTGTTCATTCCAAAATGGCCGCCTGCATGAAATCTCAAAAACACTTTTGGCTGGAAAATGTTAGCTAATTTTTTACAACTTTATGGTGAGATTAACTTACGTTATTGTTATTTATGCTTTTTAATGAAAATTTGCTGTATTGAATAAATGACAAATTTCTAATAATTCATTTTTCTAATACAGTTCCACCATGTTAAAAATGTGTTGATCAAATTTGAGACAGTAGGTAAATACAGTGATTTTTTTTCTTTCCTGAACACTCACATCAATATTTTTTCCCCTTAGACTAACATTGTTGTGAGAAAAACTTATCAAATGACCCAACATTTCATACTTGATGTTATCAATACTTAATTAAAAAGTAATATAAAAAAATTGTTTGGTGGTTTTATTGAATGGCTTAAATACCTCTTTAAAAAGGCTAATGATGGCAATGTATTATTGATTTCACATTTTGTTCCTATTATTTGATGCTTTAAAATAACACTTTTTAGATATATTCTAAAGGGATTTGAATATAGTTTTGTAATCTGTGTAAAGGGAAAGTATGAATAAAAATAAAGTAGTTAAATGAAGTTTTAAAGAATGCGCTTGAGAACCCTCACATATTTGCCTTCACTTGATGTCTGGTACAGTTAATGCTTGACTTTTCTCTCTTCATTTACTTAAAGCTTCTATTTGGGATATTCTTAAATATCCCTTATTGGTTAGCTAAACTTTGATGTTTACTGTTCTTTAAAGCAACTGTGCAAAATGAGAAGCATAGCATTTTTTTTTTGTCAATTGCTGAAATGTCGAGTAAAAATGTTGAATTGAAATAACATTTTTCTTTACCATGCCAGATTGGAAGACGCTATCTGAGTTTTCAGATTTTCAGCTCTTCTTCTTGTACATTCAAGTTTTTAGTAAGGATTCTAATCATCACATTCCTTTCTTTGAGAAGTAAAGAAGTCATCGTGTCAAAAGACTGACCTGTAGCGCTCAGAAAAAGAGTTATAAAATCTGGAAAAACTTTTTAAAATATCTGGATTTTGGTTTTATTGCTAAGACTAAATGGCATCAAGCCCAGCACTCTGCATTTTTTTACATCAGCTACAGTCATGTTGTAAAAAAAATACATTAGTATGACTTAACACCAAACTTTTTACAAAAATGAAAAACAGGGGCATACCATGGTATATTATAAGACTACTAGCCTTCTGGTATGCCCATCAGAAAATGATGGTTAGGTGGGGATCAAGTGTCTCTTCTCCATTTGGTGTGACCAATGGAGTGAGACAAGGAGGTATTTTATCCCCACTTCTTTTTAACCTGTATGTGGATGACCTGTCGAAGGACCTGAATGCATATAAAACCGGTTGCATGGTTGGTGGTTTTAAAGTCAATCATCTGATGTACGCAGACGATTTGGTTGTTTTTAGCCCCAGCAGCTCCGGATTCCAACAACTTTTAAATGTCTGTTCTGTATTTGGTTTTAATAATGATATGTTATACAATTCTAGTAAAAGTGCTGTGATGATTTGTCGTACGAAAGAAGATGTAACATTGAATTTTCCTGCTTTTAAACTCTCTGGTTCTGAGCTTAATGTCTGCCATAAAGTAAAATATCTTGGACATGTCATAAATGATAAATTTACAGATGACGATGATATTCACAGACAACGTTGTATCTTATATGCTCAGGCAAACATGCTTGCACGCAGGTTTTATTCATGTTTAGAAAATCTTAAAATTCTTCTTTTTAAAACTTACTGCACACCACTGTATACTGCCCACCTGTGGACTAACTACAGGGCATCCAGCATGAAGAGGCTGCAGGTTGCCTATAACGATGCCCTGAGACTTTTATTAAAACAGCCACGGTGGTGCAGCGCGAGCAATCTGTTTGTTGGTGCAAGAGTTAATACTCTTAAAGCTTTGTTGAGAGGTTTTATCTATGGTTTTATTTCTCGTCTCAACATGTCAAATAACCAGATCATCTTAACTCTCACTAATGTGAAATACAGCACTTTTAAATACCGGTCCCCAATCTGGAGGTTTTGGTATGGCCGCCTCTTTTAACATTTGGAAATTTTTTAGGTTTTTGATTTTTATGTCTGTAATTGTTTTTTGAGCTTTTTTTTTAATTGTTTTTATTTCTTTTTATGTTTTTATGTATTTTTTTACATTTTTATTATATATACATATGTACATTTATTTTATTCCTTTTAAGTCTTTTATATGTTGTGTCTTTGTGGTAAATGGACCTTGAGTCTGTAATAAAGTATCTATCTTAATCCTTAATTTTCCAGCACCATGAAAAAGCACGGTGGTGGCTGCATCATTTGAAGAGTGTTTGAATGGTAGCTGAAAAGCAGCAGTGAAAGAACTAGCTTTTCCTTTTTCCAGAGTTTTCTAACCTGAAGGGGTTAACTGGCAGTGAATGAATGGATGAATGAAGGTCTGAGCATTTCTGTTTTTCTGCCTTCAAACCTAATTTGTCTGAGACGGAGAAGCGTTTGGAAACAAAATCTTTCCAAACATCATAAAGAAGTTCATGGCTATTGTACGTAAAATGCCATTGGTTGGTATGTAATAGTCACACTTGGCCTTCATTTGGCTGCTGCTCGCGTCCCGCTGAGGGAAATAATATTTGAGAAGCAGAACAGTAAACTGCTCTGGAAGCGGGGCAAGTCGATGTGGTCATCGACTCAGTTCGGAAAATATTTAAGAAATGTGCAAACTGAAGCCAGTTTGGACTTTCCTCTCTTTTTTTCTCGCTTTTTAGGTATTTTAAAAAGTATACTCTGACAGTGAAAGTCGGAGTGAAAGTCATGCAGGAGGATGTTTCACCTCATACTATTTTGGGGGGTTAAAAAAGTGATATATTCAATTTTTACTTATAAAACCTTTATTCAGATGTAGCTCATAAATGGTCTGAATGAACCAGGTGGCACAATAAAGCTTTTTTCTCTTTTAAATTAAAAAAGACTTAACGTCTTCTCTTTTTCTAAGATTAAATTGCTGCTGTGTGGTCTGTTTTGTCTTTTTGCTCAACCACAAAAGAGGAAATCAAAGTATTAAAACTGTGTTAAAATACTGGTACATCGAGAAATATTTGCTGCCTTTTAGGATTGTATAATTTAATACTTTTAATAATCTGTTGTTATAGGAGAGCTGGGGAAATTTCTTGCATACAAAGCTTAGCTTGGATGATATAGCTATTATAGTAATAATAATATTAAAATAATTGTGTAGTTTTTTTCTCATTTATGTTCACTGAAATATCATCATCTGTCTGTTAGTATTGGCACACTAAGAAATGATGAATTTATACCTGAACAGTTTCACCTATAGACACAGTGACACCTAGAGGTTAATAGAGGTACAGCAGAACTTAAATTGAACACCATTTAGTCAATTTTGTTGTATTTGGATGTATTTGTAGAGGGAATAAAATACATTGCAGTATGAGTGGTGTTCTTTAGTGTCTTAATTGCAAAAAAAAAAAAAATCAGAAATTAAAAGTTAAATACACATTAAGCTTTTCACAAAACCACTAATGCGGCTTCTGAGTCTAAAACCACTGCAGATTGAATCACTTTTTTCCAGCAACTGTAGAATTTCTATTGCATGCAACAGAAAATTCTGAATCCTAAGTGAACAAACAGACCATTATTCTCACAGCTACAAAATAATACTTTCCAAATGTCTTCAAGTCAACTTCGGTGGGTTGCCAAGGAACGGAATTAGATCTAAAAATAGACGTCTCCCTCTCTGTATCATAATAATGGTCATCCTGAGAGTGCGGACATGAATTCAGTCAGGGTTCAGTCTGTTTCTGTCTTACAGCCCTCATTTATCCTGTCGGTCATGATGAAACTGTCAGTTATCTCATTTAAAGCTTTCAGCTCAGGTCACTCTGTGCTGCTTTTAAACTTTTTTTTCTTTTTTTTTTATAAAAGCACTTAGCCTGAATGAAGTCTGGAATATGCTTCCTGTTGTGCAGAGTCAAGGCACAGCGCGCAAATAAAAAAAAATGTCAATGCTTCCTGCTGTCAGTGACTGTGTGCAAACCTCCATCATACATTTAAAGTAAGGACGAGGTTCATTGTCTCTGCAAATTACAGCGTTTACAGTAAAATTATGTTGTACTTTTAAATTATGCGTTGAAAAGGCACCCAATGTTGCATCTGTTTTCACTGAGTGGTGGATGAATCATCAGTTTAACTGGATTCTGTTGATATGTTTCTGCTAAAATCAAAGCAAAGTGTTATTAAAATTCCCAATAAAATCCAATAAAACATTTCAAATTGTTAAAACTTCAGAGAAATTAATTGCTTTTGTAAAAGTTTTCTTTGTTGTACAAAATAAATCGTCAAAAAAAGCATGTCAAATCTTACAATTTAAGTTTTCTTACTGAGTCACAACAAAACAATAACTACAAATAACTGTGTATAGTAATTTTCTTGGATGTTCAGAGTTTTTGGTGGAAAATGAGGTGAATTTGCTAAATATTGAAAAAAAATGTATATAATTTATCAATGAATAATGTTTCATTGGTTTTCAGAGTAGTTTTAACTTTTTTAATTGAATATTTTATATGTAATATTTGTGGAAAAAGAAAAAAAGTCTAATTTAATTATTCAATCTTTCTGACTGTGACATTCACTTCTTGTTAATCAAAGAGGCTGTTTTTGTCTGTTAGGTTGAAAGCACGTCACACCCTGGACAGCTTAACGTGTGTAAAGTGTCCCAGAAGTCACTGTTCATGTTGAGTATTGTTAAAAAAAAAAAACAGTTTCAGATTCAAAATGTCAAAATCTAGACGCTTTTTTAAATTTTATAAATGGAAAGGAAGAAATCAGTTTTCAACATTTTTTTTTTTTAATATCAAGATTGAGACATTCGTCTGTTGCTGTGTGGTGTGAAGCATAGATCTGGATGAGAGTTCAGATAGAAGACTGATAAGTCGACCACAGAGTGATTGTCAGTTCTTCAAATGAAGTACTTGACACCACAGGAAGCCAGAGAAGATCTGAAGAGAGATGTGATGTGTCCTCTTTTTTATGACTAAGATGTGCAGTAGCTGATCTTTCTAATGTGTAGGCAAAGTTGAACCCTTTTTTTTAAATGTGAGAGACAAATGTCTATCACAGGAGGAAATGAACAATAAAAACCAAACGGTCATAGATGGATTGTTGAAGAAAAGAAGATAAAAAACAGAGCCCTGTGGAACACCTGCACAGGACCAAGGTTTTGTGGGAGTTCAATTCTTCTCTATGTGGGATATTCAATATTGATGTCACAATTCTCTGAACGGTATGTTACAACATAGGCTGCATGGTGAATCAGTGGTTAGCACTTTCACCTCAGATCAAGAAAGCCCTAGTTCAGATCACTGCTGGGATCTGTCTAGGTAGTTTACATGCTTTCCCTGTGCGTGAGTGTTTCTTCTTCCCACAGTTCAAAAACATGCTTGAAATATTTATTGATTACCCTCCCCTTGGTGTGACTGTGAGTGTGTGTGATTGCGTGGCTGGTGACCTGTCTAGGGTGTACTACGTCTTCGCTCAACAGTAGTTAGGTTAGGCTCTGGCAGCTTCGTAACCCTGAAAGGGACAACTGGGTTTGGAAAGTGGATGGAGGAATGTTACACCATTGAACTGAATGGTGGAAAAAGTGAATCGTTTAATAGAGCGTTAAGCTACATTTATCATATTTACACTTTTTTATCACACTGAGTGTAAGCTAGGGATGCAACAATCCAATTTCCCCGCCATTTGGTTCAACGGTGTAACACATGGTTTGGTTTTAAACTAAGAATTTTGTAGCATCCCTAGTATAATTCAACTTATCTTCAGTGCTTAGCAACAAATTCATAAAAATATTTTCTGAATTAGTAGTTTTTTGTGTGTGTGTTTTTTTTGTAAATAAATGAAACAGAAAAAAAACTTTAGGGCTTTAGATAAAAATCCATTTGGTGATATATTGCCATATTTCATTTGGCAATACTTGTATCGATTTAAAATGGTGACAAGACAATATTTAATCATTTGTGAGCGCTCTTCAGCATCTTACTTTTGTTTTCGACTTAAATCTACGACCACTTAGCAGCACAGCACACTTTGAGCAGCTCTACCCCGACCCAGAACAACAAGATCTCGTGAGAACCAGCTTGTGATAAATGTTGCAGTGCTGCAGTTTTTATTGTTATGAGACATGTAACACTTAGTATGACTTAGTTGTTTTCTAAGTCATATACTTTTTAAAAAAAGGGAAAAATTGTTCTTGTAGAGTCTTGGGATATATTGTGATATGTATCACATTGCGATACATATTGTATCACCAGACTCTTCTCAGTACACACCTCCAGTTCGAACTGAATGGTTGTTAAAAGTGAATCGCTCCATCCATAACTTTTATGAAACTTAAGTTTGTACTTTGACATACAGCCCCTTTCTTTGGAGAGATTGAAGTCTCCAATATAACCATTTAACTGTGATGTCCACATAAAAAGTTAAACAGCAGAACCACATGCAGTCCTATATTTCTTATTATTAAAAGTTAATTTATTCATTTATAATAATTGATGACTTCATGTGACAGTTTTTTTTTATTTTGATATAAGCAAAGTAGAAGTTCATTTTTTCATCCCCTATTTGTGAGCTGCTATGACTATCCTCTGTTTGCATCAGCATCAAAATATAAAACAAAGTGTATATGAAGGAGCTGTGATTGACAAGCTGCAGCTGACACAGCTCAGGGTTAGTCCTCTCTGAATGCTAAAGTATATGCATGCTCTTTGGAGCGTGATTGTGTGTATGATAATTCATGCTCTTCATGAAATTGTGTGGGAACGTAAAGTGCTCAGAGTGGTAAAAAAAAAATAAAGCTCCATGAATGCCGTCCATTTATCACCCACTGAAAAGATGTTGTTTGTTTGGTGTCCAGTCCTTTAAAAACGTGGATTAAACGATCAAGCAGCAGCAGACAGATTAAAAATAAGACATCGTTTTGAGCTTACGCCATTTACCATCTGCATGGAGCATAAACTCATTTAAATCCACATGAACGCTGATGCTACAAAACAGACTGATTGCAGCATCGTGATTAAAAATGTGAATTCAAAAAGTGAATCAAAGTTGACGAAACAGGATACCCTATATCTGCTCTGTGCAGATGAGGAAGAGGAAAAAGAGAGCGCACTAAGGACTGATAAACTGTAGCAAAAAGTTCAAAAGCAGATCAGGTCAAATGCAACAAAAAGAGGTCAGATCTGATGTGAGAAAGGTGTAGAGAGAGCAGTGAAACAGATTCAGCGAATAGAAAGGAAATGGAGTGGTACTCTCGAGAAGAGAAAGTCTGGAGAGATGTGGATGAAAGTCTAATAACAATAGAGCCTCTCCTCGTTCAGAGCTCCTCTGCAGACAGCAGCAGTGCTCCTACATGGCAGATGTCGCTTATATTTAGCTTCTCAGACAAATGTGAGGACTGCTACGACAACTGCTGACAGCTTCCATGTTTCTGTCTGAAGTTTCTGCCTGCCCCTGCAGTTCCAGCCTTCCTCTGCTCAAGATAACTAACTATGTAGCCTAAACAATCAGATTATAATTCAGTTTCTGGTGTGATCATATTATGTAAGTGTTAACAACATAATGTAAGACAATGAAAGGCATCAAAGTATTTAATTCATGGTCTTCTGTACTTTTGATCGTCCGTGCTCTCACCTTACAGTGAGGAGGTCTTGGTTCATTTCCTGGCTGGGATCTTTCTGTGTGGAGTTTGGGTGTCCACCGCATTCTGGGCTCCTCCCAGTCCAAAAAACATGCTTCTCAAGTTGATTGTTGGCTCTAATTGCCCCTAGTGTGGCCCTGTGACAGGCAGTCTTTGCCCAATAGTAACCAGGATAGGCTCCAGCACCCCCATGACCCCAACAGGGATACAGCAGGTTAAGAAGACGGATGTCAATTGGTTTATTTCAGTTGTTTTTTTTTTTTTTTTTTTGGATCAAAATATCTAACTTGATTGTTTTCATTCTAGCTTCTTTCATATTTACATTATTTTTTCACTGTAGGTTCAGTGTGTATTATAAATGTTTTAATGTCAAAATAATTGCCTACAAGTTTTCTTCCAATAGGATCCTTCCCAGTTGTGGACTAAGCGTTATTTATGGACAAGGCATAGCCAAAAACTTTGAGTTAACTCTGTAAATACAAAAAACACCTCAAAGAAAACTGAATAATTTAAAAATCATTAATATAATTTTGATTAAAAAAATGCAAGAGGAGGAGGAGAGTCACAAATATTAATAATAATAATATTTACTTGTTCATTTCTTCTACACCTGTCAATCCTTGTTTGATCCATTTTTAAAGCATTACCAGTGGTCTCTTATTACAATTTTAGCCTAAATCAATAAACCTGTGTTGTTTTCTTGGACATAGTTTCTACAGAGCGGCAGAAACTCTAAATCAGGGTAATCCTGTACCCACTTCCAGACATCCATCTGTTTACATTCTCTCCCGCTTGCAGCCCCTCACTCCCCCAAACGAACATTATTGTTGCACCAAAAATGGTGAGCAATATTAGAGTTACCCAGTTATACAGTTTTGAGCTAGATTCCAGCTCGGACAAGGGAAATGAAGGCATAGATTAATCTATTTCTCTGCAAGTGGATGCATCAGAAGCTCTGGGATTGCTGTTGCAGTTTCTATGTCCCTCCTACAGGCTTTTTGAAACTGCATGTTTTCATCTAGTTCTGATTCACAACAATTGGAAAAGAGAAATACTCAGAAATGCAATTTTAAGATTAAATTTCTTTACATATGGCCTCCATAATCAGAAAAATGCCACAAGAACATTTTAAAAAACACCAAAAACACAATTTTCATCAGAGTGACTCTTTAAAAAATGGCATTTACAATCTTTGTGTCAATAATATTTTCTTTAAAAAAAGTGAATACATGTTTTTGCATTCTGATACCAATGCAAAGTTAGAATTAGTTTGTATTTTTCTCAATAGTAGAAATCATAAACTTGTCATATTGTAATATTCAACTAACTAAACTCTGCTAACAAGATTATTTCCTCTTAGTTTTGTTTTTGGCACTATTAGAAGATTTACTTGTTTGTTTAAAGAAATAAACTCGTAAAAAAATATTCTTAGTGTCGTTTGACCTTTGTGTTTTTGTGAACTTTCCTGTGCGGCATCATGTTTCCTCACTTGATTGTAACATGCATTTAAGTGATTTTTTACTCCAGACTTGTAATTGACTCAGTAATTAATAATAATAGTACAAAAACCACAAGTACTTTGTTTCATTTTTGTTGTCTTTTCATTAAAAGTTTTGTCCAACGACAACTATTTGAGGGAAAATGCTTCTTTTGTTTGTTTGCTTCACTCTGGCCAAACTGTTTTTGATGCATATGTGGAGGTGTGAAACACGATGATACCAGGTTGTGTGTGTGGATATTTGTCATCACTTCTAAGAATAATTTCACAACTGTTTAAAGTGACACAACAGTGGGAGTCTGTGTGTCCATAAACGGCTTGGAGACGCTTTCCTTTCCTTGTCGTGCTTCTTCACACAGAGCGGCAGCTTTTAGGGATTTTTTTGTCTCTGTATGTTCACAGCAGAGGGTGGAAGCGTGGAGAGTGCGAGGCAGAATTTAGGAGGGAGGTCAAGTGCGTGAACAACAGTGAATTGGGAGGAGGGAGGGTTTGAAGCGCAGAGTAATTTTCTGAGAGTTCGTCAGAGTCTGGCGGCCAACAGGAGAGAAGGAACGCTTTTATCAAGGAGCTCCTGGTTGAATCCTCAGAGCAGAAAGCGGCAGGGAGATGCTGGAAAGCACGCGCTGACCTGAAGGCACCGGTTTGGCACAAACTCCTAAAGACGAGGTTTGTTGTGATGGGGACTGTGAGTGAGCTGTGTGCGTCCAGCTTCCAGGCTTTTCTCTGTCCTACAGTGCGAGCAGGGACACCTGCTGCAGCATCAGGTGAGTGCCTATGATCCACCATGAAAATGTTTGGAGATTATGTCATTTCTTTAAGCAGCTTTATTGACTTAAATGAGGAAAATGTGAAATGTTCAAGAGAACTGGTGCCATCAGTTGCCTTGGAGATGTTGAGTTTCAGAGACACGGAGCACTCTGGCGTTTGCGCGTGAGCTGTGTTTCTGACATTTTTTTGGTGTGTGTGTGTTTGAGCACACACATGACTCAGTGTGTGTGTTGAGATGGTGGGCTTGTTAGAGCATGACGCACACCGATCAACGTCTGGTCCAGGATCCTCCTCTCCAGTGGGTGATGGAGTGACATAATCTTTGTAGTTGCCCATCATTCTCCCTCCGTACAGGTGATTTCATTCATTGTGGGTTTTTCAAAAGCCGTTACAACACAATAAGAAAGCTCCAATTGCTCACTTTTCCTTCATTTCCTCTACTGCTGCCTAATTTAGTTTTGTATCATAACCCAAATGTAATTTATGGAATATTTTTGGAAAGAAAAACCATTTAGTTCATCATACTGGGGTTTGCCTTTTCTCACATCTTTATGTTTATAGTATTAGCAGGTTACAGGGCAAATTATGTAGAAGAGTTTCATTATTTCTTGATTCATAATGCCACCCACTTTCTGAAAAGGTTAATCAAGAGCCAGAAAATTTGGGTCAGATCCAACAGAATAATTTGGGAGCCTGACCTTCAAGACATTAAATTATAAAAATTTTTTGTGGAATCAAGATGTTTCTCAAACCCCTTGATGAAATTCAATCACAAAATTGCAATATCATTTTTTTTTTCAATAAATCTTAATATTAAAATAAATCTAAAAATGAAACAATATTGACATGCGAGTTCAGGAAATGTGTGGATCAATTTGATCCACACATTTGTAACATGGTGTAACTGTATTATAAATAGTTAATTATCAACTGTTTTGCATTCTTTCAATACAGCAAGTAGTCATTTGAAATGAATGAATGAATACATTAAATGGTTTTATTTTAAGCCATTAGGTAATGATACATGAAATAACATAACACATTCACAGCTCCGTTAGCATCCATGCTAATGTTGGTAGCACCAGGCCGTGCCCGTGGTTGTAGTTGAAGTCCTGTGAGAAGAACATTATTCATCCGTACTTGGTGATCCACGTCATGCATTCTTCTCTCCGGGAGATCTTGTCGATTATCTTGCTGTTTGTTACATGCCTTTTCCTGTCTGAAATCTTCCACTAGTTGTAGCAGCAGTGATAGTTTAGCTTCAAGCTTCATCAGAGCTGATATCTTAGCATCGATGAGAAGCAGTGGAGTTAGCTTAGCTTGAATATCTACAAGCGCGATTTTGAGTTCCATAAAATCGGCTTTAAAATGTTTCTTCTGTGCCATGTTCAACTCCCCTTGTTGTAGTAGCTGTTTTACAGTAGGGCTGCCACAAACGATTATATTAATAGTCGACTAATCATCGATTAATTTTTCCGATTAGTCGACTAATCGGATCATGGACAAAATGGATGTACAGAAAATCTGAAATACGATTAGCTTTAAAACTAAAAAATCCTAAATAAGCTAAAATCGCTAGCATATAGCTGAAATATTAGCTAAACTCCAAATTAGCCTAAAAATTGTAAAAATTCCAAATTAGTTAAAATAGCTAGCATGTAGCTGAAGTAATAGCAAAACTCCAAATTAGCCTAAAAATCTGTAAAAATACCAAATTAGCCAAAATAGCTAACATGTAGCTGAAGTAATAGCTAAACTCCAAATTAGTCTAATAAACTGTAAACATTTACAATTAGCTAGCTAATATGTAGCCGAAATATTAGCTTAACTACAAATTAGCCTAAAAATTGTAAAAATTCCAAATTAGTTAAAATAGCTAACATGTAGCTGAAATATTAGCTAAACTCCAAATTAGCCTAAAAAACTGTAACAATTCCAAATTAGCCAAAATAGCTAGCATTTAGCTGAAATAATAGCAAAACTCCAAATTAGTCTAATAAACTGTAAACATTTACAATTAGCTAGCTAACATGTAGCCGAAACATTAGCTTAACTCCAAATTAGCCTAAAAAACAGTACACATTTAGAATTAGCAAGCGAACATGTAGCTGAAATATTAGCCAAACTTGAAATTAGCCTAAAAAAACTGAAAAAATCCTAAATTAGCCAAAAGAGCTAATATGTAGCTGAAATATTATCTTAATTCCAAATTAGCCTAAAAAACTGAAAAAGCCTAAATTAGATAAAATAGCTAGCATGAAGCTAAAATATTAGCTAAACTCCAAAATAGCCTGAAAACCCTTAATAAATGCCAAAATAGTCTAAAAAGCTAGCAGAATGTCATAACTTTCAACTTTACTACAGCCTGGCTCCAAATATTAAAAACTAACGACTAATCGACTATGAAATTAGTTGTCGACTATTTTAATAGTCGATTAGTCATCGATTAGTCGACTAATCGTGGCAGCCCTATTTTACAGTAGCTTGGTGATTAGAGTCGCTTGTCAGAAACTTTAAAAGACTTTAAAAGATGAGGAGTTGAGGAGAGTTCAAGACATACGCCTGTTCGCTCGTGACCCAGAACCGGACTTTTAAAAAATCTATTTCGATAGATGAGTTAATCCCCACAATAAAGTCTTAAAAATTAGCTAAACCTTTTCCCACCAAGTGTTTTTGAGATTTCACAGAGGCAGCCATTTTGAAATAAGCAGGAAAAGCCCTTCTACTGCCTCCAGTGGAATGATGATGAACTACAGAGTAGAAAACAATGGGCCTTTTAAGGAAAGTTTTGATCATTGACTGTATATAGGAGAACAGTCACAGTCTATGGTTTTGATCATACAAATGAGACAGGGGTCTTAGAAATTTGTGTTTCAGGGTTAAAGTAAAATAAAGTGGAATAAAAGATGCCAATTTCTCCCGATGTGATAAAAATATTAATAATGCACAAAATAATCCTTATAATTTAGGCTTTAAAAAAATAAAAATAAAAATACAATTTAGTAGTTGATTCAGAGGAATAAGTGTTCGGATATTAAATATAATTTCAGACTGAGCTCAGAAGTTAAGTAGTGGTATGTCCTCATGCCCTTTTATTTTGTCAAGCCTTTTGCACATTATGCTCTGCCAAACGGACAGATAATAAAAAGACTAAACCACTAAAACACAACATATTTTCACAACTGTAAGGGCTGTAAGGGCAGTTTTTTTCTAATTGGAATATCATCTTTTACTTAAAAAAAACATCAAAGGTAAAATAGATTCATTCTGTTTATTTTTCTCAGCTTTATTGTTGGCTTTTAACAAGCAATTGCCTTAGACGTTTTTAGGGAATGCCACATCTTCCAAAGCAAAGTCTATGCAAATGTGCGTAAACATTTAGGTTTCCGTGTTCAAATTTCTCACGTTCAAGCATAACTGCGCACAATTTTAAGATTATTTTCAGGTTGTACGTACAAAATGCTTGGCTATTGAATGCACGGTGAAAGTTTAACCAGGTTGAACTTTGACCAATCAGGCACTCGTATTTGTTAGTGACGATGAATGGCGTCCTTTTTAAATATTGACAGTGACAACCGTTTGAAAATTGATCATGAAGAAGAAATTAATATTTATAGTTTGTGCCTGACTAGAATTATATGACACCAAGTCCATCATATATTAGAATAGAACAGTGAAAGAAGAAATCTAGAGTAAGATTTGTTAGACTTTCAAGCCTCCAAGCCTCTTCTAACTGTAGGTGGTGGTAAACAGGTCTCCAGTAAACAGTAGAAAAAGAAAAAGCCCGTTCTTGCTTGCTCAGTGTGAACACTGTGGGCTAAATGTGTGTTCAAGGGCCTGTGTTTAGAGTGTTCTAGAATACGCATCACATGCCTGGTATGTCCGTAGATTTACAGTTTGGAATGAGTTGTCATGCCCAAGGTCACAATTAACCATCCAGTCTGGAATTTGAGCCTCCAAACAATCTAATGATAGACTGGAAAATTAACACTTCAAAAAAATCCAAGATGGTATGCTGCTATCGCAGTTATTTACATAATTTTTTTTCAAATTTGTGTGTTTTCTCTTTTGTATATATGTATATATTGTGAAAACCAGACAATCCTGGTATCAGGACTTCCTGCTGTTAAATTTAGACCAAATCTTGTGAAAAAAAAAATAAAAAAAAATAGGTCACCAAAGAGCAAACTGTGTTATTTATTATTTGTGAGCTGACACTTTATACTTTCAGACCGTTGGAGTTCTTCCTCACCCTGCATCAGCATATCCTGTTTTTGCCAGACGAGGACTCTGCATAAAGCTCTGATTCAATCGAACAGCTGGAATTCTTTGCCCTCTTTTTCCTTTGTCCTTTACTACACCCTCTCCTCTCCCTTCCTTTTTTAATCAAACATGATCACCTTTGATAGCAAACTTGTTTGTTCAGCTAATGTGTACTTCTTTCTGACACTTAACTTTTTACTGCCTGAATCAAGAAAGTGTTATGTCAATTTGACAAAAATTATTCTGCCTACACAAAAGCCTTAATAAAGGAGAAATATTTACACAAGTGGACAGAAAAGGAAATAGAGAAAGTCTGTGCAAGTACGCGTTTCCCCAAATTAAATGATCTCTGACATAGAAATAAAAAGTTAGATCATTTTCTTGCTCCTTGCATTTTATTTAATTATACAGAACTGAATCTACTTTTAAAAATATTAGCAAAAAATCAGTTTATAGGCAAGAAAAATTAAAAATAATGGTGCAAATACAAAGATTCTTAAAAAAAAAAAAAGAAGATAATTACATTTCAAGCAAAATATGTCTTTAAGGTGAAGGGCAGAAATATAAATTTTAGGGGTTTTTGTTTACTTACTGCTATTGCTTAAAGTTTTCATGTCATGTCATTCATTTATAAAATTATTGATCGTATTTAAAATTTCAATAAATTGGTTTTTACAACTAATTATAAGTTATTAAAAACATGGAAGATAAAACTGAAACTAGTCAGACAAGAATAGCTGTGTCTTTATTATTTTATACTTACAGAAATAGCTTGAAACCCAAATAACAAAGATAAACATGTCTTATTAATACACTCTAACATGTCTCTCATTAGTACTAGATTATATTCAGAAATTATACTGTCTTTGTTTTACGTTTTACGTATTAAGTCATTTTCATATTGTTAGTTGTATGTAATCAGCAATATTTAATACATTGACTAAATGGTAAACAGACAGTTGAAAAATTCTATATATGAAGTTAGAGGGAAGCAGACATGAGGTTTTGTCAGGCCTCCTCTGATTGGCTGTTGGCATTCAGACCACGCCCCCTCATCCTTTCTTTCACCGGTGTTCTGTGTCCCTCCGCAGTCATAGTGTCACTTACTTACGGCGTCGGCTTGGAGTCTTCCTTTGCGCTCGTCTCGACTTTTACATTTGTGCTTTTAGTCATAAAAATAATTTAACATCCAAGGAAACCGTGAAACAGCGGCGCCATTATGGTTCTACAGTCGGAAGAAGGAGTTGGTGAGTTTCCACGCACATAAACGCTTCACACAGCTCCTGAAATGAGCTCAACTTTCTCCTCGGGCTGTATCATGTTGTATGTCTTTTTAATGTGTTTTGGTTATTAATTTCAGACTCAATAAAAACAGAGCAACAAGTCCTCATTTGATGCTCCTCGGCACACACTTTATGAACAAGGGAGCTATTATGATGATCTGAATTGAGGCCAGACCTCACTGGGCTGTGTGCTGATGGTACAGCGGTGCATGTGTCTATAAATGAAATCAATGCCTCCTTTTTAGCAGTTGAAGTTTAGGAATTGTCCCTAAATATCCAGTTGGGCTGTTTGGGAGGAACTACTTTTTCCAAGTTGTGGCCATCTGTCTGCAGTGGGAGGAGGTGGAGGGACAGCTCAGACATGAACATCTTCTCACAGCTGCTCTAGAGCTCCATGTAATAGTTTAAAGTCTACTACAGTATCATATCATCAAAAATATGTCGTTTTTCTTAAAAAGATTTTACTTATCAGTCAATAACACTCTATTTATTTGTGTGAAATATTGATTTATTTATCAAGTTTCTATTCTAAATACATTTTGTTTG
This sequence comes from Oryzias javanicus, assembly GCA_003999625.1. Taxonomy (NCBI): domain Eukaryota; kingdom Metazoa; phylum Chordata; class Actinopteri; order Beloniformes; family Adrianichthyidae; genus Oryzias; species Oryzias javanicus. The sequence continues at coordinate 16,099,095 of CM012455.1, read as the reverse complement.
GTTATGAGAAGCAATATCCACACAAATACTGATTTAAGCGGAACAAAATTATAAATTCCAACTATTAAAAAAGAATGTTGTCACACATAATTTTCTAAATATGTGTGGCCAGTGCTGAACTTATTTCTCGGCTGCAGGAACCCAGAGAAAGGGTTAGGAAATATGGTTGGGGTTAAATTTGCCAAATGGTTCCCATGCGGCTGTGTCTGCAGCTCACCACTCCCCCAGTTAAAAGGTCAAATGTGGAGAACAAAACTCACTCATCTAGGAGCGTGACAACTAATGAGACTTTAATTTTAAATACGTGCGACCAGTGACTAAATTTAACCTTTGTCGAACTTAAAAGACATGCGGGCAATACGGCAATGTGCAACTTAAAGATGAATTTCCATCAGTTTTGGTGCTGGTCGCACGTAAATGCGTACGAATAACATCAGCCTTTTTTTTTGACTGCACGTTTTAAAGACCCGCTACAATGAAAATGGTGTTTTTTACATGTTCTGGTGGTATTTTTAAAGCAGCTTTGCACCGGTATGGAACTCTTTATGTTCATTGTGTGTTGCATATCGGGGAAAGACGCTTTTTTTCTGCGAAATGGCAAATTTACGGTGATCGTGTTTGTTAAGGGGATCGTAGGTTTTGACAGTTATGTCTACGGGGATTAACTTTTTGGTTTTCCAGTTAAATTACTCTTTTCAATATAAAGAAATCTCCAGTTCCTGTCAAGGACTTCCTGCTCTGGTTAATGATCTCTAGGCGCCATCTTGTTGTCTGCTGCCATGTCCTGTTGGCCCGAGCTAGCATCGAGCTAAAACTGTACAGTTGGATAACAACCATACTGCTCACCAGTTTTGATCACACTGATAATATTAGGTTGGGGTTTTGAGGGTCTGTAAGATAACAGGAGGACATGTAAACAGATAAATGATGGGAAGTGGGGGCGGTCTTATTTTACGCCAACAGTCGTGGCCACAACTAAGAGGCAACATTTAGTCTAAAAATGGAATAATTATAATTAAAAGACCACTGGGAATGCTTTTACAATAGATCAAAAGATGATTCATAAAATAAATGACGGATAGTGAGAAGTATGTTTGATATAGTTAAGAAAATTCTGACTCTTAAGTTTCTTTTCTGCGTCTCCTGACTAATCTCGGAGGACATTGTGCTTTTTAGTAAATAACGTGAACATTTGTAAGATTAAAAAACGTTTTTTAATGATGAAAACTCCAGAATATTAAGAGTTTATGTATGAACAAAATAAAATATGTACTTTTCTTTGTTTTGTTGTTCTTTTGTATTGAGACTTTTTGGGTTTTTGGAGCCCTCAGGCTGCATAAATGTGATCTGTTGGAAGGAAGGATTACATCAATAGCAGAGCAGCAACCCTCAGGCCAGGAAACTGAAATGTACAATTATTGCCTGTAAACAGAGCCTGACTTCATCCCTCTCCGTCTGAAATAAAGACATGCTTCTTGTCATGAGCAATCGGCTGTGCCTTGGGTCTTGGGTCATGTTCTTGTTGGTGAACACAGCATGTGATGAGCAGAAACAGGCCATCGTAATGTTTTTTTATTTGAATGATAAGTCGTCCTCGTCATTTTCAGCTGTCGCGGCCACATACGGGAGTCGGCTTTTAATGTACAGCGAGCGGGAAGGAGTTAAGATGGACTAAAGGGAGGGGACATCCCCCCTCCACATACATTTACAGAAACGTTTGTCCTCATTTAGCCGCTGGCATGCACCCCTCCTCCTCGCTCTGCTGGAATTAGTGCTCGATGATTAGAGATGCAGGGAGGCTGGACCTCTGCTCCGCAGGATTGGAACTGGGATTGACAAACTCCGCCAAGGCGGATTCACTCCTGTGGTGGGATCGGACCGGACTCTTAAGACTCGAGCCACGGACGCTGCACCGGGACGTTTCAGCGTGGGCTTTGATCTGTCAGCGGATGGTATGAACGTTGTTATGACACAGTTGTGTAGGTGTGTGGCGCGTCATCCTCCCTTCTGCACTCAGGCTTTTCTTGCAGAAGAACGAGAGAACGTGCAAACCGTCGCGTCTTCCTGTAAAAGTTTGCGAGCCGGAAACCTGGGTAGAAGACGTTACAACTGTGGCTTTCTTGTACATGAGGAAGAGGATGTGACGGCTTTATGGATTCTAGAAAGGGGAGGAAGAATAGAAACTACATTATTTCAAAGGAAAAGGGACGTAAACAAAAACATTTTTCTTTATAATTTCTGCTGTCTGGTATAAACTCCCATAAACTCTCTGTTCGTCTCTGACTTGACAGGAAGTGGCTCTAAATAGGATTTTTGGCCTACTTTAATCCTTATTGTCTATAAAGATGATGAATCATTGTGTCCTATTTTGGTTTTTTATGCTGTTATTATTTTTTTGGAGTAGAAGCATTTTTATTTCTTCATGGTTGGAAGGAGTTTGAATAAGAATTATCATTTAAATATTTGTTTTTGTAAACATACGTTCAATAAATAAATTTTTTTTTGAAGATCATTTTTAGTAAATTTTGTCATAGCAACTAAACTTAAAAATGGTAAAGTAAAAAAAAAAATCATCTCAGAAACGTTTGTCTATAAAGTTCTGTTCCACAAAAAAAGACATTTTTTTTAAAGTCCAATTGCTATGACTCAACCCCAAGATAATTTTTACATATTAAAAACCAATGTTGCATTTTTAATTCAGGTAAATCTGCTGCAACAGTTCCTTTCAAAATAAAATACACCCTGCTAAAACATGGTGTATTTTATTTTGAAAGGAACTTTATAGAAATCAGATTTTTTTCACTGATCCACAGAAACTTAAAAAAGTATTTATTTTTCTGAAGCTAACATTCACACTTTAGTCAGACCAGGGGTCTGGAACTAGAATAATTCAATGGTTTGTAGCTTTGGTCATTTTTTAAAAATTTGTCATTTATGCTTACATGTCAGATAATGGAGGAAAATGATGGTTAGTTTGCATCCAAAGTGGTTTATAGTTTATATTTTAAATAATTTTTGCTTTATGTTTATATTGGATATGGTTTTCGTTTATCCAGGTGGTGTAGTCACAGCATAGCTATGAAAAAAATAAGAAAAAAAATATTCTCAGAAACATTTGTCAATAAAATTCTGTCCCACAAAAAGAAAGTGTTTTAAGTCCAGTTTCTATGACTCAACCTCAAGATTAAGTTTATATATTAAAAAAAAAACAGGTTTGCATTTTTAATTCAAGGCACAACAGTTCCTTTCAAAATAAAATACACCCTTCTGAAACACTGCATTTTATTTTGAAAGGAATTTTCACATAGAAAAATTCAATTACTGTATATTGTTAAAAGCTAAATATTATAAATAGCTGTCTGTGTCAAAGAAACATAAATAAAATGTATTTTCCAAATGTCAAAGTGGGACTTCTCTCCATAAGGGCACAAATGGCTCTTTTTTTTTTTTTTTTTTTTTTTTTTAAAGTACTTCAGGTTGAGGACCCCTGAGTTAGTCTGCTTATATGCTGTCCTTCAAGGTCTATAAATATTGTTCATTTCAGACCTTGTGTGTCTGATACAAAAATATCTCAAGGGGAAAATGGTGCTAAAATAAACTCTAAGAGGACCCTGAAACACTTTATGAAGGAAAGTTCTGACGGTTCTCATGCTGTATTTTCTGCACAGCTCTGACTGATAAGTGGACAAGCATTTTCCCTGAACCCTCAGCAGGAATCCCATAATAAGGCTGACAAACAGATGCTTGTTGCTAAGCTGTCATTTTTCTAATTTCTTCATGTAGTTTGACCAACACCATCCCACTTTTTCTTTTAGAATTTTGTGTTTCTTGGAAAAAGATTAGCCAGTCACTTCTTTAACGTCCTTATCGGCGCTCTGCAGATATAATGTGTGACTCAGTGAACATGAAGATCTTTTAACATCACACTCGTCCAGGAAAGGGTGTGTTTCCACTAAAAAAGAAACAGTCACTTGATCTTTAGATATTTTATCAAGTCCACTGTGACATTTTTGTTTTTTTTTTTTTTTTGGTCAAGCTGCCATTAAATCATCTCACAAACCTTTAGAATAAACATTTAAGATAACCTTCAATAGGGTCAAATGAAATAATCTCACAATAAAAAGTAAAATACATCCTTTGGAACACAAATGTATCCTATGAAATCCAGGAGAAATTTGAAAAGTTTATTTTTTACTTCATTTATTTCTGCTAATATTCTGTATTTCGTCTTAGATATAATTTTGTCTATAAAACTGATTTTATTGTTGGAAAGAACAATAATTTTTTAGATTTCTGTGTGCCTCCATGCTTCATGCAGGACACCTTCAGCTTAGTTTTTAGTAATTATTGTATCGTTCCACTTTGTTATGTGAGCATACTGTGTGCGGGAGCAAACGGTAGCAGATCTTTGAGTGCAGACTGTTCTTGTGCGTTCAGTGCCCGATGATCTCAGTCCAGAGGAGCAGCAGGAGCTGGAGAGCATCCGCCGCCGGAAGAAGGAGCTGCTGCTGGACATACAGGTGAGTGGACACATTTAGAAGGCTGAGGATGGCAGAAACAAAAATATGTCACAAAAAAATATTTTTTAAGGATATCTGAATGGCTGAAATGCTTTGGAGTCATAAAGGAGGGCATTTAATTTTTTTTTAACATTAGATCATTAGAAGACTATTTGTGTCACATGCTTTGGTAGAACGCTTCTGTTTGAATTTGTGATCCCTCCTTGATTTTATTTTATTTTTCCATAGGCCTAATATAAAAAAATATATATTTTCTTGTGTTTCTGGTGTCATGTTCTTGTGGCATTTTTCTGATGTAAATAAATCAAATTAAGCTTAAAATTGCTTTCTGAGTATTTTTTTGTTGAAAATTGTTGTGGATCATGTTGGCACTATTTGTTGACAAAACTTGTTTTTTTTAAATTAATCATTGTTATACTGTTCATTTTAATTGTATTTTTTTTCTACCTTATTGTTTTAACTGTTTTTATTTTCTTGCGAAAATAAATATGTTTCCCTTGAAAAAGAGATCTAATCTCAAGGGATTTCCTGACAAAATAAAGATTAAATTAAAAAAAAAAAAAAATCATGACAAGCCCAAAAAGTTATAATAATGGATTAGATTTATCTGCGCTTTTCCAGACGCTCAAAGCGCTTACAATGAATACCCATTATTCATTCACACCTTATTCATACTTGGTGATGGTAAGCTACTACTGTACCCACAGCTGCCCTTGTGCAGGCTGACAGAGGCGTGGCTGCCAGTTCGCGCCTACGGCCCCTCTGACCATCACCAGGACATTCATACACATTCACACGCCAGTGGAGCCACACTGGAGGCAAGTAGGGTTAAGTGTCTTGCCCAAGGACACGACATTTTTGCTGGCGGGAGCGAGAATCGAACTGCCTATCCTTCGATCATTGGCTGACCTGCTCTACCACCTGAGCCACCGTCGCCCCAAATATAAAATACATTTGAATCACTAAGAGACAGATGGATGTATCTACTAGGATACTTAGGTTGAAGGACAGTGACAGTGATGGTGCAAACGGAGAGATGGAGTTTGTTATGAGGAGTGCCTTTTCTTTAAGTCCTGCCCTATTGTTGCCAAGGAACTGATGGGCAAGGTACTGTAAATCATTTATGCAATGAGGGTAGAGGACATTGTTTACAAGGGTGTAACAATAGCAACAAAAAATACAGAAACCTTTTAAAACCCATTTAAAGTACCATTCCGATCAGCTTTTGATCTGTCATAAAAGCCTTACTAGTGTTTTTTTTTATTATTATTATAATTTTAGGCTAATTTTTGTCGTATTCTGGGGCATAGTTTCTGCAGATGGGCAGGAGTTTGTTAGAAATCCGCATCTGAGTAAGTCCACCCACTAGCTTACAGCTCCTCCCAGCCTAACATTATCGGTTCAACAAAAATTGGTCTGCTCCTTTATCCCAATGATATGAAAAAATAAATATACAGGAATGCGATTTTGATCATAATTGTCTTAATATGTGTCCTCCATCTTGAGAAAAATGCCACAAAAACATATAAAAAACACAATTTTCATCACAGTGTGCCTTTAAGAATAAGCCTGTTTACTCATTGATTGAGTTCCTTTCCCTCCATCTGACTTCAGTCCATCTGTCTCCTGTCTTCACTCTTCTGTTAATGTCTGCATCTCTGGAGCAGCTCCACTAAGCCAGTCAAAGGCTTTGATCCGGTGTATTCCCGTCTCCCCAGCAGCGTGGCAGGCTTGCAGGGGTTGTTGGCAGGAGTTTGTGGACTGATAAATCTGGGTCAGCACAAGGGAGGTGGCGAGTGTAAAAAAAAAAAAAAGGGATGCAGGAAAAAGCTGCTGGATTCTGACCCCAGAACAGGTGCTACAGATCCCACAGAGAACCCTCAGAAGCTGCTGCGGTGAACCCTGTCTTTACTTTTAGGGGTTTACCGGTCACTGCTGCGGCAGACAGAGCTCATTGTTGATCAGTGAGTTGTTGTTTTAGAGGGTTTTGTGTGCAGGTCAGATGTCATGCATGGACGTCACAGGGGTTTCCTGTCAGCAAAGCATAAAAAAATGATGCTATATTTACATTCTAAAGCACAAGTGTTTGTCTCCTTGTAGAAGCTGAAAGATGAGATAGAAGAAGTGACCTGTGAAATAGAAAATCTGGGTGTGACAGAAGAGAGGTGAGAGAAGCATCACTCATCCTTTCAGTGTTCTGTAAAGCAGTTTTTTCCATTTGCTCTTATTTTACAGTTTGATTTGTGATCTTTTAAAGAATAAAAAAACACTAAAAAACATGTTCTTCTCAAAACAAGTTTAAAATATACAAAATACAAATTGTGTTTTCTTGCTATATGTGACAAAAATCTGCCAGTGAATATAAATAGAATTTATCTTAAGATTTATTAAAATAAGTAGTGATGTTCTGCTTTTTAAAGACAAATTAAATGGCAAAATTAGCTATACTCATATTTATGTATATCAAGCTGGTAATTGGAAATATTTTGTAAACCATAATCATCTTTAAGACTAGAATTACAAGTTTTAATATAAATTTGTCTAAGAAATATTGTGTAAATGTATATTAATCTTCTAATGTTTGTCCTGCTGTTGATAAACACATTTGTACTGTAGTGTCAGTTGTACTAAATTAAGTTTGATTTTCTTTTCTTTTTTAAGATCACAAAATGCTTAAAAGTATTAAATAAAGTTAAAAAAAAACTCATTTCATTAGAGATACGAACTAAAATAAGATGTTTATAGGATCAAATGATTCAATAAGATAATCAAGATTTAGCAATTAGGTGTATTTATAAAGGAGAATTCATATCAGGGCAATTCAAAGTGCTGTACAAATATACAAAATTACAGTAAGAAATAAAAATCGATTAATAAGTAAAAACATTATAACCAATGAGATCACCAGCAAAGGTCAGAAATTTAAAAATCATTGAAAATATTTACCAATTTAAAATGCATCGCTAAATAGTTTTAAAACAAGTTGTTATATCTTAATGAAAACTTACTAGACAGATGCAGCTGTCTACAACTAAGAAGTATAAAGTGTAATAAGATTCTAAAAATATAAAGTAGACTAAAATACTTTAAGATTTTGTGTTTTCGCAGTGTATAGTTTTTCTCTTGCTGAGAGACTGCTAATGAAAACTTTTTTCTTCAAAAAAAGTGTTCAACTTTAAAATTCACCAAAGTTTTAATAATTATGTAGAAATTATAATATTTTCCCAAACATATGCTAATTAATATTTTAAAATGTTTTAAACTTTTGTGCAATGGGGAACTTTTTACCAAAAAAATATGTTCCCTCTTAATCAATAAACTGATTTTAAAACATTTTTTTTATAAATGAAAACTCGGGATTTATGTGAAAAATAAATTATATTTCTTTTCTTTTTTTTCAGTTGATGCTCTCAAAACCTACAGTTTTTTTTGGGATAAAATTGTAACTCCAACTCAAAAAAGTTGCATCTGAGAACAACACGTGTACACATTTCTATTCATATTTTTGTTTCTGAGAGTGCACTGACACAGATTTCTGGTCTGATTTCAGGAAAAGCATGCAGAGGAATAAACAGATGGCTATGGGGCGGAAAAAGTTTAACATGGACCACACAAAGGTAAAAAAAAAGAAATACCTGAATATTTCTTTATTTGTTTTAGTCAAGCATTTCCTCAGCTCTTCGTACATGATGATTATACACAATGTTCTTACTATGAATGGTAGCTCTCTCTTTTAAGTTTTTTTTTTCTTTTGATGACAGATTTTAACAGCATTTCCATTTGGTGATCATTTATGATCGGGCATGGAAAATCTTTATTTTATTGAAAAATAGTCCCTATATAGCCAGGCTCCTTCTGTAAAGAATCTGTGCTGTGGTTTTGTTTAATTTTATTGTTTTTTCACATTAAGCCAGAAAACGAATGTTAAAAATGAGAGTGTAAAAACGTGTTAAAAATCACATTATGACAACAAGTTTGAATTTTCTGCATAATTCCAGGACTGAATGTGCTTTTGTGTAGTCGCAATATGTTCTAACAAAGTATTTATCAATATTTGAGCATCCAATATTTTTATCTTTTGTGGGAAGTTTAGCCTCATTTTTAGACTGATTGTTTTTTTTTTCTTTAAGGGGATTCGATTCTTGATTGACAGCTCGCTTTTGAAAAACACCAGCGAAGACATCGCTAAGTTTCTGTACAAAGGAGAAGGGCTAAACAAAACCGCCATCGGGGATTACCTCGGGGAGAGGCAAGTTACACTGATGCTCTACCTCACTGAGATTTGAGATTTCAACTCATTCCAGTGATCTACTTTCTGCCGAGTCGCTATAAGAAGCGACCTCATCAAAGACGCTATAAAGCCAAAGTTGATCGTCTGTTCTCGTCTCTGCTTTGCTTTCTATGGTGCGTGGGATCTGCTGGTGCAGAGACGACTTCAACATCAAAGTTCTTCACGCTTTCCTGGAGTTACACGAGTTCACGGACCTGAACCTGGTGCAGGCTCTGCGGCAGTTTCTGTGGAGCTTCAGGCTGCCCGGCGAGGCTCAGAAGATCGACCGGATGATGGAGGCGTTCGCCCAGAGATACTGTCACTGCAACCCAGGAGTGTTTCAAAGCACGGGTCGGTGGTGCTCCACATCTGAAACATCCTAAAATGTCTAAACTTTTAAAAATATACGATAACAAAGACACTTTTTTATTAGCAAAATAAGCACCCACCTAATCAAACAAATATAAATACAAAACACAATATTTAAATAAAAAAACAAGTTTCTTTGGTTTTGAAGAACAGTATCCCCAAATCATATTATACAACAATATTCTGTTTTATTTGTTAGTCACTCCGATCATCTTTTATTCTAATTTCAAAGTGGTCCCACTTGGTCAACAATTTGAACAAAGAAATACTCAAAAAATACAATTTTAATCTTAATTTTTTTGTATGGATGTCTTCCATCATGAGAATAAAGCCAGAAGAACTTGTAAAAAACAGAATTTTCATCAGATTAAGTTCTTAAGACAACTTAAGTTTAAAAAAGTGATTTATTAAATTTCAGTCATTCTAAATCAGGTTTTAGTTGGTAATTATATCACCGAAGATCTTAAGGATTTTAGAACCAACATTGTTCTTAACTTCCCTTTTCTGACGAATTACAGAAATATTAAAGATGGTTGGATGATGGAGCTCTAATTGGAATTAGTGATATAACATTTACAATTGTTTAAATCTAAAAGGCGTGGTGTGATGAATCCATTTAGCCCTAAATTGAGTGACCCATGACACATAACCTGTTTTCATCTCATCTAAATGTCCCCCTCTGTCTTCAGATACCTGCTACGTGTTGTCGTTCGCCGTCATCATGCTGAACACGAGTCTACACAACCCCAACGTGAAGGACAAACCCTCGGTCCAGAGGTTTACGGCGATGAACCGAGGAATCAACGATGGAGGAGACCTGCCTGAAGATCTGCTCAGAGTGAGTTCATGGGAAGGAGGTCTAAGATGTTAGTGTCTTTTCAAAATAAAGCAAAATCAATTAACTCTAAAGAAAAGTTTAATTTATTGGTTCAAAATAAAGGGTCAAGGAGGAAAGCATAGTCACTTAACATTTTCTTGTCTCTGAAGGAAAAGTAAATCCATCATCGGTTTATGATTGTTCTGCAGAGCCTTGCTCTCTGTGAACAGAGGGAGTCCGTGCGCCTCCAGGCTCAGGGAGGCGTCGGCGTCATTACATTTAGAAAGAAAACTCTTGCCGTCTGCTGTGGAGGCAGTAGCTATGGCTACAATACACTTTGGTTGTTATGGTTATCACTGTGGAACGTTCCAGTGTCAGCTGAAGGAAAACAAGAGGAAAAAGTCCAGGTTTGATGAAAAGATCAGACCTGTGCTGAAGGTGGAGTAAATATTTGACACCTCAGGATATATGAAAACATTTCACACTCTTCGTCTCTTCAGAATTTGTATGAAAGCATCAAGAACGAACCCTTCAAGATCCCAGAGGATGATGGCAATGACCTCACACACACGTTCTTCAACCCTGACAGAGAAGGCTGGCTACTGAAACTAGGTAAGTCCTGCTGGGGAGCCTGTTAATACATTTAAAGTCAGCCCAGATGCACATAACTTACTGCCCTCTGCTGGACATAATGTGAAGGATGCATTAATTTGAAATTTAGAAAAAAAGTTCCTGGTTTGTTTCTAATATACCTCTTCTTGTCTTATTTTATGGTTTTCCCTCCAGGAGGTATGTACTCTCTATAATCACTCTGCTGTCGTGCACTGCTGTACCCCATTTTCATCTTTGCTTCTGCTTTGTTTCTCACCAACTACTCTATTCCTGTTTAACCATTCATAACATATTTGATACATTCATATCGGAGACCCACATATCACTAGCATGATCAAAATATTCCTTAAAACCCCATTGTATAGAACTTGATTTGTCTTCTGCCCTGCAGTTCATCATCAGTCCACTAGAGGCAGTAGAAGGGCATTTTCCGCTCTTTTCAAAATGGCTGCCTCAATGAGATCTTAAAAAAGTTTAGCTAATTTTAAAAACTTTACGATGAGATTAACTCATTTTTAAAACTACTACTTGCTGAATTAAAAAAAAACCTCAAAATTTGTTGATAATTAACTATTTGTAAGAGTTTTGCCTTGTTTAAAATGTCCATCAAATTTGAGACAGTTTTTTCCTGAACACTCATGTCCATATTTTTGCATCTTAAACTAACAGTGCTGTGATCAAAAACTCACCAAATACCCCAACAAATTACAATTGACACTATCTAAATCTGATTTTTAAAATAATCATTTCAATTTTTTTGTTGATTTCATCAAAGTACGGAGTCCCTAAAGGGACACTTTAGAAGAAGAAAAAAAGTTTCTCGTTACTAACTGCTGCACCACAGATAGTAACTGCCTGGAAAAATGTTTTTTTCTAAAAATTGAAGTAAAAAAAATTGTGGTAACTTACTAGTGTGCACCATTTTGTTTATTTTTTTTTAGGAACATTTTTTTTTTTCACTTCAAATTTTTTCTTTTTTCTTCAATGTGCCTTTAGTGGCTTTGTATCAAATGGTGTAACCCTTGTGCTTTCCTAGGCATGTTTACCTTAAAAGTGGGGTCAGCTTGACCCCACAAGACGGTCCACTGAACTTATTTTCTCAAGGATTTTTTTTATCTTCATTGATGTCTGTGGCAAACATAAAATAATTTCCAGCTTTGTCATGGGAGGGATCACACATCAATGTAAGAATGGGGTCATCTGGACCCCAGAGGAGAGCACCAGGGTTAAAAACATTAATCCCCCCCAAAATTTTGATTTTCTTTTTTTTGGATCCAGTCTGCTTTACAGGGCCAACCTCATCTTCTGAATTTATGAATATGCTGCTTTGCGTGCGCTCTGTCCTAATCCAGACCAGGTTTCGAACGCCACAACTCACCTGTAATCTCTCCCCAGGGGGACGAATGAAGACCTGGAAAAGACGCTGGTTCATTCTCACAGACAACTGCCTGTACTACTTTGAATACACCACTGTGAGGACATAAATCATACGTGCAGATATTCCATAGGTATATTTGCGGCTCTCACTGGTTTTTGTTTCTGTGAATATAGGATAAGGAACCCAGAGGGATAATTCCACTGGAGAATCTGAGCATCAGAGAAGTCGAAGACTCAAAGAAACCGGTGAACTGCTGACCTTTTCTTAAATAGTTGGAAGCTTTACAGAATCGAGATCTGGTTTCATTTAAGTTCTCAGAACTGAGAAAGTAAACAGGCGGAGGAAATATTTTGCTGTAGACTTTTAACAAATCATTTTTAGAGGTCTGCTTTTTTTTAACCTCAAAACAGACTAATGAACTGAAAGCAGATATTCTGCTTGTGTAACCATCAGGTGCTTTAATAAAAACTTCATGCTTTTGCTTTGGTTACTCTCAGGTTGAACTCCTTCATTTTTGTCCTTCCTCAGAACTGTTTTGAGCTCTTCATCCCCAACCACAAAGATCAGGTGATCAAAGCCTGTAAGACGGAGGCCGACGGCCGCGTCGTCGAGGGCAACCACACTTTTTACAGAATCTCCGCTCCGACCGCCGAGGAGAAGGAAGAATGGATCAAAAGCATCAAGTGAGTCAGGTTTCCTCTGCTGGTCAACCAAATGAAGACGACGTCTCAAAGCATTTTCGTGTTTCCCGCTGCAGAGCTGCCATCAGCAAAGACCCGTTCTATGAGATGCTGGCTGCCCGGAAAAAGAAAGTCTCCACCCTGAGAGGCTTGTAGGTGTGCAGAGGAGAAACCTGCAGCCGCACTGACCTGGTTCAGAGGGCTCAACTTCTACCTTCTAACCAATATGCTGATAGCAACAACACCGGCTTACTAGCAGAATCATTTTAATGTTTACAGACTAAAATCCTTTGACGCTCCTGCTCAGATGAAAATCTGCATCCGTTTTTTAAGTCAGTGGAGCTACTTGAACTATTTCTCCCAATAAATAAATATTCTTTAGCTCCACAAAAGGTAATAAAAATTTTGATATATTTATATTAAACATACAAAGCCATCATGAAATAGCTTAAGTCACTTTCAGACACTGCCTGGACCTTTGGTGTTTAGTCTGGTTTTCTCTGCTGTTTGTCAGAACTGCAAAAGAACGCAATATTTATTTTTCTGTAATTTATTGTTTTCCTCAATAAAACTTTGAACTAGTCTTGCTTTTGTGATATTTAAATATCCCCCCAAAAAAGCCACACTACCTAACATAATAATATCAAGCTTGTGCATCTATGAGGCGTTCATCTCTCCTCAGTGTGATGAAAAGTTTCTGATCTTAGCTGAACAGGAAATCCTGTGAAAGTGTTCTTATCTTATGGGGTCATGTACCTAGATTATTTCTCTAATAGGGAATTTCCCATGAAGACGTGGAGCCTGAAAAGCGTTAGTTTGGCTGTGGTTTCTTCTGTTCTTCACCCACATTCTTCAGACTTCCTTCACGGTGAAGCTGCATTCGGTTAGTGAGGAGAGTTGATTTACAAAAGGGGGTTTTTCAGGAACACGTCACGTCGGTAAGTTTGAGGTTTTTGGGGTATTTGAAACGCTTCAGCTGTAATCAGAACTCTTTAATCTGATTTTTAAGGACTCTTTCAGAGAAAACTTACATAAATTCAAATATTTTCCCTTTGCACAGGACCTAGCTTTAGTACAAAGATGTGGAAAGTAAAACATGTTCAATAAATTACTTTTTTGTTTTGAATGAATGTTCATGGAAGTAGATTAAAACATTTCTTTTGACATTTGATTTATTTTTTGCTTCTCTACGGTGTTTAGCAACTATTCTTTTGTTCTTATTTTTAATCCTTCTCTATATTTTATTGTACTGTGCATTGCTGCTGGTAGACCACCCACAATTTAACTGTTCTTGACAGTTACAATAAAGCTTTTGAATCTTTGAATCTTGAATGTTGCACCAAAAAAAATGTAACTCAATGCCAACATATTTTGTTAATGAAACATAAGCATAACTTCATTTTGAAAATTAAAAACTAACGTCAAATCAAAAATACATTAATCAAAATCAACCGATAAATGATTTTATGGAGGACTAAAAAAAAAAAACCACACAAAACTAATATAACGAATAATTACTTTTTTCTTTAAAAATGTTTTTGTGAAAACAATAATTTGATTAATTTAACTTGTAGGTTCAATGAGAATTTTTTTTACATTGCACTTCATTAGCATATTAATTAAGGATAACGTCTTCTAACTGATTGGACTAAATCTGGGTCTACACAAAATTTCATCCACATTTGACATCTACATGTAAATTTAGTTTATAGATCACTAGATTAGGACCTAAATTGATCAGATATTAAATGAAAATGGGCTCAAATTGTACCTGTAAAAGAAGAAAAAATTGTTGACTGCTTGTGAAGTTTTTTTAAAGTTCCTTTTGAATATATGTAAAAGCATTTTGCATTCAATTATTCTTTTGCGCATTAAAGATGACTAAAAAAGAAAACACTGGTGTTCTTCATTTAATTTTATTTCATGATTTTTATTATATTTTTTTAAGAACTACAAAAGCTAAAACTACAAACAGGCTGGGCACTAACCTCAGCTGCTCATACCTAAATGTGTCCGTGTCATAAACATGATCCGGTTTGTTTATGTGATCGTAATCATATCTCCAGTCTGGCACCATAGAGCAAAACTTCGGGGAAGAATGAGATATTGACCAAAATGAGCTGCTTATTTTTGTTTTTTAGTCAATCCCGACAAATAACAACATTGATCACAAAGACGCTAAGTTTGAATGACCTCCTGGATGCTCACGTTTTTGGTGTGGTCACCTCTGCGGCACGCAGTCTGTTTTTCAAGATATTTTAACGATTTTATTTTTTCTAAGTTTGATAACGTTTTTCTGCTTTTCAAGAACTTATTTGTTTTTGAACACCCGTGTTTTTTTTAATATTTTAAATATATGAAAAAATTGGAACAAATATCATGTATTTTTTTATGCAAAATGCTTTCAGATTAATAAGTGTTTAGATTTACTAGTATTTGGATCATCTTAATCCTAAAAGCTGTTCTGATGGTGAGCAGCATTTCATCAATACAACCTTACAGAGACAAACTGGATAAAGTTGCGAATGTATGAATTGTAAACATTTCAATAAAAATTTGAATTTTTTATGGAAAATAATTGCAGTAAAAACTGAAATTAATATAAATAAAATCTGAGAGATTCAAATTCTTGACTGTAAAATTCTACTAGCAAGTCATAAAAATATTGATTGCTACGGTTTGAAAAACACAGGTTTTGGGGTGACCTTTGGAACGGATTTTCTCAAAAAAAATTTACTTAGAAAAAAGGAGACATTGACAGTTACTTTTAAACCTCTTCTTTTAATTTACAAACTTAAAGTCCATCTGTACACAGTTCTTTTAGCAGAATGGAGCCGAGACTTCAAAATCCCAAACTCTGTTCAATTCAGCTCCAGGAAAATTCATGCAACCCCTGCTTGTGTGCAGGAGTGTTAACGGACAAAAAGAAGTAGATGTTTGAAATAACTGGAATTAAACCACTTTAGGACCAGAAATCCACAGAATGATGAGGTCTGCTAGTAATATCCACAACAGACAGTTAGAAAACCTCTCACATGTCAGCATATACCTGCTCTTCTGTGTGCGTGATTGTGCTCGTATTGCGGCATTTCATGAGAGTCTGAAGAGATGAAGATGCAGCATGCTGACCGAACTCCAGCTACACAAAGTCTCCTTTGCAGCCAACAACGAGACGTCTCGCCTAACAAACCACCTGCAGATGACAAATGGGGGAAAATGAAAAACGGTGTTCATAAAGCACACTTTAAGGGAACCAGATTTTTGTTCTACATCATTACCTATGATAATTTATCATTTATTAAACAAAACTCCACTTAATTCAGCTTTTTTCTAAATTTTATGACATTATTTTTTGTGCAATTTTTTTGTTGTGGATGTTAAATTCATTTGTTAAACAGTCCAAACAATAACACACTGAACCAAAATAATTACTAAAATAAACAACCTTCTTAATAAACTACAAGACGATAAACTGTTTATTGCTTTAATTTGCTGATAAAATTTTAAAATATACATGTGTTAATTATTATTTAAACTAGTCCCTACATCGTTTTTGCCTAATTTGATGTGCATTTTGCATGTTACCCTGAGTCTAACCACTGTGTGGCAGTAGAGCACAGATTCCAGTGCAGATTTGTCTCTTACTGCTGACTCCAGAGAAAACTACCCATTCTGTCTTTGGTTTCTAACAATAGCTGTGCTGTGCAGCAGATAAGATCTTCTCACTCAATTAACAGGCAAAGCTATTGTTGAAGGACATGCTTTGTTATTTCCTGTCAGGAAATCAAAAAAAAAAAAAAGACGAGATACCGTAAACCAGGGCTGCTCATTCCTGGTCCTCGAGATCTACCACCCTGACTGTTTTCCAGATCTCCAAGCCTTGCCAGCTGTTGATTGGCTCAGTCAGATGTCTCCACAATCTGATTGAAAAAACACACCTGGTCCAGGTAATCAGCAGCAAACAGTACATGGAGAGCTGGAAAACAGGCAGGTTGGTAGATCTTGAGGACCAGGAATGAGCAGCCCTGCCGTAAACGTTGTAAGCAGAGCAAGACGTCAGATCGAAACAAAAAAAAAATGCATTCCAGTTCCTGTAGAGGAAAAAGAAAATGACACAGAGAAGAAGAAAAGCATTCTTGTTGAAACAAGATCACCCAACACACCTCGACCTGATGAGAGACACTTCTGTGCCAGAGACTGATACAGGGACTACAAGGAAATGAATTCCTATTACAAAAGCTGCAGTGATTGATATCTTTAAGTGGCACAGCATAATATATCAACTGCTTCCTTAATATTTTAGAAATTTCTAAGGAAAAATAAAAAGGCTGGATCCGTTTGGTTGAATAGAGACCAGGAAAAGACAATAAAGCAAGAAGATATATATATATATATATATATATATATATATATGGATTATTTAAATAATGCATCTATAGCTACATTTTTCCTTAAATGTTGTATTATGGAATATTTTTGGAAATACACTTTTTTGGTTAATTGAATATATGACAAAACACAGAACTGAGACTTTTTGCAGATGAAAAGTGTTAGTTAGTGTTAGTGTAGTAACTATTTACAGCCATCTGTACTGGACATCAAATATAGAACATGCCTATCATGTGTTAAAGTAAAAGCCCGGGGGCCGGACCACACTTATTTCTAACTTGTATAGTTTTGACAAAATATATTTTTACGGAGAATAAAATATTGAAAGTTATTTAAGTTTTAAATTGCTTTATTCTGAAATAATATTCCAAGACGTTTTTTATTATAGAAATGTTAAAAAGCTACACATTTAAAGTTTTAAAAATGTAGTTTTAATGTGTTCTACAAATGTTTCTGTTCGGCCCGCGACCTTAGGTGTGATTTGGATTTTGGCACTCAGTGCGATTAAGTTTGACATCCCTGATGTATATTAATAAAGGCGTATTACCATTATAATACTAATAATAAAACTGCAACTAGTGAAAAATTGAAAAAAAAAAATGTAACAAAAATGTAAATAACAACACTGAAAACATGTCTAGGTTTTTCAAAGTCATTAGTGAAAAAAGTAAACAAAAGCAACACTGTAATGAATAAAAACATAAATAATAACAAATCCTGCCTTTTGTGTGCAAATATGGTTATTTAATGACTCCCCAATGAGGCAGGGAGGTGATGGGCAAGGTGTGAGGAAGTTGCACACAGTTTACACACTCAACCAATGTTGCCAGACTGGGCAGTTTCCTGCACAAATTGGGTGAACTTCTATTCAGATTGGGCTGTTTTTTGCCCCAATCTGGCAACACTGCATACGCACAGACGCTGCTCTTGCATGAACACTTTAAGAAAAATCAAGTTTGAAGAAAAACTGCAACCAAAGCATCAATCTCGTCACTTAAGTTTCATACTTCCCCTTGGTATTGATGCCATCGATAGTCAAATCGATACGCCCACCCCTCCCCTCCATGTCCAAGTGACAACTTTCAATAAAAAGTCAATGTAAACATGAATAAATGCACGTATTGGGCGTCAAAACTATTGCATTCTGCACAAGTTTTTATAACCCTTATCGAGCTCTAGGTACAAAATGTAGAGTGTTAAAGTTAAACCAGTGAACCAGTTAAACCAATCAGGGATTGATTTGGTAGTGGCATATGCATGCCGTTCCTTTTAATTCACAGAAGTACCAACCGTTTGAAAATTGGTCATGAAAGAGAAACTAATAGTTGCGGTTTTTGCCCGACTGGAGTTGTAGAACACTAAGTCTTTCTAATACTGGAATGGAGCGGTGAAAGAAAAAATCTGGAGCAAAAGATTTGATTTGACATTTCACACAAAACTTCCTCCAACTGTAGGCAGTGGACGTGCGTTGGTAAACAGTAGAAAACGAATGAGAAGCCCCTCCCTGCTTGTCCGGTGTGAACACTGGGTTAAATGCTCATTCGGAATCTGTGTTTAGCGCACTCTTGAAAGCATGCGGGGTGTACAAATTTAATGAGGTGCAGCATCTTCAGTGGTGTTTGTTCATGTGGTCAGGCAACGAGTTACTGTAACCTTTCACCTTTAGGCTGGAATGAACAGCACACACTGAAAATCCTTAGTGAGGATGTGCCAACTGTAACTGCACAAAGCTAAAGATTTATACTTTTCTTCCTTTAGATTTTAACATTTTTGAACGCTATACCTAAATCTACATAAGTTAAATATATCATTTATTTATTTTATTGGCACATTTGAAATTTTATGGGTTTTTTTTCAAAACAAGATGAGCTTTTCTAAAAATGTGTTTGGAAAAATATTCAATTTTTATTCAAAATTAATGTTTCCAAAACAATAAAATATAACATGATTAAAATAACAACATATGTAGTTTTCAAAATTAGTTTTCAAACATCCTAGAAGTTTTCTTTAATCAATTCTATGCCTTTTTTTTTGGTTATCTGAAAAAAATATTGTGGCATCATGTTGCATCTGTTATGTTTAGTGTGATAGGAAACATATATTTATATCTAAACACATTTCTCTTATGATCTACAGAACGTTCAAGTTTGACAAATATAGTTGTTTGAATTATATCGGGAAATAACTATATAATAAGTTAATAATTAATAATAAATAATAAGTTCTTTACAAAAAATTCCAAACTGCCCAGCCCTAATTCTAGAAGTGTCAAATATCTTATTTTTAAAGTTGTTAACCTAATTATGGATTTTTAAAGGCCAACATTGCTTTTGTAGTATGAGAAAATACTTTATAGTATCAGAGAGGGTGTGTAAAGACACAACACTTACCAGAAGTAACCACAAATCAAAATGTTATTCTACATGGCAGCACAAAAAAAACCTGTCAAACCGAGTCACATGACCTTTCCTTAAATCCTCAGGTATGTGTGTGTTTGAACTGATAAGACAAAAGATGAAGAAAAGATTCTCTTCGTAAGGCCTCAAAATAGTTTGAGATCAAAACGCCCGAGGGTAAACATGGGGTTTAAAATAATTCACTCAGATAGCAGGTTTTTCTTCTCCTTTTCTTTTGAGTAAAGATAATGGCACGACGGCGCGCATTTACCGGCAGATATCCAGCCTCTGACACTTCCTGTTCTCAGAAAGTAAATGTCTTGCTCATCAGCTGACGGGTCTCCCTTCATCCATGCTCCAGCTTATCAGTCGTTTCCCTGAACTTTTTCACAAAACCTCTGTTCCAGAAAGTGTTTGCACAATAAAGCAGTTAAGGGAACCCGCCACCTCTCCAAGTCCTAACTGGATTCAAGGAATCCAGACCAGACCACTGTGCCAAATCATCGCATTATGCCACACTGACTCATTCTGAAGAGCAGGGAAACAGCTGACATTGCCGCTCTCCCTGTGGTGATTCGTGCTGCTGGGAAGACGGGACGGGATTTGGATTTGGGACTCCCCACATTGTCTGCTAACATTTCAAAGAAGCCACAGCTTGCCTCTCTGTCTGAGTGTGTGTGTTCTGAACATGCTTACAGCTGGAATTTCTCTTTATGCAGGAGAAAATCCGGATTCTAACCACGATGGATGTTTTCTTTTTTAACTTTATTCTACTTTCCATTTTTTTTTTCTAGTCTCAAAAGAAAACGTGTCATGTTTCTGTGTTTTTTTTTTAATAAAAAAACTAACTTTAGTTTTTTCTTTGCACTTTTAAAGCCTGTTTGAACTATAAAAGTAAAAAATAAAGCTCCTACTTCCTTTTAGAACACACAAGTCCCACTTTGACCATCCTTTGATTTACAGTAAAAGGGTTCCCAGCAGTGGCGTACAGTCAGGGGAGACTCTGCCTCACCAGCAAAATATAACTTAAAAATGCATAAATTAAATAAAATGAATGCAATATTTCAAAATTAAAAATAAGAATCTAATCTTATTTTTTCAGACATGTCTTTTTTACAATTACCTTTTTCTTTGTGGGTTTTCAACATTTCTTTAGTATAAAAAACAAAAAAAACAGCAAATTTACAATTGTCCTGTTCAAGTTCACCAAACAGCGCCGGGTGAGGCAGCTGTGGCCACAGCCTCATCAGCGCCGCACACACTGGAGCTGCAGCAGACGCATGCGTTGTTCTGTTTCGGTCTTTCAATCACCATAAAAACCGCTTTACTTTAAATTACCTAATTTGCTTATCTCTCGTCATCTGCCTGATTACATTGATCCCAGTTTGTGACTCATTTAGTCTTTTTATCCACTTAAAATGCACTTTACAAACAAACAAGATGAGGCAGAGTCCACCTATCGCACCGCAGTTCACATGCCACAAGGCAGAGGGCGCTGGTGAGCCCTGAGAATGTGACACTGTGGCTAAAGAATAATAGATTTAGCTGCAGCAAGTGAGGTGCATTCATCTAGTTACTATTTTATAAAGATTAGCAAGAATTTCTAAATGGGGGATTTTGTTTTTGAACCCCAAAACTCAAGAAAATGTTTAGACACGTCACAGATAGCGATCTCTACTGAGACAGAGAGACTTTTAACATTGAAGAAAAGAAAAAGTAAGACTTCTAGACACAGGTTATCATCATGTGTTATGGGGCAGCCGTGGTGCAGTGGTAGGGTGGTCAACTCCTGATCAGAAGATGGTGGGTTCAGTTCCCGCTTTGCCCCTCAGTGTGTTGAAGTGTCTTTGGGCAAGACACTGATCCCCAAAATGCCTCTGGTGGAAGGTTGGTGCCAGTGTTTGGCAGCAGTGCCACCATTGGTGTGTAAAAGCGTGTGAGATTGTTGTGTGTGTAAATAGGTAAATGAGTCTGTGACTGTAAAGCACTTTGGGCCTTCATAGAAGGTAGAAAAGCATTATATAAGTATGCGCCATTTACCATTTCCTCAGAATGTGTAGTGCACATACTTCATTCATAAGCAAAAGTAAGTCAATAATAAGAATTTTGGATACTTTTTTTCTATGCTACTGTTCGCAAACAGAAGAAAAATGTTGCAATTAAATTCTAAACAACACGTTTCAACAGATGAATAAGCTGCTCTGTAGGGTTCATATGTCTTAGTATGCCTGAATCTGATGACATCAGTGCCTCACCCACAGTGAACCTCACCGCACTAACTGGTTCCCAGTGTTTTTTTTTTAATTAGGATTATTCAATTTTTGGCCAAAATTTTAAAAACTTATGTTGTTTTCTAGAATATAGTATATGCAGAGCAGCAGTAGTTCATTAGAAACTCAGCTCTGAGTTGTGGTGACGAGTAAGCCCACCCCTATTTCCCATCATCTATCTGTTCCTGCTGGCTTACAGTCCCTCTCATGTCCAACCTAACATTACCAGTGCTACATAAATGAGGAGCAATACTGGAGCTTTCTAGCCGTACAGTTTTGAGTCAGATGTCAGCTCAGATGAGGAAAACAAAGACGTACATGTTTTTTTTTGTCTTCAAGTGGATGCATCAGAGCAGGGAGCTTTTAGCTCGCCAATGTAGTTTCTATATCACAACTACAAACTTTTTCAAACAGCATTTTTTTCATTTGCTCCTGATTTCTCACGATTCGAATACCCAGAAGTTAAATTTTAGTCTTAAATTTTTTTAACCCTTTAACACTGAAGGTCCAGTATTTATGTTCTTTGATTCACTGTAACTTTTCAACCGTTAACACGATCAATGTGATTTCAGTAGATTCTGAAGGAGAAAAGCGGCGAGCCTGCTATGGGATGCTAAAGATTTTGTGTCAAAGGTGTTAAAGGGTTAATATACTATAATCAGACAAATGCAACAAACACAAAATTTTCATCAGACTGGGTCTTTAATTTAAAGGAGTTCCTGTGTACCTACCAGACTCAAAAGAAATTCTTGATGAGTGGGGTGACTAGTTTGACCCACAGCTTGACGTATCGGTCCGGCTGCTCAAACGTGGAGTTGGAAACCTCCGTGGAGCGCCGGTACAACATCTCCTGCTCCTGTCAGGTTAACACAAACATGCTTTACAAGACGTTTGTCCAGCTCCCCTGAATTGAAGGAGCTATGATCAGACCTCCTGCAGTTGCCTCTGCAGCTCCTCGTTCTCCGTTACTATGGCAATCTGGGCCTCCAGGTCGCGGTGAACTGAGCGGTAACCGAAATTAGGGGAGCCAATTAGAGTCAGGCATGGCTGATCTTGCCCGTGGAGGTAATACCACAGACCTGAGAGGAGAGGGGAAAAGTGGAGTCAGTGAGGAGGTGACGCTCCAGAAAGTCATTTCCAGCAGGGATTTCTGTCGGCCCAAACCACAACTGAGGCGAAGCGCATGCAGAATTCCCAGGCGCCGATCCAAAACCCTCAAATACGAGAGAATGAGTGTGCATCCTCGTCCTGGGGCAGCAGCAAAGCAACTGAACAAGCCTCTTTACTCTCACGCTACATTCCAGCTGACCCACAAGAACAAACAGCCCAGACACTCTTTGGCCTTCACTTCATCTGGACTGCGGGTCTAAAACACTTGTCCACAAAAATAAATAATTCTGTGAAAATGACTCACATCTCAGTCAAGGAAGAAGTAAAAAAACTGGAAACTCTTACATTTCTGTCTCAAAAATCCCTCCAGGAAGAATTTCCTCTGTACTGAAGATTTTGGCTTGAATGCAAAAATTAGAAAAAAGAAACTTCTGCAGCAAAGCAAGCATTTCTGTGAAGTCAGGACCACAATGAAGAGCACCAACTTCAACCACTGCAAACCATCATTTAGGAAATCCCAGGATGACTTATTGGATGACGCACAGAACACTAAACACATAAACTGCTTATTTAAAGCAGTGAATTTGGATTTTTTTGTACAATTTAGAACATAAAAAAAAAACGAGCATTCATTATTTAATGTTGTATCTATTTAAGATTTGCTGTGAACACACAGGAGCTAAACCCAAGTACTATCAGTTACTTTGTAAAGAAAACACACGCCCAAACCATAAACAGTCACTTCCTTCTTCCCAGAAGTCTCTACTTTTATTTCATTTGATTTCCAAACACCCAAAATAAAGGTGGAGACCTTCAATAACAATTTCAGATTAAAGTGCTGCTTATGGAAATGCTATTAAATATTTACCAATGCGAGAGAACACAGTTCGCCTATAAATATTGGTGGAAAACTCAAAAAGACAAAAAAAAAAAAATAGAATATATAAATGTTAAGCCATTTGAAGAAACAAACCTCGAAAAATCTGTTTGTGTGGGTCAAAATAAAACACTAAAAACATATAAAAACAAATTAAACTTAAAGGGGCCATACCATAATTTTCTTAAGCCTTTCAGAGTAAACTGTGTCCATATATAATCATATATTACCATCAGAACACTATGAAACTAATTATTTATTAAATACCAGCTATTTTTGTGGTTCGTTTTAATACCCGGAAGTAAAACGACTCGATCTCTGAGGCTCCGTCTTTCACTCCAAGTGGGTCGCATCCATTTCACAACATCATCCTTGAAACTGCCCATAGACCATCGACGAGTCTACCCGAGCATCCTCAGCGTGCCTGTGCATGCCCGCAGTTTGTGCTTGTAAACAAACAACCTCCAAACTATTTTTAAAGATGGATATG
The DNA here is from genome assembly GCA_003999625.1 of Oryzias javanicus. Taxonomy (NCBI): domain Eukaryota; kingdom Metazoa; phylum Chordata; class Actinopteri; order Beloniformes; family Adrianichthyidae; genus Oryzias; species Oryzias javanicus. The sequence goes on along the minus strand of CM012455.1, from coordinate 16,074,917 downwards.
CAGATTGTCGACCCCTACACTCTTGACCCGAAATCCGATCCGGAAGACACATTGAGTAGTTGTATTTACACACAGGGAAAATTCCACTTCATGTGGCATCCCTCATTAAACTTTTATGTTGTTATCATGCATCCACACACTTTTACAGTTAATGAATTAATACAAGATCGTCTATATGTGAGGCGCAATGTGCGTGGAGGACGTAGCGTTAGCTCGTGTATTATATGTTTACAGTATACGACATGGTTTACTGACGGGTCTGGTCTCTTCATCCGGTTTGATTGCAGGAATGGCGCCGGCTCTGAGATTTAGTCTCTTGGCCAAACCACTTTGATACATGCCAAGGTTATCAAACAGTTATCCATGAAGTGGCAGTCATAGACAAAGAGTTGCTGGCGGGTCTGTTGCACGCTCCAAAAGATAAAATCCAACCACTTCCGATGTGCTGGCTTTTGTTTTGGAAGTTTAAACAAACAACTAAACCTCTTGCAGCCAAATGAGTTACAAGTTGAGCCACTTCTTCTCAGATTACAGCACTTTGCAGATGATCGTTGTAGTCTGGGGGCGGAGCCTGCACAAAAAAAATTCTTCCCGGAGGGGGCGGTTCACATCATCCTGACATCAGCACGATAGGACCCGCTTATTTCTGTGGGTATGGGAGGGGCTGCTGTAGACAGCACAGGTTTTTAGAGGATTACTCTTAAATGCATGAACAGATCAAAATAACTCTTTGGGGTTCTTTATAGAGAGGAATGAACAGTATAACCTCAAAAAGTAGAATTTTCATGGTATGGCCCCTTTAGGTAAAATAATGGGCTAGAAAATACATAAAAATAATCCTAAATTTTGTTTTTCATCAGATGAGTCTATCACATTTCCTTGATGAACTTCATTTTTTTTAACAAACAAATGCTTTTGAAATGTTTCATTATTGTTTTCTGTTCTAATTACTTTACTGTCAAGTAATTTATGTATTTAATAAAAAGGTATAAATTAAATGTATGCAAAATACAGACGCAAAAAATTGCCTGCCCTTCTTGGTTTTTTTTTTAAACCATTTTCTCATGATAATGGGATCCTCTGTCTCATTATCACGAATTTTGGAAGAAGACAACACTCCCCAAAAGTGTTTTTAGTTTTTTATTTTATTAATATATTAGTATTTCTACGCTCCTTAAACAGCTTAATTCCATCCCATGCACCAACCCCCTCCCTGTATTTCCCTAAAACCCCAGACAATAGGTTAGATGACAGATCCTGTCGAACACCAGAAGGACTAATACATTTACAATTGATTAAATTACTTGTGTTTGACATTTTCTCTGCTTTGTTTTGTGCAGATGGTAGAAAAAGATGCTCAGCGGCCCTGGGTTCTGTCAATCAACCCCTTGTCAGGGGTTTTAGGGAAATACAGGGAGGATGGATTTAAGGTGTTCGGGGAGCATAGATCCACTAATAAATTTAAAAAACAGGCTAAAAAAGAACTTTTGTGGATTGTTTTCTTTTGCCGTTTTCATTGTTAACCACAAAATAAAGAGACTTAAAAAAGTTTAAGTCTCCGAGTCTCAGCACGGGACAGGGAGAGACAGACGCCACAGTGTATTCTTCATCATCTCGTTATCACCAGAAAACTAGTTCTGTGATAATGAGCTCCAGTATCTCATTAACACGAAAAAACAGTTAAGAAAGAAAAAGTAGGGCAGGCCATTTTCAGCTTCCATACAAAAAAAAATTATGCTGCAGTTTTTTTCGAACTGTGATGAGATACAAGATATTTCTTTTAAAAAGAAAAAAAACACATTTTGGAAACTTGCTGCCATTTATGTGCCTTTGTGTGCTCTTGTAGGTCCAACCTTTGGCGTGGAAGGTCCACCGTGGTCTGTGGTACTCGTGCAGGTGGACTCTCTCCTGCTGACCCAGCTGGCACACCTGCTGGTAGAACTGCCTGGCAATGTGTATGTACGCCGCGGGGATGGCTCCGGCTACGCCCTTTGCGCCAAAGAACCCGTTGACCTCCGGGGAGGCGGTGAGGATGCGGTAGTTGGCTCCGGCGCCGAGCACCAGCCGCATGTATGTCCGGGTCAGATTGAAATAACCCGACGTCAGAAACACGGTCGAGTCCGAGGAAGTGCACGTCAGTAGCCGCTGCAGATATGAAGACAAGACAAAATCTAAGACGTTTCTATTCACCGGACGGTTACATAATGAACAGCTCCCTCACCTGTGTGACTTGCTCGTCCACCTGGATGCCCAGGGGTTTCATTTGCACCAGTGGAAACACCCAGGTATCTTCCTCTCCTTCGCTTACGTCCCCCGAATCCCCAGAGTTCTCAGAGTGCAGCAGCTGCTGCCTCATGCGGGCAGCGTTCACCACCGCCATGATCCGCTTCCTCGCCGCTGCCGAGAAAGCCTGCCGGTTGCCTGTGTACAGTAAAAACACAGCATGCACAGATGAGGCGGGTCAGGCTCTCTGGGTCACCATGTTCTGAATCTGTGCTTTTGTGAGTCATACTGTGGGGATGTGGATTTATAAATCATTCAGGTTTAGGGGCTGGAAAGTATGTGGGGATTTTTGTTGTTATTCCGTCAGTTAGTGAAATAGAAGACAATGTTTTTTATTTGATAAACAGATGGCTGGCCATTGTGTTCAAAGTTTCAGCTTCAATTCTCCTAGTTCCTTACACATTATAAATGTTTCAATCATTTACATAACCAATTTTATGACAGATTCATCAGTAATTAACGAATTTGCAGAACCCCTGATGAATCATTTTCTTTTTAACCAGTCTCGTTTTATTCCCTTTGGTGCAAACAATACCCAAATTTTAACTGCTGTTATGCAAGTCATAAAAGTTTCAACATCCTTCTTTGAGTTTCCTTATTTAAAAAAAAAAAAAACGGAAAAACTATTTATTTTAAACTACTCATATCTCTGAAGCTGCTATTAGACAAACTGTTATGTCATAATTTAGCATCTCAGAGCAAAAGACTTAAAGAAAAGTTTGGATGCAAAGAGTGATAAAGAATTTTAAGTTTTTAGTTTAAAAAAATCTATTTTAACATTTTGGATATGCTCGTTATGATATATCTAAAACATAAAAACATGTTTGCATTAAAAACAAATAACATGAATGTTTACATCAAGTCTTTCATGTAACGGACATAAAAAATAAAACAACAAAAAATTAACTTTATACATATTAGTTATTTTAAAAGCCATTATTTTTTTTTCTTTAAGCATTTCAAGTTCTAGAAGTCTTTCTACCAATTTGACTATATTTTATGATTACCGGCAGTTATGCTCAAAAAGCTGCTAATTAGTTTTTGTTTTAGAAATAATAAACATTTTCCAGTGAAGAAATGATCCGAATTTAATGAAGCACGCATTCATCAAGCTTAACACCTATTTCATTTAACTTTATTTATAAAACATTTTAAAACAGCACAGCTGAAGACAGTGCCTTCTAAATGAAGACAGTCTTACATTTTGTAAAACAATTAATCAAACTTATATTTAACTTGTCTATTGAAACACTTCACAAATGCCTTTTAGACTTAAAGTCCTGGATGACTCAAAACTTTTTAAGTCTTAATGACAACAAAACTGAGGTGATTGTGTTTGGTGACAGCTCTGGGTCCCTCACTGGTAGTTTTGGCCCTTTAAGTGATTATGTGAAACCTCATGTTACTAATTTAGGAGTAAGGGTGGACTCTGAGCTGAGACTTGACAACCAAATTAATTTAGTAGTAAAGTCAAGCTTCTTCCCCACCTAAGACAGCTGGCAAAGGTTAGACCCATTCTGTCCTATCAGCAGTTTGAAACGGTGATCCACGCCTTTATAACCACCAGGCTGGATTACTGTAATTCATTATATTTGGGATTTAACACCTCGGCCATAGCTCGACTCCAGCTAGTGCAAAATGCGGCTGCTCGTCTTTTAACTAGAAAGCGTAAATATGATCACATCTCCCCGCTTTTAGCTTCACTGCACTGGTTACCTGTTCATTTTAGGATTCATTTTAAGATCCTTTTATTTGTTTTTAAATCCTTACATGGCTTGGCACCTGTTTACCTCTCTGAGTTGCTGCAGCCTTATGTTCCCTCCCGTCCTCTAAGATCAGCTGATCAGTTGCTTCTGACAATCCCAAAAACAAAATTCAAACTTAGAGGAGACCGTGCCTTTGCTGCAGCTGCTCTCAAACTCTGGAATGATCTTCCAATGCATGTCATTGTCTGTTTTTAAGTCTTCTCTTAAAAGCCACTTTTTTAATTTGGCTTTTAATACTCAGTAAAGAGGTCACCTCTCTTTTTATCCCTCTATACTCCATCTTCTCTTTTTAATGTGTTTTTATTTACTTTTTGGTGATGTGTTTTCTGTTTTGACATTGTAACTTTATAAGCATTTCAATGTACACTTTAAATCTAACTATTTTATTTGATTCTTCATATGTTTTTATCCTCTTTCTGTACAGCACTTATTTAAAAAAAAGCAAATCAAAAGCACAAATTTCTTAAAAGAAAAAAAATAGCAATATATAGAATGATATAGCTTTAACTTAAGCAATATAAACAAAATAAATAAATCTGGGGCCAAAGTGGGATTGCTATATGTTATTGAAACTGATTAACAGGCACATTTGTGGGCATGGCGCCTTTTGGAATCAAGCAAAAAGAAAATTGTCAATGTGGCGTTATAATGACGCTGGCTTAATGTGACATTGAAACTAAAACTTGTCATTGAAAAATAAAAGATTAGAAAAAGAACAACAAAACCACAAATCACAGCCAATGCCAAGTTTTAGTTTCAATGCCACTTTAAGCTCAAGACAATATTATAAATATTTGATTGTTTTAAAGAACATTTTAGGAAGCTCTTAACCTAAAAAAGAAAAATAAAAGTAACAAGTATTTAAAACAAATAAACACAAGAAAGGTTTATATATGACCGATAAATGTCTCACTTTTTTTTTTAAAGGTCAGCTGTAGCAAAAACTCCTTAAGCAGTTACAACTGTGACTGCATTAGTTTAGGTTTTCTTTATTTTTATTCTGTGTTTTGAGTGGTTCATTTCTGTGTTTTTGTGGATCTTTGTATGTTTTTCTGTTTTGACTATTCTCAGGGGTGGTGCTGAGCAGGCGTGTCTTCTGAATGGACGGGAGTTAATGGGCGTAGATTTAAATACTAGTGTGGACCCCAGTCACCAAGAAGAGAGTTTGTGTAGTGTAGTGTTTTGTGTTTGGACCTGTTCTGTTCAGAATTTTCTCTCTACCAGATCCCCTAGACCAGGGTTCTGTAACCCGAGGCTTCAAAACTACATGCTTCACCCTATCATTGTGGCTCTTTGGCTATGAAGAAATTGTTAATAATTTATATAAAAATACAGGGTATTTTAGTAAATTTATCTTAATTATGTTGCTTATATTTAGATTTTAACATGCTAGATAGCTGACAAAACAATGTATGAATGGTTTATTATTGGAATAAGCTTTAAAGATATAAAATAAAAAATGTATCCCCAACCAATATTTTCATGTTTATGTTTGATAGTAAAGTCACAATTATGAAAATGTCATGTCTGATTTGTTTTTCTTGCATTTTTAATTAATATAAATCCACTACAGCGGGAAGAGAACCTTTTTTGACACAGCAGGGTGCATTTTTTTGAAGGGAACTTGCTGACAAAAATGAAAGAAGCTTTAATTGATATCAAGAAAATTAAAAAAATTGTAATTATTTAAAAGGCACATTTTTATAAATAGATGACTTAATGGTCAGATAAACCTAAAGTGTATTTACGGCTCTTGCTAGATTTTGGTCAGTAAGAAACTGGCCCAAAATGGCTCTTTTAGTGTTAAAGTTGAGACTGTTGGACAGACAATCCCCCGTCTACCTACATCACACAGAAATCCTAGAGCTGCAGGGGTTTTGCAAAGAACAATAGTGAGGAATTTTTTATTGTTTTATCAAAACGGCTTAAATTATTTTCATTTACATGCATCCAATTTAAACAATTCATCTCAGTATGCAAAAAAAGAAAGAAAAAAATCTGCCCCGAGCACACTCGAGGTGACGGTGGAGAGGAAGATCTCGTCTTTAACGGAAAAAAGTTCAGTGAAACCAAACTCCAGGAGGTTACAGGAATATGAGCTGGCAGAGAAAACCATAACCTGTTGGTGTTCATTTAAGTCAAATACGTTCATGTGGAAAAATAAAGACGCCCTCATTACATAATCAGCTCTGTCTTCAAAAATGTTCATATATCAATGTCCAATGTAACTAGAACTTTGCTATCATTCAACTAATAGAAAAAGAAAAAGATCTGAACAAAAATTAAGATTTTAATGGACTTTCTGCCTCCTATTAGAATGAAATTGCATCAATTAGAAGCTTTTTTTGGCATCTCCCAGTCCCTTAAATCTGTCTTTAGTGTGAAGTGTCTGAACTTAAACATAAGCAGAAAATATATATTCTTTTAAATTACATTTAATAGAAAGTTAGGCTTAAAATTGTTTTCAACATCAAGTAATAACACTTGGATCACTCAGTGATGTTCAAATCGATATTGAATATGTCAATGTTCAAATATGTTTCATTGGGGGTCCTAATTTTTTTTCTACTATAGTTGTTGCAGTACACTCTTATTGAAGCATACTTCTGTGTGATTAAAACAAACAAGTCACATCATTTGCTAAATAAGTGAATTTTAATAACAGCCTAAATAAGATAATAATATTCCTTCTTAGTTTATTAGTCTTAATCAGGCTAGAAGCTAAAGCTTTTTGTCCAGCTTCCTCCTGCTTCCTAATCAGCGTGTTTGTGTGTGTATTACGTCCCACTTCTTCCAGCAACACTGTAACATCACTTTTCTATTCCCGGCGTTGGTTTCCACAGGCCCCGTCCTGCAGACATGATGTCATTCATCCCTCCAGCTCACATCCTGCTAGGCAGTGCTCCAGTTACAGACACACTGTACGACTGTGAGTCCATGTGTACACAAAACCCTGACAGCTCTGCATCCGGCTGCATGCTGAGCAAACCGCAGAGCTCTCCCCCCCCATCCCCATCTCTCAGACCAGCATCTCTCTGCCTGTCTAACCTTTCAAGCCCCATTAAGAAAAACTCGACAACAGGCAGCTCCTGACAGCCTGCCGTCCGTGAGCTTGAGGAGCAGAGTGCTGTCACAACAAGCAAACATGGCTGTGTGCGCTCGGGGGGCAGATCGGGTTTCTACCTTTGTAAGGGTGGACCATGCCCTCCAGCATGGTGACCGAGTCGTCTGGCTGGAGCTGCAGGGAGACGTCCCCCACGGCCTCCACCAGATCGGAGAAGAAGTCGGCGACCTCGCTGCAGTTCTCCAGCAGAACGTACCGATCCTGTCGGTTTGTGAAATACGAGTCGCTCAGATTGGCCCTGAAAAAGAGCAAATACAGAGAAAGATAAAGTTATTTTCAAAACCATTTCTTCAGTAGATAAAAATAAAATTTGTTCCAAAAATCCTGTGACCTTCCAATCATTTAATTATGCAAGTCTGGAGTTATGCTGACAAACCAGCTGTCAAGTACATGATTAATGACCTCAGACTTCTGTTTCTGTTATCTTCAACTAAATTTGTTTCCCTGTTTTGTAATAACGTTTGTTGCCAAGAAGGAAAGGAAACGCAGCATGTGAAAATGTTTGAGTGCCTGATTGTTGCCTTTAGGGTACGTCCAAAGCAGAAACTCTGACAGAATTCCAAACAATGACCTGAGGTCTGACCCAGAATTACTTTAGAGGAATCAGGTGATGCTTATGACTTTAACTGCAGACAGATCAAGTTTCTGAGCACCTTATCTGCTGTTTATCGTAAATTAATTGTCTCAAGCTTTAATGAATTATGACTCAATTTGTGATAAGCTGTTTAGAAAGGCGCATGCACACATTTCGGACTAAATCAGATCATTTTTTCCCATCAGGATGCTAAATTTAGTCAAAAACCTTCTCCAGCTGCTTTCATGATGGCTTTTTTACTACTTTAGTTTGAAGATTTTGCTCTTCATTTCAGTATCAGAATGATTTTGTTCATTTCCACTTTAAATTTGATTTTAATCTGCATTTTATTTTCAATTCAATTAAGTAGAGAAAGTATATGTTCATGCAGAAGTAGGGTGGTGACATTATTCTGGGTTTTTTTGTGTTTGATTAACTGTTTGCCGTAAAGTCTTTTTGCTGCTTACACAAAAACAAAAAAGTAAAGTTTCTTTCAAATAAACATAACTATTGACTGTAACTAGATAAAGAAAAAAAACTTATCATAATTTTGAATTGATTTCATATCACAGTGACACAAAGCAGGTCATAACGCTCCGTACCCACTAATGATAATACTGTCGTCAAAGAGGTAAACTTTGATGTGCTGGACTCCGATGGTCTCGTTGAAGCGCTGAGGGACCAGCAGCCTCAGCAGGCCCCTCAGGTCGGGGGTGTGGTACAGAGAGACCCGCATCTGCGACGTGAAGCGCTGCAGCAGAGGCAGCAGCATGGTCCTCGAGTTAACCTGCCCTGCACAACAAACCCAGCAGCAACCACAGGGGATCAGTGATGACCAGATGGAAAGACTTCTCATAGAAAACGGGCGGCTACCTCGTGACCCGCGGGTGTAGTCCAGCAATATGGAGACTTTTAGGCCAGGGGAGTGAGTGCTTTTCTCTGAGCGCTCCAGGGCTTCTTCTATGCAGTCCACCTGAGCAGAGACAGAGCTTTTTCATTTATGAAACAATGTCAGATATATGCAAAACTGTTAAAAATCTTCTAAAAAGGAACATGTGTCATTCAAAGCCATGTAAAAGAGCTAACTTAGACATGTGGGTGTCATAAAACAGAAATCATAGGCAAGCTGGCGCCACCAGAGACTGGGAGTGGCCCATACAGGTTTAGTAAAGTTCGTTTTTATTAATTAACGTGTCGCAAATGTGACAATCAAATGTAATTGTGCTTACACACAACTAAAGGTTGAGTCCTTTACAGGCACACAGCAGTGAAAATTGGGTTTTTGTTGTTATTAACGTGTTCTTGTGGCATTTTTCTGATAATGGAGGACAGATGTTAAAAAGAAATTAACTTAACATTGAACTAAGAGCTTATTTGTAACATAAAAAATAAAGTGCCGGGCCACAAAGCTACATGCATCCCCTTCAATTTCCTTGTTTGAGCTGGCATCTCCGTGCAAAATTGTACAGCTGGTTGGCTTCAATATTGGTTGCCATTTTTGTTGCACTGGTAATGTTAGGTTGGGGGTGTGAGGGACTCTAAGCTAGCATGTAAACAGACTGGATGATGGGAAGTGGGCACGGGCTTGCTCCTTGACATTGGTCCCACCCACAACTCAGAGATGAAATTTAATTAAACCAACACTGATCTGAAGATACTATGTCCTAGAAAACGACATAGGTTTATTGATTTAGACTAAATAAACATAATTTAAAAACCACTGGGAATATTTTTATAAAAGATCAAAAAAAGGATTGGGATGGAAGATTTTTAAGAACTTTTAAGATTTCCAGGAACTACAACAACAGCTGCGATCTGTCAACAGAGTCTCAAATTGACATCTGAACAATTTGAACAGGTTCCATCTACTCATGCGTCCAACTGGAGCTCACTTGTTTTAGCTTTTTGAGCATTAAAAAAAAAAAACAACTAAACAATATTCTTAACGCTTTTTTATTTCTGCACGTTTTCACTTGCTTTTGTTCCATTTTTAAAAGTTTAAAGGGCAAAAATAGGTGCAAAGCAGTCGAAGAAACTTATACAGGAAGTAACTTTGTGCACCTTGAATTATTCATCAATGATGATTGTTTTTTAATCCTTATGTAAAACCTTTAAAACTGCCTTTATTTATTTAGATTATTTAGACTTCTTCAACCACACGCACAGCCTGCACTCATCTATCTTCAGCACCTTTCCACAGCTCTGCGTTTAGACTTTCTGAGAAAGTAGTCCTGGATAAATGATTGCTAAATACCTGGCAGCATCTATCAAATTCAAACAGATTTTTTTATTGTTTGTTTACCGAGGCTGGGAAAGCCTGAGTCACTGCAGTGAGCAACAGCTGTTCAACAGAGGGCACCGCTGCAGGCCTTTTATCAGGCATTTACATCCCCTCTGACATGAAAGTGCCGTTGACCGACTTCTCCCAACGTGTGCCTCTATTAAAGCAAAGCTTTGCAACGTTACGTAAAATCTTCTCCTATAAAAAGTACTGAGGATTCTCTCACTCTTTACACTTCTCAGATAGTTGTGTTAGTTTTGCTGCAAAAGCAGCAGTTTTGTAGCTCAACTTCCAAATATCGACCTCTAAAGGATTTTAGCTGAAGATGAGCATTCAATGACCAAAAGAGAAATCCCGCAGATCAACTAAATTAAGTTTAAAAATACAAAAGTTTTACATCCTTAAAGCAAAACATAAGAAATATTCTGGAAATCCTAAAGCTCAAACATGACCTTACCTCAACATCAACACTAATACAGTTTTAGACACTTCAAATCCATCCACGACAGCAACTATTTCCTTGTTTCCTACCCATCTTAAAACATTGCATAACTGACCTATAACATTCACGACAGAAATACTCTTATCATTCTTTGTGAAGAATTTCAAGGAACTTGTGTCGACTAAGATTCAGTTGTTCAAACTCCACTTCAGGGTCATTCTCTGTGTGCTAACCCACATCTTTTCTAGTTCAACAAGTATTTTTAAAAGTGTTATTTTTACTAGATTGCTAGCCAACTTTTGTTAGTTGAAAAAATGCTTTGCTTAAATGACTAAACTAACTTTGTGAGGTGAACTGAGTTCTCTCACCATGTTGTGTGTTTTTTTTTCCTTCCTTCAGCTATTAATAACAAACCTGCTGGTGTTATTCACTAAAGCTTTCCAGCAGCTAATGAAACATTCAGTTCGATCTACGCATTCTTAGTCATTTCTATGCATGACTGACGACGTGGAATGAATTGTTCTGCTGATACTACACCAGATTCTGAGAAAAAAAAAAGTCTTTATTATACCTCACTTCATATGTGCTGCAGCTCTGACTTTTCCTACAGCTCATATGTGTGTTTGCAAACTACTGACTAAAGTGAAAGTGTTGGTTTAGGGGAAAAAAACGTCATTAGTATCGACTTACTTTGTTTATTGTACTCATGTTGCTTTAATTCTTTGAACTGTAAATTTAACTGTAAACTGACGGGAAGTCTTATCATGCATATCATGTTGTGCAAGTCTCTTTTATGTCCTTTAGGTTTTATGAGTGTTGCAGAAAAACCTGTGGGTGTCATGGAATCAAGTTAAACGTGTCTTAAGATTTAATTATGAGATTACTGTCATTTTTTGCGACATCAGTCGAGTCAATGGAGTCTCAGAGTCTGGAAAACGGATTTGTGCAAATGTTTTCCCGCACTACAGGATGATAATGTGCACCATCAATGAAAAGGTCTATTTTTGAACTTGTGGCACATATAAGGCATACCGAACTATAAGCAAGACAAAAGAGTCAGACAGAGATAAACCCTTCAATCGGTTAGACTTTATTAGCTGTGTTCATAGTAACTGCTTGTAACACGCTAGACGTTAGCCACGTTAGTGTTCACATCATTTCCCGGCCTTGTATGCAACAAACAAAAAACAGAATGATACCTCTAAAACAAACATTGCTATGACTTTGCTACCTCCCAACCCTGTTAACTACTGAAAAAACAAACAGTCCAACACCACCACACATTAACCCTTCCGCTCTCTTAGGCTTGTTTACATTAAAAGAGGAGTCATCTGGACCCACAAGACAGTGCACTGAACTTATTTTTTCAATGATTGTTGATGTTTACTGGTGTCCACTGACAGACATGAAGTCTTGTACACCTTGTCCACTTTTGTCATGGAAGGGCTAATGCCTTAATGTAAGGGTGGGGTCATCTGGACCTCATAAGAGAGCACGAGGGTTAACCGTGTTAGCATATTTACATCCAACTTTGTTTGCAACTCAAAAAAATCCCAAATTTTTACAGCGCATCGAGTACTTCTGAAAATCACTCAATATTAATAAAAACCAGAATTAATCCGTATATAAGATGTATTGCATTTTTTTTTTTTTAACTAGGGATGTCAACGTCGATAAATGCAATAAAAAAAAGCATTAATATTTTTAAACGCCAAATGATTAAACTCCACAAAGTAACTATTTTCCACCGGTTCAGACTTCCATGGCGTGTGTTAATTTCCTGATAATGCTCACTTTGTCTGGTGTTATCTCGCTTATGACAAGGTCACTTATAAATAAAAAACATTCAACTGACTTTTAGTACTTTATCTTTGTTATTTTTAAAGTTTAGATCTCTTTTTCAAAAAAGGTGGACTAGTTGATAGGTAACATGCCAATATGTCACTGAGCCGTTAGTGACCTTGACTGCAGCGGTAAAGGAAAGTGATATGAAGGCTGATCGTCATGATAGCTTAAATAAAGCATCAGTTCAGGGAGGAAGTTCACCTCTTACTGTTTGTTTTTGTCCAGATCATGAAGAAATTTTTTTTTCAAAAAGTCTGCACCATTTAGAAAATTGTGACCAGAATTTTTCATCTTTAAGAGTGCATCCACATCCAGCAGCCAATCAGAATCGAGTATTCATCCAGACAATTTCAAGTGCAGATAGACAATGTTTGTTTCTTATGGTTGTATGTCAGCATCTTTGTTTTCTTGGTGTAATAGTGAAGACATAGAAGTCTTTAGAGTTCTGCTTATCTTACGGTTGATGTGTTTTGAGCACACAAGTTACACTTTTGAGCTTACACTTGATAATTTTAAACATTTCAGACAATAAAAATGAAGAGAAACATTTTATCTATAACCTGTTTTTGTATAAAAAGGTGCAAATTCCACTAAAATGTCCCTCGTAAAACATTGTGTTTAATCACAACCCAAAAGTGTGATTAATCTGGTTAATATTTTAATCGATTGACAACAGTAGAAAAATGTAAAGTGCACCTTATAGTGTGGAAAATAAGGTACTGGAATCCTTCCTTCATTTGTGAACTAGAGTCCAAACCACCCACCTCGTTCAAACTTCTGAACCTTCTGCTTGTTTTATGTGTTTCTGAGTAAACTGGAAATAAAAGTTGCCTCAATGGATCAGTCTGACTCACAGTTGCGATAATCCATCATCCAGTGACATTAAAGGGTTTTTTTTAATCTATTTTTAAAGTATTCCCAGCTGTCTTTTAATTATGATTATGCAGTTTTTAGCTTAAAAAAAAAAAAAAGTTGTTTTCTTGGACCAAGTTTTTGCAGAGGTGCAGTAGTTCATTACAAATTTCCCTCAGAGTTGTTTGCGCTCCCACTTCCCTTCACCCATCTGTTTACACGCTTCCCCGCTAGCTTAAAGCTCCTCACATCCTCAACCTAACATTACAAGTGAGAAATATAGGAGCTATCCAGCCGTACAGTTTGGGCCAGATGCCAGCTCAGACGAGGAAAATGAAGACGTTCATAAATCTTTTTCTTTACAAGTGGATGCATCAGAATGGAGCTGAGAAGGGAGCCGATTGTATTGTCTACATAACAAATAAGCTTTTCTTTAAGCGGCATGTTTTTGTCTGATTTTGATTCACAACCATTTAAAATAAAAAAAATACACAGAAATAGAATTTTAAGCTTATTTTTTTCACACATGTCCTCTATTGTCAGAAAAATACCACAAGAAGGTTAAAAACACTGTTTTCAAGAAGCCAAAGCTTGTGTCCTTTTCATCTTCTCCTGCTGCTGGTTCCACTCTGTTTCAAAAGGGGGAAAAAACTGAAATAAACAGCTGAATGAGCACTGGTCCAGACTGTGGTCAGCTTTGGTTTTATGCTGTTATACTTGCCTTTCCAAGCATTAGCAACAGCAAGTCGTCACATGCCAGCACTGGCCTCTCTGTAACCATAAAACCCTCGCATTTCGGGGTCAGTCTTTGTGCTTTTGGTTTCGTGCACATTTTTCATTCCCAACAAACTGCACTGTGGTCTTCTCAGGAAACTCTGACTCATATTTTTTTGGCATCTCTGAACAGTTATTTCATGACATTGTTCTCACCTGCCCCGAACTAAAGGAGTTATATGCTTAAAGTTGGCTACTTTTCTCACCAATTCCTGTTCCATCCGACCCGTTCCTAAATACAGCGACGCCATAACCACTCGCTTCTGCGCCGTTTTGATGCGTGCCTAAGGGGATACGAAAAGCAAAACATTACTTACAGTAATCTCATCAATGGATGTTGCTTAACATTGGCACATGTTTTACTCGATTTTCCACTTCTTGTAGCCTTTGGGACAGATTTCTGTACTTGGTACTAGTCAAATAACATTTGAATCCAAATTAACTTTGATTTTTACTTGAAAATTTCCATCTATTCAAAGCAGCGAAAGACACTTAAATGGATCAACCGGCACCTGTCAGTGACACGGACCTTCATGGCCTGGTAGAACTGCTCAGGGGAGGTCAGAATCTGGATGTGGGTCCCAGGGACCCGGAAGGCAGGCGCCTGCTCTGCCATCCATCGAAAGTGAGCGCAGAGGCCGTCCGTGCCCTGAGCTCCGGCTGACCCGGTGGGCCTTGAAACGCGCCGCGGAGCCGTGTCTGTCTCAGCGAGCAGAGGAGCCAGAAGGAGCACCGAAGACCTGCAGGAGAAACAGCAACCTACAGGTTAACAGAGAAAACTTTCCATTTTTGTTCAAATGTTTTCCAACATATTTTACATACTTTACATTTTTTCATTATATAAGGTACTCAAAAAACGGAATGGCATTGTAAATTTGCATTTAAAAAGTAACACCTGGACTGAGTGTCTTAATGAAATCATTTAAAAAATGATGATTATATCGTTCTTTGCATTTTAAATGTAAGGAATGTTGAGTGCTTAAGGCACAGGTCCTTCAGATAATAACAAGAGAATCATGAAAACACTGTAAAAAAATTGTAATATTTTGTGATTTCAGAACATTTTCTTTTGCCCTTTTCAAAATAATTATAATCGTATTTGTCGTTTTCATTAATTATTTACAGTTTGATTCAGAAATAGGCCAAACAGGATAAATGGTTGAAAACCATCCAAAGCAGGTTGTTAGAAGTTCTTCATTAACTGGATTTTACTACATATTCCTGTAAGTGCTGATAAGCATCATAAACATAGATCATTTCAGAGTTGTAAAAACATTATTTTAAGAAAGAAACTTCCTTGTGTCCTCGATAAAGATGAGCACATTCAACTGGAGTATGTGCTTTTAGACAAAAATCAACAAAAAGCGGATTTTCAAATGATGCCTGACAAATAATCTTGCAGGATGTTGATCTAAAGATAATTTTTATTACTAAATGTACAGGTGTTACACTAGTTTAATCAAAAATAAATGAAAGTATTTAATGAAAGTGTTTTAACAGGATCACCTACAAACTAAATATCAAAATAACTGACAAATTAAAAACACAATTAATTTATAAAAGAAAATTAAAAAATTAAGTATGGAGATAACAAAAAGTATCATACAAATGTTTGGAAATGCTCTAGAAATCTACATTAATTTATTATTCCAGTTACATAAATGTCAAAGTCATCAGGTACGCAGACAATGCAGGACTTTAGCAGCTTAATTGGACAAATAGTTGAGTTGTTTGCTTTGGCGTGTGACTTGATCCCTCCTGATTTCAAACGTGATTTAAAAACACCGTCCGTCTTTTCTGCTATTCAAAACTGTCAGTGAAAGTCGGTCCATCAAATATAGAAAAAAAAAAAAAAACACAATCTAATTCTTTTAACAGATTTATGGAAATGTTTTTTTTTTAAAAAAGACTTCACTCCTACAAAAGCTCTAACCAGAATGAAGAAATCCAGCTGTTTTCAATCATACCATCTTCAGTTGTTAAAATATGATTTCAACATCTAGTTATAGCAGTTGGTGAGGATGTGAACCCAAAAAAAAAATTAAAGTTCAGGTTAATCTAGTTCTGAATGGCTAACGCCTCTTTGAAGGGCTAACTTATGGAAAGCCTGCACTATCAAGTTAAACATGTATGACAAGGTTTTTTCCAAAACTGCCATTAACAGAGCTGGAAGCATGCCATAGCCACAACGTTATTGCGCTGTGATTGTTCTTTCAGGAAAACAGGAATGTCCATTTAAATTTAGCAACATTGTTTTATCACTTTGATACCAGTGATTGTAAGGAAATGTGCTTTACTTATGTTTGTGGTAATAAAGCAGGCCAAAATAAAATATTTTTGCAACACAAACCAGGTATCATAAAGATAAACAGTTGGATCAAATGGTGGTCTAATTTTATCCCTATAACCATAAAGCAAAAGGGGCTGCACATAAAATGTATCTGCGTAGAGGGACAGATACTGAGTTATGGAAGTGATTAGTTAAAATGTTTTATTCAAACATTGCTTGAACACAAAGTTCCCTTAAATTAATTAGACATTTCCAAACCATTAAAATAACACCAAACATTTGCATTTAAATCTTATTTATTAATTATTGAGATTATAATTCAAGTCAGTTCAACTTGTTTTTGATCCATTTTTAAAGCATTCTCAGTGGTATTTTAATTATAGTTATAGCGTTCTTAGTAGTTATTTGGAGAATACAAAAGTTACGCACAGCATGACAGTTAAGTATAGTAACTGTAAGGTCCATTATTTAACAGTATATGTTAGAAACATTGGTAGTGTTGTCGGGAATCCTTTTCTTTGCTACACAGAAATAAGCGGAATAATCTAAATGAAGCTAACTCAGACCACTTCGTACAGGTTGGAAAGTGTTCCAGACAGAAGCACCAGAAAAACTGAAGGCTTGTTTCCCAAATTCAGTTTGTACAGGGAAACATGAAGAGGAAAAACTTTGCTAGAGCATAAGGCATACTGACTGGTGTGGTTCTTTGGAGTAGAGGACATAGGTACAAGGGGATCAAACCAAACAGAGCCTTAAAGACATGTAGTCTGTGTACCTGTGCATGATCAGAGAAGACCACTCTGCTCTGGCATACAGTTCACAGCATACAGTTCACATGAGACGACTACAACTGGATGCATCACGCTACGAGCACATCACCCTCGGCACATTGAAAAGTCTATGTTAACGTACACTTCTGCATTCAAAACTCTCACATTCACACGTAGCTACATACGTTTATATGATCGTTTTTGAGCTCGACATACAAAACGTGTAGCGCAAATTAAACTAAGTCAAACTTTGACTAATCATTAATTCAGACTTGGAAGGAAGTGCCAACCTTTCGAAGATTGATCATGTAGAAGAAATTGATAATTTTGGTTAATTTTATGACACCAAGTCTTTTATATATTGGAATAGAGCTGTAACAGAAAAAAAGCTGAAGCAAGATTTCAGGAGATTTGCACCAAATCTCTTCCAGCTGTAGGTGGCAGACAACCGCTAATAAAATAGTAGAAAAAGACTTTCTCTGCCTCTCTAGTGTCAGCTCCATAGGCTAAACGCATGTTCAATAACCCACGTTTAGCGTGTTCTTGGATACAAACCACATGTCTGGTGTGTCCGTAGCTTCAGATTGGAGCACGGATCTGGTAGCCCAAACAACGTATTTCTGCGTCACAAATAAGTTCTTTTTCAAACTGCGTTTTTTCCATCTGCTCCTGAATCACGGTGATTTGAAAAAAGAATCTTAATTTTCTTTATATTTGTCTTCTATCATCAGAAATATGCAACAAGAACACTTTTATTGCAGCGGGTTTAAATCCACAGGAATTTCATTAGACATTGCTTTGTCCGCTCTTAGCCATTATACTATCAAAAGTTACATATATTTAGTCAATATATATATATATATTTTATATATATATATATATTTTATTATTATTTAAAACAAAATATTTTCAGGTCTGTTTTGTAATGAAGACAATTTATTGGCAAGAATGCACCTATTTCCGGGTGATGACTTTAAAGTGTTCCATCTGTTGGTTTATTTTCAGCTCAAACAGCCTCCCTGACATAAGCATGAAGATTATTGTTGGCTCCCACTTATTTATAAAACTCATAAAAGACACTTGCATCTATGTTTAGGGCAGCTACTCTCTTCAATATCAGCAAGTAAGTAAAAGGCATGGTCCACAAATTCTACTCCATTACACATTCTCAAGTTATAAATGTTTTTATTTGCTGCATCACACAACTGGAACCTGTACGTAAAAAACATGCAAGTTTTATGCTTTAATTTTCTTTGCTGTATTCAAATGCCATCTAAAAGTCTTTAACATTCTACTGTAATGTGACTTAACTTACTGAAAGCCTTTAGATTTCCTGAATTTTGTCATGTGAAAACAGCAATTTTAAGCAACAAAAGTGAAAATGTATGCCAAAAAAGCTAAATCAGGAAATGTTTGTTTCTTTAGAATTCTGAGGTTTCTCATTTTTGTTTCTATTTTATATTTTTTATGTGAAAAAAGTGATTATTTCTTCAGTCTATTAATTTTTGTACTAATCTATTTAAGTTGGGATAAAAAGAATAGAATTCAACTTTATTGTCATTGCACTGCAAATGTCTCAAGTACACAGCAACAAAATGCAGTTTAAATCCATCCAAAGTGCTTTAGCAAGTACAAACACTTATACAATGTGTATTGTAGAATAAATAATATTAATAATAAATATAAGGCATAGAGCTCAAGTGTCCCATTGAGAGACAGGAGGTGAGCAACAGACAGGAGCTGAAGTCCTTTTATGTGAACAGTTTATTCTTTTCTATTTTGTACAAGCAAAATATATTCCCTAAAACATTTTTGTATTTAAAACAGAAAATATATATTTTTAATTTATTTTATAGCTAGGTTTCTTGACTGTTTGGTTTCGGTCCTGGACTGGATATAAAAAAAAGCAAATGTGCAGATTGTAAAGAAAACATGACAGCAAGAGGGAACCCAAAACGGAAAACAAAAACATTGCACAGAAGGAAAGAAAACCTTAGAATAGTCAATAAAATTTCTTTGGAGATTAATGTTATCAGTGTCAGAAAGAACTGTTAACAGAAAGATCACTTTTTGACACAACTACGTACTCAAATATCCCCACAGAAAACAAAATGTCGTTTAAGCAACAAATATGTATAACAGTGCACACAAATGGATTGCATTTTTCATCCATTAGGCATTTTTACACACACACAATGAAGTGTGTTTGTGCAAGTGAGCAGACAGGTGTGTTAAGGGGAGTGTAAGTTTAATAAGATGTAGAAGAGAACAAGTGAACCCTAAATCCCCCACAAATAACCATCGACTGTATATAGAGAACTGGACTGAGTGTGGCATCAACCAAGGCAGATGCCTTGCCTTTTGCCTCCAGCGAAATGAGGCCAATTAAGGCACCAATTTTCACAATATTGACGTGGCCATGTTGGAGCTAGATGACAGTGACTGGTCTGAGTCAAGTTTCTATGGCAAGTTTGAATGTCCACACCCACTGAAAGCGACTCAGGAGAATTAATCAATAAAACATTAGAGGTGGGAGCAAAGTGGGCACCACATGCCTTTACTGAGGCATCTGATTGGTGAATTTATAATTTGAATAACTTGCCATAAAGAAAAATATATTTCGCAAAATTATATTAAAAATGTATCGAAACAAGAATGGTCATTCTAACAAATAGAATGACTGAGTAATAGCTGTTTGTTTTGCAAGACAAGTCTACAAGGTTTTGACTTCTTGGAGCCTGTAAATACTTCCTACTTGAAATTCCCTAATGGAGAGGGAGCCTGAGAACGTTGATCCTCTGGATCACCCGTATCAGCAAACCACAGAGAGAACAAGAGGATGCAGGAATACAGAGTACGATTGCAGGGTCAAGTCAGAGGTCACACATGCCCAAAGCCCTCGCCAGCCCTAAAAACAAAAAAGGCTCACCATTGCCTAAGAGAAACAAGGATTTGGATCTTTCTGGATACATGACATATCTCACAAAGCGATTCGACCATGACATATTTGGCATGATAAGAGCCGAGTCTGTTCTCCAAAATAAAATTATCTTTCCTCTCAGCTAAAGATATGGTGAATCCTGCTTTAAACAAGACACGTTCATTTGCTGCTATATGCTAAATATAAATTATAGAAGAAAAAATATTTTATGCAGCCAATAACTGCACCACTTTAGCACCACTGACGAAATACAGGAATACTCTAGTATTGATAGGAAAGGCCAACCTTCACGTCATTTCTTTCAACTTACGTCATTAAATCTGCATCCCAAAAACATGAATTTGATAAAATGGAAACAAATCTGCCTTTTTGTGCTAAATCAAGAGGGAAGGTCTGGTTTGAGCAGAGGGGTAAAACAAAAATGGTTTTGCACGACTTTTGCTCTCAAAGACGGTTCATCGTGTTGATTGCTGGCCCCCAGGAAAGCAGGGCTCGTATTTAAATGCCCAAATAAAAAGTGGGGATCACGCGAGAGTTTGAGGGTTTTGACAGAAACGAAAAATTCCTAAGTTTAACTTTGGAACTTTTACTGAATATTACGTTGTTTAAAAAGACTGGTGGGGTACAAATACTTCCAAACGACATGCAAGTTAAAACTAAAGCGGGTCGAGTTATGTTTCCCATCATTTATTAACAACAGATAAATCTGCTGCGGTTTTTCCATGAGTATGTCCGATAACGGACACAACGCCAACATTAGCAACGCGTGCTATTGCCGACAGGACGGGGCAAACGAGCTCTTGTCCGCGTTCGAGTTTAAGTCGTGCGCCTCTTACCCCCGTCGTCTGTCCCTCACGCGGAACAGCCGGTCCGACATGCGGGTGAAAACTCCGGCAATAGCCGGAGAATAGACGGAGTGTACCAGCCTCCTCCAGGACATGGGAGCCGCCATAACTGTCGTGCAGCCTATTTGAATATCTTTATTGACAGCACTTTCCGTTAACAAAGACACAGAATCAAGAAGTCAGTTTTCGTGATAATAATGATAATAAGGTTGAGGAACAAAAAGCAAAAGATAAAGTTATCTAAATTATTTAAAACAAATTTGTGAGTCGTGACTTCTATCCAATCTTAATCTTAAACTAAGCAAGGACATCATTTGTTTCAAAAATCTGTGCTTATATTCAGGACTTTGCATAACAATAGCTATTTAAATTATTTATTTATTTGTTAGTTATTATATTCATTATTTATCTATTTATTTAATCTATCATAAAGCAAACGTTCATTTTTTTTTTATTTTTTGTCCTTGCTCGGCATATTTGAGTTTGAGTGCAAACCAAAACACATTTCATTGAAGTGATCCAGTAATTACACATTGAACCAACTAATTTCAGAATATTATTAAGGGCTCTACACTGTAGTTTGGGTTAGGGTGGTCCCAGTCTCCACCTTGGTAGTGGGGTCAGATTATACCGAAGATTATTTAAAAATGTGACCCCATTTCTCCCTGATTGACCTTTAGCAATAAGGGGTTGAATTGGAAGGATATACCACCTAATAGCTATGACTCCTGCTGCTCCCTCAAAGGATGGGTAAAACGTGGAGAGCAAATTTGACCCAGGACAACTTGTGGAATTTAAATTTTAAATTGTAGTTTAATTTAAAACCTGTTTTCTCGCAACTAACTAAAATATTTGTAAACACTTGCATGACAAAACAATTTAAATTATACTAGCTGTCTTTGAGACTGACAGTGAGAATGTTGCAAATATCTTTGTGAACTCACTAAATTTATTTGAAATTTCATTTTTGTTTTTTAAGATGATTTGTCTGTTAAGTAAAATAAAAAAGTTGAAATGCTGGTATTGCAAAACAAACAAAAAATGTCATCATGCAAGTAGTTAATGTGTAAAAGTTTGTATCAGTAAAAAAAATCAATCAAAAGTTTTTTTTCATGTTTACCATTGCTTCTTCTAAGATTTTCAATAATAGGAATTAAAGATAGTGTTTGCCTCAAGCTTTTTCCAATAATTATATCCATGTATAAATTAGATAAACACATGGTTTATTAGTAAAATTACCTGAATTGAATAGTAAAAAAACATTGTGATAACCTTTGGTACTCATATCATGTGCATGTCGAATCATTTCTTCTTTCATATCCTTGTTGCACAATTCAGAAGTCATGAAAATCACTTTTTTTCCCTGTAGAAGACTAACGATTTAAACTTTTACTTTGCAGGAAAAGTTGTGACTTTTTGTTGCTTCACAGTGCTGCTGACAGTGATTTGGATGTTCCTTGACAGGATCTTATCTTAACACATTTACTGGTGTGTTAACTTCCAGATATTAATCATTTGTGAATTTGATGTGCACATAAACCAATTTTTAAGAAGTGGGTAAAAAATGTTTTTTTAAACGGTATTGTGATGCCAAATGTGTTTACGTTTAACTTTTCTACTTAAAAAATAATGAATTTAATTGATTTTTGTTTTTTTTAAACAGTATTTATAAAGTACAATACAATAATTTGCTCAAACAGAACCAAAAATACTAAAATCCAAGTTTATATTATAGTAAAATTATGAAACAGATTGACCCTTTAACAAAAAGTTGTACACCTGAAGTTAGTCTTATAGACAAGACCCGCCACACTACTGCCAAGCAATGAAGCCATAAGGGAGCCAGAGTCTTGGTCTTCCTGTGCCGGTCCCCAGCCTGGACAAAGTACAGGGTTGTGTCAGGAAGGGCATGCGGCATAAAAATCTCTGCCAAACCAAATGTGCAGAACAATGAAAATCTGATTAACTGTGGCAACCCCTGACAGGAAATAGCAACATTTGAACAACATACTAAGTATAGCAATTATGCTATACACCATGTACGAGTAGTAAGAAGTATACTAACTGAATACTATTTAGACTAAATTGAAACATTTTAACTTGACAATATATGGATAGTTAATATAAAAGTAAGCTTCAAGTATATATATATATATATATATATATATATATATATATATATATATAATATATATATAATATATAATATATATATATATATATATATTATATATATATGTATGTCTTTTTTGTAGACTCTTTTAAAGAACTTAAAGACCAACTCCACTGAAAGCTGTGTTTCTTCGTGTTTTTAACTTGTTTTTAACCATTTTTGTCATGATGGAGGAAATGTATAAAATAACTCAAGATTAAAACTGCATTTTTTAGTTTCTTTATTCAAATCATGCTGGATCAAAATCCACGGTTTGACTCCCTCCTCAACTCCAAATCTGATCCGTCAACGTGCAGACAAATAGACCCGGGTACGTCTTCGGTTCCCTCAACTGAGCTGGTATCTTCCTCAAATATCTGATATTGTTTACCTTTTTTTTTTTTTTTTGCTACGCTGTTACCTTAAGCTTGTGAGGTGCTATAAGCTA
Organism: Oryzias javanicus; assembly: GCA_003999625.1. Taxonomy (NCBI): domain Eukaryota; kingdom Metazoa; phylum Chordata; class Actinopteri; order Beloniformes; family Adrianichthyidae; genus Oryzias; species Oryzias javanicus. Next base: position 16,051,530 of record CM012455.1, on the reverse strand, counting down.
GTGGAACAGAGTGTAAACAAAGGGTTGATAGGAAATAAGAGGTGGCTAACTCAGCCGAATTTCCTGTGCGCTCCTGCAGCTCTGCATAAAAAGGCACAGGCTTTTGTTTAATTTTGGCTTAAAACTGCATAATCACAATTAAAAGACCACTTGGAACTATTTTACAATAGGAAAAATGTATAGTTGGAATGGGACTATAAATAAACTATTTTTCCAAAGGGTTTCCCTGAAATCTTAGTTTACTACATGACCTTTGCAAAAAAAAAAAAAAAGGGATAAGAAAACTGTTTTATAGTTTATGCAATTAATTTTACTGCAATTATGTTTTGTATTATTGAATAACGAGATAAAATAGACTGAAGTAGTTCTAAGATCAGTAAAGTTTCCTTTAAATGTAGTATAAATAATCAGAAGACATCACATTGTAAGTGTCTCAGAGGCAGTGTGTGATTGTGTTGCATTAAAACGGTAATAAAATGATATATTATTTTATTGCGCTGTGCCCGGAGCTTTTAACTTTTTCACCTTGTCGAGAAGGGAACCCGCCAGTACCAGGAAACGGCGAGGCAAAGGTCACGCTTATAATTTATTGGCAATCTGCCACCGCGGAGCGCGGGCACGAGTACACGGGCACGAGCGTGCGTGCGTTTACTGGAAGCACCTCTGAACGGAGGGGGCGGAGCCTTACGAACATCGACTTTACTCACTGGAAACTGCCTCCAGTAACCTTCCAACACACACAAACACACGGCATCGGAGGGTGTCCGGCAGATATCACTGCTGCTGCCACATTCCTCCGCTCGGGAAAAAAGGAACCCCACAGACTTTTTGGATACTCGTTTTGGATTTTAATGCCTGACTTAATCACTCAGATAGCACTACTTTCGGGTAGTTCGCCTTTCTTCTTCGGCGACGAGGGGCTGCGGTACGGCGCTGAACGAATCCGGACGGTAAGTTGGGGAAAGACCTCCAAAAGAGGAGGAGGGGGAGGCGGAAAAAAGATGTCCGACTTGTTTGACGGTAGATGCTGTCAGGTAGGATTTCAGGTTAAAATTGGACAGAGCAGATAATTTAGGGATTGCTTGGCTTTATTTTGGGGGTTCTGAATTGCCCACCGGCGGTGGCTGTGAACCGTTATGGCGCCTCCATCTCCCACAGGCTGCCCTGCACCGTCCCGCGAGGACGGCTTAAATTCCCGTAGCCCGCGTGCACAAGGGATTCCTGCGAAGACTGCATCCTATCTGGCGCGCGCGTGAAACCAGACACGTTTGAAAGAAACAAAACAAATTAATTAATAAAGTGTAATAAAAGATTTATTACTTTTTTTTTTAAATTAATATTTTTTTTTTTTTTTACACATAATGATTCAAAATCCCTGTTGTATGTGACGATCACGTAATGCAGGGATGCATTTTTCCCTCCAGTTCTCTGTCAGCAGATTGAACAACACGCCAGAGAGGCATTTAAAGAAGATCATTGCCTCCGTCACATTTTTTTCCTTGACCTGCAGCTGGTTGCCCAGTCCTGCCATCTGCATTTGTCTCAGTCTTGATAAGTGCATTTTAGAAGGGTAAACTGAGAGCTCCACTGTGGCAAAGTGGTCATTTGTTCGTGCCACCGCTTATGAATGAGTATACGTGATATTCTTTTCTTGTCTTTAGGCTAAAAAAAAAAAAAAGGTACTAAATGAGTGCTCCATCCCTTCTTCTTCCTCCTCCCGTGCAGCTGGGTTTAGGTGTTCTCTCACAGCCACTCTCTGGATGCATCAAACTCCTCCTCCCCGGGGCCCTGGACCCGGTGCGTGACCCCCACGCCCTCACCCACTCCCCTCTCCATCCCTTCTCCCTCCGCTTCAAGCTCCCCGCCTCCTGCCCACCCCGAAGCTCCCGCTCTCGGCCCCCTGCCTCTCGACCGCTTGGCAGAGGCAGGGGGCAATGGCGCCATGGTAGCTCTCAGTGGACGCAACCTTCTCACTATGAGCGCCGCCTCCACCTCGGAGGACAAGGTTCAGGGGTCAAACCTCACCCCCCATCACTTCAAGCCCTTCGGCTCGCATGAACACTACAAACAGGTGAGTATTGTCTGATGTTTTCAGAGATATTTTCCAAAGATCAAAACACTTATTTTTCTGTTTTGTCACAGGTGATGTGTGCTTTTCATAAGCTTCAGGAGAGTGGCTTTTATTGGGGGGCTCTTGGGGGCAGAGAAGCCAGCACGCTGTTGCGCTCAGAACCCCCCGGGACTTTCCTGATCCGGGACTCGTCGGATCATCACTACTTCTTCACGCTGTCTGTGAAGACCACCCTGGGAACGAGGAACTTGCGCATTCACAGCGGCGAGGGTGGCTTCTTTCTTCAACCGGACCCTCAGAGCACCCAGAGGATCCCTCGATTTGACTGTGTGCTTAAGCTCATCGCACACTTCATGGGGAAAGGGACGGACGCCGGAGGTGCCCGAGACAAAGCGGGTGGAGGTGGTTCAGAAGAGACGACAAAGAAGAGGGGACAAAACGTGTATTTGATTCACACGGCGGGAGAGAAGATCCCCCTGGAGTTACAGCGACCCCTCTGCACCTCTCTGTCAACTCTGCAGCACATGTGCAGGAGGACGCTGAACGACAGAGGCTTGGCGGGGACGGGGACTGAGGACATCCCCAGCACGCTCAGAGACTTCCTAGAGGCCTATGATGCTCCAATTTGACTGACAGGAACTGCAACGGATGAGAAGCCTGACGGGCAGCACAGAACAGAACAGCCGTCAACGTTCAATAGAATGTTGGCGCCATCACTGACTGACCAAACTGAGCCTAAGATACTAAAATAAGGCCAGTTTTTCCTAGTGGGAAGAGTCAGCCAATGGCAGATTTTTTTAAATGAATGGTATAAACTTTCTACCTAGTTGTGGATTGGGAGGGAGATTTGGATAACCGGATGGTTTCTTTTCAGTCCTGCCTTTGGAAAAACTAACACGAGTAGCAGATGAAGGTCAGAAGGCCATCGTTTGTCTCGCTCAGACGCAGAGCAGTGTCTCGTAGAAGATTAACTCGAATGGTCGATGTAAACCGCAAAGGCTTGTTCGATAGCCGGCGGGTTTCACATGCTCAAAGACCTCCCCTCTAATATTTGCAACAAGAGAGAAGATGCTGAGATGGAGTGAATCAGAAAGGATAGGAGGGCAAAACGGAAAAGCCTAAACTTGGAACATGACCTCCATTATTTGTTTGGGATGAATGTTTTTGTGTTGTGTTTTTGTGTTGCCACATTTGTGGGAAGTACCATGCACGCTAACTACACACAAACATGCAGGTAGAGGCTATTATGAAGTTTAGTCATGGTGGGACAAAAAAACCCTGACATTACCAAGCATTTTTCTCCTTTTCCATTTTTTTTTCCCCCTTTTCCAATAATCCCTGTTTTTGATGTGACAGAAAACAGACTACTGTCGCGGAGACAAAAGCTTGTTACTGGCACAAAAGCTTTGGGTGGGACTGAACAAAGAAGCAGAACTTTATTTTTGTCCTGACCGGGTGGAAAAATGTCAGCGACACTGTAAAGCTCACTGGGAATTGACAACGATCCCAGAGATAAGGGAGAATTTGCTTAGGGGGGGAGAAGAAGAAGAAGGAGGAGGAGAATAGCGAGCGGGAAAGAGATTAGAAAAGGGAAATTGAAGAGGATGGAGAAGCGGGGTGGTGGAGAAGGGGAGGAGACATACCGGTATACAGCCTAACAAAAACACTGATGTGATTGAGGATAAGAGTTCAACGGGGACGCTGCTCCTGTAAACAAAACAGGCGATAAAAGAAAAGTCTCAGTTTAGTCTCAATTGTGGCTCTTCTGCCCTCTCAGGTGAACAGCTTTTTCTTTGCTCCGGTCTTTGTTCTCCCCCTTTCCAGCAGAGCTCTTTAGCAAAATGTGGGCTTGTTTTTGACCCCATTTTTTTTTCTCGGAGAAGGAGACAATCTTGGTTTTGCCTGCATGAAAGAAAAAAGGCAAAAAATTCCCAGCAGAAAAAAAACAACCCAAACGAGACTTAAAAGTTTAGTCTTTTCTATTTGCCCTCCTCTACTTTAGATCTAGAAAGGAGAACATATTGTTTTTTAACCCTTTTTTTTTTTTTTTTCTTTTTTCCAAAAGGCGTGTTAAATCACAGGACAGATCTGGGTTTTAACTCTTCCCCCACATCCACAAAGTAGTTTTTTTTATGTACATGTGCTACAGCAGTGGACCATGTGTAGGTAAATCATTTGTCTTTTATAAAGACTCTTGCTAAAAGACTGGCCACTAGTCTGGCAAAAAAAAAAAAAGAGAGAAAAACAAGCTGTAACATCCGAAATGACAAAACATTACGAAACAAATGAGAAAAAGAAAAACAGGAACGTTGCACATATTTATATTTCTAAAATATTAAAAATAATTTATATTAAAGAGCACTATTTTTAAAAAAGTCAATGCTTTTTGCCTCGTGTGTTACTTGGCTTTTCCTCCTTTACCTCTTTTCTCCCTCTTGAGTCAATATTGACATTTCAAACTTACTATTGTAAAGAAGTTCCAGCCTTAAGATTATTTTTGTGACAAATGGGATTTCCTCTTTCAACAAAGCAGTGTGTATTTAGCAGTCAGAACATTTGACGCAAAGAAGGTGAATGCTCACTTCTTATTTTCTTGAGTAAAGCCTTGTGGGGCAATCTTGCAGCAAAGGGGTTCCCAGGTTGCTCCATCACACACAACCTTTGACTGTGGAGAAAGCTCACGCTGGGCTGGACCTAACGGGAAAGGAATGCAGCGGGGTTCTCTGCATCCTGCCTGACAGGCGCAGAGAAGACGGTGTCCTCTGGGGAGTGCGCGCGTGTGGTCAGTAAGGTGAAAGGGTGCGCGTGGAGGAGATTTATGGCAGTCTGTGGTTTTAAGTGCCATGCGAGTGCTTGGTCAAGCCAGATTGCAGTTCGGGAAGCTTGAGTTTCTCTGTTTCTGTTGCGGCACCTCCACCATCTGTCCGTCTGCGCACACACGGTTCCCATTCCCTGCATACCTTGTGCTCTGTCTGAGGCTGGCTTCCAGGAAAGAGGCACTTTAATTGAGTTGAGTTTTTACGGCTTGCCTGGTGTTAGTGTATGAGAAGGAGTGAATGAGGGGGTTTTTGTGTGATAGATGAGGCAGCACCGAGAAGTAGCTATCCCATTCCAAAAAAGAAAATCTCAAAGTCATATCATGACCACGGATAAGCCTACCTTAGATCATTTTGAAACTTTAATTACTTTTTTTATTTACTTTGCCACTTGATATTTGCGTGCAATATGAGTGGCACGGGTCTGTTTGTTTAAAAAAGGGAAACTGAGAAGGTTTTCCCGTCGAAAATGACGCAAGTTGAAGGACAAACAAATGAGTAAGCCCTTTTCCCAAAATTCAACAAAAAAAAAAATCCAGTTTCTCACACAAACACATTGTCTAAATAAGCCAGCTCAGCTCTCTCTGACTCATTCTATGTTGCCTGGTGAGCACGGATGGAATATTTTTCCCTGTGTCCTTCTGAGCTGAAGTGAATCTCACACACTTGCACAAAGTCTTTCCACTATGACTCATTTATTCGGGTTATGGAAAAAAAATGAATCAGCTCAACAGTTGTGGACGGCCAGTTCAGCGGGTGTGCTTGGTTTTGACAGGGGCACCTCATCTTGAAAACTGATGACCATCTGATTTTCTGAGGGATAGTCCAACCCTAAAGGTGGAAAGAAATATTCCGAGGTTAGCAAAACGCTTTACAACTGGCAACTGGCTGCAGCATTCCCAGAAGGGGCCTCCAGTTTGCTGATTATTTCTTCCTGGAAGGCTGTTGCTCTTTGCCGCCTGATCGGTCCGTACAGTAAGACGTTTGGTTGGCCCATCAGCTCAAGCATTGTCACCGCCTGCTTCTGATAAAGCCAGACTGACTTACAGGAAGCCAGAGATTTACCCTCAGCATTCCATCATTCCTTCACCGTCAGCGTGTAAAAGACAAGAAAGCAGAGGAAGTGTAACAGATCAATAAAAACACATGTGGAAAGCATGCAGAAATGCACTCAGCTTGCCTGGGTGCACGTATGATTTTGCTCGTGACATCAAGATCAAGGCTGGATATAGGCCCTAAAAACTGACTGCCCAGAAAATGTGCAGGTCTACAAAAATCCAGTATTAAATAAAGAAAAATAGCAAAAAAAAAACACAAAAAAAATTAAAGAATGGATGGACAGACAGATGGACACAGAAACAGACAGACATACGATAAGATGAATGGAGCCTCAAAAAGGCACAAACCAGTGTCCTGCTTGTGCCTGTCCTAAGTCCAGTAAAAGCAAAGAGTAGTAAGAGGAAGAGTTTTCAACATGAAGCTTGCAAGACAATGTGAACGTGTTATAATGATAGCATGGGTTTCTAAGCATTTTAGGGTGTATTCAGACTACACACATTTGGATCGCTTAAAGGGAACCAGAGTTTGTTTCCCCTAATAATCCGGAACAAAGTTTCAGCCTGAATATGTGCAAGCGAATTCTGGTCCAGGACCAGGAAGCGCTCTCTGATCCATCTTTTGAGGTGATCTCAGTTTGTTTCCAATCAAACTGAACTTCAGTTTTCCCTGAAATTCCTGAATTCATCTGAATACAAAGTGGTCCAAGAGCGAATTAACTGAACCAAAATAGCCACCGGAGCCGGTTATTAGCGGACAATTGTGCAGCAACGATGCAACAGCAACTCATAAAAATGTGGTTGTATGAATGCAGGTTCATTAAAACAAATTTTCATGTGATACCCATTGGTTTCCTTAACAATTTATTTGTCATAAACATTTATTAGCATATCTCATCCCCAGTAACCGCCTTGCAGCATGCCTCTGCTGTTTCAAAGCAGCCGTAAAAAATGTAGAATCTTGCCTTCATATAGAAATTTCAAATTGATCACCAAAATTAAAAGTTTAAATAAGTGAGCAATTCTGACAAACCCGCCCTGGAACTGCTGGCCAATGATTAAAGAGATCTTTAGTCACATGGTTTTGTGTACAAGTTTTGGTCCGGAACAGAAATCTCCGGTAGACCCCAGACTGAGTACAGACCAAACGAAACTCGATCCGGAACAGATTAAGCAGACCCGGTCCGGAACAAATCATTTTTCCAGTGTGAATACACCCTTGGAGACATGGAGGGATATGACACCCTGAACGCACACCTGCACTTGCAAACCCCACCCCCGGACCCCAATACTCCCCCTGCACCCTGTGATAGGGCTGCTTGAATCCAGGCCTGATCAAGACATATACAAACTTTGTTGACTTAACTTCAGTTTCACACAGAATTACACCACACAAACATCCCCCATAGAAATAAATCTAAAATTCTTTTCTCATTGTCGGATTTTCTTTAAATAGGTAAAAAAAAAAAAAAGAAGTCAATGAGGTAAAAGAAAATATCTTTCCAAGAATTCTTTTATAAGTGAAAATTCTTGTCACAAAGAAATTTTATCTCAAACTAAGTTTATTGTGTTATTGAACAACTTTCTTGATAAGATTATTTTTCTTGCAGGACCATTTTTCTTGACATAAGAGTCTTTTAACCTTCTTAAGATTTCATTTCTGCAATGTTGTCAGGGGTTTTTCCCGAAACACTTATGGGTGTGCCTCAGCATAACTCAAATAAAACGTGTTCAGGTAAGGATAATTAGCAAAAACTCAGCAGCAGTCAGACATGTTGTCTTAGGCCCGTGTGTTGTTTAATGTCAGGGTTTTAATGTTGGTCTCCTTTCACAGCTGCAGGAGCGTAGCGGCAGAAAGGCTCAAATGCCAAATGGCTTACAGTAAGAGCGTGGACTCAGACCAAACCCTTCCATACTCTCAGGTGTCACTGTTTGTCCCTGCGGCCAGCCAACAGCCCTGTACACCATTTGAACTCAACACGAGCAGGGAGACACGCACATCAGTTCAAACACTACCATATGCACATTCATATGTGGTGAGTAAGCACCGTTTGGTCATGAATGAATGGCAACGCCTGCAAGCTCCTTCTGCTGCAGAGCAACAAAGTTGCACCAAAACCTTTAAGAGTTCATTCCTGTAATTTTCAGCCTCAATCATGTTATTTGTAAAGGGGAACTATACAAAAAATAGTATTTTTCTGACTATAAGTCACTCTGGAGTATAAGTTGCTGCAACCCCAAAAAAAAAATGCTTAAAAAGGAAGAAAAAAATCATATAGAAGTCATCTTATGGGAGAACTTTATATAACAAAACACAGGATATTTAATTTCAAAAGGAAACTCAGAATGAATATATGCACTCATAACACATTGATTCTTATTTAATTTCATAAAACATGGAAGGAATGTAGTATATTGGTGCAACATTTGAACAATTATTCAGATAACCATAAAGAACATACTAGCAATTAAACTCTTTTTTTTTTCTTTAAATGAACCTAAATCTATTTAATACATTATAACAATTCTGCCAAATCAAGTGTGAAACTGAGCACTACTGTCAGTAAGAAATACAGAGATACAAACTTACAGTGCCCTACAGAGGTTGTTGCTATTTACTTTTTTTTTTTAAATAAGTGGCACCTGAAAATAAAGTTACGTACACACTGGGAATATGTGCACGTTGTATTCACATGGAACTGTCACGACTCGAACTAGCCCATGTACTCTGAGTTGGAAGAGGTTTGGTGCAAAGTGTTCAAGCGGAGCAAATTTCGCGAATCGTTTTCTTTCACAAATCTATTTCAAAGGATGAAAGACTTGGTGTCATGGAATTCAGGCCGCAAGTATTTCTCCTCCATGATCAATTTTCAAATGATTGGTACTTCCACGTTTTGAAAAAGACACTACCCATGCGCCACTATCAAATCTGACTCTCTGATTGGTGAAAGTTCAACTGGTTTGACATTCAAGCTGTGGACCTGTAAGATTGAGTAGTGATGCCTAAATGCGTGAGTTTTGAACATGGAAGCTCAAAACACACATTTACATAGACTTTTCATTGAAAGCATCCTCTTTATCAGGCATTTGGAGTCTGGTGAACATGGCAGTGGTCACGCCCCCAGCCAAAATATTAACACACACACACAAAAGTTGAGGACTTATTATCAGAAAAATGCAGAGCATAATTTTTTATTTTCAAAAGGAAAACGGGAAGAATCTTGATGTAAACACACAAGGTTCTAATTTTTCTTTAAATTAAGAAAAAGTCACTCATAAAAGTAGGAGTTTGAAGTGACAAGAGTCTGGCAATACGATACGAAATTTTATCATGATATTGCAATATAATGATACTATTTGGTTCCCGATATATCCCAAGACTATATCAAAGCAATTTTTCACTATTTTTTAATAGAATAATTTAAAAATAAACAAAACTCTACCTGAATGTGAATACATCTTTCATGTTAATAAAATTGTGAAATTCATTTAATTTGATGATCAGAATGCTTTTCTTTTGTTAAATTAAAAAAATATTTAGGTCAACAGTCAATATTGTCTGATTTATGCAACAAAATGCTTTTTCTGTACAAGGAAAAAACATAGAAAAAATGTACTTTAGCCATAATGATTCTAAAAATGTGTTTGAGTAAATAGAGAGCTATTCATTTCAAACATTGCTTAATGCAGCTTATCCAGAACTACTGTAGCTGAAGGTCACTCATAAATGATTATTTATTTATTTACATTGTGATTTTTAATCAATACAAGTATCACCAGACGAAGTATTGTGATAATTGCCAAATCAACTTTTTCCCACGCCCCTAAATAAGAGCCTAAGGAAGAAAAGAAAAAAAACCTTTTTAAGTGTACCACAAGTATAATAACTCTAAATCTATGCTGAAAAGTGAAGAAGAAAACTTGAAGCTTACTTTTTGTGTACTATCTATGCTTTGCAAACATAGCATAAGAAGTATTCAGTTAGTATATTTCCTACACTACATGTACATGGTCTATCTATAGTTATACTTTTAAGCTTACCTGATGAAAAAAACTTCAAGTGTACCACATTTTGCTATGGGATGTTTTTTAATAGTTTTCTTCGAAATACAGAAGTTGGAAGTTGGAGACGTTTTTCTTCACCATCTCGGATATTCGACATCTTGTGAAATCCAATTTTTCCTGGCCGGAAATCTGAAATTCTGAGTTCCCGGTTGCAACTAATTGCAGCATGACTGTTTTGTAATAGTTCACAATATACTGCACGTAGAAGCCACAATTCACTTTTCTGTGTCAATGAATTTTTCTCAGTCAACAGCATAGTCTGATGACAGATGTCGAACAAACTAGCAGATGAAAAAATGTGAACAGGAATGTGAGATCTTTGGGCAGATTAAGGCCTACTTCCATGTAGTCATCTTCTACTTTTGGTTTGTTAAGGAAAGGTCATGGGGGTGTCTACTTTAGAGTGAGGGTGGGGTACACCTGAACAGGTCTATCGCACAGCCCATAAAAAGTTCATAAATAGAAATTGTTGAAATATTAAAAATATTTTGGAGAGATATCATCATCATTTGATGCCTCCTGATGACAGGCACTGCTTTTTATTTCCTGCTTAAGCTCCAGCCCTTAAATAGGTGGGTGACATTTTATTTTTGACCTACTTTCAAGATGACTGACTGGTTTGACGTGAAAGTCAATTATGGTACATTTTCCATGTTCAAACCATACAAATTCACAGTTTGATTTAATAACAGCACATCCTGGCACAGTAAAAAGAATGTGAATCTAAAACCTGCCTTGAACTTTGCAGATTGCCATGAAAACAAGGGATGAACACAAGTTACACTTTCTATGAAAAGTGAGATCACCGGGGTTAATCTGTTTCCTCCTTTAAGAAGTTGCAACATCTGTATGAAAACTCTGCTTATCCATTAAGTTAGTGAAAATAAAATGACGTTCCCAGGACTCAGTCATGCGTGACTCATTATTCTGATGAGGATAAAATATGGCAGCCTAGAATTTTTACAGAAATTTCCATCTGCTGTTGAGAAATTTGTGGACTTGGCCGTTCCCAGGTGACCAAAACAAAATAGTCTTCCAAAATAATGTTTAAAAGATGAATACAGCTACATGTATTTGTGTTGTTTGTCCATTTTTCCAGCATTCAGTGTGCTTGAATAGATTCAAATTTACCAGTTTTGGAGGTATTTCATTTGACATTGACCAATATGAATATTTTTATTGAGCCACATCAGAATTAAAATCTGCACCTGGATAAAAGAAATTAGTAAAAACCAAATCAGATTCTTGCATTTTAATTTAGTTTTTTATTTCGACCAATACATAGTAATTGATGCAAAATAAAACAACAAGGACAATTTTTTCCATAAATTATAAATAAAATAAAACACCTCATTATGTAGTTCGTAATGGAGGAAGAAATAAAAACTTTTTTAATCCTACCCCCCAAACAATATATCTTGAGTTTAATCTTCAATATAAACTATATCAAAAACGGGCATTAAGGACCTTTTTTTCTTTCTCAAACATCTGTCCACATAATACATAGTCATAAAACATTGATTGTAAATGTACTGGTAGTAAATTATGTCTTGCTTTGTAAATCAGTTGTAGTATTCTGTGTTCTATTATTAAATCAAACATTTTTAGTATCTTTGTTTTAAGAGATAAGTGATTCGTGTGATGGCAATAACTTACATTATGAATTATTCTTACTGCCCTTTTTTGTAAAATCCATAGAGGTTTTAAAGAAATTTTGTATGTACTTCCCCAAATTTCTGAACAGTAGGTTAAGTATGGTAAAACAAGAGAATTGTATAGAATGTGGCATGATCTTAGGTTTAGAATATGTTTTGCTTTGGCAATGACTGAAATACTTTTTGATATTTTTGATTGTACAGAACTAGGAATTTGATATGATTCACTGTTTCTAATGTCCCTCCTGCTATTCCTATCTTAATTTCCTATTTCACAGAATTTTTTCCAAAAAACATGATTTTACTTTTGTCCAAATTAAGTGAGAGCTTGATTCTGTCAAACAGTCCTTTAGACTATACATTTCTCTAATCACTCTGGCCACGAGTTCCTGGATGTCTATGTCAAAAAACATGATGTTTGTATCATGATTGTTTTTATTTGTTCACAAAATGCATATATTTTTTTTTATTATAAATTGAGTGGAATGTGATATTTCACTTCAAGTTCAAGTTCAAGTTCAAGTTTATTGGTTTAGTTAGTTCCCATTTGTACAGTCAACACAATATACAATACAAACAGACAACCAATAAAAAAAAAGGAATAGGCAGAAGCTTTTTAAGCTTATTCAATGCCTTTCCTTAGTGAAGAATACAATATCTATGCCAAAAAAATGATACAAAAGAAAATAATTTACAAACAAATACAAATAATTCAAATCTTTTACATATGTATATTATAATCGTTCAAACATTTACGTTTTAAACTTTTTTTAAACTGTAAAAGTGAAGAACTTAATTTGAATTCATACTTCAAACCGGGTGAGCAGTTTTCTGTTTAGAACGGCTATGCTAAACATTATAATATATAATCGGTATAATTATGCAAATCAAATGAGCCTTCTGCACCCTCTTTAGGATCACACATGCTCCCAATGATGGGAAATTGGAATCTGCAGCTGTGTCCACATCATGTGTGTTACTTTGCATGCATATTCAGCATTCAGTGCATGCAGCAGCTGAATGCTGAAGCCTACCAGTTCCCCCAAGTGCTGCAGGTTTATAGGGCTCAGCTTCAGAGAAGTCACATGACTTCCCAGAGAGAGAGAGAGAGAGAGAGGGTGAAAAAAGAGGACAAAGGGGAATAAAGAGAAGGAGTGAAAAGAGGGTCAGCATTGATGAAGAGGGGTAAGCTGAGGGTCTGGAAAATTAATGTCGCAGAAGTGACTGTTCTCGGAAGTAAGATTGCACAGGCTGGCGAGGGTCTATAGTTACAGCCGAGGGATCAGAAGAACTGACTGACTGACAGGAAAGTCTGCAAACAAAGAAGCAACCAGATGTCTGACTGAAGGACAAGGTGCATGAGCAAATCTCAATGATAAGACCTGCTGTCATTAATGTTTTTGCACTTGTGGTATTGAAACCCACAGATGTGTATTTTAGAATAATATCATTCCCCAAGTTTGCCATATGTGGGACTTCGGGAAAAGAGGCTGCAATTCCAAAGAAAACTGTTCCCTATAAATTTAGTGGAACAGAGAACGAGGCCCGAGCCAAATTTTACATTATAACACGAAGATGAATGTGGAGACTGAAAAAACAACCCATTTTGTATAAAATACAACCAAAAGTTAACATCGTGGCCACCAGCGTTTGAACGCTTCAGTGGTTCGGAATGGGTCTCTTTGGGCCAACTGAATGGAAATACAATTGGTTCTGCACAGATTAGTGTTTAGTTTGTATATCGTGTGGCTATAATTGGAAAAAGCTGAAGGAGCAGCAAATTATAAACCCCTTAAGCCTACCTGAGGTCAGATTTACGCAATGGTGAAAAGCTCCCAGACGTGCAGTATCCCAACATCTACAATTACCACCTTAATTTCCCATCTGCCCTTCTCAGAGTGTGTTTTTCTCACTTCTCTGCCCTGAAAGCTGCAGGCATATTTAGGCAAAAATAAAGAATGAATTATTGAAGAAAAAAGCTTAAATTTACCTTTTGTTTATGTTGCTTAAATTCCCACTTTGATCATCTTTTGATCTGCTGTAAAAGCTTTCCCAGTGGTCTCTTCATTGTGATTATGCTGTCTTTTTAGCCAAAACCACAAAATTTAAATTGATTTCTATGACATAGTTTCTGAAGAGCGGCGGTGGTTCATTAAATTTATGTTAATGTTAGCATGTAGTAAGCCCGCCCCCTTTTCCCACCGTCCATCTGTTTACATGCTCTCCTGCTAGCTTACAGCCCCTCACAACTCTACTCTCACTCTCACATTCTCTACTGATTAAATAATGAAATACTCAGAAATGCAATTTTGGACATAATTTTCTTAATGTGTGTTCTCCATCATCAGAAAAATGGCACAAAAAGGTTAAAATCACCAAAAACCAGACTTTCATTTGAGTGGTTTTTTTTAAACCCACTGTTTAAATAAATAACTGATTAAAAACACAATCAAGCAACTGATAGGACACACCTGTCATATTTTCCACACACACCAGCCCTAATAATATCTAAAACAACTACACCTCCTCCAGGTTGACGGGACAAAGTATAGGACAGCGTTTCTTTTTAATTGCACACTATACAAATACATTTTACAACAGTTCACCTGATATAAAACAATCACTGCACAGTTGCCTAAGATCTTTATTGCTTGTTGGCACACAGTGGTTTTTCTTTGCTGTGTGGCTCGGCCCTAATTAGTGCTGATATTAACTTGGCAATGGTCATGAGGATCTTCGGTAAGTCCATAAAAATGTCTTTCCAATTCTGCCTCTTCCTGTTGAGGCTTTTAAAGGCCAAAAAAAAGCTCTCAGCATTGTATAACATTCTGGTTAATGACTGACTAGTGCATGTTAGCAAACAAACTTTCTTAGTGTTGCTTTGGTTTGAGTGTGGATGCTACACCGTAAAGCAGAACTGTTTGGCCCAGAACCCTTTTGTCATGTAACATCAGTACACAGACTGTTGGTCATTTTTTCAAAGTAAGTAGAAGAAGTCCATCATTTTTGCAAAATGACTACTAAAACATCCATGTTTTGAAACCTTGTGGACATCTACAGTCTCATATTGAATTTATGGCCCCAAAAATGCAACATTTCTGGGGTCTTTCTCGTCTTAGCAAAAGCAAAACATATTTTACTCAAAACTAGTCATTATTATGATCCCAGAATATCAGAAATGAGATGGAATATGACCCAAAGAACATTAGTTGTATTCAAGAAAATTTGCCTTTTTGAGTTTAAACTTCAATAAATAAATGTAAATATGAAAAAACTGGCATAAAATGACAACCAGATCTGGTTTAACAAACAGACCTCACTGAGGACAGCTGTGGCCTCTTAAATCTGGAGTGAATGGGGGCTGAGGAAAACCGGAAAAACAGACCTGAAAAACCTGAAACGTGATACAAAAACCAGAACATGACAAAAATCAAACAATTCAAGCTAAAGGGCACGATCTTCATTCAGAGTTAGAATTACAGTTTGACTCATCCACTGTATGTTAGCTAGACCAATCTTTTACATTGTTGATCATTGATTTTCTGATTGTTTTTTTATCCTCACTGATAGATAGCATTATACAAACAATTTAGACAATCAAAAATTATCCTAAAGGTGCACTAAAAGCTTGGCTGTTTTTGGAATAAATCAATTTCACCTTAATTATACCTGGATTTAGGTCATGGAGTTTGCTGAGATTATCTGATCTTTCTTTGAGAGAAATCAGGATAGATCATGGACAGTTTGCCAATTCATTTTTAAATTAATAATAATAAATAAAATAAAGTAATGAAGTAACACAAGAAGCAATGATTTCAATTTTTATGATAATTCAACAATGACATTATACTTAAACATGCTGCTATAATGCAATCTAACACAACTAATATGAATAACTCCAGATTATTACAAAAGTTTTTCTATTGAATGGTATTATATCAAAAGACACCACATTCACATGTCTGAGGTTGGTTTAGACTCTGCAGTTAACTTGTTCAGTAATCTTTAACCCAGGTCCTGGAGATCTACCACCCTGGTCCTTTTCTTGCTGATCCAATTCCACTCATCTGGAACTTATCTGAACTAGGTGCTTCTGGATTCTGACTGTACTCCTCAAGAGAAGATGATCAGCACATAAATAGAGTAGAGATGTCTGAAAAGAAGTGGATGGGAGATCCTGGTGACCAGGATGAAAGATCAGTGCTGTAGACTACAGGAAGCTAAACAGGCTAAAAAAATACATGCATATCAACACAAAACTTTATCAAATTAGACCATATTAGGAATTTAAATTATGATTTTCTAACTGTAAATCATTCCTAACCACCGTCTGAACACAACTGTACAGTTCTGACAACAGTTTTAGCTTCAGCTGGGCTAAACTGTGTTACTTCATTTATAATAATTGGTACATATCATATTTATTGTTTTTCACCAACTTCAAAATGATCTCAAGTTGGGCTGAAGATTTCCTGTTGCATGCAAAAATCAGGTATAAAAGTAGGACAGTAGACTTTTGAACTGATCACAGAATTATCCAGGATGTACAGCAATATCCATCCATACATCCATCCGTCCATCCATTCATCTTTACGTCCATGCATACATACATAAAAATAACCAGGGCACACCCTGAGGTCCCCAGTTTGTCGCATGGCCAAACAAACACACACATGCACACTTGGGGGTAATTTAGAAACACCAATTAACATATGAATCCAGTTTTTGGACTGTGGGAGGAAAACGAAGTGTCAGTAGAAAACCCATAGAAATCGTCTGAGCTCCACATCGAAATGTCCCAACTGTGATTTGAAACAGGGCCCTCCTACTTTGAAGGTCAACCACAGTGCACAGTGAATATTATGATGATTACTCTTATTTATGCTATAAAGATCCACTCCAATCATCTAATGATCTCTTCGAAAAACCTTCCCAGTGGTCCAATAATAATGTTAATGCCATTTTTATCCAAAAATTGTAATAAACTTGTTGTTTTCTAGGGCATTGTTTCAGCAGAGTGGCAGTAGTTCATTTGAAATTCACCTCTCAGTTGTGAGAAGAACCTTTGGCACAGAGTAAACCTGTCACATTTCTCCAACGTCCATCTGCTTATGTGCTCTCCTGCCAGCTTACAGCCCCTCACAACCTAACATTGCCGGTTTAACAAAACTGTCAAAATATAAATAAAAAAGTCATGTTCCAGTTTGGATGAAGAAAATGTACCTAGATCTGTTTGTCAATGAGTGGATGCACCAGAGTAGAGCTGAGCAGGGAGCTTGTGTATCTTTAGCGTAACAAATACAACATTTTTCAGTCAGTATTTTTTCATCTGCTCCTGATTCACAATGATTTGAAAAAAGGAATACTCGTGAATGCATATTTTAGGATCAATTTTATTTAAATATGTGTCCTTCATCATAAAAAGGCAACTAAAACAGGATTTTCGCTGGAGTGGGTCTTTAGCTGATCCATCTGTGTAGCTGAGTTGCACAAAAGTACTGCAGTGCACAACATTCTGTTGCAGCAGTTTTGGCTTGTGCTTAAATTAATATTTTCTTCTGGAGTTTCTAATCAAAACTAATATTTATCATTAAAATCAGAAACCAAGCTGGAAGCCAAACTAATGAAAGTGATCCATTTGAGGCAATGGACCGCATATCAAGGCTTCTAAGAAATCTAATGAATCACACTTTGGTCCAATAGGACTGACATCGCCTTCATAACAATGTAAATGTGAAGTTTGTTGTTTCCCAGAAAGTTTCATGGGAGTGCATCTACTTGACTGAGAGTTTCTCAGCTGTTCACATTTCTGCGCCATGTATGACGTTCCTGACCTCCCCCACTAAGAAAAGCACGCAGTGTATGTGCCGTGTGTGTAAAGTAATGGACGTCCACATGGCCCATTACATATGAAAGTGGGGGATAATGTGAAATGTGAAACAGATGTTAATCTTGTTTCACAGGCACTGATGTCAACACCTTTGCAGTGCAGAGGGAAGCGTGTGTGTGTGTGTTTGTGTGCGCACGGGCAACCTCAATTGAGGGGAAGGCTTCCCATAAACACCTGTTTTGTTCCGGTTAATGCCTCTCGTCATGGTGGAGAAATGATGGCCTCAGTGAAAGAGGAGAGAGAGACGAAGAGGGGGGGGCTGAGGCAGGAAAGGGGCGGGGGTCGCCTTCATTCGTGAAAGAGAAGAGCTTGTGTGGGATGAACACATTCGTTTATTCATTCGCCTCATCTATTTTCAGCCCAGTGGGTTTATGGTTATTGGAAAGGCGTTGCCGGCTCGCTCCTTCCCAGAAGGAGTCGATATTTCTCCGTCTCCTTCATTTCTCCCTCTTTTTCTCTAATTCAATATTTTTCTCCAAAACACCACTCTGTCCTCTGTGCCCGAGCGAGGAATGCTGGCAGGCCTCTGGGAGGAAGCCGAGCGGTCGAGACTGACAGCAGTGATCCCGTAAAAACCTCTGGCTCAGGTCGCCGCTCTCCGAGCTCAGATATCCGTCCATCTGCCTTGCTTACTGATGCATCTTTATCTTTCCTTGTTCACAGCTCTTACGGGACTCCTGAGACCCACTGTGGCCAATTTACAATGCTGATGCTGGCTAATGACTTTTAATGACGACTTGTTATGGATCATAAAGCCTGGCTCTGTTACTGCCAGTATTAACTTTAACTACAGCCCCAAAACACACACTGGGGCTCTAATCGAGTAATTAAAATGAGCCAAGACAGTGAGAAGAAGCAGGGTGGGAACAGGCGGGGATGTGTTGTGAACACAGCCTTTTGTAAAGCCGAGTGTTTGTGTGCGTTTGAGTGGATTGGTTACAGCCGTCCCGCAAGTTCACCCCTCTCTCTGCCTATCTTGGAGTTCGTGCTGGTTTGATTCCCACAAGCCATTTTCTCCAAATATTGACATAAGTTCAGGAACGTGTGGAGCAGGAGCTTTCTTTCCCATAGAATAGTGCAAGGGCAAGGAGGCTGTGACTGCCCCCCAACAAAAATTCTCAAATACTACAGAATACAATAAAGCAAATAAAATATGTGTAACGATGGACAGAAAGATCGATGAACAAAAATACAGACGTAAAATTGATGGTGCCTGTCCCAAGCCTGGTAAATGCACAGTCAACAAGGGCAAGTGGCTCCATATGGTTTAAAAGGGGCAGAAAATGTGGACAAACCACAGCTTCAGTGGTGGTCCCACTTGTTCTTGCACACATTAGCTCCCTGGCGACTCTGCTAGTTCTATTGAACTCTGGGCAGTGAAGCTCATTCTGTCCACTGGGCAACTTGAGCTAATTCACTGAGAACCCACTTAAACCAATGTGGGTAAATACAGATGGGCCCACCAAAAGAACTCCAATTTGGGCCAAAATATTTTGCCCCCTTTTAACCCCCATACTCTCTTACGGGGTCCAGATGACCCCACCCTCACATTAATGTGGTATCCCTCCCATGACAAAGGTGGACAGGATTTTACCACGAACACCAGTGAAGATAATAAATGATTGAAAAAAAAAGTTCAGCGCGCTGTCTTACGGAGTCCAGATGACCCCACTTTTAATGTAAACATGCCTCGGATAGCACAAGAGTCAAACCATATGGGGGCCACTTGGTCTTGCTAGCTGGGGTAGTGTCACATAAAACTTATATCAAATAGATCAGGGGTGTCAAACTCAACCGCCAAAATCCAAAGCAAATGGGGCCAAAATCCACAACACACCTTAGGTTGCAGGCCAAACAGGATAAATATTCATTGAACACACTAAAACTAAATTTTCAAAACTTTAAAAACATAACTTTTTTACATAAATGTGAACATTAAAAAGGCAATAATATTATTACAGAATAAATAAAAAAAAACTTTAGATAACTTTCAATATTTTACTCTCCAAAAACTATATTTTGCCAAGATTATACAAGTTAGAAATAAGTGCAAGATAATATCGGGCTGCAAATAACAATAACAATAAAATAAAATGATCTAGAGAGCCAGATCCGGCCCCCGGGTCTTGACTTTGACAAATGTGAAATAGATCAAAGGATAATATAAATATAGATAGATAACTGATATGATGATAGTATGATTTCCTTTGCATTTAAGCGGCACCTAAACTCTCAGCACCCCCAAACTCGCCCTCTGATAATCTAACTGCACCCCATGGTAGGGCTGACAAAATCCGGGCCTAGACGATGAGATGTTTTTACATGAAAAAGTCTGCATAAATACCAAGCTTACATTATAATATTTCATAATTCAATTCATCCTCCATGCATACCATAAATAACAATAATGTTTTGCTAATACAAAGTACTATAAGGCCTTAATTATGATTTCTTTTACTGTTTTCCCAGTACATGTTCAGTGACCAACAACAAAGTATATGTTATATTTTAACAATATGCTTTTAGCAATTTTTTTTTTTTTGTAGCATTTTCCTTATTCATCTTGACCCAAATAACTATCAGTTCATATATCCAAACACTTTTATTTGATGTGTCTCATCCTGTAATTTGAGATCCAGTTTTTGTCTGTCCTGTTGTTGTTGTAGACGCTGTGTATTAAGTTGAACCTGTTGATATAAGCTGGGATTTGTTGTAGTCTTTCTGAGTCACACTAGCTTCCAATATATAAATTCTGTGCTTTCACTTTGCCAAAAATAAATATTGTTTGTTGTCATTTTTATTACATACTTCTTATTTAAATGTAAAATATAATGCTATGTATATGTTTTTTGCATTTTTCTGATGATGTAATAGACAAAGTAACTTGAAATTACTCCATGAGTCAGAAATATTGTAATGTCAGAGTTTACTTTTGAATGACAAAACCAAGTGTAAAGTATTCAAGTTTTAAGTAACCGGCACAAAAATGATCATTGACGCATGCCTCAAAGTTTGCCGCAAACGAGACCTCTGACAGCTCTGACTCCATGAGCTTCAGCTGTCACAAGCATCTTAAAAGCTTTGGTTACTGAATCCTTCTGTAAACACATAGATTTGGTTGTCAGGGAAATAGACAAACACACACACGTTGATGATGTGCTTCTTGCATGAACAAAAGCATGAAATATCTGACAAAAGCATGAAATGTGAATAACGGACTTAAAAAGAGATTTTTTGTGGAGGAATATATTATCACTTCAATTAATAGTCTAAGGAATTTCATTATTTTTTCTGCTACGGTATTTTTGCTTTAATAAACAGTATTAGGATTGGAATCTACTCTAAAACATGCCAAACTATATTTAATAAGTGCTGGAGGAATTTCATTCTTAAACTTTTAAAATTAAATATTTGTTAAGATCGGTAATCTACAAATGAAACAAGCATTGCTATAATGGGTAAATCTCTATAAATACTTCATTCACTTATTGTATACTGACTTCAAAGTAAGGTCCTTTATTCATAATGTTCATTAGAGTTCTAGCACCAAAATGTATTATGCATTACTAAAATGATTTAAAATATGCATAATGTGCGTAATTAAGAAACATGCGTGAAGAACTGCTATTGTTAATTAATTTCATTTACTACATATATTATTTAATGCATCACTTTGCATTACTAAGTGTATTAGTAATGCAAATTTGCCTATTAGAAAGTTAACTGATGTTCATTAATTTACAAAACTTCTCATATATATCAAGAAAGCAAAGTTTCTCTAGTCAATAAATTATGTATAAAAGTGTCTGTTAACACGTTATAAATAGTTGAATAATAATTAATTGTGCATTAACTAACGTTAATTAAGGTACCCTTATTATGAAGTATTACCCTATTGGTTAAATAATTGCACACTGCAGCTGTCAAAGCTTACTGCTTATTAATCCTAACTGCAAACCTTGTGGAGAAGAAGGAATAAAATTCTTACATCTTTTTTTTATTTAGAATTTAAAATAAATGAAAGCTTATCAAGTCCAAGCCCCTTTGTTCATTTTTTTAGCCCAAATTAAATATACAATTATCTCATTGACTATACTGAGCTACATGAACAAAAATCAGAATGCATTACATTCATGAAAAGAACAGTGAAAACAATTATGACATTTATATACGCTAATATTCATATAACAATCAACATATTTGATCAATTTCTTCATATTTATTAATTGTATTACCTTTGGTGAATATTTTTAATTTATGTAACGTTTGACATTTTTTTATATCTTCCCTACAGTTATTATTCCATAACTGCACCCCCCTTGTGGAGATGCAGTGGAGTTTAATGTTTGTTCTAACAGGTGGTTTGATGTAAATGTTTGTATCTCTTAGCATGTATTTATTTTCTCTCAACTGGAAGAGCTTTTGGATACTTTTTGGGAATTGTTTATTTTTACTTTGAACATGAATTGGATTATTTTAAAATCAATCAAGTCAAAAAATGTCAACAGTTTAAATTTAATTTAAAAAAAAACAACAGATATATATTCATTAAAAAAACAAAAATCGATTTTGTGGATCCACATACGGAGCAAGCCTGTAACTTAAATTAAATAGAATCAAATCAGGGTTTATATTTGAGAATGTAATCTGTTCATGAGTGTATGTTTCCATGCATATATTTACCTTTATGAGTACCGTAAGTTACATGTGTACATATGAGTATATGAAACTGAAAGAGTACTTGTTAGAGAGGGAACTTGACTATAATACAGTGGGTGGACTTGTATCTTTGGTCTAAGGCATAAGGATTAGAATTTGTTTTCAGATATTTTAAGCTTTTTTATTTATTATTTAGTCTTAGCTTTGCTTTTTTATGTCCAAAAAATATCATAATCATCATTATAATCAAAATATTATATTTAAAAACTACCAAGTATTACTTTCTATACGAGTAAGCTGTTCAATAGACTTTATTTGTCATCCAGCCTAAAAAAAAATAAAATATTGAATAGTTTGATGGTTTTAAGGACTTAACTAGTTAACTACTAGCAGTAATATCCTAAAAACAAACTATTTCAATGAAACGACTAAGAAAGCAGAAACACGTAGGAAAAAATATAAACTTTCATTTTTTGAAGTAGAAAATAATGTATTAAAAAAAACTGTCACAACAAGAAAGTTTTCATAATTGACACGACAGCAATATTTCTCTTTGTTGGGAATTTGTCGCCATCTGGTGGACAGATTTGTGTAGTGCACCTCGATCGATGGATCGGTGATTGATTATTATCTTCTGGAGTCAGTCAATGATTATCGATAGCAGGTGCAATGATCCAAAGTTCAGCTGCTTCGGCGCAAAAGCTCCTCAGCTAAAGATGAGAGACAGACGAGCATCATGCTTCTGAAAAACTATTTTCTATCTCATTTGCTTAAATATGGTTCTGTTGTTTGCGGCTCTCCGCGCAGCAGGGGGGCTGCAGCAGCCGCCACCATCCTGGGAAGGGGCCCCTCCCAGTGCTACTACAACTACGCCGGTAAACCGAGGACCCGCAGTCCGGGTGGGACGACCCACGCACGTGTGGTGGACCTCCGCAGTGACACGGTGACCAAGCCCGGACCGGCCATGCGGCAGGCCATGGCCGAGGCGGAGGTCGGGGATGACGTCATGGGGGAGGACCCCACAGTTAACGGTAGGAGTTAAAAGCATAAAATACATTTAAAACACAGTTGTTTATGTTAATGCAGTTTACAGTATGCATTATTGTAATTATTGGCGGTGCAATCACCTTGCAAACTTATAGGTTGATTTTTTTATCCCAAAGTTTTCCTCGTAAACTTTGGAAAAAGGAACAATGCAAACTTGTTTTGTTCCTTTTTTTAATATTCAAGTTGCACAACTTCAACAAGCTGATCATTTACAGACTGAGTAAACCTTTAAAATGTCACTATAAAACATTGTAACAGGAAAAAAACATTTTCAAAATAAAAGCCTGATCTGCAGATTTACAGCAGATTGCAGCTGATTTGTTTGGGATGGAGGCTGCACTATTTGTCCCCTCTGGCAGCATGAGTAACCTCATTGCAGGTAGGATTTTTTCTTTCTAACAAAAGCTTAAATTGTTTGCTTTCAGCCTGGTTTGGGGGGTTAATTGTAGAATCTCTCTGTGCAGTGATGGTCCACTGCAGAGAGCGGGGGGATGAGATGATCGTAGGAGATCTCTCGCACGTGCACATCTACGAACAGGGTGGGAGCGCACAGGTGAGCGAGCTGCAGAGAATTTGTTTTATTGTGGTAAAATAAATGATTACTTTGTAACGTATGCAGCTGGCAGGGGTTCACTCCACCACAGTGACCACCCATCCTGATGGGACGTTTGACCTCAAGCAGCTGGAGGCAAAAATCCGCCATGGGTACCCTGACCCACATTACCCACGCTCTCGGCTCATATGTGTGGAGAACACTCACAACATTCAGGGGGGGCGCGTGCTGCCTCTGCCCTTCCTGCAGGAGGTGTGGCTACATACATACATTTCTTTGAAATACATTGCTCCTTTTTATTTGTAGTTTTTCCTTGATTTAAACATTTGAGGCTGAATGAATTTTGTTTTTCTCTTTAAGGTTCGTGCTTTAGCAGACCGTTATGGTCTGTCCGTTCACATGGATGGAGCCAGGGTGATGAACGCTGCTGTTGCCCAGGAGGTGCCTCCATCCACAATTCTGCAGCACACTCACACTGTCAGCGTCTGCCTCTCTAAGGTATAAGTCACAACAATAAATGGCAAAATGAAATCTTATAAATTCTAAGTTGTTTCTTTTGGTTTCCATAAGGGTTTAGGTTCCCCGGTTGGTACCGTGCTGGCTGGATCGCGTGACTTTATATCCAAAGCCCTCCGGTGCCGTAAAGCTCTAGGTGGAGGAATGCGACAAGCTGGTATTCTTGCAGCAGCTGGAAAATTCTCCTTGGAGAATATGGTGGGGAGATTAGTGGAGGATCACCGCAATGCAAAAACCTTTGCTTTAGGTGAGCACCGACGATACAACATACCAAAGCGCTATCATTGTTCTTATTTGTGCCATTTCTTTGCCAGCTCTGCTCGACTGCAAGCCCCCTCTGTTTGTTGTGGACGCGTCTGCGGTGGAAACGAACATCCTGCGATTCTCCCTGCAGGATTCCACCATGACCCCCCATGAATTCTGCACCCGCATGAGCGAGGTCGGGGAGGACGAGGAGGCAGCCCTGGGGCAGGGAGTGCAAGTTCTCATGTACCCTCATGTCGGGAACTCTGTTAGAGCTGTGTGGCATCTCGGGATATCCTTCGAGGACACTCAGCTCGCCATCCAGAAAATGCGATTTGTGGCTTCTCAATACTTCAAAGGAATCAGACAGTAGAAAAAAATGTACATTCGATCAGCAATTACTGTACTATAAAATAAGTAAAAGAAAAAAATGTAAGTGAAGGTCGCGTGGACGCTTTCTATCAATCATTTACAAAGGAATGTTTTTAAATGACTTACAATAAATTTCTACCTGCTGACAGTGACTGTTTTTTAAGTGTAGTAAAGGGGTTTACAATCCTTTGAAGTAGTAGTAGTTTATTTGACAGGGACAATGTGCAAAAACATTAAAGATGCTTCACACCAGATTATAGCCAAAGCCAGTTTCCATCTGTAGTCCCCAAACAAGTAAAAATAAATACAATGCAAACTTCACCATAAATGTACACAATCATTCAATACCCACTCACACATTAAGATTTTCCCCAAAAAACTGATTACATAATAAAATTTTACAACAAAATTGAACTAAAACCATATCACTGTGTATAGACCAAAGTAAGTAGTCATTCAGATACACACTCTTACTTTTAAACATTACAAATCTTGAATGGTTACACAATAAAAATAAATAAAATTATACAATACAATTTTGCTCAGACCACATCGTGTTATTTACAAGCCTTAATGTTTAATTTTCCAATAGCAATTTCTTAAGATTACACAAGAAAGCCTTTGCAGAAAGATATTGTTTAAAATTTTGAAAAGTAATCGTTTATTCATGTCGGTGGTTATAATGGTAAAATTTAGCATGTTATGTTTTGTAAATATTGGACAATGATGGGACTTCAGTGGTTTCTTATCTAATACTTTAACTGCTTGGTTATACAGGGAATTTAAAGGTGTCGTTGTTGTTGCTTGAGACCAACATGATATGCAACAACCAATGTGAGAAAAAAATCATTGCATCTAGATAGACTTTTACACCGTTGTGGGTCAGTTTGTTTCAGATATTTCTAAAAATTGGACACCTTTTTATCATGTTTTTTAAAACTAAAATTTTCATCAAGAACAACTCCTAAGTGTTTAAATTCCTCTACCGTTTTAATTTGACTCGTATTTATGTATATGCATGGAAAGGAAGACTTTTGTTTTTTTGTTTTACTAAAATACATTGCCACTGTTTTGTTAATATTTCAAAGTGAGAGAAGCAGAGTGTAGCAAGAGTGAAATGTTTTCCATAGCATTGGTTAGTTTTTTTGCAACACTGGCCGCATCACTCCCATGTACATAAACAACGGTATCATCCGCATACATTTGTATGTCCACATCGCCACATCCTGATGGAAGATCGTTTATATAGATAGTGAAAAGCAATGATCCAAGGACAGAGCCTTGTGGTACACCCCAAAAGTAGAGTTTAAACAAAATAGGTTCACATCTATTGTTTAATATGATAGTTTTAATTACAGTAAGTGCATTAACTAAAACAAAAAAAAATCTAACAGAATAGTTTAAAATTATAGAGTTAAAATTTCAGTGTAGACAGTTTTAAACTGTTGTACTAACTTTTGGCCACAGGGTGGCACTACTGACCCAGTTTCTGATACAGGTATGAACAAATCAAGAATAAAGCTGAAGATTTTCTTAACTGTTACGAATTTTATTTTAGAACTTTGCATTTTAAAATTAATGTCACAAAAGTGCTTGAGGGGGAAGAAAAGATGCTGGCAGCGGTGGGATTCGAACCCACGCCATCGAAATGACTGGAGCCTAAATCCAGCGCCTTAGACCACTCGGCCACGCTACCATATTACACCGTATTCGAAAACACTGAGAGATATAAAGGATTTGTCTAAGTTGACTCGTCGAGATCTACTTAACTAGTTTAGGTACGTTTATCATTTACATTGATTGAACACGTACACTTCCAGAATACTTTAGTAGTTCTTCGAAAAAAACAAAAAAATTACATGATAGACGCCATCTTAAATGAACAAAGTAATATAAAAAAACATCAGTATAAATTGTGGTTACATAATGAATTACATGACGAAACTACTACCGTCCATAATATCAAATATCAGACATGTGGAAGCCATAGCCGCATGGTCGGAAATTTACTGACGCTACAAAATCTCGTCGCGTCCTGTCATTGGTTCGTTCTAGTACACTGTGCACCTAAAGTCATGGCGCTAAACACCACGGAATGCTGCGTTCAAGTGCTCATTCATAGTTGTAAATATTGTTGTTGTTGATTAGCTGCGCGTTTGAAAATAGATTGTTGGTTCTTTGCTAATTACTGTAATTTACAATATATGTTTTAGAATTTGAATATAACAATTTATAATCTATTTGTTGACGATTTACTTGAAAATTTTGAGAGGTAAGTCGTATTTCCAGAGCTTCCGAAGTGGGCAAACGTCGTGGGCGTGGCCAAAAGGGAAGTGGTGCTGTGAAACGTGCCGAGGAGCATAATCGTTGTGGTGGACTGACAGTTCGACTGTACAAGTACAACAGCTCGCTGCCAAACTCGTCCCTGGACCTGCAGGATAGTGTGGAGACGCAGAACGCGTCCTCTTTCATCTGGGAGGAGTTTTCAAAGGCTGCTAATGCAATCCTGGTTATTTATCTTCGAGCTGAAGCCGAAGAAAGGAAGAGGACCTAAGTGGCTAGTTCATTGTGATCATCTGCCCGGATTGAAGGAATCTGTTTGGGTGTGATCTGAAGGTTTGTGGTGGGATTTATGGATATATAGGAAAATGCATTTGACTAAAAATACTATTATATTATATTATATTATATTATATTATATTATATTATATTATATTATATTATATTATATTATATTATATTATATTATATTATATTATATTATATTATATTATATTATATTACTGTGTGATAGTTATGATTGATATTTGCATTATGTTTGATCTTGATCATAGTGCTGCAACATTCCCACTGGTAAACATGGCTGTCCAACAATTATAAACACTCTCCTCTTCCATAATATCTGCAGGCATCATGGAGGACGACCTGATGTTTACCATGGAGGAGGAGGGCAGCGCTCAGAGACCCTCCGAGCAGCGGAATGGCATCAAACCGAGACCCTCCTCCCTCGGCAACGGCAGCGATGATGAAGATGACGAGGAACACTTCATCTCACCCATCCTGGGCGACTCTGCCAAAGAGGTTTGCCACTACCTGAAAAATCTGGTTTACACCAGACAGCTGTCAAACTCTCTCCCAAAAACCAACTTTCTGTACAAGGTAAGCTGTTTGTGCAAATTCTGTTTGCACCATTCAGTTCTGCATTTTGAGTTTGCCTTATAAGGAGTGTGCATGGCTTGTTTATGACTTGTATGTGTGGAGGGATGGCTGCACGCCCCTTGAATGCAATCTGAGAAGAACAGGAAGTACAGGAAGGCAGCTTTCACTCCACATGATGATGATGGATGTTTTAATTTAGCCTGGCTTTCATATCAGCTGCACAATAGTTTGATTGAGTGCAGGGTGCTTCTTATCTCCACCAGAGTGCCTGTGGGATGAATGGCCTTTTTGAGTTCTTTTTTTACTTTTCTGATAAACAAAGTCACACTGTTGATGTTTGAACTGATGGAAACCCTCCATTCTTTTCACCTCTCCAAATAGCATGAGCCAGAGGCAGAGGCTCGTTCGTACCATGTTGTGTCTGAGAGCGCACGGGTATGTTGCAGATTAACTTGCATTCCTCCATTCCTGCTCTGCATTTCCAGTCCTGGAATGTCCCCTTCTATTACTTTCCTGCAAAATCCATCATCTTTGCTGAATACTCACCTGCATTCGTTATGGAGTCATACCTTTGCATTTGCAGGGTGTGTCAGACCACGCCTCTGCAAGAGTTCTGACCCAGCCTGGGATGTTTTTACTCAGCGGAAGACATGGCCGTTCTTATTACTCCTCATGTCGCCCTCTCTCTGGAAATAGAAGCACGTCTTCTGGAGAGCGTTACGAGGGAGACGTGCCGCTCCTCGCTGTAGGGGCAGGCCGGAGCTCAGCTGACAAAATTAGACCTCTTGTGACAGCTGATTTACTGCAGAGTCTTGTGTGCATTTTGTTTTTCAAAGCTGCAGAAGGCCACAGAGTTGTGCACGCTGACCAAATGACTCCAGTTTCCTCATTTGATTCATTATTTATTGTAAAGTAGAGACGATTTAAAACATTAAATGAAGGCTTGGTATCACCAAGAATTTCATGCCTGTGAATAAATAAAGAAGTTCATTTAGTTAGCAATGTATGTTTTGGTCGACCAAGCATTAGCATTAGCCGTCCTATGGGAAATTCTATTACACTTTTGCATCAAGCTAGCAGACTTAAGCATCATGTATTAATCTATTAAGCTTCGATCAATTTTTACTAACCCTGCCCTATTTTAAAGTATCTGTGCTACTGCTAAATATTCATGTGCTTGACCAAAATCGCAACTAAATTGTTTCATTTTTGTTTCATTAGCATCATTTGAACCCCATTCAGCTTCATATACATTTCTCCCCAACAGCTTTGCACAAGACTACTTCCCCTCCTACTGTTCTGCTAAACCCCTTTAGTGGAAAAAAAAGACTTGTCATCCTTTTGTGCAGAAACAAGTGTGAACAGAGCTTTTTTTACTGTTTGTCTGCGCAGGCGGCGTGGAAACATGCCATCGAAAAGGCCCGAGCCATGCCCGACCCCTGGGCACAGTTTCATCTGGAGGAGATTCCAACAGAGTCCTGCACGCGGTACAGGTAGGATACATCTGAGACACGAAAACAAACACTTGTAGCATTATTTACAGACTGACTTTGAATGCATCACTTTCTTTAGAGAGCTATTATTGATATTTATGTTTTAGTTAGGTAGCTGCAGACGGTTGTTTTTCCTGAACATCATCGGGATCGGCCACAAACATAAAGCAGACACGTTATCACTTCAGAGAGCTGATAGGAAGAGCGATCACATGTTTGATGTTTGCACATTCGACACAGTTAGATAAGCCTGTGCTGATGCCTCATCGCCTCACATATCCTTTGACTAGTTGTAGCTGTTGACAAATATCAGCGCCTCACTGAAGGGCACAGCTGCTTCTGGAAAGGCCTTTTAATCATGCCATGTGGGTGGGGTACCCAGACGTACAGCTACCAATCAAAGCAAAGAGCGGGGCAAATTTGAACTCTTGTTAGGGTTACAGAGGTTGCCCTGGTTTGCCCTTTTCAGTAGGCTAATTTTACTTGCCTGTAATCTCACCCCTCATTGCCCCCCTCGCCTCACTGCACCTTCGGTACACCGTGTTCTCGATCCGAGGCGACTCTCCAGCAGACACGACCGAAAGGTTAGATATTGGAAAGTTCTTTTCGGGGTGCATGAGCGGAAAATGAGCTCCGAGTCTTAATGACGCTGATGTATCATCGGTTTACATGCAGGATGCATGAACACCACACACTCCCACGCAAGTTAAGGAGGCGCCCGAAAGCTCATTTATAGCAACGCTGGTTAAGATCCAATCGTAGAATCCAAATGAAACGCACAAATGCAGTCATTGTGCTTTCTTAGAGAAAATAAACAGAAGGTCCTTGTTTCATTCCCTTCTGCTTCCCCAGTGGTGAAAAACAAGAGGGTTTATGTAGCCCCATGAAAAGAATGGGTAATGAGAGCTGTGGACAAAGTAGTTCTCTTGGCAAATGGGAGGGAAACTTTGGAGTTTTTTTTGTAGTTTCTGAGTTCAGTGTGGAAAAGTTAGCTTTGGACTAAGAAAGGAAAGGAGGTCAGCAGTGTGACACCCACACATGAGTGGGTTTATAAAATGGAGGGGGCTGTTGTTTATACTGTAGAGTCATGAGTTCATTTTCTGCCTGTTATAGATTTACTATAACACTTTCTATTCTTCACGCTTCATTTCTATTTATGTTTTTGGTGAATGAGTTACTTTTGTGACACTTTTATGAAAAGTTTTTCTGTATTTAGCTTATTGAATTATTTATAATTGAGATTTTTCACAACATTTACTGTTTTTGCAGGTACAATGCCATCACAGGGGAATGGCATCAAGACCAGATCCACATCAAAATGGGTTCACAGGTAAAAAATTGTAGAAAATGCATCGAACTAACAGCTCCTTACCTGATACCTGATAGTTCCTCTGTTTGACTTCTTTCAGCCGTTTGGAAAGGGAGCCATGAGGGAGTGCTTCAGATCGTACGTTTTAGTATTTATTTGCCATATCTCATAACAAAATATGGTTTATTTGTGCACAAATAATGACAATGCATGGATAAGAAATCAAATTGTAGCTTCAATTTTTTACAATTTTTCATATTTCTATTCCGAATTGAAACTTTTTATGTTTACATTTCTGGTAAAAATAGATTTTGGGAAGATGTCTACAAGCTTTTTTTTTGTAAACAAAATTCCCTTCCCAAAATAATGCCAGAAAACCAACAGATGAGGATAAAAATAACTTGCTACTTGAGCACGTCTAAACTTATCTTGCCCTAAAATAGGAATGGGCTCTGTGGTGTACGTGCGCATACTGTACGTGTCTGGATTTGGAGCATATTTGTTCTGTGAACAGTAGATCACTGCGGCCACATCCTAAGTCACTCACAGCGGATGTTGCAACTTAAAAGAAAAACATGTCCTAGATCTTTATTTCAGTTATTATATATATATTTAAAGTTCAGCAAATTAAAAAAAAAGGTAATGTTGACATCTTTCTCCTTTCAGGAAGAAGCTGTCAAATTTTTCTCACAGCAGCAACTGGAAGTCGGCATCCAACTATGTGGCAAAGCGCTACATGGAGGAGGTGGACAGGGACGTGTACTTTGAGGACGTCAGGCTGCAAATGGAAGCCAAACTCTGGGGAGAGGAGTACAACCGTCACAGACCTCCCAAACAGGTAGAGGAGAAATGTGTGGGAGAAATCGACCTCAAATCCGTGTTTATTTTTTATGTTGTTGCGCAAAATATTATTCAAGGTGAAAACAAGTTCCTAATAAATCAGTTATTACGGGCCAACAATTAACCCCCTGAGGCCTGTAGATCCACATAAACCACTTCAGCTCCAAATGTACCTTAATTTGACATCTACTTAAAAGCATAAAACAGATTCTTTTTCATATCTATAAATTAATGCAAAGGGTTTTAACGAGTGTCTGTTTATAAAATAAAAATTGAGAAATAACATTTATCATTTTGCCTTTAGAACACACTATATTAACCTTTTTAATCTTAAAATTAAATTATAGGAAATTTTAGAAAAGTGGAAACGGTATGCGGTCAAACAGGGTCAGCTTAAAGTAAATGAAAAATTTGTAAAGAAAAAAAATTAAATCAGTTTTAAACTCGAAATTACACATTGTAACTATTGAGCATTTCACCAAAAAATGGCAAATAAAAAAATATGAATATTTTACTTGAGGTAAAGCTTTGAAAAATAAAATAGTCCATTTGAAACCGAAATTTAAAAATAAATTAACCCTAAAGCTGTCAAAAACTAATAGATAATAATACAAAATAGTTTAAAAGAATAAGCTTAAAACAGCGTCTGTTTGTCTTTTTTCTGTGTTTTTAATTTTTCTGCCTTTTTGCTTTCAGTTCTAAATATACAATTAGTATTTTCACTTTCAGTGCAGTTTCGATATAACATTGAGCCCATTGGCTACCGGGACATGATTGACATATGATGATTGAGGTTTTGGTGATCTCAGCTCCAAAACTGCATCTGTTGTTGTCATCCCTCCTCTGATGTATTAACTTTAGGCTGAGTATTGTTACTACGATTTCTAATTTTACATTCACTTTAAACTGATTTGATCCCACAAAACAAGAAACCTCAAATCCTGTTTTTGTCCAAGCTATTGTTTGTTTGTTCACCTTTTGACACATCCCTTCAGCGAATGAGCTGTCACCGATTTGTTGTGGTGACACATTTTTTTAAAAATCTGGGCTGGGGATCAGGACGGGGAGACCCAGACTTTGGCTCCCTTGTGACTACATAGTTAGGCAGTAGCGTGAAAGGACTTGCTCAAGGACCCACATTGGATGAGGCTTATCACATCCCTGGGAAAAGATCTTAAAAAGAAAGAAAAAAGGAAAGCGCTTTTGCTGTAAATCCTGTAAAACGGGTAATGGAGTTTGACATTTTTTTTTGCCGGGAAGATGAGGTAAAAAAGATCATGAATTATGATCAACATAATTGCATTTAATTGTTCCCTGCTTATTATCAGCTGTCACTTCCGAGCTGTGGAATGTAAAGAAGAAAATGTTCTTTTTTTAGGAACATCTTAAACCTGAATCAGTCAGATTTTGTGTTCATAACCAGACTATAGATCAGTTTATTAATTAAAACAAATGTGCCGACCTTTAAGCAGAAACCACCTACAGATTCTATACCTTTTTTTAAAATATTTTTTAGGTTGACATCATGCAGATGTGTGTGGTGGAGATGACGAACAGACCCGGCAAACCTCTGTTCCACCTCGAGCATTACATCGAGGGCAAGTACATAAAGTACAACTCCAACTCTGGCTTTGTCAGGGACGACAACATCAGACTCACTCCACAGGTGAGCGACTGTCTTCTGCTGCGTTTGCACTCAGCTTACATCGCTTTAAAAAAAAGGTCCTTTTTTAATTTAATCTGTCAGGCTTTCAGTCACTTCACCTTTGAGCGTTCGGGCCACCAGCTGATCGTGGTGGACATCCAGGGAGTGGGAGATCTGTACACGGACCCTCAGATCCACACCGAGAAGGGGACTGACTTCGGAGATGGAAATCTAGGTATCCGTTTGGGAAAACTGCTGTTTATCTATAGTGGGTCATAAACTGGGATCTAAGAACACCTGTATTCCAGGTGTGCGGGGCATGGCTTTGTTCTTCCACTCCCACATGTGCAACAAGATCTGCAAGAGCATGGGCCTGACCCCGTTCGACCTTTCCCCGCCAGAGGCATCCCAGCTGGACGGCACCAACAAACTTCTTGTAATTTTTGCCGTTTTAGAACTTAGTGTGATAAAAGTTTTTTCTGTAGTTTGTTAATTCTCTTTTTCTGTATTTTTTTTGCTTCAGAAGAGCGCACAGACGGTGCTGAGGGGCTGCGAGGAGCAGTGTGGCTCGCCCAGAGTTCGAACTTGGTCGGCCAGCCGGGCGCCGCCGCTCTTCTCTCGCCTGTCCGAGACCTCATCAGCAGACGACAGCATGAGCGACGCCGAGTCCATCCCCTGCTCACCCCTTAATCCTCCCTTCACAACAGTCGGATCTCTGGGTGAGTCACTGTCTGATTTGGTGTTAGCAGCTTCCACGCACATCCAACTGAGAAGAAATAACTATATTCATGTGTTTTCCAGGCTTATCTTTTACTGGCATGAATGAACACGAGAGATTCTACACTAACAATCAAGGGGAACACAAGGTGAGTTCTAACTGACCTGCAGAGATTTGATTTTAGTTGATGTTAAAAAAAAAACATTTTATAAAGCACTAAATTCACAATCACCGCCCTGAACTAAATGAGGCGCAAAATGAAATGAATTTCCTGGAGGAACAAACATGCAGCGGCCACTTCTTTCAGAAAAGATTTATAATCTCACAGAAATTAATGAAACATGTTCCATCCTGCTAGATTAGGAAGTGTTTTTGCATTTGGTCACTTCTCTTTTTTTGTAAAAGATGTCTTAAGGTAGTTTAGGATTTTATTTTGATGTTCTTGTCTAAATATTGGAGCTAAATGATTGTTTTCTTTGCATTTCAATGACAGTTTTGTGTAACAATCAATGTACTCTAACTCAAAAGTAAGACTTTGTAAATTCAAATGTAACAATCTAAGCGAAGTCCTGATCCTCGATTTGTATCTATTGTAAAAACGTTCCCAGTGGTCGTTTAATTATGATTTTAAAGTTTTTAGCCAAAATAAAAAATTCTGTCGTTTTTTTATTACATTTTTTTCAGCTCATCAGAAATTCCCATCTGAGCTGTTGGTGAGACTGTTAGCAGGAAAGTTAGCCTTCTCTAATATCCCATTTACCCTTTGTTTACATTCTCTCCTGCTAACTTAAAGCACCTCACAAGCCAAAGCTAACATTAGCGTAGCAAAAACAGAAACTGCGAGCAATATCTGAGCTTTGCAGCTGTTAGATTTGAGCCAGATGGCAGTTCTGAAAAGGAAAATGAAGACGTTAATGGATCTATTTGTCTGCAAGTGGGATACATCAGAATTGTACCGGAAAAGGGAGACTTGACTCGCTTATCACAGTTGCTGCGTCACAAACCGGAACGTTTTCAAACTGCAGGTTTTCATCTGATCCAATGCATTTTGAATAACGAAATACTCATAAATGAAGTTTTAATCTTACATTATTTTATATATGTCCCCCATCCCAAAGAGAAATGGTAAAATTACATGGGAAAAACACCAAAAAACACAATTTTCTTTGGTCTTTAAATAGATTACCGTACTTTTTGCTGTCTGATCCTACAGTCTCATTTCCTTGATGCAATATTCTAAATCATGATAGTTGCTATGATGTACTGTCGGGTGCATAGTCTCTTGTTTGCATTGCTTTTCCTATTCAAACAATGGGGTTATGGCAGTTCAGCCCGTGTCGAGCTCACAGAAATCCATTTGTTTACAATCCTCCAACAAGCAGTTCTTGCACAACACGGCTATGTAAAGGTCCTCTGCTAATCTGTTGAAATGCGGTGATCACATGAGGTCAGCACAACAATGTGTACGTTCAGGAGAGCTGCAGACAAAGCTCTCAGCCACCAGCACTATTAGCTCTCCCATAACAATCGTGTTGTCTGCTGTGACTTTTGTCTCCTCCTGAGCCACAAAACTCCTGGTGAAATGTTTTGTGGTGAGGGTTTTAATCTACTTTTGTGGGTGTTTTTTATTTATTTATTTTTTTAATTTACCTGTCAAAGCATATAGCTGTTTTTGAGGCAGGTTTTAAACATAAAGGGAAAAACGCTGAATTTCCAAACGGAAGCAACTATCATTCTTTCACACTTTAGCATTTGTGTTAAAATTTTAGACAGTGCCACCAAGTGGCGGAAGATAGTAACAACAGGTACCTCCGCAGATGTTACATTTTCAGAATTTACTGATTTTCTTCAGCTTGATGTACATCTTTCACATCTTATTCTATCTTAACATTCTGTTCATTTGAACAGCTAGTTAGAGAAAATGTGGATGCAATAGGAAAAATTAAGACGGAGTTACTTCTATTACTTTGTTTTTCACAGGTTCTCCGTTGTAATTTCCTGTTTTGTTTGTTCAGGACTCAGAAAGCGGAGGAGACAGCGGCTATCCCAGCGAGAGGAGGAGCGAGCCAGACTCCAGCGACCACACAGATGGGGTAAACATCTACGCATCCTTTCTTATTTTGATCACAGCAGAAAGTTTTACTGGTTACAGCCAAAAAAATCTGTGTTTTAGTGGTATATCTAGTTTATTTGAAAAGGCAAAAATGTATTTTAAAGGAGATTTTTTTCTAATTAATTTAGAAAGTTTACTTAGACTTTTAGAGATACTCCACATGATTAAAAAGATGTTAACTTTTCTTAAATTTTCTTAAACTTTTTTCAGATTGTTAACTCATACCAGCTATCAGGGTAGGACATTTTTGTGATGCATGTTATATATTGTCATAGGTGCACCAACGCTACCACAGACCTTACTCAGAGTCGGATGAGGACAGTATCAGACGGGTAAACAAATGATTAGTTCACTCCTCTCTCCTCACCTTCCTTTTTTCCACTCATCACTCCTCAAACCTCTAGCCTCACATTTCTTCTAATGTAGTTCCTCATCTTTTTTGTTTTCTCCTCACCAGAGGAAGATGGTAGCTCCTCCAAGAGTCTCTGCAAACATTAGCTCATACAGTCCCATCAATGAAGTGGTGATTATTTGCACGGAGGCTTTTAAAAGCTTTTGCAAGCAGCTCTGTGCCATTTTTGCTCCTTTCAAGCTATACGTTTGCTGGAAAATCCATCAAACTCTGCACAATTTTTAATTTAATTTGCTGCTGCTTCCATGTCAGTTTTTGTTGATCTGCTTCTGAGTTTGTCAAAAAAATATTCAAATTTTCAGAGGAACAGAAATATATTTGGAACTGAAACATCATCTACCTCCAATTCAACAAATGTTCCATCTCTAATAACGGCTTTGTGTATTTTTTTGTGCGTCATGCTTCTCACAACTTCATGTCAAATGAGTGTTTGTCATCTATCTGTGAAAACTCCAGTTGGATGAACGCGATGCAGTTATTAAAAAAATCTCTTTTTTCATCTTTTCTTCCAACTGTTTTCTCTCCAGCTGACGGAGGAGAAATGGAGCTTCTTCCATTCATCTCGCTCTCATGTCCACCGCCCGTCCTGTGTGGCGACAGAGGTGGAGCGCCTCAACACTCTGCTGCAGAAGAAGATCGGACAGTCAATTCTGGGAAAGGTGGGAGACAGAGGGAAAAAAAAATCCATGTAGTTCATTGGCTTTGATAAAAGATATAATAAAAGATGAAAATCTTCTTTACATTTAAATCTAAATTAAATTAAAAGTTGTGATAGTCATCGGAGCCTCTTGAGATTTCTTCCTTCAAGAAAATGAGCTTTTCATAGCAAAATGAGGCCAGAAGATACATCAATTATGTTAAAATATAATTTAAAACAATGTGAATTTTCTAGTAAAAAAATAATATTGGGGTTAAATATCTATACAGCAAATTGTTTTTTTAACACGTTCACTTTTTCCTTTTTAATGAATTATTTTTGCAGTTATTTGGAGTTGTTTTGTATGACGAGATGCTACTTTTACTGCTATTTTGATTACCTTTTGGTTAAATGCC
Organism: Oryzias javanicus; assembly: GCA_003999625.1. Taxonomy (NCBI): domain Eukaryota; kingdom Metazoa; phylum Chordata; class Actinopteri; order Beloniformes; family Adrianichthyidae; genus Oryzias; species Oryzias javanicus. The sequence goes on along the minus strand of CM012455.1, from coordinate 16,013,846 downwards.
TCGACAAAAAGATTAGATTATCCTGTCATGTGTTTTGGAATAGAGACATTTAAAAAACATGCAGCAGTAGGTCAGTATTGATAGAATAAAGTGTGAACAACAGCATCAACTGGAAATACAAAAATAGTAATAAAGAAAAACTTCAAATGTAGATATTGGAAACGTTTACAAGAGATTTTTAATCTGGAGGCAAATGTCTAAAAATGTGCCCATTTACAGCAAACTCACCAAATTTAACTTAGTGGAAAAACCCTTAATTAAAAAAAATTAAGCTAAAATATAGGAAGGAATTACATAAAAAACATTAAGATTTTAATACAAAAACAGATGGAACAGGAAAAATAATGTGATTCTTAAAAAAGTAAAAATTATTTCTTTAATAGTTGATCTAGTTTTCATCAGGACATTTGAAATACCAAAATGTATTTGTAAAATAGATTTTTATCCTATATTTTTTAAAGAAAAAAATAATAGATAACATAATAAAATACAAATTCAGTTTATTGCATCTATATTTTCCTTTAAGGAAAATATGAATAACATAAACTGAATTTATTTTCTTTATGTTATATTTTTGTGTATTTTACAATTGTGTTTCCCAATGCTATACAGTCCTGTTTATGTGATAAATGATTAAAAAAAAACACTCAAAATGTAAATGGCCTGATTACATCGTTAAGAAAATCTTGTGTCAAATCCTGATTGAAAGAGTTTTGACCTTTCTCTACTTCGCTCTCAGGTCCATCTGGCCATGGTCCGGTATCACGAAGCAGGGCGCTTCTGCGAGAAGGACGAGCAGTGGGATGAGAGCTCTGCCATGTTCCACCTGGAGAGAGCCGCGCTGTGTGGGGAGCTGGAGGCCATCGTAGCTTTAGGACAGTGCTACCTGCAGCTGCCGCATCACATACTGCCTGACATGGAGGTGGAGGTAAACCACAGTGATTTTGGATTTTAGCCTCCCGTCATGGGTTGGAGTTCTGACGTGTTTGGTTTGTTTGTTGGCAGGACAACGCTGGAAACCGGATGAAAGGTTTCAAATATCTGCTGCAGGCAGCTGAGGCTGGAGACAGGTCCTCCATGATCATCGTGGCCAGAGCCTTTGACAGTGGAGTCAATCTTTCGGCTGACAGGTCAGGCTTAGCACTCGAGAAGACGAGTCCTTTGAAGCTACGTTCACACTGCAAATAGGATTTGTGTTCAAGAACGCTCCAAACACGGATTCTTGAACACTAGTATAGCCCACGGTGTTCACACTGAACAAGCTGTTTTTCTACTATTTACTAACTAAGTGCATGTCCGCCACCTACAGTTGGAAGAGGCTTGGTGCAAAATGTCGAGACGGTCCAAATCTAAAATCTTGCTTCAGGCTTTTTCTTAGCACTGTTCTGATTTATAAAAGACTTACCGTCATATATTTCTGTCCGGGTTCAAACCAAAATTATTAATTTTTACCCCATGATCAATTTTAAACAGTTGGTACTTCCTTGAATTAAAAGGGACATCACCCATATTTCACCACCAGATCCGAGTCCCTAATTGGTCAAAGTTTGATCCGGTTTAACTCTCAACACTTGATCATGAACGTGTTTTGTATGCAAAACTCAAAAACGGTTGTCGAAACTTGCATAGCGAGGTATGAATGAATTTTGAATATGAAAGCCCAAAAGACATCTTTACCCACGTTTATGTAAACCTTTCATTGTAAGTTGTTGCTTGAACACTTGTCTCTGAGAGCAATGGGAACTAGGGTGGTAGGAAAAAATCATTTTGACAATATATTGCGATATTCAATTAGCGATACTTAAATTGATCTAAAATTCTGACAAGATAATATTTTATTAACTATTTTTGAGGGAACATAATTAAGTATCTTACTTTTGTTTTCCACTTTAACCTCCGACCAGTAGTTGGTAGCACAGCACACTGAGCCTCTTTGAGCAGCTCTACATTGCGACCAAAACAACACCAACCTTTTAAAAGTACTGGAGAAGCTACATTTAGCAATGTTGGAAATTAGCAGTTCTTTATTTCCTCATTTGTGCTTTTAGAACCTTATAGGTTAATTCTATGTTTTCTTCATTCTACGTTTTTTGTCTTAAACTGAAAAACATTTTACTGTGGAAATCAGTCAATGATGACGTTTCCCTTTAAGAACAAACATTTCTTAATTTATCAAAAGAAAAGCACCATGAATTTGCTTGGGTAAAAGGAACTTGCAATGCTTAACATCATGAACATTACAAAAAAATTAATGTTACAATTTTATTACCATGAAAGGCGTATTAATATTCAGGTAATTATTCATTAAGACATACTCTTAAAAAAAAAAGACAATTTGTTCTGGTATAGTCTTGGGATATATTGCGATACATATTGTGAGACGTGTATCGCAATTCATATCGTTTTGTGGTGAAACACTGCCCTCTGGTGGTGATGTATTCTTTAGTATGTTTATTATTTTGATACTTTTACACATTTTTACAATGATAATTTTTTTTCTGCATTGTTTCAAACAAACTTAGAATTTGTTTGTTTACTGCAGAAAACAAGACTGGGCTGAAGCGATTCACTGGTATGACAGTGCGCTGAACATGACGGACTATGACGAAGGCGGGGAGTTCGACGGCACGCAGGATGAGCCGCGATACCTGCTGCTGGCCAGAGAGGCGGAGATGTACCAGAAGGGAGGCCACAACCTGGACGCAGATCCACAGAGAGCAGGTCTGATCCCGGACTTCAAAAATCTATTGAAAGAATATTAAAAAGAAAACGCAGAAATACCTTTACATTTTCAAATTGATGTGAATAAACTTTATTAGATCCCTGCTCCTCTCCCCTGCGAACGTGAATGTGAAGCTTCATGTGCACAAACCTCCACTAATAGTTTGGTCTCTCATGAATCTTGTGTCTCTGCAGGTGACCTGTTCACAGAAGCAGCCGAAGCTGCCATGGCGGCTATGAAAGGTCGTCTGGCCAACCAGTACTACATGAAAGCTGAAGAGGCCTGGGCAGAAGTTGAGGAGTAATTCCTTAAGTTAAAGATGTGGCAATTTTTTCTGTTTTGACTGTCAGTCCATTTTTTAAAAATCTATTTAGCTTCATGCTTGAATGATTTGGGATAATATATTTTTATGGCAGAATGTTTGCTGTTGCCGGTTTGGGTGTGTGAATGTGTGCAGAGCCGCTGATGATCATTTTTTCAGTTTAAATGTGAAACTAATCATCCTGACTTCTTTTCCTTCTCATTTCCTGTCTTTGATTAATTTAAATCAATGCGGTTGTGTAAAAAAAAAGGTTATTTTAAAAGAAAATGGAACAAAGAAAACTGTTTACTTATTTTCTTTCAGAAATGTTTATGCATTTATGTCTGAAAGATGTGTGTACAATGTATGTACAAAAATTGAAAATAAAGTTTGCATTGGTTTATACTAGACATACTTCATTTGTGATCATTCCGTTTGTTTGTAAAAGAAAACCACATTTGAATTTTATAGACAGGGGTTGCCAAGGCAAATCATCTTCTTCTATGCATCCGCCACAGTCAAACCTACCGCCCTCATGTCCTCCCTCAATACATCCAAGACTCTTCTGTTTTGTTCTTCCTCTGGGACTCTTTCCTGGAAGCTCCAACCTCCAAAAGCTCGCCAAACCACCTCAATTTGGCTTCCCTGCATTTATTTCCAAAACATCTACATTAGTTTTTCCTCTGATGGAACATCCATCCTGGTCATTCCCAAAGAGAACCTCAACGTCTTCATTTCTACCACCTCCAGCTCTGCTTTCTGCTTTCACCACAATCATCTACAGTGGTCCTTTCATTCTCAATGACACTCATTTGTCAGATATCACACCTGAAACCTTCCTCCATCTGTTACAACCTGCTTGCACACACCACCTGTTCCCTCCAACTCTATTGCTCTAGACCAGAGGTCTACAACCTGCAGCTTTAGAGCACTTTATGACTCTTTTACCTCTCCGTAGTGGCTCTCTGGCTAAAGAAAAATAAAATAATTGTCTTTTTTTTCAAGTTGGAGTTACTAAATTAGCATTTATTCAATTTAGTTAAGTTTATAAATTTATAGCTGAAGTGCACCTCAAAGATAAACTGTGTAAAGGTATTTATATCCCTGCTGACTTGAAGAGTTCTTGTTTGCTCTATGCTTCCTCTAGAATACACAGATTTCAAATACAAAGAAAAACTTTGCTAACAAATCTGAGCCTTTATTAGTTTAAAGCACATATTATTTTATACTGTCCAGCTCTTTTACTGTAAAAGGTTGCAGATCCCTGCTAGACTATTAACTCAAAGTAGCCTATTTTTAGTCATCCACCTTCTTCATCTCTACTCCCTGTAACCTGACCATTCCTCTTGATTTTCTCTACACAGATAACTAACCTTCATTCCTCTCACTTCCTTAACAAACCACCTCTAGATATTCCTCCACCTGTTCCTCGCTCTCCCTACAGATAACAGTGTCGTCTGCAAACATCATGATCCACAAAGATACCTGTCTAACCTCATCTGTCAGTGTGTCCATCACTAAGGAACTCAAACCTCCACCTGTCACACCTACAGAACATGTCACCGCAGCTCATGCCTTTTGCTCATCTGCTCTCAGTGCCCTGTCATACTTTTTCAAGATCACCAAGACACAATTTAGCTCTTTCTCTGTACTTCTGCTGAAGCATCCTCACAACCTCATGAATGCTGTTTCTTCTTCTTCTGACTCATCCTTCTAGCTTGACTTCCCAAACAGTTTTAGCAAATTCCTTCAGATTCCTTCAAATTCCTTTGCCAGGAGATCTCAGACAGAGAATTTCCATTGGCACCCTGTAGGTGAACTGGTATTGGTTATTGATACACCTATACCACAATTGGTGGCTGGTATAACATTTCTGGTTGTAATCGGTTTAACTGTGTATTGGCTTTGGTTTTATTGGATGCCCTTCATGACACTGGCCTTTGCTTTTACCAGGGATGCCACAACTCTCTGTTTGAAACTGAACCACGTGTTACACTTTTGTATGGAATTTCAGGAAATGTGAATCATTGCATCCCTACTGCATACAAATATTAACGTTGAAAGTGTCAAACAATTAGGAAGAATTTATTGTTTTATTATATTCCACCAGTATTATTATAAGCAACATGAAAGGTTTGTCTTTATCTTTTTTTTTGAGACACAAAAATGAACCTAAAAATATGTACTTGGAACTAAATCATGGGGAAACTGAGTAATTGTATTCCATGTGTTTAGCCGGACCAGCATTGGAATGTACCTCCTTATGGCTGCGTTAATTATTGTACATAAATGACACATTATTTCATACAGCCTTTGAGTATTTGGATTGTGTTACCTCATGTCTGCCTATAGCACAACACGGTAGCGTGGCCGAGCGGTCTAAGGCGCTGGATTAAGGCTCCAGTCTCTTCGGGGGCGTGGGTTCGAATCCCACCGCTGCCAATATCTTTTTCTTGTTGCAGTCCGTCAATATTATTCTTACACAGTAATCTAAAAGTTAAAAGATAGTTCATATAGCAAATAATAATCTAATGAAAGCCAGACGTAATAGCGATAAAGTCATGGAGACGGTGATGAATTCCGCAATTTAGTCTGAATTGCTTATTTGCACGAGCACCTCCTAGTCCCCACGTGTCTGTGAGGCAGCGTCAACATGGTACCTCTAGCCCGGTAGTTTGCTTCAGTCCAGTCCAGTAGTTCACTCATGGGCTGTTTTTGGCCGTTTTAGGTATTTAAACTGCAGGGAGGTGTGCAGGTGAGGCTTCACTCTGTTGCTGTGTGGATGCCAAATGTCTAAAGTGCGAAATCTGATGTCTTGATGTTATCTGCCATGTGTGGGTTAGCACGCTAGGCTACAGTAGTCATGTTAGCTTAGCTACAGCATACTTGCATTTGTAATATTTCCACAAAACTCTACAGTCAAAAGTACAGTTACTCTCTATATACGAAAGCGCGTATTTGTAAAGAAATGTTATTTCGATTGTCTTTGTTGTGTGGGCCCGTGGGTAATATTTAAAGGGCTTTATGCTAGGCTAATGAAGCTAACGAAGCCAGAACTATCTGACTTTTTGTGAACTGTAGGCCTGAAAGAACTGTTATAACAGACAGAAATCACAGATTGACACGGATACTGAACGTGGTATGTGTTTAAGAGTGTCAAATACTTCGATTTGTGAACAATTGCGGACTATTACATCAGTTTTTAACGTGACGGGTCAGTGAAAGCATCATCTGACATGCTGCATCATCACAGACTGGTTTAGATTATTTACATCTACAGAAATGTAACCTGTTCTTTTACCTTTAACTATTAATAAAATATTTTGTACAAGTTTAAAGTACACTTGGATTAGTAGGAGTTGTTATATTTCTCTGTTTAAATTATAATCTTGGTTTTAGACTAGCTGTAGCAATAAAAGTAGTGTTAATGATGTTGTTTTGTATTTTATTTGTTCAGGTTGAAGTCCTCTGATATATCACTGCTGCTCCCCTGATTCTATAGACATGGCTAGTGGAGATGAAGATGATCCAATTATAGAGGAGGTATGTTTACAGTCTGGAATTCAAATAAAGTTTAAATCATTTTTCTGTTGCTGCAACATCACTGCTATGGCTGAGAAATGTGTATTTGAATGAATAAATAAAACTTTAGTGACTCCACTAGGGGGAAATTACCTTGTTTCTGGGTAAATGTAGTTTCCATAAAACTAGCATGCATTAGTGTTTGTTTTAAGTGGATTTGAAAGTGTTTTATGTCATCTGCAGCCAAAAGGAACGCTTTGTCAATCCAAAATGATGGTGGCTTGAAATTTATCTGTCTGTTTACATTGTGACCTGCTGTAAAGCGAATGGAAACTACCAACAGCATCTGAAATCTGTCACTTATTTACATTAAACAGCATTAGGCAAGTTGTTTGGGTTTTCCAAACACATTGTAGGCTGCCTTGTTTTTTGTGGTGAGGTCTTCAAGTCACACTCTGATCATCTTTTGGTCTATTTTCAAAGCATTTCTTGTGGACTTTTAGTGACAATTATGACGTTTTAAGTCAAAAGCAACAAAACTTGTGCTGTTTTCATGAACATAGTTTCTGCAGGATGGCAGTAGTTGATCAGAAATTTGCTTCCATGTCTCACCAATTGTTGGTGCGGATCAAGCCCGTCACTCTTTCCCGTCACCCATCTGTTTACACACATTCCCGCTAGCTTACAGCCCAAACCTAACATTACCAGTGCAACAAAAATGGCGAGCAATGTTCAAGCTTTCTTTTTTTAAAGTTAATGTATGAATATATGTCATCCATCATCAGAAAAATGCCACTGTTAAAAACAGCAAAGACAATAGCTTTTGAGTTTTGCAGCATTGTCCTTATAACCTGATCTGCATGACTGCGTATTGAGTCATTTGCTTAAAAAGGAGTGCTGCTCTGACTCGACTCTGACCAAGTCGGAGCTGAAATCCTTGACGTGAATGTCTCCTTCAGTTTACACATGGCGTGAGAATTTTTGTGTTTAGATTAGCAGGTAATTTCAACAAAAGTTATCAAGACCGCCTTTTGTCTTTTTGTTCAACAGAAGTTATAATTAAGTAGCAGAAGTATTCATAGACTGAAAAAACTTTTTTGTATTATACATTATTATGGTTATTTTACTGGATTTTAAATATATGTTTAAATTTACTTTTATGTACTAATATTTTTCACTGTTGGGTTGGTTCATTCTCATGCACTTTAAAGTTTGTTTATTAATGTACTTCTACTTGTGTTTTGAGACATTTTATTTTGATAATTACATTTATAGAAATTGAGTTAAGACTCTTTAGTTAAACAAAAACCAAGTTTATGTTGAAAATCTTGAAACTCTGAGTAAAAAGTCTAATTTATATTTGTGCATATGTAGATCGATGTGTACCTCGCCAAAAGCCTCGCAGATAAGCTCTTTCTTTTTCAGGTAAGCAGTTTTATTACGATCAATGCATATTCACATGTTTTTACCTTTGTTATACAATAGAAGTCAGTAAAACATCAGAGTGAGCAGTTAAATTAACTATTTTATTTAATAGTGACACATTATGTTAAGTAAGCATTAAGTTAAAAAAAATGTAATTAAAAATGTACCATTTTGTTCTGGTTTTAGTGCAACAAAATTAGTGAATGGTACATTGTTCTAAATGGCTTTTCAGATATATCTTTGAAAATTATAACTTGTGACGAGCACCTTTTGATTTAAGCATCAGTTTGAATATTGAGTAATTTTAAAAATACGTGCGTCAACGTAAATATTTGCTCCTTTTTTAGATTTTGTGTGTTTCTTGTGTACAGTGAGCTTTGAAATCATATGTCTTTTATGAAAAGGTTAATAAAATAAGAATTTTCTAAAATAAAGGAGTTTAAAAAAACAACTCCGACACTTGATTCACAATCTGCCCTTTTGTTTTTTCTGCAGTATCCTGTCCGACCGGCTATTATGACCAACGACAACGCCAATCATCTGTCGGCTAAGATCAAACCCAAGCAACAGAAGGTGAACAAGCTTTAAATGACATCCATTTTTCTCATCTTACTGAGCAGTTTTAGTCAGTACAGAGTACTATAAAGTTTCTGTCTGCTCTTGCTTTTTTTTTTTTTTCAATTCAGTTTCTTAAAGTAACGTCTTCCCAACTCGCCATCACGAGATAAAAATAACTGATTTCTGGTCATAACTGAGTTAAAATGTGGCTCGTTATCTTGATCACAACCTAATAACGAGAAAATATTTTTAATAAAGAAAATTTTCATTGTAAATCAGTCTGATAAGCTAATATTCTTCTCAAATGATTCAAAAGTAGTTTTTGATTCACAGATTGGACCACAGCTAAAGTAATTAATGATACGTTGATAGATTAGCAATGATCTGTTTTTGTCATTTTGGCTCATATTTGTGACAAACTGTTATGCTTTCCTGCTAAATAAGGAGAAAATAATGATATGATCTCAAAGAAACATAAAACCCCCTTTTTGAGATTTGACTTAATTACTTGCTGAAAAAAAATAGCAAAAATTTGTTTGTTTTTGTTTTTTTTAGTTTGAGAAAACCGTGTTTATTTCATGATAGTTATTAAGTTGTAGTCTCAAGAAAAAAAATCTGCAGATGTGGGCGTTCTTCGTCCATAAGTCATGTTTTTCAGAAAGTTTTTTTTAAGCACTTTTTTCAATTGGACTTAAAACTTTTTGTGCTTAATTTTATACAAATTTGAAGTCATCATAAGAACATTTGTGAATCTTAAGTTATGACTTTCTCTAAACATTTAAGCAAAAGCTGTCATGATTTTATATCTCAGTTCATTTCAGCATCAATTTGCTTGTTTATCTATTAAAATAACTTTACATAATAATTTTATATTGAGTTCAAGTGTGAAAATTTTAATAAAGTTGTATTTAAGTTCATGTCAACCTGTGTTTTCTGAACTGTACATCTGTGTTGCTTTTGTTCAGGTGGAGGTAGACGTTTCCATGGACACCATGAGTCCAAACTACTGTCGCAGTAAAGGAGAACAAATAGCCCTCAACGTGGACGGCACGACCTACGATGAAACCAATACGTACTCTGCGTATGTTTTCTTTGGTTTTAATCGCCACACGGAAGCGTTTGACGTTTGGTCTGAGATTTTCATCCTTTGAATCCTCTTCAGGAAAATAATGGACAAACAGACCTTTACCTCCATCCAGGCCACCACCAACACCTCCAGATATGCAGCTGGTGTGTTTCGCAAAGGTCAGTCTCGATGTTCCACATGAGACTTTAGATAACTTAGACTAAAGATTGTCCCTTTGGTTCCTTTTTAGTTTACTTATATATTTTTTTAAATTAAGAATAATCCCCAAATCCTGTATTTCTGCTGGTAACAGGCGAGCTTCATGTCACTCCTCTGACGGGAATCTTGCAGTTGAGACCCAGCTTCTCTTATCTGGACAAGGCCGATAGCAAAACCAGAGAGCGCGAGGCCGCCAATGAAGGTATGTTTACTTCCCAAATGTTATATTCAGGCGGTTTGCTTTGGGTCAGTGATGAAAAGTCTGTAGGTGTTTTTTCTCCATTTGTTGTTTACATTTCTTGTTCAATTATTTTCAGCATGCTGTTCAATGTTTGTTTAATTATTAAAATAAAAATAAAGTGTGTGTCACTATAATTGCCAATAAAGATTTTCTCCCAAAAAAGGGGCTCCAGAAATTGTGAATAAATCATTCCAACCATTGCCTGCAGGTGGCGACTCGTCCCAGGATGAGGCTGAAGAAGAGGCCAAAGCTATTACAGTAAATACTGACAGTTACACACAAAGAAGCTCAAGAAAGACCAACTTTTACGTGTCATCATTCCCAAAACACATTCTGCTGGTGTTCTTGTCAGGTGAGGTTTGCTCGACCTGAGTCGGAGCAGGCCCGACAGAGGAGGATCCAGTCGTACGAGTTCCTGCAGAAGAAGCAGGCGGAGGAGCCCTGGGTTCACCTGCAGTACCACGGTGTGAAGGTGAAAAGATAAGAGAAGATCACCCCGATTTGCATCTTATACAACCCTGTGGTGACCTGTTGACACATTTGGCGACCTTGTTTTTGAACACAGGACGGACGCTCAGAGCATGAAAAGCAGTACCTGTTCTGTCAGTCTGTGGACGCCTCTGAAAACTCAGAACTGGTCAAATCTCCCAAGTGAGTTGATTTCAATACGTTCAACATTCTGAAGTAGAAACCTGTTTGTACCATGTGATTTCAGTTTTGGGAACATTAGCAGAGCTGATGGTCCCCGACTTTTATTAAAGTGAATTATCGATGGAAAAAACTTTTTTTTTTCTGCCCTGGTTTTATCTGGAGCCACTTAACCTCCGAACACCAGGGCGTTAGCTGCAGTGTTGATGTTCTTGAAGAACTGTAACTCTTTAAACATTCATACAATTTCCATAATTCCAACAGATTCTGAAGCGGAGAAAAGCAGCTTTGTAATATGCAGCAATATGACATCTTTCATATAAAATGGTTAAAATCAGGATTGCCTGATAAGAGGAACATTTGTAGTGCAAGATATCAGTGATCAGTAATACGATGATGATTTGACTTGCGATACCTGAACTAACAACAAAACAAAATCAAGCAAATGCATCAACTCCATTTTACTACAAAAGTCTTATTTAAATAAAAGTCAACATAACTTATTGGAAACGCCTCAAAGAAATGTGCTTGTGGAGTGTGCAGTCTCCTCTTAACCTCCAGTTCACACCAGACACGTATTTTTCTGCGATGGTCGACAGATGCTTCTGCTCAGCTCTGGTTATTTAGAGCTTTTTTTTAATGCCATCTCTCTCTTTGATTATGTTTTTAGACACCCAGAACCACATAATCCCACTCTGTAGTCGGCCAACTGCATTGATCTGTGTGTTTGTTTGTTTTTTGTGTGCTTATTTTCATCTCTTCTTTAGATACAAAAGCATGCTCTTATTTGTCAATCACTGTACTTTATTGTAAAAAAAAAAAAATGGTTATATTTTATAAATTGACCAGATTTTCTTGTGTGTCTTGGTGTAACTTCCTGCTGACGCGAATCACTCAGGGGTTGCGCAAAAAGTAGATTGTACGCCAAAACGACCCCTGCATGGTGCGAGCCGGCCGCGGTGCTTCGCGTCATGGTGTGAACTACACCGCCGGTTAATAAGGGCGCCGGATGGAAGCAGCGTCCGTTCTGTGCCGCTTTGCAACGCTTCTGCGTCCGGTGTGAAACAGTTATACTCCAAATCACTTTTGTCTACACAGGAGACAGACATCTAACATAAAAGGCCTTCGTTAAATACTTTTAGCTGCCATGAAATTGTTTTAGCATGAGTGTAAACATTTAAGGTAACCGTTTATTGCAAGTAGCACCACACGTTTGCGTTATACATATTGCACAGGTTGAAACTGCAATGACAATCCCTTTTCTGAGTTGACTCCTCACAGAAAAAGATCCTTTACCTGGTTTTTGTTTTTTTAGGGAGTACTTATCAATGCTGATGCCGCCTCTCACTGAGGAGAAAGTGTAAGTATCCGCTGATCCAAACAAAATGATGTTAGCAGGAATGCATCCTGATGCTCACTGTCACTCTGTGTTAGAGCAAAGCCGGTCGGTCCCAGTAACGTGCTCTCCATGGCTCAGCTCCGCACTCTTCCTCTGGGAGAGCAGGTCAAGACGTTGATGAAGAACGGTAAGCTTATCAATGAAAGCCAATTTCTTTGTTTGAATCTTTAATTTCATTTGATCACTTCTTTTCTGTCATCTACAGTCAAAGTGATGCCTTTTGCCAATCTAATGGGCTTGATGGCGTCTGGCATCGACCAGACCTCAGTGCTGCGCTGCATCCAGCAGGTGGCACTGTTGGTTCAGGGAAACTGGGTTGTGAAGAGGTGAGTTTGTTATACCAGGTAGAGAAAAATGTTCACTCCATGAGTGGTTCAATGTGCTAAAACTTCATGTGTTTGTCCTCAGTGATGTTCTGTATCCAAAGAACACCTGCAGTGCTCACAGCGGCGTTCCTGCTGAGGTGCTCTGTCGAGGCAGAGACTTTGTGGTGAGTGTCCTTCTGTTGGAGTGGATTGCATTTACGTGATCCAAGTATCTAAAAAAGTGTTATTTTTGTATTCCCTAAGATCTGGAGGTTCACTCTGGAGCGTTCTGTGATGAGAAAGGAGATTGCATCCATCATTAAAGTAAGAACCAATGATGTTTTAGTTTGCTGAAGCTTTAGTGGTTTCTAGTTCAAAGATGTATTTTATGCTTTTTGTTCTTGAAGGTTCTGTTTTTTTTTTTTTTCAGTTTAGCTAACTTCTCTTCTTCTGGCTCCTTCAGCTTCCACCGGAGGATGTAAAGGAGTTCCTGGAGCACGTGGCGGCGCCTCGGGTTAACCGTGGCTGGGAGTTCCTGCTGCCCACGGATGTGGACTTCATTAAGAAGCATCCAGACGTGGCACACAGGCAGAACATGCTGTGGCTCGGGATCCAGAGCAAGTATGACAAACTCAAACCACTAAAAATAAAAAATACAAATCCCTTTTTGTCTTTTTCTTTAAAATAACTGTAACCTGTTGTGTCTTTAAAGGTTGGAAAAGGTGTTTGATTTCTGTAAAGAAGACTTTATTCCGAAAAATTCTCCTCAGCCTGGTGAGAAGATTTATATGGCTTTTTTTTTTTTTAAATACCATTTTGTGTCTTTACTTTCCTGACGTTTGTGTTTTGTTCCAGAACCCATCCATATCAGCGGGGACCAGCGCCTGAAGATGGCTCTGGATCGGGCAAAAGAAACTCAGTTATCCCTACAGAAGGATCTGGAAGCCAAGCGTGTAGAAAACGTCGTCCGCATCAAACAGGAGCCCGCCAGCGACAGGGACGACGAGCCAATGGACACCTCATCGTCTTCTGCCCCCAATGGTTCGATGAACGGTTATCCCACCTCCTCACCCCGACTCGATCAGGTGAACGGGGGGAGCCCCGCGAGCACTCCGTCTCCGGAGCTGCAGGACTTTGTGAAAAAGACTTTCCGGAAGCATTTCGTATTGACGTTGAACGAGCTAAAGCGACTCTTTAACCTTCACCTGGCGTCTTTACCGTCTGGACAAAGCGTCTTCCACTCCGTCTCGGATCATCTACTGCAAGACGCCGTGCTGCTCTGCCAGTGCAAACAGATCCTGGTGCCTGTGAGTATTCAGATTACATTTTACATGTGTGGAAAACTACAAGCTTTTAAGATAAACGTTTTACTTATAAAATTAACCTTTTACGTATAAAATGTTCTATAATTTTAATTAAACTTTTTTAGTAAGTCCATAAAAAAAAATTCCTTAACAGTTTTAAGATATACTTTAGAGTCCCGCTGTGGAAAGCCACACCCCTTTCACTGAAAGCGGGCTTGGGAGACTCTGACAATCACTGTTTTGAATGTTTAAGGTGGGGGCACCACCTGCTCTTATTGAGGCCTCTGATTGGCCAGTTTATAACTTGAATAACTTGGGATAAAGAAAATATATCATGAAAAACAAATTATGGGTAGCAAGAACATGTTAAAATGAGCAATAATGGTTATTCTGACAAACAGAATGATTCAGTAATAGCTGTTTATTTTCCAATAGAAGTCTACAGGATTTTGACGGGTACTTCCTATTTGGCACGCAAAGGGGAGGAGATGATCTGTCCAGTTCTTTCTATATAGTGTCTATATAGTAGTTTTTACAACTGTTTTTGAGCTCAATGTGCAAAGCTTATGTCTACTACCGAACGTGCGTCGTTTTTTAAATAAAGATAGACCAAGGCCACTCTCCTGACAGGGTGGTAATCCACATCCACTATTGCGAGGATGCTAACAATGATCTAAGCTTCTTCCGTTTTGTGCCCAATTTGCAAGATTTTCACCACATTGACATTTTGCAACAAACCTCTTCCAGCTGTAGATGGCAGACATGTGCTGGTAAACATTAAAAAAAAAAAAAGGGAAAAGAAAGCCCCTCCCTGCTCATACAGTGTGAACACTATTGGCCACACGTTGATTTCTTGAATGCGCGTCAAATACCCAGTGTACGTAGCCTTACAGCCCCTCACACCCCCAACCTAACATGACCTAACATTACCTGTTCAACAGAAATGGCAATCAATACTGAAACATCCAGATATACAGTTCTGAGCCAGAATCCAGCTCAGATGAGGAAAAGATGTACACAGATCTACTCGTCTGCATCAGAATAGAGCAGAGCAGGACCTGTTCATTCTATTTTCTACATTAAAAATACAATCTTTGTCATATGGCGTTTTTTTTTGTCTGCTCCTTATCGGATGTAGTTTTGAGCTTAATTTTCTATATATACTGTATGTCCTCCATCTTTAAAAAAAATACCATAAGAGCACGTTAAAATGACCTAAAACACAATTCTCTTTGGAATTGAAATTTAACTGTTCCGAGACTGATATCCATATCTACATAAAGTAGAGCTCTCGTGCACTTAAACAACAGGAAGCAAAAAACCCTTTGATCTTGTACCACAGTGACCACATCCCCTCATCTTCATGCAACTGTGCAGAAGAACAGAACCTGAAAGACTGATGACAATGAATAAAATGTGGTTGTAAATATTGAAAATAAACCCTTGTGCCAGTCATAAATAATCTGTTGCATTTGCATAAATATAGATGGTGTTGGAGATTAAAAATACCTTTTTTAATTATCTTTTTCTTTTTGTGTCTCAGACTTCCTGCTGTTACACCACAGTGCTGCTGAGCAGACTGGTTGTCGGTTCAAGCGTTCTCTTGTGAAACAGATCCTCTGACTGATTAGCGAGGACTTGGAGGTTTCACTCTTTGTCAGTAAACTGAAATTTGACACAGAATTTGAGTGTACATTGCCTCTCCTCGTTGTAGCTCTGATTTGTTCTCACATTTTGAAGCATTGAGATTATATTCTGCTTGGATTAGGAGCTACTGCTCCCCTGGACTTGTTGCTGCCAAAAAAGGGCCATCCCTCTTGCAGCCTGAATGCTGGTATCTATTTTCTTTCCTCAATAACGACTTTTAACGGTCGCCTTTAAAGAAGGAGGCCCACTCAGGTGATGTGAACCTGCCTCTCAGGTTCTATCAAGGCCACCTGACACTGTCTGGCGGTTCTAGTACCCAGCTTTATTCTCCCTTTGGGTCAGGGCTCGCGGAGAACAAAGAACTGGGGTCTTTTTTCTAAACTGTCTGTTCAGGAGGATTTTTAAGACATTGGGCTAAAGCCTCTCTGTTATGCAACAGATGATTAGCCCCAAACCAAAGCTCCTTACAGCTCTTAAGTGACTTTACTGCAGAAGGTTATCTTCTTCAACTCAGGTAGATCAGAATTTAAAATAAAATCCCCATCAAGACCTCAGTAAATTTAATTATCGCTTAAAGTCTCACTCCGATCATCCAAGGGGTCTTCTAAATAGGATTATGCTTTTTTTTTCTTTTTTTCTTATTTTAACATAACATGTAAAAAGGAAAACAAAACACCAATTTAATCGGATTGGGTCTTTAAAAGAACTACTGAATCCGCAAATACGGAGAACCACCGTCTCTGTCTCACCCCCCACTGCTGAAGACTGTCTGTTACTGATCCATACTCCTCACAAACAATTCTGATCATGCTTTGTTAAACATTTATAAAATAATATTGGAGTATTGCCCAACATAAAGAGTTTTTTTTTTTTTAATCCAGAGCAATAGACTGTGAACTTTACATAAAGAGTGTCACTTTGTCTCTCTGTGCCTTGAAAAAGCACAAATACGTGACACAGCGAATAAAGAAACACAAATAAGTGGGGAAACACTGTAATCACTGTAATGGATCAGTATTGATTTTTTTTATCAGAAGATATAATCCAGTTTAGATGCTGTGATGTAGGGGTCTAGAGAAAAATTGATTTGACAATATATCGCAATATTTTGTTTGCCGGTACTTGAATCAATTTATAATGCTAAGAAGATGATATTTAATCAACTATTTATTAGATTCCTTTGGCACCTGACTTTTTTTTTTCCAACTAACCCCCCCACTGCTTGTTTGCAACACGGCACACTGAGCCACTTTGAGCAGGTCTGCACCCCGACCAAAATAACAAGATCTCACGAGAACCAGCTTTTGTTAAATGTTCAGTTAGCCTCATGGTTTCTGTTATGAGACATGTAATGCTATTTTTATTTGGTATGGGTACCGAAAAGTAAAAAAAATGGTTTTAGTAGAATCTTGGGATATATTGCGATATGTATCGTATCATGGGATATGTGTCGTATCGCCAGACTCTTGCTAAAACACACCCCAACTCTTATTTAGCATAACTTTATATTTGATCAGAAGATAAAGTTAATGAGCTCTAATCGATGCATAAATGCTATTTTTGATTTTTTTGAAATGCCACAAACCTGATTTTAGACTCAATAGTTGTAGATTTTACAATGGATCTCTGGACTACATGTAGATAAGGATCTTAAAGACTCTGCTTCAGGTACATTGAGTATAGTCCTAGAACTCTTTCCTGGCATGACTCGACTCAGTTCTCAGACTGGCAGCACGTTTGGTTACTAGAATGGAAATTTCCTGATCAGAGATATTTTCTCTTTTTTATTCTTCAATACTTTAGTTTCCTGCACAAAGCAAAGCAGCTCCTGATGAACAAAAAGTGTTTGGATTGTGGGAGAGCGGAGACGACTTTGATAAAGTAAGGGAACCTTCAATTCTTTATGTATTTCTGCTTCAAAGAAACCATAAAATCAGTGAATGGGTGATTGTTCGTTCCTGGTTGTAAATGTTCATATCAAATCATTAAAGTATATTTTTTTAAATACTCATTGAGTTTTTAGATTGCCTGAAGGATGAAGTAGTGAAACCATTAAGGTCAAACATGTTCTCTGTTTTCCCGCTGCAGCATCGTCGGCAGCTCTACGACATGTTCACCAAAAGCTTCCGGGTCAGGAGGAGCATGGTTCAAATGAGGCTGTCGCAGGAGCTGGGCGACATGTCGAAGGCTGACATTGACAGAGTGCTTCATGTAAGAGGGCTGAAGCTGAATATCTACCTGCAGCTGCTGCTTCCCATCATTCCAACCCGCTGTGTGTCATTTCAGGAGTGCTGCACGAGCCACGCTGGCTGCTGGTATCTTAAAGGAACGGTTCCATCTTGACCACAAGCACATCGTCATCGCTACCCAATCAAATCCTCTCAGAAGAGTCCAGTGGGAGGGCCATTGAGAGATGAGCGCTAATGGCAGCCCGGCTGTGGGAACAGAACACTGAGACGCCTGCTCAGAACGAGAAACTTTTCCAGATCCGAATGCAGGCGCAAACACAGATACACGCTCTCCTAGCAGCGGAGGCAGACTGAAAAAAAACGAGGAACTGCTAAATATACACGGTTTATCAGTTTACGTTTGCATTTGTGACCTCATGGCTGATGTTCCCTCACTGTTAAATGAGGACAGTGTTTACTATGGAAAGCCACAATCGCTCAAAGAGCCGTCAGTTTGTTTTTTTCCTGATTTTTGCCAGAAATTTGTTTCATTTCCTCATCCACAAAAATAAAATCCGTACGGTTAATTTTACAATTTTTATCGCATCAAATTTTTGTTTAATATTGAAGATTTATTCAACCGTTTGACATCTCTAATGTAAAAAGTCATTTCAAAAGGGAAGCAGAAGGAAATGTTCCTGCATTTCTGTGGTTTTAGTAAGTTTGAATCAAATGAAGTTTAGTTTTTTTTTTTTCCAACATAATATGTAGGTTTTCAAATTGTTCATGGGAGTGACTTCTGATTTTCAGCAAAAAACAATAAAGATGCAATTAAGAAGCAAAGGTTTTTGTTTTCTGCTCTATGTATGAATGAGAACCCTTAGCAAAAAGTAGTCTATGTCATTAAGTATACTTTAGCATAAGTACTGCAAAAATACTGTTGATCAAGGGTGTCCAAACTTTGGAAATTTGAACATTTGAGACTTTGGACATGCCTGCTATAAACTATGTAAGTGTAGTGTAGGATGAATACTAATGAATAATACTTCAGACTAATTTACAGTCAATAAAAAGTAAACTTCAAGTACAGTATAAACTAAGTATACTAGCATAGATGACTTTACGAAAAGAAACAGAAAACCATTAATGAACTGCAGTATTTAAGAAAACGCTTTAGAATCAAACATAACTTCTAATGCTATGAAAAACATAATCCACCTTAAGACACTTCTCACAAATGCAGAAACACTTCTTAATCTGACATAGGGGCTACACGTTCAGCTAAATTCTGTAAATTTTTAAATCTTTTCTGCAAAAAAACTGAACAGCATCACTTTAACATTTCCAATCTTTGGAGGATTTGTCTTAAGTTCATTTAAAAGATCCTGCAGAGACAGAAGAATGTCTAACGTCTTCACTTTACATTTAGCTTCCAAAAGGAATTCTTGATCAATAATCTTTTAAGCAGACTTTTGGAAGTTTTCATTTTCATTTAAAATTTTGTACAGCTGGATCACATAAGGAAAATTCTCAAATATTTACCCCAGAATCAAAACATTCCCTAGAAAACACGTGTACTTCCAGATTAGTTAACTGAAACAGAATCAAAAGTTATCTGGTTTAATATTTAATAGTGGATCTGGTTATTGAAATAGCCATGAATGTGTTGTACAAGCACCAAATTCTGCATGGATGTACCTTAGGATTCCCTAATTTTGTTCTACTGAATTTATAATATGCAAATAGTGTTCTGTAGGTACCCCTGAAGTTAAAACTCTGCATTTTGTGCTTTAACAGCCCATATTGTTGAAACTTGGGCAAACAGACATTGAATATTTTTGGAACAATTGAGAATGTGACCACCATCTTTACAAATGGTCGTTTTGGATTTTTCTTGTAGTTGACGTCCTGAAAGAGGGGATACTAAGTCACATCCACAGCAAATTTGGTGATTGTACCATAAAATACCCGATTTGTTTGAAACATCGGCATAACCAGCTCAGCTAAAATAGATCTTGCTACTAGCCAGCACTCCTAAGTTACATTCACATTGGACATGTGCGGTGAGCTTAAGATCGTGGTAAACGAGCATTCTTGAGTGCGCTTTTAGCATAGGGTGTTCACACAGGATTGTCGCTACGCGATGCTAGCGCACGAACCCACAGTTGAAAGAGGCTCGGAGCAGAATGCGGTAGTGGTTTCACAGCTCCATTCTGATATATGAAGGAAGTGGCGTCATAGAATACCGACCAAGTAAAAACTGCAATTATTAATTTCTCTTATGATGAATCTATTCGCTACAACCAAATCCAAGTCCCTGATTGGTCAAAATTCAACCTGGTTTAACTTGCAATGGGCATTTAATTGCCACACATTTTGTACGAAGAGACTAAAAATGATCTTGAATTGAACTGAGTGAACTAAGTTTTGAAGCTTGAAACACACTTTTACACACATTTCATTGGAAGCAGTTGCTTGAACGCAACGTGAGAACAGAAAGGTTAAAAGTCTGTTGAAGCAAACAGCAATAACAGGTGATGTAACCATGTTAAGGATGTGGGGGGAAAAAAAACCCAAACTTGTTGCTAAGGGAAACAGCAAAGTTTACAATCCCTGTTGCCTTTGCAAGTTACTTTTTAAGCATTTTAGGTAAAATCCAAACACAGCGAGGAAGACATTTACAAATGCTGTTTAATAAACATACATGAAATGCACAGCTTGTTCTGTTTTATGGCTTAAAGCAGAAACATCCAGTCAAAGTGTCCAGATCATCTACAATGTGAATTCAAGAGCCCACCATGCTTCACCATCGACCCCCATAAACTGTGTCAAGAGGACACCAGGTGCACTTCGGTGTGGTTTTACAGACTTCAAGCTTAAAACACAACAGGCAACAAAAACGAGCAAACTGCAGCTGAAAGAAACTTCTAGAATTCTTTTTCTTTTTTAGCCTTTCACTGAATCCATGCTCAGATGCTTACAACATTCACAGCCAACTAACCTACCGTACAATCGACTAAATCATCTACAGAGAAAACTAAAGGCATCCGTGACCTTCTGCGAACACTAAAGGTCAACCACTCGTCCTACAGACAAGCCTTTTAAACAGGTCCAAATATACAAATATTGCTTTAGGGGTACCCTTTGTTTTCTTGAAAGAAAGAGCTACTTAAAAGGAAAAAAATATATATATATTTGATGTGCAATTTGTTTTTAAGTATTTGGACATAAATCAACACAAATGATCACCTGAGGAGCAGCAGCTGAATAAATGAGAACGGTGAATTTAAAAAAAGTGCTAAGAGGTGAAAATCTGTCATATTTATGACAGTAATAATTTAAAGTGATATTTGTTTACTTAAAACGTATTTACACTCACATTTACTAAGAGTACATTGACCTCTTTTTTTTTTTAGCACCAAATAGGGGTTAAATGAGGGTCTTTTTCCTTCTAGAAAACTAAGAAATCATGCAATGAAATGATAGTTAATGAAAACCCAGAATGGTTGGTGGTGGTACAGTACAGTCAGGGCTGTTAAAGAATATCGGTGCAAATGACTAAAGTCCTGCTTGCGTTTTTTTCTTAATTTAACTAGCTTTTCTGGATGCAGGAGAAGCTGGTCTCTCCCGGTTTTCCTTCAGGTCTTCTTTGGTTTTCTTAATGCAGGAGAAGATCTCCCTGAAGAGCTTTTTATACTCCGGCTGGTCCAAGTCGTCATTCAAGTCCTCCCAGTGGGACCAGGTCGGCCGGGCTGTGTCCAGATCTGCCAGCTGCTCCTCCCTCTCCACCCCTGGGTGGCAGCGGTTCAGCAGCTCGTTGTACTTCATCTGCAAGGCACTGTACTGGGCGTCGACTTCACTGAGCAGCGAGATCCCGCGGTACTTCACCACCTCGGCCCGGCGCACGCAGGAGCACTCGTGGTCGTAGATCCTGTTGGGGGAGTCTGGCGCCTGCGTGGCCTTCATCTGACGCTCACTGGCCCAGCGTTTCAGGACGGATGGGCTCTTCGCCGCTGGCTCCCCTTCGCTCTCCTCTTCTGGGTGCAGCAGGAGGCCTTGAATGCAATCCGGCCGTAAAGATCTTGAAGAGGACTCCAACTTCCAAAGCTGACGGAGCTCCTCGGCTTCCCGTTCGAGCTCGGACACTCTGGCCTGGTGGTTTTGAAATGAAGAGGGAAAAAACATTTTGTTAAAAACAGCAAAAACATTATTATTGGAGTGAGGCTTTTATAGATTTATGTATCTCAACGTGAATAAGTCTTCATCAGGATCCGGGGTTGTACCTGCGATCCCTCCAGATGCGACAGCTGTTGCTCCAGCTCTGCGTTCTCTTGTGCCAGCAGGTCGGCGCCGTGCTCCGCCTCCTCCCTCCGAGCACGCTCGGTGGCAAACTGCACCTGCAGAGCACGGAGGGACTGCCGCAGCGACGCCTGCTCTTCCTCGTGCCACGATGTGACGGTGGAGCTGTCGGGGTCGACCTCAGCATCACAGTCACTCCTGAAAAAACAGAGGATGGGATTTGATCTCAGAACACGAGGGATTTTATGGTGTGCCAAGTTTAGGAAATATCCTTTAAGAAACTTGTTTCTGTTCTTATAAATTTAGTAATGAGTCTTCACACAGGTGGTGAATTTGATTTTTATTTCTGCCCGGGAAAAAACCCCAAATTTTCCACGTTTTTGCTCCATTTCCCAGTTTTTAGAAGAGAAAGTCTGATCAGCTAACCATGTCAACCTACATTTTATTTTCAAGTAATTTATAATAAAAACTGGGCTTATGAATATTAAAAGTAGTTTACAGTTCAGTAAAAAGGCTTTTAAGTAAATTTTCTGAGTTGTTTTTTGCTTATTTTCGTATATTAATTATAAAAGACTCTAAAATCATGGGAATAATCAATAAAAAAAATGTCTTGAACCCAAAATAATTCAGTAATACTTAGTAGTAGAGCAGTTCCTGAACTCACCAGTGAGTTTCTAATCTCATCTTCTGTTACAATGATGCATGAATGAACCCCCCAGCACTGTTTTCTTTTAAAATTTAATGTGAAGGTTTCAAAATATTTTTAGTTGTGAGATTTTTGGTTTAAATCGAACAAGATATAACCCATAACTGACAGTTTTCACATAATCTTGTTTTTGCTACATTTTTTGTTTTTATACATTTTTATTTTGTCTATAAATGTTTGATCTTCTACTATAAAACCTAAAAACAATTCAGTCCCAATATTTGTGGTTGTTTTTAGTAAAAAAAAATAAAATAAAATAAGATTAAATTTACCACTCAGAATTGAGCTTCTTTTGGACAGTTTCTTGTTAATTGTCAAATTATTATGTAATATCAAATATTTATCTTCACAAAAAAGGAGCTGGGGTTGTGCTAAAAAGATTTAAAAAAACAGTTTTGAAGATAAATTAATGAGAAAATCATAAATTACAATAGAAAAAAAGCTCAAAAATGCCTCAGATTGCTAAGGGTTAAAACCAACATCTCCAAATCTGTAATGGGAATTAAAACATTTAAAAATTCAAAAAAATAAATAAAAAAATGTTAAACAAATCCTGAAAATTAATGTCATCTCAACCAATCTATTTTAATACAATAGAATTTTAGAGCTAGAAATATTTTAAAATGTCAATAAAATTCCTCTATTATAGACAGAAAAACCCATTACTTTAATCTAAAGCATTTCCTGAAAAAACAAAACAATAAAATAAAGCCAAACAAACAAACAAGAAATGAGAAGACACTTTGATTTCCTGTACATTTGTGTTCCTTGTGCGTTTTTTTTGTTTACAGTGGTTTTTTTTGTAAAGGCAAAAGTATCTCTAAGGTTCTTCCTCTCTCCTGTTACCTAACCGTGTGCTTATCTGTGACGCATGTGCTTTAAAAAGAGAAAACAAAGTCAAAGGTGACAGGAAACACACAGGAGGTGCAAAGTGTCAAAGATAATCAGCCCAGTTTAGCCTCATAGCGAGGCTCGGTGTGACATCACAGAAATTATTCATGTTTTTAACACACCAATAAATTTAAAAACTCTTTTTAAATGTATTTGGGGGCAAGACTTGAATAAAAAGAGAAAAATATTCCAATCTGCAACCAAAGACGATTAGATTAGCATCAGTCAGCTAGAGACTTATCGCTCCGTCTTCCAGCTCAGACTTTGACCTTCTTCCAACCTCGTCCCCCAGACTGCACTCTGACCCGCTCAGACGCCGTTATCCTGGACTCCTCCGTGCCGCTGACCCGCATGCTTCCAGCCAGACTTTAAACTGGATTACACATGGAGACTAAACCCAGGAAGTAAATAAAGCTGCCCACTGCCATCCCAGAGGAAGTGGCCGCAGCGTGAAACGGGGATTAACTGAGACGAGTTAAATCTCAGAGGATTCCTTGATCCTTTTCTAAAGCTTCCAAGAAGCTTTTGGATCCGTGACAAAGAAATTAAGATCAATGTGTCCGGCTGATAAACGAGAAATGTTTCCAAATTGTAGAAAAGTAGGGTTGAGCTTTAAGTAGACGATGTGGAGCATTAAGACAGTTTATCTTCCACCATTATGCAGTTTCTGTTCTGGTTAATCAGCATCTTTTCATCCTCACCCGAACGTGGTTTGCAGCTCCTGCAGGCAGGAGACACTCTGAGCGCTGCGAGCAGAAGACCTCCGTCTCTGAGGAGGCTTCTGGGACTGACAGGCACTCAGCTTCAACTCCTCCACCTTATGCTGCAGCTCCTCCACCTGCGTCTGCAGCTGGTCGACCGTCTCCGTCAGCCTGTGCGAAAACCCAAAAACCTTCAAGGTCAAAAAAAGAAACGATTCCTCTGGAAGACTTAAAAACTTCTGATCGCCTCACCCCTGGATCTTCTTCTGGGCCTTCTTGTTGTCCAGAGCCAGTTTGTGGTTGCTCTGCTCCAGCTCCCTGGCCGACACGTCGAGCTGCTCGTACACTTTGGCGTGCTGGTCGTTGACCTGCCTCAGGAGGTCCACCTGCTTCGTTAGGTACTGTCACAATTAGAAAAGTAATGCAAGAGTCATTTCTTGACAAATATGTAGGCGTGAAAAAAAAAAATATTTTCTAGAGACTACAACAGAGTGACAATCCCTGCAGGATGCAACTGCAACGTTTCAGAGTGTAAAGAATCCAAGAACATCCAGAGTTTATCGACAGTTAAGCACGTTTACAACTCTTCATATCTGGAAATTACCAATAAAAAGTTATGCCTCTGTAAGCAGCACAACACTGCAATGAAACAACATTTTAATTAAAATTAATTAAAATAATTAAAATTAAGTTTGCAAATAATTTAATACACATAATGACGGAGATTAAATGAGAAAATAAGCCTTTTAAAAATATTCTTCAGTGAAAATGAAAAAACTAATATCTGTAGCTCTAAGGAGCAATACATTTTGAAATAAAAAAACTAACTTTAAACAAATTTTAACATGCAGCCACTACAGAAAAAAAAATAATGAAAAACTAAAGCTTTGATCACGTCGCCCTTGGCAACCTGCATTCTAGCAGCTGCTGCCAATGAAAAATCCATGTAAGTTAGCATTTCCAGATTCCAATTCCAAATCTTGTGTAGCTATGCAAGCATTTTGTGAAAAACACGCTGCCATTGAACGCTTGTCAATTAAACCACAAATTATTTCATATATTAAAATCAGAGATGTGGAAAAAAAAGCCTGGAGCAAGACTTGTGACTTGTTCAACATTTTGCACAATCCTCACCCGAACGCGGTTCTTTCTACTGTAAGGGGCAGACATGCGCTAGTAGCAAAAGAAAAGGAAGTCCCTCCCTGCTTGTCCAGTGTGAACACAATGGGTTAAACTTTTGTTTAAGAATGTGCAGCAAACACCAGCTGTATATGCAGCTTCAGCGCAATCCACTGTTAGATTTCTCCTATGAGCTATTTTTGCTACAAAATAATAATACATTTAAAATAATAATAAAAAAACCAAACCATGACTCTTCCACCACCATGCTTGACAATTGCTCATTAGTAGCATCCTTTGCTTTTCTCCAAATGAGATTTTTTTAGAAATATACACTTTTTTAAAGAATTCTAGTAAAAAGTCATCTGGAAAAAAGAATATTTAGTTTGAAATTAGTCATTATTATCACTAGAGTTTGAACTCACCCAGTAAATCACTGCTAACAGGTCTTTTTTGTGTTACCAAAAAAAAAAAAATCCTAGAAACTTTAAATATATATATATATATATATATATATATATATATATATATATATATATATATATATAAATAAAACTAAGGCTGCACAGTATAAGGAGAACTTGCAATTTTAGAGATTAATATTTCAATGGCAATATGTGAAAAAAAACAGCAAAACAAACAAAAAATGTCTTCAAAAGTTTTATTTAAAAAAATAAAACTAAATCATTTCTACGACAGTTTTATTTTAATAAGTCTTCATGACTTAAGTTATGCATCAAATGACCCTCGTCTACAGAGGAGGCGGGCGTCTAACATGTGATTCGATTGGTTAACGATGTTAAGGGGTCAGTGCAATTGGTCAAATTGCATAAAAGCCTTTATTTGATTTGTTAAATATTTAAAGCTGCCATTAGATTGTAAACATTTAAATTAACCATTTAGCACAATTGAAACCACTTTTTGCAATACGCCTTCTGCACAGGCTAATATTGCAAACATTTTTTTTCGATTTATTCTGTCAGTCTATGTAACAGAGAATCAGATGTATTGATTGGTATCAGTAAGTTTTCCTGACAGAGGTACAGGACACTATAAAGTCTTTATTAAGCCATTTTTAAAACATAAATATGGAACATTTACATTTTTCACATCATTGCAAGACTTAAGCGAGGAAAAAAAAAATCCCAATTCCAAAGAGTAATGACTACTGAGTCATAGAAATATGAAAAGGTTTTAATTCATCTATTATATTGATAATTTTTAAAATCCAGTGAAGTCAGTATGTTGGAAAAAAATATATCATGGTAACACAATGTTTCCAATATTTAATTAATCAGTGAATCTTTGTAACCTATTTATCTAATCAGTCATCACACCCAGAACATTGTGACACTTACAACGTTTTATTTGTTGGCTCGTTCCCGTCACTTTGAAAATGCTACATCTGCATTCAGATGTGCTCTTATGCTGTTTGTGTTCATCAGGCAGCTAAGCAGTAAAATGGTAATCAATCAGAAACTGCTTCAGTTCAGCTCTTAAGAGATTAACTCCTGGAGTCAGCAGAGACATGCAGGCAAAGATTGAGATCCAGGCTCACAGGCTGGATCCTGTCTTTACTGTCAAATCCTAAAATCAATCCAGTGTGGTCAGAAAAAAGAATAAGTAATCCATTTTTCATCTCCAAGACAGAATTTGGGATTACAGAGTTTACATTTTAACAATAAACTTATTGAATAAGTTAAACTTTGACCAAGTACTGGTACTTTTTCACCACAAAACTATTTATTTTTTCTTAAAATTACAGTTATGTCACTAAAAGATCTCCATTTATCTATTTTGATCCTACTTTGATGGTCACATCCAGCAACTTTTCAGAAATTCTCTCAAAATGTGAGCAAATTGGCCTCACCTCGATTTCCTGCACCTGTTCCTGGTTGGTGGTGTACATCTGCTGCAGGCCCTGCTCCAGCTCCCGGTTCCTCTCCAGGAGGGTCTTCCCCAGCTCCGCCGCCAGCTGGAGGTCTGCAGGAGAGACGGCGTGAGCAGGAGCCAGGCGGCCTTCCCGGTTCATGGTTGTGTGTGTCACCGATGGAGTCAGGAGGACCTACTAGCTTTGTAAGGGGTTTATTTTTGAGCTGGGCAGGAGTCCAGCAACCCTACTTTTTGATATATTTGTGTTATTCAAATAATTTAAAATGCAAATTTTAAATACTCCATGCAAATTGCATGGAGTTTTTATGATATGAAGGTAAGGTCACACACTAGAGGTTTTTTTTTTTTCCTTTTTTTCCACTTTGCCGCATGTGTGTATCTTGCTGACTTTGCCTTTTCCTGCATCTATTCTAATCATTCAGCACCTTTGTCTTCCAATTTGCTAATATACAGAAAATAAAACGTGAAAAATGTGAATTTTTGCATTATAGAAATTAATTTAATCCACAAATTTACATTTTCTTATAACAATGAGGCTTTAAAATATGATGAATGCACTTTCAAGTCTAAGCCTTCTGCATTAATTAGTTGCAATAAAGCGCTGAGAAACAAAGGAAGGAGATGTACCACGTTCAAGGTCCTGCTTGTCGAACCACGGTTCCTCCTCCTTCATCTCGAATTCCTCCTCCGCAATCATGTCGGCCAGCATCTTCCCGTCGATCACCCACTGCAGCCGGCGCTGCCGCAATCAAACCCGCAACCGCCCCGACCAGTCAGTCAGTCAGTCATTCAGGGCCCTTCCCGCCTGCAGCAGCCGGCGCCGGTGCGCTCATCACTGACCGGACAGAACAACAGCTGCCGGGTCTGCCCTGATGAAACTGCGCTTTCCTGTGATTTGAATGAGCTTCCGGTTTGTATTTTCACAATAAATATCTCAGCTTGTGGAACTAAATTACTTAATTAAAAAAACAAGCAAAAAAAAAAAAACAATACGTTTTTCTTTCTCCAAACATAATTGATTTTTTAATTCATGTGGCGAAATTTTATTTTCATAAATGTAGTCATAAGACACCACATTTTCCTAAATTCCTTAGATATGTAAATATTTACATAAAGTCAGTATCACTATTATTACCCAACAGGAAAGCTCTTAAAGCTGGTAACATTTGTGAATCTTTGCATGTAACCTAATAGTTTACTTGTATTCTTGCACTGCATTGAATTTAAAAAAAAAAAAAAAAAAAACTATAAAATTATTAAAATTTGCAAGGGACAATGCTAAAAAATTACTGTTGTAAAATTATTTGATTAGTTTAGACAAAAAAGTAGGGAAAAAATAGCCAAAGCATAAATACCTGTTTACTATTAAGGCTTCATTGTTCACTGCCATTTTTTCCAAATTTTTTTTAAATGTTATTTAAAATTATATAAAATTATACTGAAATTATATTGAAATAGAATCATTTACACAATTAAAAAAAGGAATCAAAACATTTTATTGCTGTCTTTTTAAAAGTATAAATTTTATTTTAATAAACGACAAATCTATTTCATCCAGTAAAAAGCATGTAAAGCTATATATATATATATATATATATATATATATATATATATATATATATATATATATATATATGACCTGATTTAAGTTTTATATAAACATACTATTTCTTCTTATGGTTACATTTCTAGAGGTGAAATATGCATTTGTGCTTTTATTTTGAAAAATCTTAAAATTAATTTCCGGAATGGACCTGCCGCGCCGACCGTTTTTCATCAGTACACCTGCTGACTTCCTCCATCATCAAAACAGCAGCGCAGATTCCTGTCATCGCCACACGAGGGTGCTGCAGAGCCAAAAAAGTCACAAAAAAACTTAGAAAATAAAAATTCATTTAAATTCATAACTTGTAACAAAGTAATAGATTGATAAAAAAGAAGCAGACTTTTTTTTGCTTAGAGTAGATATTATAAAGCTTTATCTATATCAAATTAAATTAAATTAAATATAAGATAAATAAAATACTGGAGAGAAAAATTTATAACGCAAAACCTGAGATGTCAGCTAAATAGCATGAACAAAGTCCAGACTATCAACACTGACTTCCTTTTGGTCATCAGACATGTCGGTGGCATGATAAGCTGACCAAAAGAGGAGCTTGACATTCTGAAGTGGAAATCACAAACAAATCACTAAACACAAAAACATATTAAATATCACAACAATTAAAAAGGTAAAACAAATAATAATAAACAAGATTCCGTTTAGAAATCAAATTACAATTCCAGAAATCAAAACACAATTACTAAAAAGGAAATGAAACATTTCAGAAAATAAAATTAATTTACAGAATCAAAATTAAAAGTAAAAAAAAAGAAACACAATAAGAAACCATTGGGCATCAATGATAAATTGTCATTGTGATCTTAATTCATAGTATTTGTTATGCGTTGAGTGGTTTGTTGGATTGCAGTTTAAAAAGACTACAACACCAAGATAAGGAAGCTCGTACTTATAATATATGGAGGATTTCAACCCAAAGCAGCACTCTGAGAATGTTCATCAAGCAGAAAGTGGAGTGTTGAGGAATATTAAAGGGGACATACCATGGTTTTCTTAGGCCTTTCAGAGTGAACTATATCCATATATGTGATTTTGAAAGAATTTTACCAGTAAATCCCATTGATTTCAGATCTCTTTTTCAAGGGAGTCCTGGGCTGAAAGGAACCAACCCAAGAAAATAAAATACAGTTAAAACAATTAAGTAGAAATAAAATGTAATCACAATAAAATATAATAAAAATGAACAGTGAGACAATAATTAAAAGGTTAATCAATAGTAGTACACTCAGGTCAAGAGTGACGTGCATATTTCTTTAAAAGCTCAGAAAGTTTTGCTTTAAAGCAATATAAGGGAAATAAGCCACATAGATGCAGATAGTTTTGAATATAATTCCAGGAAAGTAGAGCAGCAATAGAAAATACTGAATTAATATATAATATAATAGTTGAGATTTCTCTTTTTGGACTGGTACATGTCAACATTGCAAGACCATGGGATTTTGTGTTGTGGTTTCAATAAATTTTGTGTTTTTTTTTTTTTTTTTATTTAACTTCTGCAGTGACAAAAATAGAAACTGTGCAGAAACTGGAAGAAAACAAACAAAAACAATCACATACGTTGACATTGTATCTAGAATGGGCTGACTCTCTGACTAAGCTTTTGAATATTGTTCTTCATTTGTGAGTCACATCAGATAAAAAGCTTCTGTGTCAAGTCTGTGTGGAAGATTCCAGGTTTGGTTACCGCCCTTGTGTTAAAGTGTCCTTGGGCAGGACACTGAACCCCAAATTGTTCCTGGTGGTTATAGGGTAGCAACAGTGTTTGGTAGTAGAGTGTGTAAATGTGTGTGTGAATAGGACTGTGACTGTAAAGCACTTTGGATCTTTAAAGAAGGTAGAAAAGCACAATATAAGTCTCTACCATTTAAAACCTTTTTTTTTTTTAAATATATATTGATAAGCAAAGTAGGCTATATATTCAAATTTTATGGGGGGGACTATTGAGTCTTATACAGGCTTGAGGTGCTACGCTAGCTTTTTGTACACTCAAAGTTAGACGCCATATTGGACAGGGTTAGATCCCTGATTACAATTCCACAAGCAGAGCTGAAAAACAAGAATGTGACTTTTCAAAAGTAAATTACTACTGTTTGCTAATAAAGGAGAACTTATAGAAAACATTTGCGGAAGATCTTAAGTTTATTCTCAATAGTGAACGTACAGTCATTTTACTGTATCTGCTAAGCTGTATCTCTTTGTTTACTGACATGTCCAATATGGCGTATTTTTTCACGCATCTTGGACAATGCTAACAGACTAGTATGCCATCTCTCGGAATATATCTCATGGGAGGGAAGTGTTGGTGCAGAAGTTAGTCGATGTTAAACTTTGTAACTTTCATTTTGACTTTTTTTTTTATTTCTTAGGGATAGTGCAAATGTCCCAGCACGCCTTTTTGTACACTCTCTCCTCCAAGCTTGCAGTTCAACACAAGCCCAATCTAACGCTAGCGTAGCGAAAAAAAAAAAAAATGGAATCAGAGCTATGCAGCCATACAGTTTTGAGCCAGAGGCCAGCTCAGATGAGATAAATAAAGACGTTCATGATCTTTTTGTCTGCAAGTGGATGATTCAGAATTGGAAGTCTTTGGCTAACCCATGGCAGTTGCTGCATTACAAACAAATGATTTCGAAACAGCTGGTTTTCATCTGCTCCTGAATCATTATGATTTCAATAAAGAAATACTCAGAAACAAGTTTTAATCCTCAATTCTTTCATACATGTCATCCATCCCGAGAAAAATGCGACAGGAACATGCTAAAAACAGCAAAATATGGTTTTTATTGGAGTGGTTCCTTAAGTTCCTAAAGATGATAAGAACAAAAAAATGACACATTTGCATTTGTAACTCACTGATGATTGAATTTGTTGTGCATGTACAAACAGTGAATGAGTATAACTGCATAAATCCTTTAAAAAATGTAAAATTGGAAAAGAAGAAACACATTATTGTTGAGGTTTCTGCAACAATCCAACAGTTTTCAGACAAAAAATCTGTGGAGATTTTAAAATTAATAGTTTCATGCAGGTTTTTTGTGACCGAGAACATAAGGAGAGAAGCTGGTACTGATTGTGGCTATAAAGCAGACAAACTGTGCCTGCCACATGAAATGAATGAGCACAGAACAACACCAAACACAGGAGGGGCTGCAGCCAGCAGCTGATTAACTGCCCCTCTGCTTCATGAATTAACTCCACAGCCTCTGCAGAGAAAGCAGATCATGGAAGATATCCACCTCAAGTTGTTCTTCAAGCAGAAAAGCTGCGTTTCTTTTCCGGACTCTGTCTCGCTAACCCCAGGCCAGATTGTGGATTCGTTTCTGTATAATCAAGCTTTTCCTTTTTTTTTGGGGGGGGGGGGGGCTCTCAGCTTCACTGCTTTCATGTTTATGTTCTTTGCTCCACCTTCAGTGTCTTCCCTCTCTTCCCATCCATCCTTCCCCTCGCTGTTGTGTCTGACAGCGGGATGAGGGAAAGCATGGCAAAAAGCGAGGGCTCTCGGCGGGGCCTCAGAGTGATACAACAGCTGTGATCTTTTTTCTGGGAAAAAAAAAAAAAATCGACACAACGTTGTGTCTCCTCCATCCGCTCTTGGATTTCATGAGCTGTGAAATGTCGGAACAACAGGGTGGGACGGCGTGTGCTTCTAGAACCCCCCGCGAAAGAAGAAGATTAGACAAGATTTCCACTTGTGTTTTCTGGGGAAGGGAGGCAGCCAAATAATGGATTTGTGATAGAAGGGATGTCAGATAAATGGAGGAAGGAAATTGAAATATTACAGGCAAGCATGCTCACAAAACGATTACAATGCTCATCCTCTCCTTCACGCATCCCTCCACATCCCTGCAGCAGTCCAGGGTGGAAATTGAGCTTCCCGCTGCTGTAGCGTGAAAAATAGTGACATTAATGTGCAGCAGAAAGTAGTAATGAGTCGTTTAAAGCCAGATTTTGAGTTTTTCTGGTCTGTTTCCGTGCAAACTTTCTTAGCTTTGGGGATGGGCTTCTGTGAAAATACAGTAGGGAGTTGAGAAAACAGGATTTTAGTGATTGCTTGTTTTAAATAAATCTTCAAAGCTCTGCAGAAATGAACCGAGGCGGGATGAGAGCAGTGAGCCAACATATTTTTTGATGTCTTTTGTTGTGGACGCAAGCAGCCAAGTCTGAGATGCATTTTCATAGATGAGATGCTGCGTTGCCATGACAACAAGGCATTTATTAGTTTTTTTTTTTTTTCCTAAATCACTGTGATTCCATCCCTCATCCAGCAACTCACGTGGAGTGGATGAGGAGATGTTTAGTTGAGCAGAACTGGTAAATCCCTGTAAACTGACACAGAAAGCAACAAACAGAAAATTTGGATAGAAATACACGACGGAAAAGAGATGCAGATAAGAGAGGGGAGAGATGGCGATCGGGATAAGAGAAATTGGATTTGTGTTATCACTGCACAGCCACATCAAAGACCTTTTTTTGGCAGGAAACTTTAAAGAAATTAAAAAAATAAAAGTTAATTTTATAAGTCATCTTCCACCCTAGGGCTCATGGGTAAAACAAAACTCTGTGAAGTAGATGAATTTAGCTAATCTCGCTCACACAGCTGCAGGGGATCACAGAGGGACCTTAAAAAAATCACAAGTGGATATTTGTGAGCTTCAAATGTTTTTGGGAATAGGAAGTTTCAGCACAGCAAAAAGAGCACGTTTTTGATCTGAGTTAAAACATTTATTTTGTAAGAGGAGAAGCATCTTCTGAACTAATAAAAATTAAGCATGACTGTTTCCTTTATTTTGGGTGTTGTTGCTCCACAGAGGAGCCGTGACAGATGGAGGGTGACAGAATAAGCAGAAAGCTCCTTTAATGAAGGTCTCAGAAAAATGATCCGATTATACCTCAGTGTTTGTGTACTCAATCCACGATTTAACAGTTCTCTGCCAAGGTGCATTATTCCTCTTTGTTTATGTCAAACCTCTGGTGGTTTTCTTCAAATTTGGTTAGGTTGACATACCTGGGAGCTGCTCAGTGAAACTGCAAACTCACCTGGGAACCTTCACTGAAGCACTCTGGGACATCAACATGGGAGGCAAACATGAAATCAAACACCAGGGTAATTGACCGTATTTTGTGAAAAAAGATAGAAATAAACATATTAAAAAAATTAAAAATAAATCAGCCCTATAGTGAATAAAAAAATCTTTCAATTCAGTGGTTATATTCCAAGTATAATAGTGGAGGAAACAAGTATTTGAGCCCTATAGTAACCATTGAGAGCTCTGGTTCACGCAAAGAAGTCAAACCATGATTTGGCAACTTTTACAACAACCCATTAAGAGCCACAAAGTCTTATATCACCCTTTAGAAAAGAAAAACGCTCATTTTTTTTTATTGATGTTGTTGTTACTCTTATGATTAAAACAAACAAACTGATGTTTTTTGCATAAATAAAACATAAACATAAAGAGATTATTTTTCTTTTACAAATATTAAATAGTTAAAAAAAAAATTCTTGCATTACAGATCCTTTTCACTGTGAAATGCCACCAGTGTGTAAAGTGACTTCTGGTTTACAGGTCTATAAAGGCAAAGCTGACAGCTGAACGCAGTTTAACACAATTTTACATAATAAGGTAACCTTAACCAACTGTAACGGAATTATTTTTGCAATATTTATTTATAAATGTCTTTCCCAACTGTTTTAGTTGTCTTCTCTTGGATCGTTCTCAAATCAAAATGAAAATTTATGATATCCTCCAATATTGGAGGTTCCACTGAAAATATCAAACTTTCATTTGAGCAGATATTATTTTAACTTTTTAAGTGCAATCAAACAAAAAAAATATTGCTTGATTTTCTGTTAGGCCTACCTTATATATAATTGTGTTAAATAGAGTTCAGTTCTCTGCTTTGCCAGTTTAGAACCGTAAACCAGAAATAACTTTACACACCGATGGCGATGTCGCCATTTCGTCTGATGTTACATGAAAAGGTTCTAAGCAACGGATCAAATGTAGTAGCACAACAATGATTAAAAAAAAATAGCTTAATTGAATGTTTGTAATTTAATTCAGACAGAAATGTGAAAATATGACTTACCAAAATGACATCAGAGCTTATTAAGTGAGCCTTATCATATTTTTCAAACCATAAGGTGGACTTAAAATCCTTGACTTTGTTCAGAAATAAAAAATCTGTGGTGTAATTTGCTGCACTTTAAATTTATAAAAATGGCAATAAGGAAACCATTTGAAACTGCAGACCAGTCTCACTGCTACCACAGTTCTCTAAAATCTCAGAAAAACTGTTCAGAGTTAGACTTGATATCTTTTTTAAGTAAACATTATTTATTAAAAGAGAGTCAATATGGATTCAGGAGTAACTGTTCAACTGCACAAGCTGTAATGAGTTTGAGGAAAATGTTGCAACTGCCATTGATCAAAAACTAAATACAATAGCTGTTTTTGTTCATTTAAGCAAAGTGTTTGATACCACTGATTACTCACTGTTGTTACAAGAATTTTAACATTATATCTCATATAAATTACATAAAACACAAAGTTTCTAGATCCGTTGGTATTCTGTTTAAAATAAGGGATGCATTAAGCAAAAAGTTTGTTTCTTGTTTACTGTTCATTAGTTCTTCTGTGTCTTTCATATTGTGTAGAGATTTGGGGAAATACAGGAAAAAACATTGCAGAGTATTTGATTAAATTACTGAAAAAAAACAATTAGAATAGTTAACAGAGCTGGATATTGTGAATCAACAAATTATTTATTTTGTTTAAATAAAAGTTTAAAATGAAAAGAAATTGTTTATGTTAAGGTATTAGAAATTGTTACAGAATAAAACACAATTTAGTCAAAAAAAAATACACAGAAATTATTTACTTAAAGAGATAGTTGGTATAATTTAAGAGGTATTTTATACTTTGAACAGGTTAAAGTTGGAACCCATGTGAAGATGAGATATGTTTCAGTTCTTGGAGTAAAATTAAGAAATGGTTTGAGTGATTAATTAAAATTAAGTACTTTGCCTCTGCAGTTACAAAAAGAGTCTAAAAAATTATTGATAAATTATTACAATACACATATGTAAAATGATTTGATTTACTTGTATCGTTTGTATATTGTTCTTTAAATTGTATTTCTTTCTTTTTTCAAGCTGATCAGTATGGACATTGTTGAGTTATTAATGAAAGACATCAAATAAGCTTCACAAACTTCTTCCTTTTTTTTATTGGTTGTTTGTTTATATTCTTTATTATGTTTACTTTACAAATTATGTAAACTTTACAAATGGCAAACTAAACCAATAAACATGAAACATGAATGTTAATGAGTTTAAGTTTGAGTAATTTTGCTTTACCTAGTACTTACAGTTACTTAAAAAATATATAAATATATTTTACTTAAAACAGAGAGCCACAATGGAGGAAGAACCACATGCGGCTCTTTAGCCACCACTACAGACCCTAGAATTAGACTCTCCTATTCGACCTGTCA
Organism: Oryzias javanicus; assembly: GCA_003999625.1. Classification (NCBI taxonomy): domain Eukaryota; kingdom Metazoa; phylum Chordata; class Actinopteri; order Beloniformes; family Adrianichthyidae; genus Oryzias; species Oryzias javanicus. The sequence goes on along the minus strand of CM012455.1, from coordinate 15,977,591 downwards.
CCTGGATTGAAGCCGCCTGTTCCAACCGATCACATGTAGAAAAGACACTTGAAAAGTGCCTTTGCACTGTTCTGAAACACTTTACATAACAGTGCAAAGCCATTAGAATCAGCTAATTCAGATCTGCGGATTGTCAAAGAGCATGTGTTATTTATATGTTGCTGGCGACGTCTTTGGTGTTAAAGGGTTAACATAATTAAACACATGAATATCATATTTTATTTTATTTTTTGCACATAAACATATAATTTTAGATGAAGTGCACACACTCATCTAAAAACAAATGAAGCCAAACTTATTTAAAACCAGCTCGTTAGGCCATACCATGTTCCAGTTTGATGAGGGGGAGGTTAGCCTGATTTGAAGTATTTTTAAAAGGGGTATAGGAAAAAAAATATTCTGTGAAATGACACAATGCTTCATTTGGCGATATTTGTATCAATTTAAAATGCTGCCAAGACAGTATTTAACTATTTATACCTAAACGTGTAGTTTAGCTTTTACTTTTGTTTTACACGCACCACACCGAGCCCCTTTGAGCCGCTCTACACCAAAACAGCAAGATCATGTAGGAACTCTCTTAATTGTTCAGTGCTCTGTAAAAACCACAAGCTCAATGAGATGTATACAACTTGATTTTAACTTGTTATAACTGACTTAACTTATCATTGAAGACATGTATTTTACAATGTTATTCATGTAAAAGTGTATTAGTATTCAGACAAAGTTTATTCTAAGTCATATTCTTTGAAAAAACAGTAAAGAATCATCTCTGGAGCTGTCTTGGGATACATCTGGATATATGTATATTGTGGCGTGTTTTGTGATAAATATCGTTGGACTCCTTCCAATACACACCCCTAATTTTAAGCATAGGGTTATCATTCAGGCATATTTGTATTTCACGTGGTTTGATCAAACCAAATATAAACACTTTGATGTGTGTGTGTTAGGTCAGTTAATTTCTTGGAAAACAAAGTGTTTTGAGTTTTTTTTGAGGGCCAAATTTTCTTTTTGAATTTTGAGAGCATAATAAAACCCACTTTATTTTAAACACGCCTTTATTCTACTGCTTGTTTGGTTCTAAACACAAACTTTTCTGGAGAATCAAACAAGAAAAAACTGACGAGCATAAATGAGAAGTTTGATTACAACTATAAAGCGTCTATTTGTGAATTAAATTGTATTCAAGGACACAAACATAATGAAGCATCTTCCAGTCAAATTGTAGATTTTCTTGTTTTTTGTCTCTGAAAGTCTAATTAAATAAACACAAAATAAAAAGAAGCCTGAGCTGACCATTTTTCTGCTCTGCAGCCCAAATGCTGAGCGAAGAGAAACATCTCATCAGCGGACAGCTTTATCTGCTCTGATGTGGACGGCCTTCTTTTTGGATCAGCATCTCATGCTGGATACACAAACAAAAATCGCGGGCTGTAACAGAACTATACTTTATTGTTTTGAAGTTTTGTCATCTTGATCTCCATCTCTGCTGTGCTGAGTCCACTTTGCTGCCAGTTTCTCTTCTGGATGTTCCCTCACAAAGCTGATTACCCAGGATCCGAAAGATCTGCTGCCAACATCCCTGAGCCACACAAGACAGGGAAGAGCCAGAGGTGCTGGTTCTACTGAAACAACACTGTTTAGTGCTGTGGATGGAACAAATATATAAAACTCTCCAAAACATTATTAAAGACATTTGAGGAACTTATTTCTTCCTTTTTATTATATTTTAGATTAAATGGATCTGCAACTTTAAACATGGGATTTTTGGTGGTTCAGTTTCTGGCATTTTCTTGAGGAGTCGCTCTTCTTTGGCATATACTTTGTAAAATACAGTCAAAATCCAAACTGCTGAAATTATCATTTTGCAGAAATTCTGAAATCACTGTTAAAAAAAAAAGTCGATTTTAAAATTGATACATGCAATTTTACGCTGTGGTGAAAATATTTGTCAAAAAATGTGCTAATAAATGGTCTTAAACATAAAACATCAATAATTATTATCTGACCTTTAATCCTTGATTCCTGAATTTGTTTCCAACTATGAAAAAAATATATATTTTTTTGCTTTCAAGTAAAAGCTAAATTAAAGTAAATTTGGAGCAAAAATTGTTTGATTCATATTTTAATACAAGTCAATAAGTTAACTTTAAATATTACTGTAAGCCACATAACTTTTTTTAAGTCACTTTAACTACTAAGGTCCTGAAATTAATACATATTTGTTGTCAAAAATAAAACAGTTCTGTTAGAGATTATTAGAATAAATTGATGCTTTAAAGACCAACTCTGATGAAAATAGTGTTTTTAACATGTTATTGTGGCACTTTTTTCATGATAAAAATATTCCGATTAAAGCTGCATCTCTGAGTATTTCTTATGTTGTGAAACAGGAGCAGATGAAAAAATATGTTTGAAATAGCATGTAATTATGAATTAGAAGCTATTCTGATGCATCCACTCATAAACATAGAATCATGTTTTTGTTTTCCTCGTCTGAGCTGGGATCTGGTTTAAAACTGTACGGTTGGATTGCTCCAATATTGCTCGCCATTTTGTTACATCGATAATGTTAGGTTGTGAGGGGCTGTAAGCTAGTGGGAGAGCATGTAAACAAAAAGATGATGTGAAGTGAATGAAGGATTACTCCATGCTATCAGTCCCGCCCACAACCTAGAGGCAAATTTCTAATGAACTACTGCCGCTTTGCAGAAACTATATCGATAATTAGATTTTGACAAAAAACGGCATATTCATGATTAAAAGATCACTGGGAACGCTTTTACAATAGATCAAAAGATGATCGGAGAGGGGCTTTGATCCTCTGGAGCTCTCAATCAATCTTTATTTATAAAAAGTACTTCTCATGCCTTGTGCAACTCAAAGTGCTTTACATTTGAAAACAAGAAACGTAGACAGTCTGCCTGCATGATATGCACGACAAGCTTTAAAAAAATTCAACATTTCAGCTTGTTAATTTTCCTTTTTTTTTTTTTTTTTTTTTACAAATCTTTTCCAATAAGAGCACTTTCTTGTTTACATGCCCATACATTTGAGTGTCCTAAAGTGTCGACAGGCCTTTGCAGTATTTTGGACTCAGTTTGATATTACTGCAGGAACAGAAGGTAGAACCGAAAAGTATAACTCTGGATCTATGGACTTTAATCAACCACAAATCAAAGCAGGGGTGATGATCACATGCATTCAAGGCGACTCTTCTGAAATTGGTCTATCTGCAAATGCTCATTTATTGGTACATTCTAGAAAAAAAAAAGACTGTTCTCAGTATTTTACTCCCAACACCTGCTTCCCTATAATGCAGCTAAAGAAGGACTTTTTTAGTGAGTTCGTTCAGCTTTTGGGGCTGCAATCTGTGCCAACAATTTGGCACAAAGGAAGTGACAACGCCTCCCCCTACCTTCAAAATGAATAAATAAATAAATAATAAAACACACATACAGTGTGTGACTGTGTGTGTGTGTGAGAGAGAGACAGACAGGTCCGTTTTGCAGAGCTCAACACTATTGGATCGCTGAGAGTGTTTCCAGTCCCGCTCTTTGTGCCGCACCCTGTCCTCTGCGCGTAAACGGTCCTCCATACATCATCACAGCGCGATTCTAACAGCAGCAGGAGGAGGTGCAGCGGTTCACCTCGCGGACAGGTTGGACTCAGAGATGGGAGAACATCGGCGGCTCCTCTGGCTCTGACACGGACACTCCGGCCGGGAAAGGATGGCTCTCATCAGCCGGGAAATGTTGAGCTTGATCGGCGCCGCCTGCCTGTGGCTGCCGCTGCTGGCGGAGGTACGTGTCCTCTGAGGCGCAGGGGATGGGGATGGGGGGGTTCGATCTGTATTAATTCCCATCATTCCTCTGCTGTCTGACAGTCACGCTCCACTGACTTTCGTCATCAAACACCTCAATATCTATACAGGTGATTGATTAGAGTTGGATCAATAGATATTTCATTTGAAGCATTTCGGGTTTGGAACAAAGCGCGCGCGCGGGGTCGGGGCGTTCACGCGCTCCAGACCCGCATTTTAACCAATTAACGGCGCCATGTTCTCCGCGCGCCTTTTTAATTAGACGGAGGTGATCTCTGAGGACCGCCATCCTCCTCCTCCCCCTCTCTCCCCCCGCGGTGGCTTCCACAACCACCACCTCCCTGCGGGCGCGGGTGGTGCGTGTCACAATGGTTTTACTCCAAAAGGCGGGAGCAGGTGCCGCTGTCAGGTGAGGATCAGGAGCGCCAAACCTGCGCTCCTCACTCCTCCTGCCGCGCGTGCGCATGTTTATGCCACTTATAACATTTTTTAATTAACCAAATGGCAGAAATCTATTTATAACCTCGATCGAATCTTAACTTAAAATTTTATGTAAGATAACATTACGTTAAAATGTTGTATTACTATATTAAATATATAGGGTAGTCATCTTTTCCCCCAATAAAAACACACAAAAAGGACCTATACCCATCCACTGCTCTTTGGTTTTGGAGAAAAAAATGCACAAAATTTGCTTAAATATAAACTTGTTTTAGTTAATTTCATTTAGTTAAGAGTTATCTTTGATATTTACATTTTTAACATATCAAAATAGCAAAAGAAAGGTAGAAAGTTTAATACATCCATACAGAAAATACCATGTTTGTTTTTTTATGTTTTCTTTTTTGTATTTTTAAATCAAGTAAATCTGCAGCAGCAGGAGGATTTGACACAGGGTGGAATTTAATTTAAAAGAAACTTGATGATGGAAAAGTAAAGTCAAATTTGTTTTATAAATATGTTATAATTCAATTACTGTGCCAATTTAAAAGCTATATTTTATAATTAAATGACTTAGTGGTCACAAAAACAGTCTATTTTTTTTTCGCAACACCAAAAGCATTCAAATCTACTTTTTTTCAGCAGCATTTGCAAAAAATGTAAGCAAGATAAACCAAAATATAAAATCCAATCTAGTTTTCCTTTAATTTTACCTTGTATTTTGTTTTTATTTTATTCTTTATCAAATTTCTTAAATGCAGAGGCACGCTTTAATACAAAGTTAAAAAGGATAACATATTTCCTCTCGTTTTTGAGCTGCTCCCTAAATTTTATTTCAGTCAATTTAGTAGATATTTGTCATGAATTATCAAAATGAACTGTCTAACTGATTGAATTGGAAGCAGCGAACTTCCTTATTGCAACTTTGTTATGGTCTTATTATAGACTGAGTCTGAGAGCCATAATAAATTGTGCAGAGCGCCTTCTGGCTTGCATTGTGGGTTTTTTTTTTGTGCTGACACTGACAGTTTGGATCAGAGCGCCTGAACTGAAAAGAATTCTCGAGGATTGCTCTTTCGTGAAAAACAGTTTTTAGTGCATTAGCATAACTCTAGATCCACTTAGTTTCAAGTGAAGCTTTTTAATTCTGACTGTAACAGAAAAAAAAAACATTTTTTTTGCTCTTTGCCTGTCAGGCGTCCTCTGTTTTCTTTGACCTCCGCTTTGTCGTTTTTCTTTCCCAGTGACAGAAAATGTAATCGCAGCTTCCCTTTTGTTTTATGGAACTGTTCCTGTGATCCAACTGGGGGAGATTCCCACATTTAGAAGCAGATAGTTAAGATCCAACATAAGAGTCAATATTCAGCTAAAAGGTAGAAAGTCTTGCATGATATAAACCAGGCGTCTGTTCATTTTATTTATGGGATTTATCAATTAAAATCCAATATTTTGAACATTTATGCTGTTTTTCTTGGAAGATAGTTCTAAAATACTAAGAAAACAATAAAAAGTACATTTTTGTGATGCCTACAATTTACTCACATGTATATTTAGGTAGTTACACTTTTATCCATTTATATATTATAATAGGTGAGACTAAATCATATTGAATCAGCTAAAGAGAAAAATGAAAGCTTTGAGCTGCAGCACTTCTATATTATTACTGCTCTGAACATTATTTAATCAACATGAGAGCAGTTTGAAATGAGGTTATTGGATAATAATGATTCATTGATGATTACAGTGCAACTGAGTCTTGAAAATCACCTCTTGCAATTGTATATTTCATTTCTTTGAAAAAAAAAAAAAATGGCGCCTTGTTCTTACTCAGTTCCGAGTGGAAATTAAACATTTCTTTTGGCTGCCCATCCATTGTTGGTGAAAACTATATTTCTTTCTACAAACAGCAAACTGAAATGAAAGAAATACCGAGAAGTGAATAGGAACGTCAACATATCTAACCTCGATACATTTATAGACCACAAAGGTTGCTACCTCTATTTTCACACCTTAGATTGTACTCTTTGTTCCAAAGGACCTTGACATTATTCCGACCAAAGTGTGTGGATGTTCTAAGATGTTTCCCAAAAACCCATTAAAGATGAGACAAGAGTTTGTCTGGAAGCATCGCTCTTCCTCGGAGCGGGGATGGCTTTGTTTATTGGTGATTTGTTTCTGTCTGCCTGGTGTGATGGGTGTGTGTTTGCATGGCGTTCTGTGGGCGCAGGTGCGAAAGCGTCGAAGCAGATTAGGGGTGTAATCGGACCATGTGAACGGCACAAATGGAGATATCATGAGCCGTGTTCAGCAGCACGGGTCACCTGCTCCTGGGCTAACGTCATTAGACTCGTGGATTCCTCTGGGAGGTGTCTGCATGTTGGTTCTGCTGCACGAGTGTTGGTGCTTTACATCAACAGAGGCTGTAAGGATTGTGTTTCACTGATGGTATTCCGTTTTTGTGAGTCTTTCCCTCTGAGCAGATTTCATGAATAACACAAACTTAAGCGGGTAGTGCATCTGTGTGCTGGACATTCAAACCCAAACAGACAAACGTCAAAACGCCTTACGATCAAGAAACCTCATCTTCTTAAAGATCTATTCTGATGAAAATTGTGTTTTTAACATGTTCTTGTGGCATTTTCTGATGATGGAGGACATATATAAAGAAAATTAAGATTAAAATTGCATTTCAGTTTTTCTTTCTTTAAATCGTTGTGAATAAGGAGCAGAAAGACGATTAGATCTGGACACATGTTCAAAAAAACATGAAAACATAAATTGGTGTGATTTAAGCAGGAAATGATTTTGTCATTTTGATTTAGATTGGAAAAAAAAAAAAGCACATTATGTGTCGATTTCGTATAGAAATTGAGGTACTCCCAAACGGTTCACATAATTTCTCCTGCAACTACACCACTAGGCCACTGAATGGCTGGCCGGACATGATTTGGACGGTGCCCGTCCAGAGACATTTATACAGAGTAAAATTTCCACCAAAGCTCTCCCATGAGAATATATCAAACTCTACACACGCAAGGTATGTTCCACGATTGCAGGACAATCTCTACGTCTGCTCCTCTACTGTGAAACCTCTTCTCCTCTGCTCCCTCGTGGAAGACTGTGCACTCGCGGAGCTTCTCCTGAGCGCCCGTGTGAAACTCAACATTGACGAAAAAAGGAGAAAAGGAGGCAGAACTAGTTTTAGGAGCGTAAGAATACTTTTACAGGCAAGCAGGAGAGGTCACAGGAGTGTAAGAATACTCCCAGGAGTGTGGAGAGGAGTTTTCAAAAACGGGCAGGAATTGGGGAGCTGGCGTGGAGACTATCCTGCGCCCGTGGAACGTTCCTTGCGTGCGTAGAGTACATTTATTGCGTGCGTGGAGTTTCATACATGCTCGAGGGAGAGTTTTGGTGCAAAAAGAACGCCATACATTTACACATCATCCAGTCAGAGCTGCTACTGGCTAGTGATCGTGGACCAAACTTTCCCTGATTTACAATCCTTTACAGCTGCGGTCAAATGAGCCGCCGTTCACATTTTTGTGGTCACATCAAGAGAGAGTATTGTATGAAACTCGCACAAAAAAAATCCAGTGACGGCTGATATGACCACGGGAATGAGAACGGCGGCTCATTTGACCACAGTCAAACGGAAGATGTCCTCCTCTTCTTCTCCAGCACCTGAACTGGACACGCTAGCAGGGCCAGATGAAGAGGTTTACGCATGTGCAGAAGCTCTTGTGAAGTATTAACTCTTCATTAATTCAAATGGAGCGTTTCAGCGACAGTTTGATTGACAGCGATTTAAACGGACAAATACTCTGAAATGCAAAAGCAAAATAATTTCTTGTTACATATGTTCTTTTTCATAAGAAAAATACCACACATACATGTTAAAAACTCAAAAAACATGATTTTTATCGGAGGGAAACTTTAAAATTTGGCTAAAATCAACATAATCAATCAAAAGACCACTGGTACGGTTTGAAAATAAATCAAGAGGAAATTGATTGATTTTCTGCATTTAAATTTTGATTTGATCATAATAAATTTAAGTGCTTCCCTGAAAAGAACTCATTTAGATTCTCTTCTAAAACCTCAATCTGGACGTGTCCATACTTGCTGGAATGTGGATGTTACACTAGAAGTGGTGTAAAAGACTGAGAAACCTATATAAATAATCTACATGAGTAACTTCTGTTTGGTTCATTTTCAGGCATCATACATGCCTATGTTCCAATTGGTTACCAATTCTAGCAAAACTATTCTCAAAAGTCTCTGCTGAGTGTTAATGGATGCAGAAATGAACCTGGAGAATATTTTGCTCTAACAAAACAGGAAACAGCAATAAAACTACTCTGGAGATGTTTTTTTTGCACTAAAAAGCCTTTTCTGGTATCTAATTTAAATAAAAAGAGATTTGTTGATGCGGTAAAGTTCCAGAACAACATGCACAAAATACATCATGCTTACAAAGCCTCTTCAACCGATCAATGCTCTCGATTTTCATGAAGCTTTTTTGCGAATGTATTCTCTTGCTCATCCTCAGCGTTTGCATCTTTGCAGCTAGTTGTATAACAGATAAGTCATCAGCGCTCTCACTTGCTGTGAAGATGCTCTGTTCAAACATGCCTTCCATCTCACAATCAGCAGAACAGAAAAAAAAATGTTCTGAACTACAGAAAAACATAAGTTTTATTAAGTCAGATTTAAATTCCAAATTGATCTACTGAAAAACACACATTACAATAATACAATACAGTTGAAATATTTGTGATTTTCCTATGACCTATATTTGCCTTCAATTTATTACATCTGTGTCCCTATTTTCTGTTTTGTCCTGCTGCTCTCACCACAAACCCCAATGGGAATTTTTAAAATCTGCCAATATAATTCATTTTTCTCTAAGTGAATAATTACATTTTTTTTCTGCAGGTGGTGGCTGAGGACAGCTATTTAAATGAGGTGCAGAACTCAGGTAGGTTGGAGGTGATGCTCTCCTCCCTTCTTCCACCCATCCTTCCCCTCCTCCTACTCCTTTTTGCTGTGGTTTAACCCGCATTCTGACTCATGAATCCCGTCCATCTTCCATCCTCTCACTCCTACACTCATCTCTCCCGTCTCCTCAGCCTGGACTCCCTCATTTTCCATCCACATAACCCATGATTTTTTGTCTCCTTTGTGAAGAAGATGCACCCACCCCCCATACAGCGAAGCCAGCGAATGTGAACCGTGTCAAATGCTCATTGTGGCTGGGAAATGGATTATAGGAGCAGGGAGACTGAGCGTTCCCATGGCAATGAGCAGAGTGTGGTTGTCTTGGCAATGAGCAGGGTGTGAGCGCTGCGGGTGTTGAGATAATTTAAAGAGCTTGAGTGAAATGCAGGGAAGACTTGGAGATGGGAGGGTAGTTAATTTGAAAACGGACATAGAAAAAAAATTAATTTGTTTTTGAAGAGAGAACTGAACAAACAAACAACCAATGAAATTGATTGAAAATATAAAATGTATGGAAGACCAAAAGTGTAAAAAAAAATGAATCTATGAAAAAAGGTTTCTTATAGGTAACAAGTTACGGAAAAAAAATCCATAAATTCAAAAACTAAAATTGCTGTTTGTTTTAATGGATCACTTTATTTAGTATTTAAAAATATATCAGAAAAAAGCTATAATAACTAACGTAACGACTTGGCAAGCTACTTTACCTTCCTGAGTAAATTTACTGTAAACATCTCCCACAGTTTGTTGAAAGATCAGAATTTAAGCCCTCCATTCCTAGAATTTATCTTCAAATATATGTATAAAAATTCTTCTGTTTTTTCCTTTCAAACTGATGCTGAATAAATTAATTAAATGATTTGTTTCAATATAGACATACTGTCAATGAAGAGGTTACGATGTCAACAAAGCTTTTTAAGATAGGGATGGAGCAGTTTACATGCAAGGAGCTCATATGTTCTGGAAAAAAAAGCTAAAACCCAGCAAAGTGGTAACTGAATTCAAAAAAATGTCAGAGATAAAATCAAAATAGAAGAAAATGACCAGAATTACACATGTAAGATTTGTTCTTTTTTATTTTTTTCACAATCCACAGTATTTTGTCCCATAATTTTCTACTAAATTAGTTGCATCATTCATTAAACCACATTATCTTGTAAAGTATTTCTACATTGGACACTCCTGTTCCTCCATAAAAAATGTAGACATCAACAATGACAAATCGGTTTCCGGTTTTATGTAACATTTGATAAAAATTTTATCAAGATGGGCTTTAAATTTTAAACACAAAGCAATACTCAGACTTACTCATCTTTTTATTTATTTAAACAGCAACAAGATTAAACAGAATAAATATTTTACATGTGATTATATTTGAGAGTTGAATCTGAGTACATGCATTATGATTCGATTAAAAAAAGTGATCTTTATTTTAGAATGGGTTAAATAAAATAACAGTTGGATTAAATCTACATCTGTGCACAATAATTACTTATTTAAAATACATGAAAATAATAGGCTTAGTTAAAAAAAAAAAAAAACCCTTTTAAATGTGTTAAATAAAATCTCACATAAAAGTTGCAAATTGTAAAAGGCACATTGACATTTGAAAACATACAGAAAATGTATGAAGTGGTTAAAAGAGAAATGTTCTTGTGGATTAAGGCCCACCTTTTTATAAATGTAGTGTAGAAAAAAAGAAGCTCTTTGCTGACTGTTTTCAAACTGTTAAAAATTAAAGATGCTGCCATGAGATACACAAAGTGACGACGCAAAGAATATACATTTTCATAAAACTTTTAAATTAAGTTAGATTTTTCTCCTTTAACATTTATTCTTTAGCAACCCATAACTCTTTATTATTTAAAAACAATACTTGTGCTTTTAGCTGCTCTGCAACTGAGTTTAATTATTTATTATTTGAAGTTCTGCTTTGATAAATCATCTATATGGACTCTTAAAAAATGAATAAGTAATGAAAAACTGTTTCCAACCTTTAATGCAACTTTTTTGTCCTTTTTTGGAAACCCGCTTCTGCTTTTAAAAGTTTATCATGTTGGTAAATTAGAAATGATTGTTTGCAGTATCAATCTCTGGTGAAAGGTTCCTCTCTGATGTCACATAATAAGATTTGTCATTCTTGGCTACAAGGCCAAATTAAACTCAAAAAGCTTTTAGTTCTAAGTTGTGTTTTTTCAAAGCTGCCAGGATACACGTAACCCAAAGCTTTTAGTGGCACTATTTCGTCATGATATTCCCAACTTTTGAAAGCTACAGAGCCCTGCATGTGCCAAGGGGGGAAAAAAATATAATTCCGATTTAGATTTTTTAAACTATGCTCTCCATTTAGCAATCCATTCACACATGTTAATAAAACGTCTTGGATGACATCATACTTATGCAGCAGTAGGTAAGGGGTGAAGTAGGGAAGTAGAGCGGGCGCATTGCAGTTTTCACCCCCCCATCCCCAAAAAAAAAAAAAAAAAACCCAAATAAAGGCCTGCAAAATGTGGAAGAAGCCCATTAGTGACTTATGAATCACACAATCTGAAAGTGGTATGTGTGGCATCCTATGACCACTGAGGGATCACCTGAGGACTCACACAGGGGCGGAGCTACGGGGATGGCAAAAAGTTTTGTACCTCCACTTGACCCCAAATTTTTGAGTCAATATTACTATAGTAATGTTGTTGACAAAGGATAACAAATCTTCAATACAAGCTTCTTTAGGCTGTGCAAATGTTTAAAGAGATATTAAATAAAACTGAACGACGTATTTTTCATTTGTAACGGTCTTAACTGTTCTCATTTGCCACTTTTCCAAAGTCTTCTGCCTCCCTCCATCTAAAATGTTCTAGCTCCACCACTGGATTAGAGTTTGGCATAAGAGCACCATACGACAGCAATGACAATATGTCACAAGTGCGTGTAACTTACATTATCCTGACAAATACTTCACAATTTACCTACCACATGTGCCATAATCATACGTTCAATTTTTCATGACGTCCCTTGAGGTGGCCTTGAATTCTCAATGACATACCTGGGCTAATTGTAAGATGCAATCACTCCGATGACCCTCCATGGGCCCGGAAAAGTACCTGTACAAGTCAACCCCTATTTGAGTGGATGTGACTAAAGAATTAATTAACCCCGCTGTTCGTTTTGTAATGGAGAAAGCACGAACTCTTAGGGTGCATTCAGACTGAACACGAGTTCGTTTGTCCCAATAATCTAGGACAAATTTTCAGTCTGAATACACCCAAGCGATTCCTGGTTTGGGACCAGAAAAAACTGAGAGCAGTACCCGGTCCGGGTCTCAAACCCATCTTTCCTTAAGATCTCGATTTGTTTCAATTTGACTGAGCTCCAGTTCTCTCTGACTTTCTTCAATCTGAATACAATCCGTGCTAAGAGCGGAAAAACTGGACCAAAACGGCAAATGTAGCCGGGCTTTACGTGATGTAGACAAAGAGCTGCGGATAAATGTGAAGCAACGATGCAACGACAAGTCATTAAAAGGTGGTCGGATGAATGCAGGCTCATTAAAATAACTTTTATCATGACAATATTGCTTCTCACACTGTTTTCCCAACAATCCATATGTCACTAAACACTTATCAGCGTACCTTCATGACTGACGTCTCCTTAGTAACCGTCTTGGCCTCCACCATACCAAAGTAACAAGTAAAATGTTATAACTGACGTTGATACAAACGTTCAAAATTGGTCAGCGAAATATAAAGTCTGATTAAGTGAATTATCGCGACATGGATTAAGGAGTTTAGGAGTTACAATACTTTTTCCTCTTCTTGCTTTGCCATGCCCCTGTAATTCCTGCCCAATTGCTGAAGAGGTCTCAAGTCATGTGGTTTTGTTTACAAGCTTTGGATCAAAACAAAAATCTCAGGTAGACACCAGTCTGAACACAGACCAAACGCAAGGTTCAGGTCTCAACCCGAATTTTGCAGTCTGAATACACCCTCAGGTACCTCAGATGAGAGTTTGGACCTCAATACTCACAACTAGTTGGAGTCCAGACTCTGTTTTGTCACATATTGTATTGTAGATATAATTAAGTAGTATTAGGAAAATACACAATATACAGCACGACTGAATTAATAATCTACAACTGAGATTCAAGTGTGCGCAGATGGACTACAAAAACAAGAGGGTAGTTTTATCGTTTGTGTGGATGGATTGCATAATTGATGAAACAGTTAATTATTCTGTATAACTGAAAGCGCAATTTGAAATCTGTGCTCATAGATTGCAAAACTGAGTGAACGATTTGGTAATCCTTAGTGTTTTTATCTTCTTAACCTCAGATACCTGCCAGGCTCTGTAGAAATCTAAAATTTTGATTTTTTTTAAAGTCAAGAAATCTGTGACTTAAAGCTTAATTGTTTCACAGTGGTTAAGTTCTAAAACACTGAACTCCACAAAATCATGGAAGACACACAAATTATAAATTGGCTAAACCTTTGAAACCTTTCTTCTTTTATAAGATATTCCTCAAACTGCAAGATTTTACAAATAAATATTTTTGTGTTATTGGTCAGAAGCTGTAACAATTACCATTGGATCCAGGTTTGAGCCATACTCATTATCACAGGGGTTAAAGTATGGGTAGAGCTCTTCTGTAAAGAAACACCCGGTATAAGAGTAAATAGGAGTTGCTTGGACCACATCATAGAAGGATATCTCTCCTACGTCATAGTCAACAAAGACCCCTACCCTCTCCACTTTCCCCACATGTACTGCCATGTCCGGAAAACTAAAGGTTTCAAACTTGTCTTCCAAGAACCAGATGCCCCACAGTCCGCAGTGATGACTGCGAGTCATTGCCCCGTACCTCTGGACCGAGGCCGTGGCCACACCTAAACACCACTCTGTCTTCTGACCCACAAACACCTCAAAGTAAAACTTTGAGGAGGCGAATCCTCTGTCTCCCAGAACTGCGAGCTGTTCCGTGAACATGCCAGGTGTCTCAATCTGTTGTCCCCAGAAAGCTGCGCCTATGTTGTACCTAACTTGCTTCTTGTCAGAAGAAATGCTAAGCAGGGGGTGAGCTGTGCTGGGATCAAGCGTGACGCTTACCTCAAACTGTTGCATGTATGTCAGAGCGGCATTGTTGGACAAGTTTTCACCACCCGAGATTTTGTTTATTTCTCCACTCAGTTTGCCCAGTAGTGTCTGCAGCTGAGAAAGGGAATTTTGGAACAATTTGCGCATGTAGTGAAACTCTCTATGTCTGTTGTAGTTGAATGAGGACAGGTCCAGGGTTGGCGGCAAGACAGAGGAACTTGGGTAGTTCTGGAGAAAAGAGGCTTGATCTTTGGTACTTTTTAGCTCTCTGAGCTTCGTAGCTGCCTCCTGCAGTTCGGAGATCTCGCGCTCCAAGTCACTTATGAATACCTTAGCTTCCTCTTCTACCATGTTTTGCCGCTCTTCAACCACTCTGATGAGTTCCATTTGATTCTTCTTCATCTCAGACACCAGTTCTGTGAAATCCTGAGTACTCTTTGTGATCAACCCTTCGCTTTCTGTCTGGCTTTGTGCCATTGACTGCTTCACGTTCTGCACTTTTTGGACTCTTTCTTGGATCATTTGTTCAGCTTTGGCCTGTGCTGTCCCCAGCTCCCTTAGCTTGTCTGTGTACTCCTGTTCAACTGAAATCAAATCGTGCTTCCTGTGAAGTGAGGTGGCACAAAGGTCGCACAACACAACATTGTCATCTCTGCAGAACAGCAGGAGAAGTCTCTTGTGCAGACTGCAGACGCTGTTCTCAAAGCTCGCGATAGGTTCGAGCAGAGTGTGTCTTTTTAGTTCAGGGTAGTGTTTGTGAGGTTCCAGATGAATCGCGCAGTACGACGTCTGACACTCCAAGCAGGATTTGATGGCGTCTTTGTCCCCACAGACGTGGCACATTACTGAACTGACAGAGCTGATCTGCTCTTCAACTGGTTTCTGGTCGTGAGCGCTCATGATACGAAGCGCTTTGAACTGTGCCGCCAGCTCTGAAATGAAAGTGTTTACCTTGAGGTCAGGCCTTCTATAAAAGGTTTCCTTGCAGATAGGACACTTGCTGGCTGGTATGGCATCCCAGTATGACGTGATGCAGGACAGGCAGAAGTTGTGTCCACAGGGAGTGGACACAGGTCGCTTGAACACATCCAGGCAGATGGGACATAAGAACTGGTCTTCAGAAAACAGACTTCCACTCGCCATTTCTAAAAACAAACATCCAGAGAGGAAAAAAAAAAAAAAAATCACATGAATTAAAGCTGAATGTTATTCTTGGAAAGTTCCTAAAACAACTTTCCTAAGCAGCAACTTTCTGTTTTTTTCAGATGATTACCAAAAATTTAATTATTGTTTAATCATAATAAAACTTAGGGAAATTCCCGGAGATACCTAAAAAGAGCTAATCGTGTTTTTAAAACTATGACTTATTTTTGGGCAGTTTGTCTGGTTATTTTAGCTGGAATTAGATCTTATTTGGGTTATGAAGTAGTGTGTTGAAATTGTATGTCTGATCAATGACCAAATAATAGCCACATATGGCCACATACTTTTTATTGAGGCATCTGATTGGCTAGTTTATGACTTGAATAACTTAAACTAAAGAAAAAAAAAGAAAAAAATATATAGGATTAGAGAGAAAAATGGTTAAAAAAAAGTATCGAAGCAAGAACTGTTATTCTGACAAGTATTTTCTATGGAAGTCTATAGGATTTTGGCTTTTTGGGACCATCGCATACTTCCTATCCACCTTATTCCTGGGGCCTCTGATGTAAAACGGGTTATGGGGGCAACTTCCGGTATAGCAACCGGAAGTCACACAGCGCTATTTGTTTCCATTGAAAGTTGGCGATTTTGTTAGCTTTAGCGGTGCATAGAAACTTTAGAAGCGTGTTTTACTTAATCCCTCAAAAGTTTCAAAAATAGCTTTACGCAGCTCGTGGTTGTTCTAACACCCAAACTAAATAAAATTTGTGGCTTAAAGGAGCGTTGTGTGGAACATGGACCGCTGACGAAGAGGGAGTGCAGCTGCCCTCCTCGGTACAGATTTTACCGTCCATCGGGCGAGGATGAAGTCAGAAGGATTTGGCTCCAAATGTAAATCTTAAGAAGCCACTTAAGACTTTACATGTATGTTCGTTTCATTTTGTGGATAAAGTACCCCGGAGGAAAATCCGTATCCAACATTCTGGTTGGGTTACTCCAGACCACCATAGAAGAAGAGACGCCGGGTACTACAGATACCTGACAGCGCGGTGAATTTGCTGCAGCGTCACAAGAACAGGGACGATATTTCCTGTGTAATTGCTGCATCTCCTGGTATTAACTATTAAAAAATTACTGATGTTTAAACCACAGCTGACTTTGTCAAAACATGAAACGGGCTAAAGCTACACCGCGTGATGCAACCCTCATTGGCTCTGGCAGCATGTAAACACAAGCACGTAAAACGATAAGGTTACAATTGATCAGCACTGTGTGCTAACTCCAGCAGAAATAATCATGTATGAAGGTATTGATATGTCTCGGAGCTTTAAGATTGTTCAGAGCTTCACCATCTGCCGCAACCGAACTGAGAAAGTAGCTAAAAATGCTATTATATGTTATGTTTGGACATTTTTTAAGCTCATCCTTCAATTTTAACAGGCACCGGAATTGTTACGTCGCCTCTTTAAAGACATGACAGCTGCTGTTTCCACATTTAAATGTAGTTATAGATCCAAAACAAGAGGAACTGCGCTGTCGGCTCTACAGTTGTAATGTAAATAAATGCTACATCCGGCGTCTACAGGAAGTATCACACATAATTCACGCAAAGGCTCATGGGGCATAGGAATAAGGTGGATTTGGAATTCAAGAAAGGAGGCGTCACTGAGTCTAGATCTCATATACAGTCAATGCTTGCAACAAATAAAATGGCCCACAAGAATCCCTCTGGGAGTTACTCCATAAACTGCACCTGACTTCATTGAGGATCCAGGCTTGAATCCAACACAGTAGAATATAATTTCTTCAGTGGGAATGGCTATTGTTGGTAAAAAAAAGAGAAAAAAACATCACTTTCCTGGCAAAGAGAAACCCAGTGAGTGCTCTCAATTTTCTTAATTGCATAAAAACTCGTAGAGGAGATCATGGCTAAAACTCCACCAACGGATTAATTTAATACTGTTTCACTTAAATATTTTAAAAAGATACGCTTGACCAAATGAAAAGCTTTGCATTTTACTCTGTCCATTGATGCTAAAGTTAATTACAGGTTGCACAGTTTTTAACATAAATAGGAATTTGAATTTAAAAAAATGTTCATTAATGCAGCATAGAAAAAATAGACTCCCAGTTTTTTTCCCCAAAATGAATGAAAACACCAGACATATCTGTCTTCAGGTACACAACAATTTCAGCGGGCCATTTCAAAACACTGCTTTTATTTAGTTGAAGTCACTCTTCTTTGATTTCATAGTTTGTTTGGTTTTTTTTTACATTATAGATCTGAATGCATCATTTCTCCTCTGCTGCAGGGCAGCCGGATAAACCTTTTTTCTGCCAAACTGTCCCAAAATTTGGCAACGTTCCTGACGTCCTCCTCCACGGGTGAAGCCCCGGAGGATCATAAAAGCAGCTTCTAAAAGCTCCACACGTCACTGCTGTTCATTTCATAATGTTCTGCATTCAAGATGAACCAAACATTTGGACTTATGGCCAAAAACACCAGACTTTTGCATCATAATGGATAGATTCCTTTTACAAAAAGTAGGCAGGCTTCAACGCTTTAGATTTGGATTGCAGAATAGAGAACATTGGCTTGGTTTTGCGTTTGACATTTGAGGAATGTGGGAGAACATGGTGGAACCTGCCAGAATAAAATGTCTACTAATAGGCATGCCACAGAGATGTTGGCAGTTTTTTTTTGCATATTTTATCTTGGATTACTTTTACTTTTAAGAATGTATTGGTTGGGAAAAAGTATATGTGTCCAAGATGCAGATTTACAGAAACTTGGCAACTCTTAAAAGATAGCAATCATCAGCTCTGACCTAAGTAGCCTAAATTTAGAAAAAGAAAAAGTTTTATTTCAAGGCAAACACCATATTTGTCAAAAACATGGAAGAGAAAAGTTATTATTATCATTCACCTGTTTGAGCAGATTGTCATCCCACATGAAATGAATTAAATTCAGAGAAAATGAAAATATGGTCAGAATAAAATTTATAAATTGACAGAATTACCTATTTCTAAGGTAATTACAAACATTTTCCCTACTATTTTAAATTCAATTTTAAACATTTAACCAAAACATGGTTTCAAAATAAGACACTTGTTAACTCTGTGATGAATTTATTAGTTTTTGTTGCATAAACACCTCTTTTTATTGAACTTCCATGTTTGTTTTTCTGCGTAAATATTGGCAGAGGCATAAAAAGAATATTTTATAGTCCCGGATGCATAAAGAAAAACCGAAATGAATTCCAAGAGCGAAACACCTGAAGCTTAAATAGATAAATACTTATTTTTTTCTTTATGGACATAAATGTTACCCATACTTACTTCTGCTCCACAATTACTAACTTACTGTATTAACTTTTGACTTTAGCTGAAATTTGACTAAACATACATAAATATAGTTTCACGAGTCCAGCTGGAATTCGTGTTTATTTGGAAAACTGTGAAGTTTGTCAGCTGACCAGTTTGGCTAAAATAAAAAAAACTTCAAAAAAGAAACAGAAAAACACGTTTGTAATAGTTGAAGGTGAATCTGAATAAGAAACACGTACCTCCAATTCTGGACCAGGACAAAAAGGAATGCTGTGTGGGAGATTTCCGGGGAAGTCCGTTTATTTCTAACTTTCGCTTTCGGGACTCTTAAAGAGACAGTACACTTATTTTGAAGCGTCAGTGAAGTCCAGCTTTGAGACATGACCATTGACTGTATACAGTCAATGGACATGACAGACTCCATACTCCTGCAGAGCTGCAAGTAAAGGTAAAAAAATAATAATTTACTCTTAAAATAATATATTACTGTAATAAAAGTGGAAAAAAAGCATATTTGGCTCAAATTTGGTGAAATAATGAAACAAAAACAAATTTTGTTGTGTGTGTGTGTGTGTGGGGGGGGGGTGTTTAATCTTTAGGGGTAAAAAGCAACTTTTTTTTTCTTCTTACAGACAACTGTATTTTGAGAAAAAGTGAAATTACGTTTGAGTTTGTTAGTTTGATTCATAATTTCCAAACAAATCATTAGTCATAGAAAAGTTTGCTGTTTCTACTGTTAAATCTTCATAGTAATGTTAGACATTTCACCTTCTGTTCAGCAGCTCCAAGACAAAATACAACTCTCACATCAGCTGCTGGGCACTCAAAGTTACAGAGACTCATTTGTTGGAGGAAAATTAATCTGTTTTCAGAACAGTGTAATTGGTTGTAATTTGTAAATCCATCTTCATTGTGCAGACACAAATGCCAGCATTGCCTCTGTCACTCCTTGCTTGGAAGTAAACTCCAAAAGATATTTTTTGACTCTTGAGTCAAGATCCATTTTGTATGTCTTGAAACTTCTGAAGTAACATTATTTTATTCTAGTGAAATAGGGAAGCATAACATTGGATTTGTGCAGATATTCTAAAACACAATTTGATCAAGAACTGATTTTTATATGTAAAGCTTTTTTGAAGATTTAGCTAAAAGTCTAGCATCTTTATGTTAATAATGACAATCGCATCACAATTTATTTATAAACCACTTTTCACATAGTTTTTTTTTTATTTAAAACCAAAAGCAAAAAAAAAAAAAAAAATTAATTAATGTAATTAATGCAAATATCAAAAAAAGTTTTGGCTAAAATCCAGATTAAAGGGTAGTTCTTCAGTCATCCTCTAAGAACATGAACAGCCGTGCAGCTCTGAGACTCTCTGGGAGGCTGTTCCATAGGCGAGGACCCTAACAATGGAGTGAAGCCTCATCTTAAGTTTTGATTTTAACTTTATCAGAGAACCTCATGGTCCATGAGTATGAAGAGAATATACTATAATTTGATTTGTGTGTGCATAATTCTTAGTTTGTAACTCACACATTACATTTTGTAACTTACTGTGTGCTTACAATTGTGTGTACAAAAAAATTACAAAATACAATTTACTTAAGCACAAAATAAAATTACAACAGCTTAAAACTAACTACACATACAAATCATTAAAAAATATGCCCACAAATCACCTGGCACACACACAAAACTGCATTTACGCACAAATCTGATGAGGCTTCTCATATCTCCAACACGATTGGTGTCTGAATGATGTGTTTAAATGCTGCTAGAATGCTGGGTCATCAGAGTTTTCTTTAGAAATATTGCAAACCCCTCAAACAAAAACCCGAAGTTTATTTTTTAAAGTATACCTGAGAATAAGTATAGCATGTGTACCATGAACCATGTATGTGTAAATATAAATGAACACTATGGATGTTGGATGAAGTAGGGGTGGGATTATATAAGTTTGCTTCTTCCCACTCCTTTTCAAGCAATCAATCAAACTCTACTGACTTTAGTTAATAATCACAAAGAATGAAAGAACCAAATGTGACACAAGTGTATTTTATTTTTGTTTGTTTTCTATTTTCTAATCAATGCATCTTATTGTTTCTGTAATGAGTTTGAAATAATTCTGTATTTTGTCCTGTATTTTCAATCTATGCTTGAAATAAACCAATCAATCAATCAATCAATCAATCAATCAATCAATCAATCAATCAATCAATCAATCAATCAATCAATCAATCAATGTTGTGTAAACTTCAAGTATCACTTTTAGTATAAAATAAGTATACTTGAATAGGGACAGTATTTTTTTTACCAGTTTGTACTAATTTTATTGCAAATGTAAAAAAAAGTGAAAAGTAATCAGACATATACATTACTTAGGTAAAAATAACTTTTTTTTTTTTAAATAAAATAAGTTTTAGTTAAAGTAAATAGTAAATAAATCCTTTTTAAAAATTAACCTGCTTCTGCTTTAAGGCGTTTTTTGAAATTTTTATTTTTTAAAGTCTGCATTTTGCATTGAAAAGATAATGTTCCTGCATGACCAAGGTGTGTGTGGCTCAGAGATAAGACAGTCCGTCTGTTGCTGGAGCCGCTCTGCTATTAATCATAGCTTGCTGGGCTGCAGAAACCATTAAGCGTTTCAAAATCCAAGAAACCCTTTTAGTAGAAAGTAAATGTCACACGAGGAACAATATGCTACTTATTTTTTGAGTGTACATTTTAATAAAAATGTGTTCATTAGATGCAGAAGAAAATGAAACACAATGAGTGATTGGAATTGAATTAGGCTAAACCTGCAGTTTATGGCCTACTTTTACACTTTGATGTCAGCAGTTTTCCTCAGTCGGCGTAAGCTTCCCTCACTTTCTTCCTTCAGTGGAGAAGATTACAGGCCCTATCTGCTCCCCACAGAGGTACATTAGTCGCGGTTGGCTGTCATTCCAGCTGTGGATGAGAGGGGCTGAATGCATCAGACTCCCGCTGGACGTCCAGTCCAAATCCCTCATGTCAGCTTTTATACTCAGATTAAACACGGGGATCGTGTGATCGGAAGACTCCGGTTTTCTCTCTTCACACTGACTTCTCTAAGTTCACCCTTCTTTCTCTTCCTAGTGCCTCTGTCCTGCTCTGAGGGGTTCACAGAGTTGGGGTACTACAACGGCACTGTGTCCCAGACGGACTCGGGCGCGCCCTGTCTGAAGTGGACCGAGTTTCCAGATTATGTCATGCAGTACCCGGGTCGGGGGCTTGGGGACCACAGCTACTGCAGGAACCCGGACCGGGAGTCCAACCCGTGGTGCTTCTTCCGACAGAGCTCAGGAGCCATCGGCTGGGCGTACTGCGACTGTCACCAGGGTGCGTCCTCCATCCAATTGAAAAAAGCAAACATGTTGTTCAAATAAATAAAGTCATTGGGTTTTGGGTCCTCAGGTGCGGCCCGTCTCGTTGGCAGCTCCACCTCTGGTAGTGGGCGTGTTGAGATTTACCTGAATGGCCAGTGGGGGGCGGTGTGTAACTCTCATTGGACAGACAGGGATGCCAGTGTAATCTGCAGACAGCTGGGTTTGGGGTAACCAAAACAAAAACTAAAATATAATTGACCACTCAAGCGTTGCAGCAGATTTTCTGACAATTGTTTTTTGTTTCCAGGGACATCGGAACAGCTTTGCAGCATTCCCAGTTTGGCTCGGGCTCCGGCCTTTTCCACTATGAGCGTTTGGGTTGCCGTGGAGACGAAGGCACCTTGATGAAGTGCCAGAGTAGGACGTTTGTCACCGGTGACTGCAGCCACGGCAATGAGGCGGCGCTGGTGTGTGCACCGCCAGAGGGTCTGTTAGAGTTCCATCTACGCTTCTTTGTTATTTTTCAAATCAAAATCCAGTTTTACTTGATTTCTGACCCTTTCTTTGTCAACCCTCAGGTAGTGGCCCCCCACTGCGATTAGTCGGAGGTGAGGAAGACTTTGAAGGTCGTGTTGAGGTGTTTCACGCGGGACGCTGGGGCACCGTGTGTGACGACCAGTGGGACGACAGAGATGCTGAGGTGGTGTGCAGACAGCTCGGATTCGGGTACGTTCACACCTCCGTCAGTCTCGTCGACACCAGAAAGATTTCACAGAAAACACTCAGTTTTAATCATAAATGGCAGTTTTTTCTCTTCACATTGTGCCTCCTCTGAATCTAAGCTTAGACAAAACTCAAGAGATTTAAAGAAGCAGTTTTTTAGTTTGAGTGATGAATTCTCGTTTAAGCTTCAGTGAGTTTTCAAAGCAGCAGAGACACAGGCTATGTTTACCCTGCGAGGCAGATCGATTCTCAGAAGAATAGCGGGATCAAATTCACTCATGAATCCTTTTTCCCAAGTGTCTCATTTTTGAGCAAAGCAGCAGATCAAACCACAACACTTTACTTTTAGCATCAGTTGACTTATTTCATAACCGAGAAAATAACCAGAGGATTTTCTTACTTGAGTCTTGTTTTCTCTACATTTTACATTTTTGTATTTTTTTTTACAAATTCAACTGAAGTCACATTAAAAAGGAAAATGTGTATCATAAATTTGCTCACACACAAATCTGTGTAACTTCCAAGCATTCACATGGACTTTTGAAAGGGTTAAAGCCCCAAACTTCTAGTTTATTTTGATTTTTTCAAAGCTCTCCTTTCTTCAGCAGCTGTGAAGCTTTCTTTCAATGAGCCTTCAGATTTTTCAAAATAAAAACAGAAATGTAAAAATATACTAATTAAAATAGAAATTATTATTCTTTTTGGATTATACAATTTGGAGGAAAAGCAAACCAATAAAAAATTATATGTCATGATAAACGGACATATATCATTTTTCTTTAAAAATAAACAAATACTTCTCAAATCGTAGTTTGAGCATAATATTTCAAATATAAAAGCATTCAAAATAAAATTATTTTTCCCTAAAATAAATGTGTATTTTGCAATATGTATATATATATATATTATATATATATATATATATATATATATAATACATATATATATATAAATTATTGAAAACGTCAATCTACCTATTTTGTTTTAATAAAAATTTGTTTTTTTGTGCACTAATTTTGGCAAAGCTGAATCTTTAAGAGTAAACATCATAGACAAATGTAAAAAAAAAATCCATGCCAATCAGCCAATCAGCTTGTAGGCCACGCCCCCTTGCACTGATTGACAATCGTTCTGCCAGGAAAAAAATGTTTAAAAATACACTATATTTTGTAAAATACGTTTTTTAAAGTCATTTTATGTAAGATTCTTCAAAATCTTGAAACACTTTGAAGGAAACTGTTTTTTAAAAATTTAGAATTGACTCCTTTATATCATATTATTCTAAAATGTCATATTTTTCTAAAATGTCATATTTTTCTAACTTTTATTTAGTTTTTTCTCCTTTACTTTTTTGCCACCGCTCAGAGAGCACACATAAGATTAAAAATGTATGTCAGGGTTTTCCAGAGCATATTACAGAAGATGAGATGTGAATTATTAAGATCAATTACATTTCTTCTCTTCAAAGGGGTAAAAATGTTCTTATGCCACATGTCAAATGCAAATAAAGTTGTATTTACGAAGAATCTGGCTTCATTTTAAACACAGGACCGTGTTTTGTGCCCTGAATCCCAGAGTGACGCCTCAGCATCTGTGTTGGAGTCTGTAAATAATAGATGGTTTGATAGTGAAGTGCAGTTTGCCACAGCAAACTGCTCTCGGGTCGCCGACACTTTTGGAAAAAGTGAAGCAAAAAGCTTCCCAAAATGGTTTTTGCGTCAGAAATCAACACCTGAAGTGTTGACCCGTCTTTGTTGCCTCCCTTTAGATGTGTTTTCTGTCACTTTCTTGTTATTCTACAACACACTGGAGCTTCTATGAAACACGATGGATTAATGTCATGTGAGAAGAAACCTACATCTTAGTAAAGTACAGATATGAACAAAGCATGACAACTCAGAATAATCCCACAAATTAGAATTTTTTTGCAAATACTTGAAATACCCCAAAAAATGCAAATTTAAGGAAACTTTTTGCTTTTGTTTTTGTTTAAAACTTCATGTCCAGGGCTCTGTAGATTTCTTCTTTATTTAGTAAAAAGATTTTGTTAAAATTTATCTTTTAATGTTTTTTATTTATAAAATGTTCTTTTATCTTTGATAAAGGATTAAAAAAAGCTTTAGTAATTGTCAAAAGGGTTTTTTGGCTGTTATTCTTTAGATTAATAATAAAATATTGTGTTTTCTGCAATTATAGAACTTTAGAAGGAAATTTAGAGGGCTGACACAAACTCTTCATTTTCTAAAGAATATGAACAAAGTTAAAAAAGTTGAAGAAAGCTTATTATGGGAAAAAAGCAGAATAGAAAAGAAAAAGTGAGCAGATAATAATAAAATGAACAAGGCTACAAAAACAGCAGTCACTACTAGAGTAACTTGGTTGATTTGCTAATTTCTACATGAGCATCATTTGCTAAATTTAACACAATAAATTTGAGCACAAATCAAATAAAATCTGATCTAATAAAAATAAATGTAAAAATATGTAAAAAAAAAAAAAAAATGACAAAAAAATCCCAAACAAATAAAAATGGCCAAAGTAGCCTTCCGATTAGTTAAAGTTTAGCAAATATTAGTAAATTAAGGCATTGCATTTACATCTTACTGCCGAAGTTTAAGAAAAATTTAAGTAACCATTCTTATAATTTGAACTTAATACTAAAGATGAAAAAAATTGAATTGAAACATTAGAATGTTAGATTATTTTATTTTTAAAAA
This sequence comes from Oryzias javanicus, assembly GCA_003999625.1. Taxonomy (NCBI): domain Eukaryota; kingdom Metazoa; phylum Chordata; class Actinopteri; order Beloniformes; family Adrianichthyidae; genus Oryzias; species Oryzias javanicus. The sequence goes on along the minus strand of CM012455.1, from coordinate 15,951,980 downwards.
AATGTAGGTCAATCCACGCTTTTAACATTAGCTGCTTTTTTTATTTTTTTAGTAACCCGTTTTGTTTAGAGATGACATCAATAGAAACATTTTCTATAATCTGAACAACTGCTTTGAATCTGACTGACAAAAAGTAGGAAGATAACACCTAGAGACTAATTGTGTAATTTCTTTTGCTTTTCGTGAAATCACAGAAAAAATGAGTTGGTTAGTGTTTACAACTCGGGTCAAAACAACAAAATCCTCACATATGTGAACAGGGGCCCGTTTCAAGAAGCAGGTTCAACAAATTTAGAGTTGAAACCTGAACTTCGAGTTACTGGACTCAAAATTCCCGAACTTAGAGTTTTCGGTTTCAGAACAGCTGAAAATGTTTGATTCAATCAACTTGAAGTTGTTAGAACCAGAATCAGGTGCGAGCGTCGCGACCATTAAAAGCCCTGATCAATGGAGCAAAGACAGCACGATTCACCATGGCAACGGGAACACACTTCCGAGTTTTGTGGTCACTTCCGGCGACGGAAATTGATAAATTCCTACAAGCATATGAAACTATAAGAAGATTTTCAGCAAGAAAAGAAACACAGCTGCAGCGGTAAAACAGAGAGAAAAAATCTGCAGAGTTAATGCATACGTCTACATCTGAATCATTTCAAATAACAAATAAATAGTATCAGGAAGGTTATTTTGTCACTTGTAAAGTAAGGAATGGTTCTTGATCTGTTAATAATTTAACCAGTCATCTCCGTATCGCATGAATGACCGTTTTCCTCAACCCCCCACCCCCCACACACACCACATGCACACACGGATATCACCGCACGCTAAAATGAAACACTGTAGCTGCCTGAGATATATTAAAAATAAGCATTTATTTAAATGTAATTCTCAAGACTTAAAAAATTTTAGCTGATAAGTAGTTTTTTATTACATAAATAAGATTTGTGCCAAGCTCGGGATTTGAACCTGGGACGTTAGAAGCGGAGGCAGCGTCGCTGACAACCGAGCTAATAATTAGTCTGTGATGTTTGTCGTATACGAGTTCAAAGCCCCTAGCAGTTTTTGAGATTTAATTATTTCGATTTTTAAGAGCTTCAAATGATGAAAATAAAACTCTTTATTTTTAATAGTAAATCTCTGGAATAACTCCCTATTTATAATGTCGCTCAAATAAAACTGAATGGTAGAAACTGCATCAATCGACTCGTGTCCTCAAATCCTCTCCAGACATAAATAACATTTCCTCTGGATTAATCCCGCCTCCTCTCTACTTGATCCTCTATGAATGAACATGTCATTTTGGTTTCTGCTGGTGGAAACGTGACGTCTCTAATGTGAATGTTCTCTAAATATTAATGAAGAACTCAGATTTGAACATCTTTCACTTTAAAAAGGGGCGGAGACCGCAGAGAACTCTAAGTTTCCTGAAGAAAACCTGCTCCAGACCAGGTTTCGTTCACAGACTCAGTTGCCACAGTGATTGATTCTGAGTTCAGCTTAACCCGCTTCTTGAAACGGGCTTGGTTTCGCCCACTTTCACGGGTTTGAGTTATCTCTCTTTCTGAAACCGAAAACTCTGAGTTCTGCTGAATTTGGAGTTCGCGAACTCAGAGTTCCAACAAAACCTGCTTCTTGAAACGGGCCCCAGGCTGATCGCCAAAATTGCATTGTTTTTAATGAGTTTGATTAACTTGTACAAGAAATATGTTTCTATCATCCTTTTAAATAAAATAAGTGTTTTTATATTAAGCTAAAGATGATGCTGCGCACTGTGAGACCTTACAAAGATACACTACAGTGTGACCTTCAGCAAAAAACACGTTTATAATGTTGGTTCTTGTTGTCACTGACACAGGAGATGACTTCCCAACAACAGATTTCCACATAAACACACCTTTTCTCCATTTATTTAGCCAATTTTTCTTCTTTTTTTTAGCGTTTTTTTTTTTAAATAATTAAGTTTCTTCAACTTTTTTTCAGCTGTGTTCTGGTTCTTTAGAAAATGAAGCTTTAAGGCAGTTATAAAGTTTTGACAGATGTGTCAACTTTTTAGTAGAAAACACAATAGTTTGTTATTTTTTTAATGAATAAAATAGCTGAACAGCCTTAACAATCACTAAAGGTTTTCTTTTATACTCCTCAACCAAACACCTAAGAATGTTTTGGAAAAAAATATTATTCTGCCATAATTTTCTAAACAAAGTAGCATTTCTGCACATAATTTTTTTTTTTTCTAGAATGTAGATTTCTTCTCACGCAGCCCTTTCTTGTAATACACTGGGTTTCTTAGAAGCTCAAGAGTCTTGTAGAATAACAGGAAAGTGACAGAAAACATGTCCAAAGGGAGAAAACACATGGTTATAAAGATGCTAGTGTTGTCATTCGGGATGATGCTGATGAGAGGATGCTTCATGTGATGTTGGAACCTCAGATCAAAGTCACTTAGGCATCTTTTATTTAAATAAGTTCAATTATTAACACATTTTTTAGTACAAACTAACATTTATTTTGTATTCTATTAACATGTGCTATTGTTTTCTGCAATGTAAGAAAAAGATTAAATATTTTTTGAATTTTTTCTCTCGACTTGGTGTTATTTTTCATTTCTGTAATGCTTCTCTTAACACAGAAAGAAGTTGTTCACGTTTGACAGAGCGTGTCTTTCAGGTGTACAGAGCGTGGCTGCGTGTCTTACGCGGTATGTCGGCGAGTGGTGGCGCTCACGCGACCGGAGCGGCGGTCTGGATCCTGGACGCACTGTGACTGTGAACCATCGGAAACGAGCTCTTCCTGGATCAGTGTTCCCATGGCGACTGGGAGCAGCACAACTGTGACCACATGGAGGACGCCGGGGTCTCCTGCAGCCCTTACACCGGTACACACACACAACTTCTAAATATATCTCCAGAGCATCAATAAATCATCAGTGCATGAAGCAGCAATATCGGGTTGCAGGCAGCTGGGAGGAAACAAGTCGATTTAAGTAACGTAAGCTCAATAATTCATCAGAAACAGAAAAAATAGGGATGTAGTTTTACTTTAATGTAAAGCCACATCCCTATTTTTTCAGTTTCTGAAGGCGGGTCTCGTGTTTCAGATGGTGTGGTGCGTCTGGTTGGAGGAGATAGTCCCTGGGAGGGTCGAGTGGAAGTGTTCCACAACGGTGACTGGGGGACGGTGTGTGACGACCACTGGTCCCAGCAGCATGCAGAGGTGGTCTGCAGACAGCTGGGCTACAGGTACCAGGAGAGCAGAAGCTCCTTCAGCGTCGTGAAATGTAAAATGCAGAAAAATAGTCTTTCGTTTTAGTCATTGCTCTCATTCAGTCCTGCAGTTTGGCAGAATTTATTCATTTTCTTCAAAACTGTGTCAGTTCGGGGTGCAAAAAATCCACTTTCTATAGGAAATGAATGCAAGAAGAGCATTCATTTTTAGAATTTAAATGTTCAAAAGCCAAAAAACAAGTTTCGTGCCCATTAACTACCATCAAAAACATTAAATCAAAAACTAAAAAATCGAAAGAGTGAAAAGTGATCTTCAAATCCTTATTTGAAAAAAATGTTTATATAACTAAACTAATACATTAAAATAAAAACAATATATATGCCTGAACAATAATATTGTTAAATATTTTTAAAAAATATTCATTAAATCAGGTTTTTAAAACCAACTAAATAAAAACACGTTTTAAACAACTTTTGTCCTCATCATAATTGGTGCTGTTGTGCGATTCCTTTTTTGTTTGATAAATAATTTTGATTTGTAATTAATTAATCTAATTGATGGCATTGATTTTTAACCCAATAATTGCTGTTAAAAGCCTAATTTTTAGGTATTTTAAGTTTGTGACATTGTGGTGCAGTAAAAGATCAAAATAACACTAAAATGGTGGCTTTATTACATTTTTTAAATATTATAAATGACTTCTAACATTTACTTTGACACAACCGAGGATTTATTTTTTCAATCTTGAAAAAGTAGCAAAATAAAAACAATAATTAAAATATCAGGTCCAGAATGCACTAATTTGCCACATCAAAAAACAGTTGAAATATTTTTCTAAGCAATCGAAAAAATATTGAACACAAACTTCTTATTTGTTCACAATAATTCAAATTTGTGAGATTTGAATAGTACTTAGATTATCTCCACAAAATTTATCACAACAAGCAAACATTAAGAAAAAACATTTGTTTTAATACTTTAGCTTCCTTAATCTAAGGAACTATAAATTTAATCATTTAAGGACTGAGAGAAAATAAGAAAAGAAATAGAGAAGAAAATCTAAGAGGGAAGAAATGATACACGGAGGAGGAATCAAACTATTTAGACTTTGGACTTTGTTATTTTTTTTAAATAAACTTTAGCTTATCATCTGGACAAAAACAATCACTAAGAGGGGAAGTTTCTCTCTAAAATAATGCTTTTTTTAACTTCTCATGATGATCACCTTTTTTTAAAAAGTAGCTAGAGCGGAGAATGGAAGTAGTTACTATAACAACGTGACATTACGCGTTAAACAGTCCGCTTTTGTGAAAAAATAACAATTTAAACAAAAAAAATAGGCCTGTAACAGGACTCAAGCTCTAATAGTTTATTTAATATTTGTTTTTCTTAAATGACCATTATATAAGCGGGATAAAATGCTCCTCCAGGTGTGCACAACACGGAAGTAACCATCCGCAACAAAAATGAGATTAACGTGATAAAAAAAAAAAAAAGTTTTTAAATGTCTGTAATGAATTAATAATGATTATCTCAATAATTTGGCGGCCCCAAATTTAACTTTTCTGGAGCATGCTATGCTTATTTGAAACTATATAAAACGGAAAATCTTAAAATTAAAATAAAATTTCTTTTAAAAGCAAAAAAAAAAAAAAAATCGGTTAAAATAGGTTGAAAAAAAAAAGTCTTCCAAAAATTATTATTTTCAGAAATAAAAATTCTAGTCACTATGACGTTTTCACAAATTGATAAAAATATTTTTCTTACAAAACAATTAGACACATTTTCTTAAAACAAGGGAAACCTTGCATGCGCTGCTTTTCTCCTTCAGAATCTACTTGAATGACATTGATCATGTTAGCAAGTGAAAAGTTACAGCATATAAAAGATTTTGTGTGTTGAAACGTCACAGACGACGCCTCAGGTGTTAGAAAGTTAATGCATTAAAAATGTCAAACTTTATATTCAATTTGGTGAACAATTGTAAACATTTTAAAAGGCTTAGCCTAAGTCTAAAAAAAAAAAAAAAGCAATGTTTTTTCACTGTAAGATTCAGTTTTTGCAGTGACGTGAAGTTGTTCCGCACCACCAGGGGTCACGCTGAGGTCGTCGCAGACGGCTTATTTGGCAAAGGCGCGGGGCTGATTCTCCTGGACGACGTCCACTGCGAAGGATCAGAGACCTCCCTGCTGGACTGTCGACACGGGATCTGGGGACGGACCGACTGCTCCCACAGTGAAGATGTCGGGGTTCGCTGCAGAGGAAGGTCCAGCCAGGAGACCAACGAGGTTCCGGTCATTTCACCCTCCACAGGTATGTCCTTTAGGAACTCATGATTTAAAAAATTGGATTTTTGAATCTTCACACATGAATATGAATGAGTTTTATTCCTGCCAGGGCCCTTGGTGCGGCTGGTGGGCGGCAGCAGCAGAAAGGAAGGTCGAGTGGAGGTTTATCTCCATGGAGACTGGGGGAGTATCTGCGACTCGGGCTGGAACGACCTGAACGCGGCGGTGGTGTGCAGACAACTCGGACACAGGTTTGTGCAAACATGAAGAGAGCTCAAACATTCCCGGGAATGGCTCGTCTCTTATACGCCTCCTCCTCAGTGGCAGAGCGGCAGCAGCCGGAGGCTTCGGTCAGGGGAAAGGACCCATCCACCTGGACCAGGTGAGGTGCACGGGGAAGGAGGAGTTCCTGGGGGAGTGCCCCTCTCTGGGGCAGAACATCCAAGGCTGCAGACGGAGGGAAGACGCAGGGGTGAAATGTGACGCTGTACCCCACGAGCCGGCGGTGAAGCCCAAGCCTGAGGAGCAGAGCTGTGGGTTAAGGAAGCTGGTGGAGGTGGAGGGAAAAGGGAAGAACCATGAAGAGGAAAGCACGCTCAGGTGAGAGGATTTGTAATAAAAAACTGAAACTTTTGTGTTTTTAAGATTCAAAGTCTTTCAAAGTAAGATTGTCTAAATTGTTCTCCCCCCAGGACGACGTGGCCATGGCAGGTGTCGGTGTGGCTCAAGTCTCAGAGGGAGGGCGAGGGGCCCCTCTGCAGTGGCACGCTGGTCAGCCCCTGCTGGGCGCTGACGTCCGCGTTCTGCCTCAGCAGGTAAATCCCACGCTTCCTGCTAAATCAGTGATCAGAAAAGGCTCACTCTGACTCACAGCTGTGTATTTTTAACTCAAACCTCCTCCTCCTGCGTTTGTGCTGCAGGTTCGGCAGCGACCCCACCGTCTACATGGTGAGAGTCGGGGCGTCGGAGCAAACGCTGACGCCCGAGCGGCTGGTGCTGCACAGGAAGTTCAAGGGACAGAGCGGGGGCCACGATCTGGCTTTGCTGAAGCTGCCCAGCAGCAAGGGTCACTGTCTGACCTTTGAACCCAACACCAACGCAGCCTGTCTCCCTGGCGCAGATGGGGCAGAGGAAAGGAACTTGCCAGCATCCTGCGTTGTCATGGTTACTACTGGATGGGGTGGACCAGGTAGGATAAGAACAGAAACTTACAAAAAGTTTATTGGAAAAATCCAAACAAAATATTACAAATTATTTTATAATTTCAGATTTTTTTTCTTATAAAAATGAATGAAAATCACTTGAAATTAATAAACAAATTCAAACTAAATTCTGTAAAATGACCAGTTTCTATAATATTAATTCTTCAAATAAATGTATAAATAATTAATAATGAAGAAACAAAATGATTTATTAATAGTTCAAAGCTTTCAACACACTGATGCACTTTTGTGGCTTAGACAAATTCAACTTTACATATTATAATAAGATTTTTTAATGTCTTAACATGTAATATATGTAACTTATAACGGTTTTTATTTGGATTAGTTTTCTTTTTTATTAAGAATACATTTAAGTACAAAATTCAAAGTACATTGCAGTATACTTAGTGTGATATACAAACACGTCAGAACATGAATGAATGAAAGAAATGGTTTATTTCAATGTATTATCAGATTATAATATATGAAATAACATGTCACATAATGAATCACAAGTTGATCGCCTGAAAGGGAGTGGAAGGAAGCGAACTTATATAATTCCACCCCTGCTCAACCATACCATTTTCTCTACATGAATTATCAATATAAAACAATTCAATTACAAATTAAAAGTTAATATTAATGAATAATTAATATTAATCATAAATTAATATTATAATTGTTTCTGATAACATTTTTATATATTTTTATATTTTCTATATTTTTTTCAGTTTATTTCCATTCAATGACAGTGTGTTACTAAAGATGACACTCTAGTGACCTCAAGTGGTTGATTTTGGAACTGCATGTGATACAAAGGCTAAATGCTGAAGGAGGCAGTTATATTCTAGTTTTATTGACACGTGGAGCAGAGGTGGAGCGGTCAGCCTCTGATTTGAAGATTGCAGGTGAAACCCCACATTGGGCGGCTGTGGTGCAGTGGTAGGGCAGTCGTCTCAGGATCGGAAGATAGTGGGTTCGATTCCTTGCCCCGCCCATGTGTCGAAGTGTCCTTGGGCAAGACACTGAAGCCTAAATTGTCTCTGGTGGGAGGTTGGCGCCAGTGTTCGGCAGCAGAGCCACCACCAGTGTATGAATGGGTCTGTGACTGTGAAGCGCTTTGGGCCCTCGAAGGAGGGTAGAAAGCGCTATACAAGTATACGCCATTTACCATTTACTGGTGGTTATAGTTAGGCTCCATCAGTGTGACATGCTAAGAAGGTACATAAAATCTGTACCTTACCATTTCTGTGTTTGCATTCCTCTCCTAGAGTCTGTAATTGCTTCCTGGGTTCCTCTGATGTCGCCATGGCAATGCAAAAAGCGCTTTGGAAACAGTTACTCCAGCCACGGCACGCTATGTGCAGCCAGCCCTCCGGACACCAGCCTCCTGCGCGGCGACGGTTGCCAGGGCAACTCCGGAGGCGGGCTGGTGTGTCAGGACGAGTCGGGACGATGGGTTCTGACCGGGGTCGTCTCTGGAGGTTACGGCTGCGCTGACCCGTCCTCTCCCGCGCTGTACACGCGGGTCAGCCGCTTCAGGAGCTGGATGGACGAGGTCATCAACCCCGAGGAGACGCGCAGACAGCAGCGACCGCAGCAGCAGACGAGCAGCAGACAGACGCAGACAGCAACGACGCAGAGCAGCACACGCCCATGGCAAACACTCGCAAATCAGCGAAGTCAAAGAGAAACACACGTTTGTGAAAAAACATGCACATGCAGTACACAAAAGATGCAAACAAGCATGATGTGGTGTGACTCACTGATTAGTTTGATCGATTCATTCATTGGCTGCCAAGTGTGCCACTCGAGGAGAAAGGATGCAACGAAAAAAAAGCCTCAATTAAAGCTTAGCTGTTGTGTTAACGTCCAGCAGTGTGGAGGACATGAAGAAAACTGCTGCAACTTTAGTGTATAGGAGATGCATTCATTCAATCAATCAGGACTGAAAAAACAAACTCAAATACGGCCCAGATTAAGCTTAAATCTTCAAAATCAAACAATAATTGAAGTTTATTTGTAATATGGGTGAACTTTAAATAGATTTTTTTTTAAATGACCGTCCACCAGAAAGTTTCTTAAGTGTTTCATCAGAGTTTTGTATATTGTTTTTCTTCATCTCTTCAGGCAGACGTCTCAAACGTGATCTCTAAGTGCTGTAGTTGACCGAGGAACCACGAGTGAGCTGCTGACCTCGGGAGCAAACCCGTGCTTCAGCCAACTCCGTCACGCTGCACTCATAAGATTCAGAGGAAACCAAAAATCAGGAGAGCATGGATTTCTTGTGTTAAATCGTTTTTCTAAACGCAAAAGTAGACCTAAAATTGAAGCGATATATATACATAAAACAGAAAAAAAACGCACAAGTGAAGGTGTAGTGCAGTGATGGAGGAGCGTGCTGAAGCAGTGGCGTGGTCCCGCCGGCACAAACCTCTGCTCTCAAAGCCATCGGAAGCTCTTTTTTTGTACCGCTTTAGATAGACGCATAGCTAGCTGCTGACTTCTTTAGATAGTGTGTGTTTAAATATTAGCCAATTGTGTGTCTTCTCTTTTCGTCTTGGGCGCGGGGATCCATCCAGAAGGTGGCGACCTTGCTCCATTTCTGTAGAGGAGGTGACCCGTTCTTTTGATACTGATGCTGTGAGTGTGTAGATCTGTCCTGTGACCTGTGACCTGTAAGCTCCTCCTGCCTGTCGTTCCCAGCCCCGCCCTCCAGACGTCACGCTGTCCCGTGTAAACCCTGTAAATAAAGGAGGACTGATGGTGCGGAGGCCTTCAAGTGTATTGTGCTGAGTCATGATTAAAGCATTTACAACCTTCTCCTCGGCTTGGGTTTCTCTCCATTTGTTTCCAGCTTTGAGCTGCACCGGAGGGTGGTGGTGTTCATGCTTTTATTTGCTGCAAGTAATTGAAAAGTAAATCTGCTTAGCTGCCGCTCTGGCTCACCCGTGAGTGCTGCTAATCGTTTTTGTTTCTGGGGATCAGGACGGCCTCTGGTCGGCCCGGATTGGCCTCTGCTGCCGCAGAAACGAACGCTTGCGACGAGTGTGATGAGGGAAGGCTTTTGGGGAAGCGGCTAATTATTCTCAATTTCAACTGGAAACTAATTTGTTTAAAAACAATTGAAAATAAGGGTTTCCCTGTTGTTATGTTAGTTTGGAGCATTCGCAGCTCTTTGTGTGTGTGTGTAGGGTGAAAGGGGGGCATATGAAATATGTTTTCCCAAAAAATATTAATTTTATTAAACTGGAAATGTAATAAAATTATCCTCGGGGCACCACCTTCGTAATGAAGGAAAATATTACTCATTAATGATCAGCTGCTCTAATCACTAAAGTAATAATCAATTAATCAGTCTTTAGGTTGTTCGTACCCTTTGAATTGACTTTACCACAAAGAAGAAAAACTGACATCTGAACATCAACGCCCTTTTGAATATTTATTGACTACAACTATGTAAAAGCATGAAGAGCAACATAGGAGATAGCTTTCAACTAATAACTAGAAACAGATCAATGAGAATAAAAGAAAGATAAAATATTGAGGTGAGGAATGCTACGTGTGTGGATGCATGAAGTGTGTGTTGTGCATAAAAAGGTGTTTCGTTACTGAGTTGAAGATTAGCGATCCTCAAAAAAGGCGGAATTAAAACGGGGCAAAGATGTTTCGTTTGCAAAAAAAAGAGTTAATCTTTACTCTAACCACGAGAAGTTGACTGAATGAGTGACATTTCAAAATAAAAGCATCAAAAATTGTAGAATTGAATGCTGAAAAAGGAAGAAATTACGCGAAAGAGGTTATCTTAAGACTTGTAGAACTTAAAGAGGGTTTAGCTTCTTCTAGAAAACTACAAAAAAATGGGAATCTTGGAAATCGTGTATAATCCATCTTTATCCCTCTCTCTCTTGTTTCTGTTCTTCCTTGGTGTGTGTGTCCTCTGGCATGCGTGCCAGGGTTTGAATCTGGGAGGCAGGACAAGAATCACCCAATCTGTGGGGATTTGAGGTGTTTTACAATTAGAGACAATTTTCATGTCCCAATGAGCTCTGGACATGCAAATATCCGGGGGTGTAACTTTATCCTGGTCTCTGGATGTGTTTTCCTTGTTGCTGAATTAACAAGAAGGTGGGTTTCTATCAAACAAAGTTTGGACAAACCTATATGTGTGTGAATCCTATATGTGGCGAAATAAAACACTCCCCAAATCTACATAAACAAAGAAAATATATTATCCAAGCTTTACATGTATATTATCCAATGTTTTACATGTTAGATGCAATTAACAAAAGTTCTGTCTATTAAAACACGATTAAAGGTTACGAAGGGTCACGTGTTTCACACAAAGGAATTGTGAGTGTCTCTCATGAGTTCTCGCATCACTCATTTAAAGGTGACATGTTGAAATTAACCAGAGTTTCAAATGCGTGAAGCGAGGGTTCTGGCCGGGTTGCCAGAAGTTTAATGACTTGATGTCCAAGTGGGGAATAGCGGTTTTAGGCAACTTTATTGTCCTTTTGTTGGAAAAGGGAATCTATCTAGAAGTGATGTGCTTCAAGCAAAAGTCAGCTGACAAAAGGGTCAACACAGGTTATCACAGCTGTTTCCAAGGGTGGAACTCAACATGTGTTTTTTTTTTTTTTTTTTTTGCATACGTGTGGAAAAGCTGGTTGGTGTTGGCGGAAAATGTTGACACTAAAAATTAAAAATAAATCTAAAAATAAAGTTGGTTTACACTTTTATTCAGACTGGACACATTTGATCCATTTAAAGTCAATCAGAGTTGAACCAATTTTCAGTCTGAATACAAAAGAGAATCTTAGACTCTCTTTGGTCAACCACCATCTTTTTTTTTCTCTGTGTTTTTGTCCTGTTTACATTGATCTGAGACATTACTGATCAGTATTTCTTTAACCTTCAGACCCAAAATGAAGCACAAATACTGATGCAACCGGCCAAATTTGACCGGTAGTTCAAATTTGGAGCCAACATTGAGGTTGGACTGTAACGTAACGTATCTTTGCTGACATCCATTGAGCATGCAGACCCGTCTGCTCCTGTCATAGAACTGTCATTGCTTATCTTTAAAAGCCAGATCCACAGCCGCCATGGTCTCCATAGATCAGAGATGAGCAAACGTTTTGACTCATGGGCCACAAATAGTTCAAAACTTTAACAGAAGGTCGGACTAGCAGCAGAAATGTGGAGTGTTATGGTAATTCACCTCATAAGAAAAAGATATAACATGGAATCTGGGCCAAAACATGCTTTAATGTGGATTGAAATATATTTTAAAACAGAACATTTTGGAGTTTTTATTTCAAAAATGTGGTTTTGCTTTCGTTTTACACCAATAAGTTGATGTCTTTCAGGGAAAATAAAATTAATTTAGAAATGCTGCATTCATGTGGTGTTGAAATGATGGAAATAATGACCATCCAACTCAGAAAACAGTTGAATAAATATAAAAAAAATATTTATGAGGACTCAGGATAAGGAAGAATCTAAAACAATTAATAAAGGATATGTAAACCAGCCAGTGTCTGTGAGATTCTAAAGTGAATGTAATTTCAAGTAAGGAGCAAACAAATCTATAAGCTATATAGCACATACGCTTTGACTTTATAATTTTTTTTATACGTTTCTTTAAAAGTATACAAAAGAGTCAGAAAAACAAGTTTTCTTCTCTTTTATTGAAATAAAAATTAATATTGAAATGAAAATAATAAATAAAAATGTAAAAAACAATTTCTATCAGCATATTTCCTGTGTTTGCGTTTTTCATTTTTCACACAGCACATAACGATCAAACAAAAGATGTGAAATCAGAGGGAAAAAAAAGATAAATAATTACTCTTTTCTTCAGCTTTAGGGATGCAAACAAACTAAAACAGCAAAAAAACAAACAAATAAAAAAATCTTAAAGAAGTTGAAACATCAACATAATTGATGGTAAAAACAATCAAGGGTGAAGATTTACAGAGAAAGTCAATTTAATGTAGGTGAAACGGACAGAATCAGGAAACCATTAGGACCTCGAATGTGCATCTTGATGATCTCCATCGATGTAGATGTTTTCCAGCCAGAGGGGGTGATGTTTCTGCTTTAGAGAACAAAAACACGACAGAAAATGAAGGCATCATTTCCAGGAAGTAACGCTGTGGTTTACATGATGTTTGCAGGCACGGCTTCCTGCAGCTGCGTCTCCTCCGTTGCCCGGAGGTGTTCAGCGCGCTCCTGTTCTATTTATGCGGTGACTGCAGCTCCTGATGAGCTCGCTTCTTCTGTCACAGGAGGCCGCGGCGGCACTGACCAACTAATCTCAGGGATGCTGCGCTAGAATTTGGACCACAAAGATGCAGCATCCAAAAAAAAATGAACAAGCAACAAAATGTATCAGACTTGGACAGCTTTGTCCTTAAAGAAAACAGCTTAAAAGGTCAAAAGATGAACTTGCAGGCAGGTGTGTGCTGCTCTCCCCGCTGAAAGGGAACCAGTGAGAGCTCATTTGGGTGATTATGAAGAAGCAATCAAGAGAAGATGGGAGGGTGCCAGAGCCTCTTGAGCAGGAAAATTAGCACAGTGCGGCAAAGATGCGCACAGCTAAAGAGGAACCCTTTCAGATCTGCAGCCTTTCAGACGTGAATGACGCTCTCCGCAGCAGTGAGGAGAAGGCAGAAACCAGCCAAATGTTTGGAGAAAAAGTTGATCAAAGTCATAAACAAAAAGGCTCAATAAAGTTTTGTAGAAAATAGAAAGGTGAGCAAAGAGAGGTGAACTCACTGGGGAGGTTTTACTTTCAGGAGCAGGTGGAGGGGAAGACAGGGATGAATGGTTTCCAGTATCAAATGAACACAAAGGGCGTCCATTACTGCCACAGCTTTGTTCATCCCTAAAAAAGTCGGGGTAACAAAGTCAACACTGACTTAAACTTTGTGTTCAAGTCCCAAATCTGTATTAAAAAGCATGTGGAAGACGACACACTTACACCTTTTCCATTTTTCAGGCTCAGCTGCAGGAAACATGTTTTTCTGACTTCTCAATGCATTTGGAGCTGCTAAATGAAGAGCTGGCATGCAGGGACACAACTTCCGTCTGCACACAGACCGTGGACATCATGACCACAATTAGCCACACCAGGAAATAAAGCTTTCTGCACTAAAAGATCTTCTTGGGAGGTTTTGGCGACCCCAGTTATGGAAATCCAGAAATGTGCAGACCTAAACAGTTTTAAACTAAAGACTTTTTAGAATGACTTTTAATGGTCAGGAGTTGGTTTTGTTTATTTTTTATGCATTTTATGCAGGTTTTTGTTCTTAAATTGCTCACTTTTTTCATTTTCCTTTTATATTTTTTTATTGTAAAGTACTTTGAATAAAACTTTATTTATAAAGCACTTTCCAACACCTTCAGGAGGCCGGATATAGGCATGGGTACAGAGAAGGGATAAATGCAGTTTTGGTTTTTAAAATTCAAAATGAAAAAAAAAAAAAAACACAAGGGGTGTAGGGGGAAAAAACAATTCAGTGATATATCGCGATATTGTTTTAAAATTGCTTATATGGCAATACTTAAATATTTATTAGTGGTTTTCAGCATTTTACTTTTGCGTCATACTTTTTTTTTTTTGTATGCTGAAAAATATTGTTTTATTCAGGAACAAATATTTCCTAATTTACCAAAAGAAAAGCACCATGAAATTGCAGGTAAATCGACTTGTTTATGAGATACAGTTGCAGTGCTTAATAGTGCGATCATTAAATAAAATTAATTTTATCGCTTTATTCCAATGGATTCATATTCAGGTAGTTTTTTTTTTAAGTCATACACTTAAAAAAAATTTCAGGTACAGTCTTGGAATATATTGCGATATGTATCGTATCGCCGGACTTGTGCAAATACACAAAAACTAAATAAATAAAGAAAAATTTCCCTCAGAAATGAACGTTCTTTTTTTCTAGTTAATGACTAAAAATTGGGGCCAAACTGGTCGATGTTTTGAACTCCTGCAGAGCTCCGAGGTGACTGACAGGAAAAAAGTTTCAAGTCTATTTTCAAAGTCAAAAGTAATTTAGATTCAGGAGAGCCCTTCTGGCCTTTTCTCCTAATTTCTCTGACACACAGAGGTTAAAGGTCAGAGAGAGCAGGACACATTCCCCCATGAGCCCCTCTTCTACCATCTCTGTGTGTTTGATGAAAGCTGGAGAGCGTGTCAACGCTAACCAACTGCTGAGCTCTCCTCATTACTCACCCAGAGAGCAGATGAGCCAGGGGGAGCTGTCCTACTTCCTACAGTCACACTGGCAGCATCAGAACCAACAGCCCACAAGCTTTTTTTCTAACAAGGTGGAGGCCTTCCTCTGCTCTGCTCCGCTCGCAGGAGCTGGAACACGAGGAGGGCTGCTGCGACAGCTCTGACTATTTCATCCAGCGTGAATGTTAATGACCAGAAGGCTGCGCACTCACTCAAAGCTAAATCTGTGTCGTGTGATGACAGATGAATGTGGAGGCTGATGTTGGTGCAGCTGTTGGCAGCCAAAGCCAGAGGTTTGATAAAAAAGCATTCATAGATGAGAACAAGTTCATACTTTATTACACTGATCTGTGATGTTGATGATTGCATATTTTTCTAACTTTATTGACAATTACAATTCTGATTTAGGGGTGTAAATTCATTTCAACAAAGTTTTGATTCACATAATTTGTGGTAAATGTTGATATCAATTTTTGTCATTTTGAAACGATTTTTTTTAAAACTAATGATTTGACTGATTGATCTGGATGGCTTGTGGGAATATAAATCTGTTAATCGTCACATACTTAATAAGATTTGTCATTTTAGAACGTAAATATCTCAGATTTGATAAAGAAGAAATGTCAGACTGCAGAGACGATCCAGTGCTGAAATAGTATTTTTATTAAATACTTTCAAGATCCAAGTTCCAAGAATAACAAAGCTATGATGAAGACCAACTAACACTCAGACAAACACTTGATAGTCATCAGTTCATGGTTGTATTTCATTGTACATCATGATCATGCAAAAAAATAAAAGAAAAATAAAATATCCAGCATTCGTGTTAAAGGCTGGAAGGGGGATAAAAAGCGCAGCCCAAATAGTATATCATTACAACGCAGGGAAAACGCAAACGTCGAGGGCCTCATACCAAGCTACGGCTCCAGAAACCTTTTTTTTTTTTTTTTTTGCAGTTCATCTTTTTTGTAATTTTTTTTTTGCAATTTTGAATATTTTCTTATATTGTCATGTCACCTATGAAACATTCTGGATGGAGAAATTTCATATTTCAAAAGATGCAAATACCATATATTAACACTAACTCCATCCTTAATCATGTAGGTACATGGTAGAAATGTGTAACTGAAACATGCATATAACTAAGTTTCCTGCTGAGGTCACATGACCCGCATCCATCTGTAGAATCTGGTTTAAAACCAACCGGGGTAGATTACATTTAGAGAATTTAGATCCTTCTGTTTGACTTCCTCTTTTTTTGTTTTTTTTTATTCCCTGTGTGCAAGGGAGAGTGCAGAACTCCAACTTGGCAGATCGGCAAAGTTAACGGCAACAACAACGACAAGGAAAAAAAAACAAAAACTCAGTAACAGAGGAACAACGGAGAGAGGTACAAATAAATATCAAGACGGGGGGGGGTGTAGAAAGGGGGAGGAGTTACCAGTTTTAAGCAGCACGACGACGAGGCTGGTCACACGGCAGCGGTGCGGATATGTTACAAAGCCGAGACGCAATGGCGGCGGGTGATATGAAGGGAGCGTCTCACGGCGTGGAGGGATGAGGACTTTGAAGGCTGTTTAAGTGTGGGGGGGTTCGCTACTTCCATCGTGCTCTTTTGATCCCCATCTTCAGAAACAGTCGTGCGGCCATGGGGTTGGGGGGGATTCCATCAATGATTAAGAGCAACGACATCGCTCCTAAACTACGGTGGGAGGAGTCACGGAGGGGTGGGACCCCCCCCAAAAATGCACAGGATGAGTGTCTCTTAGATACATATATTACACCTTTCTACATATATCTATACATACACTGTATTTACACAGTGAATATTAACAAACAGGCCTTTGCAGAAAGCAGAAGAAAGAGTGGGAGGAAAGAAAGAAAGGCTGAAGCTTAAAAAGAAAAACGCTGGAGGTGGGGTGGGGGGGTGGAGTGAGAGGCAGCAGGCAAACATGTGAAATGCAGGCGCCTCTCCTGGCCTCTGTCCGCTGCATATAGAAAACGCACAGGAAAAAAAACCGACACAAACCAGCTAGCTTTAAAATTGCAAATTAAAATCCCTCTTTGTTTTTCTTAAAAAAAAAAAAAAAAACGAACAAAAATGGCTTCTTTTACATAAAAGAAAGCCTCGATTCTTAAGTCAGTCCCAGCAACAACAAAAAAAAAAAAAAAAAAAAAACACAAAACACACACGCACACAGAAACAAAAGGCTCCGGTTTTTTCACAGGACACTAAAACACGACAAAATTTTTAAAAAAAAGAACACGAAACCTTAACGTCGGACGACCAAATCCCACAACCGCATCCTCTCCGTTCTGTTGCAAAACAAAATACACAAACACGTAAAAAGCCTAAAGTTCTACACTTTGGTGCTTCATGTTGTCAAGTTTCTGGCGGTGGAGTTCTCTGGCAGAGCAAACTCCATCACTTTCCCTCTTGAATTCACTTGAGGAAGATTTCCCTTCGTCTTAGCATCCAGAAAAAGCAGAACACTGTCTACCAGGTAATCCCTAAACGAGTCCAGAAAAAACGTCACATTCTCTGCTCCCTTTCCTTATCAGATGGTAATAAATGCTAGGTTGGGTTTTGGTGGTTTGAACATCTAGTCATAATTTACACAGTATATTCATAACTCATACTCATAAACTGTTACAAGTTCAACTGTAAATCCCCTCCTCCCCCGGGACGTCTCATCTTGCGCGGGCAGAAAAAAGATGGCTGCCAGGGGAGGGACAGAGGGCAAAAGTGCGCCCTCTAATCAGGCGCCAGATGCATGCATCATCCCATGGGGGGGGCGAGGTTCTTGAAATCAGCCTGCCCCCGCCAGGTCATAGAAGGGACAAGATTGGTTGGTAACACGGAGAGAGGGATGCGATCTTGCCTGGCCGGGCTCCTGGCTTGAGCCAATCCACGCAGAGGACGGACCTCTTAAACACGCCTGCTGAAAAAAACTGCCCCCAAAACACGCACTCCCGTAGACTGGAGGCTCGGACCGCTGCGGGGAACAGAAGAGGGGTCGTTACTAATTAAATACCTCAAGAACAGTAATTAAGCTAAATGAGCTGAGATAAGAACAGAGGCAGCTTCACCTCCGTCTGATATTTGTCACGTTTTATTTGAGATGATATTAAAAGATACCAACAAAGCGGTCAACTTTTCTCCATTTTAAAGACACTGGGTGGGCCACAGACCCCTGCTCCACTCCATTCTGATGTATCCGCTTGTAAACGACTCAACCTTTGTTAGATAGCTCCAACATTGCTCGGCACTTTTGTTTATTTGTTTGGTAATTTTAGGTTGGGGGATGATGGGGAATGAAGGTAGGCTCAACCCAACAACTCAAATACCTAATGAACTACTGACTCTCTGTCCTAAAAAAAAAAACAGTTTAGATTTTGCCTAAACATGAAAATTATAATTAAAAGCCCACTTTTAAAATAGATTTAAAAAAAATAATTTTATAATAAAATAAATAATACATTTTCTAAATTTAGAGCCACTAAACCATGAGATGGTAGCAGCTGCCTCTTCTGACGTCTCCTCTACTGTCAGGGCTCATACCTGATCACTGTAGGGGTGCAGCAGGTGCTCCTGAGCAGTGAAAGTGCACGTTCAGCCACTTCCCATCGCGGCGGTGCCACACCCTGGTCTCCTCCGATTGGCTGGAACGAGGGCGGCCCATGGAATCCACGAACTGAGTGAGCCGGATGTAGGCTATGCAGGCGGCGTCCTCGCCGATCAGGTGCACGTGGGGGTTGAGGAGGGTGGTGTGCACGGGTTTGCTGTTCTTGCTCAGCACTGGAGGGAAAAAGAGAAGAAAGCTACTACATGAGGAGTTTGGTTAAGCTGAGTTTTAGATTATAATGTGCCTTCAGTGGCCTCGTAGTTATATGTAGAGCCTGAAAACAGACTTCAACACGTGCTTATTGATGCATGAAGGCGAGAGTTGTGCTTATATGCATTTACGACGACTTTTTATTGGAACAGAGCCTCACAGTTTTCAAAGTAGAACTTGTGGAAGTCCATGCCCTCCACCAGGTTTCCCAGAGCCTCCGGTTCAAACGAGGTGAGGCCGGGGTCACAAATCCTCCTGTGAAGAACAAGAATGTGCTTTTATACTGTTCCTATTCCACCTGATGTTTGAGGAGTTTTCACTAATATGAACTTACGTGTAAGCTTCAAAGTCTCCATTGTTGATCGCCTCGATCAGCTGCTCTGTTATCTTAATGATCTCTTGCTTACGAGCTGCAAACACAACAGAACAGAGACAAAGAAGGGAGAGGAGTTACCAATCTAAACGCTTCCTCCACCCGCTCTGATTCTTCCTTCCTTCTCAAAGCTCCTCTTTGACCTCCAGCTACGTCAGCGCCTTCAACCCAGACACTGTTTCTCCCTGTAAATACCACAGCTTAGTCCGACAAAAGTCTTCACCGAAAAGGGCAAATCTCCAGCCTCTCTGCTCTCATCAACTGATAGAGATGCACGGAGCCTGCAAAATGATCTCCATGACAACAGAGCACAGGTTTTCGCTCACTGTGCCACTATTATTCACTGGATTAGCATGAGCTTCAAACGAACAATCAGTGGTTCCACCAAAAGAGAAAATGAATTTTCATATCTCTCACATCAAATTTGATGTTCCTTTTTTTTAAATATTTTTGCTCTATGAAGCAGCTCATGTCAACAGGAAAAACAAAACCCAGCAGCGTAAAAAGGAGAAAAGAAATGTTCTTATGAGCTACAACCTCTCTGAATGTAACAAATTTGCCTTGTTACATAAACCAGATCAAATCTAATCCTTTAGCACAAAAAAAACAACTCCTTTCAAATTAAAATCCACCTTCAGACACAAGTCGGGGGGAAAAAAACCCTTGTGCAAAAGCCATCCGGACAAACAAAGCAAATCAATACGACAGGACAACACATGAAATGACGTCAATTACAGCACATTTCTAACACAACGTTTGCATTGACACTTAAATCAGACATTAAGAAGCGCTGCAGTGAATTAGGGGTGTAACGGATCACAAAGGTCACGGTTCGGATCGTGTCACGGTTTTAGGGTCACGGTTCGGATCATTTTTCGGATCAGTAAAAAGTACAAAAATTTAAAAAAAGAAAAAAACAAAACGAAAAAAAAAAACAACAATATCAAACCTAATTTAATTTTTGGAAACAGTTTAACTCATAAATTCAATAAGCATTTAAAATACCTCACACACACAATATTTACATATGCAACAACAAAACATCTGCTCATTGAAGCCTATTTATTAAAACAAAACATAATTATACTTTAAACACAAACAAAATGCTAAAACATGTAGTTTCTGATTACATTTACATGTTTTTAGACCAAATCTACAAAAACTAAGAGAAAAGAATGATTAGAAATAGTGTTGAAAATACCAAATCTATCTGGATTATCCCTTAAAATTAAATCATAAATAAAACAGTTACAATTATTTTTTTTGGTATGAACTGCTTTATTGAAACTAACTGTGGGAACATTTAAATGTTTTAAATGATAATTTTCTGTAAAACGTGGCACTTCTGCGTCAGCTTTTCCTGGTCAATTTTGACATCTCTGGCTTGCCATACAAATGTTCCGCGATTCCACCGGAAAGCCCGTAACGGAGCTGCAGCTTTCTCCTGTGCGGGACAGTTGCTGCGTTTAACTGGGTGATTCTGTGAACCCAGTAATGGAAATGTGTACCGATGCTTTTATTCAGCTCTTAAAATTAAATAAACCTGATATTTATCCATCTGCTTCCTTCATTGTGAAGTCAACAAAAGTTTTTGACAGAAGCTCCTCCCACACGCAGCTTCAGGACAGGTGAACAGACTTTAAGATAAACAGTTAGCAGCTACTTTAGGGCTTGTCAAAACAAAAAGGATTTACAGGAATTTGACACAAATTCCATTCGATGTGAACGGACAATTGGTTTAAATTACACTAGCGGATTTTCCGTGATCCGTTACACCCCTACAGTGAATTATTGAATTTTTTCAGTAGGAACCCTAAGTCCAGGGGTCTGAGGCTTCAAAGGTGGTTCTTTTAACCTCCACTGTGGCTCTCTGGTTCAGCCTTTAATTTTAAAAAGTAACTGTTAAGTAAAAAAGTAAATTAACTTTATTCAATTAATTCACAAACAGCTTAAAGACAGTACACATCACTCCACAAGACTCCAGACTATGGTAAATATCCATCAATCGATCCTTCGTTTACCAAAACACTGACAGAGTTTTGAGCTCTGAATACCACAGAAGAACAACCAGAATTCATAAGATTATCTATTATTGAAAAAAAATTCAAGGATTTTAAATATCTTATAAATCGAAGACTTGATTTCAGTTAGTTAGATTTATATATTTCGGACAGAGCTGTATGACAACTGCTCAAATAAACTTTTTCTTAATATATTTAATTACTGCTGATATTACACTACCTACTGCTATGTTTGCTGTATTGATTTGAGTGCCACAGGGTGTCTTATTTTGAAAGGAAGTTATGTGTATCTGTCTAAAGTTATAAACACTTATATTTTGTAAAAAAATATATATATATTTATTTTATTGTTTTATTGAAAAAAAAAATGCATCAAAATTGTTACAACTTCTACTTTTTGCCTTTTCCCTTCAGGGGTGGATGTGAATCGGCTTAAGTCTGATTCAACATTTTATGCTGGAAAAACCATCTGTATCTATCCAGGCTTGGGACTGGCACAATGAGACCCCTTGTGGCTACTATTATTTATCATATTAGAGAGCATGACATAAATACAAAATCTAATTTTTCTAAAGGGTGAAATGAGGCTTTGTGACTCCTACTGGATTGTGCTCGGTGATGAATTGACCTGAATGGCTTTTTAAGTGTTGAAGGTTGCAGACCCCTGTCCTAGTGGTTTGATAAAGAGCTGTTAAATTGGCCTTGGCTGCTGCAGGACAAAGAAAACAGTCATAAGCTGTAAGTTTTAAGGCAGAAACTTCCAAAACAAAAACCTAAGAGCCCAGAAAAGATCAAATACAAAGAAAAACACCAAATCAAAGTAAAGTTGCTGCTTTTACATTAACTCAAACAAAGACAAAGACTCGCTTAAGATGATTTCAGCTCAATCATGAGATACAGATTCCTATAAAAGTCAGGATTCTGGGCAATAAAAGTCAATATTAAGGTCAACACCTCCTGTGTTGGAGACTGGAGTTTGATTTTTTTTTTTAATCAAACTCAACTTCAATCAAAGCTCATATCATAGATGTGATTTAGAGATGGAAGCCTTAGGCGAGCTACAGTGAGAAGAAAACAGGGAAAGCTGGTTAGTAAGTGCAGATGTGGTCTTACTCGGCTTAGTGTTGCTTTTAGCAGCGACAGCGTTGCTCCCTAGTGGAGCAGCAACAACTGAGGACTGTGAGTGGTCAGAGTCGGGACAGGAGCTGTTGACTGTGCTGTTCCATGCCATGCGCTTTACGTCATGCGGTGGAACTGAAACACACAATGGATGGTCAGCACACACGTGGATGGACAACAGGGGAAAAAAAAGATGGATGAGCCACACACAAAATGCAAACGATTCATGCAGCAAAACAGGAAAGAGTTAGATTTTTAGAGGAGAAATGACAGGAACGGAAAATGGAGGTGGAACAACACGCCGCCTTCACCCTTAATGCTCACATACATTAACGAGGCTTTCTCTGATGAACATCAAGCAAAGCACAGATCGAAGCCATCGCTGGTTATTAGCTCACACTATGCCTGTGGGGAAACTTAGCATGTTCAGGAAGGAAGCTGAGGAAAACAACAGGAAGGGAGTGAAGAGCATTGTTGACTCTCCCTTCAAAGTATGTTAGCAAAGACCTGCAGACTCAAAGAGCATTGATGGGTGGTCATCCAAGAACCACACTGCAGAAGGAGAAAATGTGAGCATGGAGAGAAAAACACGATGCTCTATGGAGGGAATTGTTCGGGACGGGCAGCAGGACCGGCCAGACCAGGAGGCCGGTTTGAGCTGCCAGGTGAGCCAGTTCCTCAGCTGGGGCTGCCAGGTTAGAATGACAGGGGGAGGATGTGCAGTCGGCACCAACAAACTCACACGCAAAAACACACGCACACATATTTCAGGGTTCCCACAGCGGCCCTCGTTGGCTTGAAAGTAGTTCCTCATCTTCCAACGAAAATAAAACTAAACAAACCTGATGTGTCCGGCTGATTTAAACAGGTGGGACTGAATGACTGCGATTTTGGGTTTGAGTGAATGATAAGATCTGCAAACAAAGGGACAAAAACAAACAACTGACTGTATATAACAACTGGACTGAGTGTGACGCCACCCATTGGAAACGGCTTGCTTCCGGTTCCAACAAAATTAAGTCAAATTTAGTTGCTATTTTTTCATGATACAGATGCTGCCATTTTAGAGCCAGAAACGGTCAGTTGGCGGTGATTGGTCCAAATCAGTCTGAATCTGCATTTCTATGGCAACCAATCTCACCAATAAGGAGAGAGCTTGTTGGTGGTCCACACCCTTAACACTTGAAAGCAGGCTTGGGAGAATCTCTCAATCAAACCTTTCCAAAGTTTGAAGTGAGACCATCATTTGCCCAGTTTATAACTTTGCTAACTTGCAATAAAGAAAACAAAAATCATGAAATATAATTAGGATTTGTAAGAACATGTTAAAAAAAGAGAAACAAACAGAATGACTGAGTAATAGCTGTTTATTTCTCTATAGCAGTCTATGGGGTTTTGACTTCTCTGAACCAGCAGGAACTTATTTTTTGGAACACGAGAGGAGTCCACTTTTTATATACAGTCACTGGTTTCACATTGTCAGCTCCCTGTTCACCCTCTATGATAGTGCCTCCGTACTAACAATTATTACCATAAGATCTCCATTTTGATCAAACTGTTGCAATATTGGGGCCCTTCACTAATCGAAATCTTTAGAGATTTGGGGGGGAAAAAACTAAGAGAACAGCTCCTGACTATTGGGATGTAAAAACTTAAAGTGTCCGCCACTACTTTGGGACTTGTGGGACACGACAGTTATCCAGGACCTCAAAGGTTGACGGAGTAAAATCCAGCTGCAGTGTAGACGAATCAGATTTAAAACTGGTTTCTAAGAAAAAGTAGATAATTACTGGGTCAGTAACACACCACATTCTGACAGACTGTGGGCGGAGCATCTTGTCTTAGAAATGTGACTCTGTAGGAGGAAGAGGAGGAGGTGACAGGCTGTCTGCTTTGTTTTACTACCCATAATCCATCAGATATTGATTTGTATCCAACTTGATTAAATCACTTTCAGACAAAAGGGCAGTCTGGTGCTAAGCGACTGTGTGAACGTCCAGGTTTGTAAAATGTTGGAAAACTAACTTAATAAGTACAGGTTGTGTCCAAATTCCTTCACAACTCACTATTTAGTACTTAAGCTAGTGTGCTCGCCATTTTGTATGGGAGTCCAAATCTACAATTCCAAATTCCTGGAAATTAAAAAAATAAAGTCTCTGCAAAAAACTAGTGTATATTGATGGTCATTAGATTTGCAAATATAGATGATAATGCATTGCATTAGAACAATTTTTCATGTGTATTTAAATCTAATTTTTATAAATCAAAAACGTTCTCACTATCAGAACAAAGTGGATTCATAAATAGTCTTCGTAAAATGTTCATACTTATTAGGCTTTTATTCATTTTGGAAAATTCGTGACATCACATCCCGAACTATTTAGTTTCTTACTAGTTGGTAAGTAAGGGGGGAATTTGGTCACAGCCACATGGTTTGCTTTTTTCTTTTTCTTTTAACTGATTGGGCTTTATGTTTTGCCACATAAGCTTTACCATTTTTGTTGTATCCATACCAGCTTTATGACCATGTCTTTTGTTTTTTTTTTGGGTAAAAAAAATTCCAGACCATCCTCACTACAAAGACTCAAATCTAATTCATTATAATTGTTTTTCTTTGTTCTTTTAAGATTTGCAACTTTGGATATGAAATATCCTCAAATATTCTCACTTTAGTGGAAATGTGTGCTTAGGGACAAGAAAAAACTTGTCTGCTCAAAAAGAGAACTGTTTTTTTTTTGTCTGGAAAAATTCTTCTGCTCCCAGATCTTTAGAATTGATGTAAATGTGATCCGTTGTTGCCCAAATAATAAATCACTTTGCATTTTTCCTGCAATGCTCCACTTTTCCTGAATGTCCTTTTGTCGAGTGGAAAAACGTGAACTAAATATTCAATATTCCATAAATCCAAACCCAGTGGGAACCCTAAAAACCAAACAAAGGCTTGGCAGGGAAGTTTTATTATAATGTAAATAAATCATTGCCAATGTCTTTAAGAAGCCAGGGTGGGAGTGAGGAATGGGTGGTGGTGTTAGGTCCTTGCCGCGGGGGAGGGGGGGACTGTATAGCTTTTGGTTGCCATGGATAAACTTACTGGCAGGTGAGCTTTGAGGTGAGGGCAGAAGTGGAGGCATCTCCTCTGCGGCGCTGCTCTGACTCAGCGCCGAACTGTCCGCTAGAACACACACACAAAATGCAGCCAGACTCACAATAAATACCAGCGCACATCCACACGCGACAGGCACACGGTCAAGAGTGTGGCAGCCATGTGTTGTGTCTCAGCACAGCTGCCGAGTCACGACAGGCAAATACACACAGAAAGAGAGCGCGGATAAGGATGGGAAATAGGGAAGAAAGTACGCGAGTACCTTTCCTACCTTTCATTTCCTCCTCGTCATTGGTGGCGTTGCTCTCCGTTGATCCCTAAAGAGCAGAGGGAGGAACAGGAAGGCAGAGTCAACACAGACGGGATGTCACCCAACAGGGTCAAATTGGCAGAGAGAACAAAACATCACCTTGACTCCATCTGGAGGGTTGTGCACCACTGTGCTCTGAGACTCCTGCAGAAGCAAAGAGAAGTCAGCTCCAGTCTCAGCTTCAAGAACAGCACCTCTCAACTGGATTTTCAACAGGGTCCATGTTCTTCCACTGAGTCTCATCATGACCATGCTTTATTGTGTGGTGGGGAATGTTTTATTAATGCCTTAGTCACTCCTACGGGGTTGAGCTGTACGGGTGCTATGTTTTTGGGTTCTAGGGTCATAGAGAAGAGTGGCTACATCATAAAAAAGTGAGTGTCTGGAGTTCCCTTGATGCTCGTGTGGCCACCTTAACCCTTTAGCTCCAGTATTTCTGCTCTTTGATTTACTGTCAATTTTTAACCATTAACGCAATAAATGTAATTCCAACAGATTTTGAAGGAGAAAAGCGGCTCAGGCCGGCAGATTTAGAATAGTGCTGTTTGTTGGTCATTTCCAATTAAAAAAAATAATTAAAATAAACCTATTTGACTCTTGAAAATGTCAAAAACCATCTGTGGGCTGCCCCTACAGCTCGAAACAACTTTTTACAGTTGTATATCGTGATTGGTCAAACCATTTAGGTCCCACATCAGTAATGATAACGGCTCTGTTCCCCAGCCCCACCCCTCTGACTGGATTTACAAGTTTCAGCTGTGGGTGGAGTAAGCCTCCAACTTCCCTGCTTGGTCATCCTTTAAAAATCAGTACAATGTGCCTACATCTCTCCACCTTCACTCTTAGTGCTTGCTATAACCTGTTGCTCACAGCGTTCTCTTAGAAAAAATGTTTATGAACATTTTTGATCTGCATGCTCATGATTGGTCAACAATTTTTACATTTTGTGCGGGACACGAGCATACCCCATTTTCCACCAGCAAGAGAAGTTGTAACTGAAGCATTAAGTGGTGCATTTTTTTTTCAATTACAGCTGTTTATTGCAGCCTCTAAAGTGTCTAACAATTGTTAAAAGTACACAAACCTTTACAGACCCTCCATTATATTCAAAATGTTTAATTTACTAACACATAGATGCATTAAAAAGTTCATATAATTATGAAAAACTGTTTTAATTATCATTATTTGACAACAAGTACAGTCTTTCACAAAGGCTAATTTGAGGACCTGAAGCACCAGTTGAAAGGCACTCGAGCAGAACTTTGTTCAAACCATAGAACTACCAAATATAATTCAACGCATGCAAAAGAAAAAGCATCACAACAACAGAACATGCTGGATGGATGAAAGTCAATGATTAAGCTTGGCAGCATGAGGGCATGTTGATAAAAACAAACAGGTTAGAGCGATGGGCGGGGCTAAACTTTGGGGTTAAAAGAAAAGACGTCAAGAATTTTTTTTTTTTATCATTAAATCAGTTATGGGATGTAAAGGATGTTATTCAGAATGCATGAGTTAAAAGGGCATCACTACAATTCAAAAGTCAAAACTGCTGAATTAGACTAATCTTAGAGCTCTAAACAAGACCTAGACAGCTTTAAAACCTACTTCAGGGGGAAATTCATGTGGAAAAACATGTTGGCAATCCTTTGTTAGAAGCAATTCAGGCCTGATGTTCTCATTGATTTTGAGCAACTCTTTAAAATATTACTGTAGTAATTTTTAGTAACTATTAAGAGTTTGTCCTCATAAGTAGAGGGGTACCAACATTTTTCTTCACGTGTAATCCTCCCACAACTTCATGCCACTTTAAAGTCTTCACGGATGCACGTGTACTGCCTGAAATTCCACTCAGTTATTCAGAATTATCACCAGGGACGGAATGGACAGGGAATGATGGGGTGCAACACCTCCCGAATGGCATAATGAAAACTTAAAAGCAGCAGCTAAGATGATGAGGATGAGGTTCGTCAAGCTACGATGCATCAACTTGGGGTGGAGTTGTGGGGCGGGGGGCTGGCACTGCGGCGGACTACTGTACCATCTGGGCGTTGGTTGCCATGTTGGTGTCTTTCAGGGCATTGATGGCGCTCACTATACTGTTCTTACTGTTGTTGGTAGAAGGCTGGGATAAAAACGCAGACACTCAAAGTGAAACACAAAAGCTACACAAACAGAGACATTCCAATTACACGCTTTTTTTTTTTTTTTCGGGACAGGGCTAATGTTGTCTACGGCTCCCGGGCTGTTGACAGCTAAACAGGATAAATGAGGGGGTGAGTGCCAAAGAATGGCCTCTAGATCATCCTTTTTACTGCCTCACTAACCCTCTATGCCTGTGCCACTTAACTACACAGTGATACCCCTGAGGCAGAGGAGATGGACAGGGAAGCGGGAGGAAGAGAGTGCGGAGAGATGAGAGGCTGCTCGGAAAGCTCACATCTGAGTCAGACAGAGCAAATCCACAGCAGACGAAAGACTGACTAAAAGTTGAGACAAAAGAGTTAGAACCAGTGTTTCTTAAATTTGTGGTAGAACAAAAAAGGGAATCTGCTTCTTTACATAAGGCACACAGACATGAGTTTGTGTAAAAAAAAAAAAAACTTCATATAGCTTAAAATAAAAAACGCAAAAAAAAAAAGAGTTAGAATGGAGAAAAATAGAAGTTGGAAGACCTTACCTTGGCAGAATCCGACTTCTTGTTGAGTAAACTTTTGCATGCTGTGAAAATAAAAGAGAGAAAGGAAGAGAAACGGGTAGAAAACTGAGTGTTATGGTTGACGAGAGCATCCTGGCCGATCTACGCAATTCTCAAGGGTCTGTTGAAATCTGGATCTGAGCCTTGCTATATCTATGGAACTCCATTAACTCTGCTTTTGTGACAAAGTAAGCCTGGATGTTTCCACAGAATCACATGCTTTTAATGGATTTCTTGTGCCCACTTTCAACTGGCTGAAAAGGTTGCTACACCCTGCAGAACCTATTCACATCTTAGACCATTCACTGCCATCTGGGGATAAAAAGGAAACCTGAGAGCAAAGTAAACTTCCTCAACCTATTTCCTGTCTGGAAGACCCCAGCAGATGGAGAAAGAGTTCTGGTCAGATTCGCCCTGCCGCCAGGACCAACGGTGCTGAGATAGGTTAATGTAAATCATCGATTTCCGTTAAGGGCTCCAGTCCGTTTCCTGTCAGTCTAAAGCTCTCAACTCCCCCCCTTGCTCCCATTTTGCTTGTTTTCTACTGACACGAACACACAGGTTCCCAAAACCTTATCTTGTGTTTCTTACCTTCTACAATGAACCGAGACGGGGAAGGAAAGGGGAGGGTTACGAGAATGGGCTCAACATTTTACCACAACAGAGCAGAGATAAGGGCCAGAGCATTTACTTGAGCAAACAATATGAAGTGACAACTCATGCTCCCTAGTCTTGGTTGAAATGTAGCTTTTATCTTGGCCTGGCCATGCAGCATCCAAAGGAAAATAAACATAATGAAGGAGAAGTTTTTTTTTTTTTTAATTAGGATTAGAAACTGATCAGAGCTTAAGCATCTGCTCTTCATCGAAATGAGTCTTCCAAACGCCTGCTGTGTGACAGTGGAGATGCCTCATTCATGTGCTCTTTGAAGTCATGTGACTTCTTAAGGAGACCAACTTTTGGAAGAAGGTGCAACAGCTTGCTAAAGATCAAACACGGAGCATCTGAATGTGCATCTCCCCAGAATATTTTTAGAATTCAACTGCACAGGTCACCCACATGCAAGAGGCAGCAAGACAAACAACCTTTGAGAAAACATACAGAAATGCTGCATATGAGCACACCCCACACATTATACTGAGAAGTCATTGGAAGAACAGAAACACAAGCCTTGCCTTCACCAAACTTTAAAAAGTGCAAAGAAGCGGTACTAGTAAAGTGTTGGATGTTTGCAGTGATGAGTGACATTTGAACGACAAAAAGCCAAAGAAAATAAAACCAGACCTGGATGAGTTAAAAAAAAAAATAGGAGAGGACTAGTCTGAAGTAATGATGGCACACATGATATTTACAGAAACTTACAACTTGGTCCAGTCTCAGAGGAAGCCCGCATTTGGAGGGCTTTAGCTGACAATCAAAGCACCACACACAACCGGAATCTCACCACACCATTCACACACACATCTTTCCTTCTGGAGGTTTACAGATCTAGGTCATCTCTGGTTAAGAGTTTCCTAAAAAGAACCTATGGAGACATCTAAGCACGCTGAAGAGCAGAGAAGATTCTTTGATCTAAAAGGAAGTGACAAAGAATCCAGTCTGCTCCACATTGCCTTTCTAATGTTCAGAATCCATGGAGCCACCGTTGGAATCGCAGACCTTGGTCACCATCGCCACTCGGCAGGGTGAGAGAAGAGCCTGTTTATAGTACTTTCAAGGGACCTTTGGAAGTACTGAAACAGACCTAGGCAGAGGGAACGAGACGCCTCCATTCCAAAGAGGGTTGCTCGCTTTAAAAAAAGCTGAGAGCAGCTTGTATATAGAGAACTGGACTGACTGACCCCTCCCACTCCGCCTTCCAAATAGGAAGTACCTGGTGGCACCCAGAAACCAGACTTCTTTTGAGAAATAAACAGCTATTACTCAGTCATTATATTTGCCAGAATAACCATAACTTCTTCATCTTATTAATGCTTTTTTTTCATGTTTTCTTAATAACAAGTTATAAACTGACCAATCAGGTGCCTAAAAGTATGAGCATTTGAGAGCCTCTCCTGAGCCGCTTTCAGTGAAAGGGGGGTGGATTTCCATCAAGTTCACTTATCATTGGTGACAGCAGTTGCATTAGCAACGTTGACGACTTGGATCAATCACTGTCGAATGGTTCCAACATGGCGTCGTCCATTTCGTGGTAAAATAGCAACCAGGTTGGTTTCATTTTGAAGCTGGAGGTAAGGTATTTTCTATTAGTGGCGTCACGCGCGCTCTGTTCAGTTCTCCATATACAGTCAATGACCTTAGTCAATGCCTCTCCCCTGCAGCCTTTCTCACACCTGACCCAGGTCTGACGATGGCAGCACGCCAACCCAGCTCTTGCCGGCCCCCTGCAGTGTCAGTTCCCGCCCTCAGGATACATGCCCCTCCTCGTCCCCTGCCTCAGTTGCCCTGTGCCCACTGGCTCGAAGGGAGGGGGCACATGGTGGGCGTAAGAGGTCAGTTGGAAGTAGGATGGAGCTTTCTAAAGGTGAGATATAATGTAGGAAATGAAATGTTGCATATGACTAGAAATGAATGGAAGTTTAAAAGTGAAAGGTGTTTGGGTTTTTTTTTTTTTTTTTGGCAAAAGCTAATCTAAATGAAATCACTGAAGGAGTCTTTGCTTTAAAGGCAAATTCTAAATGACATATTAAGTATGCATGCATATATGTATGTAGATGATGAGGAAGCTTGGCAGAGGCTGCATGCAGAAGTTTGGAGAGAGGAGGAATGGGCCCTGCCCTGCACCATGGAGCCATGATGCAGGTGAGTGTGTGGAGAGGGAGTGGATGGGCGTGTCTTCTGGGACGTACCTTCCTGAGCCAGTGAGGCCGTGGAGGAGGCGGCAGCAGCAGAGTTGGTATGCTGCCGGCCCACTATTGGACAGAAACGCTAAAGTTGGGAGGAGCTAAACAAAATAGGCAGGTCTGTCTCGTGGCGTTCAGTGGTGGGCCAAGAAAACTACAGGGAGTGCCAGCTACAGCCCGGGTACATCCAACATCTGAAGGAAGGAGGGGGCTAAGGCAAAGATTAGCACCCCTGTGGATTGCTAGGCCCAGGGTTGAACTTCTTCAACTACCATCTAGACCAATTACTGGTAGAGTATGACTTTGGGGAAAACAAGTTACTCTCAGTAGAGTGGGAAAACAAAATTAAAAAAAACAAACACAAAATCTTAAGTCACCTTTTATAAAACACCACACTTGCCCAAATTAAAGTAACTAATACAAGTCGATGCTTCCTTCTCTCAAACATGCAAATGCTCCACACTCACAGGGAAGAAGATCACACACACACACACACAGACACACAAAAGGAGAGATACATTAGTATGGACAAGGACGCAACTACACACAACTGATACACAACAGAACATCACATTTTTTAACTGCAAACATACATTTGAATTTATATATTCCATCAATTAAAAAAAATGTAATTTCTGGTTGAACACCAGATGAAGATCACTCTTTACTTCAGTTTAATGCTGCAAACAAGCAAACTCCTGTGCACACACAAAAACCAATTGTTATTCTGAGGACGAGTGGGTGAGTGTGCATGTGGTGAGGGGGTTAGAAGAGGTGCAGAGGACTATCCACTCTCCTTCCTCCACTCCCTCTGCATGTGCTAAGTGGGAGGCTGAGGGCGAAGGGTACACCCACCTGAGAAGTTTCTGGACACCAGCATGGTGGTGAGAATGGCTCCCTGGGAGAGGAAGGAGGAAAGCAGGATGAGAGGGAGTGCAAAGAGCTTTGTTGTGACTAACAAGACTAGCTATTCCAGCAGAGGGTTTCGTCTTTCTTTCTTAGAAAACGCAATTAAGCAACAATTTGCAGCTCAGGAAATGATCAAATACCACTGCAGATGTTTGCTTTTTTTCTTTCTTAGATGTCTTGTTTTAAAACTTTACCAAATGTTCACAGTCGTATCTTCAAGTTCTATCAGACATTCTTCCATGCAAATTCAGTTAAATACTGTGAAGAACAGCTGCTGCTTGATCCATCCATTAGTTTGCATGAGTAGCTGTGAATGCAAACTACAGCAACGAGACGTGGTTGGAACCTCAAGTATCTGAATATTGCTTCACACGGGAGGGGGACGGCTTCTCAGCAATCAATGTTTTGGAGAAATGCAGAAGTTGGGAACTGAATCACTTCTAAGAATCCTAAACATTAATTTTATGATTAGACAATTGCAACCAATTGAAATTACATTTTTTTATGGTTTAAATACCTTAGCAACAATAGAAATGTTGCCTTTTTTATATTAAGTCAATATTTTAAAGACCAATTAAAAAAAAAAACATGTTCTTGTGGCATGTTTTTTGTGTGAATCAGGAGAAAAACTGCAGTTCAGGTGGGCCAAAAGGTCACTGCTCTGCTGAAACCGTAGACAGTATATAGAGAGAACTGGACAAATCATCCCCTCGCGTTCCAAATAAGAAGTGAATGCTGGACCCAGAAAGCAAAAAAATCCCACAGACTTCAATTAAAAAATAAGCGGCTATTACTCAGTTATTTTGTTTGTCAGAATTAAATGATCATTTAAAAAAGGATCACTGGAAACAATTTAAAAAGATGATCGGAATGGGCGTTTCAAAGCTTGTTGCTCTTAAACTTAGATTCTTTCAGAAATATTCACAATCTAAAATATATTTTAGCATGAAAGAGAACAGCTTTACTGTCATGTTTCTGTTTCAATTCACTTAAGTTTGATGAAGTTCAACTGTGAGAATTTTCAGAAAGGATAGACCTCATATAGTTCATTGTAATAGTTCTAGTTCAATACAAACACTCACTAAACATCTTTAAATTTCCTTCAAATGTTTCAAAAAGTAAAGTTTTGAAAAAAGGAAACAGAAAAAAAAGAATTCCTTTGGTTTAAAAACACATCTTAACAATCATACATTTTCATCAAGATTTTATAGATTATTAAATAACTATTTCAATTATAAAAAAAATCTTGCTTTTTTTCTACATGCACATCTTTAAAAAGCTAATTTTCCATTCGCTTATCTATACTATACTAGTAGAAATCCTTAAAAAATAACTTTAATTTCTGTTTTCAAGTACTGCAAGATAAGTGCATTTCAGAGTTAAATGATTCAAAATAAAAAAAAACCTTTAAGATAAAAGAGTCATAATATTCCTCGCGAGTGAGAGAAGCAAGAGGAGGATACATTTTAGGACGACTAACCTTGAGCTTTCTGCGAGCGTTGAATTTACGGAGACATTCCACAGTTTCCTGTCTGTGCATCATGGATGCCACTGTAGAGCGGTGCTGCAGGGGAACAGGACCACAGTAAATTATAGCAGAGTATTAAAGGAGGCTATTTAGAAACAGATTTTTGGAGGTGACACAGGAATTTTATCTAGATACACCTCTTTAATTAAAACAAAGTGCTAAAAAAAAAGTCTGAATTTGAACTTGGGGGGACACTTACGCAGACCCATGGGTGTTTGAGGGCTTGTTCAGCAGTAATTCTCTTGGCTGGATTAATAGTCAACATTTGGTTGATCAGATTCTTTGCTTCTGGGGTCACCGTGTCCCACTCTGGGGAAGGAAACTGGGAATACGGGGAAACAAGAAACCATTGGAATTGATTCCTAAAGCCCGAAATCTGTGAGTTCTTCGCAGGTCTTAAGGTACTTGGTCATTTTTTGCATAAAATAACTCAGACTACATTTAAAGAATGTAGAAGAATAAAACTCTTACAAGGAAACTGCTACAGAACCTCTCATTTCCCCCCTTTCACACACACACACACACACACACACACACACACAAATCCCTACTGCAATGCGTCAGGAAAGCCCTGATTGGATCAATAGCTTTGGACCAAATCTCAATTGGAGACTATTAAACATTCAAAAAGTGCTTAGCGAACCTCTGCACTGCACCCCCCCACACACACACTCACTGCACACTTACATCGTATGCCCCTGCTTTGATCTGTTGATAGAGTTTGTGTTGATCTTCATCCCAGAACGGAGGATATCCGACTAACAAGATATAAAGAATAACACCTGAAAGAGCAGAGGGGTGAGAAGAAAGTTAGGAAACTGTTGTATGTGCTGAAGATCAAAGAAAGCATGACAACAAGTATTAAGTCACATTTGCAGCTTATTAAAAGACACGAAACTACATATTATTGTAACTTTAGAGTACAATTAGCTAAGAGGGGGATGGAAAGTTTTCAAATCTTCTTTATTAGCTCTACCGTCAATGTAAAACTATTGTTTTCACTGTATTGTATCACATTTGTAGTTTTTCTGCATCAGATCTTTTCTATTTTTACCTGAAAAAAAGACCCCTAAAATAGAGAGTGAAACTATGAGAGATTAAACATTTTGTCATAATTGTCCTTACTGGTGAATATGGATTACAAGTGGACACTCTTGCTTTCAAGCAACATAAGTTTAAAGTCTGTTTTCAGGATTTACATTTAAAATGCACACTTAGAGTTAGACCAGTTAAACTATGACCAATCAGGAACTTGAATTTGGTAATGACTTATGGGTAGCATCTTTTCTAATACACCTAAATACCAACCGTTTGAAAATTGATCATGGAGGAGAAATTAATAAAAGCAGTTTGTACCAGGCTGGAAATGTACAATAGCAAATCTTTCATATATCAGAACAGAGCTGGGAAACAAAATCATGGAGAAAGATTTGAGTTACTTCGACATTTCGTACGGTCTCTTTCGACTGTAGGCAAATGCATTAGTACCGGATAGCAACAGTCCAGTTGGAACACCATGTGCTAAAAGGGAGAATGTAGCATTAATGCCATCACAACCGCCACTTAATTTGTTCGTTGAATAGATTTTCTGATGCAATAGAAAAAAAAAGAGGCAATAATTCTTTGTTTGAGACAAATATTTTTACATTTTATGCACTGAACGCACATAACATGACCACTGTGTACATAATATAATGTTATGGTCACAAATACAACTCCCACCGTGAAATAGGGAGGCATTGGCAGAATGTCAAGATTTTATGGCGTGGCCCGATTTGTTGAAAACTGTTGGCGTGGTCATGGATGTAGACAGCGGCAGTCAGGTGGCCGTCCATCAGATGACGCCATCACAAAATTGGGAAACAGCAGCGTGGCCACAGGTCAGCGGCAGCAGCTCTGATTGAATAATGTGTAAATGTCTTCGGACGACGGACATCCAAATCAGCTGCCCGGTAGATTTCCTGCCAACATGCCACAGCGTGACCTCGAGATGTGCCCGGGCGCCCAATAATCTATGTTAACTTTTAGAGAGAAATTGTCCAGTCGCCATAAACTTTTAACTTTTTCCCCAAAATCTCCCCGGCAATTGCAGGGTGTGTAAACATGCTGCCTCCTGGTTACAAATGCCGCTGCTCGGCCAGCTGCCAAATTCTGTGAAAAACTTGAATTTAGGTCGCTGTGGTATTTTTGGATATGTGACCATAGCCTAAAGCTATAAGTCCAATTTAAGGGAGAGTAATCCAATTCTGAAAGCAGATTTCTCTTATTCTAAAAAGGAAAGCAAATTAATTTGAGATGGGAACTAAATATTTATAAAAAAAAGGTCCATCTACCAGCTAAATGAGAAGTCCAAACTCACCGCACGCCCAAATATCCACAGGCTTTCCATAGGGATCCTTCCGCAAGACCTCAGGAGAGAGATAGCCGGGAGTGCCGGCAAAACCTGGCCAACAGAAAACAGAGGCAAAAGCTAAGGGATAGAAAAAGGATGCTTCTGTGCGGTTATATGAATATGACCGTGACCTGTTGAACTGTTATGCAAGAGTGGATTATGATACTGTGGAATCACAAGCAAATATCCATTAATCACTTCACCCTGCAGGAGAATCAGCCAAAACCTGTCAGCTCAGCTGTTAGCCTAAACAAAATGACTTAAGCATGAACCTTTTCAAGCAAGTTTTGAAAAAAGTTTGTATTTAGATGAGGCGCAGTCATGGTGATTACTTGCTGCAAGCTATAAAATAATGATCAGACTTTCAGATTAGGTAACAGCGTCTGGCAGATGTATGTCACCGTATGTGTTTTCTTACCAAACCAAGCCTGTTGGTCTCCTTGCACCTCAATAGCAAGGCCAAAGTCCGCCAGCTTCACTGCAGCACCCTTCATTTTACTGGCCAACAACAGGTTCTCAGGCTGACGCGCAAAATGAGAAGCAGAATGTGGGACAAGAGATCAGAGAATGTGAGAGACACATAATTGCAGGCACTCTTCAATAAAGCTCTTTCTCTGAAATATTTTTATGCATTCAGCACAGCTTGTGTGGGGGCGGGGTAAAGGTGTGATGGAGAGACAGAGCATGGGAAAGGATGGGTGGGCTGAGAATCTCCACAACACTATATATGGACATGGGTTCGTAGCCATAGAAACCACTCGGGAGTCATTTAGGCAGCGCTGCAGACTGAATGCTAAATGGAAAGTGTACTTAGTGAGAGGCAGGATGTGTGCTAGTGTTCTAAATGGCAGTTGTTTGGGCAGCGGGACATAAAGGGACAAAGTAAAAAGCCTAATCAGGATAAAAGGGCAACAAATCAGACAGCCAGCGCTTGAGGTAATGGCACTCTTCTGATACAAAGGCGTGGAAAACATGCACGTGTCTAGACATCCTTTATAGGAAAAAATGCCATATTTAATGTAGATTATTACTAGAAAATATATTATAAACCTTAAATAGGCTAGTAAGAGATGTGCTTTCTTCCTGTGTTCTTTGTATCTGAGCCAATCAGCAATTTAAGACAACTAAAGCCCCTCCCACGTTGCTTGATGTGATGTCACACGAGTTGTCCTGGCAACTTCATTGGGCTTGCCCTCCCTGCTTACGTCACAATAGCTCCCATAGCAGTGTGTGTGTGTCGTTCAAGTCCTTGCCATAGGTGAGAGATGAACCCACCGCACGTGCTAATGAGTCACCAACTCTGACCACATGTGCAGACACGCACAAAGCGCTTCGGTCAAGGACAGATAGGATGACAGATGTGGGAACAGATAGTGCAACGGAGGGCAAAAAAAAAAGCAACATGGGGAGGAGGAATAAAAAGATGCACGCAAAACTGCAGAGAAAGAAAAAAAAAAAAAAAGAGAGACACAAAGCGGAGAGGAGCTGTTTCCATGGACACGAGCAGAGGTGTGCGAGTGTGTGGTTGTCACGGCAACGGGCAGCCACTCACCTTGAGGTCTCTGTGCACAATATCGTGCTGGTGGATATGATTGACACTCTCCAAGATCTGACTAATGCAGTGACTACGGAGGGAGAGGACAAAAAGGGAGATAAGAGTCAGCTCCTGCCCTTCCGAACAAAATCCTTACATGATGTCTACGCTTTTCACAACAGAGCCACAAAAAAATGAAAAAAAATACTATAATAAAAATACTATTTCATCTTAACAGAAGGGTGATATGTTTTTCTAAGCGATTTTCAAGGGAAACAATGGAATAAAGAAATATTTGAAAGCTTTTCACAGGTTTTTCCACAATTCCTCCCACAACAGAGGGAAACAAACAGAAGCCATTTGGCAGAAAGAACTGAAACATACTTTTTTCTAAAACTAATTGCTATAATTGCAATGCCACTTTTGCAAATGCTAATACAGATGTATTTATCTCCCATTGTGGCAAAACAAAACATTTTTTTCTCATCCCTGATGTGGATGAAGAGAAAAATATCCCTCCATCATAATCTTCTACTCTGAAGTTTGTATATGTACAAATCCACTGTTTGAGGATTAAGTGAATGCCATGACTCTGGTAAAGTTAATGGGTCAGAGGGCGGGATCGGCTTAAGAAATTATCTGAATTTATTCCAATACTGTGCGGATTAGCAGAAGTGTGGTTCTGACTGTTTGTGTTCAAAGCACAGCCTCTGATACAGCTGCAAACAGATAGAACAGCAGCAGAAAAAGTTTTAGATGCAATCTTTTTTCCTCAAAACAGAATCTTTAAGCATTGTAACATTTTTTTGGACAAAATAAATATTCCAGTGCACTGGTGTCAAACTCAAAACACAAAATCCGAAACACGCATTAGATCACAGGCCAAACAAGATAGACATGTATTAAACACTCTAAAACTACATTTTTATAACTTTAAAACCTTGATGAAATATTAGCTAAACTCCAAAACTGCCTAAAAACAAAAAAGCCTAAATTAGCCAAAACAGCTAGCACGTAAATATTAGCTAAACTGCAAAAAGGGTAAAAAACTTTTTTAAAAAAGCCTAAATTGCTCAAAACAGATAGAACATAAATATTAGCTAAACTCCAAAAAGCCTAAAAAACTTTTTAAAAAACAATTTTTTTTTTAAGTAAAACACTAACAGTAAAAACAATAACAATAAAATAAAGTGATCTGGAGTGCCGGATCTGGCCCCCGGGCCTTGAATTTGAAACGTCTTTTAGTGTCTAAACAGACTCAAATTTAGCTTCTATGTCTGTTTCTTTGAAATATTTTCTAAGAAAATGTTTTTTTTCTTTTAATCATATTAAAAACCTATATAAATACAGAAGACAATGACATCAAAGTGTATAAAATTATATTTATTGTGACAACAGGAGGTGCTTACCTAGCATCAGCCTCACTGTAGTACTCTCTGGCTACAATGTCTTCAAAAAGCTCTCCTCCTGTCACACTGGGAGGGAAGGAAGAGGAGAAAGAGGGTGTTAGCATACAAACAAAGTGCTGTCGCAGGCCTGGATAAAATGTCAGTGTGTGCGAGTGTCTGAGAATACTCACAGGTCAAAGACTAGGTAATGAAAGCCTTCCTCTGAAATGCTGTCATGGAGCCTCACTGCAGAAAAGGGGCAAAAATAAGACAGGAGTCACAAAAATGAATACATAAAATGAACAATTTTCTGCCTTTTATCCTATAAAAAGATACAAAACAAATAAAAAGGCTATGGGGTAAAAATTCAGCAACACTTGGAGTACTTCTTGTACTCTAAGCATTTTGGCTGAACTCTTCCTGTATGTAATGTGTTTTCTATGCAGTTTCTGAACCTGTGACAGTGTGGAATGTTATCTCGTGTTTTAGAACAGATCGGACAGACGTGCAGCCCTTTTTCATGCCCATGTTGACAGTTTCATTGACTCCTGCAGAGGAATTATGTGGCAGCAGCTGCTGGCAGAACACATGAATGAGAATGCTGAATGAATGAATGAATGAATGCGAGGCTTCCTGGCCAGGTCGACAGTGTAACTGAGAATCGGTTCTCAACCAACTTACCTGGTAAAATAAGGGTTATATAAAATGTCTAAAGGCTAGAAGAGGTCAGTCATGTTCAGACATTAAAGTTCCACTCCAATGATTTTTAAAATGTATTTTAAAAAAGTGTTTTCTGGTAGTCTTTGAATTATGATTATGCAATTCTTAGTCAAAATCAACAAACGTGTAATTTTGTAACCCTTGTACTATCCTAGTTGTGTTTACATTAAAGTGGGGTCACCTGGACCACATAAGACAGTGCGCTGAACTTTTCATTTTTCCAAGGATTTTTATCTTCACTGGTGTC
This sequence comes from Oryzias javanicus, assembly GCA_003999625.1. NCBI lineage: Eukaryota > Metazoa > Chordata > Actinopteri > Beloniformes > Adrianichthyidae > Oryzias > Oryzias javanicus. The sequence continues at coordinate 15,911,990 of CM012455.1, read as the reverse complement.
CATAGAAGACATAAAATCCCGCCCACCTTTGTCATGGTAGGCATTACACATCATTACAAGGGTGGGCTCACATAGGGCTGGGCGATATGGCAAAAAAAGAAAATCACGATTTTTTCAATTTTATTTCACGATTTCGATTTTATCACGATTTTTTTTTAATAAATTCACATTGACAAAAATTGAACTATGATTTTAGTTGAAAGAAGTAAACACATTTTGAATATATATTTAGATTTTTTCAAAATTAAATTTCAAATGCATTACAAGCATAGATATATATTTCTGGATTGGCCCTTGCCCATTTGCCTATCCACCTTATTCCTGGGGCCTCTGATGTAAAACGGGTTATGGCGGCAACTTCCGGTATAGCAACCGGAAGTCACACAGCGCTATTTGTTTCCATTGAAAGTTGGCGATTTTGTTAGCTTTAGCGGTGTATAGAAACTTTAGAAGCGTTTTACTTAATCCATCAAAAGTTTTCAAAAATAGCTTTACGCAGCTCGTGGGTTTTCTAACACCCAAATAAATTAAATTTGTGGCTTAAAGGCGTTTGTGTGGAACATGGGCCGCTGACGAAGAGGGAGTGCAGCTGCCCTCCTCGGTACAGATTTTACCGTCCATCGGGCGAGGATGAAGTCAGAAGGATTTGGCTCCAAATGTAAATCTTAAGAAGCCACTTAAGACTTTATATGTATGTTCGTTTCATTTTGTGGATAAAGTACCCCGGAGGAAAATCCGTATCCGACGTTCTGGTTGGGTTACTCCAGACCACCATAGAAGAAGAGACGCCGGGTACTACAGATACCTGACAGCGCAGTGAATTTGCTGCAGCGGCACAAGAACAGGGACGATATTTTCTGTGAGATTTGCTGCATCTCCTGGTATTAACTATTAAAAAATTACTTATGTTTAAACCACAGCTGACTTTGTCAAAACATGAAACGGGCTAAAGCTACACCGCGCGATGCAACCCTCATTGGCTCTCGCATCATGTAAACACAAGCACGTAAAACGATAAGGTTACAATTGATCAGCACTGTGTGGTAACTCCAGCAGAAATAATCATGTATGAAGGTATTGATATGTCTCGGAGCTTTAAGATTGTTCAGAGCTTCAACATCTGCCGCAACCGAACTGAGAAAGTAGCTAAAAATGCTACTATATGTTATGTTTTGGACATTTTTAAGCTCATCCTTCAATTTTAACAGGCACCGGAATTGTTACGTCGCCTCTTTAAAGACATGACAGCTGGTGTTTCCACATTTATATGTAGTTATAGATCCAAAACAAGGGGGATTGCGCTGTCGGCTCTACAGTTGTAATGTAAATAAATGCTACTTCCGGCGTCTACAGGAAGTATCCCCCATAATTCACGCAAAGGCTCATGGGGCATAGGAATAAGGTGGATAGATGGAGACGTGCGCGCTCAGGCGCCATCATCATGCATTGATTCATGGCAGCAGAACACAGCTGTTTCAATGGAGGACAGGCAGACATCAACCGCAAAAATCAGGCTAGCTCCTTCATTTATCAACTGATTTTTTAAAAATATGGCTCAAATTAAAGCTTAGAAAATAATTGATCTTTTGGTATATTTAAATATTTATTGTCTATTAAGATCAAGCTGTAAATAGAGCAAGAATTGTGCATTCTACTGCTACAGAAAAGGCATTGATGTCAAACGAACAGCTTCTTAATACTCATGATTTTTTATTTTGCCTCTGTGCTAAAATCCATAAAACAGAGGTTATAAATGCTTTTCACTCAAGACCAGAAATGAGGAAGATTGAAGAAGTTTTATAGCATGAATGACTGATAGAGTTTAGTAAAAACACCATTTACCACATTTTCAAATGAAACTACAACTTTTATTATTTTTGTATTACATATATGGTAAATAAATCTCAATTGCTTCAGGATTTACCTTCAAATAGACGATTTCATTGTACTTTGAGAAAAAGGCTCCAGCTAGCATCTTTAACTGATACAAATAATAATAATAATAATAACTTTGATCATAACATCAAATACTTCTACCAAACTGTTCAGATTCAAAACACAGTGATGATAGCAGTAAACGGTGTTTCAGGTTAAAGTTTACGGTCTCAGCTCCTTCCCTAACATCTTCTCTCTGCTGTGTTTATGTCACTGAGCAGAAAGCTAGCGTTAGCATTAGCGCTGTATCTTCCGGCCGGGATTTCTCCGGTCTGTTGACCAAGAAAAAAGATCAATCGTGACGGCACGGATTAAAAAATTATGTGCGAACTCACTTATACTTCTTACAAAGACAAAACAAAGAAAGTGCGACTGACAATAAGATTTCGGCTCTTAACTTAAAGTAGCTAGCTACGAGCTAGCAAAACAATGCAGCAACGTTCATTTTGACCGCATATTTTACGTGTTTCCAACATTAATTTTCATCCGTTTTTGTGCAGGTTGAACGTAAATACGAGCGATTAACATCCGCCATGTTTTAAAACATGAAACAGTAATAAAAAACCTACGTCGAAGAACCAAGCTAGCATGTTATCTGTGAGTTGCTAGCACCCACTTTAGCACACAGTTTAGCCTAATTTCTCTCTACTAAAATGTGATTGCTGTCATGTGATGATTCCTCTCCATCGGATTATTTTGTTTTCGAGGTTTTTGAAGTTGATTGCAAAACACCGTTGCTTTTTGTGCTTCTTTTCGTATTTTTTTCGGACCTCCGCCATTTATTTACTCTAGAAGACTCAACGCATACTGACGCCGGCGCCGCACGTCTATCACGCCGTATGTCACGTGACTTACAAGAAAAAACACGGGGGAGGAGGAGGAAGAGCTCGGATTTAAAGTCACAGGCAGTCAACAAGCTTTTGCCTTCTCGCTCTTGGAACTTTCGTAGAAGATCGCGATAAAACGATCTCTCAAAAATGACAGATCGTCAGCTTTGGAGATCGTATCACGATTTTATATCGTCATATCGCCCACCCCTAGGCTCACATCTTGACCCCATTAGAGGGAACGAGGGTGAAGACATAGTTTATGCAGAGCAGAAGTAGTTCAATAATAATTTGTCTCAGAGTACTGGGCAGGGGCATGAAGTAAGCTTTCCTGACTTACAATCATTCCTTTGTTTACATTCGCTCCCGCTAAAATGCTGAGCAACATTGGAGCTATCCAGTCGTACAGTTTTGAGTCAGCGATACAATTTATAAATACATTTATAAAAAAATAAATGTTCTTTTATATGTCCTCTGGCATGAAAAAAATGGCACAAGAAAATATTAAAAACAGTAAAAAAATAAAAATAAAATAAAATAATTTTTTGTTGTTGGTCTTTAACTTTGAGTCATTCTATAACCTTTGACGTTCTTCTGAACAATATTTCAAATACATTTGGCCATAAAACAGCAAAGAGAATGACTGTTTCCATAGTAATGTATTTTTTTCAATGAACCTGGGGCATTTCTAAGTCTAAGAAGAACGAATCTGTATTCTTCCCTACCCCTCCGGCTTCTCCCTACCGCTGCGATTGTAGGCAAATTTGGAGGGGTAGGGGTGTCTGAAATAGTTTTTAAGGGGAAATTGTAGCGGCGGAGGGCTCTTTATCCCTTCACTGTGAGGGTTATCCTGCTACGGAGGAGCAGAAATGCATTTCCTCAGATGGGTGTGCTCTGAAGCATAGAATTTGAGTATCATTGACGTCATTGAGGGGTAGCGTTGTCCGAATTTGAAGACCGTTTTACTGTAACTATCTGTTTGGAGGGCTAAATATAGGGTGAAGCCATAGGAATAGAGAAAGATTTGGATTTGGTAACTTTCATCTTTTATTATTGCGACAAAAGTTTCCAGTTTGTGCCAAATCAAGACGTGTGGTTACATGTATGTGGCACGTCTATGAAGGGTTAATTGAGTGGTCAAGTTGTACAACAAATGCAGGAGAAAAAAAGCATTAATGCAGCGCTGTTTATGTAATAAGAGTTTACTAAAGACAGAAAGAGCCAGAGGCAGGCAGTTACTTTAAATTGTAAGTGCATCTACATCCTGCTCTTCAGTCTAAACTCTGAAAAAAAAAAAGGATCAAACCGACAAATGCAAATTGGCGCTAAATGCAGAAAAGTCTGATGGCGGCTTGTTGCGTGTCAGTGACGAAACTAGCTTACAAACACAACATTGTATAACACAGACAACGAGTTTGGCAAAGCAGCTGCGGCTGCAGAGGAGTCTACAGACTGCAGCGATGCTTCCTGGTTTAAGCAGCCCACTGTCCAAGTCATTTGCATTGCTAATTATTAATATATTTAAACTCAGTGGAAACCATGCTTTCTAATACATAACTGAGATGTGCTTTTGCCTTACATAAATGTACTGCACGTCTCAATGAGAGTGTATTCTCAGATCGTTACTGCCTGATGCTGCAGCAGGAGGTGACAAGAACATATTGCATTTACTGGAAGTGGCTTGCATGAAAACAGACATTTAGATGTAAAGAGGAAGAGAATTTAAAAACATTTATTAATGCTGTTAAAACTTTTTTTTTGATAGTGTTATGTCTCAAATGTTATGCCAGAATGTAATATATATTTTTTAAAAAAGCAGGCTTTATATACAACTCATCAGGACAGTGTGCTCGATTAAATGTTTGTTACAGTTTTGTTCAAAAATAAATTGGCTTCGTTATGACAAGCTTGTTTCCATATATCTAAGCAAACATGGAACTTAAAAAAAAAAGGATTCTTTATTAGAAGGAAAAAAAAAAAAAGACAAAATTTGACAAAAAATACATTAATGGCTTTAAGTAATGAATTTACGATACATTTTTTAAATAAGGAGCAATTCGATTTTGATACAGGGTTTTTAGGAACCCAGCCTTAATAGCTTTATTATTAAAAAAGGGGGCTTGGATGATATTTATTGGTTCTACGGACATTGTCTGAAGAGTGCTGCATACAGTGGTGTTATAATAGCGCAGTGATGTGGTCACCACCCTAGCTTTCCTGTCACACAGCAGCAGAATGACAAAGTGAGACGCAGCGAGCGGGAACCAGGGTATAAGGCTGAAATACAACTTAGGTTTAGCGTCGGCAGATAAGACAGTTATCATCATGTAAAGTGAATATCAGTTGTATAATAGGATGAAGATGGATGCCCCTGCAGCAAGAAACAAGAGCGCCTGCCCCCTTCCTCCTCTTCCTCCTCCTCTCATTTTCTTGCGCTCCTTCCATCTGCCTCATGCTATTCCTACTTTCATCTCTCCATCTGTCTTTTTGTGCGTGCCCTCTTTTGGCCAAAGTTGACATGCTAATGACACCAAGATGTGTCAAAAAGAAGAGGAGTGACAAGACAAAAAGGGAAGTCTTTGTAAGATATAAAAAAGATTTGGTGAAGCGAGTGTTAAAGAGGGGCAGGAAAACTAGAACATGAAAAGAAGAAAAAAAAAATAGACAGTAGCAGTAAAGGTGTCATTGATTTTTTTTTCCTTTTGTGTCAATCTACTATAAAAATCTCTATTCGTTTCATAATGCCTTTATTTTTATCTATGTAGTAGCGTCAGCAAAACAGAAGCTAAAAATACCAAAACTACATTCAGAAATCTAAAATTGAGGTCAAATCTAGAAATATCGTAACAAATACAAATATTTGTCACAAGCACAGATCAAATTGCGTCAGAAAACCTGTTCAACTAACAAAGGAAGTGGAAGCTGTGATAACCGTAATGCTCCATTCTCACTGGGCAGGTGATGAGCAGGGGTTCACTTTCAGCATGTGGACTTGAGCACTGGACTGTCCCTACTCAATACTCGGACGTGTTTCAACAGTTGAAAGAGACTTGGTAGTAAATGTTGAAGTGGCAAAAATCTTACTCCAGGTTTTGTCTTTCATAACTATTATAGGGTGGCTGTGGTGCAGTGGTAGGGCAGTCGTCTCATGATCGGAAGATAGTGGGTTCGATTCCTTGCCCGCCCATGTGTCGAAGTGTCCTTAGGCAAGACACTGAACCCCAAATTGCCTCTGGTGGGAGGTTAACGTCAGTGTTCGGCAGCGGGGTCAACACCAGTTTATGCATGTGTGTGTGAATGGGTCTGTGACTGTGAAACGCTTTGGGCTCTCGAAGGAGACAAGCGTTATACAAGTATTTACCATATAAGAAAAACTGATGTGACAAAAGGAAGTAGTAATTTTTCCTCCTTCATCAATTTTTAAGCGGGTGATACTTTCATGTATTGAAAAGGACATTACCCAAACGTGACTACCAAATCTGAGTCCCTGATTGGTCACAGTTTAACTGGTTTAACTTTCAACCCGTATTTAATGGCCACATGGTTTGTACATAGAACCGGAAAACTAACTTTAAAACTTGTGTAGTGATACTTGAATGTGAAAACCTAAAACGTACATTTACGGTCACTTACATAGATTTTTCATTGGAAGTGGCTAGTTGAAATTATGTGTCCAAGCCCAGTGGGAACGTTGCACAAGATAACTTATTTTGAAAGGTCCCTTTTATTTAAACCCTTTTGTTTCTGCAGAATCCTCAGTTTCATAATCAGTACTATCAGGTGCAAAGCTTGTAAATGAATGCAGGTATAAAAAAAACTTCTGAACTTCTGATACAAATAACAAGAAAAGCTTAAGTAGATGTATGCACTCATTGTACTATAAAGCAGCAGCAAATTTAGTAAAATACTAGTTTAAGCCTTACTGATGGCAATCAATGGTGTCATGACAAATATCTGTTACTTACTGGCTGCATTCATAAAGAAAAAAATAAACGGTAAACTCAGAATCTCCTACCAAATGCTAAATAGACAAGAAGTTACTTCAAAGTATCATACAGTAAATAAAACTATCCATAATCTACAGTATTAAAAGCACTGAAAAGATTGGAAGAAGAATAAGTACAATTCACCAGTGGGTTTTTAATATTCAGCACAGCTACTCTATTAACCACAGTTACTTTTGCAACCTCATGTCACATTTAGGGCCTTCAATAAGGCTTCTAGACAACAGTTCATCATCCTAACAGCATAGCTGCATATTAGATGAGACTTGCAAACAAGACTCTCAAGCCTGAATGTCCAACAAAGCCCTTCTTCAGTTGCTCCCAGGAGGATGGAACCTCCTGAAGGGAAAGCACATCAGATGTCAATGATTCCATCCGATGTCATTGTCCAGAAAATACAGTTACTATGGTTACTCATTCATTTCAACCAGTATGCATGCAACTGATAGATAAACCAGCAAATACTAAACAATTCAAAGTTCTGGTTTCATGATGTCTGAGCTTTTCTCAACAGAAAGAGTTTAAAACTTGGGACTCATTAATTAAAGGAATTTTTAGGCACCTTTTTCCCATGGCCTGTTGTTACTTGTCCTTTAAAGTGACAGTCAGCACGACAAAAACGATACCCTAAAGCTTTATCTGATCAAGAATGGTTGGAAAAGAGTCACATTTAAACACATTTGACTCTGAATATGCAATAAAAGGTTGCACAAATTCAGCATAAAGGATGAAAAGGAAAACATCACAAAGACATCAAGTGTGTTCAGTGTGAGGCAGCATTAACTGCTTACTGAGAAAACTTCAAGTTTGACTTTCACGTTTCTGTGTCACAAGGTTCAAGTGAATGAATTTCACCTCACAAAACACTAAAAGAAAAAGAAAATTAATACTTAAAAAGCACACACAAAGCTAGATTCTCTGCACTGCATTCGAAAAAAATATATCAATAAGAGAAGTCTAATATTCATCTCTGCTTTGAAAACCAAAGGCTTTTAGCTTTTTCAACTCATGCTGCAGTTGCAAATTTTAAGTTTGATTGTTTTAACATAAAGACACCTTTTGTCATTTTTTTGTATTATTGTGTCAAATCCACAACCTAAGGTGTGTTCAGACTGGAAAAGTCAGTTGTTCCGGATCTAGTCTTGAACCTTGAGTTTGGTCTGTATTCAGACTGATTTTCAACTGGACATTTCTGCTCTGAATCAAAGCTTTTGAACAAAATCATGTGACTACTGATCTCTTCAGACATTGGCCAGAAAGTACAAGGGTGGGGTAAAGAAAAAAGAAAGGCTAACAGAAGTCCTATGCTTTGCAATTCTTGTCAGGACAGTTCACATATTCAAACTTTATATTTCTGACCAATTTTGAATGTTTGTATCAATGTCAGGTACAACAGTTTTGATTGCTTCTTTGGAGAAGGTGGTGGAATGCTGCAAGACAAATACTGAGGATACAGCAAATGAAAAGGTACACTGATAAGTGCTTGACACATAGATTGTCTGGAAAACAGTGTGCTTCACTCCAACTCTTTTTACTTCACATAATGTCTGGCTATGGTGGCCGTTTTGGTCCAGTCGTTCTTCTCCGAGCATGGAGCCTATTAAGATTGGGGAAACTTGGGTAGCTCAAAATGAACCAAAGCTCAGTCTGATTGGAAATGAACCAAACCACCTCAAAAGATGAGTTCGTGAGTGGTTCCTGGTCTTGGACTAGGGTCCGGTTGGGTGTGTTCAGACTGAAACTCAGGTAAACATTAAACAAACCAAAAGTGTCTGGTCTGAATACACCCGAAAACACAACTACACACAGATGCTGAGTCAGTAGCATATGGATTGATCCAACCAAGAGCAAAGCAATAACTACAGAGACTGTGAGGTGCCAGGCCTTTTCTTTGAATGCTTCGTCAATACAGAAGTTTCCGTTAGTTAATGTTATGAAAATTGAACTCTGTCCCTTCATTGTCTTTTTTTTTGGTTCCTTATTTTTCAGACTACAGTCAAACAATCAGCCTCCTCATTTACCAGCTTAGTTACTGTTCTAGTAACACAACAACGTGAGGTCTTCCTTTTCATTGCACAAAGGAACTAGAAGCTGCTCTGTAAAGTCTCCTGTGCAAGCGGAAAAAATTCTAATGTACCATTTTGGATTTTTAAATAGAGCTACAAAGGACAGAGTGACACTTCCAAAGTATTTCCACTAAATATTATGTGTCTTTTTTTTTTTTTTTTAGACCTGTGTTCCAAACTCACCAATGTTGGGATGCTTCAGAAGACGGCAAATCCGGGCCTCCCTCTCGAGTTTCTGATGGTCTGAGGGAAAAAAAAAAAACAAAACAGACATGATGGTTAATTTAAGATCATTGTTTTCGGTGATGGAAGTATCAACACAATCAATCTAGTTTATAGGTTAATCTATTTGTACAGTTTTACAGCTTTAATTCTATAGTCACTGATGACAGAATGTTTAAAAGAAATGTTTTTTTTTGGCTCCAACTGCTCTAGCTAGAGCAATGATAGCAGATAGAACTATGATAGATACTCTGATAGAGCAGACTAGAATGGTTGGAGGCAAAAACATATAAAAGCATTTTTTTTTTTTTAGCTTTATATTTTACATTCCTTCATCAGTGACCCTGTACAAAAAGACATATCAGTTCGGAGTGGAAATACCTCCCACTGTTTTCCCATTATAAGGAAATCTTGTGTCAGAACGAAACTTCAGGTTTTACAAAAATACAAAGAGGCAAATAAAGAGACATTTGTATTAAATATGAATGAACGAATGAACGAACGAACGAACGAACGGGATCTTTGAGATAGAGATTCATTTATAAAGTTCAGTCTGTTTCTCCAACATAGCTAGAGATAAATGTGACCTTTGTGGCTGATGGCTATGATTTGCAACATGCATGAAGCACAGAGTAGAGTGAAAATGATTGACACTTCATTCACTTGAAGTTAGTTGGAAACCATTTAATAAACAAAGTTTCTATAGATAGATGAACTCCTCAATAGGATCACATGTGCTTTATTTGTAAAAGTCTCTTTTCAAATGTAGTACTTATATAGACACCAGTTAAAAACTGACATCTGAATCTCAACACCTGCAGCTTCTTTGATCACTGCTGTGCTAGTATTAGGGGTGTAACGGATCACGGAAAATCAGTGGTCCGTACAGATCGGAGGCCACGATTCGGGACACGTGTGTGCCGCGGACAACTCTAACGTCCACCCCCCACACACGCACACCTCGCGCTAGCATAATTGAAACCAATTGTCCGATCACATCAAATGGAATTCTCGTCAAATTCATGTAAATTCTCTTTGTTTTGACAAGACCTAAAGTAGCTGCTTCACGGTTATCTTAAAGTCTGTTAACCTGATGCTTCTCGACTTCATAATGAAGGACGCAGATCAAAGGATATCAGGTTTATTTAATTTTAAGAGCTGAATAAAAGTACCGGTACACATTTCCATTACTGGATTAAAAGAATCTCCCAATTAAAAGCAGCGACTGTCCCGCACAGGAGAAAGCTGCTTCTCCGTAACTGACTTGCCGGTACCGTCACAGAACGATTGTATGGAAAACCAAAGATGTCAAAAATCACCAGGGAAAGCGTGCGTGGAAGTGCCACGTTTTACAGATAATTATTATTTAAAACATTTAAATGTTCCCACAGTTAGTTTCAATAAAACAATTAATAACAAAACATAATTGTAACTACTTTATTTATGATTTAATTTTAAGGGATAATCCAGATAGATTTGGTATTTTCAACACTATTTTTAAGCATTCTTTTCTCTCAATTTTTGTAGATTTGGTCTAAAGACATGAAAATTTCATCAGAAACTACATGTTTCAGCATTTTGTTTGTGTTCAAAGATTAAATATGTTTTGTTTTAATAAATAGGCTTCAATAACCATATGTTTTGATATTGCATATATAAATATTGTGTGTGCAAAGTACCTTAAACGCTTATTGAATATATGATTTGAAGCGTTTACAAAAATTAATTTAGTTTGTTGCTTTTTTTGTCGCTTTTTTTTTTTTTAAATTATCTGAACTGTGACCCTAAAACCGTGACATGATCCGAACCGTGAGTTTTGTGATCCGTTACACCCCTAGCTAGCATCATTCATATTAGGACCCCGAAATAAAAACGTTAGCGTTTGCTGACCATGATCTGAGCCAGTATATCACACTTTAGCATTAGAGAGACAGAGAAAAGCTAATCATCTAAAGGTGAAAGAACTAGATGCTACATATTTTTTAGGAAAGACAGAATGAAACGGTCAAGAGTTCAAAACTTGGATAAGGTGAACAAGTAAGCAATTAGACCTTAAAAGGGTCCAATATCACAAGGCTTGAAGTAAAAAAAAAAAACACGAATACTTTCAACACAGCTTTTTGCAAAATTCCAGCAAAAGAACAAGGAATTGGACACCAAACTAATGTTTAACACTTTAGACACTCCAGTGTCAACACTCCAATGCGGACATTTTTCAGCTACTGTAACTTTTTGACCGAACACAATTAATAAAATTCCAGCAGATTCAGAAGTAAAAAAAACAGCCTTGCACTGATACGCAACATAAGGAAGTGCCTACGCAATCAACATGAATAGGCTGATTCTGTCGGCTTTGCACCAATAAGCCAATATGAAAAACTGCTTCTCTACGTGTCAGAATCAGCTGATTGTGTGAACGGTTGAAGGGTTACTGTATGTCAGAGGGTGTGTTATTTAGGTGTCGCCGTCAACTTCTCTGGCATTAAGGGGTTTAAGCTCAATTTCTCAAACCACGGCTACTGGATAGAATTTCCCAACATGCAAGTCCATGAACAGAAAAGAATGTAACCATCCCTTAATAAGAATACCAGATTATTCTTTCCGATTATGCAACTGTAACACTTACTGTCTTCAAAGCTATACTTACTTTAGCAACATTACATCAGTCTTAGATGCATTACCCCATAAAATAAATTAAAGGGGCTTTATCAAGCAAAATAAACTTTTTTTGCATTTTTAAGGGTATTATAATTTTAATTCCTCTTGAAAAACAACACCAAAGCAGTATTTTGCTCCATTCAGGCATCCCTTATAATTCCTGTAACCCTTCCGTTCTCCTTAGCTTGTTTACATTAAAAGTGGGGTCATCTGGACACCACAGGACAGTGCGCTGAACTTTTTTTTTTCACTGATTTCGGAGTTTCACTAATGTCCATGGCAGACATAAAATCCTGTCCCCCTTCGTCCACATTTGTCATGGAAGAAATCGCATAACAATATGTGGTTGGAGCCATCTGGACCCCAAGGAGAGCGGAAGGGTTTAAAACCCTGCTCTCTGAGTATCAGACCCTCCATTTCCATCAAAACGAGTGGGTCTTCACATTGTGATGTCACAAAGTGGAGAACAGCCCCTTCCAGGAAGAGTCTGCACTGCCAGCACCAACCCCCGGCTAACACCCACTTTCTCAGCAGAGCTGGTGGTGATCTGCAAAACTCTTTCATTTTATATGAACAATATACACACCCATCCTTGCAAAAGTTCAGATGTTGTTCGTTTTTGTGGGCAAAACGAGGTGATGTCATAAAATGGGCAGCACCCACAAGGAGCGAAAGGCAGTGTCTCAAAGAAGTGGGAAAGAGTTCACAAAGCAACTCATATTTCATTCAAAATGTGTTCTTTTGTGTGCCAAAGGTAAAATATAATCATACATGGAGATAGTTTACCCTGAAAGACTAAGAATAGCATGATATGGGCACTTTAAACACTGTGCTGTGGTACATAGGCCCAAAATAATACGGTACTCTTACAATAACAATGCAAGGCAGATAGCAAGTGTAACAAAGCATACGTTAAAAACTTTGTACATTAATAAATAATAAATGCTTAATAAAGCTTAAAGCTTTCAATACTCACAATAAACAGAATAACAGACTAATGTAAATGATACTTGTCTCGTCACCTAAAATCAAAATGAAACAGAAATATTCCTAAAAGTTTGAGGGCCAACCACTAAAGTTTGGGTGAAACTTTGACTAATAACTAGTCTTTTAGTGTTTTGTGTATGTTGCACAAACTTCAGCCGTGAATGACACAAAGGTTTAAGGTTTCTTCAGCTAAACAACCTTACTTTCTCAATGAGGGCATTTAATCCATTAAAAAACTTCAAAAGACCATTTTTAAGATTTTGTGAGCAACAATTTTGAACCTGCTTTTCCACTTTTTTGTGCCATTTTTATGCCCTCCTTGTGTTAAACCACTTCACCTTTAATTCAGTAAGCATTAATAATGAGGATTTTGAAAATTGTTACCACTGCTGGTACACAAGGACATTTGTTGAGTTTTGTGTGGCTCCCCTTCAATCTTCGAAAAGACAGAAATCTCAAATTACTTATATTCCTCCTTGTTAAACTTGTCATAGCTTAGATGCTTGTTCTTCTGAATGGTACATGCTGCTTATATGGACAGCTTTTTTTCAAAGCACCAATCCTTTCAGTGTTCATGCGCTTTAAATAGCAAGCGCTGACTAATATGTCAGAAGGTCATCATAGAGCTAAGCATTGTGGCTGCTGCGCTCCAATCGAATGATGGCCTCTTTTTTGTGTTCTAAGACCTCATTTGAGTCTGTAATTAGTGCAGGACATGACAGCATGTTGTGCAAGATGGCTTTGTTTAAAGATGAGTGAGAAAATACTTAGGATTTACACTTCAACATCACCTAACAGGGAAAACCAGCAACCTTGTCATCTAAATATATTAAATTTGTTTTATCATAAGGTTATGCTGCCATTGTAAAAACATCCTAAATCTTTGCAGATAAGGTCAGAGGTCTGGAGGCAGAACTGTAAAAAGATCCAGCATGACTCAGTGTGGATGTGCGTGCATGTGAGTGTTATCGCTATTTGAGCCAACTATCTCCACAGCTCCATGGCGATTACATGACAAAGAAGCTGACTGGCTAAGATTTGCATTCATTTCCCCAGAGCAGCAACAACCTTAGATAAAATTCTCATGCTGTGGCCGAGCCATTAAACACCACCTTATTCAACTGTTTTTCTACAGGAGCTACATGCATAATACAAGAGCCAGAAATATTAAACGGAGGTGTAGTTCTCTGCAATGTTTAAGCGTGTCTCTGAATTTTATGTCTTTCATTTCGTCGTATCATTTTCTTTAACTCTTGGCTAATTTGGATTATTCTGAACGCTGGAGTCAGCTGTTTTAATAAACTATGTTGTGACGCAGTGCTACACTTTTCCAATCTACCTTCTACTAAGCCCCCTGTTGTGTTCCTGCTGGAGTAGATTTCCCTGTTCTCTGGAAGAAAGCGAATTAACACCAGTGAGAACTGAACCTCCTAATTACACCTGTGACGCAGGACAGAGGAACAGACAGAGTTGGAGGGAGGATTACATGCACCGTCCATTTGCTTGAAGAGGATCACAGCTCCCCAGTGTGAGTGTGTGTGTGTTGTACAACTGTCTACCTTGGTGCAGTGTCACTGCAGCACTCACTAATTCATTCAATCTCCTTATTTGTTGGTGTGAGTGTGTGGTAAAAGTAGAGAGGAAAGAAACGCCAGAGGGTAATTACTGGCACTTCCTGCTGCTCTCTAATTGGCCATCTGCTTCGCCATGGGGCGGGCCCACGGCCATCTTACATTAGCTTAGGAGGATGGAGAGGACCTGACGTGCACACAAACATTGCTCGAGCAGCCACATGAGGTCTGACTGAAGACTTGGAGAAGTTTTTCCATCAAAGGTTATCGTTTGCAAATGCTGAGAAAAATTTAGAAAGCATCGATACGTGACGGGATATTTAGAAGGAGGTCGGCATAGTCAGTTTTTCACTGGTTACCCCAAAGACCACTAATCCTTATCATAAAAATGCCTTTCCATTAACTTTCTTTTTTTATTTTCAGTATGAACCACTAGTTACGAGAAAAGTATTTATAACCAAACAAAACTGGCAGTAGAATATGAATTAGGCAAACACTTATCTAATCAATTTGGAAATAAAATGAAATTATGATCTTTTGAATCAAAACCAAAGTAATTCAGTAGTTAGATAGCAGTATTAAACATTATCATTTATCTTTACTGTGTTTAAAAACTAAATGTACTGAGAAAGGAATAAATGCACATTTCACTCAGCAAGCACCATAGAACAATGACTGAAAACATGAAAACAAATAATTATTAAAATGCAAACATAACCCTTCAAAAACATTTTGCTCCAGAGTTTATAACAGTGAAACAATACAATAAAGAGCCTGAAGTAATAGTGGGATTAATCCCGGGCTTACGCCGCTAGTGTCACGGCTCTGCTGCGTTGCGGGAGCGGACTAGCTACAGCCGATGGCTTACACTGGCTCCTGCTCCAGCCACAGGCTCTGTTGATACAGGAAGCCGAACCCTCGTTCTACAGTCATTTCAGAAAACTTCTGTCTGCGTGTGACTCGTCAACATATAATGGGTAAAGGACGGAATTTTTACGTAATGTTTACGACACGCTGAAACCGGGGAGTTCAGCAGAAATTTTGTTTTATTTTGAAAATATACCGGATGCACTTTATATTCGCTCGCGTGGTTTCCGGTTTAAGTCGGTTAAGTCAACTTCACAAAAAGTGCTGCAGATCAGCTGCGGCGTCCGTCAAAATTTGAACCAAACGAAACGGATTCGCAGGGCCGGTCCGCAGACGCAGGACGTGAACGCCTGCAGTGGAAGTCCCGCTCGCACTTTTAAAGTTTTGTAAAGACTGCGGCGCACACATCGGAGCCTAACGCTAGCGGTGTAATCCCGGGGTAAGACTCATACAGGGGCAAGAGAGTATTTGTCAGTCACTGCTTCTGCAAGTTGCCTCAATTAAAAAAGATGAGATAGGTCTGTAATGTTTATCATAGGTATGCTTCAACTGTGAGAACAAGAAATCACCTTGTAGAATTTTTGAAGATGATGTAGAAAATACAAACAAGCAGGAATGCTGTTCTTCACAGACTTGTTACTTCTTTAAGAAATTCTTCTATCTTCCACTAATTACCTCTATTAATGCCACATGTTTGAACTGGTTATTTGCATCAAAGACACCTGTCCGCACATTTAAACAGTCATACTCCATCATTAACATGACCAAAGAGCTGTAAAGGACACCAGTCACAAGATATCCATTGTTGGAGGACCTATTAGAAAATAGAAGAAATACAAGATCAGTAACAATCTACCATAGACCGTCTATCACTGCATTCATAATAGGAACTGATGGATCCAAGAAGCCAAACTCCATTAAACATCTACTGAGAAATAGACAGCTATTACTTGTTCATTACATTTGTCAGAAAAACCATTCTTGCCTAATCAATTTTCAACGTATTTCGCTAATCCCAATTTTTTTTCAAATTTTCTTCATCGCAAGTTATTCAAGTTATAAACTGACCAATCAGATGTCTCTGTAAAAGCAGTTGATGCCCGCTGGCCCCATACGTACCATGAACTATGAACGTTTGACAGATTC
The DNA here is from genome assembly GCA_003999625.1 of Oryzias javanicus. NCBI lineage: Eukaryota > Metazoa > Chordata > Actinopteri > Beloniformes > Adrianichthyidae > Oryzias > Oryzias javanicus. Next base: position 15,895,707 of record CM012455.1, on the reverse strand, counting down.
TCCCGAGCCGCTTTCTGCGTGGACTTCGAACAAGCTTAATCATGATTGCTGAAAGTAGTTGCCATAGAAACGCGATTCCTTCTGGCTTGGACCAATCACTGTAGACCAGTTTCCAAATAGTGGTGTCCATATCATGGAAAAATGTTGGCTGAATTGGGTTCGTTCCGCTGAAGCCGGAGGTAAGGTGTTTTCTATGGATGATGGTAGGCCGGCTTTGTCCTTTTCTATTTACGGTTGAAGCAATCTTCCTTCAACTGGGGTTCCACGCAAGATCTCACCTGCTAAGGTAGAAATGATCCTGAGAACTGCAAGGAAACGGCCCATAGCTACACTGGGGGGGCTGGTCACTGACTGTTAGAAAACTAGGACCACAGTGAAAAAGTGTGCTACTATAGCAACCTAAGTCATCATGGATTTAAAACCTGCAGTGCTCCAAAGGTCCCCTTGCTTAAGCCAGAACATGTCAAGGTCCACCGAAAGTTTTCCAGAAACCATCTGGATGATCCAGAGACAGATCCAGAGAATGTCATGTCAAAATAAAATTATTTTGTGATAATGTCAATCATGGCGTTTGGAGGGGAAAGAATGCTGGTTAAGTTGCAGCCAAAGAACACTGTACCCACTGTATAGGATAGAAGTGGAAACATCATGCTATGGGGCTGGTTTTCTTGAAAGGGACGAGGTGATTTATCCATATTAAAGAAAGGATGAACAGTGGCAAGCATGGTGAGATTTTGGGCAAAAAAATTCCTTCCATTAGCGAGAACATTGAAGATGAAACGTGGCTGGATCTTCCAGCAAGACAATGATCCCAAACAAATTCATAAAAAAACAGAGCGACTACATGAAGAGTCTTTGAAGGTTCTTGAGTGCTCTAGCCAGTCTCTGGAACTCAAGCCAATAAATAATCATTGGAGGTAGTAGAAAGTCTTTGTTTCCCAGCAACAATCTCAAAGCATCACAGTTCTTGATAAGATCTGCATGGAAGAATGAACCAAAAAAAACGCAGCTACAATCCAAACCTGTTGAAGACCTTAAAAGAAATGTTTGAGCTCTGTCATTAACAACCAGTTATATAAAGTACAGACAAGAACTTGTTATTGACCAAATTCTTACTTTCTGCACCACTTTTCAAATAAGTTCTTTAGAAATCATGTGGTTTCCTAGATTATTTTTTTTATATTCTATTTTTCACATTTGAAGCATATCTTTGATGAACATTACAGACCTCTTATCTTTTTCAGTGCAACAACTTAAAAAGCAGTAGAAACTGTGACTGGCATTATGTGCAACTTTTTAGTGGAACTGAATAGATTGCATATAAAAGAGATGCTTTTCAGATGCACAGCTCTGTACAATTTTTAAGGTTACCAATTTACACACAAAATATTCAAATGCATTGTGTCATCAGCTCTTACTGTGGTTTTTGTATATCTGTAACTTTTGTTGCGATCTTCATACAAGAAAACATAGTCCTTTTTTTTTTTTAATGGACTGATAAATTAAGGAAAGTAAAACATTTTCAGGAAACAAACTGGACATGTAGGTACAGCATCAGCGGCGTGGAACTCAGCTACACTTTCAAAACAGCTAAAGCTCAGCAGTGTGCTGTTCATATTAATAATAAAAGACTTTAGCTACAGGAGAGGAAAACCCAAGCCGCTACATTGAGGTGTAAATGTGGGAGATTGCTGAGTGATGAACACAATGGAAATCATTCTAAATGAGACAACTATACAGCCCCAGAGCTTGACAGGAACACTGAAGACTTGCATTTTTTTTTCTTTTTTTGGAGTTTACAAAAAACAGTCAAAGATAGGCGTTAATTCAACCAACGAAAAATTGCACATCATCAAAGCAGCATCTCTCTGTGTAAAATGTATGTGTAAGCGTGCACATCACATACAATTTAGAAGTGAGACATCACCTTTTTAAAGCTGAGGTCAGCATAAGATCGGCAACACAGCTACAACCAGCCAATCCTAAAGTGAGTTTGTGTGCACTTTAACGCTCGTGCTTCATGCACAACATAGACAAAAAAAAAAAAAAAACCTTCAGTTGGTGTAACGGCAAGCTTAACTATTCAAAGAATCCACTGCCACACATTTCAATTCAACCCTCTTACAAAACCCAACCACCATTAGGAGTGGAACACACTTACTGTGCTCTAGATAATAATTACTGGTAAATACTGAAAACTTCACAAGAGGGATGGCATGTAATTACCCACGCAACACCATTTTACAATTTTATGCCTAGGTGTCTATAGCTTCCTGTGGTCTAAACAGCAGCAGATGCTATCAAGGACAAACAAAAACAAGGAGTGAATGCAAATATTCTTGGTGCAATGAATTTCTACAAAAATATGACGTATTATTGTCTCCCATTTATCAGAATATGGATAAGTCATAATGTAGGAAGACATAATGTGTCTAATTCGGGGAGTTTCAAACCCTGGACACATCAACTGAGGTTGGAGTGTGTAGCGCAAAACAAGTCAAAAGTAGTCTAGTCAGTGAGTATGCTCACACCAGTACCGTAGCATCTCCTTTAAGAAGCATCCCAGCACACAGCTAAGCTTACAGTCTATTTTGTCATGCTGCTGCAGATGAAACGGATCAATTGCCAGAAATAGGATGCAGCAGACAGGAAGAACGGCGTGAAAAAGAAGAAACTATCCGTTCGATTTTCAAGGTAAAGCACCACATGTGGACTCTGCATCTCCCAGTCTTCAAAGGCCCCGTCCTGCTTGTTGGTGTTTTTCTCTACTCTTCCAACTGCGGATTACCTGAATCAGGTATACTCAACCAATGAACAGGCAGGGATAAATGTAAGGGGAGAAAATACTGCTGCTGTAAGATTTTGATTGGACACCCTGGGTTTAGACAGACCAGTGATTTTATGAATCCTTTTTGCTGGTTCGCTTCCTGCTCTGCCCGCCCACGTGAGTTTAAGCGTCCTTGGGCAAGACACTGAACCCCACATTGCTCCCAGTGGCCTGGTTAGCGCTTCGCATGGCAGCTCTGCTGCCATCTGTGTATGGATGTGTGTGAGAATGGGTAAGAGATTTTTAAAGCGCTTTGGTTTTTGAAGGTGTAAAAAAGGCTATATAAGTACACGCCATTTCCTATTTCCATTAAAAATTGTGTAGGTTGTGCAACAGAGAGAAAAAAACTCGCACCATTTGTTAAGAAGTGCAATGCCACTCACTGTGTAGCAGTCTACACTTAGTGGATAGTCAGAAATACAAAATTAATATTAAATGTGAATTCTCTTCAGAAATCAAATGAAAGCTAAGCATTATGACATGTAACTGCACAGTGAGTGGACTGATCTCTCTGGTTGAGGTCTACATTTCTTGACTCGTCATGTTGAATCGTCTAAGTATGATAGGAGTGATACACATAAAATTGTCAACTTTTATCTTCCTCTTTAAATGGAAATTATATTAATTAATAACAAAGCCTCCGGAGAGAGTTATAAGAAAATACGGTTTTATTACTTAAAGGTTCACATTTTAAAAGGGATGCATTTTACTTTGGATGGTCATTTCAAATAAAGTGAAATTGTATAAGAATACATCTTAAAACTAGTCTCTAATCAATATTTCAAGCCAATCCTGGAAGATAAAAACTATATAACAGTACTTTCTGCTAATTACCTGTCTCCTTACTGACTAGCTATCTCAAAACAAAACATCCCAAAAAATCTTACTCTATATGTTATGACTTCAACTCATGGGTTTCTTTACATTTTTCTTTCATCTACCCCCTAGCACAGATTACTGCAATGTTCACCAGAGCTTTGAGAGACTTACCATCCAGGCCATGCATGAGGCCACCCTCACCCAGTCAGCCTGACAGCAGAAAAAAAAAAAAAAAAAAAAAAACTCACCCAAATCCTACCGGGCAAGCTGCCTGCTCATGCAGAGGCCACCTAGTGCGGCTATTTTGTTTTTGAGTGCCTGCAGGCGTATGGTGAATCGGCAAAGCGGCTTTTTTCAAAATCTTCTCAGAATATAACTTGATTTTTCAGACCCCAATATGTCTTCTTTGGTCTCATTTCATTAGTGCCCGCCCGGTTTGTTTTCCTGCTGCAGAGTGTGACTGAGCTCCATGCACAACTATGCTGATCAAAATCCTCCTCTGCCTTAGCCATTTTCTTCTCTGAGGCAAACACATATACTAAGGCTGACACTGTACTTCCTGCCTCTGCAAAAAGCCCACAGCTTTGTGCTGAGCCTTTACTTTTCCTTGGTGGGACATTAATGCTAGAAGCTGCTCTATGTGGACACTTTATGGCAGGGATTGAACAATAATAGCATTACAACACACTCACTCAAAACAGACATGCTCCATTAGTGTAACTGCCCGCTCCCTCTGTCTTCCTTTCACACACAAATACCATCAGACACGGACAACAACAAGGTAAACACAGAGGCGCCTATGGAATCTGTGGGGTCTTAGCGGTTGACAAGATACATTTAGCGTAAGTGGATTAGCCTCAATACAAACCAATCCACCTTCATAGAAATGCAACGGCCAATGAGGAGGGAAGCCACGGAGGAGGGAAGCGTGAAGCTAAGAAAAATAAAGGAAATCAGGTGTGGAGCAAAGAAAAGTTTGCACACAAAATTTGGGCGATTCAAAAAGAAGCCAATGACTTTTTCCACCCTGAAGCCAGGAGAGCTTCAAACAGACAACATTGTCTCAACAACAAAACCAGACATCAACATCAATCTTTAACGTTCCCATGAAGCGAGAGAAGAAATTAATTGTAAACTGATTTCCCGATGCAACCAGAGAGCAGCGATCGAGAGTGATTCAATACATGATTCATGCTTTATTTAAAGCTTCATTAAATCATCAAGAAGCTACAGATAAAAGCCATCAATCCACACCATAACGTGTGAGATTTTGGCCACCACTGGAATTACAGGAAAGCTGTTTATGCTCGTAACTTACAATAAAGAAGGCCAAAGAGGGAACATATGCATTTTCCACACAACAGCAGGGTAATTGAAACTTAATTATCTTGGGGAGGTTTTAGCATTTTAAGCCAACACTATATTATCTGTACAGCTTTCATAAGTTTAAACTCTCCCATCAGTCATATTTTGAGTTATTTATAAAGCGTTCCCAGTGGTCTTTTAATTATGATTATGCCGTTTTTAGGTAAAATCAACATAGTTTCTGCAGAGAGGCTGGATTGCTCAGATGGATGAATGGAAGGCTACATGTAGAACTAGTGCGTTGGAAACCAGGGTTCGCTTCCCAGGGAGAATGGTGATCTTAAACTAGTGTGGGTCATTCATGCTACTGTCTAACTATGCAGCTTCCAAGAGTTCCTGTGCTGGTCCACAGTCTACCAGACCTGTTGCTTTCCAGGAGATACAATTTTGCAGAGCTGCAGTAATTCATCAGAAATTTGCTTTTAAATTCTGGGCGGAATTGTTGTCACAGAGTATGCCCACCCCCCACTTCCCACATCGATTTGTTTACATGCACCTCCCGCTAGCTTACAGCCCCTCACAACCCCAACCTAGCATTACCAGTGAGACAAAATTGTGAGCAATGCTGGAGTTACTCATTGGAAATACTCAGAAATTTAATTTTTAGCTTAATTTTCTCAAAAATCATAAGAAAAGTGTCGCAAAAACATGTTAAAAACACAAAAGATACAATTTTCGTCAGTAGGGGTCTTGAAAGTGCTTTAGCATTTGCAATATCAACAAACTCATTCTCAAATAAATGTCAGATACCAAAAAAAGTTGCAGACATAAGCATATCATTGTGTGTGTGTCGATGGTGTTAACCATACCTCTCGCAGACAGCTTCTTAGTGTTTATGATTTTTGCAGCATATTCTTGTCCCGATGACTTCTTAACACACCTACGCACCACTGAAAAAGCTCCCCTAAGAGAGAACACAAGCAACCAAAAATTAGCTCTGTTTCACACTCACACAAAAAAATGCACAAAGTGCGACATTTCAAAACTGCAATCCACCCGTGTGGCAGGGGTTTGTGAATGTATGGCAACAGCTCAGTCTCTCCCTCTGATTCACGCAGACTTTTTAGTGAAAACAATGATAATAATCATCTCAGCTCAGCGTGAAGCAGCAGTTTGACATAAGATGTTGAATTGAAAGTAAATAACCAGGAGCTTCGGGTAATTTTTGGGAACAATAATTGTTTTTTTTTATATCAATCAAGAAGAAATGTCTTCATTCTTCTCTAAGCATTACAATTTAAATTGCTGAAATATATTCTTGACTTTGCAGCAATTTAAGCAACCTAAAAAAATCTAATTGTGACATTTTCCTCAATGAAGGAAGGCTGCGTTTTACTACTGCAGATATAATGAAGTGTTGCTACATGGCTTTGCTCTCTACCCCTGCAACTCTGCTCTAAGTCTCAATTATTTAGCAGCAAACGAGAGGTGACAGGTGACACAAGTACAAGTCAGGGCCTCGATGTTAATAACTTGCGACAGAGCAAAATGCATTATCAAAAGGCTGCTGCGACAAAAACAGCCATGTTCAGAAGAGGACGGGGAGGGTTAGTGAAGATCAACTCGTCCGAGCGGCTCTGCCAGCCATCACTGCCATTTAGACATGACGGATGCCAAGAAATGTCAGCAAAAGATCTGGAGTTAGCCTGTGATTATGGTGGGAAGGTTTCACTTGTTAAGCACATCAGGGGGTGCCGTGACCGAGGAAATGGTGGTCTGACTTGTTGGCCACTATTACACCAGCATCCGACCCACAACGCCCACAGGTCTGACCGATCACTCAAATAGATCAATTTGAATTTCTTTGGGTTATTTCTAGTCCAGATTTTGCCTTCTGAATCCAAAAGGATATATATGGAAGTTTAATTATTTCAAATGAAAAACTGAATTTTAAATAAACATGGAATCAAAACGATTATGAATCAATATGTAGCATTGATGAACCTTTTTAGTGTGGGTCATTCATGCTACTGCCCAACTATGCTGCTTCAAAGGGTTCTTGTGTTGGTCCCATAGTCTACAGGGTTCTGCCAAACCACCTCTGCGAAGAAGTAGCTGACAGGATGTGCTGAAAGGTGAACAAGTTCCTGCAGAGCGGCAGTAGCTCATAAGAAATTCACCAGAGTATATTATTCCTCTGTTTACACCCTCTCCCGCGAGCTTCAGCCCCTCACAATCCTAACATTACCGGTACAACAAAAGTGGCGAGGAATAGTAGAGATATCCAGTTCAGATAAAGACCTATATGGATCTATTTTTCTGCAAGTGGATGCATCAGAATGGAATTTTCTACATCACAAATTAGCCCTTTATCAAAAAGCCACTTTTTTTTGGGGTCTGCTCCGAATTCACAGTGATTAAAACCACCAAAATTACACGATTTTTATTGGAGTGGGTCTTTAACAACTGTAAAGAAATGCAATAATAGCCCACTTCATCAATCCATAACCAGAGGTCTGGTTATCATTGACGATAGGGGGACATCTGATCATAAAAAGAGTCTTCTTTTCACACAATACATTCCTAAATGAATGATCCAGAGGTACGGAGCATTGCTCAACACAGTTACACAAATCATCTGCAGCTGTTACCCCTCTAAAAAAAAAAATAGGTGGTAGGCCTAGTTAGCCGGCGATCACAGCCGCAGATCGAGCACGCCTGCACGGAGCTGTCAGACCCGCGGGCCGGTGAAATGTCAGAGGGCTACGTCTCCAGCGTCTCTCGGGGCCCCGGTTGCGAGGGTTAAAAAAAAAAAAAAACCCACAGAATTAATAGCTAAAAAATTTAAATTAACTAGTTCAGTCAAATGTGGGCACACATAAATAGAATTTAAAGCAAGAAGGGGGAGAAAAAGCGCAATGACAGGAGGCTAACTCGGCTAGTTTATCAATATCGGCATGGTAGCGCTTTTGGCTAGTAACTGAACAGTAGTGAGCCGTTACTGCGGGAGCAGCTAGTTAGCCAATAGCGGAGGTGGTTTCTACTGACTGCACCAGCACTTTAACCAGTTATTTACTGACAAATCTCCGGAGTATGTATTGCTCCTCGACGATAAGCCGTCCCAGCTACATATCACCTGCTAGCTGGCTAAGCAGAAATAATGTGAGGCGAGGTTGCGGGGGTGGGGGACAAGACAAACACGATGCATTTCGCTGCTTACTTCCCGAGCTCCTCGTACAGCTGATACTCGTCGGTAAACCGGGTGGAAGTAGCGGTGGTTGCCATTGTTGGACCGTGAAAAAGGGAGGGAGCCCGAGCCTTGGGGCACGACGGCGGCTGGCTGTCGTACTGTGTCCGAGAGGAGGGTAGCCTAGCCTCCAACACCAGGGTACCTTACTGACAGGCAAGCAAGACTGAAGAGGAGAGTCGAAAAGAGACGGAAAGGGAGGGGCTGGGGAGAGGAGAATGGTGATGGTGGTGTGTGTTTGTGTGCGGTAAAGGGCAGGAACTCTCGCGAGAATAGGCGGCATGAGATCAGTGTCATCAGTTCAATGAAGTCATTGAAAATCATTGAGAGGCTGAATTTTTAACCTCATCCAGACTGAATCAAGTTATTTTTTTCTTTCTTTTTTTTTATATGTTTACATTATTATGTAGTGACCATTGCACAATGTGACCCTTAGATCCTTCGTTTATTGCAGGGAACATCCCTGCATCATTTTACTGCACTGTTTGGGATACACCCAGCCTCTGGGCCAAACTACAATGCAGCAGAAAAATGCTCTTAGACAAGCTTCTTGGGAGTGAGCCACAAAAAAGCACAATGATCCCACCAAAACTTCTACACAAGGAGTGAAATAAATAAATAAAAACTTTTCAATGGGACTTTTTAATTATTTTATTTATTTTGAACTGACAAAAAACATAATAAAACATATAATGATGCATGACAAATTGAAAAAAGTATTTGGATGAAGATTAACCTATTACACTGAAAATGTTATTTTTAACATGTTTTTGTAGCCCTTTTCTGAGGATGGAGAGCAAAATAAATTAGCTTAAAATTGCATTTATGAGTATTTCTTTATTCAAATCATTGTGAAACAGAAGCAGATGAAAAAAAAAAACACTTGTAGATCCATGTACGTCTATGTTTCTCTCGTCTGGGTGGGTATCTTACTTAAAACTCTACAGCTGGACAAGTCTGATACTGTTCGACATTTTTAATGCACAGGTAATGTTAGTTTATGGGTTGTCAGGGGCTGTAAGTTAGCAGGAGAGCATATAAACTTAAGGATGATGAGAAGGGGCAATGGGCTTACTTCGCATCAGTTGTCCTGCCCGCAACTCAGAGGTGAGCCGCTACAGAACTAATGCCACTCTTCACAAGCTATGTCCTAGAAAGCAACACAAGTTTTGAATTTAGGCTAAAAATGACAATTATTAAAAAACCACTGGGAACCTTTTTCATAACAGTTAAAGTGTGATTGGGCAGGGACTTTAAATGTGATTTCTTTAATTTTTTAAAATTTATTTTGAAGTGACAAAATAAAAAAAAATAAGCATCATGAACAAAAGCATAACAATGACTTACATTTCTAAAAGGACATTGCACGAAGTTTAGCTGCTTAATGAGTCTTTTTTTTCAACTAAATCTAAACTTTAATTCATGCAAACAGTATGTTTTACAAATTGAGAAAATATTGGCACATTCTTTGAAAAATATCAATTACACAAAAAAATAACAACTCTTGTTAAATGCCTTATATCTATTTAATCAGCCTTTATTATTGCTTTGATTTTTTTTATGGATGGACAATTTTTAATGCCAATATGAAGCCCAATGAGGCAATTGTTTTGTGATATTGGACTATTTAAATAAAATTGTATTGAATTAATGTATTCCCTGGAGTTATTTCATTTCTGAAACCTTCTTGCGGAGATTCAGTGAAGTTTAGCATTAGTTCTCAGTAGATTTCATAACAATATTTCAATCTCTCTTAAATTTCAATTCTTGTTTATTATTTGACACATTATTAATGTTCAGTTTAATCACAACAACCAATACTTTCATTCTAATACTATTTGTTTTATGTTCTTTTAATTATTTGGATGCATTTTGGTCACTATGAGTGAAATTTTCCCTTTTTAAATGTCTGTTCAGTCATTATTTAACTGTACATCTCATATTGGTTGATTTAAGCTTTTTTTTGTTTGTTTTCTTAAAGCACTAACACTAATTTACTTTAAAAGTATGATAATGGTTTTTTATTGTTTTATTTGACTCAGTTTCAGATTTTTATGTCACTTCTTTAAAACTTGAGTCTCAGTTTGACTTTGACGAACATTTGGATTTGCAAGTAAGCAAGTCTATGTCATGTCTATAGATGTGAAAGCTTTTAGTCTGCTTTTTTTTCTTTTGATACAGTTTTATGAGGCCTTGGTTATTAAACTTCCTCCTGTGCAAACTGTAATGCAAGAAAAACACATAATAAAGGGGTTCATATGTAACTAAACACCCAAACACACACTAAAGGTATGCACTGGTGTTTTTGCAGGAGAATTTCATCATTTTTAATTAACTGTAAGCACTTGTACATGCACGAGGGAGGCTGGAAGAGGTGATGGGATCACAGTGAAGGTTTCTGGTGAGGAGCATGAACCTATGCTTTTCCACAGCATGAGGGTTGTTAGTTTGGCGGCGCTAAAAGATGGTCTCCCACAGATCCAGAGTGCTCCACTAAATGTTTAATGTGGCGTGAGTAAGAAGCCATCAGAGGACAGGCCGGTGGGACTGCAGGGCAGAGATTAAGATTTACACTTAAGGCTTGTGTGAGTGGGGCTGCCTGCTCAGCACTACAGCTCAGTTTGGAAAGGGTGGGGGGGTAGTGAACATCACTGAAAGAAAATAAGCCAAATAATGATTTAACATTAAAATCGTTATGCGTGGTTGTCTGCGTGGGAACACAAAACTCCAAAAAGTTAAACACATTTTGAGGCCGTATCTCCATATCTGCAAGTGCAGCCTGCTGAATCAGTGATGGAGAGAGAAAGAAAGGAGGCCAACACTCATGTGTGTGCGTGTTTGTGCACTACTGTACGTGCAAGACAAATGAGCAGTGCATCGCAGGCTACTCCCCCTGCCCTGATTTTCCTATGTGCTAACCCTGCTGCTTCTCCTCCTCATCCTACACCTCCTCAGCCTCCACAGGAGTTACATAATGGTGAACTCCTCAGCCTTTGTTATCTCACACCAACCACACACTACGCTGTGCCAACTTGGTATAAGACAAAGGAGCAGAGGAGGGAAGAGGAGTGAGAGAAAGTTGGATCATTTCAATGGGAATGTGCACTTTGCAAATGAAGATCTTTATTTATCTTATAATGTGGAGTTGTGTTACACTTTGTTACTGTCTAACTAAATAAACAACAGTTCTGTAATGCTATTTATTCTGGGTTTTATAATAAAAAAAAGAGGTATTCATCATATGTGCAAGCGATTTTGAATCCATCCATCCATCAATCTTCCTAACACGGTGAATCCTTGTCATGAAGTTGCTGGAGCCTGTCCTCGCGAGAGCTACATAAAGCTTCGGGTAATATGGCGCCTGACATCATCGACTGAAATTATACAACTTATCCTAACGCAAAAGTGTTCCAAATTGTAATAATTACTTTTAGAAATTTAAAACAAGAAAATTTATGAGCAATATAGGGATACTGGGTGTTGATGTATCTTGGTCCCGGCTCTGGTTGGGCGAAGGTGGTAACACAATCACACATCCTCACATTTAGGAGCAATTTAGAGTTACCAATCAACCTATAAAATATGTTTTTGGAGTGTTGGAGGAAACCAGAGTTTCTGGAGAAAACCCATACATGGATAAAGGAGAACGTGCAGAAAGGTCCAAGCTGGGATTCAAACCAGGACCTTCTTGCTGTGAGGTGAGGGTGCTAACCACTCCCCCACTGTGCAGTCCAAGTTCGGAAACCAATGCAAAAAAAAGAAAAGAAAAAAAAGCATAATGTTGTAACCATCCTACAGTTTTCAGCATCCCACCAATCAGAATCTTGGAAAAAAATGTCTTTTTCATGTCACTTTCTGACATCTATATGATTAGCTTTTACAGAAAGGACTAGAAAAATAACATTAGAGCTGACAGAGTAAATCAAAATGAGTTCAAAAGCTATGTTTACATCAGAACAGACTCAATGTGAAATCAGAGCTTCAGCAGCTTTGGCACATTTTTGCCTTTGTTGTGACTAATGAGGGTGAATGCGCCATCCGTTACATCATCACAACTCCAGAGGGCGGACAGGGCCAAGAGCTGAGTCATGACACGCCCATTCTCCAGCAAAAAAAAAGCAATGATTTGACTGGGGGGAAATTAAATGAGGAGCGCTTTCCCTTCTTTGAGCTGATATTGTCGTGAGGCCTGGGAGGGGTAAACTACTGACCCCAGCCTCCCTGAAAAGTTTTGTCAGTGGCGGCTGTCTGGTGCAGCACTTGGCTTGCCTGTGTGAGCGAAGCACGGTGCTGCTGATTAAATGCCAGTGTACTCAGGCATGTCTGACAGGATAAATAAATGATGTGAAGTTTTTGAACATCTCAGCGAAAATCCAGCGTCTGCTCAGTTCTTTTTTTCCTGATGAACAAAGTTTCTCCATTTTATGGGCTCTGTTAGAAATTCAACACACTAAATAGTAGCACTCACTGATGTGAAGTCATCAATTTTATTGTGGGCTTATTTATTGTGGACAGCTGCCCCGATTTATGCATGAATGAACAAAATAGCTTATTTATAACAGAATGAGACCAGGATGAAATGTTTAACCCTGTAAATCCCTCTACATCAAAGAATTGTCGGAAATGTTATTTTTTTTTTTGTAAATCAATATGTTTTTTAAATGAAAATTCACACAAGAAAAATGTTACAATTTTTTTCCAATGAGGTATAGATAGTATTAATCACAATACATCGGGGGATTTGTTAAGTTTTGACATGTATTTAGGGAAAAAAACATATTTAACATGGTGTAATTGTATTATAAAGACATAAATATCAGCAAAATTTGTATGCTTTCAATAAAGAAAATACTCTTTTAAAAAATGACAACAAATAACAACAGATGAGATATTCTCACATGAAAGTTTTGAAAATTAGCTTTAACTTTTCCCTCCAAAAGTGTTTTTGAGATTTAATGGAGGCAGCCATTTTGAAATGAGCAGAAAATGCCCCTCTACTGCCTCCAGTGGAATAATGATGGATTACAGGGTAAAAACCATGGAGCAGTTTATATACAATGGGTTTTTAGGGAACGATTTGATCGTTCTAATGTGACAGGGGTTTAGAAATGCATTGGAGGTGAACATGTCAAGTACACGACCACCTCAGGTAGCTGGGATATTGTGGTGGTTGGTTGAACCCCAAACTTTTGACAGGATTTTAACCATTAGGAGGGAAAACTGGAATGTTATGACATTTTCCACTGGATTTAAATGCTGTGGGTTCTATATGTTAGATGGAGGTTTGTTGTGTTATTACCATTTTTCACAAATGGACCTTAGGTTGTCTAATTAAAGCTAATGCCCACATACAGTAACCCTTTTATTCTAGTCTAAATAACACAAATGGGTTTGCCCACTGAGGTATCATTACCAAGTTGTGCAGTCGAATAGATGGCCTTGTTAGGTTTGTTTATCAACAGCTAAGAAGCTCAACTAGCAACCGCAAACAAGCAACATACCATAATACTTTCACCGGTATGCTTCATTAATGTTTTGACTGAGAAAACTTTATTCAAAATCACCACCGCCATAAAAAAAAAAAAAAAAAATTAACATTAAAACCCCATTGTGGCCAAACACACAAGCCATGCAGCAGAATTTGTTCTGTAGATGCTTTTTTAAGATTTTTGTTTTTTTAATCACACCTAGGGCATCAAAAATATTTTTCCCAAATGTTTTAAACTGGGAAAAGATAACACAGAACTAGAACAAATTTATGTCAGATATTTATAAACTCCATCTGTCTGTCCATGGTCCTGCAGTTGTCTCAAGTACCAGTATATGTTCAGACCACATCAGTTGTTTCTTCTAAATACAATGGAAGGGACACTTTACTTAAATCTCCTGAATTCCCAGGTTCCTAGCTAACCCCATCTCTTGTGAAGGTGTCTCAGCAGTTCCATCATTTCTGGTTTAAACCCACAGCCTCACCTTAAGGAATGTTCTCGTCATGGCAGATGGCTCAAGCAAGAATTACATGTCATACTTTGACAAAGCCACCAGGAGTGTATCATCTGCATTAATGCAAAGTTACAGCCCTGGTGGCTTAGTAAACCACAGGACTGTCTCATCTGCATAAATGCAAAGATGCATTTTGAACTGGGGTGTCTCCACTCTTTGGCAGGTTCTGTTACATTATTAGCTGATTAGCTGAGGTTTGACTGGTAACTGGACTTTCTTCCAGTGGAGTCCAGGAATGGACAGGAATGGACTCCACTGTGAGAATAAGTGTTTCTATCTATGCTGTTGTTGTAACACATTACAGCCCGGATGCGAACCACTACCAAAATTTGCTAGTCAAAAAGCAAAACCCAAAATTCTCTCCTCCTTTGCAGACAGGTGAAGATCTTCTGCTATGCAAGTTCTTGATCCACTTTGCTTCCTGAGAGATTCAATTTTTTTGGGAAATGAGTAGATCCTTAAAGCATTTCATCACCACTTGATGATATCAGGTTCTCCTTGACTCTAGTGTTGATAAAACACTACCTAAGATGGCTGGGGTTTTCCCTCAAGTTTCCCGGAGTATTTTCAAAGCCACGCTCCCAAACTCTACCTCCTCATCTGTAAAAGCTTCAGAGCACGCTCGATGCACAAAGATTTTGCACCAAAAAAGTCGTCACATTGTTTAATATTTTATTATTAAAAACAAGGAAACGATGATGAAATCAATGTCAGGATTGTTGTTGAGGAGTGCACTTAACTTTTTTGAAACATTTTTGGACATTGTCATCCAAAGCTGGCGGAAATGCTGTTTTGGTTTTTGATATAATGCAGTCAAAGGATATTATGAACATAAATAAATAAATACAAAACAGAGCAAAACTTTGACTTTGGTTCCACCATGTGTTCAACTGGGCCAGCTGCAGCCTGCAGGGTCTGATCTTAACCATATGATTGTGGATAAGTTTGTGGTTTCACTTTAACTCAAGTTAAATACTTTTATAGTTTTTATTCATATTTAAATAATTTGTATTTTGAGCAAATCATGTGTTCCACTCAATAAATTCAAACATTTTTGGTGGAGGGGTGTTGATATTTCCAAATGAAACCCCTTTGTAAATAAGCAAAGTACTTTAGATTCCAAATTATTATTTTTTTGTTGTTTCGTGTTCCAAAGCTCCAATACAGAGTGCAAGATTGAAAGATGAATGCTTTAAAAATAATAGTTTTATGTAGGATATGCATTGTAAAGACTGCTGATGCTGATATAGAAAACAATCAGTTTTTCAAGACGATTTCTCCATCAAAATATAAGAAATTTAATTTTAAAAATAAATTGGAGATACAAGAAATTATTAAAGACTTTTTTTTAGACCAACACATAATTGCAACATAATTCTGTAATTGTCTTTACAATAATGCTATGAACTTTTTTGACTAATCCTGATAAAGTAGACAGCATAACTGTGTAGACCCATAATGTGCAGCAGTCATCCAGCACAATTTCCTGGTTAACTAGCAAGTCCTGATGGGATATGAAGTTCTTGAAGAGGAATTACCTTTTGTGTTCATTAGAAAAAGTGTTCAAATAATACTCTAATAGGCAAAGATCAAAACTTTATTGAAGTTAACAGCAAATATGTCATCATTAAATAAACAGGAATATGTAAATAAATTGTGTTGATCTTAACATTAAGTATAATTGTTTAACATATTGCAACAAACAAAGGTACGGGTGCTTCCTCTTTAAAAAAAAAATATTTCTTTTGAAATCATGTCAGAATTTATCCATATACAAAACAACAAAAATATTAAACTTTTTAGGAGATTAATAAATGTTAAGCAACAAAATAAAAATATATCAGAACTGATTTAACACAGGAAACACTAAATATTAGACTGTATGACACTTTTATTTTTTATTTATTTATTTTTTGCAGCTGGATGTGTAATTGTGATGACAAGATAAAGCTTTGCTGAATAAGAGAAAAGTTCTTCTTCCTCTACAAAAAAAAGCTCACAAAAGAGAAAAGAAAACACAACTTGCTGTCAATTGAAACTTCTGGGGTTTGGTGACACGCACAGAAGACTGTGCAGACATGAACTGTTACTTCCTGTTTTTTTTTTCATTAAAATGCAGACAGGAAACAAAAGTTTCAGATTTTCATCCGCCTCAGAGAGAATCTCATGGCAGTTCTCATTAACTTTTGGTAAGATTTTCTTTATCTTTAGTATTTACTGCAGTGTTTTTGTCCCGTAGTCAAAGAGGTTGGATTTGTGTGCAATTTGTGTGACTGTTGCTCTAAATGTCAGGCTCATCCACAGACTATGCACAATTGCTGAAAAACACTAATGGAGTGTGTTGCTGAAAAGAAGCCTGAGATGTTTCAAGGTGAGGAGGAATCTTCTTTTAAATGTTGAAAAGTACTGAAAAAATATAGAAATTCCTTTGACTTTTTCTCATTTACTCCATTATTTTGTAACCACCTGCTGAGGTTAAATTTGTTTTTTTTTTTCTTTCTCAGACCCAATTCCCTCCAGCCAGGCAGTAGTTCATCATTTCCAGCCCGTCTTCACAGCTTATGGACGCAGCAGTATACTTTCTCCATCCATCATCAATTCCACAGTCGGAAACATCACTATCAACCTTTTAAATGAACAAGGTAGATAAAGTGAAACATACAATGTTAGCACACGATAATAACAAAAGTTGATGAAAATTTTCTATTTAAATAGAAGTTCTACAGAAAGTAAAAGTACACTTCATTATGTAAACAGTTTCCCTATTTTTGTTATTTCCACCAGTAAGCAAAATTAGCTTCAAAAGAAATTCAAATTTGCTGTTTCTGCAACATTCAGAGCTTTTCTATTCTATGTGATCAGAAACTCGTAGAAAGAAATTTACAAGTTTTAAACAATGGATTATTTTTAACCCATTGACGTTCTGGACTCTTTATTTTCTCAATATTTAGTTTCAAGTTGAAATATCTAAACATTAAAAAAAAATGATTATTTTGGGTCGATAATATTTTGACCTTTGCATAGTAAATCACTTGATAGAGGCTGTATTTATAGAAATAGTGTATTTTAGAATAACACTGCCACATAATGATGCTTACACTTCTGTGCTTTTTTTGGTTGCACCATGTCTTAATCAGCTTTATACCAAATAACTACAACAAAACCAACATTTTTTATGCTCTATGACTGGTTTCACTCTGTAAATGTTTGAGATAAAGAGGGAGAAAAAGTTATTTTTCTTAGATTGCTTAAAAAATTTTATGATTTATTCAGTTTGTTGGTGAAGTCATTCTGTCAGGTAGATTAAGATACTTAAAAAAAACATTTTAGTTGAAATTCTTAAAGTTTCTAAATCAAACTGGATTTGAGTTTGTGATTTTTGTCCTTCTTTTGCAGCTTTTGCTGATGAACCAAATGAAGAATCCAGTAAAGACAACACAACCAACTGTAAAGCAGAGGTGGCCAGTGAGGACATTTTATTATTCAAAAAATAGTTAATAATAGAAAAAAAAAGGTTGAGAAATTTCATCTGTTGTTCCTTGAATCCTCTCTTTTTCCCAGATAACAAGTTTGCGGAACATCAACAGAAACTGAAAGTGGCCCTGAAGAAGAAGTTCAGCCATTTGCATGAAGGCCCGACAACGAGTGCGAATAAGACTCCTCTCAACCAAATCTACACAGAGCTCTACATCACTGAGGGAGGAAGCTGCGAGGTCAACAAAGAACATGAAGTCCGCTGGATAGAGACGGCGTCCAAAGTTAGAGCAATTCAAGACAAAGTGGTGCACTGCAATCGCCTGTTCGAGCCCCAACCTGGAAGAGACTACCCCATAAGAACTGTGGTCACCAGGGGCGTGGCTGGCATCGGAAAAACCGTGTCCATCCATAAATTTACTTTAGACTGGGCAGAAGAGAATGCCAACGCCGACATAGATTTTGTATTTCCTCTTTCTTTCCGAGACCTGAATTTAATGAAAAAGAAAACGTTGAGTCTGGTGGATCTTCTGAAAGCGTTTTTCCCTGATATTACTGAAAGACAAATCTTTGCAAATAATGAAATCAAAAAGCTTTTTATCCTGGACGGTCTGGACGAGAGCCGGCTTTCTTTGGATTTCCGTAACAGTGAAATCATTTCAGATACGGCGCAGCCAGCAGCGGTTGCTGTAGTTCTGACCAACCTCATCAGGGGAAAGCTTCTTCCTTTGTCTCTGGTTTGGATCACGTCCCGGCCCGTGGCTTCCAGCCAAATCCCTGTGGAGTGCATCGACCTCGTGACCGAGGTGCGAGGGTTCAACAACTCACAGAAAGAGGAATACTTCAGGAAAAAAATCAAAGACGAGGAGCTGGCATTGAGGGTGATCAGTCACGTGAAATCCTGCAGAAGTCTGCACATCATGTGCCACATTCCGGTCTTCTGCTGGATAGCAGCGAGCGTTCTGGAGAAAAAGCTGACGAAAAGAGACAGCAAAGACACGCCTAAGACTCTCACACAGATGTACATCTACTTCCTGTCGCTGTTTGTGGAGAACATGAAGAAGAGGCTGCCAGGAAGAAGAGAGTCAAGTGCTGAGTGCGTCAAAGCAAACCTGCTGGCTTTAGGCAAACTGGCTTTCAAAGAGCTGGAGAAAGGTCACCTGATCTTCTATGAGAGCGACCTCAAACTGAACGGCATCGACGTCACCCAGGCCTCCATGTTCTCTGGAGTCTACACACAAATCTTCAACGAGGAGTTGACTCTCTGTCAGGAGAAGATGTTCTGCTTTGTGCATCTGAGTATCCAAGAGTTCTTCGCAGCGCTTTATGTTTTCCTCACCTTCCACAACGACAACACCAACGTTCTGATTAAAAGATCGTCGTCCTCTAGATGGTTTCAATCCAGAGAATCGTCAGAACTCAACCTCTACAAAGCAGCCATTGAGAAAGCATTGCAGAGTGAAGGGGGGTATTTCGATATCTTCCTGCGCTTCCTTTTGGGCCTCTCAATAGAGTCCAACCAAGTGCTGCTACGACATCTAATGACCACCGACAGAACCCACCAAAAGACACGAGCTGAGGTCCAAAAATACATAAAGGAGAAAATCAAACTGAGCAAATCCCCTGACAGATGCCTCAACCTGTTCCACTGTCTGAACGAGCTGAACGACCACTCTCTGGTAGAGGAGATCCAGAGCCACTTCGTCTCAGGACGTCTGAAGTCGGCCGACCTTTCACCCGCTCAGTGGGCCACTCTGGTCTTTGTTCTGCTGACCTCGGAGGAGGAGCTGCAGGAGTTTGACCTGGGCAGGTTCAGCAGGTCAGAGGAGGCTCTTCTGAGGCTGCTGCCGGTCATGAAGACAGCCCAGGTAGCAAAGTAAGTCCCAGCAGGAGGTCAAAGGGATTTTTCAAGCTCAAGGAACCTGATGATCAAAAAGACATACCAATACACTACTTCTTATGCTACAGTGGAATTTTAAACCTCTAAATAATTTACATATAGGTTGCAATAATTACACAAATTCAAATGATTAAATATTATAAAATCTTCTACACAATTTGAAACATTTTAAAAATTCAAATCTATCAACAATGATAAATCCCCATGCTGTAACTTTAAGAAACATCGTATTAGGGTTTTATTGTAACAACAATACACGAAAAATACAATCACCCAAAGCCCTTGCCAAATATAGGCAAGGGCAAGGAGGGGGTGATAAATCCCCCCTAAATGTAAAAAAAAAAAAAATTACAGAAAACACCCACAAAACTACGATGGAGTATTAGGGTCACCTAAGAAAAGTGACATGAAAAGCTTTTTTTCTTGTAAATTTACAACTTTAAATCTTGGAAATTTATGACTCATTTCTCATTCATATATGACATTTATGACAATTTATCAAATTTTTTATAACTTTCTACCTGAAGTAGGGCTGGATAAATCCTGGCCTTGCAATTTACCCACAAGCTAGCCTACATAGTGGGATAATTCATGTTTTATTTTTTACCTTTTATAAAGGATTTTTGTAAAAGAAAAATACATAAACTAAAGTGTGTGTGTGTGTGTGTGGGGGGGGGGGGGGGGGGGGGGGGGGGGGACTCATACATACTAGTAAAACAACCCAAAGCATAATACCTCCACCTCCGTGCTTTTCTCACATAAAGAACATATTTGAATCTTTTTTTTGGTTTTGTTTTGTTTCTTTGAAGATGATGAGTTGAGATTGAGATATAGTTTTTTTTTTTTTTTTTTTAATTGTGTATTTCAATGCAACCTCTCACATTTTAGATTAGATAACATGCATTTGTTTTAATGTATGGTTGGGATTAGAAAACAAAATGTTATTTCTAAATTGTTGAGATTATAAAATAGTATTCTTTGACAAACTTGAAATTAGCTGGAAATCCGTAAAGACCCCATTTCTTTTTAGGTCTAAAGTGATTCTTTCTTTTTGTCATCTTAATTAAAGTCTAGAGAGAACATCCAGTGAGTGAACCGTTTAAGATTGACTATTTACCAAAGAAGCGAGTTCATACATAATCATAAACCAGATCTGTGGGTACCAGAATTATTTTTTCTTCATATAAAAACAATTACTTTTTAATATCTGAAATTCTATTGGTGCATATTGTACTTTCATGGACTTATGATAACAAAATAGACTCTAAACAAAAACTTGCAAAATACGTGGATAATGAAATCATGATTTAAATAAAAATACTGTTTTTTATGTCATCTTAATTAACAAAACTCTCTTTAATAGTAGCTATTTTGTTGTGGTTTGTTAGCTAAGTTTTTTACCTTTTCTGTTGCAGACTAAATGCATGTTACCTCACTATGACCTGCTGTGAAAAACTGGCAAGTGGTCTGAGCTCATCCCAGCTCAGAGTACTGGACCTGAGCAACAACAGCCTCACAGATGGAGGGTGGATGAAGCTCTGTGCGTCTCTGAAGGACAGCAAACTGCAGACACTACGGTCTCAACCCAACTTTTTCCTTCTCCAAATTAGCATTTACGTTGACATTTATGGCCTTGGATTTATTTATTTTTTTTTCTGTAGATTAAGAAGTTGCTACCTTACAAAGGCGAGCTGTGACAGCCTGGCATCAATCATTAGTTTTGCCTCCTGTGAGCTGACAGTCCTGGACCTCGCTGACAATGACTTTGAAGACACTGGAGTTAAAAAGTTGTCTGACGGATTAGGGAGCCCTCATTGTAAACTCCAGCAGCTTGAGTGAGTCTGGGGTGTAGAAATACACCAACGGAGGGTTGGAAATCTATTTTAGTTGGACATCAGCTGACTGGGTCACCTTGTGGTTTTTGTAGTTTGTCCTCGTGCAGGGTGACAGAGCTAGGCTGCACTTTCCTGGCATCGGCGCTAAATTCATCCGGCCTAAAAGAACTCGACTTGAGCTGCAACCACCCTGGAGAATCCGGCCTGATGCTGCTGCGGACGCTGCTGGACGACCCTCAGTGCAGTCTGCAGAAACTCAGGTGTTAAAGCTGAACCGTCTGGCATGAGTGTGGCAGACCTCATAGCGATAAGTTACTTTATTAACATGTAGTGATTTAAAGACCCTGACTGTAAGAGCGTAAGGCAGACTTTCATGAAGCAAGCAACATGTGAGGGATCAAATCTGATTGGTTAGAAACTTCCATGTGAAAACACAGTCTGACAGTAGTGCAGCCGGGGCGTGCAGAACAAAATATATTTTGGACAAAAACAATTCTTTGTGATTTAGATACTTCTTTTCAGATCATTTTAGGCCTTCACTGAAGGCTTTGCAGGCCCTGTAAATGTGTTTAAAACATGTTTAAAACACCATTTTCATCAGAGTGGGTCTTTAAAGATACATTTTTAGTGTCATAAAAATATTTTGCTTAATGTAGCATAAAAAATGAATTTTCCATTTGAATTTTCAGAGTGGATCACTGCAGAGAATCCTGGATCCAGCCTGGGCCTAAGAAATGTAAGTGATCAGCGGTTCACCCTCTAATTCCTTTAAAGTTCCCCTCTTATGTTTTTTAAATCTCTTATTAGACTTCATGAGAGAACTGACGCTGGACCCCAACACAGCACACAGAGACCTCTCCCTCTCCGAGGGAAACAGGAAAGCGAGGCGCTGGTTGAAGCAGTCGTACCCGGATCACTTGGAGAGGTTTGATGTGCAGAGACAGGTGCTGTGCAGCCAGACCCTGACGGAACGCTGCTACTGGGAGGTCGAATGGAACGGCCGAGTCACAATAGGAGTGGCGTACAAGCAAATGGACAGGAAGGGGGGGGGTCAGGACTGCTGGATGGGCCACAACGACTCCTCCTGGGTTCTGAGCTGCACCAAAGACAGCTGCCGGACTTTGCACCGTGGAGTGAGCGCCGCTGTGGCGGCCACGCCCAGCAGCACAGTCGGTGTTTTCCTGGACTGGTCTGCGGGGAAGCTCTCCTTCTACAGCGTTTCCTGCGGTTCTCTGACTCTGCTTTACACCTTCAGCACCATCTTCAGAGAACCCGTGTGTCCTGGGTTTCATTTGGGCTGGGCGGACTCCACAGTACAACTAAGCTGATATAGATCTTCATAATACTCTCTTTTTTGTCTCTTGCTCAAACAAAAAATAAAATGGTTTTGAGGCTGATATGTCTGACTTCCCAACAGATCAAATGCATCTATTGTTTTCTTTAATTTATTCCTTTTAAAACGTTAAAAAATAAAAACTTTCACCCACTATGCCTTGATTTTAGGAACATGCAGAATTTCTCTTCATGTTTGTTTTAGTTATGCATACAGTTGTGCTCTTAAGTTTACATAGCCTGGAAGTCATTTAGTGGATGGTGGTGTAGTGGTTAGCAGTCTTGGTTCAAATCCTTGCTGGGTCCTTTCAGACTGGATTCTGCATGCATGGGTTTGTTCAGGCACTTCAGCCTCCCGACTGCAGTCCAAAACAGGTTTCATTGGTTTATATCTGATTCCAAATTTAGGGGATAGTTGATTGTGTGTCCCTGTAACAAACTCACTTTTTGTTCAGGGTGTACTTTGCCCCTTAACCCTGAAGAAATTAAGCAGGTTTGCATGTGTCAAAGTCAAGGCCTGGGGGCTGAATCCGGCCCTCCGGATATTATTATTAGTGGCCCGATGTTATCTTGCACAATTTATCACAGGTAGCTTATAATTATTTTTAAAAAGTTACGGTTTTAAAAATGTTTTAGTGTTCAACAAATGTTTATCCTGTTCGGCCCGCGACCCAAGGCGTGTTTTGGATTTTGGCCTCCTGTGCGATTGAGTTTGACACCTTCACTGAAGAGGAACTCTCCAAATATGAGCAGATAACATCTATCAGTCTTACACTTAACGGGGCTTCATCATAAACATTTCCTTGACTTGTACCTTACCCTCTGTAACTTCTCTTTTTACTTTATCAATTGAGTCAAGACACTGTCTGTGCGCACTTAAGATGAAAAAATAGTAGCTTCCTGTTTGAGAACCAACTTAAGGTTCCACTGAGAGCAGATGTATTTAAATACACACCTTTTTGGTGTCCTTCAGCTTTTCACCTCCAGAAAAAAAGAGAGAAAAAAAAATTTTTGATCAATTTACAAGTTATAGGCAACCAGAAGTGCTGCGATTCTTTTTCCTTCTTTTTGAAGTTAGCAACGCTTAACTTGATAAATGCATGAAGACGTTTCAGATTTGCTTCCAGACGTGAAGTGCATTAAAAATAAAATGAATTATTAAGTTTTAGGAATATGCATTAAATTTGACTTGTTTTAAAGGTTACATTTTTGGCTCATTTCTTTACATTTCAACCAGAGAAAATCTTAAGAAGTGAAAGAGAAATTAAAAGTTTGATTGCATTTGAAGTTGAACGAGAGCGTGCAGCATTGGGCTTTTTGAGAATCAAAATTCCATCAACATGCAAGTTTGTTCCTCTCTAAACGGGAATTAGGTCCATTTTCTTAATCAGCCATTTTACCCGTCAACAGTGTAAGAAAAGAACTTCCTACCTCATCAGAAAAGGTTTTTATTTTAGACTTTCACACATTATTGGATTTTTTTTATTTGATTCAAAAAATATTAAAGACCCAATTTGGAATTACCGAGACTAATATTCCTAATAAGGCTGCATGGTGGTGCAGTGGTTAGCACTGCAAGAAGGTCCCTGGTTTGAGTCCTGGCTGGGGGATCAGAAACACCAACTGGGGACCTTTGTGTGTAGAGTTTGCATGTTCTCCCCGTGCATGTGTGGGTTTTCTTCAAGGCTTCCGGCTTCCTTCCACCATCCAAAAATGTGCTTCATAGGTTAATTGGTTCCTGTAAACTCTCCCTAGGTGTGAATGAGTGTGTTTGGGTCTGTGACAGAATGGTGACCTTTCCAGGATAGATCCTGCCTTTGCCCATTAGTAGCCAGGTTAGGCTCCAGCATCCCTGAGACCCCAAAAGGGACAAGCGTCCAAGAAGATGAATGAATGAAAAACATCCCTAATAATTTATAAGGGGGTAGTTTTAAAACATCGCTAACAAATTTTATTTTCTATAGCTGCTAATTTCTTGAGAAAGTGAAGAAATTCCATGATTTTCTTACGTAAATAAATTATTTTAGCTTAAAAAGTTAATCTGCTTTGAAAATTATTATTTTTTTGGTTATGATTTCAAAGTGATGAAAAAACTGCAGTTTTACAAGAAACACTTAAATCATTTAAAAACTGAATTTGTATTTAGTCCTAAAACTTATTTGTAACTGAGGAACACCAATTTGAATAAACAAAAAGTGAAACAAAATAAGATAAAACAAATAAATTCGATGTTAGTAGAAAAGTCATCATAAAAATGTAAAGTTTCACTTTGAACAATCCTTTTATTAGCAGTCCCAAGAGGCAATGGGGGGGGGGAAAAGTTAAAGAAAAAAAAAAGAAAAAAAAAAGAAGAAATTAGGATTACAGTCAAGACGGTGGGTCAACCAGAATCAGTGAACAACAAAAACTGGAACAGAGGGCAGCGCACGCACACACACAAATTTATAAAAGGAACAGAAAGTGATAAATGAAGACGGTTGGAGTGTGCGTGTGCTGGCTGATCCCTCTGTTCCACGAGAGAAATTCACCAGGACCGACCACACATTCACACTTCTGTCACACAGTCACACCAGAGTATGTATCAAAAGCCCATCGTTCTCTAAAAGCCACAGTCTCATCGTTCCATCATCTTTGACAGAAACAGACCAGGCTACTCAGGCGGGGTCTTTAAAATTGTTATTTTCTATGAATTCTGTACAGATTATATATTTTATGAACAGCTGTTCAACTCATCAGTGTGGGCAGCTTAAGCTGCAAACGGATTCATCTGCTTTCGTTCTGCGGCCTTTTCACGCAACCCAGATATAAAGTCCGACGTTAGCTAAATCCAGAATCGGTTTTGGACAGAAGCCCTCATGCCCCAAAGAATTTTCTTTTCTCAGGAGAGTAATCTGAGTACAAAGATCATCTTAAATAAACACATGAATGATTGGAGCAGCAGTTACTAAGGCCATGACTTTAGTGATTAAGAGACAAATCGATGCTTTAAAATCAACTTCATGGATTTCATTGTATTGGATTCACTCATATAAAACAAGCTCAGGATGTTTTATGCTCCCAAAAAGCCTTTCAGTGCTAGTCATACATACAGTAGAACAACTACAGTTAACACCAGTCACCTCCTTTACGTTTACCTCTGTTGTATACATAAATGTATATTTGTTTATTTACACATCCCCCTCCCTGGTCGGTTTCCATCCCTCTCACACTCACTATCACACAGTGTTATCTGCCAGCTGGTCTGACAGACAGCAGGGGGGGCTTTTAGTTGATCAGCTTTTTAAAAAAAAAAGGTGATTCATTTCTTTTACACGCTGTGAGGGGGCGGGGCTTTGTCTGTGATGAGACTCATGGTCTGCGGGCCTAGCTGAGAAGCTGGCGGATCTCCTTGTGCATGTGACACAGGAAGTCCACGTATGACGCTCCCCCGCTGGCGCTCTTGTCCTCCACCAGGAAGTGCTTGAACATCATATCGGCTCGGTCCTCCTGCTTCACCACGATCAGCTGAGACGGAAAAGGGGGAGGAGCTTGTTGTCAAACAATAGTTCTTAAAGGTTTTTCTTGAAAAATTATATACTTTTTTCATTTAAAGGACATAAAAAAAAGATAGTCATAGAACAAACAGGTAACAATTTATTAGATCACAACAAAAACTTATGTCTAGATTTACTTAAAAGTTCCTCTGATCATCATTTGATACATTTTTAAAGTAATTTCCAGTGGTCTTTTAATTAGGATTTTGCTGTTTTTAACCAACTTAAAAAAAACAAAAAAAACAATTGTTTTCTATGACAGTTTCTGCAGAACAGCAGTGGATCATCAGAAATTTGTCCGAGTTGTGCTGTCTGTCTGGAAGCTCAGAGCAGCATAACTTCTGTCACAAAGGTACTTTTTCCTGATGCATTTTTTAAAATCTGCTTCTGATTCACATCGATTTGAATAAAGAAATACTCAAAACGGCAAATTCTTGCTCAATTGTCTTTACATTTTATGAGAAACTGCAACAAGATTTTATTCTAGAGCAGAACAAAGAATCTTGTCTCAAATTTCAGAATAAAAACCTGCTTGTTGGAATTACCCGTTTTAATTTAAAATGTTCAAATAATTTTTTTTCAAAGGAGCTGAAAAAATCTTTTAAAAAATAATTTAACATAATTTAAATGATTGATTAAAAAAAGTTGGACGAATTAAAACAAGCTGAAAAATGATGTTTATTGTAAGACAAGTGTTTGATAATCATAATAACCAGTTTGAATCTATTTCTGTCTTTTGTAAAAGCTAATATTTTTCTACTTTTAGGTTTTAATTATTTTTTTTAACAAATTTAAAGCTTAATAAAGAAATGTTACAAATAAAAATAGGAAGGAGAAAAAAAAGAAAAAGTGATAACTTGCCTTCATATATCGCGATCTCTGAGCTCTGAAGGATTCGATGATCTCTCTAAGTCTTTGAGAGAACGGGTTCTCCAGAACGGGCAGACTCGTCTGAAACACAAAACAAATACATACAAAAATAAATAAAACCTGAATAGTTAAAGTAATAAATGAGTAAACTCACTGAAGTTTCAAAAGTATGAATTTTTAATGACTGCTACAGGACATAAACTCCTAAAGACAGCAGAACGTGGCAGCTCCATCAGCCCTCACCATGCTGGGGTCGATCTGACCAAAGCTCGGCGTGCCAAAGATGTTGAGGAGCAGCTCCTGCTGGACGCTGGCTCCCACCCACAGGAAGAGGTGTAGCCCCGTCTCCAAGAGGTAAACTCCGCCTTTGGAGAGCCTCTCCTCTGAGTCCCTCACTGCCACGGGCAGCGCCCTGCTTTCCAGCTTCACCTGCAGATTAAACAGAAATTCTCCCTTCAGAAAAAGATCTTGAAAACTAAACCAACAAGCTTTACACTGTAAGAAACATATTAAAGACTTTTGTTTTATTATTAGCGTTAGTTTGATTTAGAACACATTACAAACATTGAGCAAGTGACTAAAAGAATATTTTAAGCTTTATGTAGAGTGTCCTGCAGATTTAATCCTGCTCAGACAGTTATATAAGGACACCGATTCTGATGAAAACACAGCGGGGTCAGTCTGTTTAAGGCTCTTAACTCCTGCGTCCTGCGCTCAGTTCACAGTTAAATGTCTGGATGGGGGTGCAAAAAGACAGTATTGTTGAGGCAGTGACAGCCTCTAGAAAAGTATTATAATTGGTAGGAGTATCTCAGCAGTGGTCCAAAAAGATGCTGCCTAATCTTTACATTTGATAATTAACATTAAAGCAAAGTGAAGCTTCTGTACCAGCGGCAGCAGACGGGGGTAGAAGAAGACGTGTGTCTCTGTGACATCCATGCAGCTGATGAGCTGCCTGAGGTAAGCCCTGTCGTCCAATGAGACGTCAGCTCCCGGCAGCAGAACGTCGCTCTTAAGAACGCAGTTTAGGTAAACAGGAAGCAGCTTCATGCACTCTGGAAGAATCAGCTGGAAGAAGAGGACAAATAACACCATAAAGATGCAAATAATAGAGTTTCTAAAAATGTCCAAACATCCTGTTATATTCAATTATTCTGCTTTCAGAACAGTCACTAACAAAAGAAATAAATATTCAATCAGTCATTGGTAATTTTCTGATTTTTCTCGGTTTAGATTGCTTTTCACAAAAAGCGGACTATTTGATCCATGGTCCGGTGCATGGTCACGGTAACACGACAATGCGTCGCTGAGTCTCAACTGCAGCAGCAAAGAAAAGCGATATATATATTGTGATCAACAACCAGCAGCCAATCAGATTAGAGCATTCACCAGAACCTTAAAAGTGCAGAAAGAATGTCTGTTTTTTATGGCCGTATGTCAGCGTCTTTGTTTTCTTGGAGTAATAATGGAGACATAAAAGTCTTTAGAGTTCTGCTTATCTAACTGTTGATGTATTTTATACACAAACATTATATTTCTGGGTTAACACTTCATAAATTAAAGCACTGCAGACAGTAAAAATCAAGGAAAAATTCTCTCTTTAGCCTGTTTTTGTTTATAAAGCTGCATATTGTCAAAAAAAATTACCAATTAAAACATTGTGATTAGTAGTGTCTAATAACAACACAAAATTATGATTAATCTGATTCATTTTTTTTGATTGACAGCATTAATAAAAAAAAAATGTTCCAAATGTAAAGTTTTGCGTGCAGTTTCATATTGTGATTATTCACACATAAGTAGTGGCCAAATACTATAACACACACACACACACAAAAATGTTGTGATTGATCGCAATTAATTAGTCTAATTAAGTTCTTTTTTTAATCAATTCTGTCCTAAAAATGACAATAATTTGATTCAGAGGTTGAAAACACCCAGAAAAACTACAGAAAACTATTTAACCATATATATATATATATATATATATATATATAATATATATATATATATATATTTTTTTTTTTTTTTGACTACAGAAGATGCAGAAGTAAAATGTAATTTAATCTAATAATAATTTAATAAATTTTAGTAATTATTAATGAAAAATATATAAAATATTTGGACAACGAACAAAAAAACCCAAATATTTATGAATATTTGTATTAAAACCAACAGAAAAAGTTAAAAACAGCCTACATATAATTAAATGCTTTGAAATAATTGATTTTGTGATAAGATCTCTTTATTCTACATATTATACCTATAAAATGAGTGAAACAGCCCAAACAATTGTTTTTACTCTCAAAATCAACTAATAAGAATTTGAACTTTTAAAATACAAAAACAAATTAATAAAACCCAAAAGTGACCAAAACTAAAAGAACTAGAAAAAAAATCTGACAGAAGAGGAGAACGACCGTGTACTTTGTGTGAAAACCCCTCCTGAAGTACCTGTCCAGCAGACGATGGACTTGCACAGTTCTTTCTATAACAGGCCAGAATCTGAGCACACTGGTTGACCAGAGTGTCCCTCACTGCCTTCGTGGGGTTATTCAAGACGCCTCGGAAAGCTGGAAAACACACAAAATGCTCATACTTGAATAAACACGCAGTGAGAATTCATGCTGATAACTTAAAATTTACAATGCAATTAAAATGAATTTGACTCCCAGGTGGACACATTAGTTGAGAACCCACCATATTTAGAGAGGAAGTTGATGATGGTGTCCGTCTCACAGTTGCGATACAGATCAGCCAGCTGGGAGCAGCAGTTGACCGCCATGTTATGGATGCGCAGACGCCTCTGACCGCTGCAGCTGGTGTAAAGCACAGCGCACTGCCGGAGAGCAAATGGTTCTTATTAAATCAAAATGGTTATCGTGAGCTGCTGCTGCCATCCCAACAACTTTTTAACAACTAAGGCGTCGCCGGTGACGCTTAAACACAAAACCTCCTTCAGAATCTACTGGAATTACGTTAATCGTGTTAATGGTTGAAAAGTTACAGTGAATCAAAGAACATAAACACTGGAGCTTCTGTGTTAAAAGGTTAAAAGCTAAAATTCCCACTCCGGTCATCCTTTCATGAGCCTTTAAAGTTATAAAAAGTGAATAACTTCTGTAAGGTTCTACACACCTGCATGAGCGCCCCCGTCTCCTCGCTGAGTTTGTCGTCGTGTTTGAACTCCACAGTGATGGCCTTGTCACAATCCAGGCCTGCCAGCTCCACGTCTGTGGTGTTATTCATGAAAAATGAGCCGTAGAAGTCGGTCGCTCGGATTCCTGAAGGATAGGAGTCGATGAGATTTGCAGAAATTCCTCTCATTTCCAAAAGAACATTTTCTTAGGGGGCTGGAGTCTCACCTGTACTTGTTCGCACCCTCATAACGGCGTCAAACCCGACGGGTTTCTGAACGTCTCTCCTGAGGTCGTTCAGGAATCGCTCCTGATCTGACTGAGCCTGGAAGGAAGAGAAAACTTCAACATTGCATTTTTCATTACAGTTTTAAAAATTTCCCTCAATCTAGTTTTATAGAAGTCTGCTCACCTGGAAATAGGTGTATTTGTAGATGGACCCTCCTGTGGAGACGGGGACCACCCCTAACGTTGCAACATCCACATACTGATTTGGGAAAAGGAAAAGATCCACACAGCAACCCTGAGTGACGCACTCTTTAGCCAAGTTGTTGTAGAACCCCGCCTGCGGCTGGAAAAGTGACTGCAGGTGACAGGAAGGGAGAAAGCGGTGAGTTGAGAAGTGACGTGAGCTGAAAGGAAATGATTTGATGTCCCTTACCTTTTCCTTGTCTGTGCCGATCAACTTCTTATCTTCTCTGTTTTTGAGTTTTCCTGGAGCTTCGGCAATGGGCAGAGAAGTGTGAAACACAAACAGCTTCCCTGCGCAGTCGGCAGCCTGAAAGCGGAACACAAAACTCCATCAGAATATCACCGCTTTGAGTCAATTCCATAATTTTCCTAACAGAAGTTAATTGCATTCGTTTTGAGACCTTTGCTTAAAAAAAAAAATCTTTAATTTAAAAATCTTTAATTGTATTTAAATCTTTAAAAAATCTTAACATTTAAAGCTTATTTCCAGTATTACATAAAAATTAAATATTGCTTTAGTCTTCTTTCTGACCCACTAAAAGATAAGGAATCAGAACAACATCCGTGTACCTTGAGGGCCTCCAGCCCTGCTTGGATGACGGGTCCAAAGACCGTTTCCGTCTCCCTGGTGTCAGCAAACATCTCTGGGATCTGGTCTAATAAACTGAGAAACACCAGCAGCGCACCATAAAGACCAAATCAAACAGACTGCATATGTATTGATCGGTGAACGTCTGTACACCTCTCGATGACTTGTCGACTCTCGTTCACATTGACCAGGAAGCCATCCAGCAGGGGCACGAACATGTCCGACACGTCAGACACCACCAGCATCTGGGGCTGGGCCAGGCTGGCCTTCACGTTGTAGAAGTGCAGGACTTTGTTGTAGGTGACAAACCCCACTCGGATCACAGAGTCCATTTCTGGGTTTTCCCTGACCGATAGAAAGGTATAAGGACGTCAAGATGGCATCAAAACACACGAGCACTTGGGCAGGGGAACATTCAATAAACTGTTTAGATGATTGCATTACTTTTTTATTTGAAATCTGCCCTGATCTTTAATCTGTTCTTCCCTTGGTGTTCATATTAATGTTTGAGTACCTGGGCAGGTGATCCAACAGGCTCTTCAGTTCCTGGCAGATGATGCTGACCAGGCCGCTCTTCACAGCATTGTAGGACACATCAATTAGAAAGATGAAGGCTGGAGGCTGAGGAATCTTGTTGTTCTATTAGAGACAGGAAAATATTTGAGTTAAGAGTGTAAAAAAAAAAAAAATACAGCATACACAGGCAAAGACTTTTTCTCCATAGATGATCAAAGATCCGGTCATCGTTTTTATTCTCATTGTAGAACAGTTTTTCTCAACTCATTGATGCTGTGTGGTTTATTTCATGCATAGCAGAGAACCATGAATCAAATAGAGAAGTGCCCTTAAAGAAACTGAAAACAGTGTCAGTACAATAGAATAAACAACTTGTTTACAAACTTGTTTATAAACTTAAAAGAAAAACAGTTTCTCAAGATGTAAATGTAAATGATTTAACACCAGAGCTGTCGTCTGTGACAGAAAACACTGATTGTTTGGGCTATAAATGTCATTCCAACTGATTCTGAAAGCTGAGAAAAGCAGCTTTGTGTCGATTTGTAACACTTTGCTATAGTCTGCAGTTTGTCGAGTTTTGCAACGTTGACATAGAGGATCAACAGAAGTGTGATGGAGTTTGTTGAGTGAAAAGCAAGAAGAGGAGGAGGAGGAAGTGGGTCTCCATCCCAGGTGCAGTGTTTGCTCAAAAAATAACAATGATTATTAATGTTAGTGTAATTTTCACTATTAGAGTAAAGTTTCTGTAACTCCTATTTCTTTAAAATTATAATAGAATTGCATTATCTCCTCCTACGATTACAAGGATTTTTTTCAGCAAAAATGATCCTTATATTTTATCTTTTAAACATTAATTATACAGATTTGTTAGATTCACATCATCCCATCTGCAATTCCCTGATGAGGGGAATCAAGAATGGAATAAGTTTTCTGCAAAAATGCACCCTTCTGATGTGTGAAGATTGTGGAGTTGTGCCGGACAGAAGTTGTTTCCAAATCTACCACACAATCAAAAAATGCCCTTATTATTAAGCGTCAAGAAGCTGTAGAGAAAAAAATAAAATCACCCAAATAAAACTTTCTGTGCTGGTTTATTAAAGCTAAAATGTATTTTTTGTCCTTTCAAAACCTTTGGATCCGTTCATATAGAGTTTTTAAAAGAAAAACTTAATACAAATACAAATAAATACGAATCTGTTTGTTGTTTTTGATGTAATTTATCACAATTAAAGCATTTCAAAATGACAATTTCTTGAGTAAACAGAGGTTAAATATTTTGGAAAAAAGATTTCATTCATTAAACATATTTCAACAGATTATGTGATAACTAAAGGGAAAAAAGGGTCTGTGAAGACTGGTTTTATTCTAGAATTAATTTTCAAGGGTTTAAAAGTCATTAAAAAATATAAAATATTTGAATATTTTTACTAAAACTTCATTGATTTGAGTTTTTTGTGGTAAAAATGGTTAAGGTTGGTACAAAACCACAACAGAGGCAGTAGTGGAAATAAAAACTGAAAAGATATGTGGTTTCCCTGGAACAGAATTAAGACGACACACCTTCAAACCGTAAGAAAGCTTCTTCAGTTGAATGATGACACCATATTTTCTAATGAAAAAACCTCCAGCTTCAGAGAAGATCCGGGTCACAGATCTTACCTTACAATAGTCGACGGTGGCCAGAAACTCGTAACTGCCCAGCGATAGCTCCGGCCGGTCGTAGCAGTCCACGCGTTTCCCGGTGTGGTCCAGATGCTGGAAGTAATGTGGAGGCACTTCAGGAGACAAAGAACAGAACAAGTCAGTTTAAAATGTCTCAACTCATTAGAGAAAGACTCCAGGCTGTTCGGGGTATCACGCGGACACGGACTGACCCTCTGTGACGCAGCTGCAGAAGCTACACTGGAAGCGGCGCCCTCCCTCTATGAACTGCATATACGGACACATGTAGGCCTTGCATCGGTTGCAGCGGATCGGACCTCCCTCACCGTGATCCACCACGTATGGAGGAATCTGGACAGACATTCAGTGAACACAGAAAAAATACTTAACAGAACATTTAACTGGAAAATGGGATTCATTCCATAAAATATGGCATTCTGCACAGCCAGACTGAAACTTTCAAAACAAGAACTCCACATCACATAGGTTATTTTTTAATACTACAATCAGAATTACAATATTTGTTACAAAGTAAAGAGAATAAAAATCCCTCACCTCATCAGGCGGCAGCGTGGCGAGGGGCTTGATGACGGCAGCCAGCGGCACCTGAGACTGCTTCGCCATGTCGGCTGTACAAGGCATGTTGTAAGCCGTGCAGCGAATAAACCTCGGGCTGGCGTTCCCTGCAAACCAACAGTTCATCCATGAATGATTCTTTAACAACTAAAATAGATTTTGAGGTAAAAAAAAAAAAAAAAAAAAAAAAAAAGATTTTAAAGTGTTCCTCGTTTTACTTCGGAAGCCAAAAACAGCCTGCTCTACTATTTCTTTGATTGTTTTCTTGTGATAATGAGATCCACTATCTCGTTATCACGAGAAAACAAACTGCTAAAGTTCTCAGAGATTTTACCTGTTTAAGTCTTTTTATTTTGGGGTTAACAAAAACAGCAGAAGAAAACACTCCCTAAAAGTTGCTTTTTAGACATTTTTTCTTATTACTGGATCTACGCTTCTTAAACGGCTTAATTCTGTCTCATGCACCAGTCCTGTCCCTTTATTTGCCGTAAACCCCTGACAACAGGTTGATTGACAGAACCCTGGGCAGACAAGCCTCTTTGCATGGTGCGTTCACTGAGCTCCAGACATTAGTGTACCCAAACAGGTTTTCAGCTTCTGTATTTTTCTGATTAGACAGACATCAAAAGCAACAGTTTTCCTTGTTTGAAATTGTAAACTGACTCATTACAAACTTACTAGACTAAACTGCCAAAGTTTAAACCTTCATAGAAAATAAGTCCAGTATCGGAATGAAAAGAAGATTTATGTCACTTTGGCAAATTGAATGCCTTCTACATAGGAGAGATGGCACAGAAAAGATCAACTACCATATCAGAACATAATGTGCTGTAAGAAGAAATAAAAAACCAACAAAAAAAAACATGTTGAAGTGTGGGTGTTCTAATTCTCTTGTACACAAAGAGGTAAAAAGTAGGGCTGTGTATACAAGAGTGACTTCTGTTTACCATTTTCTTACAAGCTATAATTTATAAATATTAAAAAAATTCACTTCATGATCTTTTCATTTTATTGTAAAGAAGTGTTTTTGAATTGTCAAGTTTGCCAACGTCATAACTTTGTTTTTGTCTATTTAAGACAGGGACAAAACATATTCATATAAGATTTAAAAATGCAAATATATAAGATCACATCAGGCTCATTGCCATCTTTAGTCTCTACAGACAAATATATCAATTACTTAAGCATCCTAAATGAATCCTTTTAGAAGCTCTCAGATATCGGTTTGGTTTAAAGGTAAACTGGGACTCAAACATCTGACCATAAAAAGTGGAACATACCTTGATCTTTGACCTGAAAGTTGGTGGTGACCAGTGGTGGAGCCTGACCCCTGACCCCTGTTGTAAACGGCTCGTTGGTCTTCCCCTTGTCGTCCTCTATTACCTGGATCTAGAAGGAGGAGAAGCAAAACACAAGTTCAACTAGAGTAAAGAAACAGAAGACACATGGTCCCAGCTCAGATCTCATCACGCCTAAAAGAGGAACATTAAACAGCCATGCAGGAGGAAAGTCCACATGCAGATTAGTAACATCTTCAACAGTAACAATGATTTCTCATTGGAAAAGAGCCAGGGTGAAGGGTCATGCTCAAGCTGTCGACAAAGTCACAAAACTAAATCCTTGGAACAGAACGGTGCTGTAAAGATGAGCCTTCAATACAAGGATCTGTGAGCAGTTCAAATGCTGCAAGCTGGCATGCAGGGCAGGTTAAAAACAAGAGGATCAGTCCAAGTTTAAAGTCAGCGAGGCAAAACAAGGAGCTGCAAACTCCCAGATAAACACACAAGCTCAGATAAGAAACCTTCACTATTTTGTGACCATCTAATTAAATCTGTCAGTCAGCTTTAACAGAATTAATAAAAATTAATTTAAAAATAGCGTGACGTTTTGGAAAATACTTTCTAAGAGGGAGAACTAGTTTGACAGCTCATCAGGAATGACTACAGAGCTCCAACTAAACAAGCCCTTAAATACAATTTCAGTCAAACTGAGATGTAAACCAACCCTCCAGAACAAACTTGAAATGCACTGTAGCATTGAAAATCAAGGTAGATCCAAAAACAGCTTCAGATCCAGCATAAATGGCTAAAGAGTGTTTCACTACACCAGCAGACTCCCCACATACTGGTGGACTCACTGAGAAGGAAGCCAAATAACATCTACTGTAGACAGATGAGATTCTATTCCTGTATTTAGGACATCCAGATGTTTTTCATGTACAAATAGTCTGGCTAGCTTTAGCAGCAAACAAGACCAAAACTTAGCAACTATAGCTATGTCATGAGAAGTCAGGTATAACAAGCTCATGGTAAGGTCTGTGTTTTACAGGAAAGACAGGTAAGCTCTATTCCTAGCATGTGTAGTAGCTGTTTAAACTGATACCCCCCCCCCCGTACAGCTATGTAAGTTGATGCAAACAAGGAAATTCCTAAATAACACCTTACAACATGTGAAACAATGTTTCTTAATCTGCATCAGATGTTCAAAGGAGCATTTTAACCATTGACTGTATACAAGAACCGGACTGAGGTTGCCTTGTGTTCCAAACAGGAAGTACCTGCTGGCTCCAAGAGGCCAAATCCCCATAGACTTTAACAGATAAATAAACAGCTATTTGTGAGAATAACCCTTCTTGATCTGATATTATTTTTAGCATGTTCTTGCCAATCCTAGTTTTTTATGCATTTCAAGTTATAAACGGACCAATCAGATGCCTCCATAAAAGTAGGTGGTCTCACATCGAATGTTCAAAATATTTGACAGATTCTCCCTTCAAGTAGAGGGGATGTGACCTAACAACAAGCTCAGTCCTGATTGGTGAGAGTGGTTGCCATAGAGGCAACGACTCAGACCAATCACTGCTTACTAACGATGTCTGGGTCCAAAAAATAACATCTAAATAGACTATTTTGTTGGAGCTGGAACTAAGCTATTTTCAAACTCACTCGCTCCAGTTCTCTTAAACAGTCAATGATTTGAACACAGTAAAACAAATTCTGTTCAGCAGCTAAACCAACTCAACGTCTGTTAAAACCACAAATGCATTTAAACTTAAAAGTATTGAACATATAGATCTTGTGCCCTGGTGAAAGCTGATGCATTGTTGCAGTGTTAATCTGTCTTTAAACTTAGATTTTCAACTGTAAAAACAAAAAACTGAAACTGTTTCCACACATCTCAGGTGTGAAGGTGGGGGCCCATTTGACCAAATTTGTGGGGGGTGGTAGGAAAGCACAGGAGGGGGGGAGGGGGGGTAGCTACCAGGCAGAAGTGACAGGATGGAGAGAATGAAGACAGGCACACAGGAAACTTACTGGGCTGGGGATAGCATCTGGGTCTATTCTATGTCTTGATTTCTGCACAGGCGGCATGTCAGACGCTTGCTTTACATTCAAAAGTTTGTCCAGCAAATTTGCGTGAACAGGACAAAATAAATAAATACAAAGATAAAAAAAGGTATGAGAGAAGAAAGGCCACAGCAAGATTGCTCAGAATCTCACTAACAGGTTAGTACTGGTTACAGATTAGTGGTTCTGCAGAGTTTGAGTGCGAGTAGATTTCAAACTAAAAGCAATGCAGATTCAGTCAATGGTGAATGTGGTTTCTAAAGCAGAGCAAACATTACTAAATGCTTTACAAAAGTACTTTATATTCCAAGAGATTCTGGCTCAAAACAAAGACGATAATCTACTTGCTAAAATCTTAAATCCTATGACATATAGACATTTATTTTGAAAAAACTGATTGTATTTGCATTAGGAAGGTTTATTCTGAAGTTTGAGTTTGTCACACCTCACTGAAAGTAATATCAAGTATTTCCAGTGAAACACTGAAGTGGTGCTAGTGGGTCAGAACCAGAACATCAAGGGTGTAGAGGATAGAACATGCACCAAGGTGGCTTACTGGACTTGGAATGGCATCTGGATCGAGTCTTTTCTGGGCCGGTGGAGCCGGCGCTGGAGCCCCATAGTTTGGTTGTCCTGGATAAGGACCTCCATACCCAGGCTGAGGCTGAGGGCTTCTTACCTGCCCAAATGCACCTGAGGAGGGAAAAAATGCTTAGTCATGCAGAAGAATCACCACTTCTTAATAATCTTCTCACCATTATGCTGTGGAGGGTAACCAGTCTGCATGCCTTGCTGTAGAGGAGGCTGCTGCAGGGGCCCTGTAGGGCTTGGCGGGCCCTGCGGTCCTGGAGGCTGATGGTTACTCTGACCAATGGATGTGGGGGGCATTTGAGTTTGTGGAGGAGGGGGCCCTGGGTGGAAGGGGGGTGGCTGAGATTGAGGAGGCTGCTGTTGAGGAGGTGGTGGCATAGAGCGAGGGTACTGCCCAGAGGCAACTGAAGAGGGAGGAGGACCAGGAGGAGGAAAAGAACCTGGTTGGGATGAAGGTGGGGGTGCTTGAGGTGGGAAGGATCCCTGGGTGGGTGGAGGCGGACCAGCGGTAAAGGCAGGGGGCTGACCACTAGGTGCTGAGGAGAAAGGGGGCTGATGTGGATGGAAGGGCTGCTGTGGCTGGGTCACTGGGGCAGAGGAAGTATGAGTGGGTGGAGGAGCCGGACCAGAGTAGGAGGAGGAGGGAGGAAAAGTTTGCTGAGGTTGAACTGGAGAGACGAACCGCTGCTGGGAGGTGGGGGGGAGAGAATTGAATGGCTGTTGAGAGGGAGGCGCAGAGCCTGGATAATATTGCTGAGAAACTGCAGGAGCACTGGAAGGAGGCAGCTGGGATGGAGCAGAGGATGCAGGGGGTTGGGATTGAGAATAAGATGGCTGTGGTGTGGAACCATAATGACTACTGGATGGAGGCTGGGAGCTGGGGGGTGGAGCTGTGAAAAGAGTAGACAGTGTGTTGGCATTACAGGACTTCTGTCAATGAGATGCTGTTCATGTCTATAGAGATGTTCACTCTGGGAATGTGAAGCACGTTCAAAAATGCACTAAAAATGTGTTTTTTATATGGTATTCACATGCAACAAGCAGAGGGGCTTCTTCTTTGTTACTATTTACTAGTGCATGTCCGCCACCTACAGTTGGAGGAGGCTTGGTGTGAAATGCAGAGGGTGCATATTCTGTCTTAACATCAGAAGGTATGGGATCCATTCTTACCATATCCTGGCCCTGCAGGTGTGGGCGGTCCAGACGAAATGTGCATCCCAGTCATTTGGTTGGTGACCTGATGCATTGTGGGAGGCGGGCCATAGTGCTGTGGGAAAGAGGGCTGCTGTGCTGACATGTTCACACCTCCTTGGTTGTACGGCATAGATGCAGGAGGCCTGCAAACACACAGAAAAAGGAAACGGATTAAACCAAATCCTTTAACATTTTGCAGATAACTATTTATTTTCACTTACATCATTACAGGGCACTTAAAAAGTACACAGTACATGCAGCAAAGGAAACTTTTATTTAAAAAATGATCCAACTATTTGCTGGACTGTTCCATCTACCAGCAACCTTCTCACATTGCTTTTAAAGATTAACAAAACCACAAACTTTGTTGTGTTTTAATCTCAAACCTCACAAGTACTTTAGAGATCATTTTAGAATGAAAACCAGCTTGTGACAACAATATTTAAGCAGAAACCAAAGTATTTCTGCCATTTTAAACATGCATAGTAAAATAAATGTTTAAATAGAGCCAAGATCCATTTTTTTGGTTTTCTTATTGAGGAATTAAAAAAAAAATCTGTCTTTAAAAATTTCAGTTTGCAGAACTCTCAGAACTACTGTTTATCAGTTCTGAAGTTTACATTATTCAAAAAATATACAATTAAAATTAAATAATGTACCTGGGTGGTGCTTGTGTTACTGGTGGGGGTCCGTTTTGTATGTCGCCTGAACTGTGCTGATTATACTGTGAAGTCGCCTGGACAGGAGGGGGTCCAGAGGTGGGAGGACCTCTTGCAGGACCTTAGGGAGAAAAAAAAGGTTTTATTAAAAGATAAAATTGAATCATTTGAAACGAAGAAAAAAGTACATTATTATTATTTTTTAATCTTTGTGACAGTATTCTTTGCAGAGCAGAGACCAAATCTTAAATTGAGGACATCACGCTTCAATCTATTTATAGCAATCAGATGCATGACACAAATATTTAGATCTAAGCTAGTAATCAAATGCAATTCTATAAGATGATCAATTCGCCCCAAAACTGTTTGTCTATAAAATGGTATGTCAACAAAAAAGCATTAAGAAATGTGCAGCTTTTATATATATATTTGCAGAAATATGGAGGTTCTTAAGATTTAATTTAATAGGAATTTTAATCATCTATGTACAGATCAAAGGCAGCAGCTCTATCATCCCATTTAATATTATGAAAATGTTTTAAAATAAACTCCTTTCATTACATCAGTCAAGGTGAAATGCTAAAATAGAATTACATCATTGTGGTTCTAGACACTAAAAACATGTCTGAGAATACTTCTTTTAAACTAAAGCGCAACATATTTCTAATTAAGATTCTACTGAATACACTAAACTGCACTGCTGTTTCCATACAGACACATTGGAAAATTCACACTCAAAAGCCTGTCAGTCTGAAACATTTCATACTAGATCGTCACTTTTGTTTGACTTTTCTCCTTCTTCTGTTAAAAATTCTGGGTTGAGTTGATCAAACGAGGAAGCTCCATATTATTAATACATCACAAATCTTTGGTATTGTTCTATAAATACATGACACTATCAGATATTCATCTTATTTCTGACAGATTTATTGCTGAGATTGTACAAAAATATTCTTGCAAGAAATCACATGCAGGAACACGTTTTTCTTTTCTTCCATTTGTGGACAAACCAAACTGCTTGAAACACAACTTCTAAAAAAAAAAAAAAAAAAAAATACACATTTGCAAGTTTAAAAATTTAAATATTCAGGGATCTAGACTAAATTTTTGTACTGGTTGCACCACTGCACCAAACTTTTTTTCTTAGGTGCACCAGCATAAAAGTTTGGTGCACCGACCTTCTCAACATCATTGCATTTAATACAGCACCTTTACATGCTCATTTTCCTTTCTACTTGCTGTATATATCTGCTTTAAGAATAGAAAATGATTAACTTACAAAATGGTGAACATAAAGCCCTTTGTTTAAAACTGTTCTACAACAATGATAAAGTACTAAATTTCTATAGTATATACAAATAATTTAAATGCGCAGTTTGAAGAAGTCTGAATCTGTGACAGCAAGTGAAATGGGTGGATGCTAGGTTTCCTTGCTGCTCCCCATTCTAATGCATCCACTTGTAGACAAATAGATCCATGGACGTCTTTGTTTTCCTCATCTGAGCTGGAGTCTGGATCAGAGCTGTATGTCTAGATAGCTAGGATATTGTTCAACGTTTTTGTTGCACTGTAATCTTATCATGGGATTGTGAGGGGCTGTAAGCTTGCGAGAGAGCGAATAAACAAAGATTTCCTGACATATCGGTGTGGAGTTAATTTCTAACGAACTCCTGTCGCTCTTCAGAAACTATGTCCTATAAAATGACAAGTTTTTAGATTTTACCTAAAACAGCAGAATCATAATGAACAGCGCATCTTAAAACGCCTTGAAAACAGATCAAATATAGTTGAAGTAGGACTTTAAAATGCTTCCAGGGCTGAAACTTCAATTAAAAAAAAGAAAAAAAAAACTTTTACACGTTTTGTGATCAATACAGCCATTCTTTATAATCTTTATAATGTTTGCCGTTTAATTTATATGGTCTAACCTTCAGGGCCACCATACTTAACCCTAAAACACCAATAATGTTAAAGTGAATAACTACTACTGAAGCTTCGGTGTTGGACGATTTTAACAGACTTTTTCATTCGCTTCACCTGCAACCAGCATTGGGTGTGTGCGCACGGACCCAAAATTTACGACTATGACAGTGTCTGCTTGATTGCACGCTGACGTGGCTGGTGTGGAAGATCCTTCAGATGTGCATTCTAATAAAATAATAATAATTCTTATTGGAGGTTGGCACACCTGCACAAAGACACAGGAAGCAAACTTTTGAAGTCGCAGAGATTATGTGTGTTTTTTCTCTAGAACATCTGTGTGCACTGGTGCGACCTAGAATTTTTTTTTTTTTTAGGCGCACCAATGAAAAATCTAGTCGCACTGGTCACACTCTAGAGCCCAGATTGTGAGAAGAGTGAGGAGGGAGGGAAATACACAAATGTAGATAAAGAGAGATCTGTGATTGGACGAAACGTGTAAAGGATCTAGAAAAAACAGACAGATGAGGCAGTTTACCTAAATCAAGAGGAGAAGAGGGATCAGAGATTGGGTTTGTTGTCATAGCCTTAGAGGGAAAGCTTGTGAAAGAAGAGTAACCTGAAATACAAGAAGAGGGAAAGAGCAAATACAAAAATGAGGAGTAATGCCAGATGGAAAAGGAAAAAAATGAAAGGATAGCTGATTAGATTAACACGTGAAGGTTCTGAGCGATTCTCATACACGTGCATGATGAATGATGGTGGAAAACCAAATCTAGTTAAGCTGTTGAAGGCTTATAAATGCCTGGAGAGGAATATTTACAACAATTTAACTATACATTATTCAAACTGAAATTTGTGTAGAGGTTGTTGCTTACCTTGCTGTGGAATCCCAGGATGATAGGCTGAAGCAGGGCCATTGTGGGGTGCGTAAGGGGCAGGGTACCCGCCATCCAGTGGAGCGTAGTTAGGTTGACCGTAGCCAGGCTGCCCGTAACCGGGCTGGGGCTGGCCGTATGGAGGGGCCATTGGAGTGTGCTGGTTTACATTCATCCTCAGTTCATCCCTCTTTCTGAATTGAAATGGGACAGAAGTGCAGTTGCTGTCAAAATAATTACACTTAAACTACAAAGAGATATTTTAGAGGAAAAAAAGAAGAGAAAAAGTGAAACAAAATGCAACTTGTTTACGTCATGAATTTCAAATGAAAAAAATGAAAAGTCTGTTTTATGTCACAAAGTTTCAAGAAAACACAGACTAAAAGTAAAAAAAAAAAAAAATTAAAAATAATCCACAAAGTACCAGTGCAAACAGATTCACTTATTTAGTAGAACGTATTTAAGTGTCCATGCTAGATTAAAAACCTACCAACAAACAGTCTTTACACAGATTAATGGAGGGGAGATAAACTTTTAGCTGATAACTTTCATGAAACACTTTCACATAAACCCTACGATTAATGTTAAACTAGTAGAAATATTTTCATGTTTATTATCTAGAGATAGGCCTAACCTACTTACAGAGAGATGGGTATCAACTAACTAACACAGACTGTATGAGGGACCTTTGAATAATTCAGCAGTGTGGGTGCTACAATAAGAAATACAATCGCTGGACCTTTAAACTACAGCTACTACTAGGCCTCCTAAATGAACTACTAGACTCTTTCTCTGTTACACATCTTGAAAGTATGTCATGATAGCCAAAAACAAAAATAAAGCTAAATGTATGGTTTTTGAGAATCCAAAATGTAAACGAAAATAAAGAAAATTCAATTTGCTATTAGCAAACTCGGGGGGAGCTTGCCGCAATATAATAAGCTGGATAGCTAGCTAACATTAGCAACATAAAGTATCACTAACAGCTAAAACCGAAGCACTTTAAAATGATACTGTCAAAACCACAAACATTTAATAAGTACAGCTAAATGCTGGTTATTATTAAACTCTCCACGAGTGACAGCTAACTAGCAAGCTAACGCTAGAGCCCGGCTTAAACCATGACAGCAGATGGAGTTGGAATCAGCTGAGAGCAACTTGAGTTAGCCGC
This sequence comes from Oryzias javanicus, assembly GCA_003999625.1. Lineage (NCBI taxonomy): Eukaryota > Metazoa > Chordata > Actinopteri > Beloniformes > Adrianichthyidae > Oryzias > Oryzias javanicus. The sequence continues at coordinate 15,851,851 of CM012455.1, read as the reverse complement.
TGCTAGCCAGCTAGGCTAATAACCTCCTTTCTCTTCACAGGAGCAGTTAGCAGCGCCTTTAGCACGACTAGCATTAGCAGACGAGAGGCGAAATCAAAGATCACCACTGAGACGACAAAATGTGACACACACACCAAACCACCCGGCACGAAACTTACTTCCAAAAAGCTGTAAACAGTAAGGCTACCGTTTGTTGGTGGCAAACGGTAAAATCCAAAGGCAGGCAAACTAAGAAGCCGATGTCGTCCCGGGGTGTTGCTCACTAATCCCTTCTCGTTGGCAGAGACGGACATTCGCCGGAACTGCCGCAGCGCTGTGCCACGTCCACATCCGGGCACCGAGCAGCCACTTCCTGTTAGCTTCTAGCAGCTGCGTCAACATCGAACACGGTTTCACTTCGTTTCTTATAAAATAAACCTTCATTACTCACACTTGAAATGAAGTGTTTATTGTTTTTAACACAAAAAAGCACCCAGCACTGATTTATACCATAAAATAATTAAATAAAAAAGGTCAAAAAAACAAATTAACATTCATAGTTAAACTTCGTCAAAACTAAATTGTATTCATTTATTATTTGTATTGTTACTTTAAAGAACTGTTTCAATCAAAATTGTGTTTTTAACATGTTGTTATGCCTTTTTTTTTTAATAATGGAGAACATAAGGGTGGATCATCTGAGCGCCTGTTCTTGGTGGACCACGCCTCTGGCTCATCTTGGCTGTGGACCTCCCATGCACTTGTCCCCCAGTCTTATCTGGCTGAACTCTGTTCAAATACAGACTTGTACAGTTAGATAAGCTAAGTCTTCTTTAATAGTCCTGGCAAATCGTTTGTCCGTCCAGGGAGAGAATCCCTCTCATGTGGGCATCCCTAAAGTATATTCTTTTTTCCCTGAATCTGATTTTTTAGGAGTTTAAGGAGCAAATGAAAAACTGTTGTTACAAAAAGTTGTAGCTGTGACATATGTGCTACAATGGGCGGGTCACAAACTCCCTGCTCCGCTGGCTAGTGAGAAAAAATGTAAACAAAGGGATCATGGGAAAGGAGAGAACGATCCCGCCCACAACTCAGAGACAAATTTTTGATGAACTTCTGATGCTCTGTTGAAATTATGTTCTAAAAGATAAAAATTTGATTTAGACTAAAAATAGTAAAATTATAATTAGAAGACCCTTTTATAAAAGATTCTTAAAGTGGGACTAGCAACAATTCAACTCAGGCAATAATTTCTGGTTGCCGATATGATTCCTTGTCGATATGGGTTAATTTCTAACTTACCTAAAATCGATCTAGGACATCTTTAGCCACAACTTCAATTGTTACGACTCAGAGATAAATACATGGAAATTAACAGTGCAGGTGAAGTTTTCTAGATTCCTTGCATTTCTTGCAAGATAATCAAATGTAAATTAAATATGTGTAAACACAAACAAGTTAACAAGAATTATTCGTCAAATCTGTTCTCAAGTTCTTTTTTCACATCAAAATAATACAAACGGAACATTATTAGAACATTATCCCAGACTCTTTGGTCACATGTCTTTACAAAATATAAAGTTTTTCCAAACATTGGACTGTAAGGACGGTGGCACTTTGTCTATTTATACTATAGTTTAATGAACCTACCATGTCTCAATCCAAAAGGTGTTTTCCAAGATCAATATAATCGATTTATACTATTTTAAAACAATTTTCTAATGGTGTAAGTCGATTCAAATAACAATTTGATTCAGAAAGATCGATCTGGTTGGATTGTTGGAATACCGGTATTAATTCATTCCTTGATTAAATAAATCAATTTTCCCTTCTCTACTATAAAAATATATGTTATCCCTGTTTCTATTGAATCTATATTACATGATTGACTCTTTCTATAGTAAATTACAAATAAAAACCTTATTTGTTGTCAAGTAACCTTTGCATTAGTTCTGTCACTTCAAATAAAATAGAACAAAATATAATTTATTATTACACACTTGAGATCCAAAGACATTCAGACAATGTTTCACTGAAATAGATTTGTGCACTTCTTTTGTGGTCAGAATGTTCTACATGAAATCAATATTTCTTCTCTGGAACTGTACCTTGAGGAAAAAAAAAAAAAAAAAAAAGTGTTCCATTACTATCAATAGTCTGGGGCAGGGAGGGTTAAGTAGAGTTTGCTGCTGTTGGTTATTTCTGGAGTGTGTATCTGCAAGCATCCCCTGCTCTGTTGGTTGCATGAGACTGACAGAGCAAGTGTTGAATGCATTGAAAGATAGAGCCAGACAGAGGCACACTTGAGCTCCCCCTCTTCAAATCTCCCACACCATTCCACGCTGCTTTCTAAAATCTCCACCTCCCTCTGTCTGATGGGTGGAGGAATCAGGGGGAGCATCGGGGAAGCAGTCATTGAAACTCAGAAAGAGTGGAGAAGTGCAAAAAATCGGAAAGAAGAGCGTCCCAAACTTTCACACAAAAACCTACAGTGGCCTGGAAGCAGTGATGGTAGCTGAGGAAATCGAAGTGTCTCTCACAGGAGGAGCACCGTGGGGTTTTAGACTGCAAGGAGGAGCAGAGCAGCACAAACCTCTACAGGTAGCAAAGGTAAGATGGAAACTTTAAAAGCAGATTTTTGAATGTATGGGTTGCAGGGAGATTTGAGACCTTGATGGTGACAATTAAACTATAAAAAAAAAAAAAAACAGCATTTTATTTTGAAAGTCGCTTGTTTTTGGTGTTTTAACATCTAGTTTTTTCATTTTGCTTTTCTTCTGTTTTACTTTAAAAAACAAGAATATCATACTTTAAATTGGAAAAAATATATCTTTACATCTCTACAAAATCCATAACTTTACCTCATAATCTATCTAATTTAGACAAAAACTTGCTTAACATGTTTGGCAAACATCCCGTTTAATTTTATATCACCTTCTGTGCTCGAGGTTCTGGGTCAGGAAACAGCATGAAGTTTTCATCTTTTTATGCTGGTGGCAAGCAGCATGAAAAGCAACACAGAAAATTAAATAAATACTTCAAATGACTTCAAAATTCTCTGATAGAAATTCTTGAAACACTGACTCCCCCACACTGATGCTAAAGATGACAGCTCACTCTCGAGCTGTCAAAACCCCTGCAATAAAGACAGAGAGGTTCTGGCACCAGAAGTCACTTTTTTATCCAGGACTTTTAAGTGGATAAGGTCACCTCTACTGGACGTTAGACCGGTGTTTGGTTCTTTTTTGTTGCGTGTACCCTGCAATTTGAGCGTGGGCTTATGTGGGCTTAAACTTCAGATAAGCCTGGCTTGGAATGCAGGATTAGAATAGTTTATTAGAGACATTTAAAGCTTAACATGGAAAAAAAGCCCTATTTATTTATTTATTTATTTTATTTTAACACACCATAGTAACATATATATATTTTGTTTTCCAGTTAAATTTTAAACGTATTATTGTGACTTTTGTGCATTTTCCATTACAGTTAAGTCTCTTTCCAACCGTCGAGGAATGTGATTGATTCTTCAGTGGGGTTTTATTTTTGGAGTCTTGGGAACACATGGTGAATGACAGACATGCCTCTTTGCTAAGGACTGGTGATGCAGCTGTTCAAACCCCCTCTTTCCTGATGCTCACTGTGCAGGGTTTTTATGTGTGTGTGCGCTTGGCTCTCTGTGGGAAAAAAAAGAGAGAAAAATAGCTTGCACTTGCCCTGCTGGTGTGACAGGGCACTGCAATAACTATCTTAAGAGATAGGCTGCTGATAATGGCTAATACTTCCAGTAGGTACTTAAAGCACTCAACATTTTTCTCCCTTATCGAGGTGAAGTGTGTGTCTGTGTGAAAGAAAACACTTTATCTTCTACTTTTAAAGGCAAGCTATTGGACAAGAAAAGCTCAGCTGAATGACCCGATCCCAACAATTATTAAAGATCATGGATTTATTGACATATTCTCAACCATAAACATGTCCATACATATACACTGCTCACAAAAATTAAAGGAACACTTTTTATTGGGGCTGGCATGAATTGAATTAAACCTGTCTGATCATTTTCTTGTTGGTTAAGCAGCTGAGGGCCTTGTTAATAAATTTCAGCTGTATTGGTGTTCATAGAATTAACAACAGGTGCACTTCAGTGACAACAATTAGAAAAACCTCAAAACAGGACTGATGTTACATGTGGAGGTCATTTCAAGTTTCTCCCTCTTGATCTTTTTTGGCTGGTTTTCCACTCGTGCTGATTTTGGTTTGTGTAATTCTCTCTACTGGCAGTATGAGGAGATTCCTTAACCCTACAGAAGTTGCACAGGTTGTCCAACTTCTCCAGGATGACACATCCACACGTGCTGCAGCAAGAAGGTTTAATGTTTAATCTCCAGAACATGGAGGAGATTTCAGAAGACTGGTGGTTGTTCTCGGAGAGCTGGACAAGGCCGTAGAAGGTCCTCAACCCCTCAGCAGGACCAATACCTGCTGCTTTGTGCAAGGCGGGACAGGCTGAGCACCTTGAAATCCTTGAATCCATTATCAGACCCTACACTGGTGCAGTAGGTCCTGGTTTCCTCCTAATGCACGACAATGCCCGGCCTCACGTGGCAAGAGTCTGCAGGCAGTATCTGGAGGATGAAGGAATTGAAACAATTGAATGGCCTTCACCATCCCCTGACTTAAACCCAATAGAACATCTCTGGGACATTATGTTTCGGTCCATTAGGTGCCGCCAGGTTGCTCCTCAGACTGTACAATAGCTCAGGGATGCCCTCACACAGATCTGGGAGGAAATGCCACAAGACATTAGTCTCATTAGGAGCATGCTACGACGTTGTCAAGCATGCATACAAGCTCGTGGGGGCCACACAAGATACTGAAAAGCATTTTGAGTTGCAGAAATGAAGTTTTGGAGAAAATGGACTAGCCTGCCACATCTTCATTTAACTCTGATTTGATGGTGTCCACATAATTGAGCCCTCTGTAGGATGAAAACTTTTATTTCCATTAAAAGACTTGGCATCCTTTTGTTCCTAAGACACTGCCCTGTTGTTATTTGTATAGATATCCAACTTCATATTGAGATCTGATGTATCTAGTGTGTTTCTTTAAAGTGCTCATGTAATTTTTGTGAGCAGTATATTTTAGCCTTGTTATCCACCCCAACCATCTTTTCATCTATTCTAAAAGTGTTCACAGCTGTCTTTTAACTGCAGTTGAATACAGAAATACAAAGAAATGTAATATTAAGCTTAATTTTACTTTATATATGTCCATCTGAAAAATGGTACAGGAACATGCTAAAAACACAATATTCATCAGAGAGGATCTGTATACTGTACAAATTCGTCATAATGACCACTCAGGTGCTTTTACAGAACTTAAGTCTGGATAATTGTCTCAACTATTTCCCAAACAAAATAATTCATTTATTATATGTCCTCCTATCATTGATGTAATTGACCCTTCAAAAATAAAAATTGTATATTTGTTCAATCCTGGTGGTTGTTACAACTAGAAAAATCACTTGTACCTCAACAGTCCTGAAAGAAAAATGATTTGTTGCATGAATCTTTGGTTTGAGTAAAATTGAGTAAAAATACAAAGATCACTGGAGAGAAATTGAAGCTTTGACTTATAGACTTGAACCTGAGCTTTTTTAAAGCATAAATTATTTATTGGCTATTTTTCTCCACTAGAGACAAACTAGAAAAAAAACTCAATAATAATACTTGATATGTATTGATAGTCTTCATTCTTGTGATTTCGCTCCTTTACAGCAAGAGACCAAAATCAGAAGTGATTAGTGTCACCATTTAACGTGTTTTTTCTAGTAGAGAATGAATCTAATACATTGGAAAACAGTGTCAATCTTAGTAAGCTAAAGCACATAATCACAACTTTGTCTTAACTGAGTGATTTCTCTCCTCTGAAGGTCCGGAAGCGCAGCAAAGCGTGTCGAGCTGGACTTAAAGAGCAAGATGAGCTTGTTTCTATTGACGACCACATATGTGCAGAGCTCAGCCATGCTCAGGCCATGAAGCTGATAGATTCAGAGAGCTCCACACTGAAGCTGAGAGTCAAAAGGTCAGGTGAAGGATGCATACTGTTACACCGCACAGCCCGATCTTTCAGCTCTGCTGTCATCGTGTCACACAAACTGTTGGATGTTTCGCATTTTCACGCCGTGTCTTTCATTGTTTCCAGGATTCCCTCAGAGCTTCACTCCTCCTCTTACACCAACATCTCTGCATTGCCTCAATCCTCTGTGAGAGTTGTGTCTCCTGCTGTGATCCCATTAAATTCCATTAGTTCTTTCCTCACACCTGTTGAGATACCCAGGGGTGTTACCTCACCCCCAGACAGTGAGGCTTACTATGGAGAAACTGACAGTGATGCCGACACACACTCCAACACTCATCAGCGACGCCAACGACGCACACCTCCTCACATTAGGTCTCCAGCGCGCTATGACAACAACGAGGAGGAGACTTCTGAGATGAGCGGGTAAGAAAACCTAAAGTCCTCTAGCTTGGAATTTATAAATATGGAGTTTCCACTCTGATGAGTTTTGTTCTGTTTATATTAAGCTATGAGAGCGCCACAGATGCAGGAGTTTCCATGCAGGAGCAGTGGAATAGCCTCTGTCTTCCCGGTGTCCCCCGTAGGAACATCATCTACCTGCCCCCCCAGAAAGAGCCCACACAGACCCCAAACACGCTAACCCCCCGCACACTCACCCCGACACCCGACCAGGGGATTGTGGACGGAGAAGAGGAGGGGGACAGTGGCTTCCAGGAGGTGGGAGGCTGCACTCCACTGACCTGTCCACCATTAGTGTCTCCAGAACGAGCGAGAGAGGCTCTGATGTTGGGCTCTGGGAACCATCTGGTGCCCATGGTGGGGCCCCAGCAGAGCCCTGTGAGTGAAGAACTCTCCACCACCTACATGGATAAAGCTCGACAAGCAAGTGAGTACAGATACAAATTAATTCTCGTTTTTTATGTGACTATCATGAGTCAGCATCTGAAATGTATGGGTCTGGTATTGAATGAGGCTAGAATTTCAACTTAAGCTGTAACTACATGGTACCACTAGGAGGCAGTATTGTAATGAAGGAAGCACACTGATATTTGGTGGCTTTGCTCCTGACCTGAAAACAGGCCTTGTTCCTACCCTTGGTAAATGTCTGATAGAAGTTGTGTTTTTGGTGTGTTTAACATGTCCTTGATGCATAAACTTAGCCCTTTAACGACCCAAACAAGAACAAATCAATTAGAAAAAAGTTTTTTTCTGCTGATTGCCTTAAAAGAGTAATACACACAATCAATGTTTTTAATAATATGTTTCCTAAATGTGCTCCACTGCTTGGTTGAACAGACGGTTTAAGAGTTAATCTTAAAATTTCATTTTTGGGTATTACTTTATTTGTTTATTTGTAATTCAGGAGTAGAAGAAAAAATGCTGTTGTAAAATGACCTTAATTTGTTATGTAGAAAATCTGCACAAGTTTCCTGTTCCATTCTGATGCATTCACTTGTAGACAATTAGATCTTTGTTTGGCCATATCTTAGCTGGAATCTGGCTCAAAACTGAACAGCTGGATAGTGCAAATAATACTTTTCATTTTTGTTGCATTGCTAATGTTAGGTTGGCGGTGTGAAGGGCTGTAAGCTAGTGAGAGAGAGTGTAAACAGATGGATGAAAGGAAGTGGATTAGGGGAATTTCCAATGAACTACTGCCTCTCTGCAGGAACTATTTCTAGAAAACTATACAGATTTTTTCTATTTTGGCTCAAAAAAGCATAATCAAAATGAAAAGATCCCTGGAAGCACTTTTAGAATAGATCATAAGATGACTGAAGTGGGACTTTAATATAATAAAAATTATATAAACAAAATTCTGTCCATCTTGAAGATTTAATAGAAACTACAGATATAAAAAAAAACTCAATTTGATTAATTTATCATTACAAGTGCAAAATGAAATGAGAACAAAAGAAAAACGGTAAAAACTTGTTGCTGGCCTTATGACGTCTAAAAACAAAAGCAAAAAAAAAAAAGGTCTTCCTAGAGCAATTGTTGGATATTTACATACAACTTTAATATATATATATATATGCAATCTGTTAAGCCGTAACAGTAAATAATAAGACAACATAATTTGACAATACATGTGCTGTCCTGCAAAAAAGGACTGCACACCTGTAGATTTTTAATTTTGTTGTAAAAAACAGCAGCATTATGTGACATCCACACATTTTTTAAATCGATTTTGAAAAATTTACAGTTCATTTGAAATGATCAAATTTTACATTTTATGTACCTATTATTGAAAACATAAGTTGTTTAAAATAATAAACATGTAACCAGAAAGACTTGTGTAACCAGAAAGACTTGATGTGGACGAGGAAGAGGGTAAAACAAGACTCCAGCATCACAAAACTTGTCCTTCATCCTTTGACAGATAACTCTCCAGTGGGGGGTTTCTGGAACACCACCAAGAGTATCTATTTACATTAACAAGCTGGTTGGGATGTGGTGATATATAGTGGATGCCAACAAAGGTATTTCACCGCCCCCACTTCCACTCTTAGGTCCCCTGAAACAGCAGTCTGTGTCATCCAGCAGCATTCCTGGCATTTGACTCTCTGGATGTATTTATAGCTATTTGAAGCTTGTGATTGACATGCCAGGCCACAGCACCCCTTCAATCACTGAATATGAATCAGCTGCAGAACTCATTCAATATTTGGAGGGACACTCTTGATTTGGTCCACTTTGTAGTCTCAAATGCTGCAATAGTTTAAGTAAACACCAAAATATTTTTTTACTACATTTTTATAATTGCTTTTGTCTTGGGATAGAGTAAAAACTACAAATTACATACTTTTTTTTTTTTTTCCAGAATCCTTAAATTCTTAAATCCTGTAAAGCCCACAAAATCAAATAATTGACAGAAAAGTCTAAATTTTTAAGATCAATATGTTTTTTTTTAATAATTTTTTTTTGAAAAATCCTTTTTATAAAGTTTATTAATTATGATACCTTGGGAAATTTAGAACTTTTTTTCTTACAACATTGTTAGTTTAAGATGCCAAAAAATCGACTTGGGTGTTCGGGAAAAAATAAACCCCGTAAATACCACACACACTCCAATTTAATGAACACATTTTAAACACGGTTGTAACTAATTTATAAAGAACTACTTTTCAGCAAGTTTGCATTCTTTCAATACAGCAAGTGCATTTACAAAAAAATAATAACAACAGATGAGCTAATCTCACCATAAAGTTTAGAAAAATAGCAAAACATTTCCCGCCAAAAGTGCTTTTGAGGTTTCATGGGGGCAGCCATTTTGAAATGAGCTGGAAAGGCCGTTGTACTACCCCTAGTGGATAAATGATGAACTACAAGGCAGGAAACAATTACATTTTATGGAAAGTTTTGCTCATTCTAATGAGATAGGGGTTTCAAAGAAATGTGTGTATGAAATATGATACTGGTTTAATAAAAAAAGTCATATTAGCATAAATCATTTCAATGAGGATGCCAGAGATTTCACTGAATATATACGGGATGACAGCGTTTCTGTTTTAGATGAGCAAACGTTGGGGTAATAAATGATCTGTCATCAAGAACATGAGCTTACATACCTGAGAAGCTTTTCTGTAGGAAGAGACCTTTGCTTTAAGACAAACGATAGCTGTGGTGTACAGTGACTTAATATTTCTCACATTTCAAACACCCAAAAACCTTGTGAAGTCATAAGATGTTCCACGAATATTTTTTAAAGTTATGTTCAAATGAACTCTTACTTGCTCCCTTTTCATCAAATCTCTAACTTTACTTTAACCAGGAGCCTAAATAACAGATTTTTCTCCATTACTGCCCCTTACTCCTATTAGGCTCATCATAGTTGGCCAATTGTTATGACAATGTAACAAGTACAAACACACTGAATAGGTTGGTGTGTTTCCCTATTTATTTACAGTGTTACTCCTACCACAGAGTAACGGATCCGCTCCCAACCAACAACAGGAGCTTGTACACACTTGGAAACATACAAACTCAACAGCTGCTGCATGAGAGCCCTGGGGTGAGGGTCTTCCCCTCTTCATGCGGATATGAGAGAGGGAGGCAGAGCGCGGACAGGTGTTTGATGGCTGTCACACTGACAGGAATAGAGGGCTGACATCATCCGTTGGTTTGGGTCGCCCGCGACCAGACAAAGGTCTTTACATGGGCTGCACCCTGAAAGAGGAGCGGGGAGACGGACACTAAACGGGTCTCCGTGCAGAGCCGATTGGACTCTGATAGGTTGTGTGTGGGAGGGTCTGAGCGAGGTGAAGGGCACATACACACATTCTAGAAATGAGGGACCTCACAGCTCCTCCATGTCCAGACATAGGTGGACATACAGTCTCACACACTGTGTATGCAGGTAAGATGATTTGATTTTTGATATTAGGCAAAGTCAAGCTTAAATTCTTGAAGGTCTAAGGAATTATTACAGTGTTAAAAGATTGTCAATTGAGATTTTGGTTCTTAATATTTGATATTAACTGTAGTCATAGCAAAGTCACATTACTCAAGTTGTGCTTGATGCATTGTAACAAACAGCTGCTAGCAGGAGATCCAGAAGGGGGTTTGTTGCCATGCTACTTTAGGGATTACGATTTTTTTTTTTTTGCACAAGTGGCTCTCATTTATCAAAAACAAGATTCTCTCAAGGTGCCACTGGAAAAAAAAAATCTGTCAATTCACGATTGGTATTTGACTGGATTGTTTAAAAAATTCTCAAGCACTTTGAGTTTAGATGCAACTGGTGGTGAACCCTACATTTATTTCATTGTTTGGTTGTTTCTTTTTAAATATTTTTAGGCATATATGATGATTTTTATAGGATTTAGTGCACAGTTTATTAATTTACTGAGAATAAATCATGTTTTGTTGGGATTATAATTTGATTTATCCCAAAATGAACCTGTTTTTTTTCCAGCTATAAAAAAAAAAAGTTTTTGTTCACATATATGTTAAATTAAGGTCATTTTTGAGCATATTTTTTTTTATCAAAGAAGCATCAAGAGGTTAGAAACAGAAGAATTATTTATTTTTTTGCATCCAAATTTAAGTAAAAAAAATATTGAACTCAACTTAATTGCAGCTAGAAACTATCTTTGAGTATGTGTCCTTGTCTGCTTGCTTGAACTATCAGTTTATAGCTACAGTGATAATATCCATATCAGGAGAGCCAAGATACTAAAAATATTCAAATAGCCCCGGATCAAGCAGACATACAATCACACTTGAGCTTATTCTGGTGCACGAGCTCCATTATTCTTAGAGGACACTTAATAATTTAAGCATCTGTTTGGACTAAGTGGACTAAACAAAGGGACGCTTCAGCTTGTTGACATTTCTGTCAAGTAGTGTGCATGAAATGGCTAATAATAGCAGGTGTCAACACGTGATGACAAATGAAAACCAACGACTTGGTTAACATCTATGCTGGAAAGAATTAAAAATCTTGTTTTTAAACATTGAAAATTTTTGTTTTAGCGCATCTTTCCTCTAAATATTTCTTAGTTTTTGTCTTAATAAGGATATTTGTATTAAAATGAGTAAAAATTCTTTTGCTCCACACTCTTGACAAAAGAACAAAATGATTTAAGGTTAAAAAATCCATAAATTGCTCAATGTGATTTTTTTGTTCAATTTTAAGGATTTTATTTTTTTTTTAGTTAAATAAATGTTGACAAGATAGACAAGCATTCAATGTCATTATCTTAAAGACAAAAAGTAATAAAAGGATACGATTTATGAGGATTTATTAAGATGGGACAACTTGTACAAAGACCGTGTTCTCCTTTTGTTCAAATTTTGCTCTAAAATCAGTCATTACGCTATTGTTTTTTTTTGTCACTGTTATCGAAATAACCTACAATTAGATACATAAAAACAAAAAAAACAATGTAAATAAATTGCCAAGAAACAGCAAAAACATACCTACTGTTGGGCGCCATAACATTCAATTTGATGTATTTATATCAAACAGATAACTTTTTTTAGCTTATTTTTCCCTTTTTGAGTGCTTGTGTAGAACTTCTTGTTTGCAGATTTTGATATGCAAACAAGAAAAAAGCAAGTAAACAATACAATTTAGCTCGCAGTATGACTTTAGTGCCTTCATTCACAAGAACAGACTCACTCACACATGCACATAAAAATACCTTATACTTTTTCTTGTTAAGTAAATCCTTTCTGCAAGGATAGATCATTTTACTATCATTTTATGTTATTGTCCCTCTTTAGTCTCACTGTAACGTCACACAAACTTTAGTGTCTGTGACCTGCAAATGTCCAAACAATATAAGCACAGTTTGAGAAGTAGAGGCAGGGTGATCTAACCTTTCTGGACTGTGTGACTCAACTCTGTAGAGCAAGAGGAATTCTTTGTTCTTAATCCAAAACACACTCCGCTGTCTGTCACAGCAAAGCCCCTGACTGGGATAATAAAGTATAAATCAGCGGCTACCTGCAGCCAACAAGAGCTATCATGCTGACGTACTTCATTATTAGCTCCCTCTACTGGTTTCTCATGCTTTCCCTGCTGTTTTTAGTAAGCCCTCTTTCTATTTTGCTCTGTTCTTGTCCTGTCTTGCAGAGCTACAACGTGGAGAGAGCGCCGTGGAGAAACAAGTGAAGGAAGCTCGCACTAAATGCCGCTCCATTGCATCTTTGCTGACTGATGCTCCCAACCCGAACTCGAAAGGGGTTCTTATGTTCAAGAAACGCAGGCAGAGAGCCAAGAAGTACACTCTGACCTGTTTTGGGAAAGCCGAGGGAGGCAGAGAGAGGAAGACAGACGGAGACACAGGAGGGGAGACGGAAGAAGAAGGAGGAAGTTCGGCCTTAAGCGGTTCAGAAGTTGATGAGGAGGGTTTTTCGGCATCTTTTGACCCCACCTGGGATTCGGGTTATTTTGAACTGCTTGAAAAAAAGAGCTCTGCCTGTCCTTCAGCAGCAGCTCCATCAATTTTCAACGACAGCACAGAGGTCTTAGATTATCAAACTCCCAAACATTCTGTCAATCAAAGTTTCGAAGGGTCAAAGAGCTCAGCCAATCACAGCTCAAGACTGGAGAGCGGGGTCACAAAGGAGCCAATCAGTAGCCACCTTGCACACATGTCTCCTCTAGCTTTGACTCCCACCAACGCAGAGTCGGTCTCTGTCAGTCGAGCTAGCGTTGTCCTAAGCCCGCCCTCTCAGACACCAAGTCAAAATGGATTTCAGAGTAGCTCTATTTCTCCTCCTGCTGCTGACTTTACTCCAAACTCAAACACAGACTCGCACGGAAACGCCGGCGTTCTGAACCGCACTGCGCGCCCATTCTCCCATGGCTCCACCCCGTCGCGTGCATCCGTAACCTCTGTGATGTTTCGTCCTCCCCAGCCAAAGCCCACACCGATAACCATGGCAACCAAGCCTGTGGCGGCAGTATCCATGGTGACCATCTCACCAACCCAACACCCTCAGAGGGCTGATGCAAGGAGAGCAATGTCTAGCACTTCTCTATATATCCCTCCAAGAAACAACACCGCCAGCACTCCCCCCTCCGTGAACTCATCTTGTTCGGCTCTTTCACCCCCATGCTCTCAGTCCTCATTATCTCAGCCCACTCTTGGGAAAAGCGCCCATCCTTCACCCTCTGTACTTCAAGGGTCTCCAGCATGTCCATCAAACACTCTGACCTTCTCCACCCCAGCTCCCACTTACTCCTCAACTCCTCCTATTTTAACACCAAATCCATCCTCTGGCTTGGTTCAGGAAACTTTTCCTGCCCCCCCTCCCTCCCCATCTGCCAATACTTACACTAACACTGTAGTGAGTCCTCAGGTTCCTGACTCAATCTCGATGCGTGAGCAGCGCATCTCTGTCCCGGCTGCTCGCTCTGGCATCCTGCAAGAAGCACGCCGACGCAACAGCAAAAAGCCCATGTTCACTGCGCTGCAAAGCAAAGACGTTTCCCCCAATCCGGACTTGATGTCAATGGTCCAGAATATGGATGGAAGCCCTGTGAGAACCCTGGCTGCTGGAGTCAGTGGGGAGGTTGGGCATGAATCGGGCCCAGAGGAGGACTGGCTGAGGCTGGGGGCAGAAGCGTGTAATTTCATGCAGGCTCAGCAAGGACAAAAGCCACCTCCTGTAGCTCCCAAACCCCAGGTGCCTGAGGTGCCCCAGCTCGCCGGAAAAGGAGGTCAGCTGTTTGCCCGCAGGCAGAGCAGGATGGACCGCTATGTTGTGGAGCGATGTCCATCTGCCGCACCTTTTTCCCCTACTCAAACCAGAGAGCCTTCACCCACACCTTCTCTACCAGCCGCATGGAAGTACTCATCCAACATACGAGCGCCACCGCCCATTAACTATAACCCTCTCTTGTCTCCCTCCTGCCCGCTAAAAGCTCAGAAGAAACCTGAGGTGGCAAAATCTGGAACAACCAAAAGTAAAGGTAAAAAAACGGGCATCAAGCCAGTGGATATATCGAACCACCAGCCCTACCAGCTCAACTCCTCCCTTTTCTGCTATGGTGGTGGAGTTCCTCAGGACACCTCCAACCATCAGCAGCACAGAGGACCCACAGGTGGGCCTCATAAGACCGCCAGAGTCTATGAAGTAAAGCGCTTCTCCACACCTCCTCCAATGGCCACAAGCCCCACCCTCAAAGTGGTTGTGCCTCGATCAGCAACGACCCTCGGAGAACCAATCAGGCGTTCCGAAGTGACCTCTCCTCCAGTCACTCCCAGTGCTACACCTTACTATCAATCTCCTGCTCCAGTCCCTCAGTGGGCTCCTTCTCCCATGTCCCCCTCGCGGCCTCCCGCGCCCACTGCCCCACTCCCTAAACTCCCAACTTTCTCCTCTGGTCCTGTTGCAAACACGGCCCCCCTTCCTACCTTTTCTCATAAGTCCTCAGCCACTCCGCAAGCAAACAAGCAGTTTAAAAGTGCCCCGAATCTCAGCCCTCTTTGCACCGGTGTAGCCTCTCAGCAGGTGTCAAGTAGCGCTCAACCCAGCAGGGTTCCCCGGCCACGTTTCAGCACCTCCAACCTGGGTCTGCAGCCATGTGTGTGGCGCCCAGGATCCACAGCACACTGAAGTGAAGCAGTATTGGAAAAATCAGGCAGTTTTATCAAACAGAGGAGCTTTTTCTGAGGAAAATTAATATTTTTAGAAATATTTTAATTATTCAAGGCAGCAAGTCGTTTTGTTTTATTTTTCTGAAACAGTTTATTGTAAGATGTTAAAGTTTGACTTGTTTCAAAGACCCACTCCAATGGAAATGTTTTTTTTGTGTTGATAAGATGTTCTTGTGGTGTTTTTCAGACAATAGAGGACATACTTAAAAAAAAGTAGGCTTAAAATTGAATTTCTGAGTATTTCCTAATTCAAATAGTTGTGACACAGGAGCAAAGCATAAAAACAGTTTTAAAAATAGCTTATTTCTGACGTAGAATTTACAAAAAAACACAAACATTCTGATGCCTCCACTTGTTTTCTTGTCTTTAAAACTGTTTGGCTGGATTGCTCCAATTTTGCTTGCCATTTTTGTTGCACCAGTAATGCTAGGGTGTGTAAGCTAGCGAAGGGTGATAGGAAGAGGGGGAGGGCTTACGCCATGCCAATGATACAACCCAAAACTCAGAGGTGAATTTTTAATGAGATACTGCCGCTCTGCAGAAACTATGTCCTAAATAACAACAGTTTTTTTTTTAATTTCAGATATCATGATTTTAATTGATTTATCAATATAACAATAGGTTAAAATAAGATTGGAGTGGGTCTTTAAACATGAAGGAACATGGTGTTTGAAGAAAGAAATCCAGTGTGGACACTTTCAAAATGTTGAAGAGGCGTAGATCAGCTAAAGCAAAAAGGAAAACTGAAGTGAAGTTTTGTAAATATTGACTTAAAAATGTTTGAACACAAAATGAAATAACAGAATGTTTGTTGATGAGACTGAAAAAGATAACGGAGATGAGGCAAAGCAGGACAAAATGTCAGGTGTAAGTAAAAAATGTAAATTGGATTGATGGCTTTGTAGTTCGTGAGAAAATAGCAGATAATGACATAACAGCAATTTTACTAAAATTATTTAGATAAGTAATAGAAGAACTTTTATTTTGGTGATAAGTACGTGTGCTTTATAGATTCAAGTTCTCATATTATGATAGAGAAAAATTACATTTATGTGTAGCGGTGAATCGTTTTCACAGATCTTTCTGAATAAAAATAGATATGACTCACATCAGCTGTCATGTTTCCTTTCTTCCATGTCGCAACCCATTTATGATCATAGCAACAGTTCCTACTTTTGTTTTACATGAAAAAAAAAACTTTCTAATATTTTCAATCTCCTTTATGGTTCTGTTAATGTCCAAGGATGGGATTCTGAAGACACAGTAAGATGTAGTTCAAGGTTTCACCACCTTGTGGTGCTGTGGCCTCTCATCCTGTCATGCTGTGCTGGAGCAAATTCACATTTTACAGTAACAGCTTCTAAATAAAGTTCATTACTTTTGTTGTGACATCTTGATTGGAGGTCAAAAAAACAAAGCAAAACAAACAAAAAAAAATTATAGCAAGTCTTTATTTTATTTCTGTTATAGTCTTCAAAGAGCTACTGAGCCACATTGTACATCAACATAATGGTAACCGTTTCAATGTCCATTTCTGTGTCATCCAAACAGCAAAATACAAAAGCTTTAAAATTGTAAAGCCAATGGACTCATCATGCACGCAAACACACACACACAACCCATTTTACTTATTTTTGGAGCCTTTAATCTTTGAGTATGGAGCAGAGAAAGTGTGACTTCACAGCCTGACTCTGGGTTTTTGGGTTAGCAGGACTGATGGTGTATGAATGGGTGGGAGTCTGAGGGATTGAATGGAAACAATGAGTCATTCTGAGTTTCACGAAGTCTCATTGCGTGATCAGACAAAGGAAAAACAGGTGGCTCATTGTTTGAATCCTTTGCTGTTCTTTAACAAGGTCAAAGTACCTTTCGGTCTTAGATTTTGAAATGCCTGAGTAAGTTTGTGAACCAAAGAGCTGAACAAAATCAATCTGATTACATAAAAACCTGGCTTTCTTTTATGAAATACTTGAAGATCCACTTTGATGAAAAGTGAGTTTCACCAACACGATATCTTTTAGATTATTCAGTGGAAGCCTGGCCATGTGATGTTATCAGTGACATAATATAACTCAATTTATGGCCTGTTTTAACATTATTTATATTAGCAATTAGGCTTTCAAATGAAGCAGTCTCTGTCATGAGCAGTGTTGGGCATCTCACTTCAAAAAAGTAATTAGTTATAGTTACTAGTTACTTCTCCCAAAAAGTAATTGAGTTAGTAACTCAATTACTGCATCTTCAAAGTAATTAGTTACTTGGCAAAGTAACTCGTTTTAAATTTCTCTTTAAATATGGTAATATTTTGTATTTTTTTCCTGCGTTACAAATAAAAAAAATAATTTACATTCAATAATAGATGATAACCGACAATAGTATACTGGTATAGTTTTCCAATGGAGTCATATTGTCTAAGTTTAGGATACACATGAGAGAGGGTTTAGGGAAAGAATTTTCAATATTTATTTGTCAGAATTATCACACAAAACACGGCAACAAGTGGTATATAAAAAATGTAACTTCACACAAAAAAGGTAAACGTTTCAACTATTAACATACTTCAAGTATCTTACCTACAACTATAATTAA
The DNA here is from genome assembly GCA_003999625.1 of Oryzias javanicus. Lineage (NCBI taxonomy): Eukaryota > Metazoa > Chordata > Actinopteri > Beloniformes > Adrianichthyidae > Oryzias > Oryzias javanicus. The sequence goes on along the minus strand of CM012455.1, from coordinate 15,834,089 downwards.
ACAAAATGGCTTAAAAAACTGAAAGTGCAAAACAATAAATAATTATAAATAACTGTCAAGTAACAAAATCTCTGCTGTCTTTATTTATATCACACCACAGCTTTAACATTGTCTTTATAAAATTTTAACAACAATACACGCAAAATATAAATATCAACAATAATAAACTTAGATAAAACCAAACTTTGTATAAAAATAAAAGTAAAGGTTCCAAGTATCAACATAACACAAGTATTCTAACAAGAATATTTAGGAGCACAGTAACAATACTTTATGTCTGATCATTTAAACATTCTTTTATTGCACCTTAACCTGAACTTTAACAATGCCACCAGCATAAGCAGCCAGTTGAATGGTTTCAATGCTTTAATTTTTGAACCACTGATTGTAGCGCAAAAGTAGCAACTTCTCAAATCTTTGGTCTGAGAGCCTGTTCCTCTTTGGTGAAAAGACAAGTTTTTGGACAGACATACACACACAGATCAACGTGGTGAGGAGTTTCGGGAGTTAAAAAAACTACAACAGGGGCAGAGAGCAGCTCATCTTAGCAGAAACAGGGGGTCATATTTATAAAACACACACAACACAGACTAGACAAGTGCGCGCACAGATCAACGTAGTGAGCAGACTCTGGAGCGGGGTTGCTGGTTTTTGGGAGAGAAAAAGAGATGCAGAGAGCAGCTGCTTTTAGCAGAAATATGGGTTAATAATTTTAGTTTATTAATTTACCCACACACACACACACCTGCGAGCGCGTGCGCACAGACACACACAAAACAGAGACGCACGCGCGCGTACACAGATCAATACAGTGTGCCGACAGAGCGGGTGGGCGGGGTTTTGGGTGTAAAGCAACTGCGGAGAGGCAGGGAGCAGTTTTTCTTAGCAGGAACATGGGTTAATGTCTTTAGGCTATGAAATTATCAACCATGATGGAAAAAACAAAAAAATCTCTAGCAGAAGAGCCTGTAGACCGCCGCGGAAAAATGCACGTCTGGTGTGAACTAAAGAGCGGAGCGGAAGCGGCGCGGACTCCGCTCTCCGCTCCGCTTCGCGGCGCTTCCGCGTCCAGTGGTTACTGGCTCATGCGCGCGAGCTAGTATCCGCCCACTTGACACTTTAACCAATCACGATCTTGCATTCGAGATCTCCCTCCGCATTACGCCGGGGTCACACTGGACGCTGAAGCGCCGCGAAGCGGAGCGGAGCGGAGTCCGCGCCGCTTCCGCTCCGCTCTGTAGTTCACACCAGACGGGCATTTTTCCGCGGCGGTCCACAGGCGCTTCTGCTCGAGCTTTTTTTGTTTTTGCCATCATGGTTGATAATTTCATAGCCTAAAGACATTAACCCATGTTCCTGCCAAGAAAAACTGCTCTCTCAAAACCCCACCCACCCGCTCTGTCGGCCCACTGTACTGATCTGTGTGCGCGCGTGTGCATCTCTGTTTTGTGTGTGTCTGTGCGCACGCGCTCGCAGGTGTGTGTGCCTGTGGGTAAATTAATAAACTACAATTATTAACCCATATTTCTGCTAAGAGGAGCAGCTCTCTGCATCTCTTTTTTCTCTCCCAAAATCCCGCAGCCCCACCCACTCGCTCCGGAGTCGGCTCACTGCGTTGATCTGTGCGCGCTCGTGTCTGTCTGTGTTGTGTGTATTTTATAAATATTACCCCCTGTTTCTGCTAAGATGAGCTGCTCTCTGTCTCTCTGTTTTCGTTTTATTAACTCCCGAAACTTCTCACCCCGCACCGGAGTTTATCCACGTTGATCTGCGTGTGTACGTGTCTGTGAAAAAAGAAAAAAAAAGTGTGCGTGTCTGTCTGTTTTGTGTGTCTCTGTGCTCTCGCGCGCACGTTTGTGATGTGATTGTATGTTTAAATCGGTGTCAACCATCTATTTAGATACAAAAACATGATCACATTTGTCAATCGCGGCATTTTATTGTGAAAAACTGGTTATATTTTGAAAAGAAACCGGATTTTCTCATGTATCTTGAAGCAACTTCCGGCCAGAATTGACGCGGAACGCTCGCGGCTCGCGCACAAAATAGGTCAGACGCGGAAACGATCCGCTGCACCGCGCGGGCCCTCCGCGCCGCTCCGCTCCGCTCCGCGCCTTGTGTGAACGACGCCATAGGATAACAAGGGCGCCGAATGGAAGCGGACTCCGTTCCGCGCCGCTTCGCGGCGCTTTCGCGCCCAGTGTGAATGGGGCGTTACACAAGCAACTTTCGGGTGCGAAGCGCCCAGCTCCAGCAAGATCATCAAACTTTGAAGTAACGCGCCGCGATTTACACGAAGTAACTATAACGGCGTTACAGCGAGGATGAAAGTAATTAGTTAGATTACTACATTACTTGATTTATAACGCCGTTAGTAACGCCGTTATACTTAAACGGCGTTAGTCCCAACACTGGTCATGAGTTTGATCCATTTTTCCACTTTTTTCACTTTTCCGATTACTTTGAATAATTCTTGCATTTGGCATAAATCCTGCCATCGCAAGTCCAAATAATTCTTTTGGGAATCCAGGATGTTTAGTGAACCTAACAAACGTAGTTCTGGTGATTTAGGAATAGGAATAGGAATAGTGCAATCCATTTTCTATATTAGAAGTCACTTTGATCCAGAATGGAAACACCAAAGGACATTTCAAGAATGTGTAAAGATACTGCAAGTACCAGTGTCCTGCAACAGGCCCATTTTAAACATCTTTAAAGCAAGCTTTGTAAAACTGCTGCACAATTTTACAATGGATATGTTTACTTCTGATATCTCTGGTAGCCCAACTAAGGCTTGAGATTATGCCATGCCACACTTCTACAAACTAATCTTACACGGTCAAAAAGTTTGTTTTGATTGTTAAATGGTTTTTCTTAACCCTCTTAGGGCCAACTTAACTTTAAGTAACATAAAAAAATAATATTTGAGGAAAATTATCATATGGGGTAGCAATATACAATTCTGACTTTTTTGAGAGAGAGAGAGACCTTCACATGCTATGAGTTCTCAGATGTTACAGATTTGCAACATTTTGACATGTCTTGAAACTTTGGACATGAAACTTTTTGTTGCTAATGCACAACTAAGTCCTGCAGGGGTACTTCTGGTTAAAAAAGGCTAAAAAAAAGTGAATGTGGGATAAATAAGTAGTTATCATTTAGCTGTTGCAAATCTGTAACGCCCATTCTGGGAGGATTAATAAACACTAATTATGTGTGTAAATTACCAATTGAATGCATTTTAACTAGTTTTAGACCACAGGCAGATTTTAGACTACTTCTGAGTTGTAGATATTTCCAAAGATCTCCTCTATCTACCAATATGGATTGTCCCTTTCAATTCATTAAATGACATAAAAGTATCATTTTTTACAGATTCCCTATTTTCTATACTCCATTCTTAAGCCAGTTGAGCCACAGAAAATAGGGATTCTCCTACAAGCACTACTGGATTATTCCAAACTGAGGAATACACCTGTTTATCAGGGCATATTCCTTGTATTTTATGTGTCTAAATCTATGTCCTGTCTGATGTGTTAGACTGGATTTTGCTGTATTGTACTGAGGGATTCTTGTGAGAAAGACTCACTAAGAGGGTCTACCAGAGCTTTCTCAAGTTTAACCCATCTTGGATCTATGTTTTTGCTACATTGTATAATTCCAAGTCTGGAGGTGTCAGTTCTCCAGCGTCCTTTGGAGTCCAATACTTGGCTTCTTACCTTTTCACGGAATTTGTTTCTGGTAGACATTACTAATGATTACTGGTATTATCATCAATGTATATACAGTATTTAACGAGCACTTTTAACTATATTTACTAATTTTACCTTCAGCTTTTGTAACAGTGGATCTATGTTTATTGACATTATATGAATTTGGAGCACAACTTAATACCTTGGTGTTTCATACCAACAGTTATCTACCTAAACTGAAATAGAGAAACATGAGCTTGCTACTGGCACTGGTATAGCCTCAGACTTCAGCCATTTTATCTTCTAAGAATCTTCAAAGAATTTTCTTCCATGGACAGGAGTTTTGGAATTGAGGAGGAAGGATCTCTAACAAAAAGCAATACATCATCAGCGTACAATACAAAGATAGCTTATGTACATCTGTTGCCTGCACAACTTCCCTGATATCATTTTGTGAAAACTGTGTTTTTGATGTTTTTCTCATGATAGAGGACACAAAAAAAAGAAATTAGTATTTCCTTAATTAATTTATTTAAAATCGATAGTAGAGGCAAAAAAACTCAGTTTCAAAAGGTTTGTGATGTAATGATAATAATAATGGATTAGATTTATCTGCGCTTTTCCAGACGCTCAAAGCGCTTACAATGAATACCCATTATTCATCCACACCTCATTCATACTTGGTGATGGTAAGCTACTACTGTAGCCACAGCTGCCCTGGGGCAGGCTGACAGAGGCGTGGCTGCCAGTTCGCGCCTACGGCCCCTCTGACCATCACCGGGACATTCATACACATTCACACACCAGTGGAGCCACACTAGAGGCAAGTAGGGTTAAGTGTCTTGCCCAAGGACACAACGACATTTTGGCTGGCGGGAGCGAGGATCGAACCGCCTATCCTTCGATCATTGGCCGACCTGCTCTACCACCTGAGCCACCGTCGCCCTGCTGATTGTAGAAGCTACAATCAGCAGACCACAAACTCCCTTCTACTCCATACTTACAGACCAAGTAGAGGTGTCGGGAAAAATCGATTCGCATTCAGAATTTAGATTCTTATTTTTAACGATTCAGAATTGATTCCAGATATCTTAGAATCAACCTTTTCCCCCATATTCTTGCATTTATATGCACTGCTCACAAAAATTAAAGGAACACTGTTTTTATTGGGGCTGGCATGAATTGAATTAAAGCTGTCTGATCATTTTCTTGTTGGTTAAGCAGCTGAGGGCCTCGTTAATCAATTTCAGCTGTATTGGTGTTCATGGAATTAACAACAGGTGCACTTCAGTGGCAACAATTAGAAAACCCTCAAAACAGGACTGCTGTTACATGTGGAGGTCATTTCAAGTTTCTCCCTCTTGATCTCTTTTGGCTGGTTTTCCACTCGTGCTGATTTTGTCTTGTGTAATTCTCTCTACTGGCAGTATGAGGCGATTCCTTAACCCTACAGAAGTTACACAGGTTGTCCAACTTCTCCAGGATGACACATCCACACGTGCTGCAGCAAGAAGGTTTAATGTGTCTCCCAGCACAATCTCCAGAACATGGAGGAGATTTCAGGAGACTGGTGGTTATTCTCAGAGAGCTGGACAGGGCCGTAGAAGGTCCTCAACCCCTCAGCAGGACCAATACCTGCTGCTTTGTGCTAAGCGGAACAGGATGAGCACCTTGAAATCCTTGAACCCATTGTCAGACCCTACGCTGGTGCAGTAGGTCCTGGTTTCCTCCTAATGCACGACAATGCCCGGCCTCACGTGGTAAGAGATGCAGGCAGTATCTGGAGGATGAAGGAATTGAAACAATTGAATGGCCTTCACCATCCCCTGATTTAAACCCAATAGAACATCTCTGGGACATTATGTTTCGGTCCATTAGGCACCGCCAGGTTGCTCCTCAGATTGTACAACAGCTCAGGGATGCCCTCACACAGATCTGGGAGGAAATGCCACAAGACACCATTCGTCGTCTCATTAGGATCATGCTGCGACGTTGTCAAGCATGCATACAAGCTCGTGGGGGCCACATAAGATACTGAAAAGCATTTTAAGTTGCAGAAATGAAGTTTTGGAGAAAATGGACTAGCCTGCCACATTTTCATTTCACTCTGATTTTATGGTGTCTACACAATTGAGCCTCTGTAGGATGAAAACTTATATTTCCATTAAAAGACTTGGCATCCTTTTGTTCCTAAGACACTACCTTGTCGTTATTTGTATAGATATCTAACTTCATATTGAGATCTGATGGATCTAATGTGTCTTTAAAGTGCTCTTTTAATTTTTGTGATCAGTATATTTCACTAATGGCTTGAACCTGCTCGCTTAATTGCAAGCCGTAATGTTTGTTACGAAACGGCTACCATAGTTTGTTTACTCTGGAGGCGAGCAAACATGCAAAGCGCACGCTTTTCTATAGCTCTCAGACTTTTTCTCAGCAAAAGGCACGTGAATGGTCAACCTGCGGGTGGGAATGCACTGCACGCGGCAAGGCGAAGGTCCGCTGTCCCCAGGCGTGCACGCGGCGGGGTGGGGTGCAGGTACAGATCGGTCTGTCATATTGCGCGGGGCACAGCTGCTACACAACAGGAACCAAGTGTGAAGAGAAAGACAGAGAGAGACTCTGGAAATCTGGAACCATTTTACTTTAATTGGTAATACAAGGGAAGAATTTAAAGTCTGCAGGAAAAGAATTCCATCTAGAGCCTCCCCCACAACAAACCTATAGACACCTGAGAGAACCTTCTTTAAAACAGAGCAGATCATTAAAACCAGATCAACTCCTAAAAGTCTTTGTCTTCCTCTACCACCAACTCAGCAGTGATGTTTTTTTAAATAGATAAAGAAGAAGATTCTGAGAATATGGACATCTGAGGATTGATCAGTTTATGCGTTTTTTTAAGTTCATGATTTTCACTGGAAAATATTTTCTTCTAAAATATGTTTAAATCAATTATTACACATATTTGGGTTACTGTGAGCGGGAAAGACCAGAGTTCAATTTGTGTTTCACAGTTCAATTCAAGTTAAATGACAGCTCAACAAAATTGTATATGGTGATGGTGATGTATTTTATTTGTGCACGTGTCACAATAAAAAGAGATGGAATATGAGAATGTGATTTTTATTTCATAATTAAAATTTTTAATTAAAAAACAATTAACAATAAAAAAAAACAATTAAAAAAACACACTGGCAACACTTCTAAAATAAATCATAAGGTGATAGGAGTGAGAAGTTTTTAAATAAACTAGATTAGCTACTAATTTTTTTAATGTGAATTTTGAGATATGATATTTCACCCACTTATACTTTTTAGTTTCTTCTTTGTAGCCTGATATGAACTACCTGATGTCTGTCTCGAAAAGCATTTCTATCAATGAACATCATCATTTGAGACTTTCAAAAATTGCATTTTTAAAACATTACGTTTAAAAAATATAAATACATTTTTTAAGCATGTAAGCATTCACAGATACCAGATTAAAAACAATAATTTTCTTTTGCTTTTGATCTGTCTGCCAGCAACAGAGTACTCCATCTACAAACCGTTCCTTTCCCACCAGCCCTGCACACACAGCTTGTTAGTGTCTCAACACACCTAATTCAGGTTCTCCGCTGTGGGTTGGCCACGGATTTCTCCAAAGCAAATACAAAAAAATAAAAAAGAAGCCCAGAGTTATCATATGTACTGTTTGTAATTGGATGTAGCCATAAATTAGAGAAAAGTTATTCAAACAAACTTGAGTAAGTTGCAAAGTCGTATTTTTAAATGGGGGTCAAAGTACTAAAAACTAAATATGAAACTTGTAGGGACAAAAATTGGTGGTTGATAGCAAAACAAATGGATGTGAATTTGAAAAATGACAAATCACAAAGTAAACAGAAATAATGGGGTTTCATTAGAAAAAATATCCACACTTTTCCTGTGCAGCCATCCCCAAAAAATAATGGCAGAGATTGGTTCTGAGCGTAGAACATTGGATTGTAGATCCGCAGCCCTAATGCAATCAATGATTCAGTTCTTTTCAGTACAGTGGGTTTTGATTGCAAAGCAGGTCCTTCATATGAGTATTGATGAGATGTATGCAATCCCAAGATGCCGTGTTGCTACAAGTGGTGGGGTTATGACCCCCTGAAATTAGATTGACCCTTCTTATTAATCAGATTTAGTTCAAAGCACAGAGAAAACAAACAGTCAATTGAATAAAACGATATAAAAATATGAAAATAATAAAAGAAAAACTTCTACTGAGAAAATGAGTACTGTTTAGTAGAAAGTTGAAGAAAGATGCAGCTAGAAAAATTAGTGTCACAACTTCCTTAATTCTTATCTCTAAAAATGATTGTAAGAATTAAACTACTATTTTCAGTTTGTTTTTGAATAAATTATATTTTATTCATATATACGTCATTTCATCCTCTTTAAAGCTCATCCATCAAGTATCATTACTTAGCTCCCTCATGTCTTCACACTTTTCACATCTATAGTATTGTAACAGTGTTCCCTTCATGTAAGTTGCTCTGGAAATAAGTAGTCATGGTGATTCATCTGAAATAAAAAGGTGAAAACTTAGTTCTAATGAATTACATTTTTGCTTCTCCACCATGCACAGATATGGTGAATGGCTTAAACTTACATAGCACTTTTTTACCTTGCCTTACAGTCAAAATCTCATACACCCATGTGTCTACTAACATCGGCGCCAACCAATAACTACCAGGAGCAAAATGTGAGGGTATTAAACATGTTAACTTTGCCACTGTGGGATGATTAGAACTTATTAAACTGACTTGCTTCTAAAGGTTGATCTATGGTCTTAGAAATACAAATTATCAAGATTGTCACGATCACTACAATTTAGGTTTTTTTAAAATACATTTTTGCACTGCTTGTGGAGAATGTTTCTTTTAACAACGACTTTAAGAGGAAATATGGCAACTATATGAGATTCTCACAAATTCTGTGAGATGTGCATGAAGTGTCCCAGTTGGAGCTGAGAACACAGAGATCACTGAAATCCCCCCAGAGAAGTTTGATTGGCTCAGCCATTAAGCAGGTGAGGGGACAAGCCATTGCAAGTTTCACTGTTGTAATTAAAAATAAATAAAAAAAAAACATTTTATTACTTTCATTACTTTTTATTATCATCCAAAATTTAAGCGCTATTTGACTAAAAACTAGAACTTTTCCTTTAATGCAAAAAATATATACAAATAAATAAATAAATAATATAAAGGGGTTAAAGAAAAAAGCAAGAGTTTAATGTTTATAGTTATTTAAATGTAGTTCCTTTAAGTTGCAAAAAAAGCTAAAGGTTGCAGAACTTATAGGAAGAAAAAAACAAAGGAAAAAAAATCAACATTTTGTTTTGTAGAGTTGAAGAATTCAGACTTTATAGTAAAAACCTGATGATTAATAAAGCAAAATCACAAGAATGTCAGCATTTCATGAGAATAAAGTTGTAAAATTATGAGAAAAAGTCAAGATTTTACAAGAATAAAGGTGTAAAATCCTGGAAAAAGTCAACATTTTTCAATACAATTTTAAAATAATGAGCAACATTAACTTTTTGCAATGATAAAATTGTAAAATTGTGCAAAAAAGTCAAGATTTTATAGTAGTTGTAAAATTATAAGAAAAAAGTCTAAATATTACAAGGCTGCAAACTGCAACTGTAAATTTGTGAAAAAATTTCAACATGTTACATAAATCAAGTAAAATTATAAGAATATCAGCATTTCACGAGAATAAAATTGTAAAATTATGAGATAAATACGGAAGCCAAAAATGGCCTGCCTTACTTTTTCATTTTCTCGTCATAAGGAGATCCACTATTTGTTAAAACGAGAAAACAAAGTTTGTTTTCTTGTTATAACGAGATAGTTCAGAATGAATAATGAAGCGTCGCCCTCTTCCTTTCCCGTACGGAGACACCGAGACTTCACCTGTTTGAAAACACTCCACAATAGTTGTTTTTAGTCTTTTTTTTTATTTATTAGTGGATCTATGCTCTTTAAATCTCTTAATTCAGTCTCATGCACCAGCCCCTCCCTTAATTTCCCCCAAAACCCCGAACAAACATTAATCCATTAACAGATTGACAGGATTCAGGTCTGCCGAGCGTTTCTGCATGGTGCGTTCACTGACCGCTGGACATCGGCAGCAAAACAAAGCAGGTTATCAGAGAAAACGTCGAACCCCAGAATTGATGCTTATAAAATCGATGAAGTAAATACTGTCGACATTTTTTTCTGAAAAACTGTTTTGTTTTGATGAGGATTGTATAAAAATAACAAAAGTGTAGTGGCGGACTGAATTGGGCCAAGTGTCTGTTTGGGTCCTCTAATGTCCGGAGTTCATTGAACACATGCGCAGATTTTCGTCGGCTCTCTGATCTGTCAATCAGCCTGTTCGGTGGTTTGTAAAGGGAGGAGGGCTGGTGCATGATACTGAATGAAGGCGTTTGAGGAGCGTAGACTCAATAATTAAACAATAAAGTAGACTGAAAACAACTTTTGTGGAGTGTTCTTCTGCTGTTTTTCTTGTTAACCACAAAATAAAGAGACTTAAAACAGGTGAAGTCTCAGCTTCTCCGAAAGGGAAAGCGGGAGCTTTCTTCTTCGTTTTTGATTATCTCGTTTTCTCGAGAAAACCAAGTTCGTTTTCTCGTTATAACGAGTTATCTTGTTTTCTTGAGAAAACCAAGTTCCAAAAAAAAAAGAGTAGGGCAGGCCACTTTCGGCTTCCGTAGATAAAAACAACAATTTACAAGAAATAATAAGAATGAAGAATGTTTTAACATTTTAGAAAAGTGAAGTTGTAAAATTATGAGAAAAATGTGTCAACATTTCATAAGAATATGGTTGTAAAATTATGAGGAAAAAGTTGATATTTTACAAAAATAAAGTTGTAAAAATAAGAGAAAATGTCAACATTTTATGAGAATAAAGTAGAAAAATCATTACTTTCCTATGAACTCCTCACTTTGTTAAACTCTCTTAGTACCCCCTGTTCAGTCCAGTCCACCCCCCACCCCCCAGGCCTAGTCCACAGCACTGGAGTCCACCCTGCTGATAAGGTTTCACTCTCTGCGGGCCACAGAAGAGGGCAGGTGCTACAATACCAGCTCTGGGAGTCTAAATTCTTGTTCTTTAGGGACCTGTGTCTTTCTTTGGATACTTTGGTCTTTCAGGTAAGAGGCGGAGAGAAGTGACGTGTCAGCACAGATGAAAGAGAAGAAACCTCTCACACATTTTGTCATTTCCAGAATTAACTAACATAGACAATCTCAATGTTATCAAAAGATCTAGAGTCCAAAAAAGTAGAAAGTGCTCATTTTTATTTGTCTGAGGGGGAGATCAATGTTGAATGGAGCCTCAAGAATCCTCATTGGATAAACCAGTGAAATTGAATTTGGCAACTTAATGATAACTTGATTTATGTCCTGTCAAATTCCATTGTAATTTATGTTAAAATTCAAACAATTTTTGGAATAATTGCATGCTTTTGGTGGAAAACTTATTCTGAATTGTCAGTTGGGGCACAGCGTCTTCCATCCACTCTGATCCAGTTCTTACCCAACACCAGTCAGAGAGGAATGTGGCCTTCTGCAGTGGAGTTTTTAGTCCGCAGGGATGGATGTATGTGTGTGTATTTGGGAATGTGCTGACTGATGTCTTCCCTCCTCAGCTGTCCCGTTGAGATTTATCTGGAGCTAAAACCGGCTAGTCGAGGGGGACAGGAGCGCCTCCCCTCTTTAGCGAGGCGGTAACAGGACCCAGCTCCTTGCACACGTCTCCTGTAGCTGCACTTGCATTCCCCCAGAACCTCCAAAAACACCTGTAATCTCCAGATTTTAATCCGTCTGCCGCACATTAATCACAGGAGAAAAGCTGGTTGAGTGCGGCTCCACGGACAGTTTGTGTGTACGCTCTGCGCTGATGACTATCCCTCTCACCAGAGTGCTATAGAACATGGACTCATAAAAATAGCTCACACAGGACTGAATCCCCAGCTAGGAAATGGGCTTCAATTACAACGGATGAAAAGCAATTACATTAACTGCCTCCCTGCGGATGGGCCCTCCTGCTTTTTCTCTTGTGCTGGGACTTACCTCCAGCTTTAGATAATTGCTTTCGACCTGCGCAACTGACAGCGACATACTGCCTGCACCTCTTCTGAGCACTCGGACAGGAAGGACGCAAGCTCCAAACGGAAATGTGTTTCCTCAAGGGCATGCAGAGGTTACACACAATGCTTAGAGTATGCTTAACTTGATTAAGGAACTCCCTGAAGCTCACTCCAATCTGGAGCCGATGTGCAACTTCATTACCCTCAAATGGGAATGAGCTACACCTTTTGGATAAGAATGGATAAGGGGACCATTTTTGTTGCATCTCTAAAATGTAATTAGATCCAGCTAGAGATAATCCTTTTTTTTTGTTTAACTTTGTTACTGCAAAAACCTTCAATATTTCTCTTTATTTTTGCATAGTAAACAAACCAACAAAGTGGAACACATTGACTAAACGCAAATCAGTGTATTGATAACTAAATAAAGAGAAAGCTGCACAAATGTAAAAATCAATGCTTTCAAAGATTACGTTAAAATAGAACAATAAAGCACAACCACACTTAAGAGTCTAAAATAAAGATTATTTATCTCACAAAATTAACATTTGAAATCTAAAAAAAGGTGTTGATAATTCCAATGACCATTTAGTTTATAGGAAACATCAAACCAAGTCTATGAATGTTTTGGACTCCTACTTTCCTTTAGGTAGAAATATACATGCGCAAAAAGGTTTCATAGTTAGGTTCCCACATTACTGTAAGTTTAAAAAGATAAATGAAACTAAAAGAAAAACTCTTAAAACCCCTTAAATTTGAATTAAAAACAAAATAAGATTATTACCAGATTCCATGTTGCTAAAAGTATTGTTGGGCTTACATGTTAGAAGGACTAAACTCATAGGTCACATGACTGTTTATTTTGGAAAGTTGACATAAGTAAGAACAGATATTTATTTTACCAAGAATAATCAAATTTTGAGCCTTTCAGCATTGATTTGGCATCTTCTGAGATGCAAAGTTCTGAGATGTCCCAAATGCCCCATTTGGACAGTTTGTGTCATTTTGTGCAATGTATTTATATGATTTTGTGGTCAAATCTGTTTGGTCTGAACCAGGGTCCATTTAATATAGCAGTGTGTCCACCAGAATCTATTGTAAACTGCAGTCGGTCCGAAAATGTGAGTCTTAGTTCATTTCTCTTTGTTTTGGCGCATCTTTTAGACAGAGTGAACCCAGACAGACTCAAACACAACAAATAGTACATAAAACAGGAATAATAAAATACATAGATTAGAGAATAAAAAAATAAATAAAAGCAAAGACTCACTTATGTCATATTTGATTTATTAAATATGGTAATTATTAACCAATTTCAAGTAGAGTTTGATTGATTTAATGTCAGTTGAAGATCCAAGCCGATGAAATGTTTGTTTTTAAAACATTCTTGTGGCATTTTTCTCATGATGGATGACAAAGATAAAGATAATAAAATAAAGAAAAAAATGCATTTATAGGTATTTCTTCTTTCAAATCCCTAATTAGAAGTAGATGCTGCAAAAGATGCTGCTGAAAAAACTACACTGGGTGGGCCAAAAACTCCTTGCGCTCCATTCTAATGCATCCACTTGTAATTAAAATGTTCTATATACGTTTTGTTTCCTCATCTAGATTCTGGCTCCAAACTGAATGTCTGGATAGCCCTGATGTTGCTCACCATTTTTGTTGCATTGTTAGTACTGGGGGCTGTAATCTAGTGGGTGATAGGAAGTGGGGGTGGGTTTGCTTTACACCAACAGAACCGCTCACAACTCTGAGGGAAATTTCTGATAAAAACGGCAGTTCTGCAGAAACTATGTCCTAGAAAATGACTTGCTTGGCTAAAAATTGCATAATCGTAATTGAAAGACCAATGGGAACAGTTCTACAATAGATCTAAGTAAGGCTTTACATATTTTAACCTGACATTAAATGAATATACATTTGAACCTTCAGTGTTTCTGATTTTCGTTCTAATACAGTGTTTTTTTTAAATTTTGCTTTATTGTGGTTCATCTTTCTCAGTTTGGCTGTTAAGCTGATTTTTTCAATCAAATTTTGCATGCTTTTATTTTTCATTTTTATAGCGTGTTCTGCATTCTGATTGGTTGCACATCTTGTCAGTCAATCTACTTTCTGCAATGTCTCCTGGAAAGAATGTGTTCGGCTTGCTACACTTACATGAATCTTTGATCACAAGCAAATCCTTATTTTTCCTTCTATGACACTAGCCTTATTTTTCGAAGAAGGTTTAACCTTATAGAATTAAAACAAGAGAGACAAGTGTGAAAATGTTCATGTCTGTCTGAGAAGTGTGTATTGAGGGATTTTTCAGCATTAAAACATATGGGCAGGACAAATAAAGGGTCATCTAACATCTCTAACTGTAATGCAACTTTGCAGATTTCATAAATCGTGGGAAATGTTATGAAAATAACCCCTGCGATAAACAAGGAGCACTGTACCAACATAAGATGAAATGTGTGAGAAAATAATTGTGAAATTTGAAAGACTTTCTTGTCTTCTGTCTTTTAGCCATGTCTCATTCAACTTCTGTCCCCCCAAACAAGAGAAAGAAGGCCAATAAGATCATCACTGACCTGTCCAACATCAGTCAGAATGGTAAAACACATTCAAATCCATGCAAACAGTAAAAACAAGCAATTTATTTGCATGTTATTACAGTAATAAGAAAACACTGTATTTCATGCACATGTAAACTAATCTGCACTGTAATGAATTACTGCATGTGGTTTGCTTTTGCCATTAAATAAGGATGTGTACTAAGTCCAAGCTGTAACAAAATATGGAACGTGTGTGTGGCATGTCTTGGAGGGACATGGGTCATTATCAGATAGCAAAGCGGCCATAAATTTGACACTAAATACCAGATGGGGTTCTGTTCTCGCTTAAACTGTGGGAGTCTGTGCAGCAACTACATCCCAAGAAACGCATTTCATTCAAAACTCAAATGCTTTTAGGGCTTAATCGAGCTTTACATAAATGTTAAGAATAGCTCATTTATTTTCTGTCACCTGGCATCTTTTATATTGTTGTGGCTGCATTGGCTGTGTGTTCTGGATTCATATTGTATTTCGTCCAATAATCCATTCTTGTTCTATATACTGGAAAGACTCACACAAACAGAATGTTTAATGGTGTCTCCCCTGCCAGATCCATCAGTCGGTCCATCTGTTCAAACTGTGAAGCATAAATGTGCTTTAAACTCAGACTGAATCACATTGTAGATGAAGCTCAAAGGTTTTGAGAAATGACCAAAAAAAAAAAAAAGAAAAAAGTAAAAATAGGTTTTCCTCACTTTGCTTTGTATGGACCTCCATGCTGTAGTTTGTGATTATAGAAAAACGTAATGGCTCGAGGGAAACCACTTATTAAATTTAAAACAAAAATTACATCAGTCTGTTGTAATTGTTCTAACAGATGATGACTGATAAACCAACAACAGCACAGCATCTGAGTGCCACCTGGGATCAGGTCGAGCTCCCCCACTTAAGAAAAACTCATGATGGATAAACAGATGAATTCACAGGGGAGATTTTACTGCAGTAGATTATATTTCTGTACTTAAATGTTTGGTGCTTAAGTGTTAAGTACTCCTAAAAGAGATTTGACATGTAATGAATCCCTTAACCCCACAGCATAGACCATAGAGCTTCATGTCATAAATAGTGTCTTTGGTACATAGCTGGCTGTATACTTTGTATGTGACAACGAGTTCTGCTAGTGTGTTTATTTGGGTTCAGGTTGAGCATTTACTGTTAAGTGAGTCAGAAATGTGAGCACAATTAAATACAGACAAATCACCAAAACTCCTTGCATGTTTTTTTTTATTAAAGAGTTCCATAACAGGAAAAAATATTAATTATCTTATTAAATAATTTGGAACAATGAATTTATTTTTTTTTGAGAAGAACTAAAATATTTTTTTAGTAGTAAATCTTTTTGTGTGAGCAACAAAAAGTAGCTCATTATTTGAATGTTTCATTCAGTACTGCTAAAAATTAGTTTCTCTTTCTTTGCACAAAATTCAGTAAGAAGTTTAGTTTAAATAATTGAGGTAGGGGTATATAAAATCCTCACTTCGCTGCTAATTGCAACTGTTATTTATCACACTTGGCTTTAATTGAGGGCTCAGCGTAATGCAGGTGGAGATGAGACACAATACCAGAGAGAAAAGAAAATGTAGAGGAAGGCTGGTCCCGGATGAGCATGAGATGTCATCAATAACTCTTTCTTCTTTACCCTTAAACTCAAAATTTTATAAAAATGAATGCATGTAAATATGATAGGAGGTTTCCATCTCAAAAGCAAACACGGTGCCTATTGAATAGTGTGTAGTAGTTACTGCATGTTCATTTATAGCTGAAACACAATCAACTTAGACAAGATGTTTAACCCTAAACTGAATTCTGACTTAGTTAAGAAAATA
The DNA here is from genome assembly GCA_003999625.1 of Oryzias javanicus. Classification (NCBI taxonomy): domain Eukaryota; kingdom Metazoa; phylum Chordata; class Actinopteri; order Beloniformes; family Adrianichthyidae; genus Oryzias; species Oryzias javanicus. The sequence continues at coordinate 15,817,835 of CM012455.1, read as the reverse complement.
TACTTAAAATATACTTTTTTCCTTTCCTAAAAGCTTATGAATTATACCCAAATAGATTGAAAAATTACCTTGCATTCTACTAAGGAGGGATTTTTTTTTCTTCTGTTTTCTCCACCAGTACTCAGTGTCTTGGGGTTATATTTACCATTTTTAGCACTATATACACTCCAGATTATAAGGGCCAACGTCAATGAATGGTTTATTTTTGAACTTATGGCGTATACAAGGTGCATTCAAAGAGTCCATCAGACTTCATTAACAATAACTCTAGAATTTGTTTGTAACACGCTAACACGTTAGCAACATTAGTTAGTCCTCGTACTTGTAACTCCTAACCTCGTTTGTAACTTGTAAAAAAACAGACTGAAACAAACATTATAGTGACTTTAACCCTTAGTCAATTATAACACTCTAAAAAGAAAACAGTCCAACAGTGCTTTACTTAGCCATGTTAACATATGTATAACACCAAACTGTGTTTGGAACTCATAAAAAACAGACTTATGTTTTGACAGAGAGCTGTGTACCTGTCAAAATCAGTGAACACAACCAGTACATTCCATATATAAAGTGCTCTGGATAATACGTCCTTTTTTAAAGTGTGCCTTTTGGTGCAAAAAAAATAAGTAATCTAGTTTTGGTTTGATAAAATATCTAGTGTTAAAGTTGTGTACTAGAAAGCCCTTTCAGCCCTCTTGAAAGTTTACACCATAACAATTGCATCAATAATGAAGATCACACTACAGCCAGAAAAAGAATTTCACATACATTATTGTCTTTTTTCATATATTTAACTGTTTTAGTAGTGGTGATGAAGGGAAAGAATTGATTTTTAGATGCATCAATTATGATCCATAAAGGACTCAGAATAGTTTTATGAATTTTAAATAATCAAAAAATGATTTAAAGTCTGAAATTTTGACATGAAGAGCACACAAACATGGCTTACCTTCCAGATCTTGTCATCCGACCGTCATATAAAGCAACAGGTTGGAAGCATTTTGGCTTTCAGTGTCAATTGGATAAAAGTCATGGTGTATACGTTATGTCACACCAAAACTAAATATGTTAGAAATAAAACAAATTTGCAAAGTCACAATGTGCGGGTAGCTGGATTGTATTTATTTAGTTTGACTTGAGTTGACTTGACTTTAGTTTCATTAAAGCTGGTCTACTGATAAAACATAACTAAACTGTTCTAGTTAAACTTTCACAACATTTGAAATTATTCTGACATTTTAAAATCTGTATTCTAGGCTAAATTTTTGTAAATGGTGATCAAGTTTGATCTACTTCAACTATTCCACAAGATAAACTGATATTTATTATGTCTGAGTAGGAATAAATGCCAATTTTACAGAGATAACAGAGTCCTGTCTTCAAGACCACTGGAACCTACATCCTTGTTCTCACTTTAGCCAGAATATACAGGCTTTTGGTCAAAGTCTTTAATTGCTATCCTCCCAGGGGGGACATTGATCTGTGGTTGACCAGGCTTACAGCAGCTCTTCTAAAGAAATCTGTCTAAAATGTTTAGTGTGGTAGAGGAAATGCACCCGGCAAAGGCCACCAGACCTGAATCAGTTTGGAACATACCTGACAAACAACTGCCTATAATAGTGACAAAGGGATCTGCCTGGTCTGTAGCTAAAGTAGAGGGTTTAATAGAAATCTTGTCTAATAGGTAAATCAAAGAGCTGCTCCACATACATCTGTTGTTCAACAACCTTAGCATATTTTTCTCATTGAGTGTTTATTTTTTTGTGTTAACCATCTGACATCTGCAGCCACATCTGTATTGCTCCCATTTGTTTTCAGTCAGTTAGTCATTCAGCAGCTTTATCCTGCTTATCCCCTGTTTTGCTCCAGTTAATACCCGCACATCTCTCAATCATCCTTGCACCGTGTCATTCTCCCTGCCTGTTCTCGGTCTTTGCCAGTCGTCCATCTGTCCTCTCATGCCTGTCAGTATGTCCAGAGAACTCTGTATGCTTGCAGCTTAGCATTTTTTCACAATTAATACAAATAAATTTCCCCACGGGACACTTCCCACCCCCTCAGCCAGCCTCAATTATGTCCTCTCACTATCTCACTCACACATGCACACAGTGCACGACTGTGTGCGGAAGGCTGATTTACGAGGTGCTGCTGAGAGCTCACTGCGACACGGCAATGCCAACTTCCAGCTTTATGGATACATTTGTGCATGTGTGCGGGGGGTTTATGGCTGAACTCCAGGTGTTATGAGTGATATCAGGGCGTATGTGGCAGATGACGAAAACGTTTTACAAGGACCATGGTAGAGGGATGAAATCTATCACAGCTTTCCATCAGTTGCAGACCAAAAAGCGGATCCTTCTCTTTCGATAAAGAAAAGCAAATACAAAAACAGCAATGCTTTCCACAATCCCAATGCCCTTTTTTCCAGGTCAGCTTAGCCATTTACATCTAATTTGAATTCATCCTTCAAACATATTTAGCACTTAAAGACACACTCCAATCGTCTTTAGATCTGTTTAAAAGTTGATTTAATTATGATTTTACCATTTTTAGTCAAATTAAAAAAAAAGAAAGAGCTGAGATGATGAGGGCTCTCTTTTTCAGTGGAGCATAGAGTTTGTAGTCCACTAGGGTATATTTTTATACAACAAATACAATCTCTTTCCAATGCATTTTTTCCTCTCCCCCCGAGTCACAACAATTTCAATTAACAAATAGTCAGAAATGCAATTTAAAGCTTACATTTTTTTTAAATGTCCTCCATTGTGAGGAAACAAATGCTCAAGAACAAGTTAAAAACACAATTTTCATTGGGGCGGGTCTTTAAATCCAAAGCAGATCAACACAGGTCATTTATTTCTTATTTTTCATTTTGTTTTTAGCAGGATCTTTGGAACTTGCTGATGTCTCCAACCATCATTTCATTTAGAAAGCTTAGTTGGCCTGATATTGGATTCACTTTTCGGTTTGTGCAAAATAAATAAGTTCACTGTTGGGTATGACAGTTATACAAAAACTTTAATATTAGTGGCAGAGCTGCCAAAGTTCAAGGAAAACTGTCACCGAAACTACTATATTTTTTTAGTACATTAAAGTCCCCCTCCAATGAAAATCATGTTTTTTGAGTTTTTAACATGTTTGTGTGGCATTTTTCTTCTGAAAGAGAAAAAAATATAATAAGAAATCATTTTGTGTTTGTATTGCTCCTTTTAAGTTGCTGTCGCTCAAACGCTGGCTGAAAAACACCTCGTATTTCCTGAAACTTGCTTGCGTCAAAAAGGCTAGCTAACCCGGATGTAGCTGTAGAGGCCGGAGAAGATAATATGAATGAATGAATGAAATGGTTTATTTCAAGCAATCAGGTTATAATACATAAAATAACATCACATAATCAATCATAAGTAGATCGCTTGAAAGGGAGTGGAAGGAAGCGAACTTATATAATCCCACCCCGGCTCGAGCATACCATTTTCTCTACACCAGGGGTCTCAAACTCGCGGCCCGCGGGCAATCTGCGGCCCGCGGGATGATAATTTGCGGCCCCCGTCTTCATATGAAAGATTACTATTAGTGCGGCCCGCAAGGCTGAGATGAATGACAGTTGTTGTGTGCAGAGCTGAACGAACCAATCACGGTAAGGTATATGGCTCTGGAGGGCGGGACATCAGCGGGCTGTCAGCTGGGCGCAGGAGGAGCCATGAAGCTGTGAAGTGCTTTCTCACTGAACGTGATTCGCGGGCCCCGCTCCTCTTTCGCCACGTGACAACACGTGATACACAGCCTGCAGCTTGTCAAAAAGCGTGTTCCACGCGACAATTCCGTGCACGCATCAAATATTCCGCGCGGACAAATCAGACCCTCGAGCGCTTTTTCTTCCTCCACGAGCAGAGAAAGTCCTCGCGAGACAGACTGACTACTTCCGCGTGCGTGAGGGATGCCCGTGAGCGAGCAGAATCTTCAAAGGTGCTTCCACACCGGCCGCATGTCTGCGGGTTTATGAACGCACGCTCAGCAGGTGGTATCCACACCGGAGCAGCGCGGTCACGCACGCAGCAGTAGAGAGGAGATTCTTCTTCTATGGTGTTTTTACCGTTCATTAGCGCTGCTGCGACTGTGCGTGAAATATTGAACCGGGTTGAAGACTCAGCGCGTGCTCAGTGTGTGCCTGATTTATGCGTAGAGCTTGAGACCAGATTTAAAAACTTGCGTAGCAACGCGCGCTCCCGACGCGGAGGCCAGGAATTCTGGTGTGCGGCGTTTGCATTGAGCTTTCAGTGAGCGTGATGCTCTCAGCTCAGAAATGAAGGAGGTTCTGTAAATACAGACGTTTGAAACTAAATAAAAAGATTTTTCTCTGGTCCAGTGTTTGTCAGGTATTTTCTCTTAGGTTATTAAATCACCTTTTAAACCAAAAAAATATAACGTCCCACTTCTGTGCTGTAAAGCAGTGGTCCCTAACCTTTTTGTTGCTGCGGACCCGTTAAAATTTTATCCACCATGCAGATCCACTGGGTGGTTTAACCGGACACAGGAATCGTTCTCCTGAACGTAACCCTTCCTCTACATCTAAAACCGATAGCACTGGCTGCACGCGTGTAGAAAATGACGCCCGATTAAACCCTCTCTCTATTCTGGCATTTTATTAAATTTCTTGTTCAAGTGAATTCAACAATCAGCATGTACTAGCATGAAATTTACAACGGAGATGCAGCGTAGAGGATATATCCACCTCCCGCTACAAAAGCAGAGCAGACCGCATAATAAAAGACCCCCACCATCCCAACCACCACCTCTTCCAGCTGCTGCCTTCAGGCCGGCGGTACAGATGACACAAGGCCCGCACCAATAGACTCAAAAACAGTTTTTTTCCAAGAGCAGCATTCATGCTAAATAAAAGAGGGAACTGATAACCTGTATTCATAAATGTGCAATATTCAGTCGTGCAATCTTACCTATGTGCAATAACAATTGATATTGGTACTGTCTTTAACTTATCTTCCATGTACAATATATGTAAATAATATTCTTTATTCTTATTTTTATTCTACAGAGTTTTTAGACTTTATTTAGCTTATCTTAATTCACTTGTCTGGAGAGCCACTGTTTTTTTTTTCGTTGTAACACAAATCCTTGTGAAACAATGACATTAAAGATCATTCTGATTCTGATTCTGTAAGGTGGAAGTAGAGGTTTTCAAAGGCCAAATAAGGGGCGTATGATGACTTGTATGCTAGGTTGGGTAGTAAAGAGGGAGAGACTGACCTGTACAGATTAGCAAGGCAGAGAGCGAGATAGGAAGGACATGCAGCACGTTAGGTCAAGGATAGGGATGGCAATGTGTTGACAGGTGCCAGTGGTGTAATGGAAAGATGGAAAGAATACTTTGAAGAGTTGATGAATGAAGAGAATGAGAGAGAACAAAGAATAGAAGAGGTGACTGTTGTGGAGCAGGAAGTAATAAAGATTAGTAAAGGTGAAGTGAGAGGGGCTTTGAAGAGGATGAAGAGTGGAAAGGCTCTTGGTCCTGATGATATACCTGTGGAAAATGGAGAAGAGGCATGATGGTGCCAATTTTTAAGAATAAGGGAGATGTGCGGAGTTGTGGTAACTACAGAGGGGTAAAGCTGATGAGTCATACAATGAAGGTATGGGAAAGAGTAGTTGAAGCCAGACTAAGAGCAGAAGTGAACATTTGTGTGCAGCAGTATGGTTTTATGTCAAGAAAGAGCACTACAGATGCAAAATTTGCTTTGAGGATGTTGATAGAGAAATACAGAGAAGGTTAGAGAGCTCCACTCTGTCTTCGTAGATCTGGAGAAAGCTTATGACAGAGTGCCCAGAGAGGAACTATGATATTGTATGAGGAAGTCTGGAGTGACAGAGAAGTATGTTCGAGCAGTGCAGGACATGTATGAGGGCTGTAAGACAGTGGTGAGGTGTGCTGTCGGCGTGACAGAGGAGTTCAAGGTGGAGGTGGGATTACATCAGGGATCAACTCTGAGCCACTTCCTGTTTGCAGTGGTGATGGACAGACTGACTGATGAGGGGAGACAGGAATCACCATGGACTATGATGTTTGCAGATGATATTGTAATTTGTAGTGAGAGAAGAGAACAGGTGGAGGAGGAGCTAGAGAGGTGGAGGTTTGCCCTGGAAAGGAGAGGAATGAAGGTTAGGAACCCGAGTGGAAGGGTGAGGTTACAGGGAGAAGAGATAAAGAAGGTGGAGGAGTTTAAGTATTTAGGGTCAACAGTACAGAGTAACGGAGAGTGTGGCAAAGAAGTGAAGAGGCGAGTGTAAGCAGGTTGGAATGGGTGGAGAAAAGTGTCAGGTGTGATGTGTGATAGAAGAGTTTCAGCACAAATGAAAGGAAAGATGTACAAGACTGTGGTGAGACCAGCCATGTTGTTCGGACTAGAAACAGTGGGACTGAAGAAAAGACAGGAAGCAGAGCTGGAGGTAGCAGAGATGAAGATGCTGAGGTTCTCTTTGGGAGTGACCAGAATGGATGGGATCAGGAATGAATACATCAGAGGGACAGCACATGTTAGAGGTTTTGGAAATAGTCAGAAGGCCAGACTGAGGTGGTTTGGACATGTTCAAGGGACAAACAGTGAATATATTGGTAGAAGGATGCTGAGTTTAGAGCTACCAGGCAAGAGGTCTAGAGGAAGACCAAAGAGGAGGTTTATGGATGCACTGAATGAAGACATGAAGGTGGCTGGTGTTAGAGTAGGGGATGCTGAAGACAGGCTTAAATGGAGGAAGCTGATTCGCTGTGGCAACCCCTGAAGGGAAAAGATGAAAGGAAAAGAAGAGGAGGATGTAAACAGTTTGTACTATTGTTGGGGAATGGAAAAGTCTTTTGTTGAAAAAAATAACACTTCTTATTAAGTAGATCCATGTATCAGCAGGGCACAGTTGAGAAAAACTTCAGACCTTATAAGGCGTATTCCTCCATGTTTTCCAGTATACCATACCTCCTCTGGCTGGACACAACTGATCCAGGTAATCTGTCATGAGTAGGGCTTGGATATCTGGAAATCATGCAGACAGTGGCCCTCGAGTTGCCTGTCCCTGCTTCAGGTGATGATCATAAAAGAAATGATTACAGAGAAGGAGACATTGTTGAAATTCAAAGTGCGTGAGAAGGATGGCAATTGTTTGGGTAAATGTCAGTTGAAATCTTACTGATCAAGAACACTGAGAATAATAAATGAAGGTAAGTTGACAGCGGGGTTAGCAGGAATTAACACCACACAGTGGGTTAAGTAAACCAAGTCATCTCGATTAAAGTTGGTTGTGCTTTTTTAATGTCTCTATGTTCTTATTTTTCTTTGTCAGAAAGACACTATTAGAAATAAAATAAAAATGTGAAACTATGTGTTCGTTCTTAGCCTTAAATTTTTTGGTATACCCCTTATTTTTTCCTCATCAGAGGATGAGCTGGACCCCGAAGCTGCTGAATTTGATCTTGGCACCAAGATCAAGACACCCAAAGATTTGATGTTGGAGGAGTTGTCCCTGCTCAAGAACAAAGGGTCCAAGATGTTCCAGATGAGGCAGCAGAGAGTCGAGAGGTTTATTGTTACCAATGAGAATATGGTAAGAGATTAAAAAAAAAAACAGATCTTTTGTGTAAAAATGTGTCAAAAAAAGATCCCATTGGCTTTCTTCTTTTTTTTAGCAGAATTTCCAGAACCTGCTGCTGTCCCCTCCAGTTCCACCAAAGCCTGAGAAACCAAAGGAAGAAAGTGTGGCTATGCACATTTTTTTTTTAAATATTCAAGATCCTTTTTTTCATTAAAATGTCATATTTAATCTACAAGCTATTTCTAACATATGTCTCAGTTATGGATCAGAGTGTGGATGAAGAGGCAGAGAAGGCCAAGAGAAGGAAGGAGTATGTACGCACCTATGTTTCCCCGTGGGAACGAGCAATGAAGGACAATGAAGAGTTAAGAGCAACCATGAGGCCTTCCATGCCAGGACCTGTTAAAGACTACCCCGAGATGCCACAATACAAGAGCTTTAATAGGTACACACAGCAAAAAACATGCTACACTTTAAAAACTGTATTTATCTGTGACGTTTATATTAAGTTTTAATGTTGAACCCCAAGAAAAACAAGCTCTGTTGCAGTTGTAAAAGGTTTTAAACGACTTTCTGGTGGCAGCTGGCAGTATGGTTCAAGGTAGCAGCCAGAGAATCAAAACCATTGACTGCAGGCTATATGACAACTGGACTGAGTGACCCCTCCTCCCTCGCATTCCAAATAGGAAGTACCCGCCAGTTCCAAAAAGCCAAAATCCCATAGACTTCAATTGAGAAATAGTAATTATTCAGTCAATATATTTGTAAGAATAACCATTCTTGCTCTGTTACCTTTTTTTAACATGTTTTTGGCCAATCAGATGCCTCAATAGCAGTATGTGGTGCTTGCTGGACCGAGTTTGCTTTCAAGTGGAAGGGGTACGCACTTAAAACAAGCTCAGTCCTGATTGGCGAGAGTGGTTGCCATCAAAACAGTGACACAGTCCACCTTTTGCCAACCACTGCTAAATGAATTTACTTAATTTCATTGGAGCCAGAAGTAAGTCATTTTCAATGGGCGACATCCCACTCACTTGGTCCATTTCTCTTATTGAGTCAATGAACAGAACACTTGGTTAATGATAAATAGAATGAAGAGCAGAATATGCTGGTGGAGTGAGGGTTCTTACTCATGTGAACCAATACTAATGTAGCAAGACTCAAGGCTTAAACCAGCTGACTTGGTAACAGAGAGACTCTAGGTCAGAGGGAAATGTACATATAAGACATGTTCAGTATTTTTTTGGTGACCCTGTTTTCATTTATTTGATAATACCCAGTTGTCTGATTCTTTGATGTCATGTAAAATGACCTGAAGCATGTGACTTGAAAAAAGCATATTATCACAGCGAATCAGCTTTCATTTATTTGGTTTAGCAGAGACTTTTACAACGGATGTCTGTCATGACACAACCCTGTATTTTATTCGGGTTGGGGACCTGCACAGGGAGACCCAAACTATGTATGCCCTTTGTGACTACAAAGCGACAGCGAGACGGGTCTTGACAAGGGACCCACACTGGATTAAGCTCATCACTCTCCCTAGGAAATGAACCCTGGTTTCCCATGTACCACCCTTCTCTGCAGCCAACTGAGCTTGAAAAATCTAATTACTCAAGAAATTAGATAGCAACTGAATATTTGGTTTTTATGTAAACGAGTTCAGTGACTAGCCAGTTTTCTTTGTTTTCTTTTTTTTTATTTCTACCTGTTCTTACTGGTAAGAGCTCTGTCAGGCAACACCGCCCCCAAACAAACGTGCTTCCTGTAATTGAGAAATTTCTGGCTTGTTTGCCTTACTTTGGAGTCCATTGTGCAAAAGAAGACAAATCAAACAAAAACAAAATGTTGCAGCATTTCCAGTAAAAAAAAGTTGTAGCTCTCCTGATTATCATCACTCTGATATTGTACAATGCATTTTACACAGATTTAAATCTCTTTAAAATTTTACATTATATTTCAAATTTGTGGAAACTATCTTCATTTTTCAAAAAAGGTACATTATTTTCATGTCAATATGTTATTTTTCTGGAAAACCACAATTCAAATACGTCTATTATTCTTTCAACAGGAATGTTCCTATCTTTTTTAGTGTAGATAATAAATTATAACTGACGCGCTATAATTTGACACTCTGCATGCTCAAGTCATTACAGCCCCCTCCTGCTGCACATTTGTCTCATTTAATGAGACATTCCAGTGAAAATCCACGCCTTCTCCTTACTCCCTTTGTCATTTTTAAAGATACAGCTAGTACCGCATTTGTTTGGCTTTTACCTTTTCCATTGTTGCTTTGTGTGATTTTATCCCAACCTTTTCTCAAAATACATGAGCTGCACCAAATGTTTGAGTCTGTGCACAAATGTGTCCAAGCCTGACTGTATATCAGTCATGATGGCAGCATCAGTTTGGCCTAAGTGACTCTCATGCAGAACCCACATCGCTATGACAACCTGCAGATTGCTGCTCATCAGCAGTAAAAATCAACTTCCTCCCCAGCTGTGTTTCCATGGCTTTCAACTCTCTCCTCAATACCTTTTTTTATAGAAAGGGTTATTTTTAAAACACCAAATCTGTTGTGTATTTTCTAGAATATATGACCTGTTTATCTTTACTGTTTCTTTAGATGCAGTTTTTTTTAGTGGTTTATTGTTTTGTCTTGATTAATAGTCTTCAGGTGTACTTTCTTATTTGAATGCCAAATTTTCATTGGTTAAGAAAGACTCAGTATGCATGCTTGAACAAAACAAGTGTAGGATTACTAATAATTTTAAATAGTGTTGGTTCACAGCTCACTGCATTGAAGCAGTAAAGAATGTGACAATGCTCAAAAGATGTTACCCTAAAAGCTTAATTTCATTATTGTTTTGTGTAAACCAAAAATGTTGAGGTTGTATGTCATCCTGTTTTGCACATACCTGTTCCCTTCTGACGACAGAAGCTAAACAGGGATGTTTGTGATTAGTCCTTTCATTGGAGACCACCTGAAACGACCACACTGTCGGTTATTGCAATCACACATGAGCCGAATCCAAATTCTTCCTCTATCCCTACAGCCATATTGTAGAGGCTTTTGAAGGTGTGGGTGTGTCCAAAATGCTTTCTTAGGGAGGAGTGGTAAGAAATAGCTTAGAGCTAGTTGTTCCTCCACCAGTAGAGTGATCCGCATCTATTCAAGCTATCCAGTTTATAACTTGAATAGCTTGCACTACAGAGAAAATTTCATTTAAAAATAATAGAATTCCCAAGATGCTTAAAAAAAGGTATTGTGGCAAGAATGGTTAATCTGACAAATATAGTAATTGAGCAATAGCTGTTTATATCTCAATAGAAGTCTAGGGGATTTCCCTTTTGGAAAGCAAGGGAGGAGGGGTCCCTCAGTCCAGCTCTCATAAACAGTCAAGATTTTCCATTGTTTTCATCCACCAGTTCCAAGTCTGGATAACTGCAGAGTTTGGGTCAAAAATTGCAGACTTATTTGGTGTAGCAACTGTCGAGGGGTCTGGCCAAAATCAAAAACAAGTTTGGTTGACAACTTGCAGATCGCTGCTCATCAGCAGTGAAAATTAGCCTCCTCTCTAACTTTGTTTCCATGGCTTTCAACTCTCTAATCAATACTAGCCATAGTATCTATTTATCTATTTCAGTCTCATTTTTGCTTGGTAACAGCACAACCACAATTTTTAAAAATAACTACACTTTAACTAGTTTTTTCAAGTCTTGATCTCTTTTCTCAATTCCTTATTGTTTTACTGATAATTTATTTACCAGCTTTTTTGTTTTCTCCCATCTCCAAGCAGCCTAAAGGTCATTGCAGCTCTGGGTAAAATATGCAGAGGATGCTGCATTTTAGCTTAGCCTTTGAAAATGGAGCAGGGAGAAAGCGTATTGTCTCATATGTTTCTCAGTTTCATTTACATAAATTGAAGAGCTGATGTGAAACTTGAGGATTTAAGATGATGCTATCTCTTTTTGTGCGTCTTCTCTGCCTTGTTTCTTTCAATTTATCAGTTTACTTTCCCCTCCCCAGATCGGCTATGCCATTTGGAGGCTTTGATAAAGCGTCCAAAATGTTGACATTTGAGCTTCCAGAGATCAACACTGCCAACGAGGAGCCGGAGCCTCTTCCCACCCTGCAGGCCGACATCCGCTCCAGGCCCTCGTTCAACCGCACGCCCATCGGTTGGGTCTGCAGTGACGAAACCTCACACATCCACACGGACCTGGAAGTTGCTTTTGACGGAGAAACAGATGACCTGTGAAAGCCCACGTCGACACAAGCATATTTACAGCACACAGAGACAAACATACAAAAAAGATGCAACACATCATGTTTTTACAAACATAACTGATGCACTTTCACGTGTCCAGACCTAAGAATAGTACAGAGGCTAACATTCATGTAACAAGCTGAAGAGATAGGTCTGAAGAAAACCACCTAAACAAACAATCAGACTTGTCAAACATAAATAAAGCCTCAGTTATACAAAGAAGATTTAACAAATATTTATCTTTGGCTATAATAATTCTTTTGTCACCCTCCTGATCTATAAATGAATCTTAAATGTATTGAGAAAGCTGTCAGCTAATGCAAAACCTGTGAATAGCAATAGATAACCTATTTGCCTTGAAATAAAAAACCAAAATGTTGTAAATATGCAATAAATGTCCTGTTATCACTCTTCTCAGTCCAGTCTTGAGGATTTGTTTTAATCCCCCAAACCGTGAGGAGTACTTACATTCATTTCTTTTGTCCCTAAAGATAATTGAATGCTATTTGTGTGCTACAGCCTCTCAGTAGCCATTGCAACGCCAACCAATGAACATGCAGCTTCTATTTGAAGAGGAAACAAAAATATAAAATAACATACTGAAACCATTTTTGACAAAGAAGTGTTCTTTTTATATGTGCATTGACACTACCGTGACATAAGAACTGCTATAATCCTGAGTCATTTGCTGAGAGTTTGAAACCATTTAACAGCAGAGAAGTCAACTCAAAATTAACACACGTTCCTTGACATACCATAACTCTTTGACCGTTCGTGTGACCAACATGCACCAACTGATTATGACATGGAGAAAAGCTTTTCAAGACAGACGCCAGTACTACCATAACTCTTCAACTGTTGACGTAATTCCAGTGAAGAGAAGAAAAGCAACCTTGTGCTAATGTGCAACACTTTTAAGTAGATCAACATAAATCAGCTAATTCTATTATTCTATTGTGGGCAAAAGTGGCTTTGTGCTTATATAATTTGCATTTTTAAAGTTTTAGATATTGCTGCAAAGCTGATAAAAAAAAAAAAAGCGATTTTCTCTGTGCAATGTTCTCTGTCAGCATTAGCCGTTTCACGCTCATCATGTAAAAAAAAAAGTCAGATTGACAAAATTCCAAAAACAGTGTGCTATTAAGACATGAACAACAACATGCTTTTGTGGTATTTTTGTGATGATGGATGACATGTTTTAAGAAAATTAGGCTTAATATTAAAGTTCTGAGTATTTCTTTATTCAAATCTTTGTGATTCAGTTGCAGAAGAAAAAAATGCAGTTGAAAAAAGCTTATAGGTGTGACGTAGGCCCAAACCGAATTCTACCCTTGTCCCCATCACTACATTTAGCCTTCCAAACGGATAGTTATGGAAAAAAAGTGTCTCATATTTCTGACGTTTCTGACTTTTTTTTATTACATCATCAGTAGTCGCCGGTCAACTAGTTTTAGCGCAGAGCTTCCAGTGCTCGAATATGCAGTAACAACAGCAGTTCTACAACTTGAAAAAAGTCAAGCTACTATTAAAAGTCATTACTTACCTGTAAATGTAAACTTCTGTGCTTCAGACACCATCAATGTGAAGAAATGCTCTTCTCCTCCGCAGCAAAGCGCAATGCATTTTATTCTAGCAACAGAGGGCTTTGTATCCCTCCGCTTGGAGGGTGAGATCTTAAAAAAAATATTTCTGACACCACTTGCACTAAAAAATGCCCCTTCAAATGGAGGAGTACAGAGAAGGGAAGAATCTGAATTGGGCTGTAGAATCTTCTACGGCAAGCCACAAGCTCTCTGCCTCGCTCCAATCTGAAGCATCCACTTGTAGACAAATAAACCAATGAACATCTTCATTTTCCTTGTCTGAGATGGCATCTGGCTCAAAACTGTACGACTGAATATATCTAATCTTGCTTGCTATTTTGTTGCACCGCTAATGTTAGGTTGGGGTTGTGAGAGGGAGGCTGTAAGCTAGCGGGAGAGCCTGTCAACAGATATATTTTGGGAAGTGGAGACAGACTTACTCTGTACCAAGAGTCCCACTGACAACTATAATGTTTAGTTTCTTAATTTTAGCTAAAAATTGCTTAATCAAAAATAAAAGACCACTAGATGGAATACTTTTACAATAGAAACAAAAATATAGTTGGAGTGGGACTTTAAAGGGTTAAAGTGGAGCTGCATAAAATGTATTGTTTGCTGAAAACAAATGTATTAAATCATGGAAGCAAATTTAAATAAATAGTCTTAAAATAAAAAAAAAATAATAAATCTGAGTAATTAAGTGGGCTGCATGTGTTTGAAAAAAGGCAGTGGCATAGTGCTTTAACAGCAAACACATGTTCTAGAAATAGTTGACTGAGTGAAAAACAATCTCACCTCCACAGTTGAACTAAACGGTGTCACCATGACCTCTCACCTGCTCTATGAATAGTCTCTGACTCTGGAACTGGTGCTGGCAGGTCTCCAGTTACAGAAATGAAGCAGATGCCCTCTGTAGGTTTCACTTGAGTCTGGAATGGAGATACAGTTAAAAAAAAAAAAAAAAGAAAGAAAAAAAAAAGATGGGGAGAGGAGCAATACACGAGGTGAAGGACAGAGACGCACGTGCGCTCGAACAGGTGAGGCCTCGCGAGGATGACATCACCACTCTCCCTCTCCCACCGGAAGGCGGCGGCAGCAGGCTGCGGCCTCACCGGAGGAGGCGGGTATCGCGAGAGCGGCGACCGCGACGCTGGGTGGCGCTGTGGCGGCTGGGAAAGCTCACCCAGCGCTCGCCCTCTCCGCCGCTCAATCACACGGTAGGACACGAGATCGAGCGGAGGCTGTAGGCGACGGCGGCCGGGGTGAGTAAGAAGTCCCTGCGCAGACAGACCGGGGGAAGGAGGAGGGGGGAGGGACACATCACTACTCTGGACAGGATAAGTGCGCGCGGCAGGTCACTATTTGTGTCATCTTCTCCAGATGTGGAAATCTCTAAAGATGTCTTTTTTAAATTCTCCATCATGACCACCTCTACCATCATTATTAGCATCACAACTTCCATCAGCAGCAAGATTTAAAGGTCAGTTCTTCTGTTGAAAAAATAAAATGTGTACCAGGCGGTGAAGGGTCAGTTAATTGCCTCGTGCGTGGTTACTTCTATTCCCCTTTACAGCCTCGTTTTTCACAGTTACAGGTGTTAGCGTACCATAAAAGGAGGGTAAAAGGGGAAACAAATGTCCACAGCGACCTCTCTTCTCCGAGCGTGTTTCTTTCCGTGTACTATTTGTGACTTGTTGATGGAGAGGCTCTCTCCTCCGTGAGGCGGCAGATTTCTCGTCGTTCCCGGGGTCCCACGGTGATTTAATGTTGCGGCTTCGGTCCGGATTGATTGATGACTTGTGCCGCATCATCACGGAGATGGTGACACAGCCTTCTGCTGGCGCACGTGAGTCAGAGATGTCCCTGCAGCGTGCGGGGCTTTGACATTTACGCTGGCTTTCTTATTACTTCTATCTTTTCCGAGGATCACGTGAAGGCAGCACTTTGAGAAGAAACGTGCGTTTTTTGATGCACTGAGTCTCCAAAAATGTGTTGTCAATACAGATTCATTATGTTTCAAGACTATATTGCTTAATATTTCATTGTCTAAAATAATAGTAAAAAGCAAAACAAAAAAACAGCTCAAAGACTGAGTGAGAAACTGAAGAAAAAACACTATAAAATATCGTCAGATCCTACAATTTCAAAATAGGAATACTAAATGAAAAAATATAAATTTTTAAATAAAGGATGTACCATTTCTATTTTTTTCATTTTTAGTGATGTTTTGGCTGATGTTATTAGCTAATAAAGAAACCTTTATTTTCCTATCATCAAATCTCTTATTTTCCAGTAAGTAGTGAATTTTTAGCTTTAACTAAATCCCTGCTGCTTTACCAACAACACTTTTATTATTTTTCTCTAAGATTTTAAAGACCCACTTCACTGAAAATGGTGTTCTAAACATGTGTTTTTTTCTGATGATGGAGGGCATATATAAAGAAAATTTAGAGTAAAATTGTGCTTCTCAGTATTTATTTAAATGATGAATCAGGAGCAGAGGAAAAATGCTGTTAGAAAAGGATTGTAGCAATAAGTGCTACAATCGGCAGGCCAAAGACTCCCTGGTCTGCTCCATTCCGATGCACCAACTTGCCGACAAATAGATCCATGTGCGTCTTTGTTTGCTTCATCCAAGCTGGCATCTGATTCTGAACTGTATGGCTGGTTTGCTCCAATATTACTTGTCCTTTTTTTTTGAAGCACTAATGCTAGGTTGGGGCTGTATAGTGCGAGACAATGGTGGGAAGTGTGGGTAGGCTTACACAAATGTCGCAAACAACCGGTTTGTCTTCTGTCTCTGATATTTTAATGTCTGACTTGCCAAAGTGTTTTTGCAGTCAGACTGATGAGTTTATCGTGGTTGTATAATCAAGTATACCTGCAGAAATCGTTATACCGTTTGAGGACTAAACTAATCTTATGTGAATTATCTGGTCATATGAATATCATAAAACAATTTATCTTACATGCCTAGGAAATAAAAAAATAATCTGTAGTGTTCCCTTTCTGTATTAAGGTTCACCTTTTGCAGCCACACTGGTTCATAGAATTTTGTGGGTGTAATTTTGCTTGCTTTTTTTTTATTATACAGTACACTGTGTTCTCCATCCTGATTGGCTGTTGATCTGGTCAGAAAATCTCCTACAGAATGCCTTCAGTTTGCTGCATTTATATAAAACTTCAATTGCAATTAGATCTTTATTTACATTCTATAATATTGGACTTATTTTTCTAAAGTTTGACCTTTTGAGAGTTTAAACAAGAAAGAAAAGTGTGACGATGTTTGTGTTTGTCTATGAAAAGTGCATAAAGTTTGTAGTGAGCAGTTTTGGAACCATAAAACATTTGTAACAATATTGTTGCGGATTTCACCTAAAAAACAAAAGAAATGTAACTTGACAGACACACAAAGGGTTAATCTATTCAAATAATAAGTGAAAGTATGATGAAGTTAAACTACTCTATAAAATTACAATTTTACTAAAAAAGTTACTTTAGTAATTGATTACTGCAAGTCCTTTCTAGCCACATTTGTAGAAATGCTCACGCTCAGTCGTTACAGACAAATTTCCTAGTGCTGGCAGATTGTATCAAAGTCTTGGGTTGGTCCCACTTTGTTATATTTCGCTGTGCAGTTCAACCCCCTACTCAGAAATCCCTCACTTTATCTGACACTAACCCATTAAACATAGAAAAAATATTCCTGAAATGACAGTGTTTGGTTGGCGAATTTATCTTTTCCTGTGTGTTTTTGGCAGAAATATCCAGATAAAATCTCAAGATTCAGTTCTTGGCTCTTTTTTAAGTCAAGTCCAGTGCAAAGAGAAGATAGTTTTAACAAGAGCAACCAAGTAAATAACCAGAATTTTACAAACAACAGACTTCACTCATTTATTGAGGAAGATACGCTCTCTAAAAAAACCAATGATATTTGAAATCTGTGAGGTAGAGTTAAAGCTGTTTAAAGGCTATAAAACCCTTCACTACACACTTTGTGCACTTTTATTAGACAAACGAACAGATTCACACTTCTTTCTCTTGTTTAAACTTTCAAGTTCAAACCGTTGTAGAAAAACAAGTCCAGTATTTTAGAATAAAAAATGATTGCAATAGAAGATTTGGTTTCATTTCGCTAGCTGAACATATTTTGTACAGAAGACACACCGTCTAGGAGGTTTAAGAAAAATAAAAATTGCACTAAAAATATCAGCGAATTTGCCAAGATAAACCACGATTTACTGGCGTCTCTTTATCAGTGTAAATGACTGAGTAATCTGACAAAGGAGCATTCTTTGCAGCTCTTCTTCTTCTATTGCTTTCGAACTGACTAAACATATTTTGCTTCCCCCTGTAGGTGGAGGCCAGAATAGTAATTTTGTAATGAAGCTCAAATGAGTGGAAATCAGAGGTGTGTATTTCTAATTTAAAATTAATTTATCCTTAATTTAACAATGTTCAGTGTGTCTTAAAAGGGTAATGACTAAAGACAGGTATAATTTGACGATCTGTCAAAACTTCCGCACATTAGACTCTTGAGGTTTCCCCTTTGAGGCGCCACTGCGGTTGTAAAAAAAAAAAATAAATAAATAAATGAAAGGAAATTGAAGACATTTCCTCCTCCTAGATGAAATTTAGGAAGAGCTATTATGTAAATAAGTGAACATTTTTCATTACTGAACTGGATTTTTCTTTGTAGACGCATGTTGGTCATGCAATAGTAGCTGTGTTTTCATGGACATGTAGGCTAAAGAGTTACAGCTTATAAAGGCTGGGGTCACTCCCACCTACATGGGATTATGAGAAGATAAAAATGAGAATCAGATTAAACATTGAGGATATTATAATAAAGACATGCCAAAAGAGGAAGCAGGATTTTTAGGATTGGTATTTGTTTTTTGTATGTTATGTCCTTTTTATTATTTTGGTACGTTCACAGTCAAACAAATAATTTTTGTCTTCCTCTACCAATAATTTTGAATCATTTTTTTTCTTTGATAAATGTTTTTCCCCCTCATATCTATTTTTCATTTCTTATTAATATTGTCCTTCTTTCTGTCTCTCTTATCTCTTCCGCTTTGTTCTGCCTTCACTTTGTTTATTTTGAACGCTGTTATTCTTGTCCTTTTTCACTTGCTTTGATTTCTTTCCTTGTTTGTATTTGCTATCCAATTTCTGTCCTCTAAAACTTCCATTTTCTCCTCTATAATCCTTTGTTTCCCCCCTTTCTTTTATTATCTGTTTTCAAACCATTCTCTTTTGTTTCCCCTCTGTCTGTCCGTTTCATCTAATCCTTTCCTCTCTTTTGTTCTTTTTTTTCTCTTTTTTTTCTCCTCTCTTCACTGACCCAAACTGGGAGAACCTCACATGATTCCCTTTTATGCCTCGTAAAGAAACGATGGTTATGTAATAGCTGAAATATTAAGCAAATTTTGACGCCTCTTGAAATCTCCTACTAATAGGATTAGGTGTGCACATGTGCCTTTGCTTATAATGGGTTGCATCTAGGTTATGGTGTGCACGTGCATCTATTTGCGTGCGTGCATGCCCATAAATTATGGGTGCCTTCTCACATGTATAGCTTTATAGAGTCTGAGCAGCAAAATGACATTGAAAACCCCAACACAGAAAAACGAGAGAAAAACAGAGAAGAGACCCCATCCCAGCCACTGGCTTACACATTTAGTTACACGTGTGTTGTTTTTATGCTTATGGATAGTAGTTAAAAAGAAATTAGGCCTTGCTTTAGGTCTTAAATTTAGCACGTTATATTTTAAAGGATAGATTTCCCTCTCTAAAGATGAAAAGAAAGATGGCATATCCACTCCTGACAATGTCGTTATAAAAACTAGAATGAAATAAAGAGTAGGCACAAATTTAGCCACAATTACAGTTTTTGGAATAAATAATTTCTTTATTAAGCTTTTCCTGCATTTTAACCCATTAACACCAGCCCCAGTGTTTACAGTCTTTCGACTACCGTAACTCTTCAACTTTTTACTGAATAAACATAATCCCAGTGGATTCTGAAGCGAAGGACTGCATGGATATTAGGACTGTAACGTGTATCCGGGTGCTCGAGTATTCACAATCTGCTCCCAAAATTCAAGTACAAATATTCGCGACGTCCAAGATCGCTGATTCGCAATCTTTATAAATATAGTAAATTGTAGTAAAATTTGATCAAAATGTCATCTGGGGACGGTGTATTTTTGCTCCAAAATGCAGATTAATGTTGGATTTTAAGTTTACGAACTAATAAAACAGCCGAAAGTCACGGGAAGTAAACACATCTTTATGACGGTGAAGCTTCCGGTTTTCAAAGTAAAATTAGCGGGAACTTTTTTCCGTTCAAAAACTGAGACTGAAGTTCTTTTCACGGACATAACTTCTGAAATAATGAATTAGCTTTAACATCGGAGCTTTAGTTCCAGTGTTTACACTGTTTTGGTTATGGTAACTCTTGAACAGTTTATGCAAGTAAAGAAACCCCAGCTTATTCTGAAGAATCGCAGCCTCGTGCAGCTGAAAGACGGATGTAATCAGCGTGAATCAGCTGATCCTGCTGCGTAAAAAAAATACTTTTTTTCATACGGGCTCTCCACCAATATGTAATGCTTAGAACGTAAAATATAGAAGAACTTTGTGGATAGAAAACTGTGGAGAACATTTTCAAGTTTTTTTGTTAAATGATACAAAACAGTAGTGATTTTTATCCTTTTTATGTTGTTTATGTTACTGCTGAACTTAACCAGAAGGTTGACCAAAAAAAAAGGTTAAAATGACAAACGAAATTTCTTTCTGTCTGAATCTTTACGTTTTTTTGTTTTTTTTTTAAATCAGTTTTGTTGATTCTGATCTACTGTTCTAAATAAAGGTATAAATGTTGGTGATTTAATACAAATAATTTCAATTTTCATCCATCTAGTAAATATACACATAGCAATAATCATAGTATTAAAAAGTAAGAATCGTGGTTCGATTCGTGAATCGTTGAGCTTGATTCGTGAATCGAATTGGAATGCCACCTAAGCAACAATCCACAGTCCTAATGGATATGCAACACTTTATAGTGATGAAGTGTTTACACAATTGACACAATCTGTTGATCATGTTACAGAGAGAAAAGCTGCTTTGTTCTATTAAGCATAGCTTTACGTCAGTAATGTTTCGCATATCGGTCCAAAGCAGATATCCCTTTACTTTAGAAATGTGTTGCATATCAGTGAAAGGCCAATACCTTAGTAATGTGTTGCATATCGGTGCAAAGGTGGTATCACTATACTTTAGTAATGTGTTGCATATTGTTGTTGTTTAGGAGCTTCTATCTCTTATCCCTCTTAGATTGATTGCTATGTTTCACTACCAAGTCTCAGGCTAACCTTTACCTGGCTGAGATATTTTTCCTCTCAAACTTTTTCTGGGTACCAAAGCAGTTGTCTCAACTTAGTTAATGAAATGTGAACCATGCTCTGTATCTGCAGAAGAAGCCCATATCAAAGTCCTCCACTGTTGCGCTTTCCATTAGGCAAATCAGGTACTTCATCTTACAATGAGAAGATCTTGGTTCAAATCACATCAGAGTCCTTTCTGTATGGAGTTTTCCACGAGGATGTGTACATTTTCTACAGGCACTCAGACTTCCTCCCACTGTTCAAAAACATGCTTCATAGGTTGATTAGTTAAGTCGGCCCTAGGCGTGAGTGTGTGGTTTTGTGGTCCTGCAACAGACTAGCAACCCGTTCAGGATGTACTTCACCTTTACCCAACAGCTTGGATAGGCTCCAGTAACCCTATTACCCTGAAATAGATTAAGTGGGTTTAGAAGATGGATGGATGAAGGTACTTCTGCTGAATGGGTTTAGTTGGTTTTAGCCAAATAAACTGTATGTATTTATATCTTTTTTTTTTTTCGCTTTGCCAGTTTTATTTATTCATAAAGAACACAGTTTAAGAATGAATAGTGATTTGTTCACATGCTGTTTTGTAGACTTCTTTTTCCATAGAAGTGTTTTTTTTTTTTTTTTTATCTTGGGTCTCCTCCAGTCTGGAATTTTGAAGTCTTGGGGTGTGTTGCCAGGGGACCCAGAGTTTGTTTCACCGGACAGTCCATTTTGTTTGATTGGATGTGAAAGCTCATCTAAACTCTGGTGTGGACCAGACAGTCAGACCATTGTTGGCTGAAAGCCTTGATGTCTGACATTGTGAACACACACAGACCAAGAAACCAAAAGGAGGAAGAAAAGCTATGAGAAGAAGGCTACAAAAAGAAATAAAAAATAAATCCCTGAGTTCACTTTTGAAGGAACTTAAATGAATGAAACAGTAAAAATACCTTACGTTCAGATGTGGAGTAGTGAGTAGCTGCAGGCATATATGCACATTAACTCAAAAGACACCATTTATCATCAAGGATTTCTCCTTTCTAAGGTTTTTTGTTTCCATTTCCAGGTAGTTAAGCTTTTCAGCTTTACCAGCAGTGAACAAAAAAAGTGACAACAATAAAAATCTTCTTTAGCCTCTTAGGGCATTTACTAGGAAAAAAAAACTTAACAATTCAGGAATTTTTGCAACGTATGTCTGACCTCTAGGGATGCAACAATATTCGATATAAACCCAACTGTTTGATACGCGTTCCACGGTTCGGTACGCCATTTTTCAAAGTACGCATTTTATTTATTCAGTATGACTGTCAGCTACCTTTTAGCGTTTGTGTATTCATGTCTTCGTTGCAGAGCTGGTCTGCTCCAGATCTGCTCTCACTCACCTACTAGAAACTATTTTGCCCTTTCCCTGGGAGGCGGAGCCCAAATGCTAAAAACAATAGCATTTTAGCTAACTGCCCAAACAACCACGACAGTCATCTTTCAGTGGTTGATAATGAAGGCTTTTGTCATTTAATAAAAACAGTTGACCCAGAATATAGTTTACCAGCACGTCCATATTTCACAGAAAACTCTATATATTCCTGCACTTTATGAACAAGTGCGCAAATTGAAGACGATTTGGTAAAAATGCTCAACTTTCCATGTACAGCTGGACTTCCTGGGTAACAGAGAGCTAAATCTCTGTAAATGTTCATTATATGACAGCTCTCACACTGGTAAATAAAGAGTCAAGCACTGCAGGCTGTCAAGACTTAAGATCACAGCTTAGATCAGGGGTGGGCAAACTTTTCAACGCGTGGGCCACAAAGGCTTATAAAGTTCGGCAGAAGGGCTGGACCACATATATATAAATACATATATATGAAAGTAACCTAATATTTTTCTTTGATCGTCATAGAAATTACTCTAGAAAAAAGTGATCCGAACAAAATTTCATAAATATAATCAACATCCTGTCCTCTCCTGTCCCTTGTTATGAGAGGTTACTTTTCTCTTTATCCCGTTTCCCTTCTTCTTAGTTTGTAATTTTCAAATTTTTTTTTCTAAATTGGGTACCAGATGCTTTTAACCTTTTTTGTCAATCTTTCTGCCGTTTTGGCAAACTTCCTCGCCAAAGGCGTCGATTAAACCAATTCTCACCTCAACACATTCTGTGTTCACTATTTTTATTTGGCCATTTAACACAAACATTAATTTAAAAAAATGTGTGAATTTTATATATCTGTATTAAAATGTGTGTTGCATAATATCACGGTATGACTGACTTAAAATAATTAATATAGTAGATTCCGCCTCCTCCCCCATCTGTCCACTTCATTTGGGAGAGACCCATGGTTGAAATGACCCCCTTACCGTGTGCAGCCGCAGGGGGCGCTAATTTGCTGGTGTTATTGAAAACCATAGCGGGCAGGTTTTTTTTTTAATTTTTTTATTGCTGCAGTGGGAAACAGCCCGAATGACCTGAACCTAAGCCTAAACGCACTGCTGCTACGTCAGAATCCCTGAGACTTAGAAGTCTGCAGCTCCTGATACATCAAATAGTGTGTGTTAAAACTGAGCACCTGCAGTGTTTTCCGAATTTTCCCTCGCGCGCAGAAAGATGCTCTGCCAACAGAACTGGAGTCCCCGCGAGCGCACATGACCAAAATGTCGTGCGTGCTCCCTGACAAGCATCACTCGTGCCTGAGAGAGCATCTCATGCATGCGGATGTAGAGTAGACAGTCTCTCTCTCTTGCGCACAAGGACTTCTTCTGCTCACAAGAGGATTAAATCCAAGTGCGCAGGAGCAGAAAGCGCTCACGATGCTCAGAATTGTCCATGAGGAATATGTGATACGTGCCTGGAGATGTATTATTTCTGCGTGGATTTTGACTTAGAATAAACGCCAGAATCAGCAGAGCTGCCCACATGGGGACGCTGCAGAGAGAGGATTGAAAAGGTCTCAACCAATCAGGACCCAGAACAGGGTGCGCTGTTTGAAAGAGCGCAACAGCATAATTGCTCTGAAAGAATCAGCGAGACACGAAAGATGAACTGAGATGTAGAAAGAAAACACAATATTCTGTTCAATTTATCAGAGATTTTTGGGGGGTTTAGATGGGGATAAGGGAGAATAAAAAACGTGTTCTACGTGGGTCTTGATCTGTGTGGCCAGATAGAAAAAAAAATCATGCCTTTCTGATATTGTTCAGCGGGTCAGACCAGACGTGGGGGCGGGCCGGATCTGGCCCGCAGGCTGTAGTTTGCTCATGTCTGGCTTAGTTTGTTGGAGTTTGATATATTCATGTTTACAAGTATTGAGGACTGAGGCACTTTTACATTTGATTAAATTGTTTACAAGCTGGGATGTTTACAAGTTTACAAGATTTCTATTTAGGTTTGATTCTGCAATAACTGCTAAAAACTGTTTACTTGAAAAAAAATCAGATTTCTTTGTTATGTTGCGTTAGCAAAAGAAATGACAATCTGTGGAATAGTAGGATTTCAGGTTTGTTGTGTTCAATACGTATCTAACCGTGACCCTTGTATCGAGGTATGTATCGAACCATAAGAAAACTGTATCGTTGTATCCCTACTGACCTCCAAACCTGCAGCAACAATACACAAATAACTTCAGTTTGGGTTCATAAAAAAAAATTTCATATCTCTTACGCTTCTTTAAGGCTTGAGTGCATCCAAACAAAAAATGTACACTGTAAATAACAACATCAATGTTTGTCTCATTCTCTTCTAGTCACTAAACTTGACATCCACAAACTTCCTAATTTTGACATAGAAACTGGTTTAATCAGTTTATTAGAATGAACCCACTTCTTCACACAATTTCTTCCTTTGGCAGATAAGTTTGCCAAAAATGTCGGTTATTTTAATGACTGGATAGCTTCCTAAAGTGAATGTGGGTTTCTAAATGATATGTAGTAATAATCTATGAGTCTTGTCATTGTTGCCAGTTACAGAGTCTCTCATAACCATGTTTGCTCCTCTCCCTGGTATAAAACCTCCTGCTGGCAGATTCATCACTTGGTACATTAGACTCCTTTTGGCCTTTTCCCATCTGATGAGTCACTTTGTGGATTTTTGTCTCTTATAATTGACTCTTGAATGTCCTCGTAGCTCTTGTCATTTTTCTGTGTGACTCTGTCAGCTATGAGCTCCATTACTCTGTCTTGTCCATCATTTGGTTCGACCTCATCTGTCTGTGTTTGTCTTTGCACCTTTGACTTTCTCACAAATTGACCATTTATGTGTTTCTGCACTATCTCTATGTCAGAATGATAAACCAAACATGTCAGTGTCTTTCCCTTATCCTGTTTAAATTCATCATATAAAGACCCAAGATTCTTGATTTTAGATAAGTCAGACCGTTTCTCACCGTTTATATACATTTGATTATTTAAAAATATCACATTTTTGTTGGCATCTAAAAATTGCAATTGCTTTTAACTTGTGAATAGTAATTGTTTTGATGCAGAAAGTTGGACTCTGGCGGTACATTCACACTGGGCACGAGTTCTGAGTTCAGGAACATGCTATACGGGGTTTCATGGTCACATATTCAGCCTGTGGTCTTCACATTGGGCAAACGGGAAGCGTTAGGGGGGGCTACTCCTTCTTTTTTTATTTTACTATTTACTAGCACATCAGCCACCTATAGTTTGAAGTAAGGGTGCAACGATACAGTTTGCTCACGGTTGAATTCATACCTCGATATGAGCGTTACGGTTCACTACGTATTCAACCAAAACAAAAAACCCTAAAAATCCTACTATTCCACAGACTATCAGTTATTTTTCAAAGATAACAAAAAATTCTGATATTTTCAAGTGCACTGTTCTTGTCACTTATTGCTGAATCACATTTGAATAGAACTCATTAACTTGTAAGCATTATAACTTATAATGGAATGTAAAAGTGTCTCATTCTTTAATACTTGTAAACATCAATGCAAACTGCATCAATTTAAGCAGTTATCTTAAGTTTTGACAGCTGAATATCATACACAATCTAAATTGAACAAATTTAAAATATTTAGAACTGACTTTGTCTCAAGTCCAAAAAGCAGCAACACAAGTAAAGTGTGCCATCCCTTAGCTGTCAGTCATTTATTCATGTACCTTTAGGTTATTTTATAAATGATAAGATTCTTGGTTCTTTTTATCATGTAGCTAAAACTAGGTAAGGATAGGCAGGGTAGTTTTAGGTAAGGAGGGCGACAGTGGGCTGTGTTTTTTTTTTATGCAGCAGCAGACAGGCTCAGCCACAAAGACATGAACACGCAGACTCGCTTAAGACACATCACAGCGGTACTGGATGAATTGATTATGTACTGTGAAAAATGTTGAATTGAACCGTCAAAAGTGTATCGAATGGTTCGGTTTTATATTGAATATTGTTGTATCTCTAGTTGAAAGGTGCGCCTGTAGGTGGGAACATTTGGTGTGAAATGTCGAAGCGGTGCAAGTCTCATGAATCTTGGTCCAGGCGTTTTCTTTCAAAGTTGTATTCCTATACACACACACAAAAAATTATTAATTTTTGTGATCACCTTTCAGCTGGTTGGTACATCTGTGTTTTGAAAATGACACTCTCCACACGTCACTACCAAATTAGAGTCCCTGATTGGTCAAGGTTCAACTGTTGGATATTAATAGACTCATAGGTTCAGCTGGTTTAACTTTCAGCGTGTGCTCAGTGAACACCTGGTTTGTATATAAAGTCCAAGAACAGATTTAAAAACTTGCATATCAACACGTGAATGGAGGATTTTGAACGCTGAAGCGTTATAAACGTTTCAATAGACTCTTCAGTGAAAGTAGTTACTTGAACTCGACCAGATCAAGAGTTAACATTAACTATTAATTCTCAACGCAGCAATTGGCAGCAAAAATAACCTTTTTCGGATAAGCAGTAAGGATTTCTCTTTCTTGGTGTTGAATTGATTTACTGTATGAATACATCTGGACCAGATAGAATATTTCTGATTAACTTTTTTTGTTGGCACACACGAATTTCAGACTAAATTTGCTTGAATAAAGTGGAGGAACTAAAACTTCAGTTCTGGTGTTTGACCGTACTCCTGACGTGACAACTTTGTAAAAGTCAGAAGATTCTAAAAAATCCTGGTTTGTAAAATCTTAGAAACAAAGGATGATGTACTTTCTTACTCGACCTTATAACTTTAGATTTTATGCAGACAAGCATGAAAAAGGCACAGAGGGGCAAATGAACTCTGGGCTGTTCCTATTGTCAACCAAAGCTATTTGAAGTTACACATAACCTAGTTTCAGGGAAATCACTGGCTGTGTGCGTATGTGAGCCCATGCATGTGGAGCTGTTGGAAAACTGAAAGGAAAGCGACAGAGATGAATGGGAGATAAGGTGGAGAGAGTGAATGAGAATGGAAAATAGAGGTCAGTTCAAAAGAGGGAGAGACGGTGAACGGAACGAAGTGAATGGGAGGGAGAAAAGAAAGGGTTGCACATGGGAAACGAAGGAGAATATAAACAAGGTTTTATTTCATTTACTGAATAACTTGACTTTTGTTTGGAGACAGTGAGAAAAGACAGGGCATTGTGCTCTCTGACACATCTTTGTTCCGCTAGCTTGACACTGGCATCTCTGTCAAGAAGAGAGAAACATGGTGACATTTCATCCCTAAATGGTGTCAAATGATGGTATAGAACTTCGATCCAGATCTCAAAGCGTTTCTAAAGATGTTCTGGATCAATTTTGGGTCAGTGAATTGAATCAACTTGGATTGTTCAAATGAACCAATATTGACTATGATTTGTATCAGCAACCACAAAGTATCATATGAATGGAATAATTGTTAAAATGAATCATTACACCCCTACTGAGGTCAGAACTTGAGTTGTTTAAAGTGTTTTTTTACGTTTTAATTAAACAGATTATAGGATAGGTTGTACAGGGTTTACCCTATTTATGTCCTGAACTAGCTGGGATTGGCTCCAGCAACCCCCAAAGCGAAAATGAAAGATGGATGAATCCAAAAATGGGAAACATTCGTAGAAGTTAAGCTAATGAGAATTGGGCAAGTTCCTCTGAAATGTCATGAAATGACTTGTCAGGCACGGATTATATGAACTCTGAGTGAGGTCACATTTTTGATGTTGCGCCCGCATGGTTCACGCGCTAGGCTCGACACCTTGGCAAGTGTGAAGGGAAGCTTTTGATGTTATTACATGTAATGATTTGAGATTTGAGGCTCATTCTTGACTCTGCAAGCAGAATTTGGCAGAACAAGCTCACCACAAAGTCTTTCTACAAGCTCTTTGATACATTCTTTCCATGTGTGGAGTTTTTCCACTTTTCTGCGAATTATTTATTGGAAAAAAAGAGTTTGTCTGGTGTTCTTGAAACCTGAAAAGTCAGTTTGAAGAAAATGTTGCAAAGCCATCAAACCATATTATAACTACTGATGGAGAAACTTAAACTTGGATTGCACCCTCAGCGCAACTGTTGTTCCAAAATATCGGTTAGACTTATTTAACACCTGAGATGTCAAGCAGGCATCACCATGCAACAGCTGGCAGGAGAAGGGAAGCTATCCCTGCAGCTTAAACAGATGGGCTAGGCTTAAAAAAATGGAACTGACCTTCACTTAAATAATCATTCATCAAATCTATCAAACGGTTTTTCTTTTGCATTCCTTCAAGCAACACAGCAGCTTTTCCGTCGTTTTAATGCGATTGTTAATAAAAAGTCACCGTTGTTCAGTTTAAACCAATAGTTATGTGACAATTAGTTTTCATAACTACTGATTTAGTTTTAGATTTAAATTTGAGAAAAAAAAAAATCAGAAATTAATCACATTCAATTTGTGTTAGTAAAACTTAATTCTTCAAATGACATCCTTCAGAATTGATTAAAATAAAAATAAAGGCAAAATAAATTATTTTAAACTAGATAATTTGTTGTCAGGATGCTGACTTTAAAAGGAAGACTTAAGACTTTACCCCTAAACTAATTGCATAAATTAATAATTTGCCTGATGTATCAATCGAAAATGTTTATTTACAGCTGTCTACACATTTACAAATTATACAACTCACTGACAATCCACTGGAAACTGTCAGTGGATCGTGGCCAAACCACAAAGTTGTCGGCTTTTCTAAATTAGATGTGATTCCAGGTTAAGACGAGTTGATTTAAAATGGATTTCTTTCTGGGAAGCACTTTTTAGACCACAATGAAGTTATAATTTTATAGCAGACCTCAGCATTCGTGGTCTTATGGTTGCTCTGAACCATCTGAACTAATTTACTTTCAACCAAAGTCAACAGTTTGACCATTTTGCTACACCGCAAGATGTCTTTTACAGCCCATTGTTTCTATGTTCTGATTGGCTTTAAACCACTGTCAATCAATCTCTTCTATGCCATGTCTCCTATACAGAATTTGTGCATAAATGTTAGTAAATGTGCGACTGTGAGCAAATCTTTGTTGGTGGTGTCGGACCCAAAATGCAGGAGACGTGGTTTGTTGGCAGAACAAATGTCATTTTTTAATATTTAATAAATGCATTTTCAAAATGAAAGGTCAAATTGCATATTGAATTGTAAATTGCAAAATGAATTGTCCTTTTGCAAGCCTAATTTGAAGATCGAATTTTCAAGTGAAAAACGCATTTTCAAATTGCATGATGAATTTGCAAATTGAATTGTCAATTGAATAATGCAGGATACTTTGAATTAAGACATAAAAAACCCATAACAATTGACAACGCAATTGATTTTGTTTTTATTCAATATTTAATTTTGAAAATTGTGATACTGAATTGTAAATTTTATTATTGAATTGTAAATTGCAAAATGAATGGTCAGTTTGCAAGCCTGAAGTGAATAATGAATTGAAGATTGAAAAATACATTTTCAAATTGCATAATGAACTTAATTGTTAATTGAATAATGTATAATACTTTGAATTATGAGTTAAAAAAACTTCCATAGATAAGAGTCTTTCAAACTTTTAAAGACATTGTCTACTGATAACATAAGTGGTCTCTACACTACGCCTTTTCCTGTTCATTCAGCTCACAACAAGCTATAATAAAGCAACTGCAAAGTGGAGCTTGACTTCCTTTTTACAAGCATTTCAAATTATTTTTTATAGCCGATATTCTATTGCATAGATTTGAAAAGTTGTTTCACTAGCGTACAAACCTGTAGCCAATTCGATGGAGACAAAGAAAGGCAGAGAAAAGCGAAGTGATGTTTTTCTACAGGTTACGGGACTCTCAAAGTCAGAACTGCTGTGCAGATGGGATCAAAGGTTTACTCAGGGATCCCCCTGGTTCTGTCCTCAGATACACTGCTGCTACTGCTAGGAAAAGCTCAAAGGGAGCATGAGAGACAGAAACAATGATAGCAGAGAAAGGGTGTCAGATGATGACAAGAGGGGACTGAAAATTCAGCAAAAAAGAACAACCTGAGGCAAATAAGGGAAGGAAAATGGGAGAAATCTGCTTTAAATCATAACTAAAAACAGCACTGGCAAAAAAAAACCACACTAGTAGATCCATAAAAACAGCAAAGCTCCTGTGCCCCCATTGGCGTCTATTGATCTACAAGTCAAATGGATACACATGCCCATTATAAGCAGAGAAAAAGCATTTTAGCATCCACCCCATTGTTTGTAGATTGACTCATTTAACTGTGATGATCAATGAATCAGAACTGAAACACAAATGTGGTCTTTGAAGTTTTCCCTTAGAATAAAATCAATCAACAGTGAGTTACCACATATTTATGAATGCACTAAATGAGTTCCTGTTATCTTATAGTTATGAAATCCTTTAGTTTCTTTATGATGCTTCTATAAAAAAAAGTGGCAGAATCATAAAAAGGCCAAATCCTCTCCCAACATTTCCCAGGGTGCTTTTTTTTTTTTTAAAGCTATTCTAGAGCCTTAAGAGCATTACTGACAGAAACCCAATCTTTGGAAAGCTTGAAGTCATACTGAGGCTTTGCTGACCACAAACACAGTGTTTACGTCAATGTCCTCGAGTTAACATCACCGAGGTAAAATCTCCAGTGTGTGATTGCTGTCTGCGCTGCATCCGAGGTGCCTGGTCTCCATATACGGGGTCAAGGAATTTGATTGACTTGTGCCTTGACTCGCTCTGGCTTCCAGGAAGTCTCCACCATCAATACACATCAGCATCACTCTCCATCCCAGCGTGCGAGTGCGTTAGTGCGAGCGCGCTTTCAGCCAGTGCGGCACAGTCTGTTTCTCTGTGAAATCACATGCTTCGGCTTTTCCCCCTGTGTGCCTGCTGCTTGGCCTATTTCCATGGTAACTAGCCTAAGATGTGGGGACTCACATGCACACTTGCACACACATGAGGAGCACCACTGTAAGGGCTTACCACAGCGATCTGAGTTGTGTGTGGCGGTGGGGTTCGGCCAGAAAGAGGATGTGTGATCAGACTCTACACAGGCTCAGCAGGAGACGTGCACGTTTCCAACACATGCGACACGAGCTCGAGATGCTGTGCTTTTTTTCTTTTTTTTTTAAAGCTGCTTGCAATTTAGATTTGTTTATTAATAAATGAGCTGAGTAGGGAAAAGGGGAGTGTGGGCGTCACCATAGCAACAGCCCATGCTGCTCACCTGCTCATTGCAGCACGCATGTGCCCTCTGGCCTTTCGCCAACGGGGCGCCGTAGGGAAAGAGAAAGAAACTGTACCGCCCTTGGAAAAATAAGGATGGAATTAAAAGATAGGAAGGTCAGGGGGGCAATGCATTTTGATAAATAACTGGTGTTACACAACTACGTACACAAACACACACATTGTATTTGGGACAAATACATGCAGATTTGTCTAAATCATCACACTTGATCACATTCTCTTGCATGGGAACACTTGCACTGTCATAAGCTTCTCAATATTTCCCTGAGCGCCGATTATGAGATGACATAACAGACCTCTGATAAGTTCCTGTGTCGGATCGCTGACGGACATTTCCGTCACTGACGTTTGTCATTTTCCCAATCCAATCCGTGTCACCAGATAAAACATCTAAAGCTTCTTCTGGATGTAGCGTAGCAGCAAAAATACTCAAAAGTCTTGAAATAATCACCCAAGAGCCATAAATGGTCAGGTCTATAGGGTCATAGTTTTCTATAAGGCTGCTCTATCTGTTATAATACTGCCATGTGGTATATTCTGATACTTTTGATTTGGAACACTTTCACTTTGGGCTGTTTGATCGTCACCAGTTTTTTCTTTTTTGGAGAGTACAATGTATTTGGAAGGCGTGAATCCTCTCTAGAGCCCTGCTATTGCCCAATCCATAGCTTACCTTGATGATGAACCATCATGCTGTTCAGCAGCGTGTAAGCATTTAGACTTCCAAGGAGACGAACGAGATAAGTCAGCCTGAAACAGGGACACAAGGGTGGCACATCATGAGCAGGAGAGGAATAAGGAACAAGCAAAAATTTCTAAATGTGGTGTTAATGTAGTTTTATAAAAAGAAAGGATAACTGAAAAAGATAAAAAAAAAAGAAAGCTATCAATCATGTAGCAACAGTGTTATAACATTTTTCAAAACGTATTAAGCAAATTTGAAATGCAACTCCAAAATGTTTTAGGGTAATAAATATGTTTAGAAATTTCAAGAGCTAATAAAAGGTACATATGGCATTAACTTTCGACCTAATAGTCAGGCTACATTTCACTATTGTACGGTGCTCAAAAATGCATTTTGTGTCAGAAGGTCTGAGCCATTAATATGTATTCATAAAATGTTAAAGAAATAAGGTGATTCAGATCCTAAAACCAATTTGAGATGATTGAAAAATAAGTGCTTTTTTGATTTTTTTCTACATGTATTTTAGAATATCCATTATGCCCTGAAACCATGTTCCTTCAGAAGTTGCTGCTCGACTACATGACCTAACACGACTCTGATTTTTTTTTTTTTATTAAATCCCCTAGAAGTCTTCATGATAGGAAAATACTGTGATACTATGGAAAAATACATACAATTTACTATACAGGGATGCACCCTTACGCAAAGTCTGAAAGATTAAATTAAAAACTAACATTGATTTTAAAAGTCCACAGTCAATTTTAATGTCTGATGTATGTAAAATCTCATCAAAGGTGGTTGCTTCTCTGTATTCAAGTGCTGACATGCTGTTTTTTTTTGTGTGTGTGTCTTGCAGATAGACGAAAAGAGGAAAGCACTGGAGTCCTCACATGGGAGCAGCTGTGCTGCCTAATCCACTTTCATCTGACAGAATCTGCTAAAGAACTCTTTGGAAACGCCTTTATGCCTTCAAACGCAAGCTTTTAAATCCATGGACCTAAAGGCAGGAGAATAAAAAAAAAAAAGCCAACCACTGGCTCTTGCTAGCGGACAGATTTTAAAGTAAAAGCACGGCTGGACAGGGGAAGGGTTGTATGGGTGCCAAATCCCCATCTAAGACCCACCACATCTCAACCTACAGCCTCCTCCTCCCTCCTCCACCTCCTTCCTCTTCCTCTTTCTCCTCATTCTCCACTTGTCTCTCCCATGGGAGTGACATAGAGGCCACTGCTTGGTCTTCTGCGCCGCCTCATCTCCACCTCGCCGTGGAAACGGGGATGTCCAGGTAGTGATGTCGTGGAAGAGGAACTACTTTGCGTCGGGCGGCGGAGCAGCCCAGGGGCTGGTGACCCCGAGAACCATGACTTCTATTGCACCCAGCAAGGGCCTGAGCAACGAGCCGGGACAGAACAGCTGCTTCCTCAACAGCGCTCTGCAGGTCAGTCGGGTCAACGGAAAAATGAAATCTGAGCAATCTGGAGGTATTAGAAGATGTTTCCCGCTGACCAGATAAGTTGGTCACCTGACCTGAATACCCATCATGGGTCTGATGTTTCTGGGTGGGAGGTGATGTTTCTTTTTTTTAGCAATTGTTTTCAGATTGAAAATGTTCTAATATGAAGATTGTTGACATATTTTACAATCCCACTTTATAAAGTCCCACCCAGCCAGCTGACACACTGCAGTAACCTGCTATCAGGCCCTCACAGGGATGGGATTGGTGCCATATTAACAAGTGTTTGCGTGTTTTGGTAGACTTTGGCACTCGCCTTTGCAACCTGCTGGTGATGTCTGTGTGTGGTGTTTGCACACAAGTGCTGACAAACAAGCAAAAGATCTGTTGCACAAGATCTTTTTGTTTTGTTTTCCATGAGGAATTTAAATGTACTTAAAATAAAAACTAGATAGGACAAATTAATGTGACAAATTATTTTTCTTGTCATGTAAGTTTTGTTGCTATGCAAAGAAAGTTGCCATTTTCTACTAACTTATCATTTAGATGTCATGATCTGAATTGAAGTTGTTTTTGTTTGTTGACTTATCCTTTTGTGTGTTTGGTATCTTGCAGTGTATGTGTGTTTTACCTTCTTATATGTACCGGTATGTACGCTGGATGGATTTGGACTTCTTGTTCTGTTTGGCTCAGCTTCTCGTTCAGCTTCATTATCATGCTTGACTCTTGTTAGGCCTTAACTCCAATACTGTCATGTTTAACTTTTTTTCTTTTTTGTTCCTTTGTTTATCCTGAGTTTTTTTTACCTTTTACATTTTTTTTCTGTCTTTTTACGATCTTTTGTTGTTTACTTGCTTTGGATACTCTGTGTCAGGGATGGTGGTGGAGGACCCAAATGCAGGAGACAAGACTTGGTGGCAGAAACAAAAACGTTTACTAAATCAACTAAAACATGACAAAAACCAGGAGAACAAACCAGTGACATGACAGAACGTGGATGAGCAGATGACCTGACAATGAGAAACTGAAAACCAGACACTTAAATACACTGAGGGCAATTAACTAAATGAAGACAGCTGTGGATGGTTAACCTGAACATGGTGAAACTGACAGGGAAAACAGAAGATGACAAAACCTAAGCACAGAATCATGACAGTACCCCTCCCCTAAAGGGCAGATCCCAGATGCCCTAACACCTGTGAGGAGGGGACCTAGAACAGAAACACAAGTCCAGAAAACGGGGATCCTGCAGCCAGACAGACGTGAGGGGTATCGAAACCCCTCCAGGAACAGACGTGGAGAGGAGCGGTTCTGATGACTCTCCCCAGGGACAGGAAACATGAAGGGGAGCAGTCCCAGCAACCCTCCTCCAGAACCAGAAACCGCCAAGGGGGACAAGCGGCGACCATCCTCGGGGACAGGCAGGAGCGGTCCCGGTGACCCTCCTCAGGAACAGGAACATGAAGAGGAGCGGCCCCGGCGACCCTCCACAGGAACAGGATGGATGGCCCCAACAGTCCCCCCTCAGGAACGGAATGGGTGGGCATGGCATGACGTGACATGAAGACGGCTACAGGAAACCCCATCTGGCATGGCGTGGTGTGGCATGGCATGGACAAAGTTCTCCTGCTGGGTCCAAGGTGGTCAGGTCATACTGTCAGGGATGGTGGTGGAGGACCCAAATGCAGGAGACAAGACTTGGTGGCAGAAACAAAAAATGTTTACTAAATCAACTAAAACATGACAAAAACCAGGAGAACAAACCAGTGACATGACAGAACGTGGATGAGCAGATGACCTGACAATGAGAAACTGAAAACCAGACACTTAAATACACTGAGGGCAATTAACTAAATGAAGACAGCTGTGGATGGTTAACCTGAACATGGTGAAACTGACAGGGAAAACAGAAGATGACAAAACCTAAGCACAGAATCATGACACTCTGCTCTAAAAACACTAAAACATAATGAAGAATTATGACAGTATTCTCAATAGTTTGTGAACCCTTGAGAATTCCCACCCCCTCCTAAAAAAACAACTTTTATTGTATTTCTTATCCCTTAATAATTAACCCAATATTAATATAAATTATCAGTAAACAATTGTCTGAAAGAGTTGAGTACATGTCACCTAAAACAGTTCTTAATATCTTGCTCACAAAAAGAGTGTAGCCTTGGCCAACACTTGAGTGCTACACTTGGATGTATCTACGACCATAAAAGCTGTGTGTTTATGTGCTTTTGATTCTTAATGCAGATGTTCTGCTGCTAGTACAGCATTTTCTCTGCACTTCTGAAGTTATTTGTGTTTCTTTCACTTCAGACATAGTCACTTTAGGAAACTAGTACTAATCCACACTAGGCAGTCAGACTTTTACCTAGAGCTACTTTACCCTTCTGGAGCTATAATAAATGATTTTTTTATTTCCACTATGATGAGTGCTTTAGAACTTAATGGATTCTTAAGTTTGTTTCATGTGGATTTACTTTAAGCAACTAAAGCAGGGATAGGCCACTCCAGGCTTCGAAGGCCGTGTTCCTGCATGTTTTCCAGAATACCCTCCTCTAGTATGTTCTAATTGCCTAGACACACCTGAACAAGGTAATCAGTCATGATTAGAACTAATGGAAATCATACAGAGATAGCGACCCTAACGTTGCTTATTCCTGAACGAAAGTGAAAGTATTTTCTGTCATTGACTATGTAGCTTTGGAGAATCTTGGCACAATTAGTGTTCACACCAGATACATTTAGTGCCAAAATCCACTGACCCAAACCTTACAGTCTACACAGTCTATAAGAGGGATAGGCTGCATGATTTCCAGATTTCCTACTTTCCTACTTATGACTGATTACCTGGTTCAGGTGTGTCCAGCCATTTAAGGCATGCCAGAGCAGGGTATAGCTGAAAAGATGCAGGAATGTGGTACATGAGGCCTGGAGTTGCCTATCCCTGGTCTATGCAGTCCCACTTTAGCATAGTTTACTAAATCGGGCCCAGGTGTATGTTCACACCATGTTTGCACTTGTTGTACTTTGGTGTCATGCATACTTTAACCCCATAACACTGGAGATATTGCCTGCGACACCTAATTAACACACACTCTTTGACACACCATAGCTCCTATGAATGTTTACGTAATCATCCGCTAATTTTAGCGCAGAGAAAATCAGCTTTTCCTACCAGGTTTGCAGGAATATGTAACACATTACTAACTTAAAGTGTTGCATTTCAGTGCAAGGCTGCTTTTCTCTGCTTCACAACCTGCTGCAATTCGTTAATTGCAAAACACTCCGGTGTCAAAGGGTTAACCTTACATCTGTTTGGGGGTGGTTGTGTCCCTGTTGGGATAGTTATGATCTGTTCTTTCGAGTGCCACACCACTCAATATTTTTCATCATCGCCTTGGCAACTGGAGCTTGATTAGTTCTGGCTTAGCAATTCAATGGCCTAGTTGTAGAGTGTTAGGCTGGAAGGTCATGGTATAAATCCATAGTCAAGTCATCCCAAAGACTAAAAACAGATAACCCGTGTTAAAAGGCAGCAAAGATTTTCCTCACTAAATTAGTGGAATGTGGTATGCATACATCTGTGGGTGTTGAAATTGTATGGTGGCATATTTTGCTGGTGTACTTTCCACCACTTTGCCCGAAGATTTAGGGAATCCACCTTTGCAGCTCTTCCTTCCAATGTGCTTAGGTCCTTGAGATTGTGCGTAGTCAGGTTAAATGTCTCCCACACATACACACACACGTTTCTTGACTACTGTCTTGATAAAGAGAGAGGGGAAGAGGGGAGAGTGGATGGAGTTTGCTGAAGTGGGAGTGGAGTGATCGGGCACAAGCGTAGTGAGAGTGGAAGGGATAGATGCTACGAGGGAAAGTTGCGGTCTGACCAGACGAGACAACGGGATGCGGAGTATACAGTATGTAAGGACCGCGGAGAAGACTGATGAGGATGCCGAGAAGAGGAAGAAGGGAGTGAAGGAGTCCCGGAAGGTAAGGACGGAGAAAAAAAATAGTATAAGGAGGAGAAAGGAGGGAGGGAGCCCAAAAAGACAAAGTGAAGGACGTTAAGTTTACTTGTGAGGTGAAGAAAGTGCCGCAACAGAGGATGCATGCAAGGCAGCTCCAGCAGCGAGAGAAGTGGGCCACGCCAAGGACACATGTACACACTCATGCTCACACACACACGCAGAAGCCAGGATGTTTAGCAGGACACAGATGAACGAGGATAAATTGTGGGAAAGGACTGAGCTGCTTTTGGCAGGGCATTTTTGTGAGAGTTTGTGTGTGCGTTACCATCTTTGCGTGGACCGTCCGTGTGTGTTGGCACAAAGATTTCACTCGAGCAGCAACCTTTTAAAGTTTACTCTGCTTTACGGGCTGCAAGGCTTCATTGTAAATTTCTGGAGTAGTTTTTATTTGTTACTTTGGCTGCAAAATGTAAAATTATTAGTATCGTGAGAAATGTTTTAAGCCAATAAAGCAAAGATAAATGTCATAGTTAAGGTGCTTTCTCTTATTAGTCATTTCGAGATTTGCACAAAAACATGTTTTTCACTCTTGCCCTCAGGGGTTCTGTTGGAACTTTCTGCTGCTGCAGTGGAACTGCTGTGTGGCAGCAGCCGAATCAGCAGCAGATAGAGTGTATTTGTTCTGGGAAAATTCATGGAACAAGACAGAAAAAATGAAAAGAGATACTCAGCAGCCTTTTCACACAGGTAAAATAGCCAAATGTGGACCAGAGCACAGCAGCTTTATAGAAACATTAATCCAAGAACTCAGCTTTAGTATTTGTGTTGTAATGCACCAATTTTTGAGCTACACCTTTTTTTTCTTTTTTAGCTTCAGCATGCAAAAATCAGCATTGTTCCTTAATCTTTTATTAAAAGAAGATGTCATTTAGTTCAAATTTTAACCAAGATGATTGATTTTTTTTTTTTAATTTTAAATGGATGTAGCCAAATTATATTTGACTAATGGGATGTTTGGGAGTTTTTTTCTGCGTCATGCGCTGGATTGACTTCAACAGAAGTTAACTGAAGCCAATTATGCAAAGCTGCAGTACCCTGCAGTTAGGAAAAATACTAGAGAGGGTAAGCAACTTTTCAGTATGTGACCAAGCAAAACAGTTTAGTGGTAATTCCAGGTTTTTTTTAGGTTCACTGCAGGATTGGTTAACAGAAGTGTAGCAAATTGAACCCCCATTTAGCTGCTGTGCATCCACTTTATCCTGCAGAGGATTACAGCGGATCGGAGCTTATATAACAGTGGGGAAGATGGGGTTCACTCTGTTTATAGAGCTATTACTGTAAGATGAGTATGCTTGCTTACTTATTGCAAGAATCATCAGATTTTGACAAAAATAATAAAGCTATAATTCACAACTTTTTAGTTTTGAAGGACTACATTTTCATTCTAACTTTCTCTTTAGCGAATAACAAAAAATGATGGCTGTTGCAAATAATAAAAGTATCATGTCAAAAACAGCAAAAAAAAGTTCCAGAAAACATGAGCAGATGATGCAACTGGAGACGAGAACAGGAGGAGGTTGGAACATGGAGGACGGAGATTTGATATGTACAGCAGTGGAAGGAAAAATCAGATCATAAAGAAATGTTAAATAGTTTTATTAAAGGTTTCAACTTTAAAAAATAAACTTAGATTTAAAGTAAAAAAAAAATATATATATATATATATATATTATACAAAACTTTAAAACCAAGTTTATTCAATCTTTGTTTATTAAGCATTTTATTACCAAAAGCAAAAGAGCACTCCGGACACAAAAGAAAAAAAAAAAAACAAAATAAAGTTAAGACTAATGTGTAAAAAGCTTAAAGGGATAATAAAATGTCTCAAAACCAATTAAAGCTTTAAAAAAACATTTGTTCATTTATTTGTAAATGTAAGGCCAAACCCAAGAAATTGCTCATTAAAAAAATTCATTCTAGATGTTTATATCCTTTAAACAAATGAGCATAAATAATGGTCGAGCTCTATAATATTTAAAAAAGTCCTTGCAGGGTCAACAGGAGCAACGACAGTGTCCCCAAAGACTGTGTGTTCTCCAAAAGTGACAGGATGTTGTATTGTGATGAATTCACTTTTTGGGAGTCTGCATTTATCTTGATTTATGAAACTTGTCCCACTATAGTCTGTGTTTATCTGAAACTTTCATAGAAAAAGTCATATATGTTTGTCAAAAGTGGCAAAAAAATGTTAATGGGATTAAGGTAGTTGATCATCTGTGTATTGGGGCCCTAATCAAGAACCCAGAATTAATCCAAAAATGATTTAAAAAAACTCATTAGGTGAATTTATTATTAGTGTTTGAAAGGTAGAATATATGGTAGATGAACAGGTTTTATTCTGTATTCTTTTTACTTTTGTTGTCTGGAAGGTTTTTATTTTTCAACTTTTTTTAAGAGAAAAAATTATATTTTTCTCCTCCTGTTTGTCAGTTATTTAATGTTTTGTTACCCTTTTTTAGTTTCCACGTTTGAAGGAAATTACAGATATAAGTAATTATTAACATTTTTTCAGTGAATTATTTATTTTTATTTTATATAAATGTTTAAATCTCAAGCTTTTATTTTGAAAATGTTAGCAGCTTGTATAAAGTGCAGCAGTACTTGCATGCATTTCTTGGTGCAGTCCCACAGTAAACATTAGAGACTACACTGAGGTTAGACGGTACCATGGGATGTTTTCTCATCATGAAATAACCATTTTCTTATCAAAGATTTAAGGGAATTGTTTTGCCCTTTCAGTTTTCATTTTCATGGGGTTTAAAGGAAAGTGATTTCTGAGGACTCAGAAAAAAAAACAATCCAAAATTTGATTAAAAAAAAGATGTAAGGAAGCTATAAAGAACTGCAATATTTATGTGTAAAGTGTCACCAGAGTGTGCAATTGACTATAAAATCTAAAATATTTAACCAAATGGTGTTGCCAAATGTGACCAGGTATCAGACAAAAACAAGACAAAAAAATAATAAAGTAAAGGCGCTAATGTAAGACAAAGCTGCAGGCATTTGAATTAGAAAAATTAAAATATTTACCTCAGAATTATTTGAAAATGCCACTTTTATACAACACTGTGATGTAAAATATCTTAAATTTAAATAAAGATTTTTTTTAAGATTTCAAATCTTTTGAATAAAGAACTATGGTATTAATAAATCTACTTAAAAACTTAATGATCAAAGGATTTATCAAGGAATTAGCAGACACAGAAATGTGTATTTTTGTGCTCTTTCAAGATACAATCTATTTGCATTTTAATAAGCTAAATCTTATTCAGTTTTTTTAATTGTTTTTTAAAACAAAATTTCTAAAAATCTCTTAAAAAGTTTTTTCAAACTTATGGCACAATTTAAAACTTTTTTTTTCTTTTTACTTTATTCAGTTTACGTTTTTCATAGTTTCTGTGATAATTCTCCTCTGAAACTAATAAAATGTTTATTGGGTAAAAAGCAAAGGATCAATAACGAGAGACGACGTAAAAGAGGGATTCAGTCAGAGAGGCAGAGGAGGGCTGGACAGAGGGATGGGTAAGGAGAGAGTGTGCCCTCCTTGTGGTTGCTGCAGTGCTGTGCAGGGAGTCGATTCATCACGACCAAATAAAAAGAGAGGAGGAGAAACAGTGAGGAGAGAAAGATAGAATGCACACTCCGGCGTCAGCATGCAGTCTGTCATCCGCCGCTCCCTCTTCCCTCCACTTATCACTCTCCTGAACACACACTCAAAAAAAGTGCAGGCCTGTATTTGCAGAGGTTGCTACGCGCTCCTCTGCTGTGTGCTCGTCTTTTGCTTACATGGAAACTTTATGCGTGGTCCAGTGTGTTCTGCAGAGGTCCTGAAGGACATTGTTGAGTCAATATTATCTTACAGTGAGCTGAATTAATTTATCTTTTTCATTTTTTTTTATTTAAAAGGGGAAGAAAGAAATGTAAGCATTCACCTCGCTTCCCTTCTGTTTTTTTCCCATTAATATAACATTTTCTCACATCTGACATCGTTTCTGCTTTTGCCTATCATTTATAAAAGGTTAAGGAGCAGGGAGCATGCTCAGTGGGACCTCTTGGCTAAAAACAATTAGCTAAAAATGGCTGACAGCCAAACAGATCTGCAGACGTTGAGGCTGATTCTCTGCAGCCACTTAGTTCTTTGATTTTTGCAGTGCTAGAAAACTCGATTTAGCTTCCTATTTTTCCGCGTGTGCTTCTCTAAAGGAATTTATTCTGGTGTATACAGTGAAAAACACTCTGAGAATATTTGCAAGTAAAATCAAATAAAATAGAAAATAAACAAAAGTGCAAGAAAAAAATGGAGTTCTATAGTTTACTGGCGGTTTTCTCCTTTGTGGAAATTAGTTTGGCTGATCAAGAAAGGTCTGCTTGAAAGTGGATGGAGCGAGGCTGAGGTTGCCATGGCAATGTGTGATTCAGTATGAAGGTAACTGAGGGGTCATTTGCAGCAGATTTGGATGTTTGAGCTCAAATGTAAAGCAGAAACGCTACAATAAATCAGAAGATGCAGGGGACTGGAAAATTGTATTTTGGAAAGCACTGGCTTTCCTGTTGAACTCAAATAGATTTTATTATTTAAAAAATATATATATATTTGATGCAATCAGGATGTAAGTCTCTGATTTCTACTCTGACATGGAAGGATTCATGTCATATCGCTGTGAAATCAGTGTTGGAAAATGCTTGTAACATTAGAAAGACGTCATCACACTCCAGATGAATTAAGACACAATCAAAGCTGCAACTACAGGAAAAATGTCCATTTGGATTGCTTTGATCTTCTCTTTGCAGATTTGTTGAGATTTGAGTAGTGTGATTGTTCGATGAGTTCTTAAAGTCCTCATTCTGCATTCATTTATTTTGTAACTTATGATGCAAAAGCCAAGGAAAAAATATCTTCTTTGATTCAATCCAACCCTCATCAGGCTGGTAGAGCTGTAAATAGGCAGAAGAGAGGTGACGGAATCAACACCAGCAGCTCCAGTTGGATGAGTGACTTAGAGCTACTTGATTTTGTCTTGCAGGTTTTATGGCATCTTGACATCTTCCGTAGAAGCTTTCGACAGCTGACCACTCACAAGTGCATGGAGGACTCCTGCATCTTTTGTGCTTTAAAGGTAAATACTGGGACGGATTTAAGCCCTATGATTTAGGAGTTTTAAGTTATGGTGTTAATTAATCATGACAGACAGATTACAGCTTTTTTTTTAAACAAATTGCATTAATATAATTTTATTCTCTTTAACTATCCTTGTGTTCTCAAACATAAAAGCAAAAGTCCAACTGTTTACTTGCATGAACGTTTTACTTGAACTCAGCTGAAAATGCATTTTACATTGCTCTCAGTGTATTCGTCTCTGCTGTGACATCATCAATTGTTGTTCCTTTTAGCAACAACTCATATTAATTATATAAGGGATTGTCGCTACAATTTCTGTATGAGAAAGCAAATCGGTTTCACCGTTCAACCCGCATCGTTCCTAACCCATAGAGTTCTAAAGGCTGTCCATAAGGTTGAGGAATGTGTTTATAGGAATTTCTGACCACTCTTCCAAAAGCACATCGGTCAGGTGACACACCAATGTTGGTGGAGAAGGTCTGGTTCTCAGTCTCTGCTCTAATTCATCCCCAAGTGAGAGTGAGTGGGTGTGATTGAGGTGCTGTGACAGACTGGCGACCTGTCCAGGGTGTCCACGGGACCCCAAAAGGGACAAAGCGGCCAATAAGATGAACAAATGAATGAATAATTAAATTGAAAAACTAACTGCATGACAGCACTACTATGACAATGCATTCTTCTTAAATAGTTCCACTGTTTTCTTTATTTTGTAAGAAATATTTAGTTAGTTAGTTAGTTAGTTAGTCCTTTATTTCGAACATACAGATTACATGGTAAAAACAAAAACAAAACAAGAAAACAAAATTTTATATAAATTATAAATAAAAGATATTACACCTGAATTTTGTAGTTCAAAATGGAGTAGGAAGAAGTTTAAAAACTTTTTTTAATCCTACCCCCTAAAAATATATCTTCATTTTAATCTTTAATATAAACTATTTCAGAAGCAGAAATTAAGTACCATCAGACATCTGTCCATATAATCGAATACACACAAGATCTATACAAAAACACCTACATATATACAAATATACCAGCTTTACCATTCATATTTGACTCTATTACTTTTAGCTGTCACTTTGAGTTTCAAACATATTAAGATTTTGGAACTTTTTTTTCATTTCCTGTTCTGTATCAACAATCCTCGTCTTTATGAAACTAAAGAAAATTACTGGTAATTTTTGACATAAACAGACACATAAGATGGAGCTGAAAAAGACAAATGAAATACATACAATCTATCATTTGAATAAGATAAGTTGGCTTATTTTTCAAGATAAGAACACCTGTGTTTTATTACGTTTTCTTATCTGTTGCGATTTGCCTTCCAGTGAGGTAGGATAGATCCTGATTTAACTGCAGCAACACTGTTGTGCAGAAACGCTCAACGGTTTGAGGAAGCTGCACTTCCTCTGGCTAACACAGCAGGGAATTTTCCTGCAGCAAACACACATAATTAGGTTTACGTGCTTCAAAAGAAATGAAAATTTAAATAGTGTCAGAAAAAAACACACTTTTTTTGTAACATTTTAGCACCATTTTAAGATGAGGGTTTCAGGTTATGATAAAAAAAAGATGTAAAAGTAATTAAAATCTGACAAAAAAAACCAATTTTTTCTCAAGTTTTTAGATAATAATAAATTGGATTATTTTTTAATGATCTCCTCACCTTTCGTCCTTTTGTTAGTGTGTTCCTCAATTGGGAGATTTAAAAAAATATTTGCAAGCTGGATAAATGAAACCTGAACGTTTGAGCAAAGAAGAATAAATGGTTGCAAAAAAACAAGAAAGCAACAGAAAATGTACACAATAGAGTTAGAAAAGAAAGAAAACCCACAGAATTCAAAGCTGATGTAACAAAGTTAGAAAAATGGGAAGTATT
Source organism: Oryzias javanicus (assembly GCA_003999625.1). NCBI lineage: Eukaryota > Metazoa > Chordata > Actinopteri > Beloniformes > Adrianichthyidae > Oryzias > Oryzias javanicus. The sequence continues at coordinate 15,773,169 of CM012455.1, read as the reverse complement.
GCAAACAAAAGACTGGAGATCCTTGTAAGAGAGAGTTTGTAGAATTTTTAAATATTATATTATTAACTTGCTACATCCAATAGAAAGGACATTTTACAATCGTAATTCTCTTTTTTTGTTCATTTTAAATCCAGTTTGGGGCTGAAATTAAAACAACACTAACTGCATAGTTATGGGCTGAATCATTGTTGCTTTTGATTTCAGAATCCCTGCATCACTGCAGGGTTTTTGACTAACTTTTTTGGTTGCAAACATTTGGTGCACCATCTTTGCATTTAAGGCCGCAGATTTACAGGGTCACTTTTTGTTCTTAAGTTGCCGCTGAAAAGGAGAGGGGACACTCGGGCAGAGCGTTTATCGCCACACTAAATGTTGTTTTATAGATGCATTGAGATTTTTTAGTGTTTTTGGTCAAAATGGATTAGAAGCAGTCACAAATGTATTCCTGCCAGCCGTCATTTTCCTGCAGGATTTACAATAATAGCATTATATTATGGGCTTACAGTATCCAAGCTGAAAGACTAGTCATGTCACTCTCTTTAAAGTCCCACTCTGATCATCTTTTGACCTTTTTTTAGTGTTCCCAGTAGTCTTCTAATTATGATTATGCTGTTTTTAGCAAAAATCCCAAAAACCTGTCGTTTCTTGAACATAGTTTCTGTAGAGTGGAAGAAATTCATTGTATGTTTGCCTCTGAGTTGTGGATCGTTGGCGTAGAGCAAGCCTGCCTGCACTTCCCATCACATGTATGTTGACTCTCTCTCTTACTATACCTTACACCCCAATCTAACATTACCAGTGCAAAAAAAAAAAAAAAAAAAAACAGTGAGCAAAATTTTGGAGCTAACAGCCGTACAGTTTTGAGCCAAGTCCCAAATCAGACAAGGAAAATTAACACATACATGGATCCATTTTTTTGAAGTAATTTTCTACATCACAAATATGATCTTTTTCAAATGGCATTTTCATCTCATAATTAACAACAATTTGAATAAAAACATTCTCAGAAATGCAAATTTGAGCTTTATATGTCATCCTTCATGAGAAAAAAACACAAGACCATGTTGAAAAACACCCAAAACACTATTTTTATCTGATTGGGTCTTTATTTATTAACTACACATTTTCACTCCAAACTTATCATACGAGGACGTATGGTTCGGGACCCCTCCATCCACGTCACTTTTTGACGTTTTGGGTGTTTACATGAAATCATGGGTCCCCACTGATCGTGGCGAGGTACTGTATGCAGTACCACTACTGGGTTAGGGTTGAAATACCGGTACTGGTTTGCAGCCTGGAAGTAGTGAGAATGCATTGGCATTACTAGAGGAAATGTTGGGCTTATAATCCCTCAGGATCTCCATGTTTCCACATAACTTACTAAATTATCAGCAAAAAGTTAGATTTGGACTTGGGCGCCCAATTTGGTGGCGCTCTAGAGCCTGTCAGCCATGACAAATATCCGCGTTTGTGATAGGAAGCGTTGGGTATGATGTGCACTGATGTAGCAGAGTGTGAGTGCGATCCACATGTCGCTCTGTCTCCAGTGCTTCTCTGTAATTAATTGGCTGAGGAAAAGTGCTGAGCCAGCACAGCCCACGCTGGGATTCAGCTCCCACTGAAAACACACAAGCCTCGCTCGCGTGTTAGGCTGCGACACGCACCTCGACATCTCCGTTAGCACGCTCGCTGAATGGCGCGCCAGCCAAACGTGGGCGTAAATGTCAAGGGGTGTACATTCGGCCGCCACTTTTCATCAGCCGTTCTGTCAACGAATAAACTCACATTGTTATTAGTGTCTGTTTATGGTCGCCCTATCATGGAGATTAAAGTCTCTGAATTACGTATCAAAGCTGCAACTTTCCTAGCAGCAAACCAAAGACGTGACGGATGATTATGACTTGTTTCACTTTGGTGTGGATTTGGGTTTATCGGCCTCAGATAAGGACTCTGCATTGTTGCAAACAGAAGTTCAGATGCTGCCTGTAGCTACCTTTCCTGATATCACTGCAACACTTTGTCTCCCTCAGCAGTAAAACAGTCTCACACAACCCAACACCGATATCCAAACACACACACAAGCACACACACTGCAACGAACAAAGAGAAAAAGAAGGCAAAAATGAAAGGAGAAAAAAGGCAGAGAGATGAATGGATGTGAGGTCGGCGCCGACCACTTCTGCCAACACTTCTGCTCATGCACATGCAGGAACACATGCGCCCATGTATGCAGCTTTACACACACTTCCTTCTACAAACTCCACTGCCTCCTCACTCCCCTCCCTCCCTCTGTAGGGTATATTCCCCCTCCATTCTCCTTGGTGCAATGCTGCAGTCAGCGCAGTCACCATATCATACACACACACACACACACACACACACACTTCCTCTCTTTCCCTGTTTCTCTTTTCTCACGGACACACATACACCTTCCCCTCTATCAGCACGACCGCATTACCTTTCCCACTGCCAAGCCTCCGCCTGCACACACTCTGATGAAGTCTATTCTTTTATAACATTTTCACACTGTTATGATCACAGCCATTATGCTAGACGGCTTCCAAAATGTCACCTGACGTCACCAAATGATTAAAATCCCATGGAAAATGAGTAATAGTCTGTGACTCTTGTTCTGAATATAGTTTCATTTGATGGTTCATATCTAAATATGGTACTGATAAGAGTTTTGATTTGTTTCAGTATAATGACAGAATCTATTTATTTATTATTTTTGGCGAGTTATAAAAGTTCGACCATTCTGGTGTTGGTTGAAACTGCTCGAGATCGTTTAGAGTTAAACTGTTGATCTGTTGCAGTTACATTTCTCCAAGACGGAAAACAAAAGCTATTTGTCCCAACTAAATACTGTAAATACCTGAGGGTCTGTTATGATTATGTGATCCTCTGGATTCAAAGCTCTCATCATTGCCATTTTAGAAGGATATGACATCACCAAACCCTTACTTTTCTGAGAATGGTGAGAAGTGTGAGACAAGCAAGCCTGTTTGTTGTTAGAATACACCCAAAAAAGCCAATCCAATAGACCAATTCCCCTTTCAGAGATGACTTAAAGGTCAAAGTAAAGTATATTTATGAGGTACATACAATTGTAACTAACAGCAGTACTGTATATATTTAGAATAGTTAAATAAGTAAAATATTCTAATGAAACTACAGTGTAAGTATTATTTCTCTAATAGGAAAGTTTTACTGAGGTGAATAGAAAGGGAATTTTTTGTACAAAAACCCCCTAATGGTTTGTTGGTGAACTACTGATTGTTTCACCCTTAAACAGCAGAGATGTTGTCAGGCGCACCGAATAACACGTGTTCTTTGAATCGCCTTAACTCTATGACTGTTTACACAATTAACGTAATACAGATGAATTCTAACGTCTAACAAATTATTTTATATGGGTGTTGAATTTCTTGAAAGATAAATGTGCGTGTCTAATGTGGAATTCAAGCATAATAAGAGCTGAAATAAATCAACACAACAACAACAACAATCAGATTTAAATGATCAAATATTCTTTAAAGTTTTTTTTTACTACAAAATTTGATTATCTTTTCCCATTTGGAGTTTGGGTATAATACCTAAAGAAGCAGCTCCACCACTGCTTCATATAAGTAAAAGTGTTTGATATTTGATTTGATTTGAAATGGTTTATTTCAAGCAATCAAAAACAAGAATAATGCATGGGCAATACAATCATCAGGGGATTTTCTTCTGTACAAAGATATATCAGACATAGGATAATCAGGCATCAAATTATAGATTGCTTGAAAGGGAAGTGAAATTAGAAAATCCCACCCCAACTCGACCTTGTCAATTTTTTTACATGAATTATCAATATTTGGTTCATAACTTCTTATCAGAGATTTACTCCTTACCACCACAGCTACAGGTCATTAAAATCATTAAGTATCAAAAGATCACATGACTAAGTAAGTAGACATAACACTAGTTCTGAAATTATCATACCATAGCTTAGCTTGGAGGTCTTTAATTGCTTTTCTGATGTCTGAAATGTCAGATGTGCCCTGGTTTTCTTTAGGGCGATGGTCAGCTCTCTAACTTGCAGAATTTCTACTTGCAGTAATTTTGGCAACGAAGATGAAGAGACCTGAATTCACACGTCTGCTCGTGAGCCGGAACCAGATGAAGCAGTATTTTACTAGCTTCACATTAGTAAAGTGTTGCATTGCAGAGCACAACACACAACAACGATTTACGTTGATTGCGTTGAAGAGTTTCAGTAGTGGATAGAATGTTGAAGCTAAAGATCTGGTATAAAGGGTTAGTTTCATTTCAAACCAACTTCAATCCAGATGTCAAGGGCTGCTTGATGATTTCTGAATGTATTGACATTCTGCTAAAAGTATTGGTAGGCACTGTTGGTATAGACACCAAGAGACAAAATGTCTGTCGAAAGGTCAACTCAGGTCTCCACAAACAACAGAAACTTTGAGCAAGAAACACTGAAAAGAGTAATTCCATTCAGCTTCTAGAGTTGTGCTGGATAGTAAGTGTTATTGTTTTTCTTATGAATCAGGGATCATTGATAATCCATATCTACAGTGCATCTGAAATTTCTATTTATCATAAAGAAAGGGCGAGGAGTGCAGTCTGACTCATTCTTGACTAAGCTTTAGATTGCTGACTCAAAAGTGCAGGATACACCAGGATCTTCTGACAAACTTCACATAATCTCTAACTCTTTAGTCTTGCTCTCTTTCTTAATCTAGCGTCAAATCGTAACAGTAAGAAGGGTCAAAGTAAGATGGAGGAGAAGAATGTAGAAACATATAATGTTAGTGTAGAATAATGGACCAGTGTCGAGTGTTTTTCTAAAAGTCTTAATGCTACTCTTTAATTAAAGTTGGAATTATTCCTGACGCATCCGCCTCCCACCTGTGAGTCTACTTTTGGGTCCTCACTTCTACTTACTCACCATGACAACTCTGGATCCTAAAATAAAATGGAGCTATACTGGTATGTTTCACCTCATAAAGTATTTTTTCTTTGTTCTAGAGCTACAAACACACCAGGCATGTAAAGTGCTTTCAGAGCGCTTCATGGGCATTCTTGAACACTCTTTTACCATGCGGCATTCCCACTGGACTGTTGCTACTGTTGATACTAAGTATGCTTAAACTTTAAACCAACAATTATTTTACCGCTATGCAGGTAAAGTCAAATAAGTCATTTTCTAAAGCCTCAAAGTCACAGATCAAATCCTTCACTTTGGCCCAGATAACTTGTTTAAACCTTAAAGACGGAGTATGTAATGTAATTCTAGGAACACTATGAAGCTGATTAGAGGCAGCAGCAGATGCTGAGCTTTGGGTCAGAGTTTGAACAGTCAGGTGGTGTACATTTATTAAGTTCTCACATTTGCATCCCTTGACCTTCAGTAATGGTCACGACGAGCCCTAACAAGCTAATTAGGCCTCAGACCTTGGTGAAAGATATCCGAGCGTTCACATCTCCTGGGGGGGTCAACGCGCTGCGTCTTTCATCTTCAACTTTGTGGGAGATAAACTTTGGTGAAATCAAAACTTTTGCAGATGTCGGTTGATCTTCTGGTTTGGCCTCTCACAGTAGGACATTTTTGCTACTCTAATTACTGTAATTAAATTAAAGATAATTTTGATTTAATGTTTAAAAAAAACAGTTTAGTGCATTTTAGTTGGTATTAATTAAGCAGGAATTATCCATATATAGTATTATAGAACATAGTGAAACACAGAGAACTTTAAAACTTAGTCACAACTGCACTTATGGATGAATACGAGCCGTCTGCTGGTAAAAAAAAAAGGGGCTGAGTTGTTCACAGTTGTCATAGTGATCACTTGTACAACTTGTGTATTGATCTTTCTATATAGACAGCAGGTCCTTGTGAACACTTATAGAACACATAAGGGTGAAATAGGTGGGATACAGGCACGTCTAACAGATTTTTTATTTTTTCAACCCTCCCCAAAACATGTTCACTGCGCAAGGTTTCAGTTAATGTTTTTATTTTCTTTGGTTGCAGTGTGGCTGTAATCAGACAATCAGATCGTAGTGTGTGGGTATCCTATGGGCATTTGTATTTCTCCTGCATTGGAGCGTGATTAACAAGGAGTCAGAATGAATGACTAAAATGTGGCGTAAAGACACTGTTCGACGACATCAAGCGTAGGTCAAAAGTGCGTGTAAGATATTTTATCTCTACAAATCCGTCACGATGCTGTTTCAACACGCAGAACAATCACACATTCTATTTTCACAACGTCCCTTACGGAACTGCAAGTGACACCAGCATTCTCTTTTCACGTAACATTACGATTTTTTTCTCATACATTTATTACAACTTTATTCACATGAAATCAGAACTTTTTAAAAATATTTTAACAGGTTTAGAAAAACTATGACTTTTATCTTAATACATATACAACTTTATTCCTGTAAAATAATTGTTGTCTTTACATTTTAGGTTTATTCTGGTTAAACTTTGACTTTTTAAATTAATTTTACAGTTTTGTTTTTGTAAAATTACGACTTTTTAAAATAACTTTACAGATTATTTCTAGTAAAACTATGACTTTTTTTTAAATAAATCTTTTATTCTTGTAAAATTACGACTTTTTTCTCACAAATTGAAAACTTTATTCTCTTAAAGCTACAACATTTTTCTTATAATTTAACAGGTTTATTCTCGTAAAACTATAACTTTTTTTATGAATCTGTTTTTAGTCTCTTCTCGTAAAGTAAAAAAAAATTTTCTTAGAATTTTACACGTTTATTCTCAGACAATTATAACTCTGTATCATAAACTGACAAATTAATTTTTGTAAAAATACAGCTTTTTTCTCAAAATTTTATAACTTTATCTTAGTAGAATTTGATTTTTTTTTTTCAAAAATCTATAGCTTTCTTTTTGTAATTATGATTTTTTTCTTATCATTTTACAATTTTACTCTAATAGCAACTTTTTTTTTATCATAATTTTAAAACTTTTATCATAAACTTTTTTCTCATAAATTGACAACTTTATTCTAGTAGAATTACGATTTTTTTCTCATAATTTACAACTTTAATCTAGTGAAGTTCTCGCCGGTGCCCTTTATGACACTTCAAGCAGGCCTCCGGAAAAACAAACACTCCCTAAAAACTTGCATACCATATCGAGCAGGTGTCACTTAAACGTAGCATCTTTAATAGATGTTTCTCCAACCAATCAGTAGATCTGATTTTGTCGTAAAATTTCAGAGTATGGATAACAAATATACTATGTTACAAATAAGAAATATTACAGAAAAAGAAGACATGGAAAGATCATAAGCTATCATACAAATCCATGTTTAAATTTGTTTCTATGTAATCTAAAGAAAGAAGGAAGAAGACTATTTAATTTCAAATACTTCATAGAATAACTATTGATTTTGGTGTTATTTTTAAACCTGAAGAAAAATAAAAAAAAAAGTTTTTTAAACACATTTTCTTAAAAGTTTTACAACAATTTGAATGGAAAAAAAGGTTAAAAAGTGTGTTTTGTGCCGATTCTCTGAACCAGTAAATCTGCAGAGAAACAGCTAAAAAAAACAATGGTGACTCACACGGACAGAAAAAAGCAGAGCAATTAGAGTTAAGCAAAGAGAAGTTTGAATGTGCATGCATGCGGTTCTGATGAGTCTAACACAGTGGAGACTGAGTGGGTTCAATCAGATTTAACTGCAGGCAGGCTCTCTAAAATATCTGCTGCTGCTCTTCAGACCCTGAAAACTGCCCTCAAAACACACTTCAGTGGCCTAGCTTTTTTCTCCGGTAACCCTCTCCAACGGTTACTTTAGTTTCTATTTTACACAGTACTTTCTGAGCTGTTTTTGTCAGACGAAAGTGCACTGAACACGTCGTTTATTATTGATACGGTCTGATAGTGAGGCCTCGCCGTTCGCTTCAGTCTGGTCACAGTTTGTTTGTGTGGCACTTTGTCTCCAGACGAGGTAAAAACTAGTTTCCCCGCTGTTTTACAGGTCACTTGACAGGACATGCTGTCCTTGTACGGGACAAACGCATCCAGGAGTTTCTTTGTATCCGCGGAGTAAACTGAACATGAATTAGATTGTTCACAGGTCTGAAAGTGAAAGACGTATTGATTTGTTGTGTTTGTGCAGAGTATCTTCGCTCAGTTCCAGTTCAGCAGCGAGCGCGTTTTACCATCCGACGCGCTGCGGAGCGCCCTGGCCAAGACGTTTCAAGACGAGCAACGCTTCCAGCTGGGCATCATGGACGACGCCGCTGAATGCTTCGTGAGTCTGTAAACACACACAAACACACTAGTAGATAATAGCAGTTTTTTTTCTTTCATTAACCAATTATACTACAATAATAATAATAATAATAATTCATTTTATTTGAAGCGCCTTTCCGGGCTCCCAAGGACACTTTACAATATAAAAGCACATGTAAAAACAAATAAAACACATAATTATTTAAAACAAAGTGCAATTAAACATAAGTTAAAAATGAAAGTGGAGGTAAGTGTTACTGGTTGTACGATATGTCAAACAGATGGGTTTTGAGAAGTGATTTGAATTTTGAAAAACAGTCAGTGTTTCTGATGTGGGGGGGGAGAGAGTTCCAGAGTTTGGGGGCAGAGCAGCTTGAAAGCTATGCCCCCCATGGTGCTGAGCGATGGAGGGGAAACAGTCAGATGAATGGATGATGAGGATCTGAGGCGGCGGGACGGCGTGGTGATGTGGATCAGGCTGGATAGATATGGGGGGGGCGAGGTTATGGACAGCCTTGAAGGTGAACAGGAGGACCTTGAAGTGGATTCTGGAGCGGACCGGGAGCCAGTGAAGCTGCTGGAGGATCGGGGTGATGTGGCTGAAGAAGGGAGTGCGGGTGATAATCCGGGCGGCTGTGTTCTGGACCATCTGAAGTTTGTGAAGGGATTTTTGGGGAAGACCGAAGAGAAGAGAGTTACAGTAATCAATCCTGCTGGTGACGAGGCTGTGGACGAGGATGGAGGCGGTGTGGGCTGTGAGAGAGGGGCGCAGACGGGTGATGTTCCTGAGGTGGTATTGAGCAGACCGGGTGATATTGTTAATGTGGGAGTGGAATGAGAGGGAGCTGTCCAGGATGACGCCCAGGCTCTTCACTTGGGGGGAGGGGATGACGGTGGAGTCGCTGATGGGAAGGGAGAAGCTGTTGACTTTGGACAGTGTGGATTTGGTGCAGACAAGGAGAACCTCAGTTTTATTGCTGTTCAGTTGGAGTGAGTTGGAGGAGAACCAGGAATTGAGCTCGGAGAGGCAGGAGGAGAGGGAAGCAGGGGGGAGTGTGGAGTCAGGTTTGGCTGAGAGGTAGAGCTGAGTGTCGTCGGCATAACAATGGAAATGGATGTTGAAATGGCGGAAAATTGATCCAAGGGGAAGGAGATAAACTATGAAGAGAAGGGGGCCGAGGACAGAACCTTGGGGAACACCACAGGTGACGGGGCAGGGCCGGGACTGGAAGGATGAAAGTCGGATGAAGTGGGAGCGGCCGGTGAGGTAGGATCTGAACCAGTTCAGGACGGTGTTGGTGATGCCAATGGCGGACAGTCTCTGTAACAGGATGGAGTGGGAGATGGTATCAAATGCTGCTGTGAGGTCGAGGAGGACGAGAATGGAGAGTGAACCGGAGTCTGCTGCAAGGAGGAGGTCATTGGTGATTTTGAGTAGTGCTGATTCAGTACTGTGACGGGGACGGAAGCCGGACTGAAAAGTCTCATAGAGGGAGTTGTGAGTCAGATGGGAGTGGAGTTGTTGTGCGACTATTTTCCTCCAGGATTTTTGAAGATGAAAGGTAAATTGGAAAGGGACGGAGGTTATTGAAATTGTTTGGATCTGAACCGGGTTTCTTGAGTATTGGGGTGATGACTGCTGTTTTAAAGTCGTCAATGTTTTTTATTCTTTCAAACTTTAAATTAACTTGAATGTAGATTAATTATGTAGTTAATCATTAATCTTTTTGAAATTTTGATAAAAATCCAAATAAAAAATTCAGCCTGATCCTTTTAATTTTACCTTAAAAGACCCACCTCAATAATATGTTGGTTTTAACATGTTCTCATTTATAAATTTTACAGTGTGAAAGTCCATTTTCATGTTAATTTGAGTTCAATCACTCCAAATAATCTGGCTTTAGCGCTGCCTTTGGGGCTGGATCCTTATCAAAGGTTTGCATCATGGTGCTAAACCCTTTGCTTTGATTGAACACTCCAGCAATCCTTCGCCTTTTTTCTTGTGAATGCCTCAGATTTTAATGGTAACGCTGGGATATTTCCTCAATCGAGACAGGATTCTTTAACCGAGGACTCGCTTGTCTCTCATGATGTTGCTCAAGCGGCTTTGGTGTTGAAGACTTTTCACTCCCAATTAACGTCCCTTGAAAAACTTTCCACTTAAAACTCTTTCTCATCTTTACAGTTGTTGATGAGGTTTGAAGTCAAAGGCACTAAAGGATCGCACAGAGACTTTTGTAATTATTCATCACGATTTTTTCTTTTTTAAAAGAGCAAACCACATATCTATTCAGCACCATTTGCTCTGAAGCCTTAGACATAGCTGCTCCTATGGGGGGATATAGAATGTCTGCGGGTCAAAATGAAACCCTGGCTTGAGTATCTTGTGGCTACGTTCAAGAAGCACTCTAATGCCTTGTTTCCACTGAGCGGTCCAGACTGGACTGGACCGGACGGGATTGGACTTTTGAGTTATCTTTCTAATTTTCCGTCCGTTTCTGAGTCAGCTGATGCAGCTTATCTTTCGCTGTTGGTGCACCATTTTGACGCACAGCTACGTCATCAGTCTACACTCCGCAGGCGCTTTGATGATCCAACTCGCCATGGAAACGCTCACTAGAATTGCCCGGATCCTTCTAAACCTTTATGTAACTTACACTATCCTTACAGATTACGTCCCGATAGATTTACCACAAGCAGGACAATGGTACCTTCCATTTTCAGGACGTCCCTTAAGGTGTCCACACGAGCCTGAGGGAACTGCAAGATGCACCCTTCGATGATCCGGACACAAAACCTGCATGTGACTAAGGCTGCTAAACTCAATCTGAACCTGGAAAAAAATTGGAGAAAAACTTTACTTTTATTTGTGAATTTGACTACAGGAACATTTGATAACAAACCACAAAGCAATTTCACAGTGAAGTGCTCTCTCTAGTGTTGGTTTTTACCCAAAAAAGGCCGTCAGACCGCTTGACTACTGTTTCAGGGCTGAAGTAACATCTGGTGTATAGAAACTTCTAATAGCATTTAATCTGCTTTAACTTTTCTCTGTTTGAATCCATTTTTTCTTACTCTTTCAGTGTAAATGATCTTTTATTTGGTTGCAGCCAATGAAACATTTCTTTACTGGAATATTAAAAAAATCTCATTAAAATGTTTTAATTGAAGTTATTCTTTAAGCAGATGGGAATCTGTGATTACATTTCTCACAACTTTAATGAAAGTAATCAGTTTTAGTTTGTAATGGGGCACACGTGTTTAGTACACAACTACAGGTAAACACATATCCCATTTAGGACTCAGTTAATGAGTTTAGAGTACAAAAGTTTCCCTTATTAGAGGGGAAAGTATCTGGTCGATAAGCATCTTGATAAACATTTTAGTGGCTTGAGGGCAAAATGATACGAATTTGTAATTATTACATAATGAAACAAATATAAATTAATTAATATACCTTATTTTTTAGTCCTTTAATTCTTAATTAATCAAAAGTTTCCTATTGTCAATTTATTATCAATCAAAAAATTCATATAAAGTATTTTGGGATTAGACAATCTTTCGTTCTTTTAGACGATTAATATTCATATTTTTGTCTGTAAATGTGTATATATGTTCACCTTGAAGTCCTATTGACTGATAGTACTGTGTTCTTCACAGCCTAAACAGGCCTTTTTGTACTGTCTTGTGTTAAGTTACAGTTCTCCTTGTGTTTTTGCCTGTCAGCCGTGCAGCACACGTGTTCCCCTCAGAGGAGCTGTCTGATCGATTGGTAGTAAATGTGTTCAGTCAGAGAATCCGTTGGCTTCCTGTGAAATATAGATGCTGCTCCCACGGTCAGATTAAGCGGAGCAGCAGTAGCAGCACAGAGGAGCGATCAGACACATAAACACCCACATGTCCGCTCTGTGGGTTTGGCAGGAGAACCTCCTGATGCGGATCCACTTCCACATCAGCACGGAGAGCAGAGAGGACATCTGCACCGCCAAGCACTGCATACCACACCAGAAGTTTGCCATGACTCTGTTTGAGCAGGTAGGTAGGATGTATTTGGGCGACGCTTCAGAGAGCCCCGCCCCCCACATGGCCCGCGATGAGGCTAAGCGTCTCACTTTGTTTGCAGTGCGTGTGTAACAGCTGTGGAGCCACGTCGGACCCCCTCCCCTTCATTCAGATGGTCCATTACATCTCCACCACATCCCTATGGTAGGATCCGGCAAACACCTGCACACACACTCACACACTCTGCACTAAATCTGATAGCGAGCTTTGGATGGGTGGCAAAAAAGCGAAGGAACAGAGTGTTCCCTGCCTCTCTGCATGCACTCTGCAGGAGCGCAAACTCACATGCATGTGCCACTTCATACAGATTTTGTGACAGGTGAGCAAAAAAAAATACAAGCCAGCAAATTTTTTAAAAAAAAAAAAAAAAAAAATGGCACCAAGTCAATAAAATAAGAAACGGGGGTGGTAATCAATCAGGTGCTTGACTCAGTGCACCCGGGGGGTGGCATAAATCCATAAGTGGAACAGTGGGCCGGAAAGAACGAATGAGGATAAAATAGGAGGATATACCTCTTTGATGAATTAAACGGCACAAGAAAGAGGAGAACGGACAGTTCAAATGAACTCAATTTTCAGGGAGTCGTGGGGCGCCCTCACTACAATTCTGACGGTTAGTCATCTTCCATTTTTTTTTCTTTTTTTTAAGTCTAAACAGCAAAAAGTCGATTAGATAAAACACTGTCTGGTTCTGACGCACCGAGAGAAAAGTAAACTGAAACAAAAGCCCGCTCCTGCTTTTGTCGGCCTGGAAATTGAGGGAGTGTAATAGAACGTGGGAGATGTTTTATTTAAAATTGCTATTCTCAAAGGAATTTCTCTCTAGCAAGATAACAATGCTTCTGTACTTCATCCCAGAGACAGACTTGCTTGTTTCCAGAGAATGAGGGCTTTTATTTGACTGTTGCACAACCTTCACTTTTTGTCCCATACTGAGTAAATTCTCCTTTCATTAAAAGTTTAATTTTAGCTTCCTTAAATAATAAAGTGCACAGAGCCTTATTCATATTTATTAATTCCTTCTTCCTTCTTTTATTTATTTATGTAGAAGAGAAAGTCTGTGGATTTGAGTTGCTGATTCTAAGGTTGAAGTAGCTGCACTAAAGTTCTGCAGGGTCTAAGTTTCGCTTGTGTGTGTTTGTGCGTCGGATGCTGCAGTAACCAGGCGGTGAGGATGCTGGAGTGCCGAGAGAAACCCACGCCGGACATGTTCGGGGAGCTCCTGCGCAACGCCAGCAACATGGGGGACCTGCGCAACTGTCCTGTAAGTACAATGCACATATTCAAGTGTGGATACGCTTTGTTGTACAGTTTAACCTGCAGTTAACATGTTCTTGTGGCATTTTTCTGATGATTGAGGACATATTTTGGTGAATCAGGAGCAGATGGAAAAAATGTAGATTGAAAAAGAGTGTATTTGAGATGTGAAAAAGCTCCTTTGTCCTAGAAAATCACACTGTTTTTTCAGTTTTGCTTAAAAACGGCATAATCATAATTATAAGACCACTAGAACACTTTTAAATAGATGAAAATATAATCTTTAAACTTCATCCTAATGAGAGTTTGTCTGCTATTCAGCTCTATTCAGAAGTGAAAAGTGACAGATTACACCAGAAGACAATTATTTAACATCTGTTGTTCTGGTTGGTCTCATAAAACAGCTGCATTCTAAGCAGGGCTTACTCTCGGTGCTTCTGAGGGAGAAGGGGATGGTTACTGTGGAATTCATTGTATGCAGCTGGGTTTATTGATCATATTGTATTGCACAAATAAGCTCACAGTGCAACACATTATTAAAAGCCTGCAGCCCACTGAGATAAATTACATCCGGACTTAGTTATCTTTTGAAAGCGCAACAATGATTATTGACTGATGCTCAGTGTAAATTGTGCAGTTTCTCTAATTAATGCCAACAGACTGGCAGCCGCATTCATTTTTAAAACTGCGATAAAACTGAAGTTAGATCACGTGCAGTAATGGTGAGTCGCTATGACGATCCCTGAAGGGAGTGGCCGAAAGGAAAGACAGATAGAAATTCTCCTTCCTGTCTTCCGTTTGACGTCTTAGCAACACCTTTACTCATCTTTGGTGGCAGTTGTATCCTTTGAGCATTGGCTTTCTTAACCCTTTTCATACTGAGAGAGGGATTCCTGAAAGCTTTTACCATGCCATAACTCAGATTAGCCTACTTGACCCTTTAACACCTGGAAACCTCGCCGGCGACACCTAAACATCACATGCTCTTTGACACACTGTAACTCTTTGACTGTTTTCGCAATCAAGGGAAATTGACTGATTTTGCTGCAGCTTTCAATACCGGCTTTCTTAAAGTATTGCATAATGGCACAAAGTCGCTTTCTCCGCTGGAATTACGTTAATTGCGTAAACAGTTAAAGAATTATGGTAATTGAAAGAATGAAAACATTGAAGCTAAAGCTCCAGTGCTAAAGCGTTAGCATCACATCTGTTGGATTGGTTCTTGTCTGCGCTTTCAGTTACCGGATCACTCTGTTTTCTGTCATCGCCTTAGCAACTGGAGCTTGATTAGTCCTGAATTACCAACTCAATAGAGTGTCTGCCCTGAGGCTGGAAGGTCATAAGTTCAAATCCACGGTCGAGTTATACCAAATACTCTAAAAACGAACCCAATGCCTCCCTACTTGATACTCAGCATAAAGAGGTTGGTTTGGGGGTTAAACCACCAAATGGGTCCCGATCGCGGCTGTGTCTGCAGCTCACCACTCCCCGAGGGGATAGGTCAAATGCAGAATACAAAAATTACAAACAAAGGTTGGTTAAATTCACTGGAACTTTAACTTAATCAGTATTCTTTTTTGTTCGTTTTTTCTGGTCAAGAACCCAGGTTGACATACAGCAAAATAGTTTGATCTTCTCCTTTTCCCCACCAGAAGCGAGTTTCAAAAGAAACTTAGCATGAATAGTTTTATGGGGGGGCATGACTTGATACAACATTTTGAACTTGCGCTGCATCTCGATGCTCCAGTTCAGCATTTGGTGACTTCCATTGTTTGAGTAAAGCAAAGTATAGAAAAAAAAAAAACACACAAACTAAAAAAAAATCTTAACTCCAAAAAAGGTTTTTTTTTTAGCAAATGTGTTTTAGTTTGAAGTCAAAGGAATTTGTGGGTTTCTCAACAGACCAGCCAGGATGAGTCAGTTTTACAATTCATGCTTTATTATTCTGATTGGGGCTCATTAATGGAAGTACCGCTTCCAAATGGCAGCTTCTGTAAATGTGGAACTTTTCCAGGCATTTTAGTCTGTTGAAGTGTGAAAGCAAATCAAACAATAGTATGAAGATTTTTAGGTATTTCCTGCATAATAAAACCAAATTTACAGGGTTTATAGCAGCATGAAAACACTTTAACTCAACTCAAGGAGCCCTTTAATGTCCATTCCATATTGTCATCAGATAAATCATAATTGCTCCTAATCACATTAATGTTTGTTAATTGTGAAATCTGATTTCTTTTATTTAAGACTAGATTTTTTATGATCTCTGATGTCCCTTTTAGATAAACATTAAGGGAAACTGACGTGTTTTCTGCACTATAGGACAGACCGGATTATGAGGTGGACTTTCAATAAATGGTCTTTTTGGAACTTATGTCTTATACAAGGCGGACCAAACTATAAGGCACAATAAGTAAGACAAGATAGTCAGAGATAAGTCAGTCGGTCAGTCAGACTTCATTACCTGCATATACAGTAACTGTAAAATTGCTTTTTAACACACTACACGTTAGCCATATTTTTCAACACCTTCAGCTTTCGCAACATGAAAAAAAAAACAGACTGGTAAAGCTAACACAAGCGTTAATGTGACTATGCTAACTTCCAACCATGTAGTAAACTATACTGGTACCGCTAAAACAATGCTACTGTGACTATGCTAACTCCTTACCTTGTTATTATCTCTGAAAAAAAAAAAAAGATTTATAGTACTAAAACAAAAAGTACTGTGACTATGCTAACTCTTACCATTGTCAGTAACACGTACAAAAAACATTCCTGCAATGCTACGCGTTACTGGAATTACAATAACATCCAACCGTGGCTGGAACTTGTAAAAAAAAAAAAAAAAAAAAACAGACTGACATTTCTAAAGAGCGCTGTCAACCTCTCAAAATCGCTTTGACATCAGTAAGCACAACAGGAAATATTCCATATATAAAACACCCTAGATTATAAGGCACACTGTGTGTGTGTTTTTTTTTTTTTTTAATAAAAAAGTAAGGCTTAATAGAGCAGAAAATACAGTCCAGATAAACCGTACAAACATAAAGTGGAAGGCTACATAACTCCTCTAAATGGTTTAAAACTCAATATACCAGATAATTATTTACTTATCGTTCGTTTTATTACAGATTTTTACATATTAACCACATTTTACTGTAATCACGGGGAACACATCATTGAAATTGGAGGTGAAACCTAATCTGCAGTTACCACTGTGGTTGTGTGTTTCCTCTCCTTCCTGCCTGATTTCTTGACCTGCCTGTGTTACATAACCAGCAGCTCATTTGCAACATTTTCTCATTTTCCTCCTCACTTTCTATCAGCACAGTCATTTTCTGAAGTGTCCTCGTCGACCTGCTTCACAGCAATCCATTATCTTCATCATCTTCTAGTAGCAGGAAGTCTCTTTTAAGCGAAGAGGAGGGCAAACACGGAGATGTTGGCAAAGCCTCACGTTTAAGAAGCAGATCCAGAGATGTATGTCGAAGGAGGTGACTTAAAGAATTCGGTTCTGCTGGATTCTGGTGCTTTTGCCTCACGGGGAGGAAGAGCTGTGAAAGTAAATCCAGCGTGGCTCCTCACACCCGCTCTTATCTGCTGAAGTGTCCGCCCAAAGAGCAGCCTCTCTGGGCTTAATCAAACAGCTGCTTCAAACACACAACACTCACAGGCTAAGCGTTGTGCAGAAGTCCTGCGGGAAGCACACAACCTGCCTCTGTTTATCTTCCATCACTGGCTGATCTGTTAGCACCACCTTGAGCTTTACTCGATGCGGAGGCGGTTGGATGGGAGTGAGACGCCAGAACACTTTAAGGATGTTTGCTTAAATCCTGGAATCTTGTCTCATGGACGCCAAATGCAAACAAGTGTAGAGGAAGGGGCTGTCACGGGTGGTTTTTTATGACTTGAAATCTTAGTCAAAACTGCCCTTACGGGTGTCTGTGGGCGAAAAATGAGCAAAGCCCGCAAGAGGCATGCAGGTGGATTCAGACGGGACGCCTTTAGTGAACCAGAGTTTGTTTCCCCTGATAATCCAGAACCAGGAACCGCTCTTGGACCCATCTTTTGATGCGGTCTCGGTTAGTTCTCAATCGGACTGAACTCCAGTTCGCCCAAAAAATTCCTTATCTTGATAATCCTGCTTGATAAGCAGCATTAAGGGGTTGGAATGGGGGGTTAAACCACCAATTGGTTCCCAACTGCGGCTGTGTCTGCAGCTCACCGCTCCCCCAGGGGATGGGTCAAATGCAGAGAACACATTTCACACAACTACTGTCGCAAGAGCAAAACATGTAAAACCTTAAGTAAGTTGCACTTTTGGGAGAAAAGTCTGATGTTTTAATACAAATCCGCAAACCCCAGCGTTGTGAAAAATAATAATAATAATAATGAAATAATGGAATGCTAATCTTTTGATCTGTATAAGAAAAATATTAAAGTTTAAGAGGAAAATAATCATATTCACTTCCATGTTTGGTTTGGTCGACACTTCTCCTGCCACTGTTTGTAGCACATACTTGTACTCAGATGCAGCGCCCTCTATCATTTGTTAGGGGTAACAACCACCAAAGGGCAACCGGTGTTTACTGGGAAAATAAACCATTTATGAACCTATTTATATGTATTGAAAAAACACAAATAATTACTCATGTGTATAAGTCGCACCCCTGCATAAACTATGAAAAAAAACATGACTTATACCCCAGAAAATACGGAATGTTTGTGAAAAATAATGGGACTTTAAGATTTTTGACTTCTTTTAATAATCTAATAATGAAGATTCAATGAGTGCAGGTTAATGATTATTTAAAAAAATAGGATAAAAAATC
Source organism: Oryzias javanicus (assembly GCA_003999625.1). Taxonomy (NCBI): domain Eukaryota; kingdom Metazoa; phylum Chordata; class Actinopteri; order Beloniformes; family Adrianichthyidae; genus Oryzias; species Oryzias javanicus. The sequence continues at coordinate 15,754,737 of CM012455.1, read as the reverse complement.
TAATTCATTAAGTTTAAAATTTTCTCTTAATGGAGGTGCACGAGTATGCACATCTGTTGAAGGCACAAATATTTAGAACTTTATTGTACATAAAGTTTTTTTAATAAAAAAAAAAAAAAAAACTCACATTCAGAATGGGCAGTAAAAACAAAAATAAATATCCGGATAAATGAAGCAAACCCTCACCCTTGAATGTTGTAATATATGCTTTGTTTTTTGTGTTTTCAGCTGCCACCACTTTGACTAAAGAGGTATCCTCTCATTTTGCCAAGTCCCTTTTTTATTTGTCACGAAGCGCCACACAATCATTTTCCTCAAGCTGTTTGGTTTTTCTTTGAAGAATGCCGCAATCAGCAGCCAGCAAATCCAACGTATCATCTGACCAGCAGCTCTAATATTTAACTCTGAGTGCTTTTGAAGCGTCTGCACTGTCCCGCTGAGGAAAACTAAAAAATAAGGGGAGGAGGGGAACTCGGCATCGAAATTTTAAAGATGAGATTGCGCCAACCAATGTTGTGCAGCGCAGCAGATCTGTTTGTACGTTTGCTTGACTGATGATGTTGTGGGGGTTAACTGAGGCCCAACAAGCAGCTCCTGTCCGGACTCTTTTTGGAGAAAAGCCTGGCAGAACACCTTCCTGCCATCCCCGGTGCCAGTGAAAGACGGCGTTCTGCTCACAAAGGGAGAGTTCTGTGTGTGTGTGTGCTGTGCTTGGCAAAGAGTGGGGCTGCTGGGGTGTTCTCCGGCTGTTTCCGAGGCCCCTCTGCCAGCGCTGCGCGCACGCTCGCGTGTGCTCCCAGACCCAGGCTTTTATGTGTGTGTGGCAGCTCTGCGGTGGGTCATGACTCAAAGGAAGGAGTCAGAACACACGGTTCTGAACTCAGCAGAAGGCCCAAGGGACAAATGCAACTCAGCACAGCACTTCTTCATCTATCTGTCTCCCTTACAATCCTTTCATCATCTCTCTTCTCTTGCCTTTCATCTCTGCCCCTCATTCTGTTAATGCTCACCTCGTACGTGCGTGTCCGGCACTGTGTGTTTGTGTTCATACCCAAATAAAGGAATGGTTTTTAGTGATGTGCACACTCTGTGCCTCACAGCACTTGGTGAGTAAGCCTATTTAATCACAGATTCTCTTCCCCCCCCCCTCCCTATCCCTTGTGTTTTTCGTCAGAGTAACTGTGGAGAGGTGTTGCGTATCCGCCGGGTCCTCATGAACTCGCCGGAGATTGTGTCCATCGGGCTGGTGTGGGACTCAGACCACTCTGACCTGGCAGAGGACGTCATACACAGCCTGGGAACCTGCCTGCGACTGGGAGATGTAAGCCCATCAAGCGCTGCATGCAGCTCGGGGTTCTTTAAAAAGTTTGAAGTGGGACAAACTCAACTTCATTTCTTCTGCATTTTGTTGAAGTTTGAGGTCTCTTTTCATATCGATGTGCATCAAAAACTAGAGATGTTCTGATCAGGTTTTTTTAGATTCAGAGTCATTTATTTTCTGTCCTGATCTGATACTTTTGTTAAACATTTAAAAGATGAACACATTCATTAAACAAATCCTATTTTTATTTTAACAGCCCTATTTTATCATTTAACAAGTAAACAGAAAACTTCTGTGAAGTAGCTTGGAAAATCAAACAAAACAATAAACCGAAAAAAACCCACTTAATCATTATCTAGCAAAAACAGGCCATAATTGGTCACGTGAGAAAGTTTGGTGACTGTAGCTTCAGAACTATTGAACTCTTTTGATCAGATAGAATTATATCTTCATTAAAAATTCATAAAAATTATGACTTTCTTTTAAAATTGTTTTAGCATGGCTTTAATGATGAGTTTTCATTAGGTTATTTCAACTATTTGTTAGTTTTTTGCTTTTTTTTTTAGACTGAGGATTTTTTAGTAATGTATTAATGTGTTATTGTTTGGGTTAAGACAAACCAATAGAGACACTTGCTGTCAGTTTTAAACATTTATCAAAAGATTTATTGATCCCAGAAGTCAGAATCTGTAAGTATCTTGCTGACTTTACCAAACTGTTTTTGTGCAGCTCCCGGTCAAACTAGTATGCTTCTTCACTTAGGACAATAAAAATAAAATGACATACAGACTTCTAGTGGAATATTTATTTATAATAAATCCACATGATTTTGGATTATGTGATCAATCATACATATTAAAAAACTGCGTCATTCGGATTATTGATGTTGTTTTCTTTTTAATAGCAGTTGGAATTAAGTGGTATCTCACCATACAAGTTTAAGTTCTTACTTCCTCTTACTCTGTTTTGGAATAGTTTGTAGTAAAAACTTATCAACACTGGGGATTTGATAGATTTTTTTCTACCTCTCATTCTTTCAAAAACGTTTTTTTTAAGTGTGGTTGAAACAAACAAAAAAAAAAATAAATTAATTATATACGTGACTCCACCATAATCTACTTAATCAGATATGATTCTTAGTTGGCATCAAACAGAACCTAAAGTGGCTCCTGGTTTTAAAATATGATCATGTGCAAGAAATGCTCAGGAATAATAATAAAATTGCATTTTAGTATTATTATGTTTAGCATCTTTTAGCCTAAAATCAAACTTCACATCTATACAGTATTTATCCCAACACTTAAGGGTTTTTTTTCTAAATACAAGTATAGACAATGTTATTTGTCCGGGTTTTGATATTTTTTTCAATATCTGAAACTAAAAAAAAAAGAAGTTCTATTTGTTCCTAAATCTTTTTTTAAAATGTCTTTCTGAATTGCAATTCAGTGCAATTTTCCGTGTTTTTTCCCCTTTTCTTTCTTTTTTTAATTCTTTCTGCGTCCTGCTTGGCCAGAGACCGTGTAAATCAGTCTCCTGATGTCTCCTGTAGACATTCGTGCAACTTTCCAAATCTTCATAAATCTTCAATCCCGATGAGATCTTTAGCTTCACTGGACTACGTTTCCTTTAAATGTTTGAACTTTGAAAGCTTAACCAGAGGGAAAAGTGTGAAAAACATTCTTGAAACATCTGTAATCTTATTTTGCCGACTTCATATAACGTGGGTTATTTTTAGAATGTAACCCCCACGTTAATGACGGAACACAGTATTTCCAAACTGATTTAAAGTTTTGTCAAAACAACAAAACTCTTCATGTTTGAAATCATTTAAGAACCATTTTCTCTTTAAACTCTCAGTAAAGGAAAAAATGGTCGGTGTTTCCTCGTTTTTGTGGTGAAGTGATTTTATTTCATCTTGAAAAGGGTTCGTTGGTGTTTTGTTTGAGCGTGGCCATAGTGACTCCACCTGAGGCGGTGATTAGAGACGCTCATCCACAGTGACGCCGGCGCTGTGTGAGCGCTGAGCATGTCCTGCCCGGTCTCGCACAACACCACAAAGGTCAGAGCAGCGTGTGGCGGGAACATGCACGGCCTTTAGTCGGAGAGAAAAAGTAAAGTACCCTTACTTTGGTCTACGACCAAAAACACACATTTTAAACTGAATTAATATAAATATTTATTTGGCACCAATTAGTAATGGCACACAGGGTCACATGACACATAAAAGAGCATTTATTAAAGTTATTATGCATTTTTATCAAATAAAAATAAATTAAACTGAAGATATTCAACTTAAATGAATGTGGTTCCTTCAGTAATTATCATGTATCAATAAATCTAGATTAAGAGGCTAAAGCTTTTTATTTTTCCTCAAACATACAAAAAAGGTGCTATGTTTTCTAGGAACAGAATGACCATGTTCTCACCGCGTTACCTTCAATAAATGATGAGCAGTTCTTGGAGCGTTCTGAAAAGTGCCTGAAGGTAAAGCGTAAAACAGCGCTGATGCTACAAACCACAACATAGCCCCGGTGTGACCCGCCTTTAAATAAAACCTTTAATTGAGTTGATAAATTCTCAAAAAAAGCAGAAAAAGAATAGAAATACATTTCTCATACTGGAGGCTTCTCTTAGTTCTAAACCAGCAGGTTGTTGTTTGAAGTTCAGATCTGTTCATAGTCCTGCCATCAAAGGGATTGGGCTGAATATAAGATTATTGTGCAAATGACCTTATCCAGTAAAAGTGAAGGAAAATAATTAAGAAAAATGTTGTAATTAAGATAAACTAAAAGCATTGGAATGGAAGAAAGTCCGACACATTTGTCTTTCCGATAAAAATGGTCTTTCAAACTTGTTTTTTGAGCCATACATTAAGAATGTTAATGTCAAAATTCTATTTCGGAGTATTTTTTTATTCAAACCGCTGTGAATCAGGAGCAGACAAAAAAATGCAGTTTGAGAAATATTGTATTTGTTAGGAATGGACTGGTGTACCCCGTTTGAGCTGTTATCTGGCCCAAGACAGCTGGATTTTTTTTTGTCGCTCTGGTAATGTTAGGTTGGGGTTGTGAGGGACTGTAAGCTGGCGAGAGAGATTGTAAACAAAGGGATCATGGGAAGTGGAAGCACACTTACTCCCCACCAAGTGTCCAGTTCACAACTGCCACTCTGTAGAAACTATGTCCTAGAAAACAATGTTTGTTTGTTTTTTGAATTTTGGCAAAAATGGCATAATCATAATTAGAAGACCACTGAGAGCAGTTAGAGCAAAAGATGTTTGGGGTGGGACTTTAACAAGCACAAACAGGAACTCAAAGTGCTGGACTTGCTTTAAAGTGACTGTAGGAAGTAGAGTACACAAGGATCAATTGTCTAAGTTTCAAAATAAGAGAGGAAGTGAACACTTAAAAAAATAAAAAAAAGTGCAAAGAAAGTAAAATAACAACAAGTATTCATATATATTAAATAGCCACCATCACCCAAAAATAAATGCTATTTAAAAAAAACATTTTTTTTAAAGATATCAGCATCATTTATTTCGATGTGGCCTGAGAAAAAGTTTATTAGAAAACGTCCTGGACCATCACTCTGCCCATAAAAACCCCCACAAACACACTCATGTGTAAATGCATGTATTTACTGTCGCGTGCTCACGGTGATAAACGTGCACGGCTATCACGTCTCACACACACATGTTCAACCTCTGATACTCTGTGTCACGACTGAGTAATGCTGATGCATTTTAATGCTGCGGTAACATCTCCAGCCGAATCCTAAAGTGATATGCATGAATAATGGATTAGGGAACATGAATATGTGTTATAGTGAGTCAAGTTTTTCCCCTTCTATCGTCTGTCTCCGCCTGCTGCCATGTCTGTGGTACTCATCCGCTGACTTTTACGTAAAAATCTGATTGAATTTCACTTGTTTTGTGTAGTTGAAAAGAAAAACCATCTGCCTGTCGGATCCCCTCCTTAATGTCTGACATCTGTGGGTGTTGTGTTTTTTTTTTTTTCTGTTTATTGCTTCAACAGTGACGTTTGTTCTTTCTCTGAAAATAGGAGGTTTTCCTGCTGAAAAGGGCTGCTTTTGTGAATAGATTTTGATTATCTTTTGTTACTGCGAGTCATTTATCAAGCAAACTGCAGAACATGCACAGGTGTCAGCTGCTGCGTGTTTGCTGCTTTTCTTTGCCGCATAACCTTGCAAAGTGAAGCTCTGTCACTTTTGGGACTTTGAAAAAGAAAGGATTCGGGTCTCACCTTGAGCTTTGAAAACTATTTTTTGACATTTTGACGAACAAGTTTGTCGTTGGAGCAGCTACTGAAGGTTTGCATGCAAGCGCAGTGACGCAGGGCTTTAAAAAAGGGTCACGATGTTTAGGTAGCTGCATTGACCTTTCGTGAAGTCGGCGTTCCTGGTTTCTGCATAGAGAGATGCCGGCAGGTCGGAATCGGCAGCATCTCCTGCATGCAGCGCCATAGGTGAGCAGAAATGTGCTCGTGTTCACATTTAACTCCTCTGTCTCTGTTCCCTCCTGCACACCTCCACTCTGCATGCGCCCCCTCCCGTCCTGTCGCTCCCCCCACCACCACCACCATCCTCCTCCTCTTTCTCTCTCTATAGTTGTTCTATCGTGTGACAGAGGAGAGGGCTCGCCAGGCGGAGCTCTACTTGGTGGGAATGGTGTGCTACTATGGCAAGCACTACTCCACCTTCTTCTTCCAGACCAAGATACGCAAGTGGATGTACTTCGACGACGCGCACGTCAAAGAGGTGAGACAGTTTTGGTCCGGAGCCGGCGCTGCTGCAGTAGGAGGGAGATGCTGTTTGCAGCATCTGCAGCTGCAGCTTTTGCCTGACAGAACTGTGCTGTGCGTTACTTTAAATACTGCATGTGTGAGTTTTTTTGGACTTAAATGTTTAGCGTTTTATTCTGTCTGTGCATGTCATTTAGTTGAGGGCAGCAGAACAGAGGAAAGTTAAGTGCATGGACATGCCCTTGACTCTTCATCATTCACACTTCATGCTTTAAATCAGTCAGATAATCATGAAATTTACTAATGCTGTCAAATGAATTGGGGAGGGGGGGTGCACCGCAGTACAAATCAGGTTTGACCTTCTTCTTCCTCTGATGCCGAATGTTCGGAGCCACGGCAGACAGACCCCCGTCTCTTTTAGCGTGCGCGTTCAAGTGTGTTTTGTGTGTGCGTCCCTGCTGCTCCCCCAGATTGGCCCGAAGTGGAAGGACGTAGTGTCTCGCTGTATCAAAGGCCATTATCAGCCCCTGCTGCTGCTCTACGCTGACCCCCGTGGGACGCCTGTGATACTGCAGGAGAGCTCCAACCCTTGTAGCAGCTCCAACCCGCAGCTGGAGCTCCAGCACTGCAGCAGCAAAGCTGGTTACGACAGTGAAGACTCAGGTACAGAAAAGGACCAACTCTCAGATTTGTTGTCTTTATCAGCCGGTTGTACGAGAGCGTTTAGAGTTAAAGCTCTGACCTTGAACCTTATTGTCCAGCCTTCGCTTCTTTAGACTGCAGAGCCAACTGTACTCTGACTAAGGGTCATCTTTATTTCTGTTAGGTCGGGAGCCATCTATATCCAGCGACACTCGCACTGACTCCTCAACGGACAGCTCCAGTCACCGCACCTCTCGCAGTCGACCCCTGCATCAGTCCACCGGCAGCCACCTCTCCAGTGAGTCGCAGACCACAGTGGTCTGTAACTACGACATCGGTACGCCGCCGCTTGGTGCTGACGCTGGAGGTAAGGCTACAATCCGGAAAAGTTTTCAATATTTATAAAAACTGTTTAGACACTTATGGGCAAACAAGACAGTTTTGTGGAAATTAGACGCCTTTTTTCTTCCCTTAGCCTCCTCACTTCAGACGCCTCGGGTTATGCGCCTCGTTAGCCGCTATTCCAACATTCATTTGCACCGCTGTCTGTATAATTGCTCCCTGTGGGATAAATAAAGATGCTATTGGATTTAGCTGCTCCTCCTCTCCTTCGCTTTTCAGAGTCAGCACTGGAGGGTCCTGCCCGCCCCCCTTCTCCCCCCCTGCAGGAGTACAAGGAGACGGCAGTGTTCCTCCTCTCCTCCCGCAGGCCTCTCACCTCTTCCTCCTCGTCTTCTCGCCCCCTGTCCTCCTCCTCTTCGTCGGGAGTCGGGGGCTGTGAGGGCGGTGTCGGGGGGCCCCACTGGGAGGATGAAAGCACGAGCAGCGAGAGCAAGTCCAGGTACCACATCACTGACACACATCACTTCCTTAAGTTTGAGTTTAAAACTAAAAGCAAAAAAAAAATGTTTTTAAAAGTTGGATTAGATTGTGTAACCTTTCTTTTCTTTTATCCTTTACAACTAACCAGCAAAAAGCTAAATCATTTATAAAAACACAAAAATTAAGTAAAAATAAAATAAAAGTAAAGATTTATCTCTCAAATTACTTTTTAGTGATTTTAACCTGAATAAATAAAGTCATTTATAATAATAAAAAAAACAAAACTGTAACTTCAGAGAAATATACAAATAATGATTTAATTAAATGCAAAATGTTGGCCATAAATTGGGTGGTGGGTGTTAAAATCCTGAATGGAATTTTTTTTAAATTATTGAGATGTATTTTTTTTACTTTTATTAGTATTTTCTGGTTATTTTTTAGTGATTGCAATTTTTGAAGACAATTTTAATGGTACACTGTTATTGTTCATAAACAAAATATATATATATATATATTTTTTTAGTTAAAACATCATTTATGTTGAAATAAAATGTTTCATAACCAAGCAAAGTTTTAAAAGGAAATTTGAAGCAAATCTGGAAAATCAAACATATCCATAATCAGCACACTATATATAAATGTTTAAATCTAAACTTAAATTCTTATGAAATTTTTGTGTGATATCTTAAGATAAATCTTTGTTGCAGCCTATTCTTAGACACATGAGCTACTAAAACTCCATTATTTACTACAGGTAAACAGCATATGTAATCAAAACATTACAGACACATATATGTGATATTTTTGGGCTATTTTAGCTGGATTTTAGTTGTAAATAATAATATTCTTGCAAAAAAGGACATAAACATTATATTGGAAAATAGATTTTAAAATTGTTTAGAGTTTTATGGTGGGTAATCTTTTTTGTTCCATTTTTGATATTTTTGTTTAGATTGTAGTTATCAGATGGTTGTTTTTCATTTTCAATCAGAACATGAGCATTGGAAGGTTGTTTGTTTGGAAGTGTGCAGTTTTCAGGCGTGCGTCTGCACCATCAGGGGGCGAAAAGTCATTCGGTTCCGCTTAATAATCTGGGGAGTGTTTTAAGGTCATTTCTGTTCAGTTTGGAGTCCATCATTCCACAGTAATAATGATCAGTGATAAGTGGCAAGAAAATTCAAGATAGGAGCCAATCTCCCAGCAGATGTCCCAGTAAAACTCCCCCCAAGGTCAGACTGTGATGCTCAGATAAGCTGCGACTTCACCGCCGTCTCGCGCTCGCTTGGCGTGTGGGATTGTATTAAAAGACTTTATTGGATCCGATCTGTTGATTCCTCAATTGTGTAACAGGAAAAGAATTAAATATCTGTACTTCAGGACCAGTTATTTTAGGTTGGGGATTTGAGGGGCTGTAAGCTAACAGGAGCGCATGTGGACAAAGATCTCTCAGCAGTGGGGAGGGGAAAGGGGCGGAGTCAACAGTCCTGCACACAACTCAGTTTCTCCTCCATTGCTCCACAGTTCTTCTGGAGGCCGTTATCGGCCAACTTGGAGGCCTCGAAGAGAGGCTCTGAACATCGACAGCATCTTCACTCATCAAAGAGGCTCTTCTCTGGGCTACAACACTGTGCCCGGCCACCCAGCCCCTCCGGAGTCCCAGGACTCCGTCACCCTGGCGGGACCCGTTCTCCAACCTGGGCAACAAGACGTAAAAGGGAGGGAAAGCAGAGAGTTGAAGGTGGGGTTTGGGCTGGTCGGGCAGCCCAGAGTTCTGACCGGTAGGCGGACAATGGGTCCCCCTGCTTCTCCACCTATGAGAGGGGTGGAGCATCAGCCGCGTCTGATCCAGAGGATGGAGAGTGGCTACGAAAGCAGCGAGAGAAACAGCAGCAGCCCTGACAGGTAGGGCTCTCGCAAATACCAATTACTGTCTCTGCTTATCCGATTTTGTAGTTCATCATGTTCCCCCCTCCTATTTTTTCGGTTTCATTTCACTTTATCAGCATAAATCTCAAACGTGACGTTAACAAGAACAAATGATCCAAAAATAGTGCTTCATAGCAACAAATGAAACCGTGAACACATTTGTCTGTCTGATTTATCCTAGTGCTTGTGTGTTGTCTCTTTGTCATGCTGTCATCCTGTTTTGTTTTTTTATTTCTTCCCTATTTTTCATTTCTGTTCCAACAGGGAGGTAGGACAACAAAAGCCGGTGCTGATGTCCGTACCATCATGGCGTTCAGTGCCCAAATCTAAGAGCACCAACGCCATCTTGCAGGAGCTGCCGTCACCTGGCTGGGGTGGAGCCACCAACAAAGGTGCGGGTCAGTTTACATAGAGTTGCATGCTTCCTTGTTTGTCTTGTTCTCATTCGTTTAATAAACGCTACAGCCTCAGGTCGCAGTGAGCTCGACGAGCTCCAGGAGGAGGTCGCAAGAAGAGCCCGTCAGCAGGAGCAGCAGAAGCGGAAAGAGGCGGAGCGGGAAGCTGCTATGGGATTTAACCCCAAACCCAGCAAGTTCATGGACCTGGACCAGCTTCAACACCAGGGTATGAGCCAAATAATACAAACGGTTAAAAGAAGAATAAATTTGTTACATTCTTTGCTATGAGTGTGTATGTTTATGTGTTCACGTATTTGTTACGTAATTAGGATCAATGATGGCTTTAAGGTTTAACCCTTTAACCCTTCAACTACCATAACACTTACAACGTTTACACAATTCACATAATTCCAGTGGATTCTGAAGTGCAGAAAAGGAGCTTTGCATTGATGTAACATGCAACATGTCACAGTATTGAAATCCTGAGATGACCAATGTACAGTGATGTTTATAAATTTAAATACTCAGAAATACATTTTGAGTTCTTGTCTGTTTTTCAAAGAAAATTAATGTTATTACAAAAGCTTTTTCAACTTGTGGTTAGTGGTTGGATTAAGCCACGTACTGTTAAACAGTGTTTACACTTCTTAAATAATGACACTTAAGCTTCTCAAATAAAACAAATCCAAAGTTGACATACCCTATTCTGAATACCTTCTATTGCCTCCTTTTGCATCATTAACAGCGTGAAGTCTCTTGTGGTCATTGTGGATGAGGTTTTGTATTTTCTCTAATGGTAAAGCACCTGATTCTTGGGCGAAATAAGCAAGTTCTTTTAAATTCTTGGGCTGTCTTGCCCGAAGTTCCCGTTTGAAATCTTCCCAGAGCCTTCACCTTATTCTGTTAGAACCAGTGACAGGTGGACTTGGCCTTGTGTTATGTAGCCTGTAAACTGAAGAGTGCAAATTTTCCTCCAGGATTGTCTGATAATGAGCTACATTCATCTAGGTATCAAGTTTGACCCAGTTTCCTGTGCCTTTGTAGCTCACACATCCCCAAACCATCATCAATCCGCCTCCATGCTTCACAGTAGGAATAGTGTTATTTTCCTGATAGGTCTTGCTGACTCCTCTCCAATGTATCGTTTATGGTTGTGGTAAAAAATTTCAATATTTGTCTCATCACTCCAAATGACTTTGGTCCAGAAGTTTGGAGGCTTGTCTCTGTGCTGTTTGGTGTATTGTAAGTGAGCTATTTTATCACGTTTGCGCAAAAAAGACTGCTGACTGTCATTCGAAGTTCCTTGATTATCTTCCTATAGCCCTTTCCTGATTTGTATAGTTCAGTTACCTTTTCCCATAGATTGTTTGACAGCTCTTTATAACTCAGGATCAAGAAATGTCGGTGTAGCAGTGGATGAAGGATTCAAGGGTCTGTTGGGAGTCCAAGACCTTTTGTAAATACACATTGGTTACACGCAAATGAGTCACAGATGAGGATGGTTACCTTTAGCTGTCATTGAAACCTTTTTTGTATCGACTTGTGTGCAGGTTTTCAAAATAAAGTCATCAGGGTATGTGAACTTTTGAACAGGGTCATATAGGAAGTTTTTATTGTCATTATGATTTAAAAAAAATGGTAAAAATATTTTTTTGACAACAAATAACTTCACCCAACCGCTAACTATGAGTGGAAAAAAAAGTTGTGTCGTCATTCATATTCTATGATAAATGACCAAAAATTTCTTATGGGCAAGACTGTATTATAATGCTAACAATGCCTTTATGCAAGTACGTTCGACCAATAATAAGTGGAAATATTGCAGTAAAAGTTTCCCAGTTTTGTTTAAAAAGATAATTTCCCTTTGAACTGTTTTTGCAGTTTTTTAATGAAAGGTTTATGGCCTTGTCTGGTGCCACAGTTACCTTTTCTATTCACCCTTTTCTCTGTCTGACCCCAAATTTGTCCTTGTTTACACCTACTACTTAAATGTCCGACAGGTTCAGTTTTTCTCTGTACAGATTAAAAAGAAATAATTAGCTCAAATGTTGCCTACATGTAAACCTAAAGAGGTAAAAAGTTGGAATTTATTTTTTGTGTGCTTGCTAAAGGTTCGTGTGCAGAAGAGAATCATGCATATAAAAATACATTTAAAAAAAAAGTGAACCATCCTTGCACAGGTGTAAGAACACCTGTGTGTGTAGGAGTATGTTTGAGAATTTCAGGCATAAAACATGAAACTTGTTTAAACATTTCTATACATTTCCATTAAAATCACAATTCAGCTTACTAATATTTATACTAGTACTAATCTCATTCTTTTTCTTATATATTTTTTGTAGTTTCATCTTGATTTATTTTTCTATTGTAGTTTGTTTTGAGGCAGACCAGCACTCAAAACAGTATTACTTGCAGAATAAAACTGGAATTTCACAGTAACTTTTCTTTTTCAAAGTTAAGACTACAATTGAATCCACCTGACTGTAATGATCTGCTGCCTTCTTTGTTATTTTTTTCTTTAATTCTGTTATTTACAGTACTTTTTTGGCTATCTTGAAAATCTAAACATTTACTTTTCAGTTATTCATTGCCTAAGAAAATATGTAATTTTTTTTTGTTTTACATTCAGATAAAGGCACAGCTTTATTTGAAATCCAGCCTCATGTTGTATATTCTACTTCTTTTCTCATTTTTCAAATATAATTTTTGAAGTAAGAAAACAATGTTCATTTTTGGGGGGTTTTATATATATCTTTTTCAATATTTTACATATAAAACGTATATCAGATTCTAGTGTGAACTGACCACAATTCTAAAGTGGGAAGTGAGAACTATCAAAAATGAATCCACATTTAAGGAATGACTGAGTTGTGTTTGGATGGAGATATAATCACAATTCTTAAAAAATCTTCTTTTTTAAGTTTTCAAAAAAACATAGATGGCATAGATAAATAAACGAATTGTATTCATATATATACACACTAAATACAAAAAATGTTTCATAGCCAATTAAAGACAACCTTTCTTTTTTTAGAATAAGGTATGACTCTGATCACTTAAAAATAAAATAAATTTAATCTCATCTAGACCTGTCAAAATACATTTGAAAAAACATTTTTAAAGCTTTTGCTAGTGTATACAATGCAGCCTAAGAGTGTAATTTTTCAGATCTTAAATATTAGTTGTGTCATCTTGGGTGTGCTTTATTTTACTTAGTTTTAGGTTTTGCTTTTATTCTTTTTTTGTTTTGTTTTATTTCTTTTTGATCTCAGTCATGACACACCAGGTTCAGATTAACAATCAACACAGCTGTTTCCAAATCAGTTAATTACTCCCCACTACATTTAAGTCCATGATTGCAGGCTCTCATTGTCTGGTCCTTGTTGGAGGGATGGTTCTGGTGCCTCTAAACAGGCTTAATTTTAGTCATTGTACTAATTATACCAATACTTTTTTTTAAACATTTATATCCATTTGAATTTAAGCTAACAAAAATCTCGTGGTCATTTCTTTAAATTATTGTTGCCACTAAATTAACATAATATAGTTTTAACCCTCCTTATTACTTATTCTTAATTGACACTAATATTTTTAAAATTGTTTACACATGCAAATCCAACAAAATGTGTTCCTTTGGTTAAGAAAGAGGGGTTATGGGGGGCACTTACTTGTGGGCAAATTTCTGAGGTAAACAATTTGAACATTAGACATTTGGTCATTTTAAAATATTATCAGTAATAACGATTTAATTTTTAAACCATCAGTCAGAAAAATATTTGACAAAGTCCTTTTTATGTCCTAAATGTTTTCCTGCCTACAGGTTTATGCCAAATGCATAAATGGGGAACATATTATTATTTATCAGGTTGTAGCCAAATTCCTTCCCTTCTCACGTTTTAGTGCACTGTATAGTGTGTTCGCCATTTTGAAGAGCTGTTCGATTCTACAACTACAAAATTGAGTGCCCTAGAAATTTCCCAGAACTTCCAGTGAAAAATCAGAGAGCACCGACGGTCACTATAAACCATTTAAACCATTTTTGCCCAAAAAAATATTTAAATGTAATCTTTAAATAAATCATCAACGTTTTCATCACCAGAACACTGTGAATTCATTAATCTACAGTGAAACAGGCTTTCACTTTGTAAAATTGTCATTTTTGCTGTTAAAAAAAAGAAGAAAAAAAGTAGTGAGGATGGTGTTCGAATTCCTTTTAAAATTAAAGGCACAAGATAGTTTCAGTAGTTAAGGATTCGGGAGAAAATTTGGACATAGCCAACAACTCTAAAATCCTGAGTATTTCCCAGAAGTCTCTGGAAAAGCAATGTGCATTGTTCCTTACTAAATTAGTAAATTGCTCACAATGCATTGTGTTTGAATGGTTTGTCATTTGAAAAACATGCAAGTAAATTTATTTTTATAAATTTTCAAAGTCTTCATCATCATTCATAAAAAGTCTTTGTAAAATGTTCCTATTTAGTAGGTTTTTACCCCGGTAAAATGGGTGATGTCATGTTTGCCACCAAAGAAAAAGAAATGAACATGTGTTAGAATTGAATGAAGATTTAGGACACTAGATAATCCCACACTCTATGCTGTATTTTCTGCACTACAGGGCACATCGTCAATGAATTATCTGTTTTTATGTTAGCTGCGTTAGCGTATTCACAATAACTGTGACTCTTACTGCTAAAACAAACATCACTGTGACTACGCTAACTCAGTCTTGTTTGCAACGCATAAAAAAACCCAAGTCCAACATCGCTACACATTAGCGTATTTCCGATGATACCAAACAAAATCTTTTGACAGAGCATTGTGTCCCTCTCAAAATCGCTGCAATATCATTAAACACAACCAGAATTAATTCATATCTAAGAGGCTAAGGATTATTGTGTCCATGGACATGTATTATTATTATTTTTTTTTATTAAGGTGCACATTGTAGTGCAGAAAATAGTCCTTCAGAGATTAGAGACTAGACAGAGAATTTAGACATAGCCCCAAACTGAAGAAAGTTGATAGTTTCCTCTAAGAATTCTGGGATTTTTTCACCCCATTTAGGCTCAGTCTCTCCCTGCAATCATTCACATCATTTTCCATGTACTCATGTACTCAGTCATGAAATCCCCAATGATTTCCAAGTTTGGTATTTACACGCTGTCAGATTCAGATGACAGCTATCCGTGCCTGCTTACAGAATTTATTTGGCCGTTAAATTTCGCACACAGGACAGTCAACGGTTTTATTTGTCTATAAAATGTTATTGTTGTCTATATGTGTTTGTTTTTTTTAATGCAAATTTGGTTTGTGTGCCCATAAATGACATGTCCTGTGAGTGGCTTTTAGCGGAACTGTTGGGTGTCGGTGTGTTTACTGAAGTAGCGCCATCCAAATCTGTGTCAGGGACTGTGTCGCGTCCTGTCTGTCCTGCTGCGTGTGCTTCAGTGTCTTTACCCTCATGCATTTGACGCACACGCGCTCCAGCAACACACACACATACACACTCAACCTTGATGAAGTGAAAGGACTTGTGAAGGAACAGATGGCATCATTATCAGTGCAATTACGTAACAGAATTTGAGTTCTCACATCCGTATCGATGGATTCAGCCAGACCCCCGAACAATCTGTTTCAGTGTTTTAGAGGATGTTACAGCCAAGCAGCAGAGCTGCCATCAGCTATCCTCTATTCTGCCTCTATCATTCAAAAGTGTGCAAACACAAGCCAAGATGGATGAGAGCTGCTCTTTTGTTGTCTTCCTCTGCATCTTTTATACTCGGCTAACAGTTTTCAAAGAAAGTTCACGGCTCAGCCTTAAAAAAAATTCAAAGACTTTTCTTTCCTGTCTGGCGTTTGTGGCCTCATGAATATTGATTGCCTCAGTATTGCTCCTTCCTTATTTAATGTTGGGTTTGAATTACTGCGTAGCTAGAAGAAAAGTGGATATACCAATGCTTTTACAGAGTTGCAAAGTGGGAAAGAGATCAAAAAGTCTGGAGTTGTTCGTATAATACCCCCCATGTGTGGGTTTTTGCATGCAATATTATCCTCTGGGTACGATTGGATTTTACAAAGCATGCAAAAAATTATTGGCATCGTAATGGCTAATATTAGCTTAAAATTATATATCGGATGTCATCCCAGGAGTTTCAAAGTGCTGATTTTATTTAAATGTTCAACACCTCTTTCCCCAGGGGAAGGGGAGTAAAACTGTCAGCAGTCTGGACATTTTTGAAAACATCTAATGCAGACATCGAAACTTCTTTCTGCAACAGAGAGTCGTGCTAGACTCAAACACACCAGTGGGTTTTTGCACTGTCAGCACTTCATATTTCTGAATTCATGAATTCAACATTGAGCTTTATTTGGAAAACCAAGCTGCCTCTTAGTGCAAAACTTCCTGTTACCGTGGCGTGATGGTCACTTTCATTCACTGAACTAAGTCATATCCACAGGAAGAACAGAAAAAGCTAAATTGTGTATATGTAAAACATTTTACATGGAGGAGTGTAAAAGTACAGTAAAATGTCTATTTCATTAAGATTATTCTTTCTATTTAGCCTTAAAAAATGAACAGTAAATCTTAGCATTTTGCTGTAATGTATTTTGAGATTTATTTATTTCTAATACCCCAGATTGCAGCTGCACTAATGAAGTTTAATATTGATGAAGACATTTATTGCACAGTGAGATATTTGGGACACATACACCAGATGATTAGAAACATTGATTCTTTAGCTACTTGGATGTTAATCTGTGTTGACTGAATTAAGTTTAGTCTTACAACAAAGACATAGAGGAGCCCTTACTCATCTGTCCTGTAAAACAGGCTTCTTAGAAGTCACAACTACCCTGAATGGTGGGCCAAAAATGAGCAAGTTTGAGTAGGGCATCCAGGTAGCCCAAAGAAAATATCAAGATTATAGAGCACTTGGTGAGCCTGTAGAGTGAAATTGTTAATGCATAGTTTTTTTTTTCTGCTGACATGTTGTAGGGTGAATTAGGAAAGTCGCAGGGTTTTTTTTTTTGGGGGGGGCAGAAGAGCACATGAAACTGTGAAGCTGGACACCAAGAGAATGAGGAACACAGTTTTATTAATCAAATAACTATGTCCTGTAAAGAAAGAAAAAAAATGAAACGATTAGTTTGCTAGTTCAAACAGAAAAAGAAATCAAAACAAAGGGATTGGAACCTTAGCCACACTTAAAATAAGTCAGGGAGTCTGCTGGTCCCACCATGTTGACTGTCGGAGTCGTCAGTAAAGCTAGCTAACAAGAATCTGGACTATTCAAAAGAAACAAAACAAGCCTGCAAACAAAGACTGCCAAATCCAAAACTAAAGGAACAAAACCCAGCAGTGTAAGACTGCTGCGGACATAAAGAGAACCAAACAAACAGTTCTCAGCCTCCTGCTCTGCCTGTCCTGCCCGGTTGAGGTCTTCCTCTGGTTTAAATAGGCAGCAGGAGTTAATCCGGATGATTGGTCCCCACCTGTCAGGTGAGCAGAATGACGGGCAAGGTATCAGCAGCCATAACATATGGTTCAGTTAATTCTGAGAGCGTTTCCACTCAGTTAAGCCTCGCTTCCACTGAGCGGTTTGTTTTCATGGCTCATGCCTGGTGTAGACCGCTAGCGTGTCACTTCTTCCTTAGTACATCATGTATTTTGTATTTTAATGTTGTTTGATAGAAGATTGTAGGAACCCGATTACTTACAAACATTGGAAAAGTTAGCTGAAATGATTGCTATGTTGACGTTTTCTAATGTTTCTAACGCTCATTGGAAATTAGACTTTTAAACCCCAGTTAACCCAGCGGGTCTCAACAAATGCATGTGATGATGGCCTAAGCAATAGATTTCTTTTCTCTTATAGTCCTGAAAAAGTAATGGCAGCTGAAACACACTTCACTGTAGCTTCTATAGTAGTTTTAATCAAAAACTGAATAAAGTTTTATTAGCTTTTTGTAGAGAACACAACAAACGAGAACTGATTCCATTTACAAAATGTCTTTTAGTGAGTCTGTGTACTGTTGTTGCCAAACTTTGTGTGGTTTGTTCCTGCTTTAAATAAAGTAAATATGTTTGTTTCTTTGTACAAAATCTTGTCAAGCTGCATTTTGTTTTGATGCTTTCTGCATTTTTTTTCTTGCTCTCTTATGAGTTGTGTGTGCAGAAATGACAGAGACGCCCAAAATTAACTGTCCCAGTTTGCAACTCTGTATTTGTGGAGAATAGACACGTGCACAGACTTACAGTAGAGGAGCGTAATGCATGCAGGCGTCCCCATAACCATTACTTCTGCTCCACTTTTCCTTTCTTTTCTCTGTCTCACTTGTTCTTTCATCCACATGTTTTGTGTCCGTCCTAATCTCTAACGCTCATTCTTTCCCCTGTTTTCTTTCCTCTGCTCCCTCACTCTTCCCTTCTCTGCCACTGTCATTATATCCTTCTGCCTCTTCTCTTTTTTTATCTCTGGCTCTGTTGTTAACATCCTCAGCTGTGCTCAGACCCCTGCATGAGGCTAACGCTCATAGCGGATTGGCTGTAGCTGCGTGCATGAGGAGCACTGGGGGCCCAATCAAACGCAGGCAGGAACAGGAAATGGAACGGGAGTCAGCAAGCGCCTGCCCACAGGGGCCATGCAGGTACCACCTCTGTTCCCCCTTCTGTGTCTGCAGCGGTGCCTGTATCCAAACCACCTCAGGTTCTCCATCCCCTTCCCCAACCCTCCCGTTTTTATACTTGGTGTGTGTCCTCAGCTCGAGCAGTTCTCAGAATCACCTCAGGACCACTCCGTGTGAGTCCTGAGGGGGGCTGGCTGTCTAAAAATGCCTCTGCGCCATCCCATGTGTGTCTTCAGCTCTGGCCGGCCAAAAATCCCCACAAGCCCCGTTTTCTGTGACACCTCAGCGCTGCGCTCACATCCTTCTGTTTGTGTTTTTTGTTAGTTCTCAAACGCACACTCCCTTTAACTGTACACAGGTACTCAGTGTGTTTGTTGCAATGCAGTACAATTTTGCTTTGCTGCGTTGGCATCGAGAAGAAAAGTAAAGCAGAGCTGCTCTCTGCTTGTGTGCCTCAGTGCTTCCCCTCATTGTCGTGCATCTCTTTGTAGCTGTGTGCTGCCTCTCTGCTTCTAATGTGCTGCTGATCTCTCCCTCTGTGAAGCTGCGGTCTGTCTCTGCGCCTCTGTCCTGTGTGACGTGTTTGTGTGGTGAAGTCACTCTGTTTCCCCCTTTTTGTAACAAGTAGGTACTGATGTTTTTACATTTTTAAAGCTACAGGGAGGGTTTCTTCTCCTCAAAAGTACATATGTGAGAGCTGCAAGATGAAGATGATAAAGTTTTTCAGAAAACGAGCAGAGATATTTTAAAGGCTTTACTCCAAAATTGCCTAAAAAAACTAGATTGGTTATTGATGTTAATTCTTACAATACCAAGATAATTACTGATTGTAAGTTTGCTGAAGAAAGAATCTCCAGAAAAACGAAAGATCACTCAATAAATGCCAAAAAAGACCAATGTAGATGCAAGTCTTTGAAAAGTCTTTAAAAAACCTAAAACTGTTATTTAATGTATGTTTGGGAACCATTTTATTGTTTGATGGCTCTCAAATATTTAAAACTATTTTCAAATATACAAGACAAAACTTAAATATGAGTCCAAAAAAATGTTTTTTCTTCTGGTTTAGCACATTCCACAGAAGCACAACTTAGAAAAAAATGTGATTTTCATATTTGAAATATTTCCTTTCTGCTGAACCTAAATATGAAACTAAAACCAATCATTTTAATATTAAAATTAATTATCTGATTTTCAGTGTAATGGAAACAGTTCATTTTATAATGTTTACTATGACTGATAAAGTCTAAAATTATAACCTAAGCAGTCAATGAAGAATAGCACTGCTACAGCCATTTTTTAACAATATTTTTTTATGGAAACGATACATTTCTAACATAACGATTTTTTTTATGACAGCTCGCACAAACATGAATCATTTACTAATTTGTTTATTTTTTGTTTACCAGATCCCAACTATAGAAACACATAGAGCTGTAATTCCTTTCAAAAATCCCCTGCTGTTCCAATAGCCTTTTTTGTTTTGCTCAGCAAAAGTCACGCATATTTTAAACCAATTGATTATTCTTGTTCAAAATTGCTTCAGAAAACTAAAGGCAATAAAACAATACATTCAAAATTAAACCAACAAATTATCAAATTAAAATAGAAAAGTACCAATAAATGATTTTCTTTCAAATGTCACCCACCGAAATAAAATAAATTAAAACGAATGTTTTAAAGTGGGACTTAAACATCTTTAAATCTATTTTCGATTGTATCTGCACAAAAGTGAAAGCCTGCTTTACAATAATCATGGATTTTAAGAGCCCAATTCTGAAGAATAAAAAGACTTTATATATAATGGGAGCAATATGTCTTAATAACCAACGGCAGGTCAGTTTTGCTTTAAAAAAGTGGTTCATTTAAACCACAGGCCTCGAGGGCCACTATCATATGTTTTCCAACAAATTTGCCAGTGTAGTTTCTAATCAGTAAAACACACCTAATCCAGGTAATCAGGTGCAGGGAATGCGTAGGGGTTCTTTAAAAACTAGCAGGATGGAAGCCCTGAAGCACCAAAAGTAGTTCAAAACCTCTAAATGAGGCTTTTCCTTTTCTATCTTCTCTGAGAGTTCAAAAGCTGCTCCCTAAATCAACTGAACCTTTTTGTATCTAAAAAGATGGAAGAGAATGATCAGTAGGTCTCATTTGGTTCTACTCTGAGTTTTATTAGAGGTGCAATTTAAACTGTTGCAGAACTTTTAAAAAAGTTAATCCATCTGTTAAAGGGGAACTTAATGAAAAGTGTAGGTGGAAGTAAAGCTCTCAGCACTCAGCTTCTTTTATTACCTTCCTCCTCTCCTTTATTGATCAACACGAGCTCCTGATTTATAGCTTACCGCTGCAAATGCCTTCTGGGTAATTACTAGGACTGAAAAGAGACAGGAGAGTTAATGTGGGGAGGGGGGGCTGGCACTGGCGTAGACACACGAATGTAGACGCCGCACAGGAATAGACTTGTTATTTGCACATGCCAACACTCAATTCTACGAGTCATGGCAGACTGGATCCTCTAGTGTTCGATTTGTGTCAAATTGTCCACATGTCAGCGATTTAGTGAGTCAGACCAGCCTTTTAATTTTTTCATTCTCTACTCTAGATCTCAGCGTTGAGATGCTGAGATCGGACACTCAAGCTTTTAGGGGTGTGACGATTCATTTTAGTGATTCGATTAATATTATGATTTGTGGTTGACAATACAATTCATAGTTTATTTTGACGCCAAAATTTGTTGATGATTTTGACGATACGATTGATAGTTTATTCTGGCGATATAATTTATTGTACATTTTGGTTTGTTTTTTTGACGATCCGACACACTGACCTAAAATTGATCCAGTATATTAAAATAATGCAAAAAAAGGGTCATTATTAGAACATGATACCACACTGTATAGTCACATGTCTTTGCAAAGTTCAAAGTGTTTCCACAAATGGGATTGTAATGATGGCTTAATCATTTTTGCCGTGTGTGTTGCCGTTTTTAGTCTGTTGTAAAATAAACACACTGTGCCTCAATCCAAATTGTATTTTTCAATATTAATACAACCAATTTATTTAATTTTGAATAGATTTTATAACGGTATAGGTAGCCTTAACTTGCCTCAGACAGATCAATCCAGTTGAATTGTAGGGATCTAAAAACTAATGAAGTCGATTAATCGTTTCAGCCCTAAAAGCTTCTGGTCTGTTAATGCAGCTGAGCTTGTGCTTCACCTATGAACGGCATGGCCCCCATACACGAAGCAGTGCTTGCATGAGGCTGCCACACCGTGTGTTTGGACCTGTTCTGTGTGTCTGCTTGTTTGAGCTTCCCTCTGAGACGCCTCACCTGATGTCTGAAGCAGCTGCGCTCATTTCTGTGGTGCTCCTCCTGCTGCTGGTTGACCCTTACCCTCTCTGTCGTCCAGTGAACAGCCTGACTCAGTCCAAGTACTGCTGACGCCCAATCAGGAGGACGAAGAGGAGCAAGCCGCTCCGGTCCAGGACCTGCCCCCTCCTCCGCCCTACCGACCTGCTTCCCCTCGATCTGCGCTCACCCTCAACCTCACTCATCCTTGCGGCCCTTCCAGCCAGGAGAATGGGCAAGGGGGGTGCATGAGGAGGAGAGGGGAGGAAGGTGAGGATGGAAGGGAGGGGACTGGGGTGAGGTTGTGTGAGCTGCTGCAGGCTGGGGGGGTCAGCGTGAGACCCCTGGGGAAGCACTTAGCCATCTCCCTCCCCTCTCTCCCTCTGCGTCTCTGGGACACCACACACACCTCACAACCTGCACACACTCCGACGCAGCCCTCGACCCCGCCCTCGTCCCCCCCACCACAACTCCCTGGGCAAAAGAAGCCTTTCACCCCGCTGTGGCAGCCTCCCCAGCCCCACTCCCCCGATGTCAGCGCTTGCCAGCGGAAACACCACGCTGCAGCCACCGCAGATAGCGGCGTGCGCCACTGGTCCTCCTGGAGCCTAGACCGCCCCGATGCTGTGGTGACGCCGTACGACACACCCCCCGACCGCTGCGTTCCCATCATGCCGCACATGCACAGTCAGAACCACGGCTGCAGTTGTGAGTCTTGTCCGGGGCACCACAGCTCCCAGCATGCCCAGGGGCAGCGCGCCGATCCCTGCTGTGAACGTGATGAGGCTGAACTGTCTGAGCTCGACTCCCTTTACCAGGCCAGCCTGCTGGCTGGAAAGACAGGTACACACAAAAACACACAAACAAATAGAATAAATAGTTTCTCACGCCACATTCACCCCAGGCTCAGAAATACACATTCAAGCAACCGCTTCCAATGAAAAGTCTATGTAGACACATTGAAGGTTTGTGATCGCCCGTGTATCATCGGTCGCTGTATCGCCCTGATGGGTGGGAAATGTCACATGGAATTTTGCACCTGTAGTGCAATCGCGTCATTTAGCCTAAACTTCTTTTAGGCGATTAGTACATCATTTGATGGGGCAAATTCTATCCAGAAAAAATGTCTTCATTTCTTCAATTGCTCACGAAGCCTCTTTCAACTGTAGGTACATGCACTAGTATTGGGTAGCTGTGTGAACACTGTTTGCTAAAAGCATGTTCAATATTGGTCATTTAGTGCATTCTAGAATGTAAATCACACGTCCAGTATGTACTTAGCAACAAATTTGAGTTTTTTTTTTTTTTTTAGCTGAGCTGACCTTTTTTTTTTTGCTCCATTTTGGACTTCCTGTGTGTTTTTAGGCTGCAGCCCATCAGAGAGGCTCATTTTCAGAGTGGGGGGGCAGGGGCGCTCCAAAACCCCCAATGCAGACATGGAGAGGAGTGTGTACGGGTCAGACAGCACCCCCACCTACCTCAACAAGGTATCAAAAGAATTACTCTGAGCGTTCACTCTTTAACTGTTTCCTGGCATTTGATAGCCGTTTTGTTCCTCTACAGCCAATTAAATCATGGGATCCACATTTTGGGGCGGGGCCTGATGATGGGGAGCACCAGAGGCGAATGGGACGCAGCCTGAGTGGGACAGTTGTGACCTCCCGCCACAATCGCTTGACTGCAACCCGCAGTTTTGTAAGTCTGACTTCCTGCACCTTGCTGCCTCCTTGTGGTCATGCTGGCAAATCACACCTGCCTGATGTCCCGATATCACCTTTTACACTCCGTGTACTCTTCTCCTCCTGCTGTCTATCTCGCACGTTCCCTTCGTTTTTGCTTTTTTTCAATTCCAAATCTTCATCCTTATCTGTGCTTCTCCTCCTCTCCTGTCTTCTGTTTCTCTCTAAGGTGAAGCAGGCTGATGCCAGTGCCTCTCCTTGCTTACTTCCTCTCTTCTGAGTCCCTGTTGCTATTCCACTACTCATCACCTCCTCCATCCTCCTCATCACCAACACCTTCATCATCACTTCCCTTCACCGCTTTCAAGGTAAACACTATGCTGAGCTTCTATTTTTCTTTGGCCTTTAGTTCCACCTTCGAGAGGTTTACAAGTCAGGTCAAAATAGTAAAATAAGAGTCATGTTTGTAATGCTTTTATTTTGAAAAGGTTGAAGGTAATTTTAACTTCTGTCCGTCAAATAAAAGCACTGAAATTTAGCAAAATGAAAGTATTTTGCAATTATTTGAAAACAACAAATTCATAGGTTTTTTTTTGTATTTATCCAGACATGAACATATTAAAAACAATATTATATATTCACTTATATCCAATTTTATTTTCGCCTCTATTTCTTTTGTTAGAATCAGAGTCTACAAATAAAACTGATGTGAAGGCAAAGAGCAGCTGATCTGAACCCAATCCAGAACATAAACCCGAAATAGAAAAAAAAAAACTGCAGAAACAATGGCCTTGGGGCAGACCCAGTTCTGGTAGCAGAGATTATCTCTGCTGTCCTGGGAACACCTCAGCCCCCCTGCCCCTCACTGGAACTCTACGGAGGGATTTCTGGAAGCCTATTGTCTCTTTATTCTGTTAGTTTGTCGGATGTTTATTTCTATGTGTCATTCTGAGAAATTCCATTTCTCTAAAGTGCTAAAGTTTTATTTGGGACTTAACTTTAAAAATGAAATCACTATACAAAATATTCAAGAAGACGTGGCTGCAAACAACAAAAAAGCACCAATATGCATCATCATCCGGAACCGAAAGCCCTCCAGTCAATAATTACATTCCTTTGTGTTGCGGAACTATATTAAACAAGTGCAAATACGATTTAACTCCATTTTAAACCTTCAAAATAAAGCAGAAAATGATTAAAAAAAGGAGACAATGTGACCAACTTTTGGTTTAAGTGCTATCCTATGGGGTCCAGATGACCCCACCCTTATATTGACGTGTGATCCCTCCCATAACAAAGATGGAAAGGATTTTATATCTGCCACGGACAACAGTGAAGATTGAAAATCCTTGAAAAATAAAAAGTTCAGTGCTCTGTGTTAATGGTTCCAGATGAATCCACTTTTAATGTAAACATGGCGAGGATAGCACGAGGGTTACACATGCTTTAAAATCCTGGGTACAGTGTTCCCTTGTTCTAAAAACAACATTCAACGGGTTAAACCAATGAAACAGGTGGATGGTTTTAGGCTGTAAATAGACACTTTTATCTAACCAACAGGAACATTTTCAAACGTTCCTCTCTTGTTTAATCTCTCAATTCACACCCTCATTTGATTTGACACTGGAACACAGACATGTAAAGAGTAGAAGTTTCAACACTAGAACTGTTCTGCATCCTTAAGGCTAAGAAATGTTTGTTAAAAAGTGGATTTTCTTCTTCTTTTTTCCACTCCGATTAAATTTAAGAGCTTTTGCTTTTAATTTTTAGCATTTAAAAGTTTGAACTCAAAAGCAGAAAATGCCTGAAGTGTTTGCACTTAATTAACAGGCAAATAAAACCTTATTTATAGCGTTCAAGTCCCTAAACCTGGCAGCAGCAGCAGCAACAGCAGTGACCTCTGCTCATTATTTCTATTTGAGCTTTCAGCTGCTTTGACGCGTGCTTTCAGCTCACATGCTCTCTGCAATAAGTGAGGCTGTTTTCTGAACGATTCCTGCTGCAAAATGTTTAGATGCTGCTGATCTTGCTTGAAGGATTTTTGAATTTATGGCATTTAAAGATGATGGTCTGATCTTCAGAAGTGTGGAGGCGTTTAAGGGCGAAGCAAAACTGTCAGGAAGTCAAAGAGGGAGGAGCAGTTTCTGCTCATTAGTGGTCGCAGACATAATCTTAGTGGCTGATCTCATTAGAGAAGGGCTCTCATCTCATGCTCTGTGCCAAGAACAGGACCATCAGTAAAATTCAACACTCAGGCAGTGACGTTGGGTTAACACTAATAAACCAAACTAATTATAGATGACCTGCTTGTTTGTGTTAGATTAACACCACAAACAGTTTTTTGTTTCACAGTTAGGAAAACTATATTTTGACAAAAACTTTGTAAAACTGATAAACATCCATGTTTGACTTGATTGTCCATCAAAAAAATTGAAAAAAAGACAAAAACATTGTGTGTTGTATTGTTTTTATTCATGTTTTTTTCTTAATTCATTTGAATTTATATTAAATGCTCAGCAGCATCAGTTTTGTTTTTGACATCCACGCATCTAAATGCTGGGATAAAATGGGGAGGAGCTGCCAGTTCTCATTGACTGTGTATGAGAACTGGACCAACTGAGTGTGACATCACCAAAAGTAAAGATGGATTTATTACTGCCCCCAAAAAAAAATAAAGTAGCTTTTTTTTTGCAAAACAGATACCGCCACGTTGGAGCTAGTAAGCAGCGATTGCTCAGTCTGAGTCAATGTTTCTATGGCAACCACTTTCTCCAATTAAGAGTGAGCTTGTGGAAGTCCACACTCCCACCACTTGAAAGGGGGCAATACAAAATAAATGAAACGTTTTAAATGTTCCATGCAAAACCACATACTTTTATCGAGGCGCCTGATTGGTCAGTTTATAACTTGAGTAGATTTATCCACAGAAAAAATATTCTGGAAAAAAATGATCAAGAACATGTTAAACAAGTAGCAGAGCAAGAATGGTTACTCTGACACATAAAGCTACGTTCACTCCAGCTTCGACAATGTGTGTTCAAGCAACCACTTTCACTGAAAAGTCTATAAACGCACTTATTTGAGCTTCGGGGCTTCAGCATTCCAAACTCTCGCATTCATGCATATTAATGACAGTTTTCGAGCTCTACATACAAAACTCACATTAAAAGTTGCAACAGTGGAACTTGGACCAATCATAGACTCAGATTTGGTAGTGACATACGGTGGCGTCCTCTTCAACACACTGAAGTGTCATCTGTTTGAAAAGGGATCATTGCAGTAGTCTTACCTTTGCTTAAGTAAATAAATTGGGGAGAACTTGTGCCCAGACAGGATGACGCCAAGTCTTTCAGATATCAGAATATAAAAAAAGCCTGGAACAAGATATGCAAGATTTCACACCAAGCCTCTTCCAGTTTTAGGGCTAGTATTAATCCACGCTGGATTAACAAATCCGAGGGGCCTCTGGTCACGAGCAAGATGGCACCAGAATCTATCTCTAGCCAGAGGAGGAAATTTCATGACTTTAGCTGGTTGCGAAGGCGGAAATTTCCTTAAATTTTGGAAAAAGGATATTCTAAAAACTTTTCAGAACTATCAGTTTATAAGCTTTTAAATGTGAATAAAGTGTAACTGTCTAACAGTTTAGTGTGCAAGATGAGCTTCAAATGGGACAGAGAACGTTAATCGTTTTATTTCTTTCAAGTCAATATTAACAAGTGTTCAAATTTGTATAACTACACCCGTTTACCTCAAGAGAAAAATAATTCACAATGCTGCTTATTTCCTGTGAATCAGTTGATTCATGGTCAGAGCTGACAAAATGCAGTTTTTTTTCTGGGACAGAGAGGGTCCCAGGAAAAAACTGCAAAAAAGGTTGAAAAAGGAGAGAAGAAACAGGAAAAAAGGTCAAAAGCTTAAAACTTCTTTGAAGGGGAGAGGGCCCTTCAGGCAGCACCCCTGTGTGTGACGTTAGAACCTGCTCGTGTGATCTGACGTCGACCTGTTGTGTTCTTTTCCTTTCCAGGAGCTGAACGAAGGTGCAGGGAGTTTCTGGCTCTGTCTGACCGGAGTCAAGCTGCCTTCTGACCGGAATCCGGCTCTCCTCCATTAACGTCTCACTGCGTCCGTGTTTGACCCGGGTTCTCCACATCCCGGCTTCGATGGCTGTGGAGTAGGCTCAGGAGGATCCATTTGAGGCCTGTCCTGTTCCTCCACATTCAATCACACACACACACACACACACCTGCACTGACGTAGAACCTCCCTCAGCGCCTGCAGCACCCTGCTTAGTCCCTTCTTGCCTTCCTTCCCTTCTTCTTGACCTCCTATTCTGTCTATGCAGTCAATCTGACCCCCTCCCCCAACAAAAACCGAAGCCCCTCCCTCTCCTCTTTAGTACTGTTTTTCGTCTCCCTGAGGGTTTCCTTGTGAGACGAGCCCGGTCTGACCGGGACCGGAGCTCGAAGCGAACTTGTCGCCCTCCTCACAGACCCCTACCTCAGGGGAGACTCTTACCAAGTAGCCACGCCTCTTCCTCTTTCTTCACGGGCATTTAATGTTGGACGCACATGTAGCTGAACTGAGTCTGTTTCAGATCGACAGCCATATTTTTCTCTGTTTTTTTTTCTTTTGGGGGGGGTTTGGTTGTGTTTCTTTCTTGTGTGTACGCACAGTAAATCCACCCAGACTGAACTCTTATTAGCTACAAGTCATGTACAGAAAAAACAAACCCATGTATGAAAACCTGTATGTTAATTAATAAGACCTTATGGAATGTTGATAATTAACAAATATTGATAAACTAAAAGTGGTACTTCCTCGTGTCTGCATTTTAACTAGGAGTGGAGTGCACTTCACAAGTGTCTAGCTGGAGTTTCCGTCCCCCTACCGCCTGCCAACCTAATGACAGTTCTCCCGTTTCTACCGGGAGATTAAAACAGAGAAGCGCTCGTGTTCCTGATTTGACATTTTCCTTTCTTTTCTATCTATCTGCCTGTCTTGCTTTAATTTGTTCCAAAAATAAATAACATAAATAAAGGTGGCACCGCGTATTTCCGATGGAATGTGAAGAAGTAGGTTAGGAAACTGTTTTTATGGTGGGAAGCCGATGACTTAAGTGCACTTTGCAGGGCGTAAGTGCACTCTCCGAGAGAACAGGACGAATGGTTTTGTTTTACTCCAAGGCCTCAGGTGAACCTGAAACGATGGGGGTTCAGAGATTGTTTTATGGAAGAAAAAAAAAAGCAAAAATGTTCATATTCAGCCCGACGTATCTTATATATAAATATGCTTTATAATTGAGTATTAGAGGTATATTTTCAGCCTAACTTCAGAGATGTCAGCCATTTTTTCATTGGTATAAAGAATTCCTGCTCTCTTATCTGTACTGAGTAGCATTCTGACATGTGTGCATTTATAATGATGCATTCTTCTATGTGGATGAACAAAGCCCATGTAAAAACAGATTCAAGTTTTTCATGACTTTACTGATGGATTGTTGTAACTAAACCAAAGGTTGGCTTGTTTTTGTTTTTTCATTCCGAGGTCACGATGTGTTCTTTGTGTTTGTTTTTTGGGTCTTGGATGTGAGAGAATGTAGCCAATTGTAGCGCATGAGTCCGCTATGCAAATCAACCTTCCCTCACAATCCTGCATCAGAGACAGTCTGGTGGAAGACACACCCACTCTGGGCGCGCTCCGGGGACGACGCCAAGACGAGGAGGAAGCCTCGCGTTTTTAAAGCTGCTGGTGAACTTTGCCGCTCCGCGTCTGCCGCTGTGTTTGTGGCGCAGAGGGAACGCGGCGAGCGAGCGGAGCGGAAAAAAAAAGACACAAAAAAGGGAGAAGAAGAGCGAATGAATGTAAACCAAAGGACGAAACTGTGTGTTTGCAGATGACGAGATGGTCAGAGACCGGAGGTCATAACACAGGTGGGAGGGGGGGTTTGTGGGTGTGTTTCGACTGAGTGTGTGCCAGTTTTCGGGGTGGTGTTGCTCGGGGAAAGAGGTAACCTGTATTTTTGCAATAAAGTTATTACCAATGCACTCCCACAGGGGGCGTAACCACAGCCACGAGTCTGCTGTCATTCTTTGTCAGGAGAAATTAGAAAACCATCCTCTATAGAACAATAATCTATAGAAAATGCATTTTTCTATAAACATTTCTCAAGGGGTTCTATGAGAACCTCAGTGAATTTTCATGTTTCAAATTTCTATGGTTTGTATTGTTTTAGGTTTTGATTTCTGAATTTATTTATTTTTTTACATTTTCACTTTTTTTACTAATACATTTGAATTGTTTTTAGGTTTGCATTCTTTTATTTGCTTTTATGTTTGTGTGGTGGCAGCCGGCCTCTTAAATTTCCTTTGAGATTAATAAAGCTTCTATTCTGTTATATGAACAGAATATTGGAAAAATGTCAATTATTGTTAATATTTTTTTTAAATCAGAAAACGTAGCTTTGTATATTTTTTAAATGTACCTTTTTTTTTTCTATTTTTTAATTCTCTAGCAGAGGAGAGACCCTGAAGTTTAAAGGGGATCATGCAGGTTTGATGGATGGATGGATGTTTTAGATTATCAAGCATTTCCGTTAAAATAACAATAAAGGTGATTTTGTCATTTTTGCAATGGATGATTTTTTTGTCACACTTTAAAACTAACAAGCAGTGAATTAACATTGAAATATAATAAAAAAAACAAAGTGAATAATGCTAATGTGACATTAATTGATAATTTATTTGATTTAAAAGGCTTTTTTCTGAGTGAATTAGCGCATACACTTTTAAGAACTGCACAGTCTAACATAGCAGAAAGAAAGCGACGTCTTGCATTCATGAAAAAGGTAAAAAAGTGTTACACACTTTTTAACATTGGACAACCATGATGAATTTTTTTTTTTTTTTTTTATAAACATTTAATAAATAAATATTTGAGAGCACATACTGCATAATTTACTTCCAAAATTGTTACTCTGATTACATTTTTCTTGGTTGCTGATGTCA
Source organism: Oryzias javanicus (assembly GCA_003999625.1). Lineage (NCBI taxonomy): Eukaryota > Metazoa > Chordata > Actinopteri > Beloniformes > Adrianichthyidae > Oryzias > Oryzias javanicus. Next base: position 15,724,205 of record CM012455.1, on the reverse strand, counting down.
GGAAACATCAGGTTTATTTCAAAACAAACACATTTTTAATGTGGATCAAAACAAACATATTAAAAATATAATAACTCTTAAAGCTTATCGCTGCACTCAAAAAACTCAACTTCCAAACAACTTACTAAACGGTTTGAAATGTTAAAGAAGAATGAATTAAAGGACATATGTTTCTGAAACTGATTTTAATAAAGTATTTTTTAAAGGCTGTAGAATAATATTTTTGTATATAGTTTAAGAAATAGATGATCAAACCATCAGTTATAAAAGTGATTTTCAACACGACTTCTAATCAGTGGAGTTTAAGTTTAAAAATAAAATAAAAGGTTGATTATTTTTTAACAGGAAATCAAGATATTTTGTTTTTCTCTGTTTCATACATGTCTGATAAAGATTCTCATTTAGCAACTTTCAGACTCATTTTTAAAAAATATTTTTAATTCATTGCAAAGGTTATTTTTTGGACTTATTTCTTTTTTGCATGAATGCAGTTTCTCCCTCTGCCACTAGATGTAAGCAACCACACACGGGTCCTGCAGCTGTTTGAAGCTGCTTTTCAGTCTCCTGCTCACCTTCAAACACCTCCACAAAGCCATGCAGGCACCTTTTTTGTTATCAAAGTTAATCTTGTAAGTCCGAGGGAAAATGAGGGATTTGACAGAGCTGAAGAAAGAAAAAAAAAAGAAGAAGACACGAATCCCTGCTGAGCAACACAAACATGAAGATGGATCAATAGCCATTAAATTTCAAATCATTCTCCTTTCAACAGAAGAGTACCTTTTCTGCTTCTTTTGTGCGCGTCTGTGTGGATGTGCTGTTGTCAAGGGTAGCGAGGATGTTGTTGCTCTTTTTTTTTCTCACCTTATTTATTTACATCTGCTCACTTGTTTAAGCACTAATAGAGTCTGGAATAACATGATGTTTGTGAAAGAGAAACTACAGCTGAAGACACCAGCAGACTGGAAGAGGCTCAGAATGACAGCCAAGGACAAAACCACTAAGACACTACGTTCATTTTAACACCACATCCAAGTGAAAACATGCCTCCATATTAAGAAATTGATGAGTCAGCTTTTTTTTTTTTTTTTTTTTTTAATCAGATGGAGAGGCTTGTGTTTGAATCTGGAACACAGAAATCTGTTTACATTTTAGGGATCAAGATGTGATTCCGATGAATAAAGATACAGTTGATAAGACAGGTTGATCTGCTTCAGCCTAAACATTAGAAAAGGCTAAAAAAAAATACAAACGTTTGAATTATTCAAAAAAAATAAAAAATGGAAGATATTCAAAACCTGCTTTCTAATCTCTTCAGCATCAGTTTTTAAGTGACGATAAAAGTCCCAACTACATTTCATTATCTGTCCAGGATTAAACTATGATTACTTGGACTTGAGCCGTTGAGGAACAAAAGAAATCATTCAAAAACAAAAAGACAAAATCCATTTTTCCTAGAAATATATAATTTTCATCACTGCTCTGTTTTTAATCCATGTGTCTTGACATTTCTGGTTCGTAAACCTTTTCTTAAAAAAAATCTTTGTTGTGTCTGATGACTTTTGTCTTTCTTCTTCACTAATGATTTAAAAAGGAGAAGGAAACAATCTTTTTGTCATAGTTTTAACTGAAATTCAATGTTTGTTGATGCAGCAGCAAAGTTTGCACAAAAAGCTGTTCAAACTTCATTGACTTGCTTATGGTGTTAATGTTTGATTAAAAAAAATTATTACAGTATTAACCCTTTGAAGCCTGAATTTATTTCCAGCTATAAAATGAAACTACTCATGTTTTTGCTTTCAATTAGATGTTAAATTAAGATAGTTTTGGAGCTGAAGTGGTTTGATGCATATTTTCTCAATAGACGAGGATTAGTTAATTTAAAGTTTAAAACCTTTAGATTTAAGAAAAATATACAGTTTAATTTAGTTAAAAGGACAGTTAAGTTTGCCTAACAAAAAGTATGAAACTCAAGGAAAAAAAACATTGCTTTTTTATCATTTTATTTTTTATATAACTTTCATGCTTTTTAATTATGCTGAGATTTTTGAAAAAAAGCAAAATTAGATAAAATATTAAATTTATTCTAATAAAGTTTAATTCAAGGCCCCAAGAGTTTCCATTCAAGTTCCACCCTTATCACCTTTTGATTTATTCTAACAGTGTTTCCGGTGGTCTTTTGACTATTATAATGCTGTTTTAAGCCGAAAGAAAGAAGAAAAACTTTCATTGTCTTGGACATGTTTTCCGCAAAGTGGTAGAAGTTCATTAGAAATACACCTCTGAGTTGTTGGCGGCACCATTGACGTAGAGCAAGCCCGCCTCCTCTTCCCCTCCCCATTGCTGAGATGTTGGAGCACAGAGCTTGTAGCCCACCCAGTGTATTTTCTACATCACAAATAAGCTGTTTTTCAAACTCTATGTATGTCTGCTCCTGATTCCAAGGATTTCAGTAAAAAAAAAAAAACCTGAAAAAATCTAAATTCATCTTAATTCTCTACATTATGAGAAAAATGCCACAAAGTGGGACCTAAAAGAATTATTATTTAATTCTCTTATTTTGACGGGGTGATTTTAATTGTAGGGGTTTTATGGTTAATTCAACTACATGATGCAGGAAAAGTAGCATTTCATTTAAAATTGTGATTTTGACACATCAGTAATGAACCATGCACACTTTTTTTGGCTCATATTCTGTGTCAGATCAGTCAATAGGTTGTTACCTTAGAAAATCTGCAGTTTGTAAAGACTTAATGTTCAGCGAGAAAACAGAAATTCATGGTCAGATCTCAAAGAAAGTCTGCTTCTCTTTGCAGAAGCAATAATCCTCCATTTGTGAGGAGTTTTAGTGTCACAAAGATCAGGTCTCTGCTTCTTTTAGCTCAGATCACCTGCTGATTCTACAATGATGCACCACAAGCAGCTACCAGGAATCCAAATGTTTTGGTTTCCGGACCAGATTTATGATAAAAATATAGATATATTGATGTGTATATGCATTCTGGATGTGACTGTGAAAGGAAGGTCAGGAATTTCTTACAAAGCCTGGATTGAAAGGAAGTGGGTCAGCAAAGATCAGGAAGCATTTGATTTGCTTTCGGAGTACAAAGTGTCTCATCAGGATTATATTGCCTAGAAGGAAAAAAAAAATCCATCCCATGGAAAAAAACGGTGCCACACTTGAAACTTAAACATTCAGCACCGAGAAACCCAGCTGTTGCAAGAAAGTCAACGGGGGACTGTGAGACAATGAATGCAAGATGCAAAATAAAAAAACAAGACTTTGGACAACGTAAATACAACCCTATTCAGTCCACTGCAGAAACGTCACTATTTCTAAATAGTAAAAATAAAAATATCATAGAAAAAAAAACAAACAAAAAATACAAGTTTCCCATGCGCACCAGATAGTAACTGGTGGGCATTGGATAGTAACTAGTGCATGCCAGATAGTGACTGGTGCACACCATGAAGTAACTAGTGTGGACCACATAGTAACTTGTGAGCACCAGATAGTAACTGGTGAGCACCGCATGGTAACTAGAGTGCACCAGATAGTTGTTGGTGAGCACCAGATAGTAGCTGGTGAGCACCAGATAGTAGCTGGTGAGCACCAGATAGTAGCTGGCGAGCACCAGATGGTAGCTGGTGAGCACCAAATGGTAACATGTACACCAGATAGTAATTGGTGAGCACCAAATGGTAACATGTACACCAGATAGTAATTGGTGAGCACCAGATAGTAGCTAGTGTGCACTGGATGATGCCAGATAGTAGCTAGTGAGCATCGAATGGTAACGTCTGCACCAGATAGTAAGTGGTGCGCTTTAGATGGCAGCTGAGTACGAAATAGTAACTGTTAAACTTCATATAGTAAGTGAGTACCAGATATCAAGTGGTGAGCACAAGAAGCAAGTTTTTTTTCAATGTCTCTTTAGGAGATTTGTAAAGTACCATGAAAACAGTGTTTTTTTGGGGTTTGTTTTCATTTCAGCTGGATGAGACCATTTTCCCTCCCCTCAGACCAGGCTGCATTTGAGATTTTCCACAAGTAAAACTGTGCCAGATTCAAAGGCCACAAAAGCAAATGACAGCAAATACAACAACATGCCAAAGACGGGCTGTTGTACAGCTCGTTTTCTGAACTTCTGAGGAGGTTGAGTCCACCCCCTCTGATCCTGGATCAGGTCGTGTAAACTTCACACGGGCAAAGTCTCCAAATCAAATCCCAATTTAAGATGAATGATCCACAAGAATCCAGGGATAAGAAGGAGATCAAGACATTTCAGTAACACAAAAACAAAACCCAAACCATTTGATGCAGAGGGACATGTGTGGTCCTCCGATGACCCCAGAGGCAGACAAACAGAGCTGCAAGAGGGTTTCATTTTAAGATTGGGTTACTTGAGGTCAACAAGTATCAGATTATTTAAAGAGTCCATTTTTTTCTAGTGACGCCGTGTGGCTTTCTTCTTTTTTACTTGCTTCAAAAAGTTTAGCCTAAAAGATTATTTTAACAAACATATTTGTATTTTTGGTATAAATTCTTCTTTGTGGGTACATTTGTCCAATGCTAGCCTGAGGATTTGCTCCTCAACAATGGTCAGACTGAAACAGGCCTCTAGAACTGGTAGAGTTTTATAAAACGGTCGTGTTTTACTTTTACCAGTTCTAGATATTTCTACATTTAGGATCAAGAGTTGTTGCTAAATTTACCTGAGATGAATGGGGTTTTCCTTTGACACGTTTTGACAATGCAGCGCGGAGATGCATTTAGAGGCAGGATTAATACCTGAGATTTCCTTTGTATGCAAAATAAATCCCAATGGAAGCAGAAGCACAGAGCGGGATGCCTGCGCTTATGCCTTAGTCATATACACCCAGTAGGCGATTGACCTGTAGGAGTATACTGCATGGTTTTGGGTTGACTGAGCCCATGGAATGCCATAGAAAGGTGTGTCTTGCAGTTTCCTTGAAGCTTGTACGTATTCCTTAAGGGACGAATTGAAAATGGAATGTACCATTGTAGTATATGTGGTAAACGTCATGTTAAGTATTTGCAAGGATTTCTTGTTTTTTAACTGCTGCAGGTTTGCTGTCATCCTGTCATGCATTTCATCTAAGATTGAATGATCGATCATCTAAGATTGTCATTCACGGATGCTTTGGTCAACATTCGTTGTCACTTACATTATCATATGTTCTGAATCCCTGGTTAAATGGATTAATTGAGATGCCAAAACAAATCCATTACCTTCCAAACTCCAGCTGTGTTTTCCACTGTGCCGGCTCATTGTGTTCAGCTTCTGTTGTGCCGCATCTGTCTTTTTAAATTTGAGACTTAATATCCAATATGTTTGTACATCCTGCACAAGTGGCCTCTCTTTTAGACGATCACGTGACCTCCGTCACACAAAACATCTGCCCTTCTTTATTGAAAGGCATTCATTTGAGTGGGATGTCCTTGTTTGAGGTGTCCTAGTCTGTTGCAGACAAACTCACTTCAATATATTTTGAAAATACTTACATATGTATGATATTTTATGGATCTAAGGATAAAATGTACTAATAATGTCCTGTTCAACTGTAGTGGTTGCAAATCAGTGGACATCTGTCATGGGTCTTAAAAACGCAAATTTCTGTTACATCCTTTCACAAGCCCCTAGATAGGGGGGTGATATAAATTGGGGGCTCGTCCGGGATTGATTATGATTTTGTAATATCTTTTTTGGTTTTCTTTGTCTTGTAATATATATCTTTGAGGTTTGGCTATTGTTTTTTTGGGACTTTTTTGTGTAGTTTGGTTGACAGTTTCATTGTGAGAGTAAATATAATGGCTTTTCATTTTGATTCTGTTTCACATTTGGAGAAATTAGACAAGTGCATAGAAGCTGAATTATTAATAGTTACTTGTTACTAGACTAGACTTTACTAAGGTGAACAGGAGATAAGGGATCTTTTGATGAAACATGGTGTGGTCCAGACTCTGCTGAAGGGTGTGGCCGGTGGTGGTGTTCATGACGATGTGAGAGTGGATGCTGCTGCAGGCGCTGTGGATGCCACTGAACCTGAGCGGGGAACGCCTTTGTTCCTGATTTGAGTTCTGACCCAATCGCATACTTCAAGCGCCAAGGATTTGAGGCTGATCCTTCAGATGAAGGAGGTTGATCTCCAGACTAAGTCACGTAAGGTTGAGCTCTGAATCACAGAAGAAAAGAAATACCAAAAAGTACATTTTAGCGGTAAAAAGTTCATCTATTGCAACAAATAATAAACTGAATTTATTTTTAAAAAATAAATTGTTATTCAGAGCTAAGACTCAGAAACTACAGCTATTACCGACTTAAATAGTGTGGACAACATGGTTTTCTGGTCTTCACATTAGTTCACTGGAAATTTGCCTCTAAAATGTTGGGGGGATCATTGATTTGGAGCAGTCCCGCCCCTCTTCCCCTCCCCATTGCTGAGAGCTTGGAGCAGGGAACTCTTGGCCCATCCAGCATACTTTGTATATGACAATTATGAATTCTACTTCAAACTACATTTTATTGTGTGTTCATGCTTCACAATTTGAATAAAGAAATATTAAAAAAGTTTATTTTAAGCTTAATTTTCTTGATGTATGTACTCTATAGTGAGGAAAAATACCACAAGAATATGTTGATAAAAAGCACCAAAAACCTGATTTTCATTCATTCAGATACTAAGCTAATTGTACAAACCTGCAGTTCATAAAGTTGCAAAATTGTCTCTCCCATTTATTCAATTGATAAAATTCAAAATACTCTAAGAAGATGAAGTATTTTTTCTTTCTAATTAGATTGATTATATAAAGCAAATATACTAGAAGGTACCTGTAAAAATAATCTGCAAATTTTATCTCAGAATTCCACACAAACATAGATCGGATCATTTAATGAACACGTGCTGTTGCTCTTCAGTTCTAGAATTATCCTAATGAGCACCAACAAGTCTGTTCATCCTGTTTATTTGCCTGTTTTAGAAAATTATGGGTTGTGTGGATTTAAAAGGTATTTCGATTAGATAGCTGATCAAGATTATACTTTTTTTGCTGTTATGAAATCTTTTTGGGTGTATTAGAGCTTTAAGAGTTATATAACATTTGATATCTCTTAGTGAAGAGCAGTCAGGCAAATCAAACATATCATGTCATAATATTCATCACAGACAGATTGAAAGTCGGTAGGTGTTCAGCTCAGCTAATGAAAGTGGATTTACAACAGTGAGCAAACACTGTGTTTTACTGCGTATGTTTAGTTTTTCCTGCTAAGAATATTGAGAGCTTTGTACATTCAATTATTTTGATATGAAATAATTTTTTTAGCTATGATATATCACATGTGCAACAAGGAATAAACCATTTTTCTTCATGTGCTCATAAAAAAAAAACCTGGAGAGAATTTTGCGTTTAGACAAGTTTGATCAGTTTTAGTAAAACAGATGTGAAACTTTTATTTCAAGACTCTGCTGAACTCTTGCGATCGCATCAGTGATTCAGCCGAGAAGTTTCAGCGATCAGAAGCTTTTGATTCCAAATTCAAAAGAACTTTCCTATTTTTAGATTGATGGGTTGATCCAAAGAGACATGCAGAGGGGTTTTGCCATACCATCAAAAAAGAAACAGACTTTTTTTTTTTTACAGGAATTAAAGTAGTGACAGATAATTTTGTAGCTGTTGTTTTTTTTATAGGAAAATAACTTAAATGTTGGATTTTAAATAAAACTGTTATGTGAGAAAAAGCCTGAAAAATGAAGGAGACATGTTTTGGTGCTACAGCTACAACAAGGTCCTGATTTAAAAAAAAAAAAAAACTGTTAACTTTCTAATTATATTTATTCTCAGTTGACTTTTTTTATTAGTGTTTTTTTTTTTTCCCCGTTCATTTCATTCTTTTAAAGCGCAAAAATAGCTCACATTGTGTTTAAAACCTATTTATTTTTTAAACATTTGAATTTTTCCGATTTCACATAAATGTGTTGGGTTTGTAACTGAGGGTACCAGTCAACCAAAGGATGGCTAAACCAAACCATCATCACCACAAAAAGCAGATAAAAACATATCTTTTTAAAATTGCTATTTCATAATTCTGTTTTTATAATCTGTGTTTTACTGTGAAGGACTTTGTGGTTTTTATCTTAAAAAGGTGCTATATGCATAAAGTGTATTATTTTTATACATTTTCTATCTCACCTATTGACTGTATATAGAGAACTGCACTGAGTGACTCCTGCCCCCTCATGTTCCAAATATAAAGTATCTGCTGGCTCCAACAAGTCAAAATTCTATGGACTTTTATAGAGAAATAAACACCTAATACTCAGTCATTATATTAATCAGAATAATCATTTTTGCTATAAAAACTTTTTTTCACAAGATTTTCTTGCCAATCCTGTTGTATTTTCCACACTACAGGGGGCAACAGATTAGTAGGCACATGTCAATGAATGGTATATTTTTGTGCTTATGTCAAATATCAGGTACACCAACTTAAGTGAGACAGGAGTCAAAGGGAATATTCAGACTGGATACACTTGGTTCACTTGAAGTGAACCAGAGTTTGTTTCCTCTGATAATCTGGAGCAGATTTTCAGTCAGAAAACACCCAAGCCTACCCAAGTCTGGACCCAGGAACTGCTCTCTGACCCATGTTTTGAGGGGGAACGGTTTGTTTCCAGCCGGACTGAGCTCTGGTTTGCTCTGAGATTCCTCATTCTGAAGTAGCTCTGTTGTCGGAGTAGAACAATTGAACCAAAACAGCCACCGTAGCCAGGCTTTACGACACGTAAACAGATGTCCACAGACAAATGTGGGGCAGCTATGCAACAGCAACTCATTGAAATGTGGTTAGATGAATACAGGCTCATTAAAACAACTTTTGAGATAAAAATTGCTTCTTATACTATTTTCCAGATAACCTATATGTCTTAAATACTCGTCAGTGTACCTTCATAGCCGTCGTTTCCTCCGTAACTACCTTGCTGAATGCCTCTGTACTGTACCAAAGTAGGATTAAAAACTGTTGTACCTGACGTTGATGCAGACTGTCAAAATTGATCAGTGAAAATGTAAAGTTTGAATCGGTGAACTATCCTGAGAAGGATTGCAAAGTGTAGGATTTCCTGAATTCTTTCACTTGTTGCTTTACCCCACCCTAGTAATTCTTGGCCAGTTGCTGAAGAGATCTTTAGTCATGTGGTTTTGTTTACAGGCTTTAGTTTGAAATAAAAATATCCTGTAGACACCAGTGTGCATACAGACCAAGTACAAAGTTCAGGACTAGATCTGGATCAATTTAAGTGGACTTGGTCCAGACCAACTGACTTTTCCAGCCTAATACACCCAGAGGCAGGAATGACAGTCAGACTTTGTTTACTGAGTTTAAAAGAACTCTAAAACTTGTTTGTAACCTGCTACACATCTGCTTGCCACATTCGCGTATCACAATACCTATAAATCCCAACCATTGACAGTCTATTAGAACTGGACACGTGATCCCCTCCCCCCTAGTGTTCCAAATAGGAAGTATCCACCGGTCCAAGAAAACCAAAATCCCATGGACTTCTATAGAGAAATAAACAGGTAATACTCAGTCCCAAAATGCCACAGCGGGGCGACTTAAATGCAAGTTTCTCAACAAATTCGACAGGTGGCACTTGTAATTGGGAGGTGGCTGTCGCATGCTAACCATGCCAATGATTTGGTTGATAGTTTTCAGATAAATAGCCTGAAGCTCTGTGGTGACATCCAACCTTGGTGATGGGATGAAATATTGAAGATTCTGCCGATGCCACCCCACTGCGCAGTGTCAAGTGTCATGGGTGTGGACTTCCAGCACTCCTGATTGGCGAGAGTGGTTCCCATAGGAAAAATGACTCAGACCGATTGGGACCAGTCACTGCTTACTGATGAAGTCTGGCTCCAACATGGCGCCGCCCATATCATTAAAAACGGCAACTTAATTGACTTCATTTTGTTGTCGTCATTTTCTACGGGTGATGTCACACTCCAGTTTTTTATACATTCAATGGCATCTCCCTCCTTGAAAATATTCTAGAGGCACCACTGACCTGGACCTTCATAACCACTCATTAACAATAAAGCAGCAAAATATGGACATTCATAAACAGTCATAAAGGTGCTTTGTAACTAAAAGTCTTTTTTAGTTTGGTGGAAATTAGAGGAAATGACATCACCACATAAATGCTTGAAAAATTGATAAGACACTCTGCATACCACCCACCCAATATTCCTGGAATAAGAAATGTGCGTAAAACCCCCAGTTATCTGCTTGAATGCATGATTTTAAAAACGCCATAAGACTCTGCCCGGTGTCGTGGTCCTCCCTCCTGCTCTTGTTGGCTCCGCGGCGGAGGCGTCAGTGGTGCTGCGGCTCGTGTCTGACGCAGCTCCCTGCCAGTTGTGCGGAGGATCGCACGTGCGGCAGACTCACGTGCGGCGTGATGGCAGACAGACGATCACGCTCTCTCTCATCCCGAGCTAAAAATAGCGCCCCGGCGGAGGAGGGAGAGGGGATGAAGACGACGTGGGAGAGAAATAGAAAGTTTGGGGTTATTTTTACCTCCTACACGTCCCTGTGCTGCATCCAGGCGTGACTTCCCACTCACTCCCTTCATACAAACCCCCACGTGCTGCTTTTTTTTTTTTTTACTCATTGTTCTATTTTGGTCTGGGTTCAACATCTCTGGCTTCTAAACTTTCTTTTGGAAACTTCAACACAAATAGATGGGAAGACTGTATTTTTGAATTTAAAAAAAAAGGGTTACAGGTTTAGCATCCTTTACAGCCCTGCTGTTACCATGGCAATCATCACATCCACATAAGCCTCTTCCACGTGCATGGTCTTAGGTCATTCAGTCTTTTTGCCTCCCGTCTTTATTCACTGATTCGTTCATTCATACACTTGTTTATGCGTGTTTATATTAACAGGTCTCCATTCATAATTGGAACACATTCTTTATGATTGGAGATTTTTGAGAATGCTGCATGGACTAAAAACAATGACAATAATTTAAAATATATATATATTTTAGTTTGAAAACAGTTCCATCATTGTTTGAGGTTTTGTGCTGCAGAGAAATCATGCTTTAGAAATGCAAATGCTTTTCATCTGATAGTGCTGTTGTGTTCCATTGCCATCTCAGGACTGTTTGACTGGAATAAAAATCAATAGGCTAACAAAAGCATCTAATTACTAGTTCAGACCACAGCACTTACTCACAGTCAATGCCTTTATGCCATCGGTAACTTGTTTTCTGACAAATAATTCCAAAAAGATATGATGTCTGAGCAAATGAAAATACAGTGGCTTTTCAAATCTTGCTTAATTGCTTTTTTCTTTATTCGGTGATGAATGAGACTGAACACATTTATGGAGTGAAATAATTGGATTTGAGGTCTTTTGCTTTGGTTTAAAAAAAAAAAAATTCTAGAAATCTATTAAGCCAATTGTTTAATTTGTTTACTTCTGAATTCTTTTGTCAGAACATTTTAGCAAACACGTCTCTCACCTGCTGCGTTTATGTTTAACCCTTATCACTGGAGTGACTAAATATCACACGTCTTGGATAAACCGTAGCTCTACAACACCATCAACATGAATCAGCTGATTCTGATGCAGAGAAAAGCGACTTTTGCAAAATGCGAATGTGTTTTTCTCTGTGACAGAATTAGCTGATTTATGTTGATTGTTTAAGCAGTTCACCACTGTAGAAATTGTACATGAGCGCAAAGCTAGACTTCTTGAATTACATTAATTGGATAAGCAATTGAAGAGTACCGCTAGTCGAAATAACGTAAACACTGTGGCTAGAGCTTGCATGCAAAAGGGTCTTATTCATGGGGGTTCGGAGACATGGCGAATCTGCAAATACGGAGAACCGCTGTAGTTGCACCGACTACACTAAACCAACCAGGAGTGGACCGGTCCAGTCTGGACCGCTTTGTGGAAACGAGGCTATAGGTTGTTGGTAAAACACTGTAAGAAACAATATGTATCGCTTTAAAAATGTAAAGGATTCATCCGACCACAATCAAGGAGTTGTTGTCTTGTCATTGCTCCATGCTTATGGTTTCTCCCTTTCTCCTTTCCTTTTCTAATGACTGGCTACAGTGGTCGTTTTGATCCAGTTGTTCTGCTCTGAGCTCAAAGCCTATTCAGACTTAGAAAATCCAGAGCGAACCGGAACTCAAACCAAGACCAATTCCAGTGCATTCAGACTGAACATGTGTTTGGAATTATCAGGGGAAACAAACTCTGCTTCACTTTAAGTGAACCAACTGTGTCCTTTCCGAATATCCATTTAGAATTAATCTACGACAAGACATCGCACCTGAAGTCCATGTTAAGAACCAGATTTTTCTTAACATTTTACACGAGCGAAGTCTGTTAGTTTTATTTCTCATATTATCAATAAATCAACACATTTTACAGAAAAGTAAATGATATGGTGGAACAAACGTAAGAAAAACACGAATTTATTTCAAATTTTACAATGAAGCCTTCGAAGCTTTGAGGCTTCAGTTTAATAAAGAACGGGGACACCTGGTGGCCAAACAAAGTCACAACAGCATGTCATGGGTGTAACTGAAGCACAGAGCCAGTTTGAAACTCATGACAACAACTAAAAAAAGCTGCATGATCATTTTATTCTATTGAATTCTCATAATTCATTTTTACTTCTTAATTTGACTTCATCCTCAAATAAATCAAAAAATTAACTTACAGTTTCAATAAATATGCAGCAAAGATAAAATAAAGGTTTTTATTAAAATGCATATTAGAAAAAGCATGTACAGATTCGTCCATTCCATCTAAAACGAAATAATGTCTTATGGCAGAAATGGTCTGTTCAGGTTCACCTGAACTCAGGGCTTGGTGATTAAATGATAGCGACATATATTGAGATAAAAGCTTTTTCTCAAAAAACCTTCAATGCATCTGATATGTTTGAAGTATGAAATAAATATTTAAATGTAATCAACTTTCTGATGATTACACATTTCTCTTATGACCCACAGAACATTCAAATTTGAGAAGTATAGTTATTTGCTCAATATGCATCATTATTGCATAATAGGAAAAAAGCTATAACGTAACATAAATAAATAATAAATATAACCCAGCCCTATTGAAATAATTTCTAAAAATATGGACTGAAATCTAGATAATTAAAAAAAAAAACCTTTCCGCTGCCACCTTTGCACTGGTTTTTCAGATTGATAAAAAATTCTCAAAATGAGCACATAAACTGAAGTGGAAATACTTGCTGATAAAATGATCTTAGCTGACAAACCCAAAATGATTAAACAGATTGGTGATAACCCAATTAGTTGCAGCCTTTATTTACATCTGAAAAAGTAAATATATACTGGCTGCATGCAGATTTATTTTCTCATAACCCTTTTATCAAGAAGATGATCAAATAGCTTGATGAGGTTCTAATCTTCTCGAGCTTTAAATTAATTTGTTTATAATAAAAATATTGAAAGTAATTTTTTTTTTAGAAAGTCATTAAACGACGAATTACACAGTAGGCAATTTTCAATTAAGCAACATCAACAAGTTCTATGACCAAAAATCCTTTAAAATATAGATTTGTCCCTTTACTGAAACAAAAACAAAAACACTCAAGACATTTCTATTAAAATGGCTGAAATTACAGAATGTGTGTCACCAAAAACATTGTCAAGTATTGAGTTGAGTGCATGTTTGAAGAGCAGCATTAGTAGATGAGTCTCATCAGACCAGATTATTACACTGAAGCCTTCTACATGTTCAGGACAAAAATAAAAAAGATAGAAAACCAGCTTTATGTGTTAAGGTTTACTCTAACTATTTTTTTTTTCAGATGTACCCTTCACCAATTTTACAGACAGATATAACCAGTAGCATTTATTAAGTCACACTGATATATTTTTATCTATTTTAAAATCATTCACTGTGATGTTTTAATTATTATGATGCTGTTATTAGAAAAAAGAGAAACAAAACTTGTCATTTTCTAGTACGTAGTTTCTGCAGAGCGGCAGGAGTTCATTGTAAGTTTGCCTTTGAGTTGTGGGAGTACTGTTGGTGCCCACCCCCACTTCCCATCATCCATCCGTTTACATGCTTTCCTGCTAGCTTACAGCCCCTCACAACCTCAAAGTAACATTAGTGGTGCAACACAGATGGCGAGCAATATTAGGGCAATCCAGTCATACGGTTTGGAGTCAGATGCCAGCTCGGACGAGGAAAATGAAGATGTACATGGATCTATTTATCTCCAAGTGGATGCATCAGAATGTAGTAGAGAAGGGAGCTTGTGAATTGTTGTTGTCGCTTCTGCGTAACTAATAAGCTCTTCTTCAAATGGTATTTTTTCCTTTGCTCCTAATTCAAAATAATTTGAATAAATTAATAGTCAGAGTTGCTATTTAAAGCTTAATTGTGTTTATATATGTCCTCCATCAGAAAAATAACATGTTAAAAACACCAGGAACACCATTTTCATTGAAACAGGTCTTAAAGAAAGAAGATTTGAAGTCTAGATGCTATAATTCTACTTCAAGATAAAGTCACCTGGATAAATGAAAACCTTCTTTGACATTGTAGAGTTTAAAGACTTAGCAAAAACCGTCTTAACGTTTTGCCAAAGAGAGGAAAATAAACTATAATAATATAGCTAGTGAATTTTTGTAAATGTGGCAGAAATTGTTGTCTAAATTGTTTATTTTGGCTCAAAGCACCATCGGTTTTTGGATTTTTGTTGGTTCTTGATATAAACCGTCACCTGAATGTTCACCTTTGAATGATTGCAAGTTTGGATGATGAGAACATCCATTCTCCTGGTTCTTTCGGTAACCCTTCGCTTTTATCCTCTTCTTTCCTGCCCCTTTAAGATTACTGAAAGTATTTCAGGTGACGGTGGTGGTCACTACATCCAAGCTAATCAATATCTCAGCCTCTGTGAGGCTTTCTGTTAGTTAATTCCATCAACCTGTCTCCGCGCCGTCCTTCATCTCTTCTGCCTTTGCATTTGTTGCTTCTCTCAAACTGTCGGAGTCTGTCGGACTGTTTGAGATCATTTACAATCCTGCCTATTTGTCTCCATGTCTGAACTCCTGTTCTGCCCCCCCTCCTTCTACGCTAAAACATCCTTTCTGCCTTCTCCCTCCCACGTCTCATATCTCTCCTCTTCGTCCCTAAAGATCAGCTGGCTTAACTGTTCCCTGTCACTCATGCAGCCGAAGACAAATTACTCATTTTCTACTGAAGCAACCAAGTGAAATGTAACCTGTAGCAGGAAAAAATTTTTTACTTTTGCTCAATTTATCGAAAATTGTTTCCACAATCATTAAGTTGAAAGCCAATTTCACTGCAGCAGAAATGAGGTGACCTTTAAAGGGACAACATGCGTATTAATTTATGTTAATTGCTGCAAACATCTGGGAATTTTTGTACGGGAAAAACCATGTTGAGTTCAAGAAAAATTCAGTTTTTTATTTTTGTTATTCATCACATTTCTAAAACCATTTTCCCTGAATACCTTTTCTTGTCTACAGTTCATCCACTAAACTGTACCCAAAATGTGGAATTTAATAACTTCAAGAAATCAATATGGACATTCTTGTCTCGATAAGATGTGGGTTTTTTGGTTTGACATATTGCATCACTTTTGAAGCTGCCCGCACCAGTTCCGCTTGGTTGCCTTCAGTCGGCCGCCTAGATTTATCAGTCTGATTTGCTGCACAGTAAAGACTTTCTGCCACCAAGACAGTGACTGCAGCCGCATGCGAAGCTGACATTATTAACATGCAAAAGCCCGTTAGCTTTTTTTTATTTTTAAAGAAAAGCTTTATTTGAAACACGACATATTAAGGACTCGATTCTAGTGAAACTCCATTTATGAAGTGTGTATTGCAGAATGCAGAATCTGGCATTTCCTACAGCACTTAGATTTATATAAGTGTTTTACACAACTGTGAATCCAGTATACAGCAATTTTACCATCTATGTGTTTTTCCTGCAAGACTTTGTGTCCAAAAATCACTTCACAACAAAACTATATCGATTCTAATATCTATTGGCATTTTTAGCTTTTTTTTTTTTTTTTTTTTGCACTTGCAATCCTGGAATCTTAAGCTTGTAGCTTTGAAGATCCACTTCAGTTAAAAAAAATATGTTTTTGATGCTTCAAACGTGTTCTTGTTGCCTTTTTCTTATGATGGAGGACGTACATTACACTGGAAAAAAGTTTTTTCCCCTTAACAAGTTAGAAAACACAGAATACATAATATTTTCCTTTGTTATAAGAGGAGAAAATCTAATTAATCTTAAATTAGCATGTTTTGCTCGAATATTGTTTATATTATATTTCAATTGGTACATTTTGAATGTTTTTATACTTTTTAACTGATAGATCTTAAGTGTTTTTAGGGTTTTATTTATTTATTTTTTTATTTGTTTTTATGAATGTGTAGAGATTGTGAGCAGCTGGCCGTTTTTAAATTTCCCTTTGGGATTAATAAAGCTATTCTTCTTCTTCTTCTTCTTCTTTTACACATTTCATCCAAATATCCTTATTTCTATCTAGATCATGATCCTTCAAAAATAAGACTAGAATTATATGTTTAAAGATTCATTTTCCTTACATATTAAATTAAAAATGTGTATTTACTTTAAACTTTCATCCTGCTGTTGTTAAATGCATTTATACTTTTCAATATGTGCTCAAAATAAAATGTTTTCCAGATCAAATGACTCAACAAAATGATTTATTCTGGATTTATTGCCTTAATACAAGACTCTTCATCTTAACCATTTAACATCTAAGTCTTCACCGGCGAAGCTTAAATACAAAATCTTCAAACATACTTTAACTTTTTTAACCGCTAACAAGCCAACAACTAAGAGGTGAAATTCTGATGAACTACTGCTGCTCTACAGAAACTATGTCACAGAAAACAACAGATATTTTGTGATTTTGGTTATAAACAGCATAATCCTAATTAGAATTCCACTGGGAATACTTTGAAAATAGATCAAAAGATGATCGCAGTGGGACTTCAAGATTTTAATTGATTGGACTGTTTGATTTCATAGTGAGACATGTTGCTTTTGGTTTCACCAGAGAGTAACATTCTGTTCCCAGCTACGAGAAGCCTTGCATTTCCGCCAAGTACCTTCGACTTACACTGAGGAACACGCAGTTTTTTCACGTCGCAAAAAACTGCATCTACGTCCTTTAGCGTTTACGTGAGCATTTTAAAGATTTTCTTTCACTTATCCTGAAAATCATCTTTTAAAATGTTCTTTCGCCGCTTTAGAGATTCTGGGGTGGAGGAGACCTCCCTCACACAGAATCTTTCTAAACTGGAGAAGCGTCTCCAGGAAAACGCCTCGCTGACCAGCCAGCTGCAAACCCTCGCCGCTGAGCTGGAAAGCAGGAATAACCTGAGAGAAACCTACGCTGGACTCACCCAGGCAAAGAAATCTGCCGCCAAACTGACCAAGAAGTTGGAGAAAGACTTACAACGTGTCAACAAGAAGATCCAGGACCAAAAACCCTTGGAGGACCGTTGTAAGATCAAGCAGACAGAAGTCGATCTCCTAACCGTGACCAACACCACCCTGAAGGACACTCTGAAGGAACTCCATACGAAGGTCCGGGATCCTGAAGAGTTATCCACCGAGATGATGAAAGTCACGCTCACCGCCAATGCCCTGGAACAGGAGAACACTGATCTGCAGAACGAGGTTGACAGGGTCCAAACCACCATCGTGGCCCTTGAACCTCTGGAAGTCCAACTTAAAGACGAGAAAGATCGCCTCCAAACACTGCAGGACAAAAACATCGTCCTGCAGAACCAACTGAAAGACCTCCACAGACATCGTGAGGAGGAGGCAGCACTGAGACAAAGTTATACCTCCATCTTCACCCAAATGAAGTCTCTGGAGGAGGAGAACTCCACTCTAAACACCGAAGTTCTCCAGCTGCAAAAAGACCAGGAACAATTCTCTCAGTTGGAACAACAATACATTAAAGCCAAATCCCACGTTCTTCATTTGGAACAAGAAAACAAAAACTTCACCAACGAAATTGAAAACCTTCAGGAAAATTTGAAAATTCTGAAAAATGTAGCGGAAAAATTTGCAGCAACAAAAGCCGAACAGGAAACTGCATCCAAAGAAAACAAAGTCCTCACCTCTGAGATATCAGTTATTAAAGCTCAGCTGAACAAGGAAAGGGCACGCACCCACCACAACTTTGGTGTTTCTGCAGAAGACCTGGAACACAAATATTATGAAGAATCCAAGGTGCTCCAGTCTCTGCAGAAGAAAAACATCATCCTGAAGGAAGAGCTCATCGCCCTGCAGAAGAAAGAGGAGAAAGACGCTGAGAGGAAGCTTCAGTATTCCTCTCTGCAAGCTGATAGAAAGGCTGCAGAGACGGAATTCAAAACTCTGAAGCAACAGATCAGGGTTCTTTCTCAGCAATGTGAGGACTTCAGGTCCATGACTGAGACATATAATGACAACGTGGAGTACATCAGCAAACTCCAAGAACGTAACCAATCACTTTTGGAGGAAGTTGAGAACCTGAAGGTCATGAAAAAGGAGTTAAACGGAGTGGCTACAGAATGCACACAGCTGGAGGCAAACATCGAGGAACTGAAGAAAGAAAACTGGAACCTCACCAAAGATCAAAAACAACTACATTTGGAAATCATGGACCAAAAACACCTGGAGGCCAAAGTAGTTGCAGCAAAAGCAGAACATGCAGCAGTTCTGGCAGAAAATGAAGCCATAAAAGCCAAAGCCATCTTGAACTGCGACATCTCCCCAGCCTAGCTGGTTGTGAGGAATGTCTTTTGAATGACTGGCATCTGTATCAGGGCCTGATTAAAGTTGTTTCAGGGCTTTTTATGTTCGAGACACTCGCACCTGATTCTGGTTCCAATAACTTTGAGTTGATTGAATCAACTCTTTTCAGCTGTTCTAAAACCCAAAACACTAGTTCAAGATTTTTCAGTCCGTGGACTCTGAGTTCAAGTTTGAACTCTAAATTTGTTTAACCTGCTTCTTTAAATGGGCCCCAGGGAATACACAGAGCCTTAATTTGATGTTTATACACTTAAATTAACAGGTTAATGGTTATAAAATTGATTTTTCTTTTTCTTTTTTAAAATGTGAGACAACCAAGCAAGCAAACAGCAGGTTCACCTGGAAATAAATGGCAGGGTTCACTTGCAAGTGAACTCTGGTGCAGTTTTCTTCAGTGTGAATGCAGAAGGACAACTCAAAAAAAGTCCAAAAGATTTCATAAATCTAAAGTAGTGAACATGCTGTGTGTGCAGTGAATGACTTGTGAAGAGATGAAACACCAGCAGATACCTTACTTGAGGAAATATATATTGAACTAGCTTGTGCAAGGGAATAAATCTGGTGAATTGGTTTAGTCTAGTAAATAGAGGTTCTCGTCCTGTCAACATACAGTGCGGTGATTTAAAATCTCAATGGACGTCTTCCTATCTGCATCCTTTTGATTGAACTAAGTGTTCTGTCTCATTTTTTGAACTCAAGCAAAGCCTTTTTTTGTGTTAGAAAGTCTAAGCATACCTGATGAATGTGTAAATCCTTTCAAAATGGACGAATGTCTTGTTTCTGTCATACATGAGGTTGAATATACGACTAGAGAGATGCTTTGATTTGTGAGGAAATCGAGTTATTTTAGTATGAACGTTTGTTTGACATCGTCAGAAACGCCTCAGAAATTCTGTTGCTTTCTTGCAAAATGAAATTAAAACAAAACCGCAGCTTTTCTGAAATCATCAGTTCTTAAATCGACAGCTAGAATAGACATTTTTGGAGAAAACTTTAGTTATGCAGCAACATATAAAAATATATATATTTTTTCTTTGACTATTCCTGTTATGACTGGGAGCAAAACACGATTTCTTAAGTATTTTTGGGCTTTTTATTTGTCTCTTTTCTACTACCTATTTGATTACAGATTTGTCTAAAGCCTCGTTTCCACCGGGCGGTATGGTACGGTCCGGTCTGGTTCAGAATGGTCCAGGCGATTCAGGTGAGAGTACCAGACTGAAATGGGAACATTTGTTTCCTGAATTTGACATGAAATATCAAGAAGAAAAACAAAAAGTGGAGGCAGAACTGTATTTAAAACTCTAATTTTACAACAACAACAAAAAAAAAAAAACAATATTCTAAAGCAAAAAACTTTTTCAAATACTTCTTACTTTATTTTCTACTCTCAAAAAAGGGAGTTTTTCAACCTTTTTCGAGCCAAGGTAAACTTTTTCCTTGACAAAAATTCTGCTGCACACCAGCATTCAAAATATGTAAAACAGGAGAAACTCTGTTGTCTGTATTGAGGTGCAGTCCCCCCACAACCTCGCCACAATTTCTTGTAATAATTCAGGTAGAAAAGCTGGAAGTTGTGGCTGTTTTTCCTAAATGTTGTAATTAAAGTTATGACAGTTTTCAATTAAATTGTTTTTAGTAGTTTTTAGTAATTTAATTTGTAACTACATTAGTTGAAAGTTTGCTCAAGTATTTGTTTTTCACTTTATGAATTTATTACTAACTGTATGACTATACAATTTTATGTGACCTTTAAAAAACCTTTCCAAAAAACAGCCAGCTGTGGCTAAATCACAGACCATCATTCTTATCAAAAAGTCTTAATTGGAATCAAATAAAAACAAAGTAAAATGTATGTTATGGTCTTTCCTATTCCTAATTATTGAGTGTTTATCAGGGCCTGATTGGATAAAAACAGAGCTGATCTCCAGGGGCGCGTTTCAAGAAGCAGGTTTTGTTGGAACTCTGAGTTCGTGAACTTCAAATTCAGTAAAACTCTTGAATTTTCTGTTTCAGAAAGAGAGATAACTTAAACCCGTGAAAGTGGGCGATAATAAGCCCTTTTCAAGAAGCGGGTTGAGCTGAACTCAGAATCAATCACAACTGAGTCTGTGAACAAAACCTGGTCTGCAGCAGGTTTCCTTCAGGAAACTTAGAGTTTGCTGCGGTCTCTGCCCCTTTTTAAAGTGAAGGATGTTCAAATATGAGTTCCTCACTAACATTTTGAGAACATTCACATGTAGGATCTCAAACGGACGTTTTTTTGAACATGTTCGATATTCCACAGTCACAAAAGGGACGCCCTGCAGCCGCTGCAAAACTGAAAAGCTTTACATTTCAAACAGGAGAGACAACATATGAGATTAAGAGATGTGAAGTTTATTTATGGCTTGGGAGGAATACCAATGCACAAACGCAGAAAAACAGTCTGGACTCTTCTTAGGTGACGTGGAAAAAAACTAGAGATGAACCATCCTGAGGGTCTGGCAGTTCTTTAAGCTTCTGCAGTGAGCGCCAAGTGAGTGTGGATGAATACTTGATGAACCGACGATTGCTCTGAGGCTAAGTGACGATGAACACACAATAAGATGAGCCAGCAACGGCGAGTTAAGACCATTAACTTGAACGTCTTGAGCATCCTCTTTCCAGAGATATCCTGGATTAGTGATGGGACAGACCAGGGAGCCTTCCTGCCAGCACTAGCTCACATCTCAGAGTCTACGCTGAAAATGCCACACTCTCTATGCCACCTTGATTGCTTAGCCTCACTTTTTAGTTGCTCTCCCACTGAAAGTTGTTGATCCACATGTTGGCACAAACACTGATTTTCTTTTTATGAAACTATGTAAATCTTCAAAGAAATGAAAGAAAAAAAAGACAAATAATGTTACTCTATATTTCATATGCATATACGTGGTCACTGAACATACTTAGTCACAGTTGCCCCTGCCGGTGCAGTCTGCAGGCAAAAAATGGAAAACTTGTAATGGGCCTGCATAAATATTGAGGTTATAGACCGCTTTGTGAGCCTGTAGAGTACGTGCACATTTTTATCTATGGGCATGCTGCAGGCAAACACTAAAACAATAAGTACAGGCTGATTTACACTGATCTGTCTCACAACTGTCAGTTAGTCTTTTTTGTCTCTGTTGCATCTCGAGTCCCCCCCATCTCTTGTGAAGTAGTTTGCCCTGCCACCCCCGCGTCGAGTGGTTCATTCCAAACTTTGTCAATCAGGCCCCATACTTTCTCCTTCCTGACTGAGTCCTTGTAAAATGCATGTCTTGTGTCATAAATGATGTGATTATGTTTTTGTTCTTAAGAAAATTAAACTTTCATCCTCCATAGTGAAAATGCACGTCACACGTTTTCAGCTGTGTGTTATCGCGTGGGCCAGCCCCCTAATTATAATATCAAATTTTGTTAATTCCTCGTTTGTTTTTAGTTTGAAACCGGCACCTGTCTCCAGTTTCTCCTGCTTTTTGTCATGAAAATGACGCATCTACTCCTGCTTCAATCAGGGATAGACGTCAAACACAGACGGAGGTGATGTAAACAGTCTGATTTATGAATGAATGCTCTGAGGTTTTTTTTGTCTGTGTGTCAATGCAACGTAAGGCAGATGCATCGCAGACAGACCAGTGGAAATCAGCCTTTAGTCACAACTTACATTATCCTTGCAAATAACATGCTTTCCACTCAAGGCAATGGTACGTTCTATTTTCTTGACATCCCTTAAGATGCAGCCGTTTCTTTCTGTGACTCTCTACGGTAGGGGTCCCAAAAGCTTTTCTTGCGAGGGCCATATAACTGTTTCCTTCTCCTTCTGACTACGACTTAGTAGATGAATCTCAAACTTGCTTTTCAAGAAACACGCCTAACTGAGCTGACCGCCAAAAAATGAGCAGAAATGTCAAGCGAGGACTGTGACAACATTTTTGATGACTTGGTGAATTTCCTCCGTTCTGCTCAGTATGTGGCGGATCTGAGCGCTATCTGGATCTGTCAGCTTTTTCGTTGTGGTTCTCACTTACAAGTTTGGTGACTCCCGTTTTATCTCTCTTCCTTAGTGACTCCATCTTCTCTTTTACTTTGCTGACCAGCTGAAGTGGCCTTATCCCAGTTCCCTGTGGCACAGTGTTAATTGGATGAGCAGCATGGTGCCTTCTAGATCGTGTGTGCAAGCAGCATGAAGGCCACACAAGGAGGGCAGAATTAACATGGACTTCAAAAGATGTTTGTTGACAGGAGATTTCCCACCATCTGATTGCTGTTTGCATCTCCTGAAAGATAGAGCCCTATCGCAGCAATCAATCCTCGCTCAGACCTGTTCATCAAGCGCCGCTTTATCTGTGACGTTTCAGCAGACTTATCAGTCAAAGTCTGTAGCCAGTTCACCCGCAGGAACATTTGAAAATCCACCAGGATGCTGCCACAGATTTCACTTTTCATTTACATTTATTTGCTGTTTAGTAAGAACTTTTAGGAAGTTGGTGTGGGAATATTTTATACAAGATAGAGGAGGAAGTCACATGATTGGACAGTTTGGTTCAATGTCAAGCGTAGAGAACGAGTTTAAATGTTGCATTTAAATTTGAAAAAAAAAAATAGGAGCATTTCAGATGATATTGAAATGAGAAATGCAGAATCTTTGCTTAAAAAAAGATGGTACATTTGAAAAAAACACCCAAGTTAAAACAAAATTAAAAATATATCAGACAGGATTATTTCTTTTCTTTGAAAAAGTGTTCACAGAGCTAATAACGCATCATGCAAACGGCTCATAAAGTGACAAAGAAATTCACGGCCGATGACATCATGGTACTGAAGCTGGAGCAGAACTGTGCTGCAACCACAAAAATGGATTCGTTTATTAATAGAAATAAATTCCTTTTATTTACAAAGTACATTTCAAAACACCCAAGGACCCTTTAAAAGGGAGAAAAACAACATTAGACACACAAATTACAATTAAAGAAAGAAAGAAAGTTATTGATGAAAGAGAGTTTTAAAGTAGAAGCTGTTGCAACAGAAGAAGTGAATCCGTTTTCAGTGTCTGATGGATGAGAGTTTCAGAGTCAAAGCCACAGAAAGCTCTTCTCCCTGTGAGGCTCAGGCAGACGGAGGGCTTAGTGAGGCGGATGGAGGATGAAGATGGAGTGGAGTGTTCTGTCCAAACCTGTTTTTTTTTTTTTTTTTTTTGAGGAGGTTTTTAAAAGCACAAGAATATCCTTGATAAAAAAAAAATGTTGAAAAAAAAGGTTTCACATTGCGTTGATAGTGGTGATTGTGGTTCCAAAACTGTTGTTTTTTTTTTTTTTAGACAAAACAGAGGAGTGGTTCTTAACTGGTTAACCAGCTATTTGCATAAAAGGCAACAAACTGTGCAGTTTACTGGTCAAACCTCAAAATGCATGAATATTAAGTGTGGTATCCCACAAGAATCAATACTGGGTTCTATTCTCTTTATTTTGTATATGAATGATATTTCTGAAGTCTCAAACGCATTGAAACTTGTTCTATTTGCTGATGATACAACCATGTTTTGTTCAGGAAAATATTTAAGATATTTAATACAAAATATTGAAATGGTCAAACTTAAGTATTGGTTCAATAATAATTAGCTTTCATTGAATTTAGAAAAGATAAGGTTTATGGTTTTTACTAATAAAAAAAACAGGAGAAAGTAAGACTATCAATTGATGGAGTAACAGTTGAAAAACTTTCTGAGCATAGATTTCTTGGGTTAATTTTGGACAAGAAATTGTCTTAGAAGCCGCATATATCATATATTAAAAGTAAATTGGCTAAAATTATATTAGTTTCAAATAACATTAAGTATTACTTATCCTGTCGTGTGTTGAGAATGTTATATTGTTGCACTGCCTTATTTTACTTATTGTGATGAAGGGTGGGGTTATACATATAAAACTCATTTAACACCATTACATTTACAGCAGAAAAAAGTTATTCGAATAATTCATAAAGTTGGATACAGAGAACATTCTAATGCTTTATTTGTGGAGTCAAGATTGCTGAAATTTGAAGACTTAGTAAAACAGCAAACTTTATTAAGGATGCTTAAAATTAAAAACAGAGAGACCGAGAGGAGAAAAATGCATTTTATATCAAGAAAAAATCACAGGATAAAATAGATTTAAAAGCTTCAAGTTTCTCGCACTGTTTTAAAGCAGACATGGTTTTCTTTTGTTGGGGTAAAAGTTTGGAATGATCAACTGGAAATTTTGAAAAGCTGTACGAGTTGTGAACCGAATAAGTAAATGTAATGCTCTCTTCATGAATGGAACAAAATAAACAAATCAAATCAAAATCTTTCAACCAAAATGTATACTTTCTAATATTATGATCCAAGTGAATGCTTGATTCTGATTGGCTGCCAAAAAAAAAAAAAAAAGTTCCATGAATGTTTCATGTTATTGTGCTGGTCTAAATTCTAGTTGGTAACCAGAGACATTTGGAACATATTTGGATCCAAGTTATTTTAAAGTTTATCACAACAGCAAGACAGTAGAAAAGATTTTTGCTTTTCAAATGGCTATGCTGCCCTCCCAAAATTTTATAATCAATACTATATTATCATTGACAAAAGTTGAAAAATGATCAAAACAAGCTTAAGGCCTTAGACTGGAACAGTCATTTTGGGCGGCTTACAGTGCTTTTTGGTTGAACATTTGGTTGCCTGAAGTAAAACTTCCAGCTATTGTGCATCAAACACTTGAAGAGCATCTTGGGAAATATTTCCAAAAGATCAGCTTTCTTTTTCCCACAGATTATAGCTGAAGAAATAAAAAAACAAACTTGCCCTTAAAGTTTAAACATTGAAAATGTTCCTGCAGACGAAAACTGAAGAGAAGCTGAGAGATAAAAGATCAAATAACAATCATGATTACTATCTATTCACAGTTAATTTTAAATAAGCTTATTGAATTATTTTAGAAATGCTTTTAAACTTTAATTGTGGAATAACAAAAAAGCAATGCAGTGACATCCTCTTTAAAAAGGTTAAATAACCGCAGTCATGGCTGCACCCTGACGCTGTTTTTCTGTTTATTCAGTTGTGTTTACAGTGGATTTCTGCTCCCACCGTCTTTCCCACGATGTCCGCCTTCATGTCTGCTTTAGTCCTGTGGATGGGCTCATCTGAGGATCTTTGAAGGATGCGGTCACAAGTTTTTTTGTGTTTACCCCGAGAACAAGACGCACTTTCTCCTCAATGAAAGAGATGAACCATTGAGAGATGGAGCTGCAGATTTCTGGCTGTGTTTTGTTTATGAGCTGAATCCTCTTTTACACCTTAACTCCATTAGTGTTTGAACCCTATGCTTCTGCTCCATTAAAAATATCAAGGGTCTTTATTCAAAATAAGCTTTAAACACCTTTTCACTTTTGTTGATTTTTTTAAATTTTACTCCATTAGTATTATTCGTTATTTTGACAAAACTTCAGATCTGAACACGGAACTTCCAGGTCATCTTTAGTTCATTTGTTTTTTTCTTTTCATTCAAAGACTTGTAGTCCCACTTCAGTTCGTATTTATCGCAAAAAAGAAATGCTGAACTTTTTAAATAAAGTTCAATTAAACTAATAAATTGGTGAGTTTATTTAAAATACCATATTTTTGAAGACTTTTAAATAAAGAAATACTCAGAAATCTAATCTTAGGCTTAATTTTTTTTTATGTCTTCCATCGTCAGAAAAATGCAATGAGAACATGTTGAAAACCCCAAAAACCTTGAATTCAGGGAACCAAACTCATATTTATGATTTACACATTTAAATACAATATTTGCAACAATAAAAGTGGATGACCATACCATTAAACATCAATTCTAATATAACCTTTAAAAAAATCTGCCTTAGTTAAAAAAAAAAGAAAAATTTGACCAAAAATGGCAAAAAGGTAAATTTTTAAGTAAAACAACACAAAGAGAGGAAATGTGAGGATTTTCTTAGATGCTTTTGTGACTTGGTAATAGTCATTTTCTTATAATTGGCACCACATTGCCATGCAAACCTTGAATGAAAATCTATTAGAGACTGTTCTGTGGCTCACTCCAAACAACGCAGACACTTGCTGTTGCAGAAAACCAGCTTTAGGTTGCACCACGGGAGGAATCCTGTCCAGATCAGTCCAACTTTGGGATCCTTGAAGTGTGATCACCGCTGCTGCCAATCAGGAGTCTTGATTGGCAACAGCAGGTGCCAGAAACAAGTAACTGTTTGACACTGACGGACAAGAGTTGGCAAATAATAATATAAAAAAAATAGGGCTGCAACTTACATATTCATCCTCTTAAGGAAGCACATAAAGGTTAATTTAATCAAATTTAGATTTCTCTGTGATGCATATTTTATGTCACAACCAGATATGTGAATATGAATATGAAAAAGATAATTTCCTTAGGTGCAAAAACCAAAATGACTTTATGTCTTTGGGGCAAAGAAGTTGAGAATGGGATTAGACAAAATTTAATGTGAATGACAGGGAAACCAAAATAAATATTATGAAAATAATTAACTTTTAAACTTCCAGAAGAGGTAAAAAAAATTACCTGGAGGCTCATTTGAACAAAGCAATAGAAATGATTTTTTCCTGCCTTTGAATGCTAATGCCTTTTTAAACAGTCTTTACAATGTTCAGACATGTTGTAAACAGTTTCAATTATACAATTTACATTGAGGACAACTGTATAACAAACTAATCAGGAAGTGTAAAAATTGTAATAATTAAATGTAATAATTGAAAATGAAAAAAAAAGAAAAAAATCTAAACATGACTCAAATTAAAGGATAAAGATTATTAGAATATTACAGGCTGAGCTGAAGTCCGAAATGCCCAGAAAGAAATGATTAAACAGTTTCTATTGATTATGACTTGGGGGGGGGCAGAGAGAGAAAGAGAGAGAGAGATAGATAGAGAAATCAACATGAAACATGAATGATGAGGGGTTTTTTTTACATTTTTTTTTTTAAGAAATTTAAAATCATGTTATTATGACAATGAGCTGCCATGTGCAAACAGGAAAACATTTTTTTTTTTTTTTTATGGTTTGTACGTTGTGACCAATGGGAGCGGTTTTTTGATACAGCGCCCGACCTTTACATGATCTGCTGCTACAGACCCCAGAACTCTAAGTCCTTTCTGTTTAAAGACCCACTCTTATGAAAATCATGTTTTAGGGGTTCTTGTGGACTTTTCTGATGATGGGGGACATATACGAAGAAGATTATGCTTAAAAGATAATTTCTGAGTATTTCTTTATTCAAATTGTTGTGAATCAGGAACACTATAAGAAAATGTTTGAAAAAGCTCGTAGTTGTGACATGGAAGCTACAACAGCAGACCACCGCTCCATTCTAAAGCATCCACTTATAGACCATTAGATCCATGTACGTATTTGTTTCTCACTGTTTTTGTTGCACTGCTAACGTTGAATTGGGGTTGTGAGGGGCTGTAAGCTAGTGGGAGAGCATGAAAATAGATGGATGATGGGAAATGAGAGAAGGCTTACTCTGTTGTGACAGTCCCACCCACAACTTGGAGGCTAATTTCTATTGATCTATTACCGCTCTGCAGAAATTATATCCTAGAAAATGAAACAGGTTTCCAATTTTGGTTAAAATTGGCATAATCATAATTTAAAGACCACTGGGAACCATTTTAAAACAGATAAAAAGAGTGGGAGTGGGAATTTTAAGACGTGTTTCTAAAATGTTTCCAGGTGTAAGCAGTGTAATTAGGCACAATGGAACCAACTTACCCCAATATTTTGTTGCTAACATATTGAGGGATCCATTGTTACATCAAACCACATGGAGCTGAAGACCAGTTGAAACCAGTTAGAGCAGGCTCAAAGGAGTAAGGACACTGACCGATAAGGTGTTAAGGTTTTTTGGGGATTCTCTTGGCTTGGAGCTTGACAAGGCCATCCTGCAATATATATAAGTGAACTGTATTTTATTAGTCTTTGCCTTTGCATGCCCCGAGACCCAGATATCTCTGTAAGGGTTTGATCCAACTTCTATTAAATTAACTAAATTCCAAATGAGTTTTTTTTTTTTTTATCACTTTCCTTCTCATGAACAAACACGCAGAGGTTAGCAGTGGCTAACTTCACACCAGCAACCCCCACTTCCTGTAATTGATAGTACACTGCCTCCTTCTAGACTGGATGTTAGATTATCACCTGTCTGTGGGCCTCTCTTGGAGTTCCGTCTTCTGTTCCCTTGTCTGGAATTGGATCTCCATGTTCTTTGATTCTTTCTCAAGCTCTCTCCTAGTCCCATGCTGGATCTCCTTCTGGATTTCCTCAACTTCAACTTTTAGTCTTCTCTACTAAACTACCACCATTTTCTCCATAAAGACTCACCCTTCATCAAATGATCTGATTAGTGAGTATAACCCTATATTTGTAAAACTTATCCTCCAAATTTTGTTGTAATGGCCGAACGCTCAATACATCCTCCTCACAGTAATGTTCACTGCTCACAAAAAATAAAGGAGCACTTTAAAGGAACACATTAGATACATCATCTCAATATGAAGATGGATATCTATACAAAAGGATGCCAAGTCTTTTAATGGAAATAAAAGTTTTCAGCCTACAGAGGGCTCAATTGTGTAGACACCATCAAATCAGATTGAAATGAAGATGTGGCAGGATAGACCATTTTCTCCAAAACTTCATTTCTGCAACTCAAAATGCTTTTCAGTATCTTGTGTGGCCCCCACGAGCTTGTATGAATGCTTGATAACGTTGCGGCATGCTCCTAATGAGACGGTGAATGGTGTCTTGTGGCATTTCCTCCCAGATTTGTGTGAGGGCATCCCTGAGCTGTTGTACAGTCTGTGGAGCAACCTGGCGGCACCTAATGGACCCAAACATATTGTCCCATTGGGTTTAAATCAGGGGATGGTGAAGGCCATTCAATTGTTTCAATTTCTTCATCCTCCAGGTACTGCCTGCATACTCTTGCCATGTGAGGCCGGGCATTGTCGTGCATTAGGAGGAAACCAGGACCTACTGCACCAGCGTAGGGTCTGACAATGGGTTGAAGGATTTCATCTGGATACCTTATGGCAGTCAGAGCACCATTTCCTAGGCAGTAGAGGTCTGTGCGTCCCTCCATAGATATGCCTCCCCAGACCATCACTGACCCACCACCAAACCTGTCATGTTGAACCCCGTTGCAGGCAGCATAACATTCTCCTTGTATTCTCCAAACCCTTTCACGTCTATCACGGGTGCTCAGGGTGAACCTGCTCTCGTCTGTGAAAAGTACAGGGCGCCAGTGGTGGACTTGCCAATTCTGGTGTTCTTGAGCAAATGCCAGTGGAGCTCCACGGTGCTGGGCAGTGAGCACAGGGACACAGGGCCCTCAGGCCACCTTCATGAAGTCTGTTCCTGACTGTTTGGGTAGAGACATTCACACCAGTGGCCCTCTGGAGGTCATGTTGTAGGGCACGAGCAGTGCTCAGCTTGTTCCTCCTTGCACAAAGGAGCAGGTATCGGTCCTGCTGAGGGGTTGAGGACCTTCTACGGCCCTGTCCAGCTCTCCCAGAATAACCATGTTCTGGCGATTAAACATTAAACCTTCTTGCTGCAGCACGTGTGGATGTGTCATCCTGGAGAAGTTGGACAACCTGTACAACTTCTGTAGTAACCCTACAGAGTATGAGGAATAGTAGGAGTAGAGATAATTACACAAGTCAAAATCAGCACGAGTGGAAAACCAGCCAAAAAAGATCAAGAGAGAGAAACTTGAAATGACCTCCACATGTAACACCAGTCCTGTTTGGAGGGTTTTCTAATTGTTGCCACTGAAGTGCACCTGTTATTAATTCCTTGAACACTAATACAGCTGAAATTGATTAACGAGGCCCTCAGCTGCTTAACCAACAAGAAAATGATCAGACAGCTTTAATTTAATTCATGCCAGGCCCAATAAAAAGGTGTTCCTTTCATTTTTGTGGGCAGTATAGTTGCTTTAACGCCTAACCTTAACCAGGACACATTTGGGCTACGATAATATCAGAATCCGTTCTGATTCTCAAAGCCAATACTGGCTCTCGTACAAGATGTGCTCATGTTATGTTGTGTGGGAGTGGGATGTGGGATGTGGGTTTCTGGATCTTGGGATAAAAGATGGCGAATGCAACAGAATTCCACTACCATCCACAATCTTTTCATCCTGTTCTCCTCAGATTCATAGCTGGAGCTCTGTCTCTCAAATACATGTTCCATTCCTCGTTCTGAGTTCTGACTCGCTCGCTGAGGTCCAGT
Source organism: Oryzias javanicus (assembly GCA_003999625.1). NCBI lineage: Eukaryota > Metazoa > Chordata > Actinopteri > Beloniformes > Adrianichthyidae > Oryzias > Oryzias javanicus. The sequence goes on along the minus strand of CM012455.1, from coordinate 15,692,995 downwards.
TTTCTTCACCACCACTTCCAGACTCTTTGTATGTTTTTTTAAAGCTTACTTTTGGCAAAAGAAGAAAGACCACCTTTGAGTTGAGGTGGACTATTGTGAGCACTCACTTCACCCACACTTCCCACTGAAAGGAACAAAAGGTGCTAAAGTGATGCCCGAGTTATTTGTTTTCCTCTAAAGAAGTCATTTATCCTGCAGAGGTGAAAGTGGTTTGTTGCTTGCGGGGAAGTGGGTGGACGCCTTTGAAATGACTTGTCTTCTTCATCTCGACAGCTCTGTGTCTGAAGCCTATAGGACCCTAATTATCTGAAATTATCTTGAAAATGTGTCTCAACCATTTACAAACAACCCCCAAAAGAAACTTACATTTTAAACAGTAAGTCTGTCAAAGCATCAATCATTCATGTATCCAGGAGCTGAAGGTCTTTCCAGCTGGAAGTGGACGGTTGATCAGGACTCCAATCAAAATCATTTTGTACTTCCTGTAAATTCAGAAGCAAGCAGACCTGTTCATAGACAGTGTTAACCTAGAAAAGTTGTAAACAGGCTTTCTGAGGATGACTGGTTGCATCTAGGAACATATCCACATCAAGAAAGTTCACTTTTTTTGTCCAAACCTTATTTATTATTATTTTATTTTCTTATTCTTGTCGCACGTTTTTGCAAGTTGACTAAACATTGCGAACAGAAGCAGGTTACTCACGATATCTGCATTCAAAGGCCACCAATCAAGAGGACGGGGAAATAATGTACTGTTGGAATAATTTACTCTTGTAATAGGTTTAGATTTCTACAAATTTTATTATATATTCAAATAAGCTGTTTTAAAGTTTGATTTATTGCAAAATGTTGGATGAAAATAAATATTTTATGTAGACGATTATTAACCGAACAAACCGCATGCCTCTCTCACTTAAAATTGTCAACTTTACACTTTCTTAGGCATCAGGGGCAATTTATTTTTTTCATTTATAACTAAAATTGGCCACAGATTTTAAGAAGCAAGGTATTTTTTTTCTTCACATTGCCTCATGATCTTGGGCATATATGCCCACTCTCCAACGCAATGAGTTATGTGTCAAGCGGCTACTACTTCTGACCCAAATAGCAACATCTATGTTGCTTCAAAACCACAATAAAAAATTAAAACCCTCTCAGAAAAAGGAATGAACTCTGTTTGCTCTTTTTTTCAGATGGGGTGAAAAATAAAAGTGGAAGTAGCTCCTCCTTTTGAAAACTGGCATAATCAGTTTCTTCTTCCAAGGCTATGTCCAAATTCCATACCAACACACTATAGTGTGTTTGCCATTTTGTGGTGTTTTCCAAATTCCAATATCGAGTGCACTAGAATTTCCCAGAAATCTTTGTAAAAACCCAGTGTGCATTGATGCTCACTACATCAGCGACGAGACCACAATGCATTGCAGTCAAACAATTTTTTGAGAAAAAAACAAACTTTTTAAATATCATTTTTAAATAAACCATCCAAATTTTCATCATCACAACACAGTGGAGTCCCAAATGGGCATTGTGAAATGTTTGTATTGATGTCAAATCTGGCATTTAGCAAAATGTAAGATTAATAGTAGTGCTGGGCGATATGACGATATATATCGTGTGGATAGAAAGGTGTCTATCGTGGCATATCTCCTCTATCGTTTATATCGTTGCTAAGCTAATTTGATCAGTTATTACGCCAAATATGTCATTAATCAGACCTTCCAGGATTTTACGCGAATTGTTGCGCACCCTGGAGCTTTTTCCTTTCACCGTAACTTTACCAATCTACCGTAACAACAGTCACAGATGACGAGGCAACTTCGATTAGTGATGATGAAGTATTTTTCAAGTCACAATAAAAAGAGTTGGAATATGAGGTTGAGAATGTGAAGTTTATTTCACAATTAACATAATTTAGGCACTTTTCAAAACAAGATTATTTTGAAAACATCGCAACTTTTGTCCTGACTTTTCCCAAAAGCTGCCGCAACATCAGGAATTTTTCAGAGAATAGATGAAAATATACTTTAGTAGTATATCTTGATATATATCATATCGTGATATAAAATATTTTATATCGTGATATACATTTTTTTCCATATCACCCAGCACTGTATTTGTTTTACACTTTCTGCTACAGCTTTGATGTGTGCATTCACCTCATGGCTCAATGAAAGCACTGCAGCTGTTTTGTCTGCTAATTCCTGGCTATGGTGGCTTGTTGGTTTCAAAAATGCAGATTTTGAGTATTACAGGTTCATATTTACAGCACAAGAGAACCATACCAGAATCCATTTGGAGGTGGACTGAGACCATCTCTTTAGTTAGGTCTTAGTCCACTTGCGTTGTCTGAACCACAGTTTGCATAAGTGTCCGGGGTGAAATGAGAAACAAACTGGTCTATTTTAATCCAAGTACGTAGGTGTGAACAGACATACTTTGTATGTGACCTAAACGAATGCAAGTTTAGCCCATGGTGTTTACATTGGACAAGCAGGGAGGGGCTTCTTCTTCACTATTGGATGTCCACTAACTACAGCTGGATGAGGCTTAGTGCAACAGGTCAAAGCAGTCCAATCTTGCAAATCATCTGTGTTCTGATTTATGAAAGAATCGGTGTCATAGTTCTGGTCGGGCACAAACTGCAATTAATAACTTTGTCCAACGGGACAAATTTTTTAACTTTGAATTGAAAGGGACACCATTATTTACTTCACTACCAAATCTAAGCCCCTGATTGGATACAGTTTGAACCTGGTTTAAGAGCTTTTGCAATGAACGCAAGAGTTTTGAGCCGAAAACTTACATTTACTTAGACTTTTTACTGTAAGCGGATACTGGAACGCTCGTAGCCAAAATTATCTAGTTGTCAGTTTTGCACAATTTCTATGATTTATAGAAAGCAGGATCACAAGTAAGATGCTCAAACCAAAGAGCTTTGCTGCACAGTTTGCATTCAGAATGCAGGAAAAACAAGATCACACATTTATCTGTTAATGGACTTGTTCTCGTGTACGGAGCGCAGCCTCCTCTGCATGACTAAGGCAGGGATTATGTACACAAATTGTGGAACAGATCAGATAATTCCATGTCAGCTGTTGTGTCCCAGAAACTGTGACATTTTTCACAGTACGTTATTAAACTGGGTGTTCTGGAGGACTTCCAGGTCCCAGAGCAGCTTAATAGTTTCAGTCTCCACTCTGCTTCTGCCAGACCTTTTTACATAAGCAGAGTGAAAAGGAGCAAAAACCAGCAACGGTCAGCGCTCTCCAGTGAGCAAACAGAGTGCAGCTGAGTTACAGAGGAGCAGAAGGGAATCTGGTTCTGATTTCAGTGTTTGCTTCATGAATAATGAGCAGCAGAGAAATATCAAAATAATGTCTGTCCAATGGGAGGGCTCAAAAAAACAACACTAGTTAAATATTGACTGGCTTTTCGGAGCTGATTCTGGTTTTTCGGTGAACACAGAGTAGCGTTTTGAGAAAATGCTCCTTTTGGCTTCATTTGTCATTCTTAGGGGGTTTCTCGCTGCTGGAATGGCACATCTAACATAGCTGTCCCAGCATGACTGGTAAAGCCCAGAGAATTCCTTCAATCCTGCTCCCAGCCTGAAACAATGGACTGCATACTTTAAACTCTCCACAAAGGCTGTTTTATAAAAAATCTGTTCTAAATCTGAACACCTTTATACTCCAGCATTTTAACTAGATTTAAAAACAAAAAAAAAGAACCTTTGTTGGAATTCAAATCCAGGTTATTTATGTAACTAAGCCAAATGATTTTATATTTTATTCAATTTAGGAATTAACAATTTTAAAAATATTTTCTAATTTTAAAATAAAAAAAAAATCATCTCAACTTTAGCCTCATTATATTTAAAGCTTTATTTTTTTTAATTTAATCTCCATTTTTATTAACCCACTGATGCTTATTGATGTAAATATGAATCAAACCACTTCAGCTCCAAATATACCTCGTTTACTTGAAAGCAAAAGCATAAATAGTTTTTGTCTTAGCTGGAAATAAATTCAGGCATCAATAGGTTAAAAGTTTTTTACATTTTTGAAAATGTATTTTCTTGTTCCTCTAATGTTTCTCCTTCAAGGCTGCAGAGCTCTTCACTTTACTAATCTTTCCTCTTAATTTTTTCTGTTCATTTTAACCCAGTAAACAATGTTTTGTTCGCTCAGAAATCTTAAGACACACCTTGAGTGGGGAAAAAAAAATCGAAATCATGTGTCAAATAAAAACAAATTCTGAATAAAAGGGATTTTCTAGCCTCAAATCCAACCACTTATAGTTATTTACCCTAAATCGCATCGGTAAAAAAGGCAAATCTGACCTTTGACAAACAGCAGCATCAATTTATAGTGTGGGCTGGTGCTTTTATTACATTGGATGAAATCCTGCTTTGTGTTTATGTTTTTTTTCCCTGCAGTCACTTCCAGGTTTGAATCCCTGCAGCTGTTTCTGTTTCAGTTAATCACCCTCAGTATACTTGAGGCTGTGGTTTTTGGTTGCACGCTGCCAAATCCTGTTGTCTTCATCTTCTTTTGTCACGTCATGTTTCAAGTTTTTGGTTTGTCCTCCTTCAGCTCAAGGGGTTGCTTTTTTGTGTGTGTTTTTCTCTAAAACATAGGAAGGTCTCCAGTATTTTGGTCCTATATTCCTAATCACCACTTGAGGAAAAATGGCCTTAAAGACACATTAAGATGAAAATTGTGTTCTGGCATATTTAACATGTTCTTGTCGAATTTTTCTCATGATGGAGGACATGTATTAAGATTATTAAACTTAACATTAAATTTTTGAGTTTCCTTTTTTTTTAGAAATGGTTGTGATGATTTAGAGTTTTTTGTCCTGTTATCACATTTTCATCCCACTGCAGCTTGATGATCAGCAACATTTACACCCAAAGTTGCTTGTTCCCAAACACACACAACTTTCTAAAGATTAACAGTAATGCAAAGTTTAAAGTTTAAACTTTAAGTCTAAAATGCACTTTACAGAAGGGAGACGTGAAGCCCCAATGGGAGAAACCCATAATATTGTTTTATTTCTTTATTTTCCATTTGATTCCTCTAAGAAAGACCATTTCCCCCTCCCTCTGAAGCTCTATTCTGACCCATATGACGTGTTTGACCAAGCTAAACAGGAGCTGGTCAGACAGCAATGCTAGGAACGAAGAAAAGCCCTCCTCATAAAATAACACTCATGTTACAAGTTTAAACCAACATGACCTGCTTTTTCATTTTTAAATATCACTTAGAAGAACACAGATATGCTGAAACACACCTTAAAATGACAAGAAAAAGTTGCATTTATGTGGTGATAATGCACTCAAATAATTTGTAATTCATCTGAAAATGATGGAACCACCATAAGTTAAATTCCACTGAAACTCAAGTTTTTCTTAATTATTTTGTCTTCATGGCTTTATTTGTTAATTTCCCCCATTTTGCTCATTTTATTGAGCCAAAGTACAAACAGGATTGCCATGAACTCAGACTTGATTGATGAGGGGTGATTCTTTGACACAGATGTGAAAGAACAGACCGGACAGATGTGAAGTGCAAATCATACAAGCAAAACATTAGTGATTATTTTTGAGGAGATGCAGGTTGGACCATCAGTTATGTGGAAACATGCAGGACGTGAACCTAAACAGGAAACATCAAAATGAGTCTCTTCAAATGCATCTCCAGCAACCTCCTGTGATGTCAAGATTCCGTTCGCCGTGTAGATAAAAATATGAACCGTGTACAAAACCGTGCAGCAAAATCCATATTACAATTCACCAGACTTTCTTATCTATATACTTAAACTTACGTCTAACAGGTGTCAGATGTTTCATTTTGATATATGGAATTTGACAGACATTGGGAGATATCATATGAAATGACTGATTTTGGATATGGGGACAGAAGAGCGGAATAGCTTTTATAAAAGGACAGATTTCAGGTGGAGAGCTCTCGAATGTGTGTGTGAGTGTGTGTGCATGGATGTTTGTGTCTATTCTGTGTGTATCTGCTGCTTAAATTTACAGAATTTTTCTTTCTGGACAGAAAAAGTTGCTGCAAACTTGGCTTGGTGGCAGAAACCCAAACATTTGATAAAGTAACTTGAACACGGGAAACCAGAAAGGATTAACTACACAAAGACAGCTGAACCCAGTGACACCAATGAGTAAAACAGAATGTGACAAAAACACAAAACCCAAGCACAGAATCCTCACAGAAATTCTTAAAAAAACACAGGAATTGTATTACTTTTGTAAAAGATTAAAAATAAAAGACAGACATAATAATTGGCTTTAGTTATTTTATGACTTAATTTACACAGATGATCAAGTTCTGATCTTATCTGGAAGAAACCAGCTTTCCTAATTGCTTTTACCCAAAAATTCAATTTAGTAATAAGTCACAAGTTGTGGATTTTATTCTGAATATGTTATCTTCTGCATAAACTTTAGGAACTGTGTGTGAATTTTTGCTATTTTTGGCACAAAAAAACAAGTTTATGTACAAGCTTTATAGTGGATGTTTCCTTAAATAATTAACAGCTATTTCTAGAAAAGAATCAAGATGTCATGGGACCTTCAACAAGAAATTCCGTATTTGATCTGAGAGCGTGGACTTTAGGGTTGTGTTTGTGCCTGTGTCCTGTCAGGCACAAAGACGTTCTTCCTGAATTTGCCTCTGGTTGCGATCGTCCAGCCTCTTGGAGCATAGTTAGAATGGATTGTCTTAATACCTGTAATTTGAAAATGTTGAGTCTTGATCGTTTGACTTTTCATTTCTTTGAAGAGTGAATTAGAATCAAGGAGCTGATGTTTATTCAAATATGCCAAATTAAATCAAAGTGACTCCACAAGACTATTTTGAGCTTTAGGCATCCTAATCAAAATGTTGATGCCTTAACTTGAGCATTAGTTTAACTTCCTGCAGGTCTGCAGGTGTAAATAAAGAACCCTGAAACACTAAAAAAAAAGAAAAAATATCAATATTCCACGCAGAAATCTGTCATATGTGTTGTAGTTGTGAGTCTCTGCTTCAGTTCACACTAAATTGCATCTAAAATTTATGTTTGAGTTGCAATAAAGCTATGAATCAAGTTTTTATGTTCAAGGCTTTGGCTTCCAGAATGGAATTTGAGCAGTGATCACGTAACTCACTCCTACATGAGGGTCATGCCTGCTCTCTGCATCTCCACCACGTCAGGTTGATCACACCAGAACCTGTGATTAAAACCAACAGTCTAATTATTGTGATTTACGTGTTTGCAGATTTCACATGCAGACAATATACTTTTGATGGATGACAGCCTGCAGAAAGCGACTACAAGATTTTCATTGTTTAGTGTTTGTAAAGTAAAGTGGCCAACTACATATAGTGTAGAAATTGCTATTAGTAACACCTACCAAGGTTAAATCGTACTCCAGTTATTTTAAATATCACAATAGATCAAAAGCTTCTATTTCCGTTAAAGTTTCAGCTTCTAAAGTAAAAAGAGTAAAATTCAAATGTGATACGTTCACCCTTTTTGTTAGACCAATGAGATCAGAATATTCAAAAGTAACTTTTTCAGTGCTCTGAATTTAAAAATTAAAATTGACAAATTTTATCTATGCAGATGTGAACAAATCTGTGCATTAAAGTTGTTTTTTATCCTCAAAGTGTCAGCTGATGGTCCCGTGTGGATTGACGCAAATTGAAAGAAAACTAGTGTAATTGGAGCCAGGTAAATTAATCAGGCAGCCACAAGGTAGCTATGTACAGACTTTTCACTATACAGATATCCTTTTAAAGCAGGAGTGTCAAACTCAGGCCCTGTCCACATGTAGCCGGGTATCTGCTAAAACGCATATATTTTTATCCGTTTCGGCCTATCGTCCCCACGTAACCGAAGATTTAAGTCACTGAAAATGGAGCTTTTGGAAAACTCCGGCTAAAGTGAAGATTTTGGAAAACTCCGTTTTCGCGTCTGCATGTGGACATGCATAACCGAAGATCTACGTTTTTAAACGTCACTCTTTGCGACAATTAGTGCATACACGTCATAGATGCGCCGCTGTTTACATTGCTCAGCATGGACTCGAGAAATGTGTTAATTATTACGCTGGTACAGATGCTTCATACTTGCTTTTTTTACAAAGACAATTACTGCTTCTTGTCGAGGAACAAAGGAGAATAAGCGCTTTGCAGTCGGCTATTTTACAACAAATATCCCTTCCTCCTGCTCCTCGAAGACATGCCACTCATGAAAGACGCCGTCGGAGATTTTCACTGACTTTTAGGAAAACACTGCCAACTACTGTTCTGGCATGCTCATTACATCGCCCAACAGCGCAAGTATGCGGGGACGTGTGGACGGAATTATTTTTAAAACGATCACGTGTGGACGCAACCGTTTTTATAAAACGGAGGTCGGCAGATGTGCGTTTGTAGAAATACCCGGCTACGTGTGGACATGGCCTCAATCGCGCAAGGCTGGCGCACCGAAAAGGGGGGTAAAGGTGGTTGATTCTAGGGGCCCAGACTGAGGGGGGAGCCCATAAAGCTCCTTAATGCAAATTTGCTGCTGTGTTAGGGGCCCTATAATCTCTAGCAGCACCCCTGCGCAAGGGGCCAAAATCCAAAACACACCTTAGATCGCGGGCCAAAGAGGATAAACATTTATTGAACACTCTGATTTTTTTTTTTTTAAGATGTCCCTTTTTAACATAAGTATGAACTAGATGTATAGCATAACCCGCAATAATGTTACTGTGAATGATGTAAGCTGAATTTGGCCGTTGAAGATGCTAATGATGATGGCTGAAGAATTCTGAAATTGATTGCTGAAAACACTGAAGCTGATTGCTAGCTAACATATTAGCCAAATGCAAAAGTTGCCTAAAAAAATAAGTAAAACCCAAAAAACCTTAGGTTAGCCAAAACAGCTAGCATGTAGCTAGAAAAATGGCTAAACTTTAAAATAGCCAAAAAATTGAAAAGTGTCTAAATTAAAGTCTTAAAACAGCTAGTGTGTAGCTAAAATTGTACCTGAAATTCAAAATAGCCTAAAATAATCTTAGTAAATGCCAAAAAAGTCCAAAAAAGCTAGAAAAATGCAAAATTTTAAAACTTTAAAACCATAACTTTTTATCACAATCATGAATAATAAGAAGTCAGGAATATATTTCCAGAATAAATGCTAACCTCATATGTGGTTACCCTTTTGTTTTTTATGTGTGTAACCTTTCCATTCTGAGCAGGGTCATGGGAGTTGCTGGAGCCTATCCCTCAAAATATGGTGAAGGCCAGAGACACCATGGAATGGCTGCTAGTCTAATATAGGGATGGCATCGTAACTTGTGGCATTTTCCTACTGATGGAGGACTTAAGTAAATAAAATGAATTTTAAAATTCAATTTCTGAGTATTTCTTTACTCAAGTTGTGTTGAATCAGGGGCCAACAAAACAATTTAGTTTGAAAAATAGCGTTTTTGTGACTTAATAAAGGCTCACTGCTTTGAAGTCTCAGGAGGGAAAGAGGGGGTGGGGTTTCACCAGGCCCCGTCCATAAATCAGAGGTAAATTTCTCATGAAATTACTGCCACAAAACTTGTATTTTTTTTTTATTTCTACGTGAGAAAACCCAGCCTCCTGATCAGAGGACATCTCAAGTTTGGCACAAATTTACCAAACAAAGACTGTTATGTTTAATTCATACGAGTAATTGATGAAAAATTGATATGTGGGTCTTTTGATTGCAAATGCTTAGTGTTTTGCTGTGTGTGGTAAGACTTACAGCAGGAATTAGAGATTCCAATAGATTTAAAAACGTAAAACTATTGGATCACAAGAGAACAGCTTATTAGTTGCAAAATATATTAAAGTTGTTGGATGAAGCAAAGATTTGGAGGCGTTTTAACATGGAAGTTCAGTATTTGCATTTATGCGTTGAACTTCATTTAAATTCGTTGTGCTTCGGAGTTCACAGATATATGCAGATTCATACAGCTTTGTTAGATGTGATGTAAATAGAAATAAAAATAATAAAATCATAAACTTCTTGCATTTTCTTTATGTTTTGACCACAACAGAATGCAAAAAAAAAAACACATTAAAATAACGGCACAAGTTGTTTCTATTCAATTCTATTCTTCTGATTTTTAAATTTTGCTAGGTCAAGTTGATGCATAATGCTGAGTCATGCATGAGGACTTAAGGTGAGTCCTTCTTGATAATCTGGAGCTCTACGAGTCGCTTCACTGAACACTCATTTTGCAGTTTACTTGCATACAGTTCACAACAAAATACGGAGACCGTAAATTCCCTGACCTGAAATTGATTCAGTGGATCTCAAGGCCAGCTATGAGCTGCTCCCTGAATGATGTGTGACCCTTAAAAGGAAAGAAATGAGGGGAGGAAGAAAGATCACGCCACACAGAGTGAAACTGTGTTCTTCTTTTGCATTGGTTGTTTGTATAATGCTCCTGTTGTGTAAGTCCAGACCCAGATTCTGATCCTCTTAATATCAGCTCGGACTCGGCATCATGGGACCCGTTATTTTGTGGGTCTTGCAGCTGCCAGAGGGCCGCTTTGCAAATACTCGGGACACACACGCAATCAAAATACACAACACTTGGGATGGAAGGAAGGATGTGTTTGTTTGCTGGGGAGTTCAACGAGAAGGGGAAGAGGATAAAATGCTTGAACATGTCGCAGCCCTGAAACTCACTCAGCGTGTGTGGGGGTTTTGGTTTTTTTTTTTGCAGAGAAATCTTAGACAGCTTATGGTGTTAAGAGAAGGGCAGATGTGCACGTCACGAAATCCCGCTCTTCACATTTACATTTGAACCAATCATATGAGCGTAGAGGAAAAAACAAACTCCCCACGGGGTTAAATCTGATCCGCTGTCTTCCAGAATTTCCTAGAAGCAACACAAAGAATTCCAGACGTGAGCTATCCTCCCTTGGGGTCCAGGCAGCTAAAAAAGCAGGTACATTTTATTGCGGAGCATTAACCATCATTACCCAAAGATTCTGCTTAAGATAAGAGGATATGTGATGGAATTATGAGACGGGGAAATAGGTTACAGTTGCAGCGTGGCGATTGAGCAGAAACAAAGGAGACTGCTGAGAAACCGGATCACAAACAAGAGCGGCATCATGAGACTTTGTGGTGTGAACTAAACTGAAAGATGGTCATGCCTAAAGTCTTCAACATCCTGCTCCTGTTCCTGGACAATCAAGCATTATTCGCCGTCTCACACTAAGTGTCCTCACTCTTTATCTATAGATGAGTGGAGCGCTCTCAGAGAAATGTCATCTTAGATTCGTCAAGGTGACTAGAATGGTTTGTTCTTCCAGAGGGAACCGTCCCTGCCGACTGTGCTCTTGGTTGGGCTCTCTGTTCCATATGTCGTCACTCAGATGACCTTTTTGTCTCTGATACACAGACGGGGGATGCCTCTTTGCTTTGCGTCAACCCTAAACTTAACATGACCTGCAGGTATGGCCTCTTATAAGTTAAAGTCAACATCTTTTAATCTAAAAGTGTTCTCTGGGGTCTTTTAATTACGATTTAATTATGTTTATAGCCTAAATCACAAAACCTGAGTCATTTTGTAGTACATAGTTTCTGCCGAGTGGGAGAACAAATTGTGGGTAGAACTGTCACGACGGAGTAAGCCCGCCCACATTTCCCACTATCCATCTGTTTACACATTCTCCTGCCAACTTACAGCCCCGATCTAACAGTACTGAGGTAACAAAAATGGGCGACCGATATCAGAGCTGTATAGTTTTGAGTCAGATGCCAAATCAGATGAGGAAAACAAAGACAAGCATGGATTTATTCATCTACAAGTGCATCCATCAGAATGGAGCGGAGCAGGGAGCTTGTGGAGGAACTCTTGCATTTACGTCACAGTTACAAGCTTTTTCCAACTAAATTTTTTCATCCGCTTCTGATTCACAACAATTTGAATAAACAAATACTCAGAAATATCATTTTAAGCTTTATTTTCTTTGTACATGTCATCCATGACATGAAAAATTCTACAGGAACTTGTTAAAAATACAATTTTCAAAAGAGTGGGTTATTTGCATCACGTCAACCAATCAGAAACTCAGCTTTGGTAGAGACAATGTCATGAATTGATCCCCTGTCTCCCCCCCTGACCATCAGAAGGATCCATCGCTTGACCACTAAAACTTTCTGGGTCTCCACACTACACTTCCCATCAGCCCCTGCTGTCACTCTCAGAAGCCCCACAGCCATTTTCCATCTGCAGTCACTACTGACCCGATCTTCTGTTTCATCTGACCACGCTTCGTCTTCAACTCTGAACTCTAGTCTCTTCTTTGATGATCATGGTCGTGTTTGACCCCTGCCTGCCTGCCTGACCCTGATTTATGCTTCATTCTTGTTTTCTTGTATGTACCAATAAAAGCTGCTGCACTTGGATCTACCTGACTGCTTGTTTGTGACAGACTATATGATGAGGTGAATACTGGGTCTTGAAGCTAGCATAGAGGAAACGCTGTTCATTACCATTCATGGTTGTCCCAAGCTTTACAATATTTTTCTTACTCAGATTAATGTGGGACAGCTATGCATCAAAACTGGGTTACAGAGAGACCGAATTATTTATATTTATTTATTAAACAGGAAAATATATCTTTAAAAAATTGGCTTGACTCAGTTTAAAACCATTTTTCAGCTGGCTCCTGCTCTAGAGCATATTACATTATACATTACAAGGTAAGACAGAAAAAAAATCACAAAGTAACAAATTATGGAAATGCAATTACTTTAACAAATTACATTATTTGATTTTAGAATACATTGTTTTGTTTGCCATTTTTAGCATCACAGTTCAATTCCACCAAGATCAGAATTTACCTAAAATGACCCAACAGCAGGAAAGAAGATTCTTACAAAAATGTAACGGAGAACCAAAGAGATGTAATATAACGAGACATTTTTCACAGGACTTCAGGCATATTTAAAGCAAAACAACAAATAAGGAAAGTAGGCTCCATTATGCAAGCACATAAATTCCAAGTCTTTTACATTTTTGGCTGTTAAATTTACTTGGAGGGGCAAGAACATTTTTGTAAAAAAAGCTGTGGAGCTTCAGACTCTAATGCAAGAAAATTAACTAAAATAAGTATGTGTAAAAATGTATAACATGAAACTAACTAAAAACAGAATCCTAAATCAACTGAGTCTCAGTTGAGACAAGTGCTCCTTATTGTTGTTGTTTTTTCATTGAACTATTTGGTTCAACTATAAGGATTGGTGCTCTTTTTCTCTCTTGGCTGCTTTTAATGTTTAATTTGTGACATCTATCTTAATTTTAGCAAAATTTAGTTTGCAGTCCAGACAAACCTCATTCATGAAACCCTTTAACGATGTTAAAAAGCCAAATATGTGTGAGTTTCCTATATATAAAAAATACACATAAAATATAAGTATAAAAATACACAGACAATTAAATATAATAAATAAAGTATGATAAATAGAAATTGGAAAAGGTTTACTTTACTATGTATTGTAAGCTAAATCAACAAATAGTTTTTAAGAGAAGTATTGAAAATCAACAGTGAAAAAGACAATTGTGTGTCAGGTAGTCTCAAAGTTTTGGAGCTGCTGCCGCAAAAGTTCAGTTTCCTCTTGAGTTTACACTTCATCTGCGTTCTTTTAGAACTGCTGAACTGTCAACCTACAAAGGTGCAAGAGGACATAAGGCTGAACTTTTGTCAATTGATCCAGCCTAATGGTAACAACTATGGATGAGTGTTGGAAAATGCCTATCAGAGAGAATGGGCTTTTTTTTGCCTAGCTGCCTCAACAAAAAAAAGTTAACTATACCACAAGTTAATTTGTTTCTCAAATGTCAGCTCTAAGTCAATTTTTAGCCCCAAATTCATTACATTGGATTTAATCTTCTGAAGCAGTTTGAAGGTGAGGGAACCAGAGCTGTCTGTTTTATTATTAGATTAAAATAGTGTAGATTGCTTAATTTACAAACAAAATTGAACAGAAATGATTTCTACAAAAACGTGATGGAAACCCGTTTCAGCTCATTTACAAAATCACATCTCAAGTTCATCCATGACTCCAGACTTTTCTGGAGAGCGGCAACAAACACATTTAACAGACAATCATGTGCTCAAAAGTGAAAAAATTGTGTAATTTCTGATCACCAAACCAATTAGTGGTATCTTTTGAATGAATTAAAGGGGACCGGAATATGAGCCCTGAGTGACCCCATATAATGAAGGGAAAAGAGCACATTTAATCCCCAAAGTTGACAAAAAAGCTTCAGTCGCACAAGTAAGATCTGGACTCCTCCAATGCCAGTCCTTTTACTTCAACCCACCATTCCAGATGGGAAATTAAACTGCCACGGTCCACTAGAATACACTCCATCCAGCAAAGCCAAGTGGGCCCCACATGGTTTAAAAGTGGGCAGACTTTGGGGCAATTGGGGCTCACATTTTCTCCCACTTTTGAACCACTTTGAGCCCACGTGGTTTTGCTAGCTGGGATGCAGCAAACAAGTTTAATTGCTCAAAAACTACACAATCCCCACAGTTTGCAGCTAAAAAGATATGAAATCTTTTTTTTTTTTTAAATCTGATTCTGTTCAGTTCAGTGTTTTAACCTCTTCATGCCTAAATTTATTACCAATTCTATAAATAATATGATTCAGTGTTCTTTGTGCTCATTAACTGGAGTTAACATGGATTGAATTGTAAACTAGGATTTATTGACATATGACGTGAATGGCCTGACTAGAAAGATAGATGGTATTTTCTTCTAAAATGGCCTCATTATATAGCACATTTGAAACAAAAGTTACTTTTAAAACTGGTCCAAAGTTAGTACGTATTGAAAAATCCATAGGTATGGGGGCTTTTAATTAGAAGAGAAACTGCAGGGTATTAAAAACATACAGGGGCAATACTAGGGCTTTAGCTTGTGGATTCCATCGATTGGCACTTTTTTCATCAGTTTTACTGTTTTATACCTGGTTTCAGTAAAACAGCGTTAGATCCTCTGTGATGTCATTTGTAGGTTCATGCATGTTCAAATCTCATCTTTTGTAATCTTTATGATCTAAGCTTTACTTTTTGAAGTTACGTTGAAGCTTAAGTGAACATCATGTTTGTCTCTTGGGTTTTGGTTCCACCATGTTCTGTTTACTTGCAAGTGAACCCTGGTTTCACGAGACAACATTTGGACAGAATTTTCAGTGACAAGACAATGTTGGATTTTAACACCAAAATAAATAACACACTTTGACTTTAACTCTTGAACCATTCACAAGATTGACTCAGTCATCTGATTCCAATGCATATCAGCTCATATATATGCATAGTTACTTTTCTCTTCAATAGAATCATTTAATTTAAATGGATCGTGCACACTTCACTTCTCTGAGATGTGTTGCATATTCTCTGCTGCAGAATTATTTTAATTGCCTGAAGATTGATGGTAGGCGAAAGAATTTCAAATGTGGAGCTACAGCTCTGGTCGTCACAGCACAAAAAGAAGGAGTTGCTTATCAAACTAGCGTTGGACGAAGTTGCTTTAGGTGGGGGTGAAGGACAATTGAGGAAAGGAGAACTAACTGTTTTGAATTTTTTCATATTGAGATTTTTGTTTGGTTTTTTTGCCACATCCCATCAAGCAGCTGAGTAAAACTCCATGACACTTCAGTGGCAACACCAAAGTGATCTATCCAAAATGAAGATGAAAATATTTCCCAGCATCCCTCACTTAATTGCAATGACTGTGCCAGACTATTCTCCTTTTGTTATGATGAATAATCTGGCAATAAACTGGTTTGATATTAGGTATCCAGGCTGCTGTTATGACCTTCTTACAGAGACTTAAAACCCCATCTTTAAAGTGATAAATTAGTTTTTCTGATTCTGTACAGGTCTACCATTTCAAAACCATTTTCATTTTGACAAATCAATCATTTGTCTTCTGGCTATCTGCAAAGATGCTCTTTGAAAGAATGCAATCATTAAAGGATAAAAATAGACTTTTCTAAATGTCTGTTTGTCTCCTAAGCCCCACACCCCCATCCAAGCCCCTCCTACACTGTTTGGTCCTCAGTTCCTCACTTCTTCTGCCCATATTTCCTTTTTCGTTTAGAATTACGTCATGCACCTATAGAATCAGACTGGACCACCCTGAAAAACATATATTAAAAAAGATGTAATCCTTCACAAAGCTTTACAGGTGCAACCTGCACCGATTCTCTTTTACTTCTCAATGAAGTGACGGTTCCTGTGAAAGCTGCAAGTGCAACAGATGTGCGTCACGTTCCCGGGCTGCACGCATTGGTGGAACAAAGTCAAGTGCAAGAACTCCAGTCATCATGTGTTGCACGTTTCCGGAGAGCCCACGAAAAGTAGAGTAGGCACAGATGCGTTGTGAGAAACAGAACAGAACAGATGTGAGTTTGGGTGTGAGCGCGCAGACCTACTGACACAGAGAGGCTTCCCCGGAGCGCAGATTGGACGCGGAGCTGAGAGGGAGCGCACGTCCGTCCCTGCGCTCCACAGCTGCTGCGCTCCAGATGCTCAGAGGAGGATGTAGGAGCAGGGCGGCGATGATGACTGCACACTCTTAGACCTCACCACATAAACTGCCAGCTTTCCCCCCCCTACTGTGTTCACTGGCCACCGCAGAGCGTGAATGGACTCCCAGCTCCAAATTGAACCGGGGATCCCCACACTGGACCCCTCTGCTCGCGCGCCCTGGAATATCAGCTCCATCACCCGGCATCGGCTCATGGAGCTGTCCCCGGCGGCAACAGTTGTAAGTAGAGTGTGTTGGGATTTGGCTGTTTGGAGGACAAATAGTTCTGAATGTGGACGCACGGAGAGCTTTTTGCGCGCTGCGGCGGTGCGCGGAGCTCCAGAGGAGCCACGCACAAACTCACCGCACAGACAGGAGACACTCGGAGAGGTGTCACACTGCTAAGGAAATATTGATTCCATCATGCTGGGAAGGAAGTGCGCGTGAAGGGCATGTTAACTGTGTGGATGAGTGAAACGATAAATGAATGAAACCCATTCCATCCGCGACTGCTCTGCACTCATTCACCAACAAACTTGAATGAATATAATATAATATAATATAATATAATATAATATAATATAATATAATATAATATAATATAATATAATATAATATAATATAATATAATATAATATAATATAATATAATATAATATAATATAATATGATATATATTTCTACATTTAACTTAGTTCTTGATTTATTAATTTTAAATATTTTCTCTCAAACTTTTTTTTAAACATGTATTTGTTCATATGTGCATACATGTGCAATTTTGTGAATGTTGTTACCAAGTCTCATTCAGGAATCAGACCTCTGTCTCCCTCTGTGTCTGAGAGAGGCATCAGCCTAAAGGATTTCCCTGAATAATTGTCTATTCTTCTTGCAATTATGTCATTTAGGAGAAATACATTCATTTAGCAAATAAAAAAAATGTAATTTTTGATTTCCAAAATTCAGCTTTTAGTCATCAATAAGCAGAATCATTGTGTTCTATACTAAGTTTGTATTTGAAGGTATTGGCAGTAGTTCTGGGCGGATCGATCCAAAATAGTATCGATCTCAAGTTGGTATCTGTATCAGACCGATGCCAGCCGCAGATATCAATACTTCCTCTATTGTTTGAGAATTTTCTTTATCAGCAAAGAGTTGGTAGTTCCTTTTGATTTGTAGAATGTTTTGAATTCACATCTTCACTTTTTATTTAATTTCAATAAGTTTTTCTTTCAATAAACTATTGTCCATCTATGAAAACATTGTCCGAGTTCTGTTTATGTTTATTAAGTAATTTAAAAAAAGAGAAACTTACAAAAAAAAAAAACTGTTGAAATTTTGAGATTCATGTAACATCCACCATATTTAAGAAAAAGTATATCAATACTGGTATTGATACTGATCGGTAATATTGACCGGTATTGGATCAATACCCAAATGCTTTGATTGGTTGGGATCTTGCTGCAGTTGATGAATGTTTTTTTTTTTTCTTTAATGCAAAGAACGAGAGAAGTCTGTTTATGTATTAGTTTCAGATTGTCCGAAGCTGTGCATTCATATTGCTTTCGCAATGCAAGTTTAAGCATCCACTTTCAATGAAAGGTCTGAATGTGCTTAATATGCATATTTTGGGCTTCCGCATTCAAAATTCTTGCATGTATTTTTAAGAATGTTTTTCTGCTCTTCATCAGGCTTGTCCAAAGTGAGGCCCGTGGGCTAAATGCGGCCCCCCATTTAGATATCCAACGGCCCTCAGGCTCCTTTATCAATCAATAAAATGTTAGTGTTTTCTAAAAACTGTGTGTATAATTCTTGATTGTGGTTGGCTAAATTATGTTTTCATATTCACCATGAAGAGGCGCTAACAGAAGAGACATACTATCTGCGACTTGCTAACTGGGAATGAACAGTGTGAAAATTGGCAAATTGACAGGGATCCTGATAAGAAAAAAAACATGTTTCTTCTATGGTAAGAAAAGTTAAGTATTTCATTGCAATAAAATGTTCATTAAATATGTAATTTAACACTTGAGTTATCTTACGTATGTTGACGTTAGGAGTGAGGTCATCTGGACCCCACAAGACAGCACGCTGAAGTTTTTTTCTCAATGATTTTTGATTTTCACTGGTGTTCATGAGTACATGAAATCCTGTCCACCTGCGTCCACGTTTGTTAAAGAAGGGAAAATACATCAATGTAAGGCTGGGGACACTTGGACCCCCATAAGATAGCACAAGGGTTAAATGTAATGTTATTAAAATAGCTAAAACAATGTCAAATGAATGGGTTGGCCCGCACACATTTCGATCTTACCAAATCTCTTTAGGAAAAGTTTGGACAGCCCTGTTATACGTGTAAAACACATGGTCACTGAAAACGTATTTAAGTTAAGCCATGTTGAACGTTGACCAATCAGGGACTCAGATTTGGTAGAGATGGATGGCGTTTCTTTTCATTCACTGGAATGCCAATTGTCATAAAATGGATGATGAAGGAGTAATTCATAATTGCTGTAATAATGTGTCACCAAGTCTGTATCGGAATAGAGCTGTGAAGGAAATAGCCTGGAGGTTTTCACGCTTACCCCCTTCCACCTGTAGATGGCGAACACGCGCTAGCAAACACTAGAAAAAGAAAATGAAGAAGAGGCCAAGTGTCCAGTGTGGATATATGCGTGACATATAGCTCGGGACTACAAAATGTACTTTTTAAATTTAAGTAACTACTTTATAAATGTTATGAATTACTTCTTAAGTTATTATATTTTGGTTCAAGTTTTTTGCATCTTATGTGGTTTACTCATAATTAATTTTTATACTTTCCCCTAAAAACTGTATTTACTACCTTGATAGAAGTTTATTAAATTACTTTTCTACTCCGTGTCAAAAATCCAAAACTTTTCTCCAAATCTTGCAAGAACTCTACAGTCCGAAAAACTGAAGGAGCTTTAAATAAGGAATGGCTTTGTGAAATAAGTACAGATAAATATTTAAAGAGCTTGTTTTGTCCATAAATACAAGATCAGCTATTGCAATCATATTATTGCACAACGTTTGGACTCTTGCTCTCAGTGTGCGGTTTCTGCTCCTGCAGCAGCCTCCCTGTGGCCAGGAGGGGGCTGCGCTCGGGTCTGTCGGTGGGGGCTTTTCTTGACTCTGGGCCTGCTGGAGGGAAAGCTTGAGAGCAGTGAGTGTCTCGGGCGCGTGGGGTTGCATCTAATCTTTGTGGTCTGTCGAAGAAGGCGAGTAGATTTCACCCAGATGTGAGAGCGGAGAGCTGGTGTTCAGCCGTGGGTGACAACCCTCTCTACTGTACAGCCGTTGAAGTTAGAACCTGCTTTATGCATCTCATATTTTAGTCAATAAGGGTTGAATTATGTGCTAACCATCAACCACTGGTTATGGCCTCACAAATCACCTCAGTTATTCTTATTTGTTGGTATTTTTTCTTCAGCCTCCTGCTGACTCTCAGCTGTCAGACTCGGATGCATTAGCTCCCCTTTATCGATTTTGGATCCACCAAAGTGTTTTCTGGTTTTTTCCCATCTGTGCAAAGTGTTTTTATTTTTATTTTTTAAATGTTTCCTGGTTTCTGTTTGCGGTGAAGAAATTTGGTTTACCACAAATGGGGAAAATGTGTTTTGATGTTGGACACATATTTAAAGTCCCCCTCTGATCATCTTTTGATCATTGTGAAAGTGTTTGTCTTTTAATTATTAATACTTTTAGCCAAATTCAAAGAAAACTGTCATTTTCTAAGACATAGTTTTAGCAGAACAGCAGGAGTTCATCAGAAATTTGCTTCAGAGTTGAGGACAGGACTGTTGGAGCAGAGTAAGCCTTTCCTCATTTCCCATCATCCATCTGTTTACACTCTCTGCTGCAAGCTAATAGTGCCTTACACTCCCAATCTAACATTACCAGTGCAACATCAAGGGTGAGCCATGTTGGAGTCCTCCAGTGCTACAGTTTTGAGCCAGATTCCAGCTCAGATGTTAAAAACAAAGACGTACATATCTATTTTTCTGCTACTAGATGATGGATTCATCCAATCCACGGGAGCCTGAACATCAAAACCACATCATCTGGTCCAGATGCACGATTTGAAACAGAAGAAAATGGAATTTTCATTGTAATGTTAATTCTTTTTATACGTGTCCTCTCAATCATCAGAAACAGAAAAACAGAAACACACTTTGACATCTTCGGTTTTACGTCAACCTGAGGCTATCGAACGCGCAGGCAGAACATCGCAACAGTGACGGTCAAAGATCCAACTTTAATCTATCAGAGACGGATTTGGCTGTGACAGAAATGTCAACCTTTAGAAATGGATCATGGAGGAGAAATGAACAATCGCGGTTTGTGGCCGAAAGGAATTCCATGACACCAAGTCTTTCATATATCGGAATAAAGCCGTGAAAGAAAAAAAACTGAGCAAGATTTGAGAAATGTTGACATTTTGAACCAAGACTCTTTGAACTGTAGGTGGTGGACATACACAAGCAAACAGTAAAAGAAGCCCCTCCCTGCTTGCCCAGTGTGAACACTATAAATGCACATTCTTTAATGTGTGTCATATACCCAGTGTATATGTAGCTGTACACTTATAGATATAAAAATCAAATAAAAATGAACTATAACCTGTAATGTTTTCTACAATCATAGAAATTGTTGTTTCCCACAGATATTACAGACATGAGGCAGACATTGATGTAATTGCTTCATAAAACTAATATGATCAGCACTGAGACACAAGTGTTCTTTTATACCTGTATTTTTATGAATGTCAGCTGATTAACAGTATTGAACCCCCCCCCTTTCATAGATGTAGTCTCTCAATTATATGCCATCCTCATTAGCATTCAGTGGAAGAAGCTGAATCAGTCAAGCAAGGACAGATTTCCACAATGAGATTTTAATTGAGAAAAATAATTATTTAATTTAAATGAAATGTAATAATTGTTTTGACAGTTCATCTTAAACCATACTGCATTAAAACTGGTCGAAGTTTTTTTTTCGCTTTTGGAATTAAAGTCATTTGTTACTAAAGAACAGATGGAAGCTGATTGGTTTTTCTATTTTTTTTAATCGTACTTATATGATCTGCTGGGAGCAGTTTTGTCTGTTTCTGCTTCATGCTTGAGCGGTCGGGTTCTTGAGGATGGTTGGAAATTGCTGTCCACCACTAGTTCACTACCATTCCTGGAATTTGAACCAGCAACCTTTCACACAGACGTTCTTAACTCTATTAGGCCACCACCTTCCTTGATTTTTAGCAGCTTTTTTTTTCATGTTGGAAGATAGTAAATGCATCAATGTGGTGCTCCTGTCATTGCTCAGATATAATGTAAAATATATAAAAAAAAAATACTAGAAAGCTGTAAAATGATCCGTCCATACAAATAAATTTTTTTAGTTATAATAAAATCCAGAAACGAAGAGTTTCGCAAGCAATTATAAAAAACTTAACAATTAGATAGAATCACTTCAAATTAAATTTTAAACAGCTCATTGAGAAATATTTTTTTGCTAATTTAAAGCTAATAGTTTATATTTCCTGAGTTTTTATGTACCTAAGTATACTAGTACATTTTGGTTAAAGTGCCAAAAAAAACTAGAATAATAAGTAGAATTGATTCATTTTTGAACAAAATGCAAACTTAATGAAAATTTGATCTTAATGTAAAATAGCACATCTTTATAAATCTTCACGAAATCTAGAGCTTGCATTATCTTTGAACAGAAATCTATATTTTGTTCATGACGATGAATGCCTGGCTAACTGTCATCATTTAAGGAACTTTAAATTATCACCTTTAAAACTGAACCAAGAACTACAGTGCTTCTTACACCTTAAGAATGTGTATAAAATGTCAGTGCATGAAAATGAAAATAAAATAGCATATAGCTTATTGTATTGATCTAATTAATGTCAATTCTTAAAGAAAAAAAATGTTGAAATAGTTAAGTGGTTAGAGAGATTTAATATGGCCTCTCAACACTATGAAGTAATTCTGCTAAATAAAATGCATTTAGATGTTTAAGAACTTTTCTTTTATAAATCAATTTGAGTTTTGAAGCTTTTATATTGTCAAGAGTTTGAAACAAAAGCATTTGACTTATTTTACTGACAATTTCCTTAGATCTGAGCTTTTAATGAGTGTTGATTTTGGGAAAAGAGCAACTTCAAACCTGATAAATGTCTAAAAATAAGGTTTTAAATCTTTGCAGGATCAAATAGTTTGCAGGGTAGGGAGCGGTGAGCAGTAAAGAAGTGCAAAAAAACTCAACAAATTGTTGTTTCTTTAACCTTTCAACGTCTATTAATGCAAATAGACATCAAGCCTCTGCTGCTAAAAATCTTTTTATTTTGCATTAACTCGAAGTAAAAACCTGAGTGATTTTACTTTTTTCATAGCTTGAATTTCAAATTCTATTCTGAGGGAGAAAATGCATTAACTGTGATTATTAACTAAGTTCTGGCGACTCAGGTGTAAAGTCCTTTGTTTTCTTAAAGTTTTTTTCAATGTGTCTCTACATGCATGAGTTTATATCAAATTCACAGATGTTCTCTTCCTCTTTCCTGCTTTAGTCTCTCACCATTTCTTTACTCACTTGTCTTTATTTTCTTTCCCACTCCACTTATTTGTCTTTGTCTGTTTTGCATCACAGCGCATTAGATGCCAACCAGACCATTTCCATTTATATTACGTGCTCTCCACTGATGACTGAAAACACTCAGAAATTTGCCTGCCTCGCACACAAAACACACACTTCTCCTCCTCCACCCCCCCTTCTGCCATGTGACCGGCATAATCTGGCGTAGAGCCGCTCAGGCTCAGAGACAGGAGGATGAGAGGAGAGGCTGAGATGGGAGGCCCGGCGACGAACAGTCAGGCTGCAGAGACTTCAAGGAAAGACGGAGCTTGACCAACTGCGGCTGAAGTGACACTGAAACGATCTCATTTTAGCGCAATTTCACACAAACAATGTGGATTTAGCAACTTCTACCAGCCTCACCAGACCTTTTCCCCCTTGCTTGTTGAATAGCAATGTTTGTCATTTAGCTGCAGAATTTATGACAGTACAGCAACCAGGGGGGAGGACAAAGGGGGACATGTCCCCCCCAATTTTTGAGTCAATTTTAGTATCATTACTGATTAAAACATTGTCTCTTTAAGAATTAGAATTTAGCACCCAAGCTAAAAGAAATACTTGAGTTAAAATAATTTCATTTCCAATTGCCCATCACTCTGTTACCACCCTTCCAGAGTCTTCTGCCCCCCTCCTTCCCTCCATATTAGCTCCACCTCTAACTGGAATATCTGTAAAACCATTTAAAAAGCACAGAAACAGCATCCAAACGACGCATGTGTGGGGTTGACAATGCCATTCTGCAGAGGATGTGGGTCATAATGTTTGGGTGGGAATGTGTGAGTGGAAATCTGCTTAATAACACAAGGCCAGGGACCCCCATAAAAGGTGAATTTTATTATAAATAGAGTTTTTTTTTCTTGTTTTTTTATAAACAAAGTTTGATTCTGACAAAATAAGAAAAGTGGTTTTGTATTTAAATGCAAGTTTTAGAATGTGAATTAATTCTTTGCTCTGGAGTGTTTGCACTAAGAAGCTTTTATTGTTTTGAGTTTGAATTTAATTTGAATTTATTTAATTAGTAGGGATTGATATAAAAATATGGACATACAGCAAAGTAGCAGTCCCATGCACATATCATGCTTGTAGCAAGGGCTAATTTGCAGCACTTGTCCCCAGAAGAGCTTTTCATGTCGTAAATCATCCCTTTATTGAGATGTTTTTTCTTAGTAAACGTCTCAACAAAATGATTTCTGTTACCACATTTTCCAGTCAATTGTTTTATTTCAAAATAAACTTGATTTAACAACAAATGTTTACATCTATTTCCCAGAAAAAAATGAAAAATCCAAATAAAAAAAAGAAATGTCAAACAAGGTTAACTTAGGTTAACTTTTTGAGACTATTTTAACTTCTTTAAATAATCTAAAAAACTAATTCAGTTACGATGGGGTCTATTTTTATGCATCTTTTGAATTGATTTCAAATAAAAATTTTCAAAAGAGTTAACAATTCTGCAAAGTAAAAAGTTCAAAATATATTCTAACACGTTTTAAAGGCCTTCTTCTGTGCAGTTTTTCTAATACCTTAGAAAATTACTGGTAAAAAAAATTAAATTAAATAAATCTGTCACTCCAGACGTTCCCCCATATGTTCCACACCTACATCAGATAATCTGCACATTAGGATGAATGATTTGCGTTGGATAAAAAAATAAAAGCATCTCACAGAAAAGATTCTTGGCTTCTTTTTAGTAGAACAGAATTTTTTCTTAAATATGTTCAAGCAGAAAGGAGGTTTATTTAAAAAGCATTGAATTTATGCTTTCAGGGTCATAGAACAGGCAAAGTCTGATGCACAATACAGCCTATGACTGTAAATGAAGTCAAAGTTGAGTTTTACCCTGTAAAAAGTCAAAATAAACGTTTTCATAGGGTTTGGTTTTCTATTAAACCTCTCGATTTAATGGAGCAGTTTAAACAAACAAGGAGGTGGAATTTCTCTCACCCAGTCATTCAGTCTGTTTTTTATCAGAAACATGTCAAAAACCAAAACATAGAAGAAAAACATTCA
The DNA here is from genome assembly GCA_003999625.1 of Oryzias javanicus. Classification (NCBI taxonomy): domain Eukaryota; kingdom Metazoa; phylum Chordata; class Actinopteri; order Beloniformes; family Adrianichthyidae; genus Oryzias; species Oryzias javanicus. Next base: position 15,667,736 of record CM012455.1, on the reverse strand, counting down.
AAGCTTTCAAGCAAATGGAAGAATTTTCCAAATATTTCTGTAAACTGACAGAATAAAAGGGTCGGTAATGAGGATGATGTGTTGGGAACCGTCAGAACAAGCAGCACAGAGAAGACTGATACCAGAACAAAGCCATTTGCTGTAAGACGGGAAGATGTAAATCAGGAAGGATTTCTTTTCAAGGTCGTTGAATCTAAAATTAGTTTAATCTTCGTATTACTTCAGAGCTAAAGTACTTTGATAACAAAGTTGATCTAATTTTAAAATTGGATGATCACTCTGAAGTTTGCAGAATTTTAGCTCAGAGAAAATTCCCAGTTTTTCCTGTAGAGAGTTTTTCGTTTAACAAATGCAACAAAAATTTCAAAGCTTTTATGAAAAATTCAAAAGAACAGTTAAGCATCAGTTTTTTTCCGTGGTGTTTCATATGAAAGTATCTGACTATTTCTGTAATTTAGAAAAATTTGCGTTTTGTTTTGGTGCAACAAAAAGCAAACGGTTTCTGTATTTCCTGTCATTCTGTATGACTTTTTAAATGTTTTTCTTTGTTGTGCCAGAATGGCATCCCTTTACAATAAAAGTTTAAGTCCATTCGCGTTCAAGTTTCATTTTATTTTAAATTAAATTTGAATATTTAATTGAGAAATCTTCAATTACAAGCACTTTTTCACCCCCCCTCAAAAAAAAAAAACAACTTTTAATACTGAAATCACTGGTAGGCCTTTTTTACATATATACATATATAATTTAAGCAAAATAATATATATTTTTCTAAAAGAAAAAGTTTTACTCATCTTTTTAGTAACTGGTGCGCACAAGACACCAAAAAAAAAAAAAAAAAATCTGGTTACAATCTGGTGCGCACCAGTTAGTAAACATAATTGATTGTAACCATAATGAAACCAAATAGCAACCTGAATTTTTTGTTCTTTTCTAAAAAAAGAAAACTATTCTATTCTTTTTTTTTTACTTTGATGTCCCTTTAAGGTCTCTGTAATTTTCTTTTAATAGTCAAAACATATTTGTATTATTTAAAGCCTAATGGCATGACACACAAAACTAAAGCCTAAAATCATACAACAAAACTGTTTGACATTTATTAAATAAAAAAAAAGCTTTTATGTCTTATAATGTGCAAGAGGCTGAATCTTCAAAATAAAAGCAGAAAATATTACAAATGTTTAGTAATTAGATCCAAACATTAAACATTGACATCATGAATATGATTGTTCAGGGTGTAATGATAACTTTTTGGATCCATCCCAAGAACAGTGTTTAAAATTACTTTATTATTTAGCTTATATTCTATATTTTGTGACATTTATCATGACAATAATATACTTTTTTGTTCACTTTTACCAGGGTTCAACGGTTCCAGGTCATGCTTTTCCAACAGTAGACGTCCCTGACCACGCTCACTATACCATTGGTGTTGTTATCCTTGCTGTGGGCATCACAGGGATGCTGGGAAACTTCCTTGTCATTTATGCTTTTAGCAGGTAATCTCCTTTTTTGTACTTTTTATATGTGAAAATGTGACCTTTTTAGAAAAAAATGGGACACATAATGTCTTGGATAAGCAGAATATATTAAATTAATTCATCAGTCGTTGGCAACCCAGACACTTTCTTGTCTATAGTGCATTTTTCCAGAGTCTCTTACTTTTTTAAGGTATTTTTTAAACATTTTATTGAATTGAAAGAATGTGTTTTATTCACATGACTGCATATCAATATCTGTCATGGCTGATTCAATTTCCGACAACAAAGACAGTATTCAGTAGATGCATGCTTGCTTGTTTTTCTGTGCAGGAGCCGGAGCCTGCGGACACCATCCAACATCTTCATTATTAATCTGGCAGTGACAGACTTTCTCATGTGTCTCACCCAGACTCCCATCTTCTTCATCACCAGCATGCACAAACATTGGATTTTTGGAAAGAAAGGTAACGTGGAGTTTCATGTAAGCACTTTCTGCAGGATATTGATGAATTAAACTGCAGTGGCTGGAAGAAATGTTCAATATATCTTCCTTTAAGTCTTTTTTTCTCTATAATGCAGCCTTCTTTTTTTCTGGTGTCCCTTCAGACTTTCCAAAATAAGTGATGTGACACATTTTACATTTCTTTTATTTTCTTACAGATTAAATTGCAAAACATTCCACGAACAAATTGTACTTCTCAAATTGCCTCTCAGGGTGACAGTGCGGAAGCCGTCTTTCTGTGGATCTGTTGTTTGAACAATTTTGTTTTAAAATGAGGTATACTTATCCTCTCAGAAAGAAAAACACCTTTAAACTCTTCTCATGTCAGAAAAACATCTTTCAACCAACCCTTCTCCACCATGTTTTCTTCAAGCTTGTCAAAAGTTTTGTAAGACTAATAATTGTTTCAGGAAGCTAAAAATAATTAAATGATGAAGTACGTTTTCTCTAAATACAGTCATCAAATTCTGTACAAAACACTGAAAGTCTTTCATTTATTTTTTATTATCTACAGCCAGAAACATGGAGTATTAGGGCCATCAAAAAACAAAAAAAAACACATAATAAATTTGAGAATAAAGTCGTAAAATTATGAGGTAAAATGTCTAAATTTTACAAGCATTAAGTCATGCTTTATTAATAAAGAAATTATTATTTCATAAAGAAATAATCATGTTTTCTGCATACAAAATGTTGCATTCAGCTTTTAAAAATTTCAGTTAAAAGACAATTTAACATAAGCGATAAATTTATAGTTGAATGTAAATCCACTGCTCAAGAATTATACTGAATCTGCTTTACTTTTATTACAAATAAAACTTTATTTCGATGAGTTTACTGCTTTTTTTTTTCTTTTTTAAAGAATGACTTTTTTGTTGTGAAATTTCAACTTTTAAATTATAAATGTACAATTTTGGTATTGTAAATTTCCTGGCTTTTTTCTTATTATTTTACGACTCTGTTTCCATAAAATATTGATGTTTTCTTTCAATCTTTTCTTCTTTTTTCTCCGAATTTTATGAATTTATCATCATATATTTATTTTTATTTAATTCTATTTTTACCACAATGGTCAATCAATTGTGTTTTAAAAGAAAAAAATTGTGGTCAAAATTTCAGAATAAAAACACAATAAATAACTTTAATTGGAGTTTAGCACATTTTAAGACAGATTTGTAAAGTTGTAAAACTCAGACATTATTTTAAAGTCTTTTTTTTAACCCCATTTTGTTCACTACAGATAACTTTCAGCATAATTTCTTTAGCATTTCAAAAGGACTGTATGTGAAAGATGGGGCTCTTTTAATTACTAATTAAAGAAGTTCCATCGTTTTCACTTACTGAAAAAGGCATGGAACAATGCAAGGAAGTAACGCTCACTGTTCAACTTCCTTAAGTTCCTTAAACTTCCTTTTAAAGTTCACAAAGTTTCCTTCAGTTTTGATGCTAAGCTAGCACTAGCGCTACACTCACTCAGGGAGAAAAAGGAACAAACAATCAAACTTTCCCTGTGTTAAAAAACAAAAAAAAAGTATAACTTTACAATTAATTGACTTTTATTTAGTACTTATCTATGGAAGTTTTTTAGTTCCATCAGACTCTGAATTTTTGAAATTTTATGCCCCCAAAAATATATTTTTTTTTCAAAATTTTTTTCAAATGCCTGATTTTCTTATCTAAATCATTCACCTGTGTAAGAACCTTTTACGTATACAAAGTAGGCTACATTGAAAAGACTGCAGGAGAACTCTCGGTGTACCCTGATGGTTTAAAGATTTTTGCTAAATCTATTTTATACAAAAATATTCATTTTTTATACATTTTCATCCATACTACCCTGGGGGATCCTGAAAGATTGCACAATAGCAAACTTCCTATTTTTTTTGTTTCTCTGTTTGGAACGCTTGCTTGCAAAAAAAATAGTGGAATATTAAACTGCAACAACCTGTAGTGTTTCAAACTGCTTGCACTTTAAAGTTGTAATTTCAAAAATAGCTTTTAAAGAAGAATATTTTCTGTAATAAGACTGACTGAAAAATCTACAAATACAATCCAACACGTAGTGTTTCTCAACTCCTCCACCTTCATCGTGGTAAAAGAACAAGCCAACATTTTTTAAACATTCAATACATTTTTTAGATACAATGATGAAAGATAGATTTTAAGAGAGAAGATTTTACGTCTGTAACAAGTTATGTAATTGAAAGCCAACATGAAAACTAGGTGTTTAATCGTATAATACTCCTCTAACACCTTAACAATTAAACCTTAACTACAAAGTACAATCTTATGCCAATTTCAACCAAAACTTAAAAAGAGCTAAATACTAGGAAAAAGTTTCTGCAGAGCAGCAATAGTTCATTAGAAATTCAGCTTTGAGTTTTGGGGGGGACCCCTGCCTTGGAGCAACCCAACTCCCCCTACCCATGAGAGCTCTCTGTTTACATGCCATCCTCCTATAGCTTAGAGCCCCTCATATTCCCAACCTAATATTACCTTTCCAACAAAAATGGCAAGAAATATTTTCTACATCATTACAATCTTTTTCAAGCCGCATTTTCTCATTTGCTCCTGCTTCACAGTTATTTGAATAAAGAAATATTCATTTTAAATTAATGATCTTAAATTAATTTACTTGTCATCGATCATCAGTAACAAATGCCAGAATATGTTAAAAACAACAAAAATAGGACTTAGTGGTTTAAGAAAAAATTAATTACAATGCTATAAAGTTTTTGAAAAAAAAGGTTTATATGCAATAACATTATATCATGTTTGTCACTAATACAGCAAAGAGAGTGATTCACAGATTTTTATTAATAGCTGTACTCAGTCGGAATTATATGACTTTTGTTACATGAAAATTATCATTTTTGCTTAATTTTTACCCGTAAAACTTCTAAATCCTATCACTGCCTGTTCCATTTAATTGCAAACATCCCTAGAAAATCAAAAACACAATTTTACAGATAAAGAAGTTGAGACAATTTTAGAACTATGAAATGATGGATCACAAATTCACAACTTTTTTTTTTAGTTTTGAAAATGTTGTCACTGTTCCCAACTTAAAATAAAAAAACATTCAAGTATATTGTATTTTACTTTATGTATCACAGAAACAATAAAGGTTTAAATGCTTGAAAATAAAATGCATTTGGATGGTTTTCCTCTGATATATGAGCAAATATTTAGAGGAAAAAAAGATTTACTTCCTTTTTCTGACCATATTCTTACATCTGGAGGAACATGACTTCCAGTCCAGGACATCGGAGAGGGGGAAAGTTTATTTGAGTCCCTCTGAAGAGGCTTTCTCTTCCGTGCCACCACGCATAATAAGACGAATATGCCCCCCACTCTTTTAATCCAATTATTTCATAGTCTGTTAGTAGTTTAGATGAGCTGGATTAGGGATGGGTTGAGTGAACACAGTGGAGGAAAAGAAAATACAGAAAGTCTGGACTAAAAAAGCTAAGCAAAAATGTAGGAGAGGATCATCCTTTCAATTTTTTACAGTTAATTTTTCACGTTATTTTATTAATAAATAAATAACAAATGAGATCAAATATTAAAATGAGCAAAGAGATGAGTAAAATTAAAACTTGGAAACATAAGAATTCAAAATGTTTTCTCAGAACAGCTTTTAATCTATTTAATTAATCTTTTACATGAAATGTTAATGAACCCTTCCTATGTCAGTCTCCTATAATGGATTTGGTGTGACATAATTAACCCTGTTTAACATTTACTGACCCAAATTTACTTCTGTGCTCCGACCGGGAGATAAATCTGTCCATGTGATCATTTCACGTGGAGTTTGCTCCTCGCAGAAACATCTGGCCGTGTCATCCCTGCCCACGAGGCTTTCTCACTCCAGACTGTTCTCACAGGTTGTTTCGCACAGGGGGGGGTTGGGGTTAGATTACCCATAATCCGTCAGCGGAGCAGCATCTTTCTGTTTTCAAAGACATCACCTTCATGAATTCCTCCTATCTTCGTAAAGTGTTGGCAAAACTTTAACAACTTTACTGGTTTGTTTAAGCTTTATAAAATAATACTTTTTGACGTTTTAATTCTCTCGTCTTGACTTGACCATCTGCAGATTTCTTTTTTTTTGTGGAAGAAAATATCCGGGGATTGTTTGATTCTCCAGAACATCCGCTGCTCCTCAGAAGTCCCTCCGGACATCATTAGCTTCAGAAGTTTGCTCTTAAAAAAAAAAAAAAAAAAAACACTTGGGCATCCTGATGTTATATTTCATGGTGTGAAAAATGCTTGTTTCACCAGGCCGATCCCCCGAGGGTCTTGAGTTTGGATAGGATGAGTTTCCGTGTTCTGCGCGGCGTGTTGATGATCAGATCGCACACTCTGAGCCCGGGGAGATAGCAGCTGATGAAGTGATGACTGGATGTGAATTTTCCATAAATGACTGGATCCGGCTTCTCTTCACACTGAGGTCACTGTGTTCCGTCAAAATATGAACAAAGCAATCATTCTGAAAGGGTTATGTAGTTGTGTTGGAGGTCACGCCATATTTTAAGTATTTGATCTAAAACAATCTTTGAAAATCATAAAAGAATTCCTCAAAATAGGAAAATTTTCCAAGACCATGTGTTTTTACTTACTCTTCATGTTTTGGCCGCAAACATTTTACATCTTCGGTTCATTTCCCAAATGCTTGTTCATTTATGCAACCTTTTTTCTGAAGTGCAGAACTTTTCCTTGAAAGAGTGTCTTAAGCAAGAGTTATGTTGGAAAATTGGCTCAGCTTTGGCTGAAGCTATTGTAGTCAAGTACCAGAGCAGAAGTTAAAGTAAATGTACGTCTTCTGAAATTATTTATTTGAAGACACTGTGCTTTTGCAGGTTTAATCATAGATGTGTGTTTTGGTTTAAAAGTGTTTTTTAAAAAGTCACTGATGAAAAATGTGCCCCTAAAGAGTGAAATGTCCAAAGTGTGGAAACACAAGTACACCCTTTTGGAAGAGAAAATGTCTATTATTTGCACATAATTTTTGAAAAACATGTGGCCAGTGCTGAACTTTTTCCTCAGTCACATGGACCCAGAGGAAGGGTTAAGGTTAGGATTATGTTTACAGTTAAGGTTAAAGAAGTGAAAATAGTTCCTGAACGCAGCTGTCTTTGCAGCTCACCGCTCCTCCAAGGGATAGATCAAATGTGGAGAACACGTCATGCATGACAGCTAATGGCACTTTAAGTTTAATTTTACATACGTGCAGGAAATAACAAAATCCATCTTTGGGCGCACTTCAAATACATGTAGGTAATGCAGTAACGTGCATCTTTGCTCCACGTATTATATGTGGCCAACATGAATTTCCATCACTTTTTGTGCTGGTTGCATGTAAATATGTGCAAATAACATCAGCCTTTTGGAAATTAGCCTTTTTTCAGTTATTTAATGCTTGGATGAAAACTGGTAAGAATTAAAAAAAAAAAAAAAGATTAAAACAGGAAATAACCTGCACATACCAAAAAAAGGCTTTTTTTGGAAAAAAAAATTAAAAAGTAGACTAACAACACAAAAGCCTTGATTAAATTCTGTAAATTATGGCTGGCCAACCCTGGTTCTCAAGAGCCACAATCCTGCTTTCTTTCCAGCTCTCCTCGAGCATATTTCTGATGATTGGCGGACTCAAGTGATTCCACATCCTGAACACCCTCGGTTTAGGTAGTTAGTGTGAAGCAGTCCAGGCAGAGTTGAAGCTCTTGAGGATCAGGGTTGTCCAGCCCTGAGTAAAACAGTGTCCCCACTCCACTTGTAATTTGTAGTGGGCAATTTCAGTCTGACTTTTTTTTTTTAATATGTGGATGTTCAAAGATCTCTCCTCATCCTGATGTCATGTTTGAGGTTGATTGTTTAAAAAAAGAAAAAAAAAGAAAATTTCCTGAAAAGTTGGCACATTCATTATTTCTGTTGTAAAGTTTTGCATAGAAAAGATGAGGACTTGTTCTTTGCACTTTTAATTTTACTTCAATCCTCAAAGTCCCCTCTATGACAATTAAAATGATTATTAAGTTTTTAACCAAAATCCTACAACCTAAATGTCTAAAAGCCATTTTTCATGTTAATCTGAAACTTCTCTTTCCAAAATTTCTTCTGAGGGGGCGTGGCTTTAGGCGCAGAGCTGAGTAGCCCCGCCCCTGATCCCCTCTTGTCTGATTATAATAGCTCTGTCTCGCTAGTGTAAACCTTCACCACTTCTACATTAAAAATGTCAAGCAATATCGGTAATGTCTATCTACTTTGTTTTGATTCAGCTCAGACGAGGAAGTGAAGAGCTTCATGGACCGAACTTTCTCCAAAAGCCTGATTCTTTCTCCTTCCAGTTCACCAAAGACTCTTTTAGCTAACTATCAAACGTTTGACGTTGCTGTGACCAACACATTCAATCCACTGGTTTCTCAGAACAGAGTCCTTGGGAAAATAATGAAAGCTATCATCAAAATGGTCTTTCATTGATTTACAATCATTTACAAGATTTAGCTTTACATTTCCGTGGTCACAACAAGAAGCTCCGTGAAGTCTCACTGAGATTTTCCAGTGTTCTCAGCCCTGCTTCCGTAAGTATTGTATGAAACTCACACAAAAAATCCAGTGATGACTGATTTGACCACAGAAATACGAACGGCAGCTCATTTGACAGCAGTCAATGAGAGGATCTTCTCTTCTCCAGCACCTGAGCTAAGCACGCTAGTCAGACCAGACGAGGGGTTTAGCGCATTTGCTGCATAGCTGTTGTGACATAAAGACGGCTCATTAATTCAAACAGAGCCTGTCTGCAACAGTTTGATTGACTAGCAATCATTTCCATTTTCATCCATGTATACATGCATATATGAGAGTTTTGGGCTTCCTCTTTCTTTCCTCTTTGCGTTTCTGAGTCAGTTTTCGGGCTCTGCATATAGCTTTAACCAATCAGGGACTTTGGGTTGTAAGGATCGCATCCCCTTTAATTCACAGAATATACCGACCGTTTGAAAAATAGTCTTGAAAGAAAAATTAATAATTGCTGTTTGTGCCCGGCCGCCGTAAACACCAGGCATGTGATGCACATTCAAGAACATTCTGAAAGGGCATTCTTGAACGCTCTTTTACCATAAGATACTCACTGTTAAGATAGCACAAGTCTTGTCCTATTTATGGTGAGCAAACAGTTCCATTAAAATCATGTTTCTTTCAAAAGCAGCCTCTCAATCATTTATGCCTTTTTATTTAGATTTTTGTCAAAAAAATAAAAGGCTCAAAAAGGGTTTTATGACAAACTTTACACTTCAAGCTCTCGGTTCAAGCAGCTTCATGTATTGCAGCATTCCACAGAGCTTTCTGTCTCTGTCTTTTTGAAAGTTTCTCCAAAGTGAAGTGAAACTTCCTGCAGGAGGAGGTGGTGCAGTCAGCTCCACCAGAGCAGGTTCTTTTAAAGGATCTTCAGCGTTTTATATGTAAAACAGTCGTTGATTCAGTCTCTTTCACAGACTTGAATATATTATTAATTAAACTATATGTATTTTAATTAGTAAGTTAAAGTAATGCAGAAAAGATTTATCACAGTCATGTTTGAAATTAGAAGTAAAGAGGTGCTGTGTGTTCCGATAAAAACATGAAATAATTGTATCTTTTCTACATCTTGTAGTAAATATTGTAACATAAAGGAGTTTTAAAAGCTTTAAAAAACATTTCAAGATGAGCATGTTTTCTGCAGTTTTTCTTCTCGTCTACATCTCCTCCTCTTTCTTGGGTTTACTTCCCTGCAGGCTGTGAGCTGTACGCCTTCTGCGGCGCTCTGTTTGGTATCTGCAGCATGATGACCCTGATGGTGATCGCCGTGGATCGATGCGTGGTCATCACCAGGCCTTTGGCCTCTCTGGGAGCGATGTCTAACAAGAAAGCTCTGAGCTTTGTGGCCGCTGCCTGGGTCTACTCCATGGGATGGAGTCTGCCCCCTTTCTTTGGCTGGAGTGAGTATTTAAAGTCAATGAGAGTCTTCGTTTCTCTATCTTGTTTATTTCCTCACGACTTTACCTTGAGCACATCAAATTCAACACATTTTCTGATGGAATTTTCAGTTGTCAAAGCTTTCTTCAGATGATTTCAGATAAACGATGTCTATGTAGGGGAGATGTGAAAGGGTTTTTACACCGTCGTGCCAATGACTGATGTCCACTCCACTCCATTCTTGGAAAAAGCCACAACATTTCCTGGAAAGTCGCTCAATAGTTCCTGTATTTAAGCAATTCTTCAGAAAACTGAAACATTTCAATTATCACACAGGTTTGATGAGGTAATAAGTAACAAATTTCAATTTTAATTAAGTTTCTTGGATAAATGTGCACAAACATTGAGAGTTTATCTTAAAAGCAATGGCCAATCAGGCACTCCAACACAGAAAAGAAAGTTGCCCTTCTGTCCGTCTTCAGTCTGCATTTGTCATCATGTTGATTGTTAAGAGGGTGTCTTGTTGATGATCACAGGACAAAACCGCCAAACAGCACGTTTGTGTAGCTGAAGCGGCTCCATATATGGTTTCCCCCTCCCCTTAGAGTACTTGAAGGGGTTTAAAGACAAAAGCAATAAAAACAGGCACTGAACATCTTGTAACATTGCTGTTATCCTGGTCATTTCCAGTCTACGAAGTGAAATCTCAATTTTTGTGTCCCCCTATCCTATTACAATCAGGGTTGCTACATTGGGTGGTTTTGATTCTAAGTTGTGCAGACAAAGTTTGGTTGGTGAGGTGGACTTAATTTTGGCAAGTTTGGGGTCAGTTCGGTGGCTTTAGTTTCTTATTGATAAACCAGTCAACCAGGGAGGTGCAGTCATGACAGCATCTCACCTCCTGTCATGAGATGAATAGCTACTAATATTCAAATAAACATGTTTCCACTAATCTGCAAAATTAAGTTATATATTATTCTAGTCATTTGAATCGTTTTTCTAATCAAATCCCTGCATTTTGCATATTTCCTGTTAAATTATAGCCCAGGCTGTAAGGTGGTGCAGCACTGTGTGATTATGCAATTAGGTTGATTGTGTCCCTTTAGCTTACTCAGCATATCTCATAATGTAATGTATTTTGTATGTTTCTCTTGACATATATTACATTTCCTCATTTTCTCTTTAATAGATAACATATTTCATACTTGTCATTTATTTAGTGTTTGGATTTGAAATGAAGACACACTAATAAGGAGAGGTGTAGGAAAAAATCGATTTGGTGAAATATCGCGATATTTCCTTTAATGATACTTGGATCAATTTAAAATGCTGACAAAATAACATTATTATAGCTAATTAATCTGTGGAATATGGCGGTTTTTAGACGACTTCCGGGCTGAAAAACTGTGACAATATCTGGTAACACTGGTTAGAATGTTATTTTTCTTTAATTTGGACATGAAATGTTTGTGTTGTAGCGTTCACAAACATTGTTCCGGGAAAAATCTTTTGGTCTTTTGGTATTTTTGTTGTGACCCCCAACTCTATAAATACTCAGATGGATTCACACCCTGACAGTTGTTGGACCAGGTTGGACTGGATTTCTGCTCTTGATGTACCAGAAGGAGTATGACATTTACAGAGCTGCAGCGCAGTCTGCTTCTGTAGGCTACCATCTGAATCGTCATCAGGTCTTCTGATTTGTGACACATCAGCCCTCTGGGAGGAGCCTTAATCCCAACAAGATGGAAGTGAGGATATCACCACCTGTCATCAAAAAAAGCCTCATATTCTGTTTAATTTACCAATTTTTAACCCATGCTTGTGTACTCAGACAAAAGCAGCAGAGAAGTTAAACGTTTCCTGGAAATAAAGTCTTATCTTGCTGACCATGGAGCCACAAGGTGTTTGGTTTCCATCCTCTCTATGTTTTTGGGCCAACTGCTGCATGATGAAATTGTAATGGAAATAGTTATTGATGTTGTTATTTTCTGGTGTTTTTATTGTGTTATTCTTGTGGTTCTGGGGAGAGATAATGAATCTTTCCCTGTAGGGTGTGTGTGCCGGGGGGGGGGGGGGGGGGGGGGGGGGGCACATAGCAAGCAGCCTCTTCTGAGGATTTTACTACTTTGATTCCTAAAGTCCTTTTGAAGATGCACTGAAAGCAGCAGGTAGTTTGTATTTTGCCACATTTTACTTTAACACAGTTTTCAACTAGATTTGTTTTAATGACATTTTAAGCTCTCCATCAAAATTTAACAAAGTTTGAATAATTTCCTGAGCATGAACTTTCAGTGATAGTGCAACATGATCCACAAACTTATTAAAATTCATTAAAAAAAACTTCAGTGTTTCTGCTCACAGCTTGCCGTATGATGACTCTTTTTTGGCTCTGACCGCAGCCCCCCATTAGTGACAGCCCAGCAGAAGTGTCACCAGCAATTCTGAGAAGATACAGGGTGGGGTTACAAACATCTGGATGAGTTCATAGAATGTCATGCAATAAAATAAAATGGCAATTAAAGGTTTTTAGTGGTTGAACATAAATTTGGAAGCATCAGCCTGTTTGGTTGCCTGAAAGAATGTTGGAGTCTGCATGGGAGTTGAAATGACAGATTTTCTGAAAAAAAAACTTGGAATCAAAAAGACTGGGGATTATCATGGACTCATATTAGCCTCAGTTTTGATTTCTGTTCAAGTTTTCTTTTAACCAAATAATATTTTAATTGATTTGATTAACCTGATTTTAATTTGTTTTTATCTTATTTTGTTTAGATTTAATTTACTTGAATTTGACTTAATTTTGATTTAATTGTATTTTATTTGGTTAGATTTACAGTTTTTCTCAGTCACTTCGGTGTGTTTCTCAGAACACTATTAACATTTGCACAACAGTTAGTGCATTTCTCTAAACAATTAGTGCAAACTGCAAAACCTAGTGGATAGCCTGCAAAAGCACGTCACATGCTCAAAATGGATTATCTATTCCTCAAAAGCAAGTATTCATGTCAATGAAACTGTCAGTGCCATCAAAATGAAAAGTCTTGACACCATCTTTATGAACAAGATAGTCAAATGACTTTGTCATGTTTTCACTGTGACAGTTTATAATTTCAGTGTTTTCCATTGTAAAAATATTTGGTGACACCTGAAAATGTTCAAGACAGCACTATGGCCTACTTATACAGCCATCTGAAATGTGCAGTAAAGTCACTGTAGTTGTTAAACATAAAATCACCTTTTGGTAGAGCTGTGAACAATAGACAGGACATGTAACAGTACAGTAAATTACTGTTTGCATACCTGTTTTCCCAACGGAATGTTTGAATTATTGAACTGACAGTAGTTCTTCCAATATTGGGTTGCACCCTTCAACCAGCCTCCTCCATGGTGAGGCCGTGATTGACAACATGGTCCACAATTGTAGCCCTTATTTCATTAGGAATCCACCTATATCTGCCTCTTCTCCCTCTTCCCCTTCCTCTTCCTCCCCGCATCCTCACCCCTCTTGCATTGACGATTCATAGGATTCATCCATAATTGACAGTGAACAAGTTGTTTGTCGTTGGTTACAACTACTGTAAAATTGCACACACCTCCTCATGAGTGACAGCTGAAATTCACCTGAGATCAAATGTTCAATTTAGGAGACATTTTCAGGAAAAAATGATAAAGAAAGGTACAGAATTTGCTTGACAGATGGCCAATATTTGACATTTGATAACTAGTTCAACAATTTTGAGTGTAATGACTCAAGCAATGAAAGTTAGACTATTAGTTTTACTGAGAACAACTATTCAGCATCCATGAGTATAATTAATTTTGACTGACATGACAAAAGCAAATGAAAATGTCAAAAAACAGCAGAGAATGTATGAAAGCAACTGATTCATGTCCAAAATCATTTGCAGTTTGTTCAGAGAGAGCAGAAATTGCTACTATGATGTGCACAAATGACTAAGTGTTGTGGAGGTTGAACTAATAGTTATGAGAATTTCAATTCTGATCTGAGAAACGCACCAAAGCGATTGAGAAAAACTGTAATTGACTTGATTTTGATTTTATTTGAACTTTAATATGTTTGATTCACTTGATTTTGATTTTACTATAATTTTATTTGGTTTTAATTTGATTTAATTTACTCAATTTGGATTTGATTGTTTGAAAATCAAAATCTTATAATTCAAATCAAAATCATAATCACTAATAAAAAATGCATAAAAGACTAAATACGAGCCAACAAAACTGTTGATGCTGCTTAATGAAAATAACAAGACAAATCCCATAAATTTTATGAACATTTGCAACAATGAAACAGGTTGACATGACATGTCTGCTGTTACTTTATTTTAACCATATGTGTTAAAATGGATGCAAATATTGCATCAGTTGGAAAAGTCTCTAAATATATTGATTTTTACTTTTCAGATCAGCTTTACTGTGACTGCAATACAAAAAATGGATTTCTAAAATTTATAAAACTGTGATTTTACAATATGTATTTAATTTTTTTTAATTCTATTTTAATGCGTTTTCTTAAATGATCTAAATTCCTGTTCTATTCACAACAGATAAGACATTAATTAAAACTCACTTGTGTGTTTACTTCTTAATCGTGACTTCATTCACAGAAACAGGAACTGCAGGATTTGAGGCATTTTATTGCTTTTTGCTTCACAGTAAACCTTCATCAGAGAGCAGTGGAGGGAATTTCAAGCATTTTGTTAAGATGAGCACACATTCCTTCAAAAAGTTGCACAGCAAATTGGGCCATTTATCAGAGAGATGAACAAAGTCTGCAATAATAAAAGAGGGGACTCGCTGTTTACCCACAGCTGGCTGCTGGTTCGTCCTGAGAGAAACAGATGCACTTTTCTACTTACTGAAACTCAGTCAACTGTGACCTTTCTTCATTTATTTATGGAGGAAAAATAACACTTAAAAATGTATTGAAATACAATCTACATATCTAATTAACTTATAACTGAACAAAGTCACTCTTATTTTGCATTTAAATACGTACCATACAGGAATTCTTTTAACACTGAATCCTCTTGAGTACCAGCATTATAAATATGTCCTCTGTGGAGGACAACCTGAATATCTCCCAACAGCTCCATACCACTGAATTGCAAAGTGTACAGGGGCGGGGCTTAGAGAGCTAAAAAGAATTTTGGCTGGACAATTTTTTTGTCCTTTTGGTAATCAGAAGGCTATGAAGTAAAATAAAATTTAAAAAAAAACGTAATTGATAAACAGAATAAAAAATGTTAAGAAATCATAATCCTGAATCCATCTACGGTTTTGATTGTCATTCAGGCCTCACAGTGTCTGACTCTTTGGAATGATAGAGTTTCACTTTTTTACTTTTAACTCCTCAACCTCTGTTGTTAGCTGCTAAAATGGTACATTTTGAAAAAAAAAAATCAACTTTCCCTTTGCAGAACTTTTTTACTTGAGAGTTATTTAACAAGTTGAATTCTATATGGTATTAAAGCTATAACGTATGTGTTTTTCTGCAGGCGCCTACGTTCCTGAGGGTCTGATGACGTCTTGTTCCTGGGACTACATGACCTTCACGCCATCAGTGCGCTCCTACACCATGCTGCTGTTCACCTTTGTGTTCTTCATCCCCCTTTTCATCATCATCTTCTGTTACTGCCGCATCTTCAGGGCAATCCGACACACAACGCGGTTGGTACATACTCGCTAACAGTCAAAACATACATGTCAAAGCAACAATCATTGCCTAAAAAGGTCCTGCCCTGCATATTATTTAAATACAAATTCAAAAATGCAATCAAATTGTTTTTGAGGAACAGTGTGTAAAGGCCAAAAAGGTTTTCCAGTTATTTACCACAAAATTCATCATAAAAGGCGAGTAAAACATCAGAAATAAAAACACTGTAAAACATTTACATGCATGTTTTCATCAGTTTTGAAGGAAAAAGTTTGAAAAGGAGAATATTTGAAAATTCCAGATTAAATGAGTCTGATTAGTTGTGATTTTAATTTAGAAACCAAATGGATCCATGCTGGCAGTTATAAAGCTGAACATGCAGCAATTAGTCCTACAAAGCAGGAAAATGGTTCCTAATGAAAATTCCTTAAACTTTATTTTGGAAGCTCTTTATTTTTAATCTTTCAAAAACTTAAAAATGCAAAAATTTTAGTTGAACGTTGAAGGGAAAAAGCAGTTTGTAGGTTTAATACAGAATTATAGCTTAATAACATCACCGTCGCTACAAAATCAAGCTTTGCTCCCCTGTTAATAATCTGATTGTTACCAAAAAACTGTAATTTATGTATATTAAACTTTTCAGCAAAGTTTTGTAAACTAATTTAAAAAATGTTGAGAGAACAATTTTGTCCTGTTGGTGAAATTTCTTCAGATCTTTTCTCATTTGAGTTACTGTTCAATAAGCTGATGATAAAGTACACACTATCATCAACTTCTAAACAGAAATCCATTTTCTACTATCATTATGAAAGTCTTCTTGTTCATAAACAAATTTCATACCAAGATTATAGGATTTGTGCTTTCCTTATTATGTCCTTTACCTGGAAACTTTTTTTATTTATGCCAAAAAAAAAAAAGCTAAGACAAAAGAAGAAGAATTAAAGATTATCATAGATTTAACTCTCAATTATTCACTTTCTTCATGTTGGACAAGAGTTCATGTATATATTAAGACTATTTTGATCAATTAGACTCAAAACTTTCTCCATATATTTTGAAGAGCATTTTGTAACTGCCTTTTCACCCTCCACTTGCTACCTTGGTCAAAAAATTACACAAGTTTAGAGTTTTGTAAAGAAATCCAAGAACATATAGATGTAAACAAGCTAACCATGCAGACAAAACCTTGGAGCTGAAAATCAAATCTGAAGCAAACACTGAATGATTATAATTGATCCTCTGATAATTCAGCATTGTGCGCACGGTTATGTTTATAAATATTTCCACTCTAAACCTTTTGTTGGTGATATCTATACACAGTCAGATGATTTAGTGCTGGAGCATCTAGAACAGAAGTGGGAAAACTTTTTGACTTATGGGCCACAAAGGGTTCTAGCAATCCAAACTTGGATTAAAGATCTTGTAAAAACAGAACGCTTTGGAGTTTTCATTTCAAAATTTGTGGCTTTTGTTTTCTTTGGGGGGTTAAAGACCTCAAACTTAGAGAAAGGATGTGTTCGTGCAGTGCTGGAATAATCAGAAAAATGGCTGTCTGACTCGAAAAACACACGAGCGTTGATAAACGCCACATGAATGCAGAATAATTGAGTGCACCTAAATAGCTACTTCATTTGTAGTGCACCTCCTATGGGTAGACACTAGAATTACAGAGAAAATGAAACAAGAACATGGAATATTATTCTGATTTATTCCAAGCGGCTGTTTGGCTCAGTTGGCTGTAGGACGCCGTCCCATGCAGGACACCTGGGTTCAATTCACATGACGTGCATTGAGCTTAATCCAGTGTGGCTTCTAAGGAAAGACTCTTGACACTGCTGCCTAACCAGAATCCTCTATGGTTAGCAACAGTGTGGTTGTGTCAAAATAATCTTCCTGCATAAAATCACCTGTGTGAAGCAGTGACAGCAGGAAAAAAACAGCGACAACTTTTTAGTTTGTTCCAGTTTGGCGCACAGATTAAACAGTTTAATGGACCCTGGGTTGTAGTTTAACCACCCCTGGTCTAGAAGATCAAAATCTTGGTCCTGTTTTGCTTGACAGAGAACATTTTAGCTTTATCTTTCTGATTTACGGTAGCCAGAACAGTCTCTGGCAAACTTGGGACTCTTATTAAGACGGTTAATGCGACGTCACAAATACAACTACCACCACGTGATGGGCTGTTCATCGGCGGAATCTTCAAGATTTCGTGCTGCTAGATTATTATTTTTATATTACAATTTATCATTGTCATGGTTGTGAATGTAGACAGTCAGACATGCAGAATGGCCCATTTTTATACACCATGGACTAGGGCAGAAAAACGTATATTTAGGTCGCTGTGTGGTAGCATTTTGGGACATGTGTCTGTAGCCTTAAAAAAGAGGATGGACGGCGTTCTTGTTTTTGAATCCTTTGAATGTTTTTTGGTGAATTAAGGCCAAACACCTTGACTTCAGTGTCATCTGCGAAAAGGAAATAGAATATATGTGTTGTGGTGTCGTGTCAGAGAACAGACATTAATGGATCATTACTTTGGAACAAACATTCTCTGATGGAAAACCTTTATGTGAACGATGTTGCCTCTCTGATTGCTTTTTATTTTTATTACAATAATGTCTGTGCTTCAGAAAGAAAATCACCAAAACTGAAATCTAGTGAAAGAAAAAAGGTTTTAGGGAATTACAGATGTTTTTCTTACAATGTGACTGTGACTTTTTTTGTCAAAAATACAGCAATGAAAGCACTAAAGTCAAACGGTTATTGTTGTTCGTAAACTGGTTACATAAAAGACAGTTTTTGTTCCGTCTTTACGGAGTAAGCTGTTGATCTTCAGTTATATTGTGAAACATTTGTCTGTGTTTGGCAGAGCGATAGCAAAGATCAACTGTGAAGGGACCAGAGACTCTGCAAAGAAGTTCCACAAAATGAGGAGTGAATGGAAGATGGCTAAGATTGCCTTGATTGTCATCCTGCTTTTTGTCATCTCCTGGGCCCCGTACTCCTGCGCGGCGCTCACTGCGTTTGCAGGGTAAGTGTAGAGCGGCGAGTGTGCTCTGTCAGCAGCAGCCGAGGAGAAGGATTTTAGCATCCTGTGATATCTAAAAAACCACCACGGGGACTGAAAGAAGCAAAGCACCACATTCTTGTCAGGTTTCAGTTATAATAAAGCTGTTCTGAGATGAATTTATTCATTGAGATGCTACCTCAGGCAAAGGTCATTAGTGCGCCACTGTGAAAGTCCTCAGCAAGCCTGTGGATGTTCCTTTGTTCAAAAATCTGTAGCAGAGTCAAGGCTCTGCATTCTTCATTCTATTCAAATATAAAAACTCTCTACTAAATAATAGCTTAACACTACACTATTGAGATTTTAACTTGAGCGTCTTACTCTCTATCTTGATCTTAATTGACAGCATTGTTGTCCAGATTTTTTTTTTTTTAGATGCATCTTAGCTTTACAGGGTTTTTTTCTCCCTATTCGTGTCTTTTTAAACACATTTTTTCAATTCATTTTTAGAGTTTTCAAAGCATCTCCTGTTCCTCAGAATCACCAACTGCTTACATTTACACACAGGATTATCTGGATAAATCTGAGCTAGCATCTGGTTTAAACTGTTCACCTGGACAGCTTCACTATTGGTTGCCATTTTTGCCGGATTGTTAATGCTAGCTTGGGGTTGTGAGGGGGTTTAAGCTAGCGGGAGAGAGTGCAAACAGATGGGTGGCGGGAAGTGGGGGAAGAGACAAATTTCTAATGAACTGCTGCCACTCTGTAGAAACAGTATCCTTGAAAACGAAGGCTAAAAACAGCTTAATCATAAGTAAAACAACACTGGGAATGCTTTTAAAATAGATCAAAGATGACTGGAGAGGGACTTTTAAATTCTACACTTAACTGAAAATACTTTTATTCTTACATATTATTTGCCTATTTTTCATGTAATTATCTACTTTTATGCTTTTTTGTTGGCATGTACTGCATTAATAAATTAGTGATGATGTTACTCTACTTTTTTAATAGACAAACAGATTTTTGCGTCTATTTCAACTTTCATTTCAAAGTAATGCAACATTTTTTATGCATTGTTGACTTGTCATAATAACAGATTTTTGTGCCACTAAAACAGAGAGAAACTGCACAATTTATTAAAAAAAAAAAATTTAAACTGAATTTTATGAGAATTAGATCTTTGCTTTCAAAATCAACTTTCTATAGTTGTTAAATTACTTTCTTCATCAGATTTTTATTTATTGAAAATATTTTTATTGGTGTGTTGTTTAAATAAGGTCATATTTATTTATTTAATTATGAACAGTTTGGGCTTCCATACATCTGTAACATTCATAACTTGGGTAGTTCATTTGACTCCATTGCTTTAATTGCGCTTTACTTGCCCTTAAATCTCATTTTTCTGCTCTCAGCTCTGAGCTCGACTGTAGAAATGTACCAGACAAATCGGCCAATCATAGACAAGAGGATTTAAACAAACGCTCAAATCTCCATTTGAGGTTGCAAATCCAAAAATAATTTAGCAAGCAAAGATAAGATTTTGCAAACAATGGTTTTACAAACAGTTTTTGAGCATATTTTAAGCCTCTTTTGCAATGTTACGTGAAAACTTCATTGTTTACACCTGCTTTATCAAAGAAAACGACAGACATAAAGATATGTTGTTGGTTTTTGCTAGTTTGCATCAAAATCTTTGCTCTTTGACATCATTATATATCTTTTTAAAAGATACTTAGAGATTAATTCAATAGTTTCTTTAAGTAATCAACAAATCACTTGTTTTTTATTTTTTATTTTCATGCTTAGTGGTTTATCAAGCAAAGTAAAGAACACAGAAATAAGAGTGTAACACATGTGTTGAGAACCTTTTTTAAAACGAACAGCAGGTTTGGTTGTGATTTTGTGTCCCGTTGCCGTCTGGCGGCTCTAATCCTGCACTGGAAGGACATACAACTAATAACCGTGTCCCACAAATCTGTTTAATTTCCTTTGCTCATTTTTCTTCCTGACAGCATCCTGTGCCTCATCCGTCTCTGTCTCTCACAGGTACGCTGACTTGCTGACTCCCTACATGAACTCTGTTCCCGCTGTGATCGCCAAGGCGTCCGCTATCCACAACCCCATCATTTATGCCATAACACATCCCAAATACAGGTAGGGAGCACGCTCAAGTGCTAAACTTCACCTGGAGTGTCTTTAATTGAGAGCGCTCCTTGTCACCATCAAAGAACAGTGCAGACAAGAAAGTATCAGCCTGGTCATTAAAATAATAAAACGTCTCTTGGTTTTTACATGAGCTCATATTGAGCTTTAGTTGATATTCTTGCTGAAGCTTTGGAAAAAAAGATGAGATAAAAGTTTTAACATGTTGCCTCATTTTGAGACAGCTGAAATATACAGAAACAATAGAGAAAACTCAATTATGTTTCTTTTTGAACTATTTTTTTTTTTTTTTTTTTAATAAATCACACAAGAGTTTATAATCTACAGCTTTATACAATTGAATACATTTTCAAGCCCAAAGTAAACTTAAAATTATGTCAGATTAAAAAATGTCCTCTTTTTTTGCTTCTCTCGTGAGATTTTAAACAAAAAGGCATAAAAAATATTGTTTGATTTAAAAATGTGTTTATTAAACAAAAAAAGGTGAAACATGAATGAACCTTTTGGTCTGTTGAAGGAAACGTCCTATAACTTGCATCAAAAATCTGACTTGATAAAAATGCAAGAGTACAAAATAAATGGGCCATATCCTAGTCAAACTATACATTTAAAATGAAATGAATTAAACAAAACAACGCAGTCTGAGATATCAGAAGTCTACAGGATTTTTCACCTAATCCTAAACCGCTGTAAGTCTAATTTTGTGTATTTAAAGAATTAATCAAAAATTAGCTTAAGGTCATATCATCAGAAATTGTTTCTCAGGGGATAAAATAAAAAAAATACATTTAAAAGTGCAGAGGGAAATTACATATTCAAACTTGCAAATGTAATATCTGTTCTATCTTTTAAAAACTTATTCATAATTTTCAATTTAAAACATTTCTAGGAACCACTGGTTTTCCAGATATGGAGAAAATCTATAGCTGGACATTTTGTAGGATTTGTGTCTGAATGAAAACATTCTACAATTATTTTTCAAAAATCTAGCTTTGATTTCAAAACTTCTCTGTGTATATGCTGTTTGCTGTCATTATGCCTTTCTTAGTAATTGATTTTTTCATTAAAAACATGTCTTAAATCTTATAAAAAGAACTGTTAAGCATTCTAACATTAAATAAGACATTGTTTTTTTTTAGATTTATTAAGAATCAAGATAATTTCAGAAACTTTGATTGAAATTATTTTTTCCCTGATATTAATAATTTAGGACAGAATTTAGCAGAAACCTGACTTTTTCTGATAAATATTACTTCAGTCTTAAAGTTTGACTTGAATTTCTAAGTGATCACTTTAAGTATTTTTTCAGTTATTCAGTTTTTTTTAAAATATTATGTTTTAAATACAGAAAAAGTTTTTAAAATTGTATTTATGGTTCTGACTTGTATGTTAGAATTGTAAACCATAACTATTGATTGATTCATTGATTGATTGATTGGTTGATCAATTTGGTTTATTTCAAGCATTAGTTTTAGACAAAATAAGATAAATAAATGACCTCGATGTATCAAACTCACAACATAAATAATTAAATGTATTATTTAAAGAACTAAAAAAACACAGGTGAGTAACATTTGATTCATTAAATATAGTGATTATAAACTCAACAAATTGTTGGTTCAACTTTAGAACTCCTTTCTTCAAGGTTTTTTTTTTCTGTGTTTTCTGATTTTATGCTTAAAAACAGAATATTTCTCAAAAAAATCTTTTGAATTTTTTTTCTCAGTCTGAAAAAAAAATGTACGAATTTCGTTTGGATTTTATGAGTTTCATTGCCAAAACTTTAACAGATTTATTTATCCAAGAAAGACACCGCGTCATTTCATTTTCCTGTCTTATTGGGTCATGGGTTGAGCATGTGTTCTGTATTGCGGAGATTCATCTTGACGTTGAGGCTAACCCTCCATCTTATTTCCGTGTCGCATCACTAAACCACAGGTCGGCGATCAGCAGATACGTTCCCTACCTCGGCGTGCTGCTGTGTGTCACTGGCAGGGAGCGTTACAGCAGCAGCAGCATTCACTCCACGCGCCGATCAACCCTGACCAGCCAGTCAGAGTGCCGAGGCCACAGCAGGCCCCACACCTCCTCCCAGTCTGAGAGTGATTCAGTAAGTGCACTTCCTGTCTATATATTTGGAGGAGAAGACATGAGTCTGACTGTGGACTCATGCTACCTCTCATACACGGACATCACAAGCTCCTCTCTCCGCAAGAGAACAGATCACCGGTGCCCGATTTCCAGTCTCTGCCTGTGGATTTCCTCAAAGTGAGTGGTTACCGCAACCGAGAACACCAGCCAGTCAGAGGTCAAAGGTGAGTGGTCAAGGCACAGAGGCGTTTGAGAAAACTGATGCCTACATCCCCCACTGACCCGGCCGAGTCACCTCTCACAGCTGTCTGTGAGTACAAAAGCCTGACATGTCGGGATCCTATTACAGGGATGTGTTCATGTGCTCAAGTCTCATGTTAAACACAGTGTTTGTGCAGCGGGAAAGTCTTCTGCTACGTTTACACCAAATGCAAGTTTCCCTGAGCAATCCTGGCAGGCTAATTGCCCAGAGACACACATTATGGAGTGTGCGATATGTTGTCAAAAATTGAGCATCTTCGACCTTTGTTGCAGTAGAATGGCACAAGCAAAAATAAACCGACATTAAGTAACATTGATTCAGAAAGATGAAAGGTCCACACAGACAAACTTCCACACGTCTGGCTTTAGAGCAGCTATGTACCATCAAATGGTCATGGAGAGGTGAGGAGAGCAGGTTTCCATTCCAACTTATTGCACTTTCAGTGGATTTGTTTTGGTTCGGCCAGGGGAGTGTGCCCTTGGCCTGGGAACATCTGGTTTTATCCTCATCACTACATGGAAGCATTGATTGTATATGTCCAAGAAGACATGGAAGATGTTGAGAGATCAAGTTTATTTCTTTTGAAGCTCTCTATAAAAGCATCAGTAATCCAATGTCTTTGTTCATGAGATCATTCAGAGAGACTCCAAGAACAGGGACGTCCACTGTACTCTGTCTCTCTGTGACCCAGTTTGGCGACCAAAGTTTCCTGCAGTAGTCAAAGGAAGGAAAAAAATAAAACTACAGAATATTTTTATTATTCTCTTCAAATAAATAAAAAATATTCTAAAGTTCAGGAGGAGAACGATCAGATTCTCCTCCATGTAGGACTCCACCCACTGATCACGTCAACAACCCTTCATGGGCCAGTGCTGGGTTCCTGATTGGTTGAGGCGATACAAATTCGATGCCAAAAATTTTGCATTTTTTTAATTCAGAATCGCGGTGCCCAAAACGTGCTGCTGCGGGACCACCACACCTCCAACGCTCAAATCGTACATCAGGATCTTAGATTCTTGACTTAACATTGAAACTGGACACCCCTTGGGTACAAATTGCGTTCTGTGTGTACGTAGCTTTAGAGTTCTGACATTGGATTTTTGTAATGATTCCCTGTGTCCTTGCTTTCTGCCTTTTCTTTTCTTTACTCTTTAAAGTGTAAATGGGCACCCATTTTGGATCTATATGATTTAATCTCCAGCTTTTAGTACACCTTTTATTATTACTTACAAGAAAAGACTTTTAGCTCTTTTTTATGTTTGAATAAGCAATTTGACTGCTAGGAAAAGGTGACATTTGATGTAAAAAGTCACATTTATTTATTTAAAAACCAAGATAACTCATGACATGTCACAAACAACACCTGTATATGCCCAGCCTCTAGAGTCAAAAGTTCAACAGGCTTTTATTCCCAATGCATCTGAGCGATGCTTAATGGACTGTGAAGTCACCCAGATCACAGTACACAAGTGTCAGGTCAAACACAAGTGGACATTCTTTTCTGCAGTTTTTTTTATCTGGTTGCCCTCTCAGGAATGATTCACACCTTTGATGCTTGAGGTCAAATATGGGTTAGACCACCTGAGTATTTTGTGAGAGTCGGTAGAGGTACGCAACTTAAAGTGCAAATGGATCCTAAACTGGCACAGAGGAAATGTCTTGTACTCCAGCCAACAGTGCAAACCTGGAAAACGGATTGACAGAACCTGCTTCAGCTTACATTTAGCACATTTAGCACAAAGAAAAGATGACACACGGTGAGCGCACATTTGCCAAGAAGGTAGTGTCGACATTAGCAACATAACATCAGATCCACTTAGTATAAAAGCTTGCTCTTCAGCTCATTTAAAAGGAAATAATGTGACCGACCAGCCCGAGAAAACCTAACAAAAAGATCCATTTGTTTAATGGATTTTGACACAACGGGAATTATGAACCTGTCATCAACATATTTTGAAAAAATCTATAATATCCACTAAATGATTCTTAACCTTTGGTTAGTTGGTGATTCAAGCTCCATGACCAGCAGGATCAAACCAGTAGTTACCCCGACATGAAGCAACTGTGGAACCCCAAAACCAGCTGTAGCAGACAGGAGAATTACTAATTTTTGTTTTTAAAAAATCAGAGAAAAATATATTGTGATGTGAGTCAGGTGTGCCACTGGAAGTATGTCAGAGCTCTTTGTAGCGCCTGTTGGTAATTTTAGAACTTGTTTGTAACATTCTACACTTTAGCTGTGCTAGTGTATTTACAATACCTCTAACTCTAAACCTTATTTGCAAACATATAAAAAGCTGGCTGATTTCCTTTAAAACTGTGACTATGCTAGCTTCCAACCTTGTTAATAATGTGTAAAAAAAAAATAAAATAAAATAGTGTGGCATATGCTACACGTTAGCCATGTAAGCATATTCAAAATAACCTCCAGCCTTGTTGCAGTTCATGAAAATGAACAACTGATACAGCTAAAACAAACATTAATGTAATTACGCTAACTCCCAAACTTGTCCGTAACGTGTAAAAAAATAAAATAAAATAAAACTGTACCATATATCTTCACATTAGCTGAATTAGCGTATTCAAAATAACCTCCAGCCTAGTTCGCAACACTAAAATGAAACATATACACCTAAAACAAACATTATTATGACTACACTAACTCCAAACCTTGTTACACATAAAAACTCAGTCTGACACTTCTACTGTCAGCTGCATGAGCACATTCACATCAACACCAAACTGATCATTTTGACGGAGCGCCGTGCACCTCAACAAATTATTTCTACATCAGTAAGCACCACCCAGAATTCATCCAGATTATAAGACATTCTGGTTTTTTTTTTTTTTTTTTGGTTTTTCTTGTGCCTTGTCAGAATTTGATCCGTTTACCTCAAAATGCACCATTAATACTACTAAGCATAGCAGTACCTTTAGAAGAGGCTCACAAAGTTATCTTTCTGAGTTAATTACGAGTCAGCGAGTGGTCAGCCATGTTTTGGCTTAACGAGTTCAATCGAATAAGATCTAGTTTTATGTGAGTGGATGGATCTTAAACAAAGCTAGGACTTATATGGGATCTGTAATCAAACTAACCGATGGCTTTGTTTTTTTTTAATTTCACAAAATTTGCTTTTAGTTTTTCCTTCATTTCACCCCCCCAATCCTACGATTTATAATAAAACTAAGTCAAACTTTTGGTTTTGTTAGTGAAAGTCAAGAAAAAATGCTCATCATGACCACATCAGCCTTTCCTCCTATGCCCCATTACCACAGCGCAGCGGACAGTCAAATGTGGCAGCGATCTATTTCAGCTACATCCTGCAGATTTCACACGTCCTGATGACAAATGCGAACATTAATCTTGTCTCTACTTACTTAGTCGACCAGACCAGAAGTTTTAAATTAGCGTCTTCTGATGCTTTACGTAACTTTTAGAGCGAACAAGTTTTAATCATCTTATAGTAGAGATGGTTTAATCACAACCACTCTGATGTCTGGTTGCATTTCTTTCACTCCGTGCTTATGAAATAAGCAGGTTTGTACAGAAGTGGGGAAAAAAAAGAAGTAACCCCCATTTCTGCATAAATCCACACAGTGAGACGAGCTGCCATTCAGGTCACAGTCAACGTGGACTCCATTACACCCGTTCTAAACACTAATCCAGTAATCTGGGACTTTGAGATTTAATCCACAGCTCGTAGCGTGAGCCCATATGTGAGCACACTGTACTTTTCTGATAGTTCAGGGTGTCTTGTTCTTTATGAGCCACCAACCAATGTCCATTCTCCTCACAACTGATAGATATTTTTACTCAAAATGTTTTAATGTCAGTTTCCAAACACTCCTGCTTTTTTTTTTACAGTCGAGACAGATGTCAGGTGCAGTCAGGAAATTAAGCTTGGGACAATTTCAAGTTAGTTATGATCTGTTCAGCATCTTATCAATCATTTATTGCTCATCAAACTGCGTAGAGCACCAGCTGTCTTCGTTTCGTGCATAAGATTGATCCATGTGTGAAGAAGATTTTCCTGATTTATATATAAGAAAACAGATCACTGCAAACAATATATTATGTAAAAATAATGTACAAAATTAAATCAAAATCATGTTCATGGGTTCATGTTCCTAAAATATAAGACATTTCTCAGGTCAATATTGTAAATGAGAAGTTTTATTTCATGTTTTGCCTGGTGAAATAAAGGTTATAATGATTTCTGGTGAAACACAAAGGAGGAATTCATTCTAAACAATAATCTGTCAAATTAGCTATTTTTCTCCATCCTTTTCTTAAAATTTTTAATTCAATTGACTTTGCTTTCAAATTTAACTCTAAATTGCAAAATGTACTTTCAAATTTGAAGCCAGAAATGTATTGATTTTTTAAATGTAAAATGTTTTTGAAATTGCAAACTGAATTATGGGTTAAGAAAAACGTCCATAGAGCGACCGCTAAGTAGCCAAACCAGGAAAAAAATAGTCTACATAAATCAGAATGTTCTGGTTTGCTGGACTCTGATCAGCAGAAATCTGCTTTTCTGGTGACTTGTTGAGAATTGGTTCGTTGTTCTGGGAAATCACATTGACCCCAGAAGTGGCTTGACAACAGAGGACGGTGGGGGAAAGCTTTGTGCTGTTCGTATGGGTAATTGTCCGGTTTTCAACACCGGATTACATGGAACTGTAATCCTCAGAGCACTCAGGAACATTTACCCAATTAAACAGATTTTTAAAAAAGGCTGACTCATGAAATCAGAATAAATACGCTTGCAATTTTGGATAAAGAGTGTTATCATGTGGAGATTCTCCTCTATCTTAAAGGTCTGTCTAAGACATGTTTTAAAAGTCTGACCTTGCGGTCCTGTTTGTACCTAATGTCTTCTGAGTATAATTGACACTGAAAGGCTGTTTATGTGCACACTGTTCAGACTTTGACAGAGCCTGAAGACATCTGCTTGTCCAACATCAGTCTACAGCCAACCAGCCATCTTCCTGCTGCTGTAAGGATTGACTCATTCTTTTTCCTGATACGTAGAGCAGAATGTTGTCTTAAATGAGCCAGAAATGTTTTTTTCTTTTTAAATGTGGCCTTTATGGATGCACTACAAAAATCCACTGTTTATTTATTTCGTCATTTAATTACCACTGAATCACATTTTCTATAGTATTTACCAATATATTGTGTTATTTAGCTTTTTCATGTCTTGAACATTTTCATTCATTCTGCAATATTTTAATCTGTTTCTTCAATTCAAAATAAATAATTACCTTTGTGTTAACTTTTTGGCTGTTTGTATAGTGAAGATGTTCTTAGAGTCCCACTCCAATTATTTTTGATTGATTGTAAAGTGTACCCAGTCTTTTAAGTATGCCGATTTTAGCCGAAATTAAAAAAAATAAAAATTTTTAAAAGTTATTTTCTAGGATATAGTTTTTATAGAGCAACAGTAGTTAATCTTAGAGTTGTGGGCGGGACTACTTGGATCCTCTTCTCAGAACCAGGAGCAGGGAGCTTGTTGCCACAGTGTGTTTTCAACATCACTTTAATTTGCATTTTTTGTCTGTTCCTGATTCACAAGGATTTGTATTAAAAAAAAATGCACAGAAATGTAATTTTAAGCTTAATTTTCTTTATATATGTCCTCCATCATTAGAAAAATTCCACAAGAACAAAAAACTAGCAAATGCCTTATTTTTGGTTGTCACCTGCTTGAAGGAAAATATAGAA
Organism: Oryzias javanicus; assembly: GCA_003999625.1. Lineage (NCBI taxonomy): Eukaryota > Metazoa > Chordata > Actinopteri > Beloniformes > Adrianichthyidae > Oryzias > Oryzias javanicus. Next base: position 15,638,866 of record CM012455.1, on the reverse strand, counting down.
AGACTATTTTCTTATCTCACTTTAAATGTAAAAACTTTTTAAAAATAGTTTTCCTTAAAAAATCCTTAATCCATCTCAAACCACTCTCAACTCTACAGTACCAGATCTGTTATCCAGCTCTGTGGACTGTTTTCTATCTTTGGTTATAGAGATTAAGACATTTTTAAAGTGATAATTTACACTTTTCATATTTACTTTCCACCCATCCAGAGCTCAAATTTAGACAAAGAACTGAAGTCAGTTGACACCCAAATGGAGTGATTTCCATGGACGAATTTTTTAACTTTTCTATTAATTTTTTTTCTATTAATGGTGGAGTTTTGTTTGCATTTCTTAAACATTTTTCACAGCAGAAATTTTGTTCAGGCAAAACTGATATACTAGAAATATAATCCGAGAGTCACCTTCAACACGGCCAGACCTTCAGAAATGACACGTCACTCTAACGTGTCGTGGCAGGAGTGAAAACACATTGACAGCAGTCCTCAGCTTTGCTCACAGCCTCCTGAAGGGTTTGCTGCCTTCAAACCTGCAAGATAAAGTCGTCAAGAAATCATTAACCTTTAAGTCTTTTTCATAGAAACATTTGTTAATTGTAAAACACTGTTTTATATTTATGGTAAGTATCTTTGATGATTACATTACTGAATGTGTATTTGGCATTAAATGTTGAATGTGTTCAGTTTAGTTTCTAGTTTCATCAAATTCTATTAAATATATTTTTGCAAAATGTTTGCTGTGAAAAAAGTTTTATGAGATTAATCTTTTTTATCTTTGTAAATGAATATTTTAAATATTAAAAATGTTTACATTTAAATTTTTATTCATCATTTAACGCTGTTTTACCCATCCTTCCTGTTTTTCATGTCTAGTATTAGGACTGACAAACTTTAATCCATCCCTTAAAGAGTAAGGTAAAAATTAAAATATTTTTAATATCAGGCCAAAATGATGAGACAAAAAGGATTTTTCAAAATAATGTTATGGCAGTGTTTTGGGACAAATTTTTAAGTAATTTCTGAAGAGGATTTATGTTTTTTTTTTTCAACTTTTCTAGATTTCTCAAAAGTGTGCAGATTAGTTGCAGAATATGCATTTATAACCACATCTTTGAGCTTAATCAGATGAAGCTTTATTTTGTAAATTTGTTCTTTTTTAACTTTTATTTTCAACTCAGTCTTTTTCAATAAAAACACTAAAAACTAAAATAAAAGTGTAAAAACATTCTTTAACAAAACTTTCACTGATATTTAACGTAGCCGTTTAGTAGATTTCCAACTTTTTTCCTAAAATTTTTATTGCATTGTTAACTTTACCATTTATTGTTGCTCCAGCATTTATCAACATTTTAATCGCTTTTTAAATGTTAACTTTCAGCCTGAAGTGGTTAATTTCTAATATGTTATTTTTAAAACTACATTTTCATTACTTTCTTAATAATTTCTCTAATTTCTTCTTTTATTTTTATTTTTGTGTTAAAGTGTACAAAAGCATTGTTATCAATCAAATTCCAAACTAAAACATTTACTATTTACACTCACCCATTTCAGTTTGACTTTAACCTGAAAAACAAAACTTTACTTTGATGATCATTAATGTCACAAAGAACATTTCTTCTTTTATTTTGACTATAAACGTTTTTTGTCAATATTGTTGTTTTCGATGCATCATTTTAAAACATGATTTCAAAATTTTTAATTTTTTTTTTTATTTTTATTTCAAGTCAAAGTTTGACTACATTTACAGGATTGTCTATCGTTAAATCTTTTCAACATTTTGACTTTGCACTTTAATATCAACATTTCAATTTTATTTCTTCTCTTTTAAGATGACTCACATTTTTTAGCATTTTTGAGTTTTCACTCATGTTTAAGAGCCATTCCATAAGGAATGTCAAAGTACGCAATTTTAAAAGTAAGCATAATGTGAAGTAATTGTAATGATTTTGCTTTATGTCTTTAATTGAAACCATTTTATTATTATTCTTTTGTTCAATCTTTCACAACCAAAATAGGTGATTGCCTCTAGAATTCTGTTTTCTGTGCAACGTTCAGGTGCAGTCAAAATAGTCTGACTTTGAAAACTGTACTTTTGGAGAAAGCTTAAAATTTAACAACAAATCCAATTTGTGCAATCTGGTTAAAGTAAAACACGAATCAGAGATAAAAATTTGAATAAAAAGTAACTGTAGAGGCATTTTAAGTGTAGACTTCACTTATCTTACTCGGTTCATTCATTCTTCACCTCTACATGTTCCTTTCTCATGAGCATCCACCCACCATCTCCCTCAAATGAAAGAATCTCAGGGCCTAAGCTCCTCTTTCTCTCTCCTCCAACAGCTGGATAATGTGCTGAGGGAGTCAGGCCCAAGGTCTGGGTGCAGGGCCTCCACGTCCATCATCGTCACCTCCATATCCAGCCCCTCCATACTGCACAGTCCACCTGGTTTCCACGGCAACCTCAAACTGGCCAAATCCTCCAGCCAAGAGTTACTTGACATAGCGAGGCTGGAGACGACGGCGTTACCGTGAACAGCGGGACAGAAGTACAGCGTTGTGTAACTGTGTGTACATGTGTGGGAAATATCCTCTACCAGCATGCCGTTCACTGATTTTAGTCCTTTTTATTTTGTTGCATGCACTGTGTTTGTGTGTGAGCGTGGATGCCCAGAACAAAGTCGGTGTGTGTTGATGTTTGCACAGAGGCCGTGTGTGTTTGACCTTTTCTGACATATCATAGTGGCTGGAGATGGTTTACCTCAGAGCTGGAAGAAACTATTAGCCTTACAAAAATGTTCAGGGCTTGAGTTTTGTCACATTTTCAGTATCTTTAACCCAACCCACTCAAAATTACAGTAGACTTTTTTTTAAGTCAAATACTGAAAAATCAGATGGTTATGTTGCTGCCTGTTTAAGTTTTAGACAAAAACTAGGATTATTACTACTCCAGAACTGTGAGTTTTGGGTTAAGGTATAAATTTGTGGCCAATCAAGTCATAAAGGTTAGAATTAAATTAAAAAAAAATTAATCTATAAATAATTAAAAAAAAAAAAGCTTATAGTAGTTACAATTTATTTTCACTGATTTTCTATATATTTATTAAGCTTGTTATTGGTTAAAATCTGGATTATTACATTAGTTGGGGAGCAAAAGGCTATTCAAAGGTCACTTTAATGTAATTTGAATACATTTGCTTTCTCATCCCTTTTTTCCTTTACCAGCCAGTTTAGGGATCACATTACATATAGAAAATTTTATATCTCATTAAACATCCTCATAAATCAAAGTAGGGCAACAAAATGTGGGTTTAATGGTTGTTATTTACCAAATTGGGAACTTGGATAGTTTTACGAGTCCATATAGCTTTTTCTTTGTGTGAAGTACCTTATTTTATGCTTGATGGTTTAATTGAACAATGGTATTTTGATGCTGTGACCTTGTAACCTTAAAAGAAAAGCTTATGTACAGAGGATTTTCTTTTATTTTAGCTGCTTAATGAAAACTCACCAATCTAAGCTAAATCGTAAATGTGATTCTTGCGTTAAATGTTTGTTTTACTGAACCTTTTGCTCTCAGAATTGGGCCTGCACACATTTGAAGTCTTGAGCGGAAATTAGAGCCTGCATTATGTTTTTGATATTAATATTTAAGAACAAAAAAACTATTTTATTTTTGCTTTCGGGGTGTTTTTACTCATTATGCTGTTTCTTCAGTGGAAGGAAATGAATGTGTTTTAAAGCCACGCCCTCTTACTCTAACACGCATTATTAGCCAAACTCATTGACTGTACGTGAGAACTGGACTGACACCTTCTCCCTGGTGTTCCTAACAAGAAGTAGCCACTGACTTGAGGAAGTCAAAAAACCCAAAGACTTTTTTTTTTTTAGAGAAATAAACATAAATTAATCAGGCTATAAATAATCCAGTCATATGTCTCAGTAAAAGGATGTGGTCTCACGTTGAATAGACGAAACGTTTGATTGACAGATTTCGCCCGCTTTCAAGTGGTAGGGGTATGGGACATTGACTGTATATAGTGATGTGGAGCCAATCGACAGGGTTTGGTCAGTCAGTCTGAGTCAATCTCTCTATGGCAACCGCCGTCGCCAATCATGACTGAGCGTGTTTGAAGTCAACACCCCTTCCGTTGAAAGTACCTTGGAAGAATCTGTCAATCAAATGTTCGAGGTGGGGGCCAGCGGGGATCACATGCTTTTACTGAGGCATCTGATTGGTCAGTTTATAACATGAATAACTTGCAATACAAAAAAAAAAAAAAACAGGATTAGCATGAAGATGTTAAGGGTTACACAACAGGGAAGTTGGAGGCTGACTACTCAGCTCAGATATGAGAAATGCAAAAAAGGGGCGGGTTAAACAGAGGAGGTGTGGTTTGTAACATTGTCACTCTGCATCTTCAACATGGAGAATGGTACAAAGCAAAGTGATGCCAGCTGAGGATTTTTCTCCTCTGCTCTCTCCAGAGACAGGTGCTCGGTCCAGTTCTCTATATACATTCAATCACTCCTGTGAGTGGCTGCCATAGCAGACATGGACCAATCACTGCTTACCGATAACATCTGCATCGCGAAAGAAAATTTGACTTTATTTTATTGGAGCCCGAAGTAAACCATTATGTATGGGTGACATCATACTCACTCGGTTCAGTTATCTTATACAGTCAAAGTGACTCCTCCAACTGATAAATGCTGATGTGACAGAGACTTAAAAACTGCAGTCAGATCCTAACTGCACCAGCACACCTTTAAAAGCTGTTTTGCTGCTAAAATCTAATTAAATTATTCAATATTTTACTTTTTCATTTGCATAAAATCAGCGAAAATGACTTCAGATCAACTCGTACGGCGTCACCTCCAATCTCACAGCACCTTCTTCATCTCTGCTGCCTTGAGGTTCCCTTTGGTTTGACATTACAACAGAAATGCTGCTTTTATGAGGCTTTGCACGAGCTAACTGCACCTAAAAATGTTTCACTTTTGACTGGATAAACCGCCAGAATGTTTAGTATAAATATGTAAAAATATTCAAAGAGATGTTTCAATGGCCACCACAACAAATAGAAATATATCTATACATATGTGTGTGTGTGTGTGAAATGAAATGTTTTGATTTATGTTTGACAGCAATTGTCATTTAAGTATAATGAGAGAAGCTCAGCACCGGGCGGTCATGCAACATTCACACAAGCGTTTGACATCACTGAGGAGGTTTGTTGACCCTCCCGGGTCTCCTTCTTTGATTTTTTTTTTCTTTTTTTCCCTTGATGCCATCAAATGCCACAAGTCAGCCTCAGCTGGACTCAAAGTCTGCAGTTTATCATTCAGCGTTTGAGCATCAGAGTGCACAGGAAAACTGCTGCAACGGCGTCCTGCGTTCCTCTCAAGGCCATATCTGGTAATAAGAGACAGACCGCATCAAAACGTCGTGCTTTTTATTATCACCTGATCGACCATTTTCCAAAATGTCTTTTTTTCACATTTGATCAACCCTTTTTGACAATTAAACAGCTGTTTTCTTGACACTATAATCCTTTTTTTTTTTTTTTTGTAAAATGATGGATCAAAATTAAGATCAAAATCTTAGTTTCCATGACAACAAACGTGAGTACCTTCCAGTTGTTGAATTTTATTATTGAATGTATATGTATGTAATGAATTTCATGGATAAATACTTCAGAGGAGAATATTATGGATTAACCAACTTTCAACTTTATTTAAGTGATTGTTCCATGTTAATTTTGTTTTCTCGGTACACAATGTTTTGTGCAGTTTTTAATTTATTTTTCTAAATAAAAATATGATTAAATCTTCCATTAGTGGTGCAGTTGTTGTGTTTTTGTCTTTAGAATTTCATTAGTTTTCAGCTATTTGTAAAGGCCATCACAGCTTCAATCTCTTCCTGTCAGGCAAAAACAACATTTCTGTAAATATGATCCAGGAAGCAGGAAATTAAAGAAAATTCACTTCATTTTTGACTGTTCACACAGTTCTGAAGTGGTTGCTCTAAGGAAAGTCACTGTACTCAGAGGAAAGGGTTACTTTTAGTTTTTATGGAGAAAACCTTAGGAACCATCCATCCAACCCTTTTCTAAACCAGTTTTGTCCCTTTTGGAGTCAAGCAGTTGCTAGAGCCTAACCTGGCTACTGTTAGGTGAAGGTGGGGTTCCCCCTGGACAGCCCACCAGGCCGTTGTAGGACCACACAATCACACGCTTTCAAAGTCTGACCTAGGGACAATTTACTGTACATTAACTTATGTAGCCAGTCCTTGGACTGTGGAAATAAGCCAGGAGAAACCCCATACATGCACAGGGAGAACATGCTAACTCCACAAAGGTCCTAGCGAGGATTTGAATCAGAGCCTTCTTGCTGTGAGGTTAACCCACACCTCCATATAATCCTGAAGTGTCTAATACAGTAAATTAAGAATCCTGTTGTATACAAATGTTTTTTTCCTATTTATCTGTCTATATTTTTTATCATTTAAATTGCCAAGTTGTTTCTAAAGAGCCGTGAAGGGACAACAAAGGTAGCGGCTGCAAGTTTAGAAGCACAAAAGAAAACAGGTAAGAAATAGATGGAAAATATTATACAGAGATTTATGTTAAGAAAAAGCATCAATGGTAAAAAAAAAATCTTTAAAAAGAACATTATTTGGATACAAAAATATATGCAGATATTTTAATGTGTACAGTCCATTCAGTATCTTAAAGTTTTGCTCTGATCATATTTTGTTTAACTACAAAAGTGTTCCTAGTGGTCTTTTAATAATGGTTTTCACAAACGGGCAGACAGCTGGTTTATTAGTTAAGACAGGAAGTCCAAAAAGCTAAATCAGAGTCAGGAAGGCATGAGAAAATCACAGAGCAACCAGAGCGATCAGGTCCAGGCAAGGGTCAGAGCAGGCGGCAAACAAGCAGATCCAAAGAAAGTTCAGTTCCAGATAAATTTGCTCGGTATGCAGGCTGAGCAGCACAAACAATAACTCACACTGAGAAAAGATCTGTGCTTAAAAAGCAAGTGGGTGATTGTCAGATTGGAGTCAGGTGAGAGGCAGCTATGGCTGCTGGGAGGTGTAGTGAGTCTGGAGATGCCTCTGGCCGGTGACCATAGGGGGTCACAGAGCTCTGACTTCTGACAATGATTATGATGGTTTTAGCCCAAATATTGTCATTATCTGGGACATAGTTTCTGCAGCTTGCCCCCATTTCCCATCAGCCATCCATTTTCACACTCTCCTGCTAGCTTATAACGCCTCACAACCCCAACCTAACATTAGCGGTGCAACAGAAATGGCGAGCAATATCAGAGCTATCCAGACGTAAAGTATGGAGCCTGTCTGTAAGAAAGTTTCATACTTGTAACGCACAAATTTATTATTATTAGTACAATATTATTAACATTATGGGTGTAGCTCTGATTTTTCCGTCTGCTCCTGACTTACAACAATTTGAATAAAAAAATTCTCACTAAACACAATTTTTCTTCATTTATATTTTCCAACAGAAGAAAAATGCCACAAGAATATGTTAAAAATTTTCATCAGAGTGGATCTTCAATAAATTGAGTATTACATATCTCTGAATAGAACTCAGCAGTCACTGGAGGGTCAGGGTCTGGCCTCAGTTCTGCTAACAATGAATCGGAAAGCAAAAAGTTTCATATGCAAAGAAACGATATAAAGTTACACAAGTGCACCTCAGTGAAATCATGTCACAAAACGGACGGCTGTGGAAAGTGCAGAAGTTCATGATATTTTCGTGCACAAAGAAAAATCTCATCACACAAATCCCTGGAAGTCTGGAGTGAAGGTAGCTTGACATTTTGAGTGAACGTGTTCAGTCTCTTGGTGATGGAGCGATGGCATTCTGCATTTCTGGAAAGGTGAAGTCACTTGACAACTTTGTAACCACCCATCAAACAACATCTGCTATTTGCATTCAATCAGCTGTTGGCTGTTAATTGAATTGGAGACACTCGAGCGGGATTGACCGTTCGTCAGCTCGCTGGATTTGTTTCTGGAGAATCGGTGCTGGGTAATTTGTAATTTCCTGCAGGAACAAAACCCCTGAGTGGCGGAAAAGAGAATGTCATCGACCCTCAAAAGACTGATTACACATAACAGGGTGCTGGCAGCGTGCACTGATAGTGCTAAGAGGAGGAAAGAGGGAGAAAGAATGTGTTGCAGTAAGAGGGGTCTATATTGGTGACGTGAATCGGCAGTGAAGCATTCTGGGGCTTCGTGTTACAAGCCTTATACGGGGACCTGGGCCCCCATGTCTCTACTCTTAGCTATTCTTAGCTTGTCTGTTCCTCCACCTTAGCAACTATTAAAGCAAACATTTTAAAATCTGTTACAATTTTTTGGTAAAAATCAGATTTCATGAGGCTTCTGAGTTTGCAAACAGCTTTTGGAGGCGGTTTGAGGGCAGTTCTGCCCGCCGTGTGTGCGTCTGCACACTGTGTTCTCGCATGCCTCTGTGTCCATGTGTGTGTCTCATAGGTCCCACTGCACCTGACCCACCCACTGCACCACCGCCACCGCCCCAGGGTGTTTGTCCTGAGCGCTGGGAGCAGACGAGGAGACACTGTCGTGAAGCCCGGGCTGACCGAGGGGGGAGAAGCCAACCGGCGAGGCTCCATCTGGGACAAAAGGATAGCAGAACGAGGGCGCGCGGGACAGGGGGAAGGAAGAAGGAGCCGGACGCAGGAGGAGTGCTGACATTTAGCAGAAGATGGGCACGTACACAGTGACTCTGAATGGCCCCGCTCCATGGGGCTTCAGACTACAGGGAGGAAAAGACTTCAACATGCCACTAACTATCTCCAGGGTAAGAACAGCCCTTACGGGATCATATTTGTTGTTGCAATTACAAGAATTATGTGATATAATCAGATCAAAACATCCTTTCCTACTAGTTTGTGTACTTAAGAGCACTTTGAAAGCAAAAAACATCCCAAATTTTAAAAGTTAAAGCTATGCATGCAACTTTAAATAGTCATAGTGTGTGTGCGTTTTGGTATGTGTGTCATATTTGGCTGTGCTGCAGTTATGTAACGCTGCTGTAGGTGATGATGACAGAGAGGCTTCGATCTAATCTTTGCCGAGATTTCAGAAGAGGGAGTGGAAGACTGGCATAGTTAGGCTGGAGGAGAGCCGCTGCTGCACTTTGTAACTTTGAATAAACATAGCTAATTATAAATACACAGTTAGATATGCAATTATGTACAGTCTACTGGTGATGGGATTTCATTAAAATTCTAACTGAATGGGAAACTTGGAGTTTATTTAATTGAAATATATATTGATACTTTTTTCTATTTTTTAGATCCAAACAAAAGTTTAAAACTACTTTAAAATGCAGAGATCATTCTGGCTTTGGGAAACCTGCTGCCGGATTGCTTTAAATAGCATCAGAGAAGAGATACATGGACGGATGCAGGGTCGGGGGGGCGTCGGGAAGCTAATGGCGGCTTGTGTTACCTTTAGTAAGCTTAATTCCTCCCTGCCGGTCAGTTTCCTTTTCAACCTCTGGAGCTTTGCCTGAGGATCGGATGGGAGGCATCTTCCATGTGGGAAAAAAAGGAAAAGAGGGCGTGATGCTCATCCCAGCCCACCTGGTGGTGTTCAGCAGGTTGGATGGACGTCTGTTGTTCTCAGCCTGATCGGGTAGCACAGTGTCGTTGGCGCTCGGGTTGTGACGGGAGCCGGCAGGGTCAAATGGAATGCCGCCGCTTGGTGGGACAGCTCAGGATGGCATTACAGTTTGACGTAACTCCCCCTCGGTGTGGATTCCTCTCCAGTTTTGCCAAGAACTAAGAAAAGAAAAAGACATGAAGACCATGGATTCCTGCTAGTCAAACCACAGAACATAAAATCTGTGACACACTACACTGATTGGGATTATTAATAGTGAGCTTTTAGTGAGCAAATCTGGTGAATTTATGTATTCAAAGGCATCATTAGTTTATTTTTAAGTTCTTCTGATACCAAAAAAGATAAAAACATCTTTTCCCCATCTTAAGTCTACATAAAAAGATAAAAACACACAGAATTTTTCAACATTCTTGCTAAAATATTACAATTTCTAATTTCATTTTGATTTTTGATGCATCTAAAATGTATAAAATGCACAAAAACATAACTGTCAAAGAAGTCCTTGTATCCATCCTGAATCCTCAAAAAAACAGTGATGTAAACAAAACAGTGATGTAAACAATTCTTAAAATTCAACCCCGAAGGCATGAATGTCATCTCCAGGTGTGTGTTTGTGTACGACGGGAGCTCGGGAGGGTCAATCGCAGAGCAGCTTTGGACATCAACAGCAGCATTGCTTATTTTTAACTTTTAAACGAGTAGACTGTAAGTCTAGAAGTGGCACCCTGTACACCCATCGAGATGTAAAGCGTCTCTAAAGGGACAGTGGACGTGAAAATAACAACTTTCTAACATTTTGCTGTTTTTCACCACATCTCTGCTTCAAAAACTAACTTTTACACCTGAGATGGATTTCAAATCATCAATTAAACTGACATGCAGAGAAAAATGTGAGCAAAAAAACACCAAGAAAAGATTTTTATGTATCTGAAAGAAAACTCGATTAAATGTATTTTTAATCATGAATGTTAATCTTTTTTCTTCTCATTTTCCACCTTAAAAACGCAAAAACATTCATTAGAAGGAGGTGCTGCATGATTTAACAGGCTGGCATGCACTTCAGACGTTCCAGACAAACTACCTTAATTTTAATAAAAATATAACATTTTTCTTGTCACGCATCAAAGCTCTCAATTGTCTTAATTCAAACACATCCTTGCCAGATGCATAAAGATCTACAGGCTTCCATAGATCTTTGTTTCTGCTCCAAGTGTGATCTGATTGTTCCTCCTCCTCCAGATAACTCCTGCCAGCAAGGCAGCGGGTGGCAGCCTGGCCCAGGGCGACATCATCACAGCCATTGATGGAGTCAGCACCGAGGGGCTGACACACCTGGAGGCCCAGAACAAGATCAAGTCCGCCATAAACAGACTGTCACTCACAATGCAGAAGTAAGACGGCAGCACGCTGCTGCAAAAATTCACAAGTAACTTTTAAAGGTGCAAGGGGAGGGGTTAAATTTAGGATGATTTAAAGTTAAAATAATCCCTTTTGGGGGAAAAAAATCCAACTGATGAAATGTTGCAATCAATAGGTCAAGACGTCCAGCTCCGGTCCCCACGGCAACTCCAAGAGTGGACTCTCCCATGCCTGTCATCCCACATCAGAAGGTATCACCCCCCTGCTGAATATACAAACAAAAACTACAACATACCACACATGATGTGTCAAAATGTAGCTTAGTTTGTTGAGTCTTAAAATTCTGTGAAAGCACCTTAAAGAAGCGCTCTGCTGCCCTCTAGTGGAGGAAATGGAGTACAGCTGAGAGAAGGGTTGTCACATTTTTTAAAAGTTTATCTATTCATTTATCATATAAGTGACATTTTTTTTAGCAAAAATATGACAAATATTTTTCAGAAGATGTTTGAACAAAGTATAAATTCTACAAAATGATAAAAAAAGACATTCTATTACTTCCACCAAGGCAGCAATCAAAAATTACTTATTTGTAAAGTTTAGTGATTTATGTTAAAGCTTATTAGGTTCAGAAATTTCAGGTACAGAGAGAATTTGCTGGTTAAAATTATTTTATGTATTTTGTCTTCTACAGATTCAAACTATTATCATCAAACCACAGCATGACAAGATAAAATTACCATTTCCCCCCAAGAAAAGACAGACAAAAATATCTCAATGTTTTACCCAAGATAAAAAGGAGAAATTTTGAGTCAAACATTATTCTAATCCCGCTGAGATGTGCTGAGAAAAGCTCTTTCCACTTCTCAGAATTTTTAAGTTCCACAGTGATTTATGAATTTATGCAGAGAATCATCTTAACAAGCAAAATATCGGAAAAAATTTGATTATTTTTATGCAATGGAACCTTGCCTCTAGGTCGTCTGCAGTAGATTAGATGTATGAACACAGATAACTGTCAATTTATTTACAAATTTGAATTTCTTTTTGGTGCAAGCTGCATGATGTTCTGATTATTTTTTAATTATAATACACATTACAGCTGTTTTGTTTGCTAAAAACACGTCAAGTGTTGCTGAGAGTAAATTTAGCTAAAAATGCCAAGAAAAATGTTCCAAAAATAAACAAAAAATAAAGATTTTTGCACATTTTTGCTACTTGTTTTTAGAAATTGTATGTTCTAGAATAGAAAAAGAATGCAAAATAAAAAAATTAATCATAAATCAGTGGATGACGTTGACCTTTGACTCTATATACAGCTATATTTAGGAGAATATGTATATGTAAAATAAGCATCATATTACTCAGCAGAGAGGGTTTGAATGGGCACACAGCATGTAAAACGATGTTACATTTTTATTTTACCTGACAATATTTTCCTTAAAACATTCAAAGCTTAAAAAGTTCATACCAATCAAAGGCAACTATATTTAGAAATAAAAAATGTTTACGTTGTGTGTGTCAGTAATAAAGTTAGATCTGATGTAAAGGATGCCTTCAAAAAGTGTAAAGCTTCAGTTGCATGACATCCTAGTCGGGGTCTGCTGTGATGTGTTTCCCAGCCGCTTTACAGTGACAGCTCAGTCAGGTGTCAGGAAACGTGATGAAGGAAGAACCGACAGCACGGTTCCGCCTCTCTCTGAGAACATGGCGGCACAGCGCACAACAGGTGCTGCAGGCAGTCATGGAATGCATACATGCCTGGGACAGGACACCCCCCCCACACACACACAGTCTAAAAGAGGGGGTGTCCCACGTGCGGCATGTTTCACCTACTGTAGAACATATCCACCCCTCACTGAACACATGAAACTGAACTTGTTTTTAAAAGTTAACAGCAATTCCTCCAAGTAGCAGTGCAAAAACAGATCCAAGAAAAACACAGAATTCTTAGATTCAGAATAAATTCTATTAGTAAAATATAATTTCTCAAACAAAACTTAACTAATTCTTGATAAGATTATATATTCTTGCAAGACAAAAATTAAGGTTCAAGTTTTGGAGCGCAAAACCGTGTTCAAATGCATTTAAAAAGTATTAAAAAAATATAAAATATTTGATCCTCCACAAAAAGAAAACTTTAGATTATAGTTGGTGCTGTGCAAAATCAACATGTTACTGAAGCATTTTTTATTTTATAAAATGAATAAAAGCTCCAACTGTTTCCTGAGACATCAGAAACGATAAATTCTCCATAACGAGTCCCGTCCTGACCTTATAGTGAATCTGTGTTTGTGTCTATTCCAGCCGGCTCTGGGCTAAATATGTCTCCTGAACCTCCTGTTCTGAGTCACATGACCTAAAAACTTCTGCTCTTGTCAGTCACTCCTGGGGATGGAAATTATGCCCCCGGATATGAAGCAAGAGCTATTCTAACCTGTGTGCGGGGATAAAAGCATAGTTGAACACTTTCCTTTAACAAATGCAGGGCTATTGTTATCACCAAATTAATACCTCCAGCAAGTCATTTCATTCTTTAATCTTTGTCTTTTTTATTGATCTGTTTCAGGTTATCGCAAACACAGCTGCAAAGTCAGTACTGTCACATGTCGGTTTGACTTGCTTTACTGCAGTAAACTAACATTTGTGCCTCTGCTGACTGTTTCTTTAGTTTGGAGTGAAACGTGTGGCTTATTTACAGCACCGCTGCCCAAAGGAAAACATTAGATCTGTACATGTTTTGTCAGTTTATCACATTTTTGATGATGTTTTACTATTTAACAGAAAATACTAAAATGTATCACAAGTTCTTCTTTTTTCTGCATGTCCAGCAACACTTTTTATTTCATAAAGTTGATAACAAGTTCAAATATTTCATAAAAATACTTGAGGAAAACATCTTTACTGTATCTGAACTCATCATTTTAATACGTTTGTTCCACATCACCTCTAATTTTGTTGAAATCTTACTGTAAATACGCTTTGATTTTGTTACGTGTGGAGTTTTTTACCTGTATGTTTGACTCTGGCATGTTTATGTTTTTCCTTTTATAGCCTTGATGCCTATTGGGGCAAATATGGATCAAACCACTTTGGCCCCAAAAATTGGGTTTATTATCCAATTGAAAGCAAAAAAGTATATATTTTTTTTTCATAGCTGGAAATAAATTCAGGTCTCAAATTGGTTAATAAAAAAAAATCTTCATCTGTTCTGATACACTAGTTGGATTTTTTGACTTTCTACATGATAAGGAAAGTCAGGAATGAAAAAGGAACAGAAAAAGAGAGGAAAAGCAAAAAGAGGGACAGAATATGGCCATTTTTTGAATATGTATATTTTTATTTATTTTTAAAACATTATTTTATTTATTTATTTTATTTTCCTATCCTTCTCCATAAACATCTGCTGTTTCTTTCTCCTCCCCTCTGCCGCCGACCTCTGACAGTGTGGAGTACTCTCCCAGTTTCAACCCCATCGCTTTGAAAGACTCCGCCCTGTCCACCCACAAGCCCATTGAAGTGAGGGGTCCCGGAGGAAAGGCCACCATCGTTCACGCTCAGTACAACACACCCATCAGCATGTACTCACAGGACGCCATCATGGACGCAATAGCAGGACAGTCGCAGGCCAAAGGGCATGACAGGTATGAGCCCAAGGTCAAAGCATACCTGGTATACCTGTTAGTTCACCCAGACTATAAATACATTTCTTTAATATTATTTTGTAGATCACAACATAAAAATAAAGATTTTTGCTGTGCTGTTATGAGAAAGGTTAAAATCAGAGAACTTTAGCAGTCAATTCTTTTGTTTTCAAGTAAATCGAAATAAAGTTTTTCCAAAAACGATAACCAGTAAAAAGGTTTCTAAGGACCAACATTTACTGTAATTGTAACCCTCTGACCTGATCAACAGAGGTAAAATGTTCCTCCGTGTGCATGTCTAGTTAAACTTTAACATCTGATCTAAACTCTTTGACAAAAACAGACTCTGGTCACAGACAGCTGACTTTGTGTTTATTTTACAGTATTTCGGATGAACTAAACATTTGAGATCCTCCACCTTAACAAAGTGGAGCTTTGAAAGGACATGTACAAAGTACATGAAGTATCTTCAAAATTAGCTTAAAATCTTGTTTTGTTTCAGAAAATTTTTTTTTTTAGCTTTTATTTTGAAATCCTTAATTTAAGCCCCTTCTTGGCCTCCTTTGAAATAACAAAACATACAAGATGCAAAAACTCTGAATTTTAATTAAAACTGTATTTTTTTAAATTAAGTTGATTTATAAGATATCTCAAGAGGGATCTTATGGGCTCTAAAACTTGGTGTCTAAATGTGTGGAGTTGAGTGGCTTTTCTTTGTTTTGCATCTTTTCCATTTTCCGTTCACCCACTTTCCTCTGATCATACCATCCAACCAACCAACTACACCTGTGCTGTCCTCCACCCACCCCTCTCCATCCTCATCCTGATTGTGACCTCAGTGAGGAGGCCGGCTCTCCCCTGGCGTGAGTACAGCTTCATCACTCTGCTGCCCCCTCCGTGCTTCCCTGTCTTCAGTCAGTCATTGCTCATGACTTCACTTCCACTACGAGTGCAGATTGATGGCATCACAAATACATGAACTTTTTATTGGAATTTACATTTATTTTTTATGGTTCAACAAAAGAACAAAATATGACTCATTGTCATGTCACTGATTTGAAATGTATAATTTAATTTAGCATCACCTTGAACAGAAAAAAATACTGTGAAATAGATCTCTGCATGATAGAATTGGTGCGAGCGTTATAATCTGCACTTGATCTGATCAGAACCGGATTATGACAACGATGCAAAAATATAAAATGAATTAACTCCGTAGAAATGGGATTCATATATAAATTTGCTTCTTCTTTCTCCATTTCAAGCAAAAAAATAAAACTCTATTTGACTTTAGTTAATATGCCGTATACTAAATGAATACAACATAATCGAAGTGTATATTAGATGCATCACTATAAAAATCTATATATATGTTTGTGAGTAAATACTGTAATTTATCTTTACATTTATGTTCAATTTTCTTTTTTTAATCAATGCATTTCTTTATTTCTTAAATGATTTTGATGTATCTGTATGATTTCTTGCTGTTTTGTCCACAATTAATTCTTGAAAAAATAATCAATCAAATCAAGCACTAGGTCTTACAGAATTAAGGAGGCACATTTTGCACATGTTAAATACATTTTTCTCCAAAAGATAAAAAAGTCAACTCTAGAAAAAGTGTAATTAAGCATTTCTTTATCTTTCAAATAACTTGTTAAAAGAATCATTTACTTTATTTTTACTTTTTTTCTCATTTTGCTGTAAAACTTTTTTAAAAAATCATTAATATGAAAAAGATTTTAATTTCATCCTAATTTTGACTTTTAAGCTAACACAATGAATTCAAAGCTCTAATTTACTGTAATTTTTGAACAATCAGGAGTAACTAATAGTCAAACTATGCAAAAAAAAAAAGTGACTTTTATTCCAAAAAATACGGTAACATTTTTTTTTTTTTTTAAATCCTAAATGCTTTACGTTTCTCTTGGTGCTGCAGTGGGGTTCTGCCCGTTAAGGAGCCGGTGGTGGATTGTGCGTCTCCCGTATATCAAGCAGTCATCAGGCCAGGAGAGACAACCCAGGACATGTCTGAGTGGGCTCGGCGTGCTGCCAACCTGCAGTCTAAAAGCTTCAGGATCCTGGCCCACATCACTGGCACTGAATACCGTGAGTCTCCTGACTTCTCTGCTGCTCCTTTTCTGTTCTCACTTCTTTTCTTGGCTGCTCATAACTGGACCTTTGGTTTGCTTCTGTCTCGCAGTGCAAGATCCTGATGAGGAAGCTCTGCAGAAGGCGAGGTAAGAGAGAAGCTTAAAAAATGAAAAACTCTAATTATATTGGGTATAGTTTAGCAAATACATTTATGAATCAAAGGAGTTCTGTATTAAATTTGTTTGGCTGCAAAACATGAAAAATAGTGGAACACAAAAGATCAGTCCATTTTCAAAATAAACTGTTATACTAGAAAAACAAAAGAAATTTGCTCCTAACAGCAAAACTACTGAATCTTTGATGGCATCCAAACTCAAAATTCCAACGTGACTTTAGGGCTGACGAGACTGAAGGACACAGCATTGGCCCCCAGTTCAACTTAGAGTACATTTTACATTTTTACTTCTATTTTAAGATCCTTACAAAGACAAACTCTTGCCTATACTGAGGTCTTCAAACCAAAAACTTTTACAAATCCTCAAAAACCCACTTAAAAAAAAGAAAGCTTTCCTTTTAAACTGTCCCTCCTCCTTCTGTTTGTCATCACCACAAATCAACTCCAACAGAAAAGTCAAATCAAGATGTTTTTATTTAGAAAAGCTTTTAGTTGATCTAATTTTGTCTTTTATTGTAACATCCTCTTTTTTCAGTCTGTAATATGTATGCTAACTTTGTGTAATTTTATGTTTTTACAATTATGAAGGACTTAAAAATTTTTATCAGAGAAAGGTGTTCTGGAAATAAAAAAAAAATACTTAAAAGTGGAATATTGTATCTATTAACAAAAACTCATTTATTTATTTTTTTATTTTAGGAATATTTGTTTTTATTTAATCATTTTTTTTAAGATGAGTAAACCATCAACTCAAAATTTTAATTGAATTCAAACTAATAATTTTAAATGTAACAAATTGCAGAACTTTTGTTTAATTGACACAATTAACAATGGGTCTATATATAGACCCAGATCAATATCGACTTATTCTTTCAGTACAACAAGTAGTTATTTAAAAACTGAATAACAATAAACAAGTTAAACTCTCTGTAAAGTTTTAAAAACTAGCAAAACTTTTTCCCGCCAAAAGTGATTTGAGATTTCATGGAGGTAGCCATTTAGAAAATTCTCCTAGTGGAATGATAATGAACTACAGGGCAGAAAACATGGACTAAGTTCTGTATAATAGTTTTTTAAGTAAAGTAAAGTCATGCTAATGATAGAAATGCATGTATCAAAGATGATGTAAATGATCGTGTAGGCTTAGTGTCATCATTTCGTCTTGTGCTCCACCTCTTCAGAGAAAGGTTTGAGTCTGAAGTCAAAGGGCCTCGCTTTGCCAAGCTGAAGAACTGGCACCACGGATTGTCTGCACAGATCCTCAATGTCCAGGAGTGAAGAGGAGCAAAGCAGGGAGGAGACGGACAAAAGCAAGAAAGGACATGTAAACATGGGCGAAACCTTCAGAGTTGATAAAAATGGAGTGAAAGAGGAGAAGGCTCCTCTGGAATGTGAGATCTGTGTAGCTTAGATTAGTGGAATGTGAAGTAGCACATGTTAGCGTGTGAATGCTTTTATGTTTATACGCTTAAGTGTCAAATATATCTGTCTGCTGCTAAAACCTTATCTCACATTTGGGTTTTTTTCTTTTTTTTTTTTTTCTCCTGATAATTTGCGTTCTCCATCTCTGAAGATTGAAGTGTTGTACAAACAGAGCAGCGTAAAAGTGAAAATGCAGAAATCACAAAAACACTTTGTGTCCCAGAACAGAAACTGCATTCAGAAACGTACGAGTTTCAACCCTGTTGGCATGTTTGCCTGATGGTACAGTAGGACAGCAATGTTCAGAGAGATTTATCTTCATACACAAATACAGTATGTAAAAAATGCACTCTAAAATGTACTGATGTCAATGTGAATAAATGTTTTCTTAAATCTACAGAACCGACTCGACTGTTGTGAACTGTGAAAGGGTCAGAGTTTTAAAGGATAATGGCGGATAAAGTCATGTGACTGAACCTTGACTCAAAGTATTTTTACAAACAATTAATGGAGCTTGATAAAATATTAATAAACAACTACAAATTTATTATTCTTAACTGAAAGTTGTCCAGTTTTAATTGCTTTCTAATTAAATATTAATGGTATTTAGGTTCTGTCTATTTTTGTTTTTATCAAGTACCACAGACACTTTAGTTACTTTTTAAAGTAAATTCTTAAGCTTTAAAATGATTCATTATCACAAGTTGTTTCCATTTTTCTTTAAAATAACCAGTGGGAACACTTAATTGGGCAGGCACTGTTTGCCCAATACCATAGTGTGTAAAAGAAAAGGATAAATTAAATAATTTCACAATTCACAACTTGATTTAACTTTGAAGTCATATAGGGTACGTCTCAAAACAAGTCTGCCTGTGACACTTTTATACAACTGCAGCTTTAATCCAGTTTCTGTTTTGAATGTGAAGCGTCAAGAATGTAAAACCTCTTCAGATATTTTCCATAAAACATGCATAAATATTTCACCAAATTTATTTCACTATTCTATTCTATTCTATTCTATTCTATTCTATTCTATTCTATTCTATTCTATTCTATTCTATTCTATTCGATATCCTGGACATGACACACCAAAGAAAAACAAAACAAATAAATGAATAATTTATGAAAACAAGTGATCATATAATTAACATTTGGTGGCTCAAGTGAGGATTTCTGGCCGTAAATTAGTATTTCGAGAACTCAAAGTAGCACTTTATTAACATTTTGTGTGTACAAATTAGAATTTTCTGGGAACAGTGTAGTATTTTTTATATTATTATTTTTGTGCACAAATTACTATTCTGATTGCAATTTTAGGGCACAACATAGAATTTTGTTGCATCAAATTTACTTTTTTGTACCATAGTTTAGCATTTTGTGTGCACATAGTAGCACAAATTAGCATTTTTTTGACACAAAGTAGCTTTTTATTATCATACTTTGTACACAAATCAGTATTATATTTGCAATTTTGAGGGCACAAATTGGGATTATTTGGCAACAATTTAGTATTTTGTGGCCACAACAATGATAAATACAAATCTGTGCCTGCAAAGCACTCATTTGTGCCCAAAAATGTTAAATTGTGGGCACAAATAAGTGTTTTGTGGTAATTTGTGCACACAAAATGCTAATAAAATATTATTTTGTGGAAATTTTAAATATGAGGGAACATTTTTTTTTAATGTCATGTTTAGGGCTCCATAGCTCGGAACTTAAATGTCCTGGCTGTTAATGTATAGGGTCACCACGCAAGGCCATGAGCAGAATTGTAATTTGCAAAAACAAGAAGAGAAAAACATCGATTATAACCCCACCATCACCATCACCACCACCCATCTTCAGGGCAGTGCATGATGTCATACTCACCTCTGACCACTAGGGGACAGTGCAGCTTCTTTTTCAGGATAAACCTTAGAAACATCCAAAAGCAGAAAATACATTTTTTTAAACAATTTTATTCCTATCATAGTTTCATTTCACCAATATTTAAGAGGATCCAGAGACAGCGCCTGTAGTATTATCAATATCGCTGCAGAGCTGCTCCTGCTGAGTCAGCATATTGGTGATTAAATGGACAAAGGCGGGGGCTGTGGGAGTGACTCATTCAAATACAGGTGACACAGCATTTTCTCTTCTCGCTGCAGAATCTTTGCATCTATCTCGATCTCGTGTAGCTTATGACATGAGATAGAGAAATTTAATTCAAATTGTTGTGATTACAAATCAACGTTTATTCAGCAAAATGATTGAAAACAGGAGGTGGAGTCTTTGGGACAGGCTGGGTGATGGTGGGTTGTAGTCAGAGATGTGCAGAAAATCCTCTTCCTCCAGCGGTGAAGCTCTGTCAGTTATGTAACAGAGCTTACAGGCTCAGCATCAGAGCAGGTGCAAGAGGAAAAGTGCGTCCGTCTAAAACATGCAGGCAGACGGTAGGAGCATCGCTGATGAATGAGGGAGGAGAGTGAAGGGATGGGTTACTGCATGGCTGGAAAATGCTGCAGCATCCGGCTGTCTCTCCTCCTCCCCTCTCTCCTGGTTACCAGCTGACCCCCCCTCCCTCCCTCCCCTCTCCGTCCCTCCTCCCCCTCACAGTTTAAGTGCTGGGGCCTTGCTGTGATGCTCTCAGTGTTGTAGCAGCAAAGAGAGGAGGGGCCAGAAGCAAGCGCACTCTCAGACTCTGACATCCCGTCTCCTCTGCACACTCGCTGTGAGCACCGAGCAGCCAGTCGAGCCAGTTCTTGGAGCCGGGGAGCCCAGTCGTCTCGCCACCCACGATGGATGTACTCATGAAGGGGTTCTCTATGGCCAAGGAGGGGGTGGTGGCCGCTGCTGAAAAGACCAAAGCAGGCATGGAGGAGGCAGCAGCCAAAACCAAGGAAGGGGTGATGTATGTAGGTATGTAAAGGGTCGAGGATTTACACTCTTAGATCTAGAGGCTCGAATCTGGGAACCACAAGAAAGTATGGGACAGTGCTGCAGAGGGTGTGACGAGGGAGGATGACAGCTGGGAAGTTAAGGACTGGGTTTGTGTTGGAACAGAAGGGAGGTCAGGAGGAAACAGGAGCACTGCAGAGTCTAGAGATGGCGCAGCTTCAGGTTTTTATCACCTTTCCAGCTTTATTTACAACCAGTTTGTGCAGAGGGATGTCCGGGGAAGGGCTCTGCAGCTGAGTCCCCAAAGTCCCAGCTGTATGCTTGACCTACATTTGAGTGGCATGTCTGTATATGCATGCATTATAGATGATTAAACAGGCCGCCTATTTTGAGACTTATTAATAATTCCACAAATGTATCAGAGCAGATGATTAAAAAAAAAAGGAAATTCCTTTTTTATTATTCTATTTTGTGATCTGACTTTTGTTTTCCGCGATTTTATTTTAGTTTAATCAACAACTGCGTCACATCTCAAGGTTACCTCTAGTACTACACTTTTAGATCGACCGAGGGGAGGTGGGAGGAGCTGAGGAGGTCGGAAGTGGCCTCCTGCAGTCCGCCTGCGGCGTCACGCTGCAGCTTCCGAATCTAGATGATGAAAAAGTGTCTTAAAGAAGGAAATCAAAGACAGTGGGTTAGTGAAGGAAAGCAAGGCTGTGATGGTGCAGCAGGATGACGACAAGCCGTCGTCCTCCACCCACTGCTCCTAAAACAACCCCCACCCCAGGAAAAGATGGAGGGATGCAGGAGGAGAGGAGAGGAGAGAGGAGGGAGGGCTGTTATGTCACAGCTTTGAGTCCCGTATGAAGGCGTGAGGGGACAGGGCGAGGAACAGAGGGGACACCTGAGCGTCCCAGAGTCGGGACAAGGTCAGGGGAAGGAATCGGGAAGGTCAGACGGAAACTGGTTGGCAGACATGAGGAAATGAGGGGAGGAGGAGAGGTGATGGTGGACATGAAGAGGGTCGATGGCTCTCATAAAGCCACATGAGAACTGAAATACAACTGGATAATGTGGGATTAAATAATCCCAGGACACAGAAATTACACACAGAGCTGCATTAGAGCTTCCTTTCAAATATCACAGATTTTTACTTGTAAAATTCATGTTATTTTAACTGGAATTTGCTAAAAGTAATCTTATTTCAAAATTACTAAATGGATATCTTTAAAAAATGACAAAAATTGATGTTCCATGAAGGGAAAAAAGATAACACTTTAATCCAAAATGGAGCAATCTGGGATTTCACTCCGGATTATAATTCAAGATTAGAAATATTTTAAAAACCGCTTCCTCGTTCTCCTTAATATTTAATGACTGGTTTCCTCGCAGGACAGATCACCTCAAGTTCAAACATTTAGACATGGCGGTGACACTCGGGTTAATCTGAGCAGAAGAAGCTGTGTCATTGCAGTTGCTGTGTGTTTTTCCTGCAGTGCTGCTCTCTGCTCCGCTCCGCTCTGCTCTGCGCTCCGGCACGTGGCTCCTGTACCGCTGAGAGCGTGCACAGTCACGGGGAGAAGGAGGAGGCAGAGGTGGATGCAGGAAGCTGGAAATGTCAGCATCTGCATCTGTGGAAATCCAAAAAAGGAGGCAAAAAAAAGCTTCATTTGCTTCTGCTATGAACAAAAGCTGTTATTTATCCTGTTTTGGAGCAAAAATTCCTCAGATAGGTTATATAATCTGTTGAAGATTATTCGCACAGGATTCAAATATCTTTTAAAAGCACATTATTTTAAGGTGTTTGTCCAACTGATCTGTCTCAGATTG
The DNA here is from genome assembly GCA_003999625.1 of Oryzias javanicus. Classification (NCBI taxonomy): domain Eukaryota; kingdom Metazoa; phylum Chordata; class Actinopteri; order Beloniformes; family Adrianichthyidae; genus Oryzias; species Oryzias javanicus. Next base: position 15,615,790 of record CM012455.1, on the reverse strand, counting down.
CTTAAAAATACTCTCATTATGAATTATTAAACTAGCAGAAATCTATTTTTAACTGATGAATTTCCTTTCTGAACATATATAGATGTTTAAAGAGGCCTGGCAGCTGCCACAAAAAACAATTATATATATATATAGTTAAAATGCCAGTAAACTGGCATTTTAAAGTGAGGGGCCTCAAATGTATGTGTAGTGGCAGCAGTATAAGCTATGTGTTACGAGGAAAGCTAAAAAAAAAAAAAAAAAAAAAAAAAAGAAAAAGCGGGTTCACAAGGTATTGTTCCAGTATATTCTTGCACAATTTAACCAAAGAAGTAGCAATAGATTATTTTTTATTATAATTTTATCTTGAATCAATCAAAGTTAATGCCCAAATTCCCCAAATATAAACACTTTCAGTTCATTGAAATTGATAAACTCTAATGAACTCAAAGAAAGATGACTTTGTAACTTAGTCAAAATGAACATAAATTGAAAATGTTGCTTTGGTTTGCAGGCAGTAAGACAAAGGAGGGAGTCGTCTCATCAGTAAACACAGGTAAGAAATGTCAGTCATATCAGTGTTTATATGACTATATAATACAGTTGTTGAAAACATATGATGCCTTATTTAAAATTCTAAACAAAATTAATTATTTCAATGTTTTAAGCAACACAGGTGGGGCAAATAACTGAATTATAATAATAATTTTATGACAATTTTTGTCACACAAATTTGAAAACTACTTATATAATTGTTAAAAGCAATGAAAAGTATAGCTCTACTAAATTTTAAGCACTTTTGAAATATATTGCAAGTGTATTAAAGCATATCACTGTCAGCACTGAACCCAGCAGCAGGTCTGCTCACCAGCTGACCTTTTCCTTCTATTACTCAGTGGCCAACAAGACTGTGGACCAGGCTAACATTGTAGGAGACACAGCGGTGGCGGGGGCCAACGAGGTGTCGCAGGGGACCGTGGAGGGTGTGGAGAACGTGGCGGCGTCAACCGGGTTGATCAATCAGGTCAGTTTCTATGGTATCACTGAATCCAGGAATAGAAGGTGATAAAAGTCAAAGATCCTGCCTCAGTAAATTCATGTCATGTGTTCAAAATTATATATTTTTAATGAAGAATTTCACTTATATTTTCTATTGAGTAGTTTTAGAATCGATTTTCCTGTTGTTGGATCACAAAGCTCTACTTAGTATTTTTCTATTTTTATCTATTTATATACCTTTTCATAATTACTAAGGGAAAGGGAAAATATGTTGTAGTTTTTTTTTAAACCAATCAATAAATCAATCAAAGGACAAACTAGTATTCTATTTGCAATTTGAGGGCACAAATTGGGATTTTGTGGCAACAAATTAGGTTTTTTTTTTTGGCCACAATTTAGCATTTCGTGTGTACAAATGAGTATTTTGTTGTAACAAGTTAGAGGTAGGAATTGATGATACTAAATACTAACTTGAGCCAACAAAGCTCTATATGTGTCCACAAAATGCTAAAATGTTGGTCCCCAATAAGTGTTTTTGTGTTCATTTGTGGCCACAAAATACTTATAAAATGCTAATTTGAGGACAAAGAATGCAAATTCGTGACCACAAACTATTAACTTGATGGAAAAATTGAGATATTTTTTAAATGTCAAGTCTATGGATGCATACAACTGAACTTAAAGCTCTGGTTGTTTAATTATAGGGTCAAACTAACCACAAATTATAATGCTAAGACAACTATTTTTGAGTATTACTCCTACACCCTTAAACCCTTCACACAGCCTCATTAATTAACCACTTTAGACCAAAGTATAGTTATACTCATGGTCAAATAGAGTTCTAACACATGTAAACACTGCACACTTAGATTATTACTAGCTTGATTGGTTATGTGAACAAAGGCTGAAAAAAGTACATGTATTTTCACAATGCATACATACTATGAAGGATATAGACTCACATTTAGAGATATTTTGGTTTAGTTTTTTGTAATTGTTATTATCTAAAGCACACAGATAAAGCACAAAAAATAAAATGGCAGAATTTAACATAAATTACAGTCAATTAGATTCTTAATAAGTCCAACAGCTCAAATTATTTTAAATAGTTTTAATTTATAACTTTATTTTGCAAGTAGAACTAATAGTGAAACATAATATTATTTACAGATGATTCCATTCTGTTCTGTATGCAATCAGTATTTGTTAGATTACCTTAACTTGTGAATGGTTCTAATTATTTGATGTCATAATAGAAAAAGTAATTTAAATACCCCAACAGTCTTTAAATTGTCGTGTTATTTCTTTTGGATGTTATTGTTTTACAAGTATGTCACAAACTTTGAAAGCTGATTTTATTCCCAACTGTCCACTAGAGGGAGCTATTTTCCTTGTCAAGCCTTTGGAGCTCCATGAAATGAGAATCTAATCTCAGCTTTACTTTTATAAAGATGTTCAATTTTTGCTTCTGGGGATGTAACCTAAAATTAAAAATGGCATATACTTTTATCATTTTTAAATTGTATGTTCTATTGAATCCTGTAAGTGTTTACCTTAAACTTTTTTGTTTTTGCTTGTAGACTTCCATTCAAGAGTTAAATGTTTCTACATTTAACAGATGTCTTTTTTTATGCATGCTTGTGTTGTCGTGTTGTGTCTTGTGTCCATGTTGTGCTGTCTTTCTGTTCTCGTTTCTGACATTTGTGGTTTTGTTTCCTTTCTGTCGCTGTCTTTGCTTTCCTTGTAGGAGGAGCCTTTTTACGAGGTGCCTGTTGGAACAGGGGCAGAGTGGGGGTCTAAGGGGTTGACTAGTGTGAAGAAAGACAGGGGGAACACTTCATGACAGTAACACGTTCTGAAAGCAGTCTTATTCAATTGTCATGCAACACGCCTGCAGTGACATCACAGATCCGGTGCAGGGACTGTGCAGCATCAAGAGTGAAGGCACACAAGAAGGGAGCATCAGAAGGAGAAACAATCCTTTTGAATGTGGATAAAATTTGATGGGGAAAAAAAATCACGATACGACAGTCATATATAAGATTCTGATGCTTTCTAAGTTGTGTGCTTTAGGCATCAATGATACTAAATATCTCATTTCTAACCGCACTTTTCTAAAGTAAAAATGAAAATATTAGAACTAAGCTCAGGAGGATGAAACCTTAAATTCTTCAAACTGACAGGTTTTGATGCCTTAACCGACTAACAAACCTTTTTAATTCTTTAAGCATGTTTTCAATAGTTCAAATTAAAACAGAGCATGACACGGTTTAAGTCAGAATTAAAATGGAAATGTTGACATCCAGCGATGCTTGAAGCAATGCCATCAACTCTTTCTTTCATCCTTGCAGAGCGGCTTTACTCAGTCCTTTCTTCTCTTGCAGGGAGAGTATGGAGGGATGGAGCAGGGCGGAGAAGGAGGAGAGGTAAGACATATGAAGATGGATGAAATTAGTCTGTTAAATCATGTTTTTTATTTTGTGCAATCCATCTTAGAGACCTCTGGTTTTTTTTAAAGCATTTAAAAAAATGTAATGGAACATTTTAAAGAAACTGACATAGTATATCTTCATTTTAGATCAAAATTCAACCGTTTGTACCGTGTTTGTTTTGAAAACCAGTTTTAAATTAACTTTTTAAAGCCCACTACACCAATGTACTTTCTAAAAATGCATATACTAACAGTCATATAAGATTAAAAACTTTTTTCACTCATCATAATTTTTTACCAAAGTTATATTTACTTCTTTTGATGCAGTAAAATATTTAGCACTCAGTGAAAATATTTTTTACAATAAGACAGGGGAGACAAAGGATACAGGCATGGCTTTCTTTTATCGTTTTTATGTTTTTCTTTCATAAAACAACAAAAATACAAAAACTAAATACAACATCAATTTAGAAATGTATATCTTAATGACTGAAAGGGAGACATTTGATTCTCATTTTATATCTGCTTCTTGCTGAATCAAGAAATATAAATGTAAATATTAATATGCTGTACATAAACATATCTTGAGATGGGTTACATAAAGAGAAAACAAAGCAAAATAGAACCTAAATGTAGCTAAAAGGGGCAAAATTAAAAACAGCGTTACATCTAATTATTATTTTTATTATTTATTTAAAGATATTTATTTATAATAAAAGCAATCAAGAAGTATTATTCAAAAAAATACTTGGTTGGAGTAAAAGAGTGACCAGTTAATTAAAATTATTACGTTACTAAGCAACAGATGAAGCATTCAGTACATTATTTATAGTTCAAGATACATGGAATTGGGAAATTATGTATTGTTAAGCAAAATAAATAAATAAATAGTGTTTTTTTTTTCATACAATGATAAATATTTTCAGCAATTAATTCTGCAGAAACATCTTCTTATTTACACTATTTTTGCCAAAGAATGTTTTCAAGTATTAGGGACGCAGACACATGTTGAAAGCAACAACAACAAACAAATACTTGACTTTACAAAGTAAGAGTTTTCAGTTGTCTCAGTTAAAATATGCTTGAATAAAACTTTTCATTGTTTCTATGAAAATGTACCTTGAAAATGGATCCACAAAGTAAACGTTAGGTGTTACCTCCTGCCTCAGTTGATTATTGTGATGATAAGTAATTTGATTTGATTTGATTTCACCATCTCATTCATTAAAATTAAGGATTTTGTCTTGAATTGACCATAAAATTATAATTTATTCAAATAAATTATAACCTTTTGTGAGTTTGTGATGTCACAACATCATAGAATTATAATCATTGAATAGACATACATAGATGTTTTAGCATCACGGAAATATGATGCATTTATTAAGTTTTGACTTGGTAGTTCAGGTTATCGAAAATATTCAAACAATAATTTTACAGAGCCAGTTTCTTTAAAACTGTGGGTGTGAAGATGATTTTGTGTTTGTATTCTAGTTACATTGTTATATTGTGTTTGCTCAAGTAAAACCTTTAACCCACTACTGATGTGGACTTCTGGATTAATTTTTGTTGTCTGTGTTCTCTTTAGGGTTATTAGCCTTCTTTAGGACCCTCCAGCAGCCCCTCGGCCTCTTCACCTTGCTGACTTCAGATCCCAACATGTTTTTTTTTTTTTTTTTTTTTTTTGTGACTTTACCAAACCAAAACCAACGTATACAGACTTTTCCAGATGCTGCACCTCATCCCTACTCGTTCAGTCCTTCCCTTGTTAAAAAAAAAGAAGAACCTGTGACAGTCACCTTTTTTCTCCCCCCCTGGCTCTTCGACTCCTCTGCTGCTTCCACACCTCGGTGCTTCGCGTCCTCACTTCACCTGTGTGTTTGTGTCGTTCTGAAATGAATCATAGTGTTGTTGCCATTCCATGCCTTCCAGCCCACGGAGACGTTCTTAACACACACATTCACACAAACAAGATGAGGAAACTATAAGTGAAGAAAATAAAAAAAAAACATTTGCACACAAAACATTCTATAAATGCCAGCAAAGATCTCTCAGTGAGGAACTGAGACAGTTGAAAACACTGCAGGAGATTCAACTTAAAAAAAAAAAAAGAAGTCATTCCATAGGGAAAACATGAGAGCCCGTGACCAGGTGTGTAGTTAGTTTGCTAATGCATGCATGTTAACTGGCTTTTCCTCAAAGACAAATCTCCAATGTCTTATGCAGGGATAGAGGCAATAAAGACAGATTCTGTTAGATGTGCGGCGGTTTTGCATGTACAAAAGTCTAGAGTAGCAGCTGTCCTGTGACGCTTCGTGTGGCTCGTGTGTGTTTTGCTTCTGCATTTAGAAACCGTGGAGTGATGCTCATTCAGCTCAGCTGTCAGACTGGAAATCTGATAGGATGCATGAAAAAGTCTGTTTGTAATATATGTGTGTGTGTATGTGTGTGAAAAGCTAAAGTAGAGAAGGGGAGGGGTATTGATATTACGCGTTTACCAATCATTTACTGTTAGTTTATTGAGACTAGCAGGACAGTTTATGTGGAACACCATCCTCATCATCATTTAAAATTATTCTCAAATCAAAAAGTTAAAGCTGGCAAATAACCATTTTGTTTTAAAATGTTCTAATTTTGCAATAAGCAAATTCCTGATAATGACAGTAAAATGGTTTCAATCCAAATCTGTAGAATTCATGTCACTAGAATTACAGCAAGAGCTCTTGGAGATTTTAAAATGTGAACATGCCGTAGCAGTGTGTTCAATTACTACAGCACACTATTAAACCAGAATTTACATATAAAAAAAACTTCAGTGATGGAATATATCTTTCTATTTCATGTTTAAATAAAGATTTTAAAACGTTAAAACCAGGGGTGTTGAGCATACGGCCCACGGGCCTTATCCGGCCCGCCATGTGGTTTAATCCTGGCCCAGTCATGAAGAGAGAAAAATATAGGGATGTTGCAAACAAAAAGCTGTTTTAGTTCTCTAAAGAAATGATAGCAATGCACAATTCTGCCACTAGGGGAAGCAAAGGAACTGCAAGACTGGCATAACAAGAGATCAAGAAATAAACACAATGAACAATGTAAAAAGTGATTTTGTTGGTGGAGGAATTTTTTTCCAGACTAAACAAAAATAAAGCTGCAGATAACAAGTTGACCATAACTTATTTTGCTATTATGTTACCGGTCCGGCCCACTTGAAGTCAGATGGGTTGACCCAAAAACAGTTTGGCACCCCTGGTTAAAACTAATTGCCATCACTTCTTTATTGTTACTGTGTTGTTTCTTTTTTTTTATTGTGAAAATTGTTAGCATGTCGTTTAAATTCAAAAAGTAACGTCAAAAACAGGATATATTATTAATGTGTTCAGTTTACAAATTGGTGAATGTTTCATCGACGCTCACTTTTTGCATGTTTGTGTGTAGTTGGGGTAATGGTTAGGACCTCCTTCAGTTTGGATCTTTGCTCCTCCTTCAACTGTCTCAGGCTCCTCCCACAGCTAACCTGCCCGGCATCAGCGAGTCTGTTAACATGGAGCGGGTTCTGCCAGCAGAGTTTCTGGGCGACTTCTTCCAAGTTTGTGTGTGTGTGTTTTTTGTTTTTTTTTTTTTTTTAGTTTGAGGCCGATGGAAACTGATGCCTGCATGTTGCCTTACCGAGCCATCTCAAACACACACACACACACACACACCCATACACAGCAAACACTTATTCACCCGCACAAGTCACGCACTGTGTTTCAGTTGGCATCAAATCAGACTTGCTGATTTTATAAACAGTACCTGTGAAAATAAAAAGGTTTTTGTTGATATCCAACAGATGTGTGATGGTTTTTATTAATTGGACGGGCCTGGTTTCTGGATTTTTATACCACAAGACCCTGAATGGAATTTGTTTTGGTCCTAAGCTAAGTCTGTGTGTTTTCATCAAGTACAGACAAAACCTGGAAATACTTAACAGGACACTACTTATAATAAGTTCGGGGAAAATTCAATTGATGTCATCCACACATTTTTAGGAGTAAGATAGAGAGGTAATTGTATTGTGGTGATAGACACACCTCAATTTGTGTTTTCCACATAGTGGTCTCACAGTCTGTCTAACTTATTTTGGGCCAAAACCAAAAATTTCTTAAAGAAAATCCTTTTCTTTTCAATATTTTGTGAGTATAAAAAGATGATCTTACAAGTCATCATTCAAACAGCTCTGAACAAACTATGTCACTTAACAGACGAGCAGTATGAGAGGCCGTACGAAATTGAATTCATACTTTGTCATACATTGATATTATGTATAAGGTTGATAGTAAGTATATAAGTGTTTGATAGTACAGTATCTGTTTGTGCGTAGAAGTTCAATAATGACACGATATGTATTGTGATACCCTGATCACAGTACGATAAGTATCTCGATATATTCCAAGACCAGACCAGAACAATTATTCCGATTTTTTTTAAGAATAGGACTTAGACAAAAAAAACTCTACTAGAGTATTATTCATTGTAATAAAATGGTAAGATTAATTCTATCAGATGATCACAAAGCTAAGCACTGCAACTATATCTCATATACAAGTTGCTTTTACCCAGGCAAATTCATGTTGTTATAAATAATCACTTGAATATTGCCATGTCAGCATTTTAAATCAGAACAAGTATCGCCAAAATAAAGTATCACAATACATTGTTGAATCAATTTTTTTCCCAACACCCTTAGTTTTTAGTTTGCATGTGTGGGAGTGTATGTATTTTAGTGCTTCACCTGCCATCAAGAGATTACTTTTAGATGATATTAGATAGAAAATATTTGTTCACTTTAAATGCAATGTATATTGTTTTAATCAATTTAATCAGGAATATACTCAAAATCTCTGCATTTAGCATATTTCAATCACAGCATTAACAAAGTCATACTTTGTCCACAACTTTACAAAAAGTATATTTATGAAACAAAGGCCAAAAACACAAATGACAATAATTTAAAGGCTATTGGGTATTTTAAGCATTTTTTTTTTTTTTTTTACAATGACATCAAAGAATTAGAACCATTCAAGAGAGAAGGTCATGTTTTTGTGAAACAAGGTATGAATAAAATCTCACACGGCCTCTCATAGAACAGCACCACCTGAACGTAGTACACTTTCTGGTAGCAGGCAGTCAGATGTTGCAGGTGCAGAAGTTGTGACAGAACGCAACTTTCAGTAGTAGCTGAGAACTTTTGGATGGTTTTGCAAATGCCAGACAGCTGCAGACCTGTTCAGCTGATGTGAAAGGTACTGGGGTTTCCAGACAAACCATTCACAACCAATTCCACCACTTTGACTTGAATACTTGATGACCGTTGCTAATGACTCCTCTGACACCAAGACACCGCCATGAATGTTTGGAACACAATACATGTAACCTAAACAGTCCAGCAAAGGTCTACCTGAAATTGTTTTCAGGGTTGTCAGTGATCAATACACAGAGGTCAACATGGTCCCCAGGGTTTGCTTTGGTGCTTTGGTGGAGGAGGTGCAACAGTCTGAAGGGTCATCACCAGTCGCTAAAAAGCTAATGTGGCTAATGTCGATGACCCACTCACTATACATTCTTACCTCTTAAACCCATCTTCGTCCCCTATTTCACCAGCAAAACCCCAACTTTCTGTTCATGGATGAAAATGCTCCATCACATATCAGAATTGTCACAGCTGGACTTTAGGTAGTCAGCGTGTCTCATATGTATTATTCTGGACATAGGTGAGGTTTCATCAGAACTAACAAATAAAAAAAAAACATTGGAAACAGTTCAGAGAAGACTACATTACGACAGGCTATTGAACTGTTTTCAAAGCAATAGCCTATGAAGTGCTGCAACTTCTGTAGCACCAGTTAGTACTTCAGTTATTAAAAGCACTAAACCTATATCCTCCAAACTATCATCAATGCAAATGTGTCCTCTGTAGAGAACATTTCTAAACCTGATCTGCATACTACTGAAATAACTCATGTTGGTGTCTGCACAGGAACTTTTCAATGATTTTAAATATGAAAAAGTGGAGCTCTGTGAATAATAGTTTTTTGGTAGATTTAAAGATATTTGATTGGGGTTTTTTTTCCTTCAGAGGATAAAGTGCACTATGGACTGTCTGATAGCATCTAGGTCCAATGGTTTTCTGTTATGTTTGCCATTCATTCTGATTGGGAAGTTGCTACAGCTTACAGCCAAATGAGTATATGAAAAATACACTATTAGATTGGATGGAAAACTGTGACTTTATTTGATATCTTTAAAATATTTGCAATTTTACATTTAACTTATAACTATTGGTAGTAGCTTATTGTAACAACCACTGCCAGTACTGTTGATCTAGGGTACAACTGGACAGTTTTGGTTGAAGAAGATGGCATGTTCCTAAATATTCTAGGCATTGTTGGAACTGACAGGGAAAAGAAAAAGGTGGATCTTTTGTGTTTTTAAGACAATATATAGAAAGGAGGAAGGCTTAAAGCTACTTTATCATTGTGTTAATGAAATACTATTTGATATAATTTATCAGATTTGTTTTTGATGGCAAACATCAGTTTGAAGCTACATTTGGAAGTTTAATTTGATGTAACCAACAGAAAGAGTCAGAATTAAAATTAAACTTATAAAACATAAAAGCATCAATTCACCTCAGCTTTAGAATGACTTCATTTGAAGTATCACACAAAATAAAATGCTGTTTTTGAATAGTTTATTGGTTTTCCAAAACAAAATTAAGAAAAAAAAAATAAAAATATTTTCCTCCAAAAGAACATTTGAAGCTGAATAATAGGACGGATAGAAGAAAACATGGGAGGGGGGGATCACAGTGTGACCTTGCGCCCATCTCTGCTCCTCTTTCTCAGCCAGTAGAGCAGTTAGGGAGAAGCTGCGCGGAAGCTAACGGGAAAGATAAAAAGAAGGAAAACGTAGGGAAGAAGGAGAGCATCCACCCACAGTAAAAACAAGGAAAAAACAGGAAGTCCTAAAAGTTTGAAGCTCCACTGCTGAACTTAACACTAAGATAGAGGACAAACTAAAGTTCGTATCCATTTTATATTAAGTTACGTCTAAACTCCTTTAAATTAGCTTAGATAAAGTGGCCTTTTATTTTTTTTATTTAAAGTAGACTTCTTTCTGCAATAAGGCAACTGTAGTGGTGTCAACATAAACAACTGCAACGAGAAGGTCACACATGCGCCCTGCAAACACAGGAAGAATGCACTGAACATGGCTATTCCACAATATCAGAAACATTTGACTGACGGCCGAGGGGGGCGGGACAAATGCCCTGGACTTTCCCTGCAGACAGTTTTCACTGCAGCTTCAGGCAGAAGCGACTTCCTCGCCGGGGTGCAGAAACATAATGGTAGCACGACAATTACAGAATAAACACCAGGCTGGCTACTGAGCCTATGAGCAGCGGTAAACAGTGATATGTTCTGAAGGCTGGGTTACAATGTGGAGGGAAGCAGGGCAATGAGGAGGGGGGACAGGGGGTGTAGCTGGGGGGAGGAGGAAGGGTGAAGCAGTGCAGGTCTGGATGAGACATCTATGTGAAGGTAAGCCCCGCCTCGTTGTAGACTTTGAAGACCTTCTCGATGGCGTTGACGTACGCCGCCGTTCGCAGGTCCAGACCCAGGTTGTACTTGCTGGCTGTGCGCATGATTTGCTGCAAAAAGGAGGCTCAAGTTAGACTAGAAAAATCCAAAATGAGACAGTCGAGTCCTGACTAAACTATTATTATCTACGTAGTGCAGCAGATAGGTGCATCAGTGACTTACTCGTGCAGATCGCTCCATTGTGTAGGCCAACCCAGAGTGTACAATGTCCTTTTCAGAGGCACCCTGTGACAGGAATTTAGATTAAAACTCCAGGAAAAGCCTTATAAAAATATTTTTTTTATTTTATATATTTTGCAAAAATCAACAAAAAGTCACTAAATTTTTCTAAAATTACTTTCATCAATGATACAAATCAAATTGTAAAGAAATTTGTATTTTTTTGTTTAGTTACTCACAGCAACTCGGGCCTGGAAGTCAGCTGTTGGTACAATGGGGATGGGTCCTCCCTGCTTCCCAAATTTTCTTTCTAAGCTTTCCTGCACAGACACTGAACACAAACACATGGTGTTATGGATGCGTCACGCCACAGGAAACAAGCACACAACAAAACTAAAAATATAAAACTATTGGAAGACAAAAAAAGACAACAACAACCAGTAGTTTATTTACTAAAATTAAAACTAAAGTATGATGAAAAACATCAAGAATGTTTATCTAGTTTAGGGTTTGAAACCATGTTTCTTATGTGGGGAACTGTAAGAATTGGAGAACATATAAAGATCATCAAAAAAAATTTTTTTTTGATCATGACTATAAAACACAACTAACAGATCATTCTTAATACTTCCATCTGTTGTAAATCTATTTATAACTTGTAAAACAGTAAATAAGCCATAAAGAACCACAAAGGAAGCAAATGAATATAAAGTTTAGTAAAATGTCAGCTGCTCAAGATGACAAATAGACTAAAACTGGAGAAAACTTAAAACTTTGCTACAAATTTTTAATTAAATCATTTCATAAAGTTAAGAAAAATATGTAGCTTTTTTAAAACCTTTTTTTTTTTTTTCCATTTTGTCATATTTTAACCCATAAGGACTCTTGGTGACATCAGTGTAACAGAAACACATCTAGAATATGTTCTGTGTAAGTATATCCCAGATAATTTTCACTTTAAGGACATTTATTTTTACGGGTTAAAACATTTTTTCCAAACCATTCCTCTTTCCACACAGGCAGTATTTCCCGGGCCAGGTCAGGTAATGTAAACTCAATTTTTCAATCTTTTTAAACACTTCTCAAAGCTCTAAACAAAGGGCCAGAGCTCCTCTTAGTCTGATAAACACACAGCATGCGTCAGTACATCTAAAAGGAACATTTATGACCCACAACCTCATTTCTGTCAAGTTTTTCCCTGAAGGAAAAGGAGGAAAAAAACCTATTAATTTATGAATAATAATTCCTAAAAAACATTTACATGACATAAATATCATTTTCTAATGTTAAATTATATTATTAATTTGGTAAAACACTCTGCTAAAGTCTTTTTTATGTGGGTATGAGTGCTGGGATTCTACAATAAAAGTTGGTCTTTAGTTCCAGATTGTTGCAATATTTACAAAGATTTTAGAAGAATCATCAGTGCTTACTGAGAAGGTGGTAGTTTGAGTCCCTCTCATATTTGAAGGTCAGTCTTCCATAACTGACATGGTTGAGATTCTTCAGCCACTCAAAGTATGACACCGTCACACCGCCGGCGTTCAGGTACATGTCCTGCAGAGAGAACGTCACGTCAATGAGTTCCATCCCTCCATAATTGGCTTGAATTACTGTCGGTTTTGAAGTTACGCGTTTTGAAATAAGAGACTCACAGGAATGACCATGACATTATTCTCCAGGAAGATCTTGTCAGCACCTGGGGTGGTGGGACCGTTAGCACCCTCAGCAATGATCTTCACAGAAAAAGAGAAAAAATTGTGTTGCTTTTTGCTCCACCGCACAAAATACCTCAGAGAACTTTCCGGTCTGAATCCCTGCATCTACCTTAGCCTTGATCCTGCCGGCATTGTTGCGCGTGAGCTGCTTCTCTCCAGCTGCAGGGATCAGGATGTGGCAGTCGGCCTCCAGAATGTTACCTTCGTAGGGTTTGGCTCCCGGGAAGCCCACGATAGTGCCATGTTGCTGCAGAAAGAGAGGCGGCGCCAAGATAAGCATTTTCCAAAGAATACTTTGTAGATTGACACATTTGATTACAAAAAAGAGATAATGAATGAAGTGAAAGTTAGAACAGGGATGTGTGCCGCTACCAGTTTGTAGTCCTCCAGCTGTTTGGGGTCGATGCCCTCTGGGTTGTAGATGGCTCCGTCGATCTCACCGATACCGACGCATTTGGCACCAAACCGGTGAAGGTACCTCATGGAGTGAAGACCCACGTTACCAAAGCCCTGTCAAAAGCAAAGCACAGAAAGTCATTTAACACATTACAGTTGGAAGTGGTTAATTCCAATGAAAACTCTACGCAAACCCATGTTTCGGAATTCTGAGTTCAAAACTTTCATGGTCACGTATTGAATTGAGTTTTATTTATACAGCCCAAAATCACAATACGGTTTCTCAATGGGATTTACACCAGTAATTGTACAAAAACATGAAGTCAATCATAAAAGTACTAATCAGACTAAGCCAGTGTTTCTTAACCATAGGGCCGCGGCCCAATCTCGGTCCGCGAGCGCCCTCTAGTGGGCCGCGAAAAAAAATCTGTTCTAAACCTGAGGGCCGCGAGGGCCGCGGGACCTGAATACAGCCTCCTACCACTTGGTGGCAGTAAGCGTCACGCCAGGTTCACACTGACCCGAAAGCACCACGAAGCAGATTGTGCGCGGCTTCCCCCCCGCTCTGTGGTGTACAGACCAGACGCGCATTTCTCCGCGGCGGTCCACAGGGGCTTCAGCGAGAGATTTTGTTGTTTTTGCCATCATATAACCTAAAGATATTACCGCGTGTTTCTGCTAAGAGGAACTCCTCTGCTGCTGTTTCACACCCAAAATCCAGCCCCGCCCACCCGCTCCGGAGCCGGCTCACTGTGTGCGCGCGTCCCTGTCTGTTTTGTTTGTGTCTGTGCGCACGCGCTCGCATGTGTGTGCGTGAGTACATTCATAAACTAAAACTTTTACCCATGTCTCTGTTCTCTGCCTCTCTGTTGTTGTTTACTCCTGAACCCAGCAGTGGAGTCTGCTCACTACGTTGATCTGTATGTCTGTGCTCGTGCACGCACGTGCGTGTTGTGATTGTATGTATACAGTTTGTTTAGATATAAAAACATGATTACTTTTGTCAATCGCGGCATTTTATTGTAAAAAAATTGGTTATATTTTAAAAAGGCTGATGTTATTCAAATGTATTTACACTCGACCAGCATAGAAAATGATAGAAATTCTTATTGAACATGTAATACCTGCAGCCAAGATCTCATTGCTGCAATGTTGCACATATTCTAAGTGTGTCCAAGGCTGGATGTTTTTGTTGGACGCACGTATTTAAAATTCAACTTCAATTTAAATTCCCATTAACTGTCCCGCTCCTAAATGTGTAAATGTGTTCTCCACATGTGACCCATCTCCTGGTGGAACCGTGAGCTGCAGAGAAAGCTGACCTCAGGAACCGGAACCAGAATCCTAACCTTAACCTCTTTCCTCTGGGTCTGAGCGACTAAGAACAAAGTTTAGCACTGGACGCACGGTTTTCCAAAATTACGTGTGAATACACACTTTATTTTAAAAAATAAACCGTATTTTCTCTTGTAACTTTATGTAACTTCCTGCCAGAATTGATGCAGAACGCTCGCGGCTCGCGCTCAAACTAAAGCAGACGCCGAAATGATCCGCTGCACGGTGCGAGTCCTCCACAGAGGACCGCACCGCTCCACGCCTGGTGTGAACGCCGCCATAGGTTAACATGGGCAAATAGAAGCGGCTCTGTTCTACGTTGTGGCATGAGCCAATAGTATGCAGCTATCGCCCTCATCATCATATTTTCTTTATACCGGGCTCTTTGCCTCAGTTCATGTTTAGTTTTTTTAAACAGACTGTTGTTGTTAATTGTCACAGATTTGGAGAGAAATATCTAGTACTAAATTAAAACTTATAATTTGTCAAGTTCATCAGCAGGTTATAAGGTAATCTTTTAATTGGCATTTTATTTAAATGTCATTTACAGTTTGTTTAATTTGAAACTTATTTGAAGTGTTCTTGTTTTATTACAACACAATTTAATTGATCAAAATGCCCTATGAATATTTTTGGAATTCTAATTTGTGTTGAGGTTGACACCTGTGTTTTACCTGTTCAGTATGAAAATAAATGTCTGAGATGATCACGTTGTATCATTTTCCCCACAAGATTTTACTTTGATAAACCATAAAATGACTCGATTTAATTATCAAATACAAATCAAACAAGATCTGGATCAATTTACATTAACATGCTTATATTTGAATGGGCCTCGAATCACTTTGTACCGGGAAAATTGGGCCCCAGGGTCAAAAAGGTTAAGAACCTCTGGACTAAGCTAAACTGGTTAGCCCTGCCCTTAGACTCTCCTCCTCTGTAAAGAAAAACAAAAAAACCCCAAAAACAAACAGATCCTTGGGGGGGCCTTAGGGATGCCTACATGAAAGAGGGATCCTCTCTCAGGACGGACAGGCAACGTACCAGGACTGATAAGGAAGAATTCGCTTATCTAACTCTATAACTACATGTTTGAATAGTGTAGAAGATGGTCTTCACTCAGAGAGAGCTGGGAACCGAGCCAGAGGCAAGGTCCACTACCAAGGACAGGAGCACATACGAGCCACCTGGAATCAGAATCCACTCTGAGACGCCGCAAATGTAGCTACGAATGTTTTTGGTTCTATGTACAACATATGTAACCACTTGCGCGCATTACCAAGTTGAATTTGACCAATCAGGGATTTAATAGTGCCACAGTAAAACTCACCAAAATCAAGAGTGTAAAAGGTTATTTGGCAAACTCAGACCCTGCAAAAAAAATCTGACAACATTTTTTTAAAGTAGATTGACAAGCCAAGGCCACCCTCCTGACATGATAGTAACCCATATCTGCAATTAGAAGCAACGAACAGAACCGTTTTTTACCCAAATCACGAAATTTGCACAACTACGACATTTAGCACCAAGCCTCCTCCAACTCTAAGTGGCATTAGTAGAGTCTAATACAATACATATTTCGATACACATGTCGCAATACCATACAGTTTGTGCAAATATCGTCCTGTCAACATTTTAAATTGATACAAGAGAAGTATCGCAATATTTTACTGAATCCATATTTTCTTACACCCTTATGCGCTAGTAAATAGTAAAGAAGCCCCTTTCTGTTTGTCTAGTGTGAACATCATGAACACTAGAACATCATGTTCTTGGACCTGCTTATAGTTCATGATGATCACACTGGCTTAAGAAAAACAGTCAAGGCTGTAATCAGATCAATCAAACTTCTCGAGGCACCACAACAACCCCCTTCATGGAGCACAAACCAAAAATCGACCAATCCCAGAAAGCTTGATTCATAAACAAAAGACAGTTCAGGAAGTTGGGTGTCTAAACTCTCTTACTGTACATACTTGAGATGTGCTCTCCAGTCTCACTGATGTATCTCTACAGAATTCTAATCTCAGCTCTGCATAATCCTCAAACACATACAAAAGGATTAGCTTTCTGAAAATCCTTGTCCTGATTCAGCTGTTGTCACGACTTTTCCTTCTCTTTAATGCTTATCCAACCATAAAAACACGCTCTTGGAGTGCTTTCTTTTAGAGAGAGTAAAGCACAGCTTCTTTGATAGTCGCAGGAAGAATGAAGCGAGAGGGTGCAACAGCAACCCTGCAAGGAAACACGAGAACGTGAAAACCACTGACGAGGGAAGGGAATCCACTGAAACACCCTGAATGAGTCATGGATATCAGATTGCAGAGTTCTAATAAAAACCTGTTATTATAGAGGTATTTCTAAGAGGATGGTGTTTGTGCGACACAAGGAGTTGTCATGTGACACAAGGAACTGAAACATGCAAGACTGCTCTTTTTGTGACTTCACACAGTTAGTTCTTCTTTCACATAATGAATGCCTTCTAAAAAGAAAGTGTTTTTTTAAGTCATTTTCTACAGTCAGCACGCTTGACACAATCCAGACTACAACAGATGGCACCACTTTGATTAAGACGCAGCTCTAAAACCCCTGCGTCATAAACTTTAATAAAGTTTTAAATCCTCCGAGGACGCCAGTGTTTCTGTACGATAGCGTGACCGACTCTGCAAGGGGGGGGGTTCACACCTGAATGACAAAGGTCTTGTCTTGGAAGCCGGGAGTTAAACCCAGCATGCTCATGTAGGACGCCTCGTTGATGAAGTTCTCGATGCCGTGGAAAACTCCGCGACCGGTGGCCGAGATGCGTCCGTGAATTCCACCCTGGCTGATGGGCTTTCCAGTCACACAAGCGTGAGCGTTAATGTCCTGCAAACATAGGAAAGGAGGATCATGGGAAATACGTAGCTGAGAGTTTGTCATTTCAGAATTGCACAAAACAAGAAAAAAAAATCCTCAAATAAAAATAAAACTTTTTTACATTTACGTAATGTCATATATATTATTAGATTATAAAAGAACTTATATCCCGTTTGTATTTTTTTTGCAGCTCTCATGAGTTTATTTATATTTTCTCAGCACTTCCAGCCTCTGCTACAGCTGCCTCGCATGCAGCAGTATCTGGTGCTGGAACACCTGACCGAAGAGCAACTAAACAAAGGTCAGCACAAAATACCCACAAGCCCTCTGCTCTCAATACCCAACAGTGGAATGTTTTCCCATCATCCTGTGAGGGCTTGCAGGGAGAAAACATACAAGGTTAAATTTATTCAGATAAAATATAGTCAAATAATATAAATAAACACTCGTTTGTGAGCGTTATGTGGAGTTTAACCATGTTTTTCAGGAAAATCACAATGACTCTGTGTTAAGGAGTTAAAAAGTGATTATTTTGGTGAGTTCATGAAGAACTAGAACTTTTCATTAGAAAAATAGATCAGAAAGATGCTGGAAAACGTTAGTAATCCATCTAAAATGCTGCTTAAAAACTGCAGCACCTTCCCTTTAAACTATATAAGCAGAATAATTACCGATAAGTACAAAAAAACCACTTCCCCTGTTAAGTTCATTTTCACTGGACAGTGATAAACTGAGAAGATTAAAAAAAAAGGAGAAACTCTCAGGCCTGAATGTGAGAGCAGCTTTTAAAGAGAGGAAGAATGTCTCCATAGTTGTCTGGGAAGGGAGGGGTAGGAAACCATTGCTCATAGTTTGAACGTGACTCACTCCTCCCTTTCAATCTGGCCTGTTTCAGACTAAACTGCGGCCGTGGCAGAAAGGTTCCAGGAGCCTCCAACTCACGGTGTGTGCAATGGTGTTGGCGTATGTGTCGGCGATCCAGGACATCTCCCTCTCGCCGGTGCTCATGTCCGGTGCAGGGACGTCGATGCCAGGTCCTGGTCAACACAAAAGTGGAGAGGGAGGGGGGGTTAGCAATCTGTGCAGGACAGCTGACGACTGCACGTCTCAGACGGTTGATCTCTGTGTCAACGTCCTGCAGGAGAAACAGGGCCAGGCCACGGAGGAAATGCGAGCACCCAGCCCGGTGCCCTTGTGTCATGCATATGTGCCCCCCCCTCTGATCTAAAAAGAGAAGTCGGCATGCAGAGAAGCCAGTGACATAGAGGAAGGGGGAACCTTGTATTCTTGAAATTGAAAACCTCAGCAAATGTTGCAAAAAATGCTGATAGGTAAACAAGCTCGGGGGTCAAATATTTACACCCATAAAACAAGAAAAAAGACATTCAGTACAGACTAAAGTGTGGTTCATAGTATTGACTGTCCATATCATAAATGCATAACTTTGGCAAACACAGTTCTCCAAGGAAACTGTTTTAGCGTCTCCACAATGATGTTTACTCTGAAAATTAATTATTCTCCATCACTGCCAATTATTTGTGAACATTTCAAGCACATTCAGCCTTTCTGTTTAAAACTCGCACATATGTTACACATTAGTTCGACTCCGCCTCCCCATTCATCTTTTCCATGTAGGTGTAAAAGATGTTTACAGCACCAGTTTGTTTTTCCAGATTTTTTTTTGATACAAAGGAAAAGATAAACATAGATCAATCGGCTGCATTTACTTAAAGATGCATTATTGTGTGTTAAACTTATTGCAATAATGTTAAAATTGATACAAAACATTGTCTAAAAGATTACTATAAGATCTGTTAAAATTATGTAGCCTTAAAGCACTAGCATTGAGTCTAAAAAGAATGTTTTGATTGAAAAAATGTTCATTAAAAAAGATTTGTGTATAAAAGTTCTAGTTTTTAAATATAACTTCTATCCTTCTTCCTTTCATTTGTTTAATCTTCCCTAGCAGGAAGAAACACACCATGGGCTCACCCATCCTGAACAAACAGGCCAGAAAACCACGGGAAACATGCCTCTCTTAATGGAAAAATACAACCCTGATCTCTTTACCAAAAAAAAAAAAAAAAAAAAATCTCAAGAAATCAAGTCACACCCACTGTGGAACAACATCCCTTTAGGAGGAAAAGCAACAAACTGGTACTCAGAGACTTACCGATGAAACCCTTCTTGGCCAGCTCAATAGTGAATCTTCTGGTGATTTTTTCCAGCTCATTGTCCTGCAACAGATTGTATATTTTAAGTAAAAATGTTGCAACAAGTCTGAGACATTTTCTCTATGGTAACCGAACCCACAAGTGAGAGATTGTGAGAAAAACAGATTTTCTTTTAAATTTTCCCTTGATTTAATAAAAAGCAAAGCTTTGAGGAAGTTTATCATCCCTCAAATTGATTCCAGGTTTATTTAAGGATCTGCTTCTGCACTTCAAGTACTGCAGCAGTCATTTAAACACGCCTGTATGTGCTAGTCCACGTGTGTGGGAGAGCGTGAGGGAAGGGAGGAAAGTTGGCATCTGATGCTTACGGAATAATTCTTGGGGTTGATTTTAACTCCAGCTTTGGCTCCACCAAATGGCACATCTGGAGGAGGACACAATTATTTCAGAAAAGCATGAAAACAAGTTTATTCCTATTTTATATCAATATAAAACAAACTGGAAAAATATCGGACCAAAAACATAATAAAATGAGTGAATCTGATGATTTTTAAATTAATACACACCAACAACAGCACACTTGTAGGTCATCAGAGAGGCCAAGGCTTTCACCTCATCCACAGACACATCTGTACTGTAGCGGATACCTGCAGAAACAAAACCAGACAATCAATACAAAACAACTTCAACTTAAAAGAAAAAAAACACATGCATATAAAGTTTGTCAATTATAATCTGTCTAAATGTACTAAAGAAGGTTAATGCTTGGAACATGGACAAACAGTTGTGGCACTCTCATTATGCTCTCCTCTATAAAAATAATGGGCGGGTGGAGGCCGAGCTAGCCAATCACAGCCCTCCACTTCCAGCCCCTACCCTGGAGCAACAGTCATACGTTCCTGTTGCGTGACGTTTACTACCGTTACTGTAGTAACATACGAACCACTGGACGAGATCATAAAAGAGGGCTACGCATGTCAAACGGCTCTGCGTCGTTGGCGCGTTGCCTGCGTGAGGGAGACTGAACAGCCATACCAGAAATAGCCCTTCCAGGGTTACTTTCACAGAGAAAAGCCAAGGGCACACACCCCAAAGAGGAGACTGCTTTCTGAGAAACACTCTCCATCATGAGCCCTATACGATAACTTCACTTTGAGCCTGCTAACTGCCGTCAAATTACAGTCCTACACAAGCTCCAATTGCTGCAGTATTAAATAACATAATGGTCTCGCACATGGAAAAGATGAGACATTCTGTGTAGCTGCTTTTAAACTCCTGCTTCTATTCAGTAATCAAAAAAGAAATTCCGCATTAAGAGGGGGAAAAAGGCCAGATTTCTTGAGAATATCACACACAAGCATGCTTTTGTCCACCCAACCATCTTCCTACCACAGCAACAAGAACCAAAACAATTATGTAAACACATTCCTTTAAAATGGCGAACAGAAATTGAGGGGGGAAAGCACTAGTTCACAATGAAGTTAAGAGGTCCTGTTTCTACAGCAGTCAGGACTGAAAGGGAAACACACTGATGCCCAGGAGCTCTTTCACAGCAAAATAAACGACAATTATGTAAAAAATGTAGCTCTAAAATGTCTCTCTTGGATGCTACTTTAATTTGTGCAAGACTTCAATTGCTGAACATAATGGATTCAGGTAATAGGCAGCAAGTAGAGCAAGATCAGCTGGAAAACTAGCAGGGTGAGGAGCAGGGTTGGGCAGCCCTGCAGAATCAGCAAATAATGGTTGGATTGTCTGTTAGAGATACTTCAAACTAAAGTAGAAAAAAGTAACTTCCAGAGATGGGTAAACACTAGTGCTGATAGATATTAGCAGTGAAAAGCAATCACAAACATCCACAGTCAAATAAGCAATCTTTTATGTTCAGTAAAAGAGACGTTTGTTCATTCAAGGCTCAGTTTGTCTTGCCATTAAAGTCGGGGGTTTCAAGTGCAAAAACAGCTTTTGCACTTTGCAGTTTGATCCTCATGCAGACAAGGGTCTGCACTCAGTATCAATGATTAATCCATTTGAAAGATAACAGCTCGTGTAGCCGTTCCTATTATTCCTGATGAATTCGACTTTGCCGCTGCACAACCAGAAACTAATGACGCTGGACATGAAAAGTGCCTGCTTTTCTACGTTTAGACCAGCCATGTCCAAAGTCTGGCCCGTGTTCATATTTCCAGCAATAATTTGCATCCCTCAGCACTTTCTAAAAACTGTGTGTACAATTTCTCGACTACAGTTGGCTAAATTACATTTCATTCACCACAAAGAGGCACTACCAAATGAGAAATGCTATGCTAACTGGGAAAGAACGGTGCAAAAACTTTAACTGATTTGGATAAAAATGTATTTATATGCATTTGTTCTATGGGAAGAAATAAAATGTATGTTTTTGCAATAAAATGCACAATAAATAGTTAATTTAAATGTTATCAAAACAGCTCAATGGATGTCTGGTCCTACACATTTCCACCTCACCAAATGTAGCCCTGTTTGCAAAACGTTTGGACACCCCTTGTTCAGACTGATTAACCTAACACATATCCTGCATTAAGATAAAAATACTGTTTGGATAGCCAAATTCTCAAACTGTATAAGAATAATTTTAAAGTTTTATCAGGTAATTTGAAAAACGTTGCCAAACAAATCAAATATTCGCTCCTACAGGATCCCCATGTGGATGCTTAAAACATCTTAGACTTCTTATGAGCTAAACAGAGACAGTAGGCTGTTATTGATTTAAGATAAACAGTTTTTAATGTTCTAGTGTTCAGTGATGTCAATTCCATTTCAAATGCACACATAAGAATCTATCTAATTACTGGCATCCAGACTACTTTTGTTTCATTTAATTTTAATTTTTTTTTTAATAAAAACTGCTGTTCATAGCCGACAACATAGTCAACATGCTTCCCAAATCATATCCAACAAGCAGGTTTTGCAGGATTTCAAAGGCCTGGCACGCCCTACCCCACCTGTAACATGCTAGCAAATAGCAGACCCCACCCTACAGACTTCCACGCCTACTGGGTCTACTATACATCAATGCCTTATCAGGGCTAATCTGAAAAGAAAGAAAAAAAAAAAGCTAATTTTGCTGTCATAGGAATCATTATAAGAGATTGAATATCGTTGGAGAGGTTTTTATGTAGAATTGTGACTATAAAATGACTTTGTTAGCCTCTAAAAGATTGTCACATATGGAAAAATATACATTAATAGTTATTGTTTTAATACTTATCTTTTCAAGTAGGAATATCCTCCGTAAATGTTTTTATTTTTTCAATTATCTCCCCTTTCCTTTGTTCAATTTTGTCTGCGTTATGATACCATGTATTGATTGTCATTTTTGTCAATAAAGTTTTTTTTAAATAATATATTAGTTAGCAATGCATAGTTAGCATTAATGTAGAAATGCTCAATGGCATGAACACAATCTAAAATTAGCCCTTAGATTTGGAATAAAATGAGTCCATCAAACCGAATCTAAAAGAGAGAAACTGATGCACTTTTTGTATTCTGCAGACAAAAAGAACTGCTGAAGTTTGAGCGCTTTTCTGAGCTAATCGTCACCGCTACCGGTGAGCAGGAAGGTCATTGACAGACAAGGGGAAAACTAGTCCCACCGTTCTCCAAGTCATTCGTTTTTATTTTCATAAATGTGCGTAAAATTGTATTAGTTTGTCGTTTGTTAATAGCAAGAATTTAAATGTTTTTGACAAGCTAGCTTGACTGCTAACGGACGCTACAGCTAGCTAAAGCTAGCAGGGAACAGAGGAGGGCTGACTCGGTGCTTACCCCCTTTGCAGGGTGTTCTGTGCTGGCTGTGTTGGGCGCGGTACCCCTCCACCACCTCCCACTCTCCGTTGTCCCTCTTGATCGGGAACGACACGCTCAGGACGTGGTTGCATGGCTTGATGATGCGCAGGATGCCCCGCACGCGATGTCTCTTCTGCTCGGGGCTTTCCCTGGTCTTCAGGTCCTCCACCAGTTTGTCCTCGACGATGGTGGCGCCGCGGTCAAAGAAGCCCTCGACCATCCTGAAGAAGTTGGGGTCGTCGGGCTCGTTGGCCGCATCGGCATAGCGACGGACCCGCATCAGAGACGACGACACGGGGAGAGCGGAGTCCACGCATCCCGAGGCCAGGGCACTGCCCGCAGAGCGGCTCAACAGTTCCCCAAAATACCGATACATGACTAAAACAAGAAGCTACCGATGTAAACGAGAAAAAAATAGAAAAGAACTAAACTACACGGAGGGGGTAGAATGAGAGACACAGCAGCTCCTCACCGTGTCCCGTCTTCTGGCCGAGTGGGAAATGTCACTCTGTGCCAGTTTGCTTTAAAAGGAGCACGAGCCAGGGAGCACCAGGATCTCCGCGAGGGAGGACGCACGCGGAAGAGGAGGACCAACGGTGCACGCGCCGCTTGACAGCGCGCGCTCACGAGTTTGCTTCCAACCCAAAGACATTATTATTAATCTAATATATATATAGAGAGAGAGATAGATCTTTAATGTAAAAATTTCTTAGCTTTATGGAAAAACTTACTATTTTTTTAAACATTTGTTTCCAACTTAATTTATTTATGAATTTATTATATTTATTGTTATGAATATTTATATATATAAAAAACATTTATGAATTGATTCCACCTGTAGCATTTATTTTCAGCATTTACTGGATGTCTTAGCAAAATTTTGCTTCCCTTGAATTATTTTGTCCTATTTATCTTTTTACGTTTAAACAAACCCTATAAGCAGGGTCAATTATGTCTACCCTCTAATTTTTATATATTTATTTATGTTTTTTTTTTTTTGTTTGTTTGTTTTTTTTACTTCCTTGAAATACTGCAGCATCTTGACTGGCTTCCGTTGACAGCATTCACACTTTCCAGTTTATATTTATTATTTATCTGGTGGTACATCATTTAAACTCAGTAGTTCATGTAGCAATGAATTGTAATATATTCCTGTTAAAGGTTTGAAAGAAAAATCATCCTACCACAAGAAAATCAAACTTATCCTTTATACTTAAATTACCCAGTCTGATAACATTGTGTTTTTTCTTTTTTTAACATGGTGTGACATTTTTCTGATGAGGACATATATAAAGAAAATTTAGCTCAAAATAACATTTCCAAAATTTGGTTATTTAAATTGTAAAATATTGAGGATACAAATACATGTCATTTGAAAAAGATTGTATTTGTTATGTATAAAAAATGTGTTGAATGGGCCACAAGATCCCCACTCTGCTCCATTCTGATGCATCCCATTGCAAACAAATATCCATGTTCCTCTTTGTTTTCCTCGTCTGAGCTGGGATCTAGCTCAAACTTTACAGCTGGATGGCTTCAATATTGCTCAGCATTTTTGTTGAATTGTTAGGTTAGAGATGTGAGAGCCTGTAAACTGGTGGGAAAGCTTGTAAACAGAGAACTCTCAGTAACGGAATGGGGAAAGGGGGCGGGATTACTCCGCACCAACAGGCGGACTTAGAGACGAATTTCTAATGAACTCCTGACACTCTGCAGACACTGTCCTAGAAAACAACTGAGAACGCTTTTAAAATAGAACAAAAGATGATCGGAGTGGGTTATTTCTAACCCAACAAACACATTTTTTAACATTTGAACCTAAAAAACATGCTGCAAATGCATAATGTAAGGTTCAAAAGTATGTATTAATGTTCAATAGGATAAATATGAACATATGTCAACATTTGCAGGTAGCTGGCTCGACTAAGTGCAAATATTTGAACAACAGAAAACAGGTAAACAGCTAGAACAAAAATAAAGCTTTAAATTTTTGCAACTGGAGGAGGCAGGACTATCTATTAAATGTTTTAATATGAGATACAGATCTGGAGAAAGAAATGCTCTGCATTCATGCTAACTACAAACAAATGTAAACAAATCTATCTTTGGAGCACGCACTAGAATTTGATTTGGGTGAGTTCTAGCCACCACAGGCAAACTGGTATGACCACAGGGTCAGCCATCAGCATTTCCATGATCTGCTCAGCGAGTATAGCTGGGACGGTGCACCTGTCAAGTGGTGCATTAACTTTCCTCATGGACAGCAATCATTAATGAGGAAGTCTGCAAGTATAAGATGCTGAATCGTCTTCTTGCAACAAAGAGAACATGGACTTTGTTTGTTTTTGGAACATTGCATAAAACAGCACACAACTGACACTGTGACTTACACTTCAGCCCAATAAAAGAGACTCTGTACATTTTTGCCATACGGA
The DNA here is from genome assembly GCA_003999625.1 of Oryzias javanicus. Lineage (NCBI taxonomy): Eukaryota > Metazoa > Chordata > Actinopteri > Beloniformes > Adrianichthyidae > Oryzias > Oryzias javanicus. Next base: position 15,589,840 of record CM012455.1, on the reverse strand, counting down.
CAGTTTTCCAGAAAAAACTGCAAACAAGTTCTCATTTAAGAAATAAAGAGTTTACTGACTGAACGATCAAGTTTGATCTTATCTTTGATTAAGTGAAGGCCTTGAGTTCAGGCAGGAAGTGTTTTTTTTGATTCACTACTTTATATAGCAACAATAAAATGAAATTGAGGTAATTATACCTTTTATCCTCGTTGGGAGGAAGTAGCGTGCATGCTGCATGAATGATGGTGGAGGACGTTTCACAGACTAAATATTGCAGCGGACTCACACCAGAATCTGTATGCAGAGGTGCTGGGAGATGCTGGTGGTTTCTATGAGGTAGAACCGAAGCAACACGAACAGGTTGGCAAAAATTGATTTGATCAGAGACGTGCTGGTTCAGCTCAACACTCAGGAGTTAGGATCTGTCAGTCATTTCTTGTGCAGATGAATGATAAATTGTGATATTTCAGTGGGGAGTACACCACGAGGTTTCCGTAAAACTACATGTTCCAGTTTTATCTGCTTCCATCACTGAAGCTCAAAGATCTAGTAAAGTGGTGCAGCGATGTTGCTCAACATGTTATCATTCATTTCCTGCGCTTACACACAAACATGTATGCCTGCCGCCATACGCAACAGAGTGCAGAGTTGGACTGAACAAGGCCCTGACCTGGACTTGTACCTGTGGACTCTGCACACCAGATAAGATTACCACCCAATTCCTGGGATGCAAGTACAAATACCCGCTCATATGCACGACCATCAGAACAAATACAAAATTACACAACACTGTGTGAAAAGCATGGAGGTCATGTTGTGTATGATTTTCCACACAAACTTTCATAAACCTTTAATTAGACACTATGATATATAGCAAGACTGAGGGTTCCGATCTGCTAATGCAATAGTGGCAGACCTTATCTCCAGATTGCTTTGTTGTGAGCTTTTATCATCTCTGGAAACCAGGACAGCAAGCGGAGATTGTAGCTCTCTTGATGGAGGTAGAGAAAGTAGATGTTCCTGGAGCATTCATGTTTGGTCTTTGTTTCTTCTGGTCGATAAGCAGACAGCAGTAAAGATAAACAAAAGAGCTGAGCGTGCAACTCAAGCTGCAAGACAATAGTTATTCTTACCCAGGCACTACAGCTACACAAATTTGGAGATATTACAAATGTATTTGTAGCGGAAAAACTATTACACGGAGACACTGAGAAACTTGTTTATGTCTTAAATCAATTTTTTTGTCAGTTCTCTTTGTGTTCCACAAAGTACATTCAGTTACTTTGTTTACTAAAAGCTGTCTGTTTTTACCATGAGTTGTGTATTTTTTAGTGTTGAGTCCTTCAGTGTGACCTCATTGACCCACAAGTTTGATTTTATTGTTGCAATTTTTTAAAAGTCCCTCGCTCTCTGATCCTCTTTTGATCTACTGTAGAAGCTTTCCCAGTTGTCTTTTAAGAACGATTATGCCATTTTTAGCCAAAATGTAAAAAAAAAAAAAAAAATCTATGTTGTTTTCTAGAATATAGATTCTGCAAAGCAGAAAAGTTCATCAGAGCTTTGCTTCTGAGTTGTGGGCGGGACTATTGGCACAGAGTAAGCCTTCACTTATTTCCCATCATTCATCTGTTTATTTCTTTTCCTCTAGCAAACAGCCCCTCAAAATATTACAGTCGAAACAAAACATGGGGAGCAATATTGGAGCAATCCAGCTGTAGAGTTTTCCCCCAGATGCCAGCTCAGATGAGGAAAACAAAAACAAACAAGGATCTATTTGTCTGGAAGTGGATGTATCAGAATTCCACGTGGCTTCTAGAGGCATTTCCAAACAGCATTTTTATATCTGCTCTTGATTCTCAAAGATATGAATAAAGAAATTGGATCTTAATTTCCTTTATAATAGTCCTCCATCATCAGAAAGATGCCATAAGAACATGCTAAAAACGTCAAAACAAAAATTTCCTCTCAAGTCTTAAAAACTCTGTTAAATGTCTTTTTTTTTGCAAATGTATTTAACATATTTCTAGCTATGCATTTTTACTGAATGTTTCAAAGAAAATATATGCACAACTTTTACATTGCAGTTCCTTTTACAGTTTCAGATTTTGAAAAACTTTAGACCGGTAATTTTACAGAATGCTTGGATGTCATTTGGGCCCTTTTTCTTATTAAAAACCATCTAGTAGTTGTTTTTTTGTGTGTGTAATATGCTGTGTTTTTGAATGTCCTCTGCAGAAATAAAAAAGGAACATGTTGTGTTTTGTATATACAAAGAAAAATATTTTAAAGAACTTTGAACTGTGGTCAAAATCTTCTTGAATTGGACCAAATGAGGACCTGTCTTTTTTTTTTTATCATTGGAACAGTTTCCTGCTTGCATGGTCTAGGTTATCTTTGATTCTATCTCCCCCCACTCCCCTTCCCTTTCTGCTTTCCTCATTACACTAGCACACTTTGATTTATCTTTCCCGTGTCAAAGGCTGAACACTCTCATGTCATTGGCTGCCTGCCTGACAACTCCCACCGAACCGCAGAGGTGTGGCCTGACAGCAGAGGAGAGCCTTGAAGTAAACAGGAGCGCGAGCAACCGAATCACATGGTGTTTTTCTACGTCAGCGGAGAGCAGAAAGCGGTTGCTGGTTCTGGGAAACCTCAGTGTCTGAGTGTGCTTGTTCATTTTCATGCAGATCCTCGAGCCGTCTCCGTGACAGACAGTAGAGTTTCAGAGAAACACAGTGTAGTCGATTAATCCTGAAAGGAACCTCTCATGGTCAAATTGAACATTTCTATTAAAACTGATAAAAGCACATCAATCACCATCTGTATCAACTTGCATCCTTTCCCAGAATTTCATTGAATGTTTTACCGGAAGATCTGAAGAATTGAAAGTTTCCCCTGAGTCAGGACTAATAATTAATGAGCTTATCGTCAAAGAAAACCATCTCCAAGGTCAGCTGTAATCTTCATCCAAGTCTGAACAAATGATCACAGAAGAGTCAGAGCTTGGAGTAACTTCAGTTCAATGCAATAATCAAGACAGGAAGTGATAACTAGAGTTCGTTATAAATGATAACAGTTAACATTCTTACAAACACTCACAAAAAATAAAAGCTGTGATGTGTTTTTTTCCAATAGTTCAAAACAGTAACTAATGAAGATCAGTAAAATAACAAAAAAAAAGTTCTGTTAAAAAAAGTACATTCTTAAAACACTGGGGTTATTTCTTCAACCTAATTCTTATTAATATTGGGATGTATATTTGAATTACTTTTTTGTCAATTTGGGGGTTAAAGTTGTTTCAATTTAACACAGTTTACTTTTTTTTGACACATAATGTTTAAAATTCCCTTATTTCCAATAATAAGGAAAGTTGAAAGTTATGTTGTAGTTATACAGGCATGAATACAATGTATGTTTAACAGTTTCTAATTAACACAGAATCAATCTGAATACAATTTACATAGAAAAATGCATTTTTTTTCCCCAAGTGTTTTTCTATTTATTTATTTCCAGACAGTTTCAGTCTAAAATCATATTTAATGAGAACTGTGCAGCAGGCATGTTAAAGTCTGAGATGGAAAGTTAAATTAATATAATATTATATTGTCAGTGCTACTTTTTTATCCTAAATGAGCACGGATGTATATACCAGTGAAGGTTTAGTGTTTCATGTAAACATCAACCCGCCTCTATGTGACATTTCTGCTGTGAATGCAGGGACTGTAAATCAACACTAGATGGAGGAATTACACCAGCATGGTACATGGAAAGAGAGCAAAATAGAAATGGATGAGGGCTCCCTGTGCTGATGACAAAACTAATCACTTAAAAACATAGAAAGCGTTTCTTAAAGTGTAAGTACTTTAGGTTTTACTGCAAGAGTGACACTGTTAAGTAAAGCATTAATAAGATTTCATGGATTAAAAAAAATGTTGTTTAACTTTATTTTAATACAGCAAAGTTCTACTCTGCAGGATAAATGAAACCTGAAATAGAATAGAATAGAATAGAATAGGATGCTTTATCATCATCATACAGGAGCATGACAAAGTTAAAGGCGGCCATTGTGTCAAGTGAGTTGTGAGACCAAAAAAAAAGAATCCAAGTAGTGAAAAGAAACATTATAAATATGTATATATGCATGTATGCGACTAGTGTTGTTTGGTTTACTTGGTTTATGAGCCTGATGATACAGGGGTAGAAACTCTAGTCAAGACACAGATAAACAAGAGTCACATAGGTTTTTTTTAAAAAAATTCTTGTGATGTTTGACAGAAACCCGAGTAGAATTGCAGACACGATTTGGATATGAATCAATAATCTGTAATCACAGCTTCCTTTTGAAAAGCTTATATCCACAAAAATCAGCATTTTGTTTTGAGTGAAAAAGAAGTGGGTTTTTAGAAGTGGATACTAATATGTGGGCAGATCAATTTTTAGTAGGATTTTGACACGCTACAACCTAAGAATGTTGAAACTTTGGAAAAAGAGTTATCTTAACAAGTGAGCTGGTTAATAAATTTGGTTCAAAAGCAACAACCACTAAAACCTTAACATTTATGGATATGGGATCGGCCAAAAAAGATTCTTTTTATGTGGTTTAAAATTTATTATTTTAAACCACATAAAAAGAATCTTTTTTTGCTGTTTTTTTGTGCGTTTTAGTTAAAAAAAACTGTTCAATGAAACAATGCTTTGAAAAAAAAACCAAAAAAAAAACAAAATGTAAGAGGTTGCGAAATAAAACCATTTAGGATGAAAATGTGCGATTCAAGGTAGAATTTCACCGCTGGAGCCTATCTCAACACAACATTCAGATCTGACAAAAGGGTGCGGTAGTCAACAGTCAAAATGAAGTTGAAAAGGTGATGATTTCCTACTCAAAACCACAAGGTATGATGGCAGCAGGTCATGGAGGGGGCAAGGGTCATGGCACTTCCTCTATTTACTTGTTATAGCATTTCAGTCGGAGCTTTTTTTTTCTTCTGCAGCTTAACTTTAACGCAACAAGTTGAACCGAAACTTTAGACATCATGGATGTGTGCGTGTAGACGGGGAGAGGTAAAAAGTTGAAGAAGTTCCCACGAGAACTTTCCTATTGGGTGCTTTTGCTCAGGAAGCTGCGGCTTCGACTTGCGTCTACTCACATCTCCTGATCAGCAAAGCCTGTATATCTGTGTGCGCCGCCTCTGTAGACAACACGTGTCAGGTGGCCCAGAAGGAAACCTCACGGGAAGTAAGGTCAGGCCGGTGGAGGTCAAAGAAAAGTCAAGAGACCTGCTTATGCAGACACGTGATCGGTTACTATGCACCATAAACTGTCAGTCAACCACAGTCGACAGCTAAAAGCTTCCAGTCTTTGGTTTGGGTGATATAAGTCAGACTGCTGCACAGATTAGGCAACTGCAGGACTGAAAGTGAGAAGTGGGGAGTTGCTGCTAACTAAAAGTCTCAACAATAAGAGAAAGACTGCAAGGTGCTTTGGAAAAAAAATACATTTTAATGTGGTAAATTCAACACAAGTCGTCAAAAAATGTATGGCAAAGCAGCTTGCTTTTCGTCAGAAAATGGAGATGGATTCTGAAACTTTCAGCTCAAGTATTTGTCAGTGGTTTGGTCCAAAGAGAGCTGTAGAGATGGCTCCTCCACTCCACTGTAACACACAAACACAAAGTATTCGGTTTGTGTTATAAACAACGAAATAGCTTAACGTATGCCAACTTCTTAGATATCATATTTTCCATACATATTTTATTTTATAAAATTGCAAATACTTACTTTTAATCTTCATAATTTTTCAAATAAGTAGAAACTATAGTTGTAAAGAAAAAACGTCCATCTTTTATGTTACTATTGCATACTTTTTTGTTTTAAAAATGTTTATAATAAATGGAACTTTGATGTCAGGAAATTTGTGCATTAGTTCATCAATAAAAGTAGCTCCTACAAAGAGCAAATATTTTACAAGTCAATCATCAGAATTATTAGGTTTTTCATCTTTATATGGTTGCTTAATGTAAAATTTTCACAATGAAGAGTTTATTGCATCTAAATGAAAAAATACAACTATGAGATAAGAAATTGAGCTGTTTTGGCATTTTAACAAATGCAAATTAACCCTTTAAGTCTTTAATCATAACACCAAAATGATTGAACATATTGACATCTTAATATTTTCCTTTCAGCTTTTCTTTTCAGGGGTTACCACAACCTTCATCTAACTTCTGCATCCTCTACTCTAACACCAGCTACCTTCAGGTCTTCATTCGTTGCATCCATAAACTTCCATTTTGGTCTTCCTCTAGAGATGAGGTCGGCAACCTTTAACAGTAAAAGAGTCATTTGGGCTCGATTTCAACTGATTAAAACCTAGAAGGAGCCGTATAGTCTTATTTTAGCCTTTAAAAGATTTAAATTTGCATTGTAGACCTTGAATATGAATTATGTCTATTTTGGCACGAACTAAAGGAAAAATATAAAAAGAAACTAGCATCTCTCAAAATGTGATTTTTTTATGTCTAATATTGTGCAGCACAAGTCAATATGTGCTTTTAACTCATAAAAGATCAAACTTTTTTACCAAAGTTTTAATAAAAAAAATAAAATCTGTGCATTCTGAAGGTAGTGTTTAACAAACAAATCATTATAAGGTAAACAAGGATGTAAAAACCTACATAGTCTATCATCTATGTGCACCTCAGCCATCAGCTTATACATTTAACTAATCTAAATTAAATAAAAGCTAATGAAATAATCCTTATGTTAAAAAATTGCTTTTTTTGGTTCTTTTTCTCCTTTCTTACTCTGCTGGGTTTTGTTATTCTAGTTTGGGATTAGACCTTGGTAGTATTTACAGGATGAGAATTTCAATGTTCTCCTCGTGCAGTCACAGACTGACAACCTGCTCACGGTGTACCCAGCCTTCACTCAGCATTAGCTGTGATAGGCTCCAGCAACGGCGAAAGGGATTCAGAAGGTTTAGAAAATGAATGGATGGTATTATGGGTTCTAATCACATGGTGAAAGTAGCAGTTCCCTAAATTTAGTCACCCAACTTCCCCTTAGAGATTAATAAAGCAGAATTAAGCATTTTTGAATTTATTGTTTGAATTTTTAAACAATAGAAAGTAGATTAGAACAAAGGAATTCATTTTACAGCAATTGTAAACCACATTTTGCCTAAATTTCAGATTTTTTTAATTTGGTGAAACATTATGACCTAAACCAAAGTTTATGGATGTCTACACAGATGGATTACAGAACATTGTGCTACAAATTTGCAAAGCTAAAATGAATACAGTGAAAATGAATCATCGTTGCGTTAATGTCAAGTTTTAGTCTTGACCAATGAAGCTCACCTGAGCACATAAGTGACAGTCAGGATGCAGAGGGGCTGGTGAGCCATGGGTCTGGACCTGGAGGGTCGGCTACTGGGGATAACGGCGCTGTGGCTTTCAACCCAGACATAACCTCCACCCTTCACCATCATCCTGTACTGACCGCTGACGGACTGGCTCTTCAAACACACTGCAGGGGACAAGAGAAGTTAGAACAACTGGGTGCAGCAGAAGATGCAGTTGTGAGGGCTTCGTGCGTCAACACTTGCAGTTCAGATGATTTTTGTTCAGGCAGCTCGTGTCCAGTGTGTGACAGAGATCATAGATGGAACGGCCCAGCAGCTCGTTGGGTCTGTACCCTAAAAGAGAAGCCACTCTGGAAAACACACAAAAGGGAACACAATTTAATCTATGTTAAATTAATGGTCAAATTACCAGAAGCTTCATAAGATATTTCTACAAAAACCTTTAAATCAATAATTTTATTTGAAATCAAGTCACGTGCATCATTATGTTAATATTTTTATTTAACTGAAAATGCATCTTTTGGTTATGGTTGTGGTGCAGGGGTATAGTGGTCGGCCTCTGATTGGAAGGGTCACGTAGTTATTACTTTGCCTTTCTAAGAGTCTAAAGTCAGACAGCTTTCTACAACGCGCCTTCAAACGATCACTGTCAATTAACCTACACCAGGCGTCGGCAACCTTTAACAGTTAAAGAGTCATTTTGGCTTGTTTTCTACTCATCTAAAGGAGCCCCCCAGTTTTACTTTAGCCTTTAATTAATTTGGATTTGCATTCACGACCTTCTTTTTTAAAATAATAAATAATAAATATGCTTCTTTTTTGGCAAAAACAAAAGCAAAAATATAAAGAGAGCCTAGCATCTATCGTTTTTTATTATTATTATAATGTGTGACAAAAGCTCAAATAACTTTTTTGTTCTTTTTCCCCATTTTGTCCTCAGCAGTCTTAGACTGCTGGGTTTTGTTATTTTTGTTTGGGGTTGGACCTTGGTAGTCTTAGTTTGCGGGCTTTGTTTATTTGTCTTCTTTATGTAGTTTTGGTTAGGCAGCCATTAGCAGGGAGGTGCTGATTCCGACGGTCGACGTAGCTGGGTCAGCAGTCTCCCTGACTTATTTCCTGGAGATGGATTCTGTGTGATGGATTCCTGTTTCCTGTGACGTCATTTCCGGGTGAGCGTTACCCAGTGCTTGGTCGTTGCTTCTGTAGCTCCTGCTTTTGACTACCTGATCTGCTGATATCTTAGTGTAAATCCTGTTTGTTACTTAAAATCTTAAGTACCACCTTTTGTCTTTTAGTGAGTAAACTACTGTGCTAACCGTTGCTCTTCTAACCACACATAGCGTTTACGTAGATTTTTCGTTAGCAAAACACCGCTAACCATAGCTTAGCATTGAGCTATGGATTCCTCCTCGTCTTCTTGTTCCCCTCTTTCCTGCTCCATGTGCCATATGTTCAGCGAGGACCCTGCCTCCTTTACTGGAGATAGTGGTAGATGTGTGAAGTGCAGTCTGATTTTAGACTTGGAGGCCAGGCTAGAGCAGCTAGAAGCACGGGCCCGCACAGTGGAAGCTAAGCCAGCTAGCAAGGTAGTTACTCGTAGCGCGGGCCGCGCTACTTCCAGGGCTAACGAAGCTAGCATCCCAGCACCCCTCCCGCAGCCGGGGGAAACCCAGGATGGGTTTGTACCGGTGGGAAGGAAGCATAGTGCAAAAAGCAAACACTTAGAGCACCCGAAGCTTCTCGTGTGTAATAGGTTCTCTCCCCTCAGCGACGCACCCGCTGATCCCCAAACTCTGGTGATTGGCTCCTCTGAAGTTAGACACGTGAAGCTCCCAGCGGCTACAGTCAGGTGTTACCCGGGGCCAGAGTTGGTGACATCGAAGGAAACCTCAGGTTGTTAGCCAAGAGTAAGTCGAGGTTCCGTCGAGTCGTGATTCACGCAGGCGGTAACGACGCCCGACGGAGACAATCAGAGATTCTCAAACTGAACGTAGATTCGGTGTGTAAGCTTGCTAAGTCGATGTCCGACACAGTAATTTTCTCTGGTCCTCTGCCAAACCTAGTCAATGATGAAATGTACAGCCGCTTCTCATCATTTAACCGCTGGTTAGCTAGATGGTGCCCAGAAAATGGCATTACTTTTGTGGACAATTGAACGTGTTTTGGGGGAAGCCCGGTCTCATGCGGAGAGATGGCATCCATCCTACTTTGGGAGGTGCCTCTCTTCTTTCCAGGAACATTTGTGCTAGCTTTAGTCCTGCAAACTGACAATCCAGAGATGAGACCCGGGCACAGAGCAGCAGTTTACAACTCTCCTCTGAGCCGCCTTCGGCGCTGGTACTAACCCCAAACAGGGACAGCTCAGCAGTTCCTAGCTTTAGCTTGTGTACTAAAAGACAGGTGAGAGGAGTGAGACACAGAAAGCTAAAAGTATTAGCTGCTGATACTCTCAATAATGAGCAAAACCATGAGGTCATTAAATGTGGATTGCTAAACATTAGATCAATTTCTTCAAAGTCCCTCTTAGTCCATGAATTAATTAATGACAATAAAACTTAACCTACTAGCTCTAACAGAAACCTGGCTACAACAGGATGATTATGTCAGGCTGAATGAAGCAACCCCCCCTAGCTATAAAAACCATCAGAAATCCAGGATTTCTGGGAAAGGAGGTGGGGCTAGCTGTAATATCCCATGCAAGCTTACTTCTTAACACTAAAGCTAAATACAATTATAATTCCTTTGAAAACATTGTTTTGTCAATAAATCACACAAGTAGAAATACTGAAAAAGCATTCTTATTCATAATTATTTATCGCCCTCCCGGCCCGTATTCAGAATTTTTAACAGAGTTTTCAGATTTTTTATCAGCTGTTGTTCTTCACTCTGATAATATCCTAATGACAGGAGATTTTAATATTCATTTAGATGACTGTAATGACTGTCTTGGGAATGCTTTTGCAGCCTTATTAGAAAATGTTGGTTTCACACAAAATGTAAATGAACCCACCCACTGTCACAAGCACACCCTGGACCTTGTTTTAACTTATGGCATAGAGATTAGTCATCTGAGTGTCCATCCTCACAACCCCATACTTTCTGATCATTTTTTAATTACCTATCAGTTTATATTAGAAAACACCATAGCTCCAGTGATTAAGAAAGAGCTGAAACGAACATTATCTGACCGTTCTGTATCTGAATTTAAACTCTCAGTCCAACCAATGTTTAGTAACATGTTAGATAAATACTCTCAGAGCTCTTTAAGCCCCGTTGATAATGAGCAGTTTGTCAATGATACCATGCAAGCCCTCAGAGGAACCCTTGATGCTGTTGCCCCTCTGAAACTCAAGCTTGTTAGACAAAACAGAGTAGCACCATGGTTTAACGCTGAAACACGTTCCCTCAAACAAATAACTCGTAAATTAGAAAGAAAATGGCGCCGTTCTGGCTCAGAGCACTCTCTGAATGCTTGGAAATGCAGCCTCTTAAGCTATAAAAAATCCCTGCGTAAAGCGAGAACTCAATATTACTCATCTTTAATAGCAGAAAATGCAAATAATCCACGATTTCTCTTAGTACCATAGCCAGGCTGACCAGCAGCCACAGCTCGGTTGAACCACATATTCCTGCTGCCCTCAGCTCTGAAGACTTTGTTACATTCTTTGATGATAAAATCTCAAATATCAGATGCAAATTGAACAAGGTTATTCCTACCATTACCCCTGAGCAAATTAAAATGGTAGAAAGGAAAACATCCATAGAAATGTCTGTAACATTAGATTGCTTTACTGCTGTGGACCAAGCAGAAATAGCATCAGTTATTACATCTTCTAAAACTTCCACTTGTCTCCTAGACCCAATCCCCACTAAACTTTTTAAAGAAATCTTCCCCCTAATCAGTGAATCTATTCTAACCATAATAAATGCCTCCCTGGAAACTGGTTATGTGCCTCAGTCTTTTAAATGTGCTGTTGTTAAACCTCTTTTGAAAAAGCCCAGCCTGGATCCTGACATTCTGGCCAACTATAGACCAATATCTAATCTCCCATTCATATCTAAAATCCTAGAAAGAGTTGTGGTAAAGCAGCTGCAGTGCCACCTACAGGACAACAATCACTTTGAGGATTTTCAGTCGGGTTTCAGACCTCACCATAGCACTGAAACTGCACTGGTCAGAGTTACCAATGATTTGCTATTAGCTTCAGAAAAGGGACTAATCTCTGTTCTGGTCCTGTTAGACCTCAGCGCAGCCTTTGATACTATTGACCACAGCATCTTACTCCATAGACTAGAGCATGACATAGGGATCAAAGGATCTGCCCTCCAGTGGTTTGAATCCTATCTATCTGATAGACACCAGTTTGTTCACGTAAATGGACAGTCCTCTCATTGTACTCGAGTTAGCTACGGAGTCCCACAGGGCTCAGTTTTAGGGCCCATCCTATTCATGCTTTACATGCTGCCCTTAGGAGACATAATCAGGAAACACAGCATTAATTTCCACTGTTATGCAGATGATACACAGCTGTATTTATCCATTAAACCAGATCAGAATGACCACCTAGAAAAACTGAATTCCTGCATTAGAGACATTAAGTCCTGGATGACAATTAATTACCTCCTTCTGAACCCAGAGAAAACTGAGGTCATGATACTGGGTCCTAAACACCTGAGAGATGCTCTCTCAGATAAGATAGTCTCCTTGGATGGTGTAAATATTGCTCCCAATTCTTCAGTCAGAAACTTAGGGGTCTTATTTGACCAGGATTTATCATTTAATGCTCAAATATCTCAAGCTTGTAAAACTGCATTTTTTCACCTACGCAATATCGCTAAGATTAAAAATATGTTATCTAAAAGTGATGCTGAAAAACTCATCCATGCATTTGTTACGTCGAGACTGGATTACTGTAACTCTTTACTGATAGCATGCCCTAAAAGTTCTTTAAAAGGTCTTCAGCTTGTCCAGAATGCAGCAGCAAGATTGTTAGCAGGAACTAGCAGAAGAGAACACATCACTCCTGTGTTGGCTTCTCTCCACTGGCTCCCAGTTGAATTTAGAGTAAAGTTCAAAATCCTCCTGTTAACATATAAGGCTCTGAATGGTGTGGCCCCATCCTATATTAGAGATCTCATAGTTCCTTACCAGCCAATCAGAACGCTTCGCTCACAGAATGCAGGACTGCTTGTAGTTCCTAGAATTTTTAAAAGTACAGTCGGAGGTAGAACCTTCAGTTATCAAGCTCCTGTTCTATGGAATAAGCTCCCAGCCCATGTCAGAGAGGCAGGTACAGTTTCTACCTTCAAAACTAGCCTTAAAACATTCCTCTTTGGACAGGCGTTCTGCCAGACTAGCCAGTAATCATAGAATAATTAACATAATGCTCCCATACTGCTCTGAAGTTTGGGGAAATAATTATTATAATCACATACTTCTCCAATATATGCTTGAAATATAAATGATGAAATATGTATATTCTCTACATAATAACATAGAAGGCTGCTAGAAGTTAGAAGCTGGGAAAAGTATGGTGCACTGGGGCTCTGTCCTCTTCCATCTACTTCTCCTCTCCTCTACTTTTTTATTTACTTCTAATTGTATGCCTTTGTTGGTGGTGCAGTATAATTCACATGTTTTTCCTTCTCTCCGACTCCCCTGTGGGAGACCGGGAGAGATTGCAGTTTCCGGGAGACTTGTTGGTGATCCTGACGAAGCCCCGCCCATCTGGATGAAGCCCCGTCACCATCCGTCACCATCCTGCATCTCTGAGTGGGAGTGATTCCTGGTGGGTCGTCTGTCCTCCTGCTCCTGGTCGTGGTCTGCAGTTCTGCCTCATCTGGACTATGGACTTAATCATCACTTGTCCCTCAGCTCTATATGAATGAACTCAGCTCTATATGAATGAACTCTACTCATATATGCAGTTTTAGCAGCTAACTTTTCTTTAACCGTTCTGGTATCGCCTGTCCGTCCTGGGATGGGATCTCTCCCTCATGTGGGAATCCCTAAGGTTTCTTCTTTTTTTTCCTGACTCAGGTTTTTTTTAGGAGTTTTTCCTTACCGCGAGGGAGGGTCTAAGGACAGGGATGACCTGTTCTTTATAGTCTGTTTAGTTTTTACCTATTGTGCATATTTTATGACTCCATCTGTGCATCTGTAAAAACTGCAGGCATGAAGCCCAATGAGGCAAATTGAATTTGTGATATTGGGCTATATAAATAAAAATTGAATTGAATTGAATTGAATTGAATTTCATGTTTGGCCAAGGAGCCACCATGGAGAGCTAAAAGAGACACATGTGGCTCTGGAGCCGCAGGTTGCAGACCCCTGACCTAAACCCTAAGGATGAACAAAGATGCCCAAAAAAAAAAAAAAAAAGGAATGGTTTGTTTCTGTCTAAAATAAATCACCAAAGCTTCAGATCACCTTCCTGATCATTTATTTCTGTTTCCTGGAGGACTCAGCCTACTTTCTTTCAATTAATCGATACAGTAATAGGATGAACCAACTAAAAACGGGATTGACACCTTCTCATACAATAAATAATTGACAAGAAAACTCAAAATCTTCTCTCCGTGTGATCTTTTCTTATACTTATGACACCAATATTATGTGCGCCTTCATAAACCTGTCATTATATTTCTATAACTATCTCAATGATATATATTAACTATCCTCTGTCATCACAGAATACCATCTTTTTTCAACACCATCTGTCCTTCTGTATTCCCTACCCATCATTTCCTCGTTACCTTTGCATTTCCTCGCCAACATCTTGGCAAAAGTGGGCCCCCCAAATCTTTACATTTCTTTAAAATCATATATGTGAGTTGAAGCACCTTTGGTCGCAGTATGTGAACCTCATGTCCATGCTGTGCTGGCTGGTGAAGGTGTGAGTGCTGAGAAGTGTGTGAGAGAGGGGCAGAGGCCGGCAGGTGAGGAGGAGGCAGGAGGCTGCAGACGAGGCCATGCACACCTTGGCTCTGCCCTGACAGTGCAGCACCTGGAGTCATGACAAAAAACTGGGTGTCAAACGCATTCAAAACTCTTCAGAGCAGCAAAACCGTCATTTCTAGCGACCTTCCACGTGGCCGACTTGAGGTTAGCGCTCCTGCCTCTGTGCGTCAGAGTGCTTTTTATCCTCATGACAAAATCTCTTTTCTGGCTGCACCAGACATCCTCTGTAAAAACAAAACCAAAAAAACTACAGCTTTACTGATGCTAGAACAAAGCAGACACAGGAAACACAACCGATCTCCAGGAGTCTCACACACCTGCTGTCAGACGGAGGTTATGTCTGATTTCTTCATGATCACAGGGATGACTGTACTCAAAAATGTTGTGCCCCATCAGCTCCGTCTGACGGATACAAACAGCAAATTACTCCTGAAACTTATATTTCTGTGGTGGAAAAATGTTTCCTCACCTGAGTCAAGCCCATGTATTTGCTGACATTATCAGAGAGGAAGATCATGTCACCCTCAGTTGACAAGACCATCACGAATCCCTCCATGACCCTCAGGTACATGTTCACCTCCTCTGATTGCATGAACTCCCGGCACTCCTTCTGCTCCACGTTTTGTCTTCCATTAAATCCCTCCACCAGTTCCAGTCCCTGTTGAAGCCATGTTGCATCCCTGGCTCCAGCATCTGTCCTCATGTTTTCTAATACACGGAAAACAGTTTCAAATTCTCCATTTTTCGTGGGAAAGTCAACAGAAGTTTGGTGCCTGAGTAACTTTTGCCTACATGTTAGTTTCAGATTATGTGTGAGACTTCCTGTGATGCACTTCAGCAACAATAAGCATAATGGAAAAAGCGAGGTGGTTCAGTTTTACACAGATAAAATAGTAGACCAGTAAGAATTTACTGCATCTTTTTGAAGTGAAGGCATTCAGTCTGCATATCTCCAACACAATCACTTCTTCTTTTGTCCTCCACCTGTTTGGTTTCAATACTATTCTAACACTGCATCTAAGATTTGCCTACTTTTAGTCATACATCTCATTTACCTTCTGAAGTAAAACATTTTTGATCAAAAATGTGGATTTTCTTAAACTAAAGAAAAGAAAAGACGCCAGTTAAGGAAATCTCAGAGTGCTCAAGTGTTCTCCTACCTTTGAGCAGAGTGTGCATGCGGATGTAGCTGAGAGTCAGCCGGATGATGGAGGGTTTGTCCAGGTGAGATCGGACAGAAGACTGCAGGGGTAAGAGCCGAGACAAATCCTCAAAAACGTCCGTCTCCACCCGCCTTCTCTTTCTGGCTGCCTCTCGGCTGATTGCTCTATGGAGAAGGGATCGGTTCTGTTTACATTTTTTATTAGTACATCACAAAATAGTACAAATCAAGGCTTGTTTGATAAACTCATGAATGCAACTGGAGAAGCTCAACGGCAACAACCAGATATGTGTTGGACGTAAATAATAAACTCTCTCAAGTATTCTGTGTGTCAAAATCTGGTTTCTGTGACCAGTGGAAGTGTTGGAAAAGATTGTTTGAACTGTCTGCCAGGGAAAATACTTTTTCTTAAGCACCACATTGAATCCAGAAGAGCTTGAAAACAAATGTTGATGTAAATTGGTTGAAGTTTCTAAACCTGAGTGTAGAGAGACACTGACACTGTCTTTTTAGGTAAATTTATAACCAAGTCATCCAACAAGAAATCTAATTTATGGTTTTATTAAATGTCTTAATGCTTAGAAGAATTGAATCATTCAAATCCTCACCAGCATCAGGTGCTGCACTGTTCCTTACCAATCCCCAATATGGAGAAACTGTTCTGGACGCCTTTTTAAGCCTTAAGTTTTTGAGCTTTTATTTTTTAAGTTAGTTGTGTTTTACTTGTAGATTAATTTATCTGTATGAGTTATGTTTTGTTAATTGTGTTGACATTTGGACTTTGAGTCTGCAATAAATTTTCTATTCTGTTCATTACGGATTACTATGTGACTAGAGTTAACTTGTTACAAAACTGAACAGGTCCCCATTGACTTCAGTGTAAAATGCACCCACATACTCACACTTTAGTGCAAATCTTTTTTTTTTTTCCAAATTACCGAGTCTAAGGGCAGAGATAACCAGTTTAGTTTAGTCTGTTTAGTTGAGTTTAGCAATCAGCTATTGTTTACATTTTATTGCCAACTTTCTGCTTTTGTACAATTACCAGCATGAAGCCCAATGAAACAGTTGTTTTTGTGATATTGGGCTATATAAAAAAAAAAAATTTAATTCAAATTCTTTTAAAACTTCAAAATCTGATCTAGGGATGGTTTTTTTTTATTTTACTTTGAAATTACATTTTATAATTTGGATTGAATTGAGCTGAATTTGGGGCGTGCCCAATGGATTGAGTTCTAAAATTAACTTCATTCCAACGACTGACACAACTTTGCCTGTCTTTGTGAAGAAGGAATTCTATTGTTTCAAAATGACCACCGCAGACTAACAGACCGACTTCAAAAGGCCTCACTGTAAAAAAACTAAATGACGTGGTACACGAGAATTTCCCTACAAACCACATCCTTATTGCAAATGTGAACAGTATTAGGAAAAAAACAACATTTTCTATTTGACTTGAGACTAATGAAACTATTTTTTGATTGATTTGGTTTACTTCAAGCAATTTCCACCATAAACCATGATATTAATTCATTATTTATTTAAAAAAATGATGCAATTTTCTTGGTCTTATATTTGCCTCGTTGGCACCAACAATCACTAGAAGCAATATGGTGTCTAGTGTCTTGCCCTGGGACACTTTGACACATAGGAAGGTGAGAATCAAACCTGCGATATTCCAATTACAAGTCGAACACTCTACCTCTGTACTTGGATGAGCAGGAAAACCTCTTTGATAAAGAAGACTTTAAGTTCACATCCCATGACTTCACTTGAAGATATCTTCATAATGGTTCTTTTCATGTTAATATGAATAAATAGTTGTTACGTTTTTTTCTTCCCAGTTTATAAGATTGATCCAAAGGAAAATGAAAAGAAATAAAAAAAATGACCAATAATGTGAAAGTATTTTGATTGAAGGCTATGGTTGGCTGATTTATTTCCGTGTAAATTATCTAAATTTAATTCTAAAAGTAATTTCCACCTGATAGCTGATCTTTGTACAGTGATAATTTTTCTTTATTTACCTGAAGTAATTTGTATACAGTTTCCTTTTTAAAAAGTGCATCTCATTGTTGACCAGGGATTAATGAAAGTTCGAGTGATGGATCGATATTAATGCATCAAATCACTTCTGCTGGAAATCTACTTTAATTTTATACTTGACAGTCAAAATATGTAATTCTATTTTTGGTGCTGGAAATATGTTTAGGCATCAAGGGGTTAATCCCACCTAAATTCCCCCCAAAAATCACAGTAAAATTGACCAGATTGGTACTTAAACATGTTTGAGCCCTGAAACTTTATCAAAAATTGATTTTAGAAAATGAATTAAATCTAAAACTATATGAAATAATAAACAGATAAATTACTTTATGAAATTCTTTGGTTTTATTTTAATAACAATGCACGAAACCTTCTAAAAAAAAAAAAAAAATGTGCAGAATTTCACAATCTAAGAGGAAGCCTGTAATTTTTTAACACCCAGATCCCAGCTGCTGCTGTTGCAATAATACTACATTAAATATTGACTTTTTGAACTTTTCAAGGACAAAAAAAGGAAAATACCGTTACCTCTTTTTCTCCTTGTCAGCTGTCATCATGTTCGTCTTTTTCTGGTGCTCTCTGGCTCAGGAACGATGACGTTTGCGGCACAATCTGGAGCTTACATTTTCGCAGCATCACAAACTGTCATCGGAGAGGCGATTAGCGGTGCCAAATGTCACAAGGCGAGCAAGGCTTCCCATCAGCGCAGATGATCTGGACAGTCTCCAAGCGAGCGATTCTTCTCGCCCCCCTGCATGCAAATCACCTACAGGCCTCCAAAACTGAGTGGAGTGATAGGTCAGAGAGCCAGGAAAGCATCACTCTCCTCCTTCCCTCCACTCAGCTCCACCCTCTACTGCTTTACACACAGTCTTGAGTATTTGTGTGAAACAATAGCAACAAAGACGGAGAGATGACACAGAGGTTTATGTCGACAGCTCAGTGTTTTATTGGAATCAGACCAGGCAGGAGTAGCCTGGCTGTTGCACTACATTTTGGCACAGAGTAAGATAGTGTGACCAGGAACAGCTCTACCCCTGGGTGCACAAAGCGTCACTACACACCGACTCAACTGCACAAACAGCAACCGGTTCGTCTTCAGATCACTGCTCAACAGTCCTTCTCTGCGAGTGCATGTGTTCGTGGGAGAGACAGTGAGTGGGAGGGGGCGAAGAGGAGAGATGTGTCTGAGATGAGAGGTAACGTAACTGCTGGTTCACCACAATTCCTAAAGATCGGCTGTAACAGACCAATAATGGAATAGTTATTGTATTATACATAAAGAGTTTTGTCCAGATACACTTTACAATAATAATATTGATAATAGTATGATAATAAAAAAGAGAAAGCAATGTGAAAGAATAGCCATTCTTTGAAAAAAGCAAATGCTTTTGGCTGGATCTGAAGATGAGAAAGTCCGGATTTATGGAGAGAAAATAGGCTCACGGGATTTGTGTTTGTGCGTATTTCTTGATTTGTAGCTTGAGTTTAGCTGTTTGTGTGCAACTTTGGATTTGTGTGTGCTTAATTATTGATTTGTAACTTATGTCTAGCTGTTTGTGTGTAACTTTGGATTTGTGTGTGCTTAATTATTGATTTGTAACTCTTACAATGCATTTTGTGCGTAACTGTGTGTCCTAGCAATTGTGTATTTACATGTACAGTTGGAAATCATGAACATACAAATGCAAAACATAATTGATGCATGCACAACTTGAAACTTTTAATGCTAACTATGATGTCAAACGCACAAATCGGCTGACACACAAAACCAGATTTGCGCACAATAACAAGTTGTGAGACTCTTTTCACGTCTTCAAATTTGTGTGTAGAGGATGTGTTTAAATTCTGCTAGAACGTTGGGACATCAGAGTTTTCTTATAAGAAATAAATGTTTAATAATAACTTATATTAACATGTATGCCCTAATAGTTAGGATTAAAAAAAAAAAGTTTAAATATGAGTCTTACAAGTTTTTAAAATGTTTTCCAGTACTAATCGCTCACTTTCGGCAGTGCTTCCCCGCTCTCTGGGTGTAGAGAAGTTGAGCTTTTTGACATTCATGAGTATACAAGAACACACAGTTCCACAGATAATATATTGTATAAGTTACAAATCCAGAATTTCCCAAATCCAGTGAGACTATTTTCTCTCCATAGAATTTGGATGCAAAGGAAATAGAGGCGGAGAGAGGGGGGATTTGAACACAGAAGGTCGCTATAGAAACAGAAATGCTGAAGACCAAATAATTCCACAAAACAGGTAAGGAAAAAAAATAATTAAAAAAATATCCCACATTCATGCACACAAAAATCTACATTCACGGTAACACACGCGCAGGCCGACACATTCACACCTGCAGAACAGTCATGGACTCCCCCGACAGTGACAGGTGGATGAAAGAGCTTGACTTTTCGCTGCTACACAGGCCGCCCGTAACACTCTGCTCCACATAATTAGTTCAATAGCCTGTAACATTCACTTTATATACACATGATAGGAGGAGAAGGAGTGTGTGACAGTGAAAACAACTCTATCATCACCCAAATCCACCCCCAAAAAATATACGTTTTTGGAGAAAAAAAAAAAAACAACCCAAAAACATAAAATATATAGATAGTCAACGTATTGCACAAAGGGGGTTTGGCCCTAACTGGTCCACAATAAGGGACAGTAATAAAACAGATAGGGTGTTTGTCCATGCGCCACAACGCTCCGTTACTGGCAGACAACACGATACAGCCACTCGACACAGGCTATGTACAGGCCTTAGCACCTTCACTCCACACGCGTGGAGGTGCAGACAAAGAAGCGGTAAAGCAGTGTAAGTGTTTGCTTGTGGGTGTGAGAGCAAGTACAAGTGTTGGTGTGCACATCGGGGACAATGTGTGTGTGTGAAAGAGCGTGTGCATACTCATATTTATCTTCATATTCATAATAAACCCAGGCAACGAGAACAACACAATGCGTGTAAATAATATTGTAAAAGTAACAACCAATAGCGATAAAGTACAGGAGTGACCGTGTGAGCTGTTTAATGGGTTCACGGTTCTACAGAGTGTGTAAGCATGTGTGTGCACGAGCATGCCGGGTTCAGAGTTGTTGAATCAGAAGGAGGAGGGGAGGGGGTCTGTGTGTTAGGTCTGCGTCTCCTCGGGAGCGCAGTAGGAGAAGTCCTTGAACTCGTCCTGGTTGATTTGTCGGATGATGGCCTCGTCTGTGGGCGTCAGCACGGGGTCCTCCTTGGTGAAGTCCTGGTCAAAGTTATTCACATCTCGCTTTGTCTTCTGCAATGGAACACACACATAAACACAATGAGGAAGAGGAAAAAACAGAAACAAGCCCCAATCATTTAAATGATGTTACAGCAACACCTGCTGGTAACAGAAGGATTTTTTTAAAACTACATTTTCAAACAAAAATGAAACTTTTCAAGTCTAAAAATGGTTTCAGGTGAAGCTTTTTACTTGTTTAACACTGATGCACATGTAATTAATATAATTACACAAGATGAAAATACTTCCACATACAGATGCCAAGAGAGTTTAAAGACCCACTCCAATAAAAGTTGTGCTTTTTAACATGTTCTTGAAGCATTTTTCACACGCTGCAGGACAGATTATTTTAAGAAAATTAAACATTTCAGAGTTTTTCTTTATTAAAATTTTTTTGAATCAGACAAATAGATCCATGTACGTCTTTGTTTTCCTCGTCCGAGCTAACATCTGTCTCAGAACTGTACGGTTGCATAGCTCCAATATTTCTCACCATTTTTGTTGCAAAACTAATGTTAGGTTGGAGCTGTGAAAAGCTGTAAATTAGTGGGAGAGCATATGAACAAATGGGTGATGGGAAGTGGGGGTGGGCTAATGAACTATGTCCTAGAACAGTGGTCAACAACTCCCTGGGCGCAGACTGGTACCAGTCCGAGGTTCACTTGGTACTGGGCTGCAGACAGAAAAATAAAAATACCTGCGCTGACTTAGATTATTTCCATTAAATTTATTTTCTGATACTGAAGGAAGTTTTATTTTGGAAAACTGCCTGATTCTATTAAAAACATCCATCTTGGTCACATGACTTAAAGTGAATACCTGGATTGCTACTTGGATTGCTAAGCTAGTAAACACTGTGGATTAATTCATTATAAAATATCAGTTTTACGACAGTTGCGTCATTTTAGTCTGCTTTAATTATCCTTCACACCTTAAAAGTCGGATGTAGCTGAAGCTAGCGTGCCAGTTATTGGCCTCCACTGACATTAAAGAGAAAATTTTCATCACAAAGTTCAAACATTTCACAGAGGATGAAGATTCAATCAAATAAAGTTGCTGGTTTGTGACACCTGTAAAAGAGACATTTGAGAATTTTCATATAGCAAGGCTGAATTAGGTAAGCATCCATTCAGAAACTTTGTGTTGAAAAAAAAACACCCAATGAATGAGGATTTATGTAAAGACAAATTATGATGAATAATTTTTACCTGAAAGCGAATCGGAGTGTTTAAAAAGGGAAAAAAATAATGTTATGTTTCCTTTATGGAATTTTTTCAAATCAGAAACGACAACAAAAAATTAACAACTTTGTTTTATTGAACCTTTATCATCTTGTAAAAAGAAATAAAAAATCTACTGATAATTTAAGGCTTTTTTTTAAATTAAATTTCTTGTTGCATTTTATTATGAAAACCAGAAGCTCAAAAATGCCAACTTCTGCCCGTCTGGACCGGTCTATGAAAATATTTTCTAATTTAAACCGGTCCGTGACCTGAAAAAGGTTAGAGACCACTGCCCTTGCTAAATATTTTGAAAAGATGATTGGAGCGGGACTTTAAACCATCAGACTGGATACCACAGTTACATCATCAACGTAAACCTTAATAATTACACCATAAATACATAATATTTCAACACAAAAAACTGTTTTTTAGTGTTTGCAACATTAGTTTTGGTTAAAACTAATGATATTCAATAAAAAATGTGTACATTTTATAATTGTGTAAAGCAAAACATGTTTTATTTTATCAGATATTTCTTATTTAACTTACATTTTTTTTACATGTTTGTAAGAAAACACAGACACAAATGCAGACATCCCAACTTTTAGAGGACTGAAACTGTGTAATTGAGTGTGTTTGTTTCTTACAATCCGGGGTTTAAAGGGTGGTTTCACTTTCCTCTGCTCCAGCAGGACCCAGTCGATCTCTCGGAAGAAGGCGTGGGTCTTGATGGCCTCCTCGCAGCCCTGGCTCACCACGCAGCCCAGACGCTTGGACGGGTTCTTTGTCATGAACTGCACACAAACGCACACTTTCAGCTAAGACCATCCATAAAGCGGCGAGGACAGCAACACAATGCAGGGCCGAGCGGAGACGCTCCGGTGCTATTAATAGAGCGGAGGCATTTAATGGCTCTGTGGACAGCTCCAACTGGAGGAGCACTTCTAGAGCCGTCTGCACTCTGGGATTTCTGCGCTCTGTTCAGTTTGTTTAAAAACTGTTTTGATATCTTTGACCTTTTGGATGAAAGAGTCCTCTCTTACTGTCGGAAAAAAAATCCCTCTGCACAAAAGTGCACTTGGGCCGTTGATACGTGTTTGCAGCTCGCAGGATAGAAATAACAAACAGGTACACAACCCCAAGGCAAACAAACTCTTAAGATTTAAAGTAAAATCCTAAAATATAACTTTTTAATTGTTCTTTATAGAAGCTGCAGGTAAGTGGAATATAATGACATATCTTTTGTTTTCGTTTCTCAGCCTTGGAGAAATCTGATGAAATTCAAGTAAAATATTTTTTTAAATAATTTACGGTTCAAAAAGTGACAACAGTTTGTTAAAAAATAAAACAGACTGCTCTCTTATTGACTTCAAACTGGTTTAATTGTTTCCAGATTTGATCAAAATATTTCCAAAGATGAATCCATTATACATTTCTGGATAAGAAAACAACACAAAAAGGTCCTGTGCAACTAAATCCAGAATTCAAAAAAAGCTAAAATATTTTATTTTTAATTAGAATGTTTTAATAGTTTCTGGAAATCAAGTAATTATTTTTTAAGTTGCAAATATTTACCAAAAAACAAAAATTTGAGTTGAATTTTTGACTAAAAATCAAGAGAGGCATAAGAATGCCAAGCTTTTTCTAAAAAAAAAAAAAAAAAAAAAAAAAAAGCTAAACAATGAAAGTGGGGAGATGATACGCACCGCTCGCAGGATGGAAACGGCCTCCTTGCTGAGCCACACAGGATACAGGACGTCATCGTGGAGAATGGACTCAAACAAGTCGTCTTCATTATCGGCTTCAAAAGGAGGCTGCCCCGCCATCATCTCATACATCAGCACCCCCAGAGCCCACCAGTCCACCGACGCCCCGTACTCAAGCTCCTGCAGGATCTGAGGCCCACACAGAGACACACAAATCAGCACAGCGGCCTTCCAAAACACTCGTTTTAATTAGAACGGTCAATTAGAGTGTCAATAGAAAACTGATTTTGCTCCAAAAATGTTCAAAAAATATAAATCATTACTTTAATGACTTACCACTGTATAAAGAAAAATATAATCCCAACATCAGACTAGAGAAAATTGAGCCAAAATTTTATAAAACTTTTCAAATGTTACTATTTACTAATTTTCTTTCATGCTTGTCGGTGAACTGCACAAACGATAAACAAACCTCTGTTAAGAAAAAGCGTGTTCTAATATTACATTAACTTTTAAAATTACTTCTGAAAATCTATTTTTGATTTTCCATTCATATTAAAAAATGACATAAAGACCACTACAGGAAGTAGAGTTTTTTGGGGGTTTACAAAGAATCAGCTGCCCTGAGTCCTGCTCACCTCGGGAGCGATGTAGTCAGGCGTGCCACAGAAGGTGGTGGTAGTCACCCCGTTCATGATTCCCTCTTTGCACATCCCAAAGTCTGCCAGCTTACAGTGACCTTCAGCATCTAAGAGGATGTTATCTAACTTTAAATCCCTGTGGAAGGATGACAGACAGACAAATACGACCATCTTAGGTTAATAAAAACGTGCCTAAAAACTTAATGAAACCAAAAAACAAAGATTTTTTGGTTTGAAGTTTGTGTGCTGAGAACTACAAACCACTGTGACTTTTACCTGTAAATGACTCCGTTACGGTGCAGGAACATGAGGGCAGAGGTGACTTCTGCGGCGTAAAACCGGGAGCGAGGCTCATCAAACTTCCTGGATCGCTGGATCTGGAACATTAGATCTCCTCCATTCACGTATTCCATAACGAAGAATAAACGGTCCTGCGAGGAGGAAGAACGGATGCGGATAAAGAAGATGACAGACAGGCGGAGCTGTGATGACGGCGTGACCGAGTTTGGCTTCCTACCCGGGTCTGGAAGCAGCAGTAGAGCTGGGTGAGGTAGGGGTGGCGGCGGGCGAGGGCCAGGATGCGCTTCTCAGTCATAGTGCAGTCCACGTCATCGTCCTGGAGGATCACGTCCTTCTTCAAGACTTTGACGGCATAAACTTCATCTGTGCCCTTTAGCTCCGCCAACATCACCTGGACCACGGGAGGATGAAAGTATGAGTCCACGGGGGGCAAGATCGGCACTTCAAATAAACTTTATTTATAAATTAGTTGGTCATGCTGTTTGGTGTGAAAAAAGAAAAAAAAATTAATGATGAGCCCCAAACTTGAAACTTAAAACAAGAGAGGAAAATATACAAATAATCAATAGCAGTTTAATAGATGTAGACCAGAGGCAAACTGTGGGCTATTAGTTTTCAGAATAACAAATTAAAAATCTTAGTTTTATTTATTTTTTAATAAATAACATGATTCTTTGTTTATATACATAATCTGATTCTGATGGATTAAAATACTTATGATTAAACATGATTATTTCACATTTAAAATCTTAATGGTAAACAAGGTTCTTGATGCTGTTCAAGATTTAAGTTTGATATTATTTTGCCTAACAAAATCCTAGCGTCTAAGAACGGAGGAGGGAGTTCATGATAAGGGGCTGCAGAATGGCATCTACGGCATCTACGGTGGCCCTGAAAGTGCAAATCCCACAAACAAATAATTTGACTCGAAAACATATTAAAGATCACGATGGCAATTAAAAAAAAGATTCAGAAACAGAAATTCCCCCCAAAAAATGTTTTGTAAAACAAACGTAATTTCCAGAAAAATCTGAGTGAAATATTAAAAAAAATAAAACAAAAAAATAAACTGGAAAAGGTAGGTACTATGGGACATTAATGATTGGATGACAGCATTTGTTAATCATTTTATCTGAAGGTCTTTTGGAATTAACCAAAACTGGATTTGTTCCGTACTAATCATAAAACTTTTGAAACATTAAAAGCTCAAACGTTTAACTGTGATCTTTAATATGTTTTTGCATTGAGTGATTTGTTGGCACTTTAGGGCCCCCGTGCAAAACCCACATACACACAGCCAAGAGGAAAAATGTTACTTGTTCAAACCAAGAAAAAATAATGTGAATGTGAAAATTGAGTTTCCTTCATTTCAACCCTTTTCCAGTTTAAAAATCTAAGGGTTTCCTTTTTGTACATTCTGAAAATGAAAGCTAATTAATTACAGTTCTGTTTCCAGCCTCCTCGTCTCACCTTGCCAAAGCTGCCCTTGCCGAGAACCTTGATAAAACTGAAGTCCTTGAGGTTCCTTCTTTGGCCCTGTCCATTCTCCTTGGGCGCAGAGGAGGAGGAGGACGACAGAGAGGAGTTGGTGGAGGAGGAGGGAGAGTGCTGGGGTCCCTGCTGATCGAGTGAAAGCGAGTCCTGCAGGCGATCTAACTCTGCCAAGTCTGTGGGTGTCGTCGGAGAAGCAGATCAGACTTTAGTGTAAAACAGCCTGGATGCGTTTTTTTTTTATCCATATTACACAAAATGATGGAGACATGTTGTCAAACATGCATTTGTTTTTCTTCATACGCTCTTCATTAAAGTCTAAAAGGATTCGTTCTGTGTATTTGAGATTGATGCCATCTTTTGTGGCCAAAACTGGGACTATTTCCCCAAAGAGAAAGTTAACTTTCAGCTTGCAAAGTGTGATAAAGGGATGACTAACTGTGAAAGCCAAATGGTGGTGGGCGGTGCAGGACCGCTCCACTCGTCTTTTAGATGCAGAAACACATTTCTCTACTTATTTCTTAAAAGAAGCAACAATATTTTTACTGAAATCAAATCCCTGCTTCTCTGTGGTGGAAGTAACGGGTTCAAACTCCAAAAAATAAAAAAATAAAAAGTCTGCTCGTGTGGATGGGATCTGCTCCCCTTCGGGTGCCGTGCGTGCGGGGTTACCCTGCTGCGAGGGGGAGGTGGGGACAGCTGGCTGACTGAAGCTGTTCTCCGTCTGGGAGAGATCAGGAGGAGACTGGGGAGGGTCCTGCCCTGGAGTCAGCTGCAGGCAGAGAGACAACATGGTTGTTCCTTTGAGCTCTTCTTTGATTCGCGTCAGAAACTTTATCGCTCTTTCTCTGATGTAAAGTGAGAAGTCAAATAAAAAAAAGCCACTTTGAAGTGCACGATGAATAGTTGTTTACGGTGTTATAATCCTTGAATGTTGTCGGGTTCTAAAGGATCATTCACATGAGTTGATGCCTTTTGCACATTTTCTTCATAAAATAAAGACAAAAAAATCATTTAAAAGTCAACTTTTATCTTTAAAATATCAATTAATTATTTATTTTCTTGAAGAAAGAATTTCGTTTCTGGAAAATATTGATGAATTGTATATGTGGCACACAGAAAACCCTTATTTTTGAAGTATATATGTGTATGATTATACTGTACAATTAAGGCTGATTAAATAATTAAAGAGCAGTTGTAGTTTTTAATGCAAAACCTTAGGAATGCTTCTTAATTCAAGTCTTCTGGCGCCACGGTTACCTTTCTCCTGCGTTGTGCTGTGTTGGAGATCTTGTCCGGTGTGACTCCCATGTCAGAGAGGACTTTGGCGATTCCTCGGGCGTCAACGCCACAGTTAGGAGCTACGTTGGTCTCACATCGTCTGTGCACATTCATCTTACACACTGAAGAGCAGCAAAATAAAAAAGAGAAAGTGACAACATTTTGGTTTACTGACCTTAACTGTAGAGTTTTATAAAAAAAAAAAAAAAAATCTGATCCACAAAAAAAACAAATGTAATTAAAAACAAGAATAACTTGGATTTTTTTTTGCTGGTTTTAAAGGAATTAGTGTATTTTTTAAGCAAAGTAGATTTTTTTATGTTAAGACTTAAGAGTTAGAGATTTAGCTTTTAAAGTGACTCAAATCTACTGAATAAAACTGCTTTTTATTATATAGTTTTTTAAATTATGCATGAAAATTAATCGTTATAACAAAAACATTATTTTTTTTAATTATTATATTATTGAAAAGTTTCTGTTCATTTTTTTTTTAGAAAAAAACTTTGTTTCCAGACTGTCAAACCAAAAATGTCTCATGTGAATTAAATTAATTTTTTTTTTTTAGTTAATCAGTTAAATAAGGCAATGGTTTCTTCTCTAGTGTTAATTTACTTTAGTAAATATTCAGGTTTTTGGTTTTGTTTTGCTTTTAAAAAATCCTATTTTTTATGAAAATCTCTACAAATAAAAAAACCTCTACATGAATTTTTGCATTAAGAAAAATAAAGATTAAAATAATAATCAATCTGATAAGTCCCCATGTGCCCAAACTGTAAAATCCCAGCCTTGCATGAACCATGAACTCACCTTTGCACTGTAATCCCTGCCTCATGAGGCCCCACAGCAGGGAGCCACAGTGGTCACAGAAGGTGGGAACCTTGTAGTTGTGGATACTGAACTTGTGGGGCATGTTAACACTAAAGCGCTGTGAACCCACCTGCAGAGGGAGACACACACACACACACCCACCCACACAGTGTGTGAAACAGGGATGTGGAACACATGCGGTACAATAACACTCATAATAAAGAAGTTGATTTGCCTATTGCTAAGTTCTTCAAGTCTAAATGATGTCACATACTGATGGATAATTTGTTATATTATGAAAATAAAGAAACATTTGCTTTAGATGTAATGATAACAGAAGGAAACTTCACCTCTTCCGCCGTGTCTTCCTGCTTCTTCATCCCCGCACATTTGGTGATGATGAGCTCGTGGCAGCGCTTGTGAACCACGCACGTGCACACTGAAAGCACCAGAGGTTACAGTTAAAGGGCTTTTTCACTTTTTTGAATCTGTCCTAGGAAGTACACTTAGAAAAATATGACATTTCAGTTCATTTTTTAAATGGTTTATATATGTTGACAACATTGAATTTATTCATAACCTTTTTGATCTTTGACAACATATTTGTGTCTACGGTGTAGTTTAAGCATTAAATCACCAGCATAACAAACTCAAGAAGTTCTAACATTCTGAATCCTTCTACAAAATAAAAGACTCTGACAAGAATTGTGTACGCTTTAAAATACTGCACATTTAAGCTTGACTGAGTTCAGTGAATTAAGTTTTTTGTCTGTCTTTAGTCCATGTTGAAGACAAAAGTATGAGCAGACGGATGGTCACATTAAAAGCTAAAATTTCATCATTTTCTGCTCTCAGCTACGGTCAGATTTTACGTGCAACTCAGCTGCTAACACTCGCCTATCTACTTAGTTTATACACTAGCTTGTGTTATGTTTAGTATTATTTTTAACTGTATGCACTTTTACAAACCTTTCATATAGAGGACCTGCTGGACTACTTTGTTAAACAAACCATCTCACCTTCCAAAGAGTTTTGAGCACAAACAATAAAAAAAGAAAACAACAAAGAACTTTGCACTGAAGGAAAACGTGTGAAATGTGAGACAGATGGTGCAGAACTGCAGAAACTAAACAGTCAGCTGAATAACCTCTTTGTAGAGATGCCTTCAAGCAGCTAAAGATGCTCACTTACTCTGAAACGTTAACTGCCGTATTGTTCAGAGTACAAGTCGTGTTTGTTTGAATAGTTTAGTCAGGGGTGCGACTTATACTCAGGTGCGACTTATGTGTGATTTTTTTTTTTTTTTTTTTTATAAAAAGCAAAAACTGCTAGAGGGTACTGGAGGTGTGTGCATCATTTTTGCTACTAAAAACAACACAGAAGAAGAATTGCATCTTAGTCTTAAGCTACATTCATGTGGCAATTTAACCCTAGAGTACAATCTTCTGGTGATATTCACCCAAACAAAAGTATTAAATGGTTTTCAATAAGGTGAATTTTTCTGAGTGACTTAAGTCTCATATGTCTCAGAAATGTGTGGAGCAAAGGTCAAGTCTCCAGTTTCACTAGTTGTTTTTTTCTACAATTTTTTGCTGTTAAGTTCCTATATTTTCAGTCATTTTTAAACATGTATTTAGGATCTTCTTATTTTCCATTTTGTTACATAAACCACAGTAGAAAATTAAAGAAAACTACTCTAATTTATCATGTGTTTTTACGTTTTGATCTATTTTTTATGAGACACACTTTTTATCGGGTATATCGGATAAAAACTACCCGGCAAAAGTCATGGTGTAACTTTTTATAGTGAAAGTGTTCTAGGATTAAGTGGCCATTTTAAGTTTATGTAAACACACAAAAAATGTGCGTTTCTGACTTTTTTGTCCAGAACTCTCAAGTGCACTTGTCTTCAACTATTTTTGGGTTCTACATACAAGACAAGCGTCCATCAAGCGTCCATCAAACGTGCATTGCAAGTTAACCCTTTAACACCGGGGCTCCAGTGTTTATGTTCTCTGATTTACTGTAATTTTTTCATTGCTATCACGATCAATGTAATTCCAGTAGATTCTGAAGGAGAAAAGTGGCTCGAGAAGCTTTTCTCCTTCAGAATATAATGTAATTATGTTGATTGTGTTGAAAAGTTACATTATGTTAAAGATTTTGGTGCCGGTGATGCCTCAGGTGTTAAAGGGTTAAACCAGGTTAAACTTTGGCCAATCAGGAACTAGGATTGGTACTATGGGATAGCGCCTCTTCTAACTAAAGGAATGACAACTGTTTGAAAATTGATAATTTGAGAATAAATTAATAATTGTGGTTTGTACCCAATTATATGACATCTTGTCTTTTATTTATTGAAAAGTGGAAGAACAAATCTGGAGAAAAATTTGCGACATTTGCACTGTACAGTGAGTACATGTGTTAGCATAATTATGGGAACATCATATGTTAAAAACACATTCAAGAAAAGGCCTGTGCGTGATTATATGAAAATTTAAATCTGTGTGCATTGAAATCTTCATTAATTCAGCAATCTAGGTGTCATGGTGTGAACCTTTCAATCTGGGCGCATGACCAAGTTTGACCACACAGCTCTGATTGCTGTATACTGGGCAAATGTGGTTATCAACCCGGGTTCAAGCTGCACCTCCAACCTTGGAGTACAACTGACTCCTTGCACATTCTTCTTTGTTTACTGAAAGCTCAACGAACTCTGCATGACTTAATGTTTTTACCATGTATCTTTAGACCAAATTGACTCGAGTTTTCTCTGTTCGTGCCTGTTTCATCCTGGCTTTCTCGCAAACGTGCTATTTCTGCAGTTCCCTACGTGGGAGTGAAGACTAAAGATGAGCATGATTGGACGGCTTCCTAAGTTTTTTTAGTCATATGGACATTTTTAATGAATAATTACAATTTATTAAATTAAACATAATGAAATATGTGAAATTGGTGGACTTGTTTTTAATATGTGTTTTTATGTAATAAAAACAAGGGTGCAGTTTATGAATAAATGTCCAATAAGATTACATTTTACCTTCTTACGTTGTGCAGATCTGAAATATTGATTTGATGCTGATAAATTTCAAAACATTTTCACATGATTCTTTTTATTTATGTTGGTCTGATACTGTAAAACCTTGGCTGGGGCCCAAATCACAGCTGCCAGTCAGCAGCCTGTAATCCCTTCCTGTGTTCTCCTGCCTCAATAATAAATGAAGTCCAATGTTACCTGAGAAATTGGAACGTGCCAGAGAAAAGTACTCACCCTGACACTGGTATCCCTGCTTCCCCAGCACACCCCTATCAGATGGCAGAGAAGCATGTCAGCCATGTTGGGTTGAGAGACACCGGAGAGCAGCTTGACCGCATTCGACCGCACAGATGTGCTACTCACCAAATAAAATCTCGGCAATGTGAGCAGTACGTTGGCTGTCTCAGGTAGGTGGCCATGAACTTGTGCCCGTTGACCTGGTGGACTCGTCTTCGGACGGCGCCCTGCCGCCGGCGAGGCCCGATTCTCTCACGGAACACTCGCTCTTCATTCTCGTTTGTACCTGAGGCTAACGAGATAAAGCACATTTATAAAAAAAAATCATCAGCAAAATAAAAATGACATTTTTTTATGCTTTTTGAGAATCAGCTCCATACTTTTGCCTGGTGCACATAGAAAAGGACCATTTGCATCATGTTCCTACGGGTGTTTAATCATTCAACGACCTCTCATCTTCCTCTGTTCCCATCTCCCTCCCTCTTCCTCGCAAATACCCCACACCTACCAGAGGCCTATGGATACATATGTATGCAAGCTATTTATACTTCCTTGTGTGGGCCTAAAAACGAAGGACAGCATATTAAAATACTCCTCCTCAGCCAGCATCATCCAACCAGTCCTCCACTTCCTTTCTGCATTTCCCTGGAAAGATATACGCTTTCCGAGTGTAACCTTAAGACAAGAGAACCACCTCCACTCTGCCTCCCACACACCCTTCTTCCCTCTGCGCTCTCGTCCTAGTTAGCCTTTTTTTTTCTTCTTCTTCTTCTCGCTCTTCCAGCATCTATCTCCAGGGTGCATTGGAGATGTGGTTACTGCTGAGCCTCAGCAGAGTTTGATTACAGGCAGATAGTCTAGGGACTTTGTGTGTGCGAGCGCTTTGCCTCTTTCTGTGTGTCTGAGATGTCGCTGTTGGTTGGAGGGGAGCGGCAGCTAAACAGGCCATTACTGGAATCATTTTGTTTTTGCATAATACATCATCCATCTGTCTAGGACAAACACAATCACACTCAGTGTGCTGACAAGGAGAGCAGATGAGGCATAACAGCAGTTATGAGTTATCGTTGAGGAGACAGACAAACTCCGGACCCGGTGAATTACAAGGAGAGAGATGTATGCTTAGAAAGACAATGGGATTTGATTACAGATAAAATGTTTGCAAAGATGCATTTAAACCCCCACTCTGATGACAGTTTTGTTTTTGGTGTTTTTAACATCTTATTGATTCATTTCTGTCTTGATAGAGGACATATGTAAAGAACATCAAGCTTTATTTATTGTTAAACAGGTGCAGACAAAAAATGCTAATGGAAATAGCTTAAAGGAATTACGTAGTAGCTACTACGGCAAGCCAAAAGCTCCCATATATATCTACGTTTTCCACATCTGAGCTGGAATCTGGCTCAGAACTGCATAGCTGGATAGCTCCGATATAGCTTGCCACTTTTGGTTGCTCCGGTAATGTTAGAATGGGGTTGTGAGGAGCTGTAAGCAAGAGGGAGGGTAAACCGATGGATGTCAGGATGTGGGAGAAAGTTGAGAAAGTTTGAGTGCAACGATGCATGTGAAGCTATTATTCCCAATAAAAAAGAATATATATTTATTTAGGTAGGATAAAAAGTTGCTCGCAAAGGTTTGCAGTAACAGTAGAAACAATTCTTCAATTGTTTTTGCACTTGCTTAACATTTTCTAGTGAGTTCTATATTAACCCACAGTTGCATTTAATTATGACTGCTGGTCACTCACTTCCATTCTACCTGTGCTGTAATAAGAGACTTCAAAGTGTTTAATTACAGAGGCTCAAATAATGCAGATACATTTCACTGTTTGAATGTAAAGCTGGCCCTGCGACAGACTGACAACCTTTCCAGGTTGTTGGGCCTTTGTCCAACAGTGGCCAGGTTAGGTTCTGGTGATCCTGTGACTCAGAAAGGGAAACAGTGGATTAGGAAAAGGATGGATTTCTTTTTTGTAGTTTTCTGTATGTGCAATTAAAAAAAAACCATTAATAATAAAATAGTCATGATAGTGTTGTCAACCTCTGATCGGAAGATTACAAGTTTGATTCCCACCCTGCCTCATTTGTTGAAGTCTTTGGGAAAGACACTGAACCCCACCTTGCCTTTGGTAGAAGGTTGGCACCAGTGTGTGAAAGTATGTGTGAATTAGAAAAGCACAACACAAGTACAAACCATAAGGAAACAGGAAACAGCTTCTTTGTAGTAACTGTTACAGCCCAAAAGGTCTCGGGTACAAATCCCGGACGGGCCCCCAAGTTGTTGTGACCGAATAAAATATTTATTTAATTTAATATTTAATTTTATTTAAAATTTAATTTATTTTAAACAAAATTTAAATCAACTACATCTAATAAAAGAGTGAAAGGATTTGTAGAGGGCTGCAGCATCATTTGCCAATTTGGACAAAGAACTCCCAGCAGCTTTTATACCCTCTGCGGGACTGGCCCGCTCCCCCCAAAGGGTGCAGACTCCACTAAACCAGGACCTGCAAAAGACACACAGGCCTGGAAGAAGAGAAGACTGGAGCCTAAACAGTAACCAGCTTTCTGATTGGAAAGACTGACGTGAATGCGCGATGATATGACGGTTTACCTGCTAACCGTGTCGATGTTATGCAATGTTTCGTGCTGATAAAAAAGGAGAACGGAAAGGGTTTAGTAAATCAAATTGCAAAACAGGATTGGAAATTCAATGGAGGAAGAAAAATATAAAAAAATACCTTTTTTATCTATTCAATGAAACGTATTTTCTATTCATTTTCTATAATAAGTAAATTGGCACTGTATTTTAAAATTGTAATTATCAATAATATAATTCCTTTTTTAAAATTCCATCTTAAATATGAAATTACAAAGTATATTGGTGAATCATAATTCAAATTAAGTCATCTTTATGTTTAACAAAAATTGTATTGTTGCTCATCCAAAAGCTGTATTTCTATTTCAAGGTCCCTCATGGTCCTTGAAACTTAAATCTTAACGAATAGCAAAGCGGAGTTTGAAAACACATCAATCTGTTTTAGGACAGTGAGAAAAATAACATAAGGTACTACCTGAGTATAGTGGATGTTGCAGGAATTAATGACTAACATCAAGTTGTACGATGTGTTTGCATAGAATAATGATGAACTCCTTCTAATCCAGAACATCTGCATACAGTAAGTGGCATCGATTTTGAAAACATGTTGCTAAAGATCATCTTATTCAGAACTCTGTTTTTTGTAAAGTGATACATAAAAGCTAGGATGAAAAAAAATGAAAGTAAAGAGAAATTTTTGAAGGAAACCGGAACTACAAAGCAGACGGACTGACCACAGATGGTCAGATTAGGGGAGATTACTTTTTCCGCTTCCTGGAAACAACAGATGCAGCAGGATGAAGAGGACAGGAAAGGAGGAAAGAGAAGACAGAGAAGAAGAACACTTCCTTTCAGGCTCTGAAGCTGCAGTGAACAGACTGTACCAGTGGGAAAAAAATACATCTGCTAAAAATACCCTCTTCTTCTTCCTCTAGTTCTTACTCAATCTCTCCAAATTTCACTCCTCGCAGCTCCCTTTATCAGCACACTCACACATCAGCCATTTGTTTTAATCAGCATG
This sequence comes from Oryzias javanicus, assembly GCA_003999625.1. Lineage (NCBI taxonomy): Eukaryota > Metazoa > Chordata > Actinopteri > Beloniformes > Adrianichthyidae > Oryzias > Oryzias javanicus. The sequence goes on along the minus strand of CM012455.1, from coordinate 15,554,706 downwards.
CATTAACATGAAGGGCTTTCTATGGGGATGAACTAAAGGGAAGAAGTTCAGAAGTGGGTGGAGAGTGGGATGTGAGGTCACAACAAAGTGCCCAATCGTTGATGAGAAGGGCACGACATGGATGCTGGAGTCTGGTGTGTGTGTGTGTCAGTTTGTGTGAGTCTAATCCATGTTCTGATCTACTATTTTGAGAATTCACTCGCTCTCTTTCTTCATTTTACAGTGAAAAGGTTTCCACACATCACATCCTGCAAAGCAGAAGAGCCGCTTCTATTTATGTGGAGGTGTGAAGCAACCCAGGTGCTGGCGGAGATCTTTTCAGCCAGAGAGGGAATGATTATGTCAGGAAACAGAGGTTAAGTGACGGATGTTTTCCCGATTCCCCGACGATCAAAACAAACAAATACAGAATTTAGGAGCGAGAGAACCAGCTTTAGGAACAACACAGCTTTCTAGGAAAACAGGAAAATTTCACCCTTTGGCCTCGAGCTTCAAGGCCGCAAATCGAGGTCTGCCTTCTAAACTTAAACATCCAGCCACTTGGTGGCAGTGGAAACTAACCAAGACTGAACACTTTTTTTCAAAAAGTAATGTGAAAATTCAAACATTTCAAGATTATAGAATTACAGAAGTTTCCTGTTTAAGTTTAAATTAACTGTTTACTCTCTTTTCTTTGCATTGAGTATCAGATAGCTGTAACTGCTTCTTTATTACCACAGATTCTAAGATTTATCTTTTCAACAGTCTTATGGTTTATAAATATCAGATTTAATAGATGTTTTTTCTTATAGTTCAGCACCAACAGCCATTTTTATGTACATTATAGCATCAGGCAGGATAAATATTGTACACTTTTTTCTGTTTTATGGCCCACTGCATGATAACAACGTTTGCTTTTAGCATTAGGAGTTATTCACGCACACCTGAGAAGATTAATGAACACTCGCAGCTCCAAAGGTTTACCGATTTTTCTGTCTGAAGCCTTAATAGTTGCATCCAACCGCCTACAAAAGTTCCTGCGAGCTGAGAAAGAGGTAAAAAAAGGTGCAGCTTATTATCTCTCATTAATTCCACCTTTCCGGTCGCATTGCCACCAGCCTTCAACGCGTTGTTACTGAGCATATGTGTAAGACTTGAGGCTTTAGAGCTTCGCCCAGTTGTTTTCAAATCTTGTTTGTGGAAGACTAGGATTGCAAATGTTTCTTTTACAAGAGTGCAGGACAGAGAAAGCACACCATTTGCAGGAACTTTGTGCAAAAATGTGTTTTACAAGTTTTTTCTTGGTTCTTTCTTCTTATTTTTAGCTGATGACCACAAGCTCTATTGCCGTCTTAACTTTTAAACTCTGAGACCAAGACTGTGTCGGGATTTTCTCCTTGTCTCTGTTGGGTAAAACAGTTCCATCAAGGATCTACCACCCCGTCTGTTTTCCAGGTAACCTTATCCTACTTTTGCCTGATTAGCTGGATTAGGTCATTTCAGGTTCTGGTTGGCACGTCTGACACAGAAAGCAAAGTGTGGTCAACCAGGAGGAACAAAGATAGTCATGGTCTAAACCGTGCAACTAAAACACTATTAGTGCCAGTAATACTTTTGTTGGAGGGACTAGAATGTAACTCTTGTTATGCTCAAGTCATATACGGGTGTTGACCCATGCGGGTGTTGTGGGTTTTTGGGTTGTCTGGGCCCGTGACCACCGTAAGAGATGTCATGAAAATGGAATGAGCGATTGCTGAATGTGTGGTGAGTGTATCGTTCAGTATTTGTGCAAATAATGTAAGGAACACACATGTATGAAATTCAGGTATGCTGTTGATGCCTTTACACCACGCTCTAGTCCAGTGTCTGCATCCTTTCCAGATGTCCAAGGCTTACTTTTGACTGATTACCTGGTTCAGGAAAATCAAATTTTCTCATTCTTACCTGTCAAGGACTGCGCATGGAGCATGCACTTATCAAGTTGAAAAAGTACTACCTGCGCAGGATTTAGGGTGGCTTGAAAAAGGCATCTCACTTGCTTCACCCTTATTTACCCTTGCATATTGATCAAGTGTTTGCTACGACTTATTGCCCGCAGCATACCCATAGAAAAAAATGTGCGTGAACATTCTCACTCACAAAGCGGTCTATGACCTTTCGTGCATGCCACCTGAGTGCCCCAAACAAGTTTGCCAATTTTTTTGCCTGGAGACATCCCATATCCACCCCTGAGCATAATTGTAACCAAGGTTTTAATGATAATTTGTTGAAAATTTCTAAAAGTTCCACACTTTTGCACGCAGTGAAGGCCTTGTACTGTCACAAGCACTCTCCTCCTCCACTCTGAACAGCTGTGCGTTTTCAGGGCAGAAATGCTTCCTCGCCGCGATGCTTCTCTGCTTCTGTGGTACTTTAATTTTACACATCAGTATCAGTTTCAGCTCGAATCTAATCAAAGGCCCCGCCGTTAAAAAATTCATGCGTGTTTTCAGGCTCGATGCGATGGTAATCTCTCTATGGCTTTGCAGCCGGGCAGTAGCGGTCTTACCCTCGGTGGAGGATCCGGACAGATCGATGACCACGTACACCTTTCCCTCTGGCTCCAAGTCAATCTACGGAGACAAAGAGATTAAAAAATAAATAAATGAGGGAGAAATTCTGCAGCTGAACATTGAGTAGACGGGGGAGGCAGTCAAGTCCCTCAGGACAAACAAACACACATGTAAGCGGTCATTATCTTGCCAGCATGTGTATCATTATCGGCACTTTAAGCACCATTGTTTCAATTACTATCACTCCTAGTAATATAGAATCTTATCAATTCAGTTATCAAATGCAAATAAGTATCTTTTAGTTTTGAGAGAAACCGTTTGAGCCCAGATCCTTAAACTTGATTGGATTAGCTGGAATGAGTAGATTTCACAAGGTGTACTTTGGATTTCATCAGACCTCTCTCATCATCACTTTTTTTTTTTTTTTTCTAATAAGAACCTTTGATTCATTCACTGGTTTCAGCATATCACAGTTATAATGGACAGTAACTGTAAAAAGAGCTGCTAAGTGATCTGTTTAAGACGTTTCTAGTGTGCATGTCAGGAAATATGGGTTACTGCATAAAATAAAACTAATTAGAGATTATATATTAACAGTATTTCAATTATTTTGTTTATGTTTCCAGCCATTAATCTGTCTATGATTGTAAATTCCTCCCGTTTCTGATGAACATCTCGCGTGTTCAGCCTTCACAGTCTGCTGCCTCTGCTATCACCAGGGTTTCCCACACAATGTTAATACTTCAGCGGGCTCTTAAGCTATATAAACAGCGTTCTTAGATGCTCTGCCTTCTTCAAACACATGCACACAAACTTAGGGACCTTGCCTGTCTTAATGCAAACACACTGAATCAATATGCGGTCGTGCATGATAGGAATTTTGCAGGAATAGCCATCGCGTGGCACCGTCACCAAGAAGCCTTTTTTTTAACCCCTTTAAAGGCCAACTGCTGTGAAAGTTGTGTTTTTAACATGTTCTTGTAGAATTTTTCTGATGATGGAGGTTGTACAACTATGAATATTAGGATCAAAATTGCATTTTTTAGCATTTCTTTAGTCAAAATGTTGTAAATCAGGAGCAAATGAACAAATACAGTTTATAAAAGAGCTTATTTGTGATGTAGAAAATATAATGGATGGGCCACAAGCTCCCTGTTCCGTTCCATTCTGATCTATCCACTTGCACACGACTAAATCCTCGTCTGAGCTGGCAACTGGCTCAAAACTGTATGCCTTGATAGCTACAATTGCTGGACATTTTTGTTGCACTGGTAATGTTAGGTTGGGGCTGAGGGGGACTGTAAAGTAGCTAGAGAGCAAGTAAACAGATGGGTGACGGGAAATGGAGTTGGGCTTGCTCCACACCAACAATACCATCCACAACTCAGAGGCGAAGGTTAATTGGAACATCACTGTGCAGAAACTATGTCCTAGAAAATGCATAATCATAATAGATCAAAAGATGATCAGTGTGGGTCTAGTAGCAATATCTATTTAGGGAACAAATATAGAAAAAGAGCTAAAATTGTAATTTCATTTAAAACATTTTTTTTTCCTCTAATTGTTTTTGTTTTACAGTGGTATCCTAAGGAACCCTGGACACGACAGAAAAAATAGCAAATTAGCAATTAGCAAATTGTGAGCATTAATTTGCATATTAATTGTAATTTGAACACACAAAATGCTAACTAATGCATGCAAGATAGGAACTTGTACAGACAAAATTGTATATTTTTTGTACTTAATAGTAACTTGTGTTCTCAAAATGCTAACTTGTGCATACAACATAGTAACGTGTGAGCACAAAATGCTATCCTGTGTGTACAAGATAGTCACTTGCATGTAGAAGATATTAACTTTTTCGAATAAAATGCTAACTTGTTGTTAAAGATGCTAACTTGTTGTACAAGATAGTAGCCTAATTTGTGTGCACTAGATTGCTACTTGTGTAAACAAAAAAAGCAACTTGTGTGCAAAAAATGCTAACTTGTGTTTACAAGATAGTAATTTATGTGAACAATATGGTAACTTGTGGTATTAGATAGTAGCCTAACTTGAGTGAACAAAATGCTATCTTGTGCACACAAGATTGCAACTTGTGTGAACAGAATGCCAATTTGTCCATACAAGATAGTAACTTGTGCGCACAGAGATTATTTGTGTGCAGAAATTAGTATCTTGCCCTAGCAAAATGCTAATTTGAGCAAGTAAAATGGTCATTTGTCTGCACAAAATAGCTATAACTGCACATAAAATACAAATTTGTGCACAGAAAAGGCTAACTTGTGAGCACAACATACAAATAAACATTAATTTGTGTGCACAAAATGCTAATAAAATACAGATTTTGAATAAAAAATGCTAACTTGAGGGAACTATTTATTTATTTATTCTATGTCATGTTCAGGGTCTGCATCCATAACTTTCAAGCAAGGATAAAATGTGTAAGTGTCTCAGAAAGATGAAGTAAAACAAGTTGGGAGAGAAAAAAAGTGTTATTAAGCACTCAGCCACACATGACATAGTCCAACAGAGAGCACTCAAGAGGCAGATGACAAAGCAGGAGAGAGTGAGAAAGAGAGGTTTAAATCCTTCTTTAAGCTCTGGGACAGCAGCAGATCCTCTTATGCAACCGCCAGACTCACACACACACACACACACACAAACACACACATTTACTTCCATTGCATTGCTAAACAAGAAGCACAGAGAGCACAAACAAATACTAAATGAACTCCATGCGCCCCTCACCCTCAATCTCTCAGGTCGTTTGAAAATCAGGCGCACAATGTGCACCCCATGGAACAAAAAGCCCCAAATGTGATCAGAGGAATTTACAGAACTGAAAACAAAGAGGAGATAAATCAGAGAAATTCTTTTCTCATGTTGAATGAGCGCAACGCCTACAGAAAACCTCATTTATTTGCCTTCACACTTTATGGTTTGTATGGAACTCAAGCTTAAGCTGTCAATCCAAATTGAGATCAAAGATGTGGGTGAAAGTCATATTTTTGCAAATCTTTACATATATATATATATTTATATATTAAAAATTGACAGCAGTTTTGCAAAATATTGTAACAGGTATCCTAAAGTTAATTTCTGAACCCCAAATAATCAGCTGAAAGCATTTTTGTTCAGAAAAGAACAAAAGATAGGATTTGTGACCTATAAAAGGGCGCTGAATTCTTGATGTCTCCCCCTTTAAAATGATGTGCTAATCCCCAAATGTAACCTCTTGCATAACAACACATCACTGGGGGGATTTTAGCCGAAAGATGGACTGAGTTTGATTTGGAACAGAGCGGAGCAAATGGACGGCACGGTCATTGATTTAGTGCTGGGCTTGTGAGGTGGCACGCCAGCCAAAAGCTGTTTCCACATCCCCAATTACTGACCACGAGAGTCAAGCTATGGCGTTTGAGAGAAAGTCAAAGGGGAATTTCCTCTTTCCGTATGAATAAAAGAAAATAGCAAAATAAAAAAATGGATACTTTTTAGGACGAGAGGAGGTAAAGTTGAAACTTTTAATTAGAAATGACATAAGCTTTTTGTGTATGGTTTTAAAGAAAATCTAGACCAAACATAATTTAAAAAAAAAAACAACTCAGTATGGACTTGTCAAGCCTGACAAACAGCAGTCAGTTTTCCATGTTAAAGTCATGCTCACAGGATGAAACTCCAACATTTTTAATTCAAAGAGAAAAGCTGGAATCTTTGCCATTTCGTTCTGTCAAGTTGCCAACTTTACTAGCGCGTGTGGAAAGAAAACAAAAACAACCGAGCACAGGGCCGATCACATGGCTACAATAATTAGCTAACGTCCACGAGTTTGGAGATCAGCGGAGAGGCACAGACCTTTAGTGAGTGCACCGCACTACTCCAACAGCTGTACTGTACTTGATTTTTTAATTTGGTGCATGACTTTTTTTTTTTTTTTTTTATTGCATTTGATTGGTAGCAATGGTTTCTGTGGTGTGTGTGCTGCTTGTACGGGGTGAGCGGTGAACACACAAGTGGCTGCACTCACAGAAAGTACCCTCCACCCTTATGGAACCTGGAAATAATCATAACGATTATATTCAGGGAGTTAATTACATTAAGAGGTGGATGTCGTGTGACTTTAGCCCTGATAAGTCAACACGTAAACTGATCCTCTTTTGTGTGGTTTCGAGATCACCTGTTGTGGTTTGGCTTGTGTTGTCCTACGACCTCTTGACAAATACGTTTTTTTCAGACTCAAAAATAATCTCTGACGTGATTTAACCGATTAAGTGTTGAGTATGAAAGTGAGTCAAACAACAAACAGGTACATTTCTTAATTAACTTAAGCCATAGAGTACATCTTGGGTTAGTGGTTCTATTCCTTAGGGGTCCATAGGCAAGTCTTAAACCCCACGATTTGTGTTTATCCGTGTCAAAAAAAAAAAAAAAAAGTTCCTTGTAACAAAATTGGTGCGCGAACAGGTTAAGAAGTGCACCATAAGTGCAACTGTTATTGTTTGCCCCCTTTAGGTCAATGTTCTGTTCAGCTGTATCTAAACCAAAGCTGAATAATTACATTGGACACTGACAAATTAAATTAAATTCTTATTTTCCTGGAGAAAACAGTGGTCAAATAAAAGCTAAACTAAGAGGTAGTCGTGTGTCTATTTTGGGATTTCTCTTTAGCTCTGACAGTACATTTAATTAATCAAGATTTCAATTGGAAAATGTGCTCTGGTATTTATCGTTAACAATACACCAATAACGGCTCGGTTCGATCAAATCTCCTTAAGATTTAACATAAACTTAGTGAGAAACTGTGGCGCAAAAAGCAAACTATTTTTTTTGTTTGTGAATTGAGGGACTAAACTGTCAGAAATTAACTGGAATTTTCTAAATTGTAGCTAAAAGTGACTTTATCAAAACCACAAAAGCAGCAGATCAGGATCAAACTGAAGGTTGTGGAAAAACAGTCCAATCTTGCAGCACTTCAATTAATCTCTGGGTCCATTAAGATGCACAGATATCAGTCTTGTTTCACTCTAAAAGAAAGCCAATTTCCCACAGACATCAAATTGTTTTCTCTAAATTCCCTCCTCCAGTTAGGTACATGATGTTAAAAAAAGTTGGTGATGAAATCGGATTAAATCCTGGTTGTTAGAACACAAGTGGATACACATCAATTGTATCAAAATTGCACAGTCATGACATCTTAACAACCTTTTCTTAAAGTGTTCAGAAAAAAAAATTCTGTGAAAACAACTCCTGAATAAGTATTCAAACTAAATATCATTTTTAGATAAATTCTACAAACACGAGTTTACATAATATATAATTAACTAGTGAAGTATTTATATTAAAACTGATATTTTTCACTTCAACTGGTTAAAGGCAGTGATCGTGTAATTTAGGTCCAGATTTCAAATATAAAACCAAATATATATTTTTTAATAGTAATTTTAAAGGAAAAGGTTTTTGCTGATTACCAATAAAGCTTTTTTGGTTTTGAATCTTTACAATATTATCTATGGATGAACATTTAATTGCATAGGAAGCAAAGTCATAAAGTTTGAAGAAATAAAGTTGTGGCATAGGGAAATATTTGCAACTTAAATAGGTATTCATTCTTTTGTTGTGCAAATTATTACATAATGTATTTATTTTAATATTACTCATAAATATTCTCAATACAAGGGCTTCAGGGATTTTTTTTAAATCTGTATTTAAATACACAACTCTAACTTCCCTCTCAGAAAATATCAGGGCTGAAAGTAAATTATCCATGATATTTCTAGGTTTATAATAATAATAATAACAATAATCCCTCAGCGCCGGAACAAAAAGGCCGATTAATATCCGTCAGTGAGTGACGGATCCCCTGACCCTTTTAAGCACCAATAAAACTACATGCAGTGCAACAGAAGAATTCACCCTCCCACCCCCACCCGTGCTTTGTAAATGGATTGTAACGTGACTTGGATTTAAGCACTGCGTGTACAGACACACACACACAGGCGCTGGGTTCCCCGCCCTGACAACAAAGGTTGGAAGGAGGCAGAGCAGGAGAATCTAGTTCGCCTCATTAATCCTGTTAGTCCAATTAGGACACTGATACAGACTTCACCAGCGCTCACCCTGAAACGCACCGGCTGAACGTGCGAGGGATCCTGGAAGGTTAGCATTAAACACACATTTCAGCTTAACTGTCTTTCACTCGGAAGACAAAAAAAAAAAAAAAAAAAGCACGAGGCAGGCTGAATCGAGCACTCACACGTACCATATGCAGCAGCACAGAGAAGCACTCAACCAGGCAGACAGGGCACTCAAAGCTTGCATTATATCAATACTGTGGAACTAACCCCCCACTCCCACTCTCTGACCGTCCGGCTCGCAAACGCCGTCCAAGCAGACAGCTCTTTCTGTCTCGCTCGGGAGCGCTTATTCTCAGCGACTGCCTCCCACATCCATCTGTCAAACGACAAATTCCAGCTTTGAGAGAGCTTGACCGCGTTCGCACAACAACGCGCCGTGAAGCGGCAACTGGAGCGCGGGCAGGAGACCCGTGCTGGACGGAGACAGTGTGTGAGAGTCATGCATCTTTAATGTAACATCACAGACGGCTAATAACGAAAGAGAAGCTGAGCCGCGCACTGGTGGGGGAGACACATCCCCATTTCGTCATTTGGCTGCAACATTTAAAAAAAAATAATAATAAAAACAAATGAACAAGCAAAGAAAAAGGGAGCATTTGGATTCGGAAGACGTTCCCAGTCGGAATCATCCCCGTTTGGACATCACAGAAATCACAAGAAGAGGAAGAGTGTGTGATTTCCAGATGGACTGGCAGACGGTCTGATGAGCGGCCTTTGAAGATCAGACAGTCACCTCTGTTAGCTGAAAACAGCCAGGATTCAAGCTGGAAAAAAAAGGAAGCCCTGTCTGGAACCAGAACCAATCATGTAACTTCCCCCCCGTGTTTGCGACCAAAGTCGGCGTGGTCGGTTCAAAGCCTCACCGAACAATGACAGCTCGAGAAAATAACAAAGAGGATCTTGTTGGTTTCTGATGTCATTTTCTTAGAAAGCAGCGACAGATTAATCATCCTAGTTTTCCCTGTGAATCTGTACTGTAATGCTATTTTTTAAACAATGAATTTTTGATAATAAAGAAAAAAATCCTGAACACCTCAAGTCATATTAAAAAAAAAAGTAAATGAAGACTCCAACTGATGACAACTACTGTATATATAACAGCCTATCTCATTAATCGACTCATTTTAGCTTGAGGACTTCATTAGTCACCACACAACATAACTGCAATGGTAAACAAGCAGCTTTAAAGCTTTCAAATTGTTAAGAAGGTGCTGCCTACAGATGATGATTATCTAACCCAGGCATAAACGCTGGATATTATAGACGGTGATGAGCCTGTCTTCGTGAAACCATGACACTAGCATCAGAAATACTTTCAGTTCAGTGATCCTCCAGAAAAACTGGAGCTCCAATTTAAAGACTCACTCTGAGGGAAATTGTGTTTTTGGTGTTTTTTTGTGACATTTTTCTCATAACAGAAGACGAATATGAAGAAAATTAAGCTGCATTTCTGAGTATTTCTTTATTCAAATCACTGGGATTTAGGAGCAGATGAAAAATGTCGTTAGAAAAAGTTTGCAGGTGTAATGTAAAACTAACAGATGCAATTGCCAATTTGTAGCAGTATTTTTAAACACTGATATGTTTTTTAAAAACTTTATTTTAAATAAATAAAAGATTTTTAAAAAAGGAATTTTAAAGAAAATTCAAGTTTAGGAAAAGACGGATATAATGTTGCAACCAGATAATCCAAAATAACCAAATCATCATTAAACAAAATTAAACTTTAGATTTTAAATCATTTCAATTTAAAACTCAAAACTCACTAAAGATAATAAAAAAAGCAGGTTTACATATGTTTGTGACGGACCGTGTGATATTAGTCATAAATATTGCGATACATGACCATGTAGCAAAACAAATACAACATTTCCATTTCACTGCATCACTTTTATTTGAATAAATTTAACAGAAATTAAATTATATTCAAAATGAGCCACGTCCTACATAAGAAGTGAGTATCTAATATAACATAGGTCCATCCAAGTGGTCAGATGTAAAAAGGGCTCTATTTGATTAGTTAAATACATCAAGCTGCCATAAGATTGTTTTTGTATGCGTAAACATTTAACGTAACCATTGCAATTTAAGCCGACTTTTTCTATGCATTCAGGCTGATATTGTGATAACAATAAATTTGCTATGTATTAACTTTATTCAGACCCAACCATAAGTGTAGAGTAATCCACTGGCTATAAATCGGCTAATTTTGGACATTTGCCAACAGGTCGCCTCATGAACACTTAAGACACTTTATAGATGGAAGAAACAACAATCCATTCAAAGAAATGCAGAAGAAGTCTTTGATTTCACCTTCAAACTTGTGTCCCCAAATGCTTTTTTAATGCTTTAGTGCCACAGAATGTGGGGAGGCATATTAGTTTCACCTGCTGTCCCTGAGCTGTCTAATCATCTTTCTTTTTTCGTCCTCTTTTCACTGCGAGGAGCAGCCCCGCAGCGTGAACACTTGGATGGCTGACCTGCTGTGGCATCGCCGGGGGAGCGCGTCCACGCTCGCCTTTTGCGCGTGCGGATCGCGGGGCACTGTCACTGTGATAACAAACACATTTTTAAATCCAGCCTGTCCCACTAATCCAGTAGGTCGCCGAAGGGTGGGGTGCATGATGTCACTGTCCGGCGACTTGCCACGAAAAGGGAATAAAGTCTGTAGGTCAGGAATAAAATGAGGGATGATGTAAACAGAGCCGTGACCTCAAGGATAATCAGAGTTGTGAAAGAGGAGAGTGGGAGGGTGGGGCAGCGGATGATAGCGACAGGCAAAGGTACAAAGATGCCAGAAGGCAGAACTTTAATTCAATCTGGCTGCTTTGGAGCATAAACCAGGATAACATGAATATGTTTGTATGGTGGAATTTTTTTTTTTATTGCTATTTTCTTTCCAAGTGATGCAACATAGCAGACAGACGCCGGTATTTTTTATCTCTCCATTTCTTCAAGGTCTAGCACTTTCATTAACACTAGTTTTTTTAGCGTTTTCACAGCCGTGACCCGTCTCTTAAGGATAAAAATATTTTGCAACCCACCCTCCCCACGTCAGGAAGGGCAAGGGTCAAATATGCCTAGCGCCACAGTCAGCAATTAAGGGCTGCTAAAAAAAGGACTCTAACCTCCCTGTCAAAGTTCAGAAACGTCTCGCAGGGCTGCAGTTTGTTCAGTCTTGTAAAAAATGTGCTGGCTGTGAGGGTGCCATTGAAATTTCATGTATTTATGCATCAACTTCACCCATTTTACCCAAAATTTGCCCAGAAATAAAAAACTGACTGGAAGAAACAAGAACTGACAATATTCTGGATTTCTAACAGAAACTTTATTGGAGAAAAGCATTGACTGTATATAAACTGGACTGAGTGACTCCTCCCCCCTTGCATTCCAAATAGGAAGTGTGCTAGTCCCATAGACTTCTATTGAGAAATAAGAAGCCACTCTTACTCTGCTACATCTTTTTTTAACATGTTCTTGCTAATCCTAATTTTTTCATGGTAATTTTTTTGGTAATCATTCAATTATAAACTGGCCAATCAAATGGCTCAATAAAAGTTGGTGGCTTTGAGTCAAATCTTCAAAAAGTTTTGACAGATTCTCCAGAGTTTCTAATTGAAAGAGGTGTGGCCTCCCAACAAGCTCACTCCTGAATGGAGAGAGAGGTGGCCATAGCAATGTAGAGGCCGCCCGAAATGGACCAATGAGGGCACACTGAGGACATCTGGTTCCAATATTGGACATATTGCAGAAAAATGCAGACTGAATTGACTTCATTTACTTAATTTTCTACAAAGGTTTGTGTTTTGGTAAGAATCTGGCGATAAGATACATATTGTGGTACAATACGATACATATCACGATATATCCCAAGATTGTACCAAAAATGTATATTTTTTATTATTTTAAAGAGTATGACTTAGAAAAAACTAAGTCATACTAACTAGTACATGTCTCATAATAACAAATCCTCGAGGCTGACTGAACGATGAGACTGAACATTTAACACAAACTGGTTCTCGCGAGATATTATTCTGGTGCGGTCTAGAGCTGCTTAAAGTATGCTGTGCTGCTGACTAGCTGTGGGGGGTTTAGGTGGAAAACAAAGATGAAGACACTGAAGGATGCACACAAATAACTGATTAAATGCACCCTTATTGTCTAGGATCAGGATGAAAATCCCTGATCAAGTCACTGAAAATGTCCCTTAGCCAAAGCTGAGTCCCTCATTGGTTGATGCACCGCGCCAACCTGCTGCCACAATAGTACCACGCTACTCAAATCGCACTGCTGCTTAAGTGACGCGTCGCACCAGACACCCATATGTCCTCAGATCGTGTCTGTACATTAGCTCACCATTGAAACTAGACACTTCTGCATCTTGTGAGGATGGGTGACGTCACACTTGCTCAGTCCAGTTCTCTGAGCAATGGAGGAAAACCCGGGTAAACTTAACAACACTAAAAATGGAAGAAAAAGAAAAATTTCTTTCAATGTATGTTTTGGTCCAGCGGGTGTGTTGAAGCACCTTTTTCTTTAGTCATGAAAAAAGAGTGCTGTGTTTGAGTGTGCATATGTGCAAATCCACAAGTGTTGAACAGTTGGAGACCAATCTGGTCTATGTCAAAAAGGGGCAAGGTTAGGTCAAGGGTCTGTAAGGGTGCACCTTCTCAGAGCTCAGCGCTACCGACCTCCAGCCTGATATATTTACATGTACACAGAAGAGATTTCAGCACCTCTTCTTCTTCTTTCCTTCAAGTTTTGCTCTCTGAGGAAAAACCTCTTCTTTCTCCTCTTTAGAACCTCCATGTCTTTTTCTCTTTTCTATCAATAAAAGGCCACTCAACTGAAACGCAACAACAAGCACACCAAACATCCTTTCTCTATCTGATTTCTTGCGATATCTGATTTTTATAAGTGTCATGTAGTCAGGATAATCCAATGTCCTTTATCCAATAACGGCAGTTATCTGATAATCAGACATCAGATTAACACGTGTAGATTTTACCCTGGAAAGCTGATACTTCCTGACAAGTCTCCACTTCCATCCTGTATATTTCATGGTTTCAACATCTGCACGTCTAAACAAAACCCAGGATATGGAAGTCCCACGAAACCTCAGATTGGTGTCGTGTACCCGTACTCCAAGGTAATCGCTGTTCATTCCTTAGAAGACATGCAGGCAAAAACCCCTACACTTTCATGAACAGTTCCAGAGCTAAAAGATGCATACAGGTAGACACTACGGACTTACCTAATATTCAGTAGCTCCATTTCCATTGACTATTTAATTGTATTTAAATTTGCCTAATGGAAACACGACAACTTTGAAAAGACTCGAGCTTGGAGGAAGTGGTTTTTCAAGTGTGTTGAAATTGACATAATTTGCAAAACTGCCATGGAAACACTTTTTTTAATTAAATGAGTCACGTGACCAACAACCGGATACCATGCTTAGCGGCTCATCAAAGGTTCAGCTACTCTGTAAAATCGCTAATCACGATTTCCCAGAATCGCTTCATTCGTGCCTGCTCCCACGTAGTTTTCCGCTCCATGGCCTGAATAAGACGCCGACGTACCCTTTGATAGATGATGAACATATCTACTGTTCACATCCATATTTTTAAATGACTTATTGTGTGTTAGTTTGTTTATTCCAGCTTAACGGAAATGGTGTAATTGTGAAATTGTGTATTTTTTCAACATTTCTAGAATTTTGATAAAGTTTTACACTTATGTGTAATGGAAATGCAGCTAATGAAGCACATATAAACAGACATACAGTGGAGAAATACACAAAACTGAACTTTAGAGTTGTCCATTTACGTAAAATGGCAAAGGTGCTTAAATTAAGTAAAATTTGAAGCTTTCTTCAGACCACCCATCAGTCAAACCAACTACCAATAAAAACTACATTTCTAAATCTGAAAATTTAAGCTCTAATGATACCGGAACAACCGATTTTCAAACAAACCTAACATACACCCCAAGAGTTCAGCTGACTTGTAAAAAAATCTGGAACCAGCCCCTAGTGGTTTTTGTTAGAACTGCAACATTTGGTACCTCCTGATTTACATCAAACTTGAAAAGGTGGGGACTTGGTTTCACCTCTGTATTTTATTGCACCTTTGTTATTTGTATAGAATTTCAATGACATCTTTGGATAGTACAACTCATCGACAATAAACCTGTGTCAACACATTTTTGCGATTGAAATTATTGATTATGACAACAAATCATTGTAGCCATAGTAAAGAATAAACAAAAATTCACCAGTAGCTTGTGTTCATGTAAAGACGAGACATAAATGTGCCATTTAGTAACTTAAAAGAAAGAAAAAAACATGAATAACTACCCAGCCAGCAAGGCCAAGTGGGCCCCATATGGCTTAATAGTGGGCGGACAATGTAGGCCCCAATTGGGTTTGTCCGCAGTTTCCATGGTGGCCCCAGCTGTGTTTGCCCACATTGACTTAGGTGGCTACGCTAGCCAGTTGCCCGGTGGACAACATAGCGAGCTCCAATGCCCAGGGTCCAGCAAAGCAAGCAAGTACTGCTGCCCAGGAGTCAGCAGAGCTCGCAGGGGTGCTGTCCAGGCTTCCAGTCCCTGGGTAGTGGAGCCAATGTGGGCAAACACACCTGGGGCCACCATGGAAACTGCGGACAAACCCAATTGGGGCCTACACTGTCCGCCCACTTTTAAGCCATATGGGGCCCACTTGGTCTTGCTGGCTGGGTATAATACAAAACCTTATAAAGAAAAATGGTGCTACAGTCTAATCTGAACTTTGTCAATGATGTTTAAGCTTTGAAGGGCTGACCTTTGGCATCCCTTTAAGCAAGTATTGCACGGAATTGATAGAAAAAAATAATAATCTTTAGGATATATTTAAAATTGGATAAATAGATAATTCTTAAATATTTATTCTGAATGTTCAAAGTTTGGCACAAATGTTGAAAACTCAGATAAAAGTAGAATAGGAGCTTTAAGGATATGAGTTATTGTACAGCAAATTCCACTGTACATTAAACGGATGTTTGACTGATAAATAACAAACTGACAGATGCATAAACAGGGTGGTAAAGTAACCGTCATCACTGTTTGCTGGCCTTCTGACTTTTATCAACTCGTCCTTGATGTGCATCTGTGCTAACATGTCATTCAGCCGTGTGCTCAGTGCCGATTACAAAATGTAAATCAATGCCTGTTTGTCTTTTCTGCCGAGACATGGACAGAACGGACAATCAAAAAGCGTTTTGTTGTTAAATCTGCCTGCTTTTTTTATTTTCTCATTATTATTGAGACAGACCGGACAGCTGGCTTATCTTCTATCAGTAAATCAGTCTCCTTGCGCTCCCACTTACAGAACGCTCCCCTGAGAAGACTTGTCGCTGCAGCCTCACGTCCCAGTGACACCCCCCCAGAACAAAACTGAGGAAAATATCCTTCCTAATAAGAATGAAAGCAGTAATAATAGTCACAAATAAAAAGCAAAGTCAGAACACCCCCCCCCCCCCCCCCCCCCGCCATACTTTCTGCACCTGGTTCGTTCCAATTAAATTAGTAGCATTTAAGCTGCAATTTCAATTAATCTGCGTGTACATTACACAGATTGACTTTTGATGTTACATAACAGGATGCATGAGTAGAGAGAAAAAAGAGAAATCTGCTTAAGATGACAACTTTTGATGATGGATTTTAAATACTTTACTCTGACGAAAAATTGTGTTTTTCATGTTTTTAAAAGGTTCTTTTCTGACGTTGGAGAACATAAATAAAAAAAATTAAATCTTAAAATTGCTTTTCTGAAAATGTATTTTAAGGAAAATTGCAAATTAGGAGCAGATGAAAAAACACAGTTTGAAAAAGAGCTTATTTGTGACAGAAAATACACTGCTCTGAGTTTTCAGGAACAAGGAGAATAAAAGGGGGTGGGGTTGCTCCACTCTAACAGTCCGACCCACAAATCAGAGGTGAATTTCTGATAAACTACTGCCACTCTGGAGAAACTATGTCCTAGAAAAATAACAGGATTTCCTTTATTTTGGTACAATGGTATAATAAATAAAATAAAACTAAGATTGTTTTTAAAACATATCAAAAGATGATGGGAGTGGGACATTCAACTAAAATAAAGCACAAAAAATATTCTATTAAAAAAAAGAGGGAGGTTTTCAACACTAAGATATTAAGTGAAAAAATAACTAATTAAAAGCCTTGACATGACACCTTTATTTTGAAATGTATCAATTTTATTTCATTCTTCATCACCTCTCTTTCATTATTTCTCTATAAAGTTTTTTTAAAAATCTGTATTTTACTAAAATGAGCAATTGTTAGCAATTGTTAGGTTAAGCATAAAAATGAAAAGATGCATGATTACTAACCTTTACTAGTAAAAAGGATAAATTAAAAATGTATGTCAGCTAGTAAACGGTCAGTAAAAAGGCTCCAATTGATTTAATAAATTCAGAATGATGAAAAAAAAAATGTTCTACCATTACTGCTAAGTTCTTGTAAAACGACAACACTAATCCAATTTGGCCAAAACTTTGTATGAACTTTTTTAACAAAAATTATCAATTAAGGCAAAATTAAAGAATTGATTTAATTGATTTAAATATAAGATTAGGGGCACATTTTCATTTTAACCAGAATGGAAATCATATTAATTTTTACTTAAAAAAAAAAGCTATTTTTACTCATTCAGTATAATGTGGTTTAAACAAAACAACTGGAAATCAAAAACACTAAGTTACATTTTAGAGTTTTAATAATTATTGTCAATTTTTTTTCTTATCAGAATATTAATATAAAAACCATGAAATCATTACCTATGAACCGTTTCTTTTTAGCATTAAACTGTATAATGTTTCATGCTGTTTAAATAAAGTCTGTTTTTACTCATTTAGTAATGTATAACCAAATAAAATTGACTCTTAACACAAATTAAAAATATATATATATATATGTATTCGAACTAAGAACTTTCAAATAAAGATAGCCTTAACATACATTTAGAAAAAAAACCTTATTAAAATTTATCTGAATGATCCCTTGAAGCTGGAGGAATGTTCCAGCTTTGATGGAGAAGCATGAGGCTCATCTGGAGGCCGTTTCCACATGACTAAATGTAAGGCACACATGGTTAGTTGTCAATGTGGAGAGAAGACATGAACAGAAGTCTAAAAAAAATGTTTTGATCTAAAATGCAGCCCTATGATGGGATATTTGATTACAGTTTGGGATTTATTAGACGAGTGACGCAGAATTTTTACACAAAGGTTTTAAGATTCTTCACTTCAAAAGTCATTCGATTTAAGTGCCTAAAGTGGAACTAGTTCTGCTGTATTTCCATCTCCCCCTGATCCTCCTGTACCCATCCTTCCCTCTGGTGTGTCTGTGGGGGAGAGGCTGTCACCAAGGGGACAGCCTGCTGCTCGTCACCATGGGGACGAGCTCCGTCAAGCATCTCAATTACCGAGTGGGACAATTAATAAGCATCAAAGCCTGGTTAATATTTCACCAGCAGCGTGGAGCGGGCGCCGGCACTCGGGTCCACGGGAGTTGGAGAGGTGGTGGGAGACAAAAGAGAACAGGAAGTGCTGCGACAAGAGAACTGCAGCGAGCTGACAAGGCGAGATGTGAGAAGCAGCAGAAGGGCGGAGGAAGTGTTAAAGACGGGAGCCGAGGTATACAAGCAACAGCGTTCATCCAAACAGCAGGACGTCAAGCATTTGGTCAGATCCGTGTACTCAGTCTCCACATAACACTGGCCTCCGCGTCCTTTAGATGCGAGGTCACGTTAGACCCATTCATGGCCATAAAGTGGCTCATTGAGCTGCACCTTCGCCTGCTTTAATGCGTTTCACCCAACTTTCATCACTTCCTCAAGCACCTTTTTTTTTAAACGTGTATCGAAACCATGTCGTAACCTTACCTGCAGGCATAAAGCAAGGAGAGCTGATAAATGCTGAGGACATAACTGTGCTCTACATTTAGTGCTGGCCAAGTGGGCCACGGTAAAAGGTTGGAAAACAGTCAGACACCGAGAAAAAAGAGCCTATATGAATATTTTAAAAAGTCTGGAGAAACCTTTTTTTTTTTTTTATTTAGCAAAATAGAAACATCTATACATAAAAAATAAATCCACTTTTGGTAGGTAAATGAAGCAATTTTAAAGGGACTGAACCGACATGTTTACATGCTAAGTGAGTAGAGGAGACCTGAATAATGCGGGCAAAAGGACAAGCAATGATTTGTACACACCTCTTAATCTATTCTCTGTGTCGAAGATGCAAATGAATGCTTTGTTTGCTACTATTTAGAAGAACAAAAAAAAAAAAACATGTCGTGAGCCAAATATCTTGCTCTGTCTGGAGTTTGGCTGCCTTCCGTGGAGCTGTAGAAGCCGTCATCGCCTACTGTTCCATCAGATCACATCTTCATCCTACTAGTAACTCACGTTATATATAATAAATCTAAACAAATCTTTTATTGAGCCTTCGTCTGTATTTATTCTGCTTCCATTTACAAAACGAAACGCCCAATGCATGATGCCCTCACAAATGCAGATTTTATTTAGGTAGTATCTCTGTTCATATATGTAAAAATAAATTGCATTTTGCTGATCAGAAACATTTAATTTTTTGATTCCCTAATTAGCACTGGCTATAGAAAAGTTTATATTGTTATTATTTGTTTATTTTATTGCTGAAAAAATGTATAAGAAACTTGAAACTGCTGTGCACTTTAAAAAATCATTTTTTTCATTTGTGACAATTCAGTTACATGTTACTTGAAAAAATAAAGTCAGAGAAAAGGTATGACATTGTTGTCCATTTATTTTAGAGAATAACTGAAAATATACTTTATTTTGGTACATCATGATATACATCATTATTGTGATAACATATAATTTATATCGTGATATGTGATTTTTTTTTTCCATATCGCCCAGCACTAGCCCTGATAAAGTTAGCGAGTCCCCTTAATCCGTACTTGACTCTGAAGTCAACCTAGAAGTACTAAAGGACGCAGTTCCTCAAATAACCACTAGAGCAGGGGTGGGCAAACTTTTTGATTTGTGGGCCAGAAAGGGTTCTAAAATTTGGCATAAGGGCCAGACAAGTAGCAGATGGAAGGAGTGATTTGGTAAAGAACCTCATAAACTAAAAAGATAATGTGGAATTTAGTGAAAAACATGCTTTAATTTGGATTAAAATTCACATATATTAATTTAAAAACAGAAAATTTGGGAATTTTAATTTCTAAATTTTTTCTTTTGGGTGATCCAATGGGTGATGTTCTTCAGAGGAAAATGCAAACTCAAAGAAATCCGAAAAGTCACCTTCTGACTCAGAAAAAAACACACACGAACGCCAGAGAAACAACACCATTCATGAGAAGGAACCAGTAATACAATGGAAATAAAACAATAATTAGGATTTTTGAGTCAATGTATTTTAATTTGGAGGGCCAGATTAAGTAGCTTAGCGGGCCGCATGTGGCCCCCGGGCCGTAGTTTGCCCACCCCTGCACTAGAGGATGGTTTCAGAGGGGCGCAATTTCTTATTGGTGTTAAAAAGTTAATATTTATACATATAAATATTTTATTTATTTATTTATTTATTGCTAGATTTTTAGATTTTAGATTTATTGCTGGTCATTTTTTTAACAGCTCATTGTGCTCTGCATCCTGATTGGTTGTAGACCATTGTCAATCAACCTTATCTGTCTCTTATACAGAATATATTCAGTTTGTCAAATTTGCATAAATCTTCGGTTGGACCTTTGGCTTCCTTCAACAATACTGAACTTATTTTCTACAAAAGTTTGAACTCTGAGTGCTTTAATGTGAAAAAGTTCAAGTCTAGAAAAGTATGTCGTAAGGGGACTCTACAGCCTTAAAACATTTATAATATTTGAAAAAAATAAAGATGTAAACTTTGTGGATTCAGCCTATTGCGAGTTATTTAAGACCGCAACTCCGAGCTCAGATTTGTCAGGTCACACATTTAGGAGAAGGGTGGAACCATGTGTAGATCCAACAAAACCTAAAATACACCTCTGGTTTTGTTCAATATTTTGGATGGCTGAGTTGGGGCGGAGCAAAATCTAGTCAACATGGCCGTCCCACTTCAGGGTTAATGTTTTCCCTCCAGAATCCAATGGGTGATGTTAAAAATTATCGGTCCAACTAAAACTACGTTCACACTGCCCTTGACAATGTGCATTCAAATGGAAAGGGACCTGGTTGCAGGCAAGATGGCTCCCAAACGCAACATTAACTCGTCAATAACCGGAAGTGGAAATGTCACACCTGTAGCCGGAAGCTGAATTTGTGTATCGATACTAGAAGATTTCTAATCCTAACCGTAACATAGTTCCGGTGTCTCTATAGGAAGAGCATGAACTTTGTTCGAATTTTGGTCGAGGACTTCCAGCTAATGATGCTCTGGCGCCATCTCGGGGCCAGGTTTTTGGCAGCCAGGTGCTTATGTTTAGATGGCCACTTCCAATGAAAATTCTACATTAACGTGCGTAAATGCGTGTTTTGGACTTCAGTGTTCGTTCAGAAATGTCAGGTTCACGTGTAGCATACAAGTTTTTAAGACTGTTTTTGGTGTCAATGTACACAACAAAAAGTATGTTGCAAGTTAAACCAGGTCAAACTTTGACCAGTCAAGGACTTGTCTTTACTAGTAGCGTATGGGTGGTATTGTTTTTTAAATCACGAAAGTGCCAACCATTTGAAAATTGATCATGAAGGAAAAGTTAATAAATGCAGTTTGTGCCTGAGCATAATTATATGACACCAAGTCTTTTGTATATTAGAATTGAGCTGTGAAAGAAAAGACCTGGAGCAAGTCTCGTGAGATTTGCACTGCTTTGGCAATTGGCACCAAGGCTTTTCCAACTGTAGGTGGTGGACATGCACTAGTAATAGAAAAAAAAAAGAACAAGAAGCCCTTCCCTTCTTGTCCAGTGTTAATACAAGAAGCCCTGTGTATTCCATAGCTTAACACTTTTTTATGGTTCTTATTTGGATGTATTTTAGCCATTTGTGGCCCCCGCCTTAATATGAAAGTTCAATATCTACTAAGCAATATCTTCTGCATGTCCATGGTTCTTTGAAGATAGCTTTGTACTTGCTTTTTGATGTTTCAGCTTGGTTTATGCTTAAAACTGTGCATTTGTTTTAGTTGTTGGATCTGGTCGTTAGAAAAGTCCTTAGCAACAGTTGCTAGCATTGTTAGCTCCTGTCGTTTCACAGGACACACAACATATATTGCTTAGTAGTACACAGAAATTAAAAAATGTTCAATAAACTTGTTCAGTAGACATAGACGATGGACCAATGATATAGACAGTGGACGCAAAAACATATTTTTGGCACAAATGGAACCCCATACGGTCCAGCCTCAGCTAGACTCTGCCTTCAATGGCTCCAAGGTAAATTGTGTTTAAGACCCCTGTTGTAAAGAGTCTTGGACAAATACTACTTGAACTCACAGAGTAGCACCTAATGATGTTAGTCTAATACAGGGATGTCCAAAACCAGGCCTCGAAGGCCGGCCTCCTGCAGGTTTTCCAGAAACCCTGCATTTTCTGCGGCTGCTGATTACTTTGATCAGGTGCGGCCAATAAGGAGCTTCAATGGCAGGTTGGTTGGAAAACAAGTAGGACACCAGCACCTCCAGGACCTCGAGACCCACCTTTCACAATCTCACACGATCGCTGATAGAAGACAAGCCAAAGAGAGCCTCCATCCAGGAATCTGACAGCTTCTGCATTGTAATCGTTAACGAACGTGAAACGTAACATTTTTTCTGCGTTAGGGGTAGAGGGAGTGGGTTCAAAAGCAAATACTGGCTGGTGATCTACATGATGGAAGCAACCCCACACTTCCTGGTGGCAGCACATTTACATGGCTCTTTCCAAAGCAAAAAAAAGCTGCTCGTTGCTGGACTGAAAGTTCCAAACAGAGACTGAGAGGACAGATGGGGAAGCACCAGAGAGGAAAGCTTCATGGACGACATAGAGAAAAGAAGGTTTTAAGTCACACACCACGGGAAGTTGACGGTTAAACGATGAGATCGGGGGGGGGTGTTTGTAAGACGAGTGAAGAATTTACAGTTGGGGAGGGGAGGAGACGGGTGGTGGTGAGTAATGCGGGGAGGAAGGCAGCGGAGAGGGGCCAAGTGGGAGACCGCGTCGCTCCGAGGCAGATGCATCGACGGCTGCCTGATCGATAGCATGTGATCAATCCACGGGGGCTGATCCATAATCCCCGACCTCACTCCGAACAGCTGAGCTCACGCGCCTGTCGTTTGCATATGCCTGCATTTGTGCGGTTGCGTAACATTACATCACTGAAAGTCTTACCTTTCCACCTCTGTCTGTGAAATCATACGCTCCTTTACGTCACCAGTAAAACACAGAGATTATCCGCGGCTAAAATGAGCTTCGGAGTTTAGATTAATTAAAGTCATTTTGTTGCCTCCTTTTTCTAACATTACATCATGATCACATGTTAATCCAGCTGATGGCAGCGTCTATGTCAAAAACCCTATCATCCAGGAGTCAAGTCATTAAAAAAAAACCACCATCTGACAGAACTGCTGTTGCAATTAAATCAGTTTAACAGTTTTGATGTTAACAGATTTGTTATTTAAGTAGAAAAGTTTTTCCTTATATGTACAACAAAATTATGCTTAAATGGGATTTTTTTTTTCTAATATGATGATAGAAAAAAATGTTCTTTTTACTTGAAGCAAACGAGACAAGATCACATGTTAAAACAGGAGACGAAAACTACAGACGCAGAACAAGCGGCCCTTTATCCGGACACAGATCTGCATGTAGCACTCCGGCGGCAACGTCCCCCTCCCACAAGAGGAGCCACTTTTTAAACGACGTTTCAAAAAAAAAAAAAAATGCCGTTTTTGCACGAGGACTCCTCCAAAAAGGAGTGATGAGGAATGTGGAGACAACTAAAGGCCACTGAGGAGGGGGGGGATGCCCAGCTTAGATGCAACGCATGTCCCGACAGCTCCTCGTCTGCGATGGAGCGGGCGAAAAACAACCAACTGGAATCCAGTAAACAGCATGCTTTTATGGCTGGATGTAGATCCGCTGCTGTACTTGACACAAGCGCTCCAGAACCTTTTTCAGACCCGTTTATTGTCAGGCAACCTTTTCACGGATCGCTGTGGACAAGGCTGAAGTGGGCATCCAGTTGGGGGTAATGTTGATCTTTTGTAAAGCATCAGCTTTAAACTTTATTTTGGAGTAAAAAACATCAAAATGTGATACTGACTGTCAAAGTGGAAGCTTAAAAATTGGACGGCAACTTCCACATCGTCCGACTTTTAAGGTAGGACAAATAAATAGGCAAAAGAAAATCGCAAAAACTGGTATTTTCTGATAATAATATTAATAAACGTGTGCAACTTTATATTTCAGGGCTCCTTGGAGAAAGACATTTTTTAGAAAATCCAATAAAGTTTTATTTTATTTTGAAGCTTTCTTAGTGGCTCTTTTCTGCTTTAAAAAAAAGTTTCCAAATTTTTGCTAACTTTCTAGCTCGGAGGGTTTCTATTGAGCCACTTTAACCCTCGCGCTCTCTTATGGGGTCTAGGTGACCCCACCGTTACATTGATGTGGAAACCCTCTCATGACAAAGATGGACAGGATTTTGTGTCTGCCACGGACACCAGTGACGATTAAAAAATCCTTGGAAAAAAAAAAGTTCAGACAGTTCTAGTGGGGTCCAAATGACCCCATGAATGTAAACGTGCCTAGGATAGCACAAGGGTTACAAAGGTAGCAGACGTTTTAACAATATACCTCCAGAATGAGTTGGATATGATAGAGAGAATCAAGTAGTTTTCCAAAATAAGACTCCCTTCAGAATCAGATTAAAAAGAAAACAAACAAGCAATGTTTTTTTCCTGTCTATTCTCGGTTGTAGACCCCTTTTTTACAGGACAACCGTGAGGTCAAGAGTCTAGGTGTGTGTCAAACTTCTATCACTACTATATAGTACATTCTCCATTTTACAAGGCCATTCAAATCTACAGCTATGTCCAAATTTCCACCCTAATCCCTAACTACTAAAAAACTATACACTGCAAGACTATCTACTGCAGTTCGGACACTACACTTACTACTTTTGTTTTTTCAAAATGCAAGATATGACATCACTGATGTCATTAAGTGAAAATCGAATCAATGCAAACATTTTACGAAATCTATTTATGAATCCACTGAGTTCTGATGGTGAAAATGTTGATGATTTAATCAAAAACTATATTTAAACATGTTTTTTTTCACTCAAATATTGCTCAAACGCAATGCATTGTGGTCGATATTTGCCAATGTAGTGAGCATCGATGCGCACTAGTTTTTTGCAAAGACTTCTGGGAAATTGCTAAGGCACTTAATTTTGTAGTGGTTGATTCTGACAGCACTACAAAATGATTAACGCACTATATAGGGAGGAGTGAAGGAATTCAGACAGTTCTACAATCCTGAAATTTCCCAGAAGTCTCTGGGAAAAACCAGTGAGCCTCTATATACTCACGAATATAAACCACAATCCATTGAGCAGTTTTTTCATGTTGAAAAAAGTAAAAGGGGGCGTCAACCGAAACTAAATTTACAAATTTATTGGATGGTATTCCTAAAAATAAAAAAAAATGATAATGAGAGGAGTATAAATTCAAATCTACAATAGAAAAGGTAGGGGAATAACACAAAAGGACAAAAGCTTTGAGAGGGAATCCCCTGAGGATGACCGTGAATGTGATCAGATATTTCATCACATTTGCTTATGGCTATGAATGCAAACAAATATGACGCTATACACTCATTCTCAACAAATACATAAATAAATAAAAATCAATTTTTTTGTGTGTGTGGAGGAGAGAAACATAAATATTTGATTTCTTTATCTGTCTGATAGGAAATCTGGAGGATTGTAATAGAAGACCCATGAGGTGAGTGTAGAGCTCAGTTCAACTGTTGGGGACATGAAGTCAAATTTTACTATGCAAATGATGCAGAACTAACTGTGGATTCTCTGCACGGGCTGTGCTGGTGGGGGTTAATCCAGGGCCGGATACAGACAGGAGCAAAGGGGGGGCCAAATGAGGTGACAGCCCCCCTAAATGTGACAATCCAAAATTAAATGAATAATAAAAGAGGCATAAAAGAGGGCAGTAACCAGTGTTGGAGAATATTCAATACAAAACTTAAAAGACAAGACAACAGATTATATGGATGGATGAACTGGTTTTCTATGGTATGACATCTTGACACCCTCTGATGCTAACTGCCCCCCATGGGGCAGCAGGGTAAATCCCTCCACTCAAAACCACACACTCACCCAGTCTTCATAGTGCCTGGTTCCGTTCTGCAGCAGGTCCTCCAGCTGGATGGTGCAGTTGGCCACGAAGTCGTCATAGCCGATGGGCGCATCGTGGAACACCGACAGCTCCAGACTCCTGCCCTCGCGCACCTCCGTGCAGAACTCCTGGTGCCAGGCGGGGCTGTTGGTCTTTGTTCTGGTGGCGGTCTGACCCAGTCGGGTCTGGTCCAGGTTCAGGGCCAGGTACGGGTCCAGGAGGAAGGAGCCGCTCTTCCCCACGGCGTGACGCAGGGCCCACGGGGTGGGCTTCAGGTCCACAGCCTCACACACTCGCACCTTCAACAGGCCACTGAACACAGGCATGGCCGCGGGCTGCTGCGCACGCGCGACGGAGCGCGCGCGCCTAGAAAAGGATGAGTGTGTGTGTTTAAGCTTGTCTGGCTGTTCCTGCTGCTGCACAGACTGTTTCCTTCCAATGAGCGGGGTCACTGCACACTTCTGCTACATCCCATAATGCCGCTGGCTCCTCATAATGCAGCCATATCAGAACATCACCACAGAAACAGGCGCTAACAGTGGAGCTAATGGGTCTCCCAAAAAACAAAAACGCAGCGAGAACGCAGAAAAGGTCACCTGCGGAATGACTGCTCCCGCGGGAGGATTAGCGGCTCCTCCTGCGGCGCTGCGCCGACTCTCTGCCAGCTCAGAGCGAGCAGCCGCGCCTAGCCATCCGGGATCGGCGCTCGCTGTCCGGCGCTTCCCCGCTCCTCTCCGGGATCAGCTCCCCCGCTCCAGCCTCACGCCTCCGCGATCCTTAAGCGCCGTCCCCCCCACCCCCTACAGCAACACCACCCTTCCTCAGCCGCGCGCCCGCTGGACTCGTTTAGGGGGGAGGCTCACGAGCGCCTCAGACACATCACAGCGCCCCGCTCCTGATTTTTCTTTTGTTTTTTTTTTTTTTCTCCTCTCGTTTCCCGTCTCTCTCTCCCTCTCCCGAATCCGTCAGTGAGCGGGACCTGCAGGAAATGCGCAAAACGCGTCACTCCAGCCGGATGAGAGGGAGAGGAGTGTGCGTGCTTTCACGAGACGTGGAGGGAGGACGGAATTCACCCGCGGGGATGGAGCGCGCGTGCGTAACAAGGCCAGAGACAGAAAGTCAATCAGTCAGTCCCCATGCTTGACCACAGACACAACCTATCTATCTATCTATCTATCTATCTATCTATCTATCTATCTATCTATCTATCTATCTATCTATCTATCTATCTATCTATCTATCTATCTATCTATCTATCTATCTATCTATCTATCTATCTATCTATCTATCTATCTATCTATCTATCTATCTATCTATCTATCTATCTATCTATCTATCTATCTATCTATCTATCTATCTCAAGGAGAATCATGAATCTTTATTTTTTTTCCCTCTTGTTTTTCTCATAGCCAATTAGAAAATAAACAGCTATTTATTTGTTTATTTGATTTCTGGACAGTAGATATTGGGTGAACAGACCTGGTCAGCGGCGCCACCTGCTGGCTGGAAGGGTACATCACATACAGATGCCGTCAGGTTGACACGCTGATGTCATGCATGGTGCGTTCAGGTACACCTCGAAGAAAAATCCACCACCTTCGTAAAGCTAAAATTTGTGATTGCGGGATGATTTTAATAAATTTAAAACCCCGGTTTTACTAACTAGATCAAGAAAATATTCCTACTTTGAAAATTATTTTTAAAAAGTATGTTTCAAACTGAAAACTCTATCAGTTGAAAAAGCAGAATAGTATGTATTTTTTAAATGAAGATTAAAAACGCTGCTTTTGATGAGCATAAACTGTTGTTTTATATACATTTAAGAGTCAAAACATTTTTATCTGGTTGGGTGTAAATATTTTAGCATCTAACAATAACAAACTGTATTTGGTGGCGTGAAGGTGAAAGTGTCAACCTTTATCTTTCCACTAGAGGGTGCTGCCGTGCGCTATCGCTCCAAAGTATTTTAATTGAAGCCTTTCTATGGGTCAGTCCCATGTTTCATGGATGATCAGTTCATGAGAACTGAAGACTAAAACTATTTTTAACATGTTTAAATTTCAATTAAAGGTATGTATAAATAACGTCACAATTTCATGAATGGTTTATGAAAACAATGAACACCACATTCCTATTAAAGAACATTTAAACATTTAACGTTTTGAGAAGTAAAAGTAGCAATTACTGAGCAGGGGATTATTTATTCATTCATTCATTCATTCATTCATTCATTCATTCATTCATTCGTTCATTTACTTACTTATCTTACTTACTCATTTATTTGTTTATTTAATTATTGTCATCAAAAATTTGGTTCTTACAGTTCATTGCATGTTAAGAATTTCTTTGTTTTTGAATACAGAGAAATAAAAAAATAATTAATATAATAAAAATCTAATTTGTTAAATTTTAAAAATAAACTTAAATCTGTTTTTTTATATAAAATGTTAATAAAAAATGTGATTAGTGCTAACTTTTTATTAATATGAAATGAGTTTAAATTAAAAATGAGCTTAAAGCCATAAACTACCTCCATAAAATCATGACCCATGTGCATTGTTCTTACAGGTACAAAACAAGAGCCTTACATAAATACCTTTATTTATATAAAATACTGAAGCATTTATTCATCTCCAGAATAGAATGACATATGACGCAGCTTTGACACAAACTTCTTCACTGTGCGCCTTAAAGGAAACTGGTGAAAGCAAAATGAAAACAGAAGCAACTAAGCTTTTAAACAGGTACAAAAGGAGGTAGGATTTGCTGGTATTGATTGTCTACAGCAGTACACACTCCAGGGGGGTCTAAAAAGGAAAAAACGTTTAGTAAAAAGGATTTTGAAAAAGATAATGTGGGCTTGTTTTTGGAGTTTTTAGTCTGTAAAGTTTTACAGAAATCCAGCATTTGCAATAGTTTAACATCATAACTGATAGTTAAATGTATGCTTTGCAACTTTGTATACAAAAAACATCAAGTTAAAGGAAAAAAATACTGGTTGAAATTTAAATAACATTTGCTGTTATTTATTCAGGTATTTATATGAAATAACAATAAGAAATGTTTGTATTTGTTTTAAACCTAGATTTATCTTTTTGTAACCACAAAACTTGGCCTTTTTCACACCTAGAAGTGTCCTCATCTCCTCATTGTTTAAAAAAAAAAGAAGAAGAAGGAGCTTAAGGTTTTAGACATCCAAGTCCGAGTCACTGTCCGTTACTGAGAGGAAGGTTTCTCCATCTGCCCGTTCTGCGCTGCTGTCTCCCCCACTCAGCGTGCACGCGCCGTCTGGACAGATGCGGTGATGTTGCAACCTGAACAACAAGAAGAAATGCGTTAAAAAATATCTAAAAGAAAAAGAATAACATGCTTTTTATTCAACGTGACATCCTGATTGTTTTGAGGAAAATTAAAAAATATATATATTCTCATGCATAAAAAAGCAATTTGTACCCTGCAGATCGACTGACCCGCACACTGACCCTGAAGGAAATGCCAAAGGGGAAAGTAAGATCGACCTGCTCACACTCACTGAGAAAACACAAAACCCTACAAGCTGAATGGCTGTGCGCTTTTACGCATGAGTTGGCCTTTTACGCGCAATCTTGTCAATCCGTGAAGCACAGCTTTATGAAAAAGAAAGTGTGTGAGCAATAAAGAAGATTAAGATGAAGATCAGGACATGTGCAATGGTTTGCAAATTTGGAAAAAATGCAGCTTCTGAGTAAGATTTTAGCATAAAGTTAAAATAAACTGACCTGTTCTTGGCAGCTGCTGCGCGGTCCCTCTGTCTCCGGTTTTTAAACCAGTTCCCCACTTGAGTCGGGGTCAGTCCCGTAGCGTGGGCCAGCTCTCGCTTCTTTCCCGGGTTGGGGTATGGATCTTGCAGGTACCACTCTCTCAAAAGCCCCCGCGTGCGCTCCTTAAAGCAGTGCGTCTTCTGTTCTCCGTCCCAGATGGTTCTGGGTAAGGGGAACTTCTTCCGTACTCGGTACTTGTCCACTGGACCCAGCGGCCTCCCCCGGAGCTTCTCCGCCTCCCGGTAGTGAGCTTCCAGCCACATGGCCTGCAGTTTGCTGTGTGAGGCGCGCGTGAAGCGGTGCGTCTCCAGGATGCGGTACAGCTCCCGGTAGCATCCCGTGTGGAAGGCCACCACGGCGCGCGCGCGCTGCACCGACTCGTGCTCGGAAATGGAGTCGCGGCCGTCCGTGGTCACCGGGAGAGACCAGAGGAAGCGGGCCAGCCGCTCGATGTCCCCGGTCTCCTCCAGAGTTTCGCACACGCTGGCGATCTGCGTGACGGAGAAGCAGAGTCCTGGCAGCGCGAGGGACGGGAACCCGGCAGGAGGGTGATCCGGAGACCGGGACCGGGACAAGACTGAGGGGCCATCTGCAAAATGAGGCAGGAGGAGGCGGGACGCGGAGAAAAAGTCAAGCGGAGCTCTGAAAACCATCTGAGCGCGCGCGGGGGAAAGCAAACAGAGAGAGTTTGTGTAAACACTAAGAGAAATCTGCTTAAAGCCGACTCTTTAGTTTCACCTGGGAGTCAGGGAGGGAGTCAAGGCTTGACTCCTCATTGGACGGCCCTGAGCTGATGCGGGGTTGCTATGGAAACGCTGTCAATC
This sequence comes from Oryzias javanicus, assembly GCA_003999625.1. Classification (NCBI taxonomy): domain Eukaryota; kingdom Metazoa; phylum Chordata; class Actinopteri; order Beloniformes; family Adrianichthyidae; genus Oryzias; species Oryzias javanicus. The sequence goes on along the minus strand of CM012455.1, from coordinate 15,524,003 downwards.
AAGCTGAGGACTTATCTCACTCCTAATGGAATAGCTGGACAAGGGAACTTTCTAAACAGCCTCTACAGCACAGTCCAGCCTTTTTACAGCATCAAATTTAAGAATTTATTTTTACAAAATTGTTACAGTTACATGACTTATCTTGAACCAATAATCCAATACACATATTTATGCAAACTACAAATCAACAAATTAGTATATAAAATCAAGTTTTGCTGATGTAAACAGATAAAGATCTATACATTTGGTATTATTATTTATCCTGGAATTTAATTTTCTGTTGTTTAGATGCTTTAAACATGAATGTACCATAAACTATTGGTTAAAGAATGTCTTTAAAAATTCTAAAGTATTTTTTAGAATGTGAAAAAAATATGTATTTTGAGATATGGAAAAACTGTCTTTATTTGAACCTGAAACTTGTATATTTTTGCATTCGTTTTCCAAACAGGTCATAACTTTATGAGTCAAAAGCAACTCAGTTAAGATAAAAAAAAAAAGAAAAAAGAAAAAATATGAACTCAAATGAAAACGTGTGAGGTAAAATTAAACTTTAAGGCCTTAAACAGGTTAAAACATTGGTTTATAAGTGTATTCTCATTCTGAGGTCTGTGTTTACATGATTCACCGTGATGTTCCTCCATCTTTCTTGACTTTTATTCATTATTCTTATTTCCAGATATTAAAAAAATATATTTTTTTTCTTTAAAAATAGATGCTAAATTAAGGTAAATTTGTAGCACAAGTGATTTAATGTGCGTTTGCATCAAAGGGCTAAGTTATACCTGTTTATTTAAGGATCCCTTTGCAGAAAGGAACATTTATAAGACAAAAGAATAACTCTATTGCCACATCCACCTGAATCTCAAAGCCATTCTAGTCCTGCAGTAAGCTGCTTGTAACATTAACGGCAGTAACGCTGATCAGTGTGATCAGAAATCTCATCCTGGCCTGAAAGCGTATGTTTCCCTAAGTGGTGTCCCATCACTCTAATCACTTTCTGATCACTTTTCTATTTCCTAATAAACTCACTGGATTAGCAAGGAGGCAGCCGGCTAACATTAGTGTAATGGAGCAGCATATTCAATCAACATTAGCATTCGGCTGCACCGGACCATATGCTGTGGAGCACGTCAACACTCCTGTGTTGAGACACACATCTGCTCCACGCCCTCCTTTTTTGGGGGGCACATCCTCCACACCATCATGATGGAGATTTATGTGATTATGAAGAAGGAAGTATGGAAGTGTGGCTGGAGTTCATGCCTGGAATTGAAGTGCACTTATGAAATGAAGAAAAGGCTTTTTAAAAAAAAAAGAAAAACTCTTTTTGTCCCATCCTGAACACGCTTTCAAATGTGATATGTTGGGCGTCAAAAATGGGGTCGCTCCGCATTAAGGAGTTAATGCCAATTACCCCAAAGGACAGATGTCCCTGCATGCTGGTGCGAGGAGCCGTGTGCCACTTTATAGCTCAGACTGAATCCGATCAAATGAGCTTTAACATGAAAAATAAATAAAGTAAGAAGTAAGCAAATCATTAAATATGGTGACACAAACACTACGTAATTTTTTTCATTAATTACCATAACGAATCCTGTATATAATAGATAATTTTAAATAAACATTTGCCAGCAAATAGCAGTGATTTGTAAAAAATGCTCTTATTTTAAGGATTTTATTATTATTAATATATTAAATTACTAAAGTTCTACATTTGGTTTTAGGTGTTACACAATTCTTTGTCTTATTTTACATTTTCTGAAAGAAAAATGTGCAGATTCTTAATCCATCCCTCCATTTTTTGGAAGCCACTGAATCCCTTTCTGGGTCACGGGGTACGCTGGAGCCAAGGTGAAGATGGGGTTGCAGGGCCCCATGCTCACATGCACACCAAGGGGCAAATTAGAGATACCCATTAACCCCATGAAGCCTGTGTGAGGAAGCAAGAGTGCCACATATTCACGAGGAGAATATGCAAACCTCACCAGGAAAGCTCCCTGATTGAACCAGGACCTTTTTGCTGTGAGGTGAGGGTGCTCACCACTACACCACAGTCCAGCTCCAGATTCTCCAGCATCCTGGAAAATTACATCAAAATTAAACAATAATAATGATAAAAAGAGTCAGGTGGACTTGATTGATCATTTATTTAAAGAAGATCTTACACAGTTTTTTTCCTAAATGTATTATATCAACCAAAAATTAAGGTCAAGCATTCTAAACAGCAGTCGTTGTGTTTTTAGAACAACAATGTGTTTATTTCAGTGCTCAAACACATCTATTTTCCAAACCCACTCAATCGTTTTAGGGGTTGCTGGAGCCTATCCCAGCAACTATTGGGCAAACAACCTGGGAAAGTCTCCAGTCCATTACAGGAATGTTAAAACTTTTCATCAAAATTAGTAAAAACATGTTTTTAAACAACTTCAAAGTCAGTTTTCTTTTCAATCTCAGTACAACTTCTTGATTTTTTAGCAAACATGTATTTTTTCTGAAAGCACACCAATTAAAGAGATTAAAAATTAGACTGGATGTTTTAAGAGGAGTAAAATGTCTTCTTTATGTACTCTGGAATTTTAAAGGTAAAGATGGAGGTACATTTTGGAATAAACTTGATTTCAGCTGAACCTTTTCAAAAAAATATTCTCCTCAAATCTAGGATGTTATGATTTGAAAAGTAAAAGTTTCACTTTTTTGTATTGTGGCACAAATATAGTACAATTTTAATTATGTAAAATATCATGAAAGTGTCTTATAAATGTATTAAAATAGGAGTCTGCAACCTTTAACACTAAAAGAGACATCTGGTCGAGTTTCTTAATGAGCAAAACCAAGCAAGAGCCACAAAGTTCCACTTTCTGTTCAGAAAAATACACTTTTTAAATACAATGTTTAAATAACATCTCGCTTTTAGCTATTTATATTTATAAAAGTGATATTTTTTTCAAATATATGTAGCAATTTTAACATACATTACTTTTGAAAGACGCACATACAAGTTCATTTCAAAAGAGTCAAATGAGATAAGAATGTATGCCTTTATCTTATTCTAGCAGATTAAATTTTTTGCCATAACTTTGCTCCATTGTCTAACATGTTAAAATGTAAATATTCAGTAGCAATATAGCAATATGACCAAAACAAAGTACCAATAGTTTGTTCAGAGCAGACCCCTGATTTCAAGTAACCAGTCTAATTAAGTTATACAAATGAATATCGTTGGATTTAAATATTCACCAAAATAAAACTCAAACTTAGATTTAGAATTGTTCATCTCATCTAAAGTAAGTTTTTAGTGTTTCCATCTTCCACGTCTCGCTCTCATGAGGATCTGTGGCAGACAAAGTAAATTTTTTCTTCAGCTGTTTTAACAGCAGAACAATGAGAAACACACACAGCAGTCACGTCCAGAGCTCCTTTAAATTGAAAAAGGTATTCTTTTAATCCGAGCAGGAAGGAGATTCCAAACATACTTGAGGAACAACACTAGGAGGTAGGTTTTAGTGGAGGGATGGTGATGGCTACAACTAAGTTAATTCATTCACGTCTCCATTTAGCGATGGATCCCGGAGGAGGAGGAGGTGGAGGGTACGCCGATCCGGCTGAAAGAAGGGTGGATGACACTTTGGTTGAAGGAACACACAACCAAGACAAAGTAAAATCTCCATCGCCCCTCCTTATTTTCCTAGTAAACAAAGGCCAGACTCCTAATTAACCTCACTGCTGACCTCCACAACTTAAAACTAACCTCTTAAGCCATGAAACTTTAACCTCCTTACCAGTCTCTTGGAAAAGGCCATACATCCCTCTAACTCCCTCCCCAAAGCCTCCTCCTCGTTAAGCCACTAATCACTTCCTGAGTCTTTGTTGTGCTTTTGTGCCGGTGCAGGTCTCCAGGAGAATCTGGTGGACAATGGTACCCACAAAACCAGGCAGAGGAGGGGGGTCAACTGAATGAGGACGTGGACAAACGTGATCCTAACCTGCGGGACAAAGGGTCACCTTGGCCTCTCGGAGGGTTTCTTTTACCCATCCTGCAAAGATTCATGGAGAACATTTGAGTTTCTCATGGCCGCAGGCGGATGCAGCATCAAATAATGCCAAATGTGTGTGGTCACTCCTAAGCTGAGGATGACAGGTACTCAAGTAACTGTACCTGTGCACCTAATCCCACTGCCTGATTGGTTTGTAACCCAATACCCCATACTAAACTAATCCTGCTGTTCTATCAGGGAGGCGTTAGTTAAGCTATGCCGGCGCTGCAGCCGCAGGTGAGCTCAAAAACACCTGACACACAAACACACACACACCCAACTATGTATCCAGATGGGTGGACAAACAAACAAAATAATCACAAAATTTGACTAATAATTCCTCACATGTGCAGGGCTTCAGACTACAGATTAGGACGGCGAGGCCAGATGTAAAGGCCCTAATAACATAATTATCCGCTGTTTTGTCAGCATCACCTCACCACTTTGTGTTATTTTTAATTAATCGATTGGTTGCTGGTGATGAATCAACACCAGCAGCCAAAAATACAAACAGCTGGAGCTTGAAGCAGCAACTGGTTACCAGATTTAGTGCAAATTAACACCCTTAGTGTCTGAAAAAACAAAGAGAACGAAGAGGAAACAGTTGTTTTCATTCACATTTATTATCACAGGATCATGAATCACTTATTGACTTGGCTAAATATAGCTTTAAATGAAATGTGTAGAATCATTTTCCCTTCAAAAGTGACATATCCTTTTAAACCAGGTATGTTTAAAGTGTGGCCGTGGGCCCAATGCGGCCTGTATTCAGATTTCCACCGGCTGGCATCTCCTTTGATAAAATCAATAATCCGAAATTTCTAAGAATTGTGATTGGCTAAATTATACCATAAACTGTTTCTAAACCTGTGACTGGACAGGAACAGATTAATTTGCTTCTGGGATCAAACTAAATCACTTTTTATTTAACCCAAATTTATGGTTGATGAAAGTTTTTTTTTCTTTTTTTAAAGACAGATTTTTTTCTTATTTTATTTTTAGTCTCCACATCAGATTTCTCAGTAATTTTAGATATATTTCTATTCCAAACATATGGAGCACCTAGAGAAGGGGTGTCAAACTCAGAGGTACAAGGGCCCAAAATCCAAAACACACCTTAGATTGTGGGCTGGACAGGACAAAAATGTATTGAACACTCTAAAACAAAATTTTTAAAAATGTAACTTTTCAACATTTCTACCAATAAAAACTTTAAAAAAAATTTATTTCAATTTTTATTAAAAAATCTTAAATAACTTTCAATATTTTACTCTCCAGTAAAATGTATTTTGTCAAAGTTCTATAAGTTAGAAATAAGCGCAAGATAACATCGGGTCATTAATAACAGTAAATTAAAATGATCTGGAGGGCCGGATAAAATGACCTGGAGGGCCGGATCCGGCCCCCAGCCCTTGACTTTGACAAGTGCCCTAAAATGACATCAACGTAAAAAAAACCAAATGTTTTTACTTCAATTCTTTTTTTTTTTAACTTTGATTTCTGTTTTCTACAAATATATTCCAATATATATTAATACAAAAATTAAAAAAAAAATCAATTTAATGCTATACTATTAGTTTAGTTACTTAGTTTTAGAAGCTAATTTTCCCTTACCAGTTCTGGTATCGCCTGTTCGTCCTGGGATGGGATCTCTCCCTCATGTGGGAATCCATAAGGTTTCTTCGTTTTTCCTGATTCAGGTTTTTTAGGAGTTTTTCCTTACCGAGAGGGAGGGTCTAAGAGCAGGGATATCCAGTTTATTTAGTCTGTTTAGTCTTTAGTGATCTTTCTTTCATGTTTCATGACTATTTTTTTGAAAATGTAAAAATTACCTGCACGAAGCCCAGTGAGGCAAAATTCTTTGTGATTTTGGGCTATATAAATAAAAAAAAATTGATATTAAAGGGCTATAAAGAATGGAGGCTTAACTCACAAAGTGTCCCCTTTCCTGTCTTACAAAATAAAAGTGTAAAAAAGAGACTTCCAAACATTTTGGAACCAGTTTGGAGACAAATGCATGATTGCCAAATAGCGTGGTGGGTAAAGTAAAGAGTAGTATAAACTATATTTTTATTTTTGGGGAAGTTTCATTATTTCAGGTGCCACAAACATGTTGCTAATGTTAAAACAAATATTTAATTATTTTTGCTTCTAGTTTCAACAATGAAGGCCAATTTTCACACTTGAGGGTTTTTTGGGTTATTTTTGTTTATTTAAAAACCACCATTCTGGTTAAAAAATTAATGCGCAGACTCCCCTTTACTTTGAGTGTGTTAGCGTGTTTGTAGTATTTTTAAGAAGTTCTTGTGTTTCTGACGTGAAGATCGTAGCCCTGTCTTTAAAACTGTAAATTGCAGTTAAAACAATAAAATCTCCATAATTCTTAGACAGCAGTATTTTAAATCTATATCAATCATTTCACTCTTGCCTCTTACCCCTGTCATCAAATCAATAAAAAAAAAAAAAAAAAAATTCTGCAAAGACTTTTAGAAATCTTCACACTTGAGTCTAAATAATGAATCCATCCATCCCATTTCTAAACCTGCTATTGTGCCATTCGGGGTCACGGGGTTCCTGGGGCCTACCCAGCTACTGATGGGTGAAGGGGGGGTGCAACCCGGACAGTTCAGCAGTCCGTTGCAGAGCCAATAATTAAGCATCCATGAATTAGTGGCTAAACGGTGCAATTGTTCCTGTTATCTTGTTTTTCCTGGATGGCTTTGATACTTGCAGTTCACATTTGAGATCTTTCACAAATGTTCTGGAAATATCGTTCTTTAAAAAGTTTTTTATATTATTGTTATTTTCTATTTTTATAGCTCCACAGACCTTTGAATTTTTTTTTTTTTTACATTTTTATTTTTACAACAAAAGCAAACAGTCAGAGATGTTGACACATAAATCTTTAGAACAAAAATGTGATGAAAAAGCGTAACAACACATCCCTGAAGCCTTTGACTGAGCTGTTCGCAAGGTTTCATCAGAGCTGCTTATTTTGACTGAACCAGGGGTCTGACCACAAGCCATTTGAGCCAGTTTCTTACAGATCAAAACCCACAAAAGGTGTCACAAAATCTTATTTTACCCTTTAAGACAATGTAATGTTGCTTTGTATACATTGTATTGTTATAATAAATATGAATTATATTTCTTTATTTGTCTGCATCAAAAACAAAATGTAAAGAGAAACTACCATTTTCTCAAATATTAAATTGTTTTTTTTTGTTGCTTTTGACAGAAACTAATGACTTCCTTTCAAAATAAAATACTTCTGACTCGTCCCAGTGGAACTAATGTGACTCTACGAAAGGTAGTCACTCTACTTTGGTACCGATTATAGATTGAATTTTTAAGCAAATTTCAGAACAGCAAAGAAAAACTTTCATTCTTCATTTTACTGCACACACTTCACAAAACTAAAATGAAACTTCTTCTTCCCTTTAGGTCTACATTGATGGGCTGTCATACTTTTTCCCACTAACTACTGTATTTAACTTCAACACAAACATGAATTCATTGTTTTATGCCAGAGGTGGGCAAACGTTTTGGTTTTTGGGATACAAAATTTGACCAAAGGAGCAAATGCAAGGAGTGTTTTGGTAATCCACCTCATTAGAGAAAGAAATAACATCAAATCTGAACGAATACAAGTTTTATTTTGATTAAAAAACATATTTATATGTTATAAAAAAGAACATTTTGGGGGTTTATTTTTCAATTGTGATTTTAGTTCTCATTTTAGTGCCTGTTGCACATATGGTTTGATTTTCTTCAGGGAAACTTAAGAGAAATGTTGCATTCATGGAGTGTTGGAATGATCGAAAAAATGATTGTCCGACCAGGAAAACACACAAAAATGACAAATCTTTCAACACCATTTACTAGAAATGCAGAACAACTTCCTGCACCTTAACAAATGTCAATTTATTTACAGTTTGAAATAGGGAAAAAAAATATAGGGAGAATAACGCAAACAAGAATTATCATCATAATTATTCCCGCTTGGCTGGCCAGATTGAATAGTTTAACAGACTGCATGTGCCCCCGGGTTGTAGTTTGTCCACCTCTGGTTTATGCTCTGGTAGTTTAAGTATATAAAGATTATTTAAATATTTATTAGCAAATCCTCTCTGGACGGCTACTAACTATTTTTGTGCATAATTTGTGCAAAATATGCATTTTTTTGCTGTAATAAAAACCAGCTTCTTGACAATAAAACCACAAAAAAATTAAGAATGTATAGTTAGTGCAGTTTTTTTAAATACAAATGTTATTTTTCTCAATGTTTTTATTTTAATAATATTTATGTTATAACCCTGTTGTAGGTAAAGTACTAGAATAAAATTGGTGTCTTTTTTTTGCATTTCAACATATATATGTATAGAAGCATTTACGGTACATTCTTCTCCATCATTCTTTGCCCCAGTGATAGACGTACGTTTTTAGAGGATAGGAGCAGCTCTTCAGAGAGGCAGGTGAAGGTTAAGTGAGGCATGAATAAGTGAAACTAGGTGAAAAAAAAGCTTGATGGAGAAGCAGGCAGGGGAAGGAGGCAGGCTCCCAGCATGTCTGGTGTGGTTGGAGTAATCTGGATTAATCTGATTGATGTTAACCTATCTGAGCAGCAAGAGCCAGATTATCCCTCTAACAATGGCCAGCCGCTCATCTGCTAAATTACTCCACTCAAAATCATATGCTTAGACACACAAGCAGCACACATCATCCCCGTTCAGACACACACACTTCAGCTGCGTTTTAAATTTCACAAAGTTCTTTATTTATTGAATGAAAATTTCAATCAGAAGGGAGTCTTTAGGTTTTCTTTTTCCAAAATAAAATATTTTACTGGTAAACTATGAGTGGAAAAAGAAGAAATATGTCAGATTAGACAAAGAAGAAAAAAATACATTATCAGAAGAGTTTAAATACCATCTACTAATAAAAATAGATGCATTAAGATATTATCTAATCTGAAAGATAACACACTACATCTATTATAAGGAAATGGATCTTGAAAGATAAAACACTTGTTGCTTTTTAAATGCTTTGAAAGCTGCAGGTCACCGGCTGAGAATTTAAAAACTTTTTATTGTCTGTGTAACCTGGGTTAGATTTTTCTGTATGTACTTTATACAAAAAAAAAACAACTTAGTTTTAAAGCAAACAAAATGAAAAAAAAGAAAGCTGAGATTTTTTTGAATGTAGTTGAAGCTGCTGTTAGTCCAAGTTTTGTCAACTTTAGAATATTATATATATATATATATATATTTAAACAAAAGACTGAGGTGCAGAAACAATTTTTTTCAATCAAATAATCGACAAAGTTAAAAAAAAAAACAAGTCTCCAAGAGATGGACATAGAATTTGGAGCAGTTGGACATTTGTTGGAATTGAAGAAATAGAAATTACATGGAAATTCAAAAAATAAAAACATTAAAGACTGAAAATCACCTTTGAGATAAACAAATTTATTTATAGCTATGAACACAAAAAATGACTTTATTTCTTGCTTTCATGTAGATGCTAAATTGAGGTAATTTTGGAGGAAAAATGGTTTGATGCATATTCAAATCAACAGGTGTCAAGAAATTAATTCAAGGTCATGTGCTGTAATTTAACATCTTTAGTCAAACTTAAATGTAAGGCAAAATTAATTAAAAATGTAATATTATTAACATTTGAAGGCTTCATAGAGCGATGAAAATTAGACTGAAGAAACAAATCTTTAGCGACTCTGGGCATGTAGGCCTGTAATTTGAAACAAAAAAGACAAAAAAAAAAGGAAAATCACAATAAATATATTTTAGTAGTAAAGTTTTTTATGATTTATCTTAAAGTTTTCAATTTCCTGTTTGTAAAACAAGATTGATAACTCTCTTCATCATCATCTGTATTTAAATAAAAAAAAAAACTCATTAGGCCAACAGATGGGCCGTCTCTTCCTAACAGGTTGAAGTGATTTTCTTTAATTAGATTTTAGTTAGTATTTTAATGAACTTGAATCAAACTTACCTTTAATCTTAGAGACCTTAGATGACATTTTCATAGAAGGTACTTTGAAAAATGACAAATATAATATATAAATATAATATAATGCATAAAACCAGCAGGAATGAGGAAGTATGTAAAATGAAGTCCACATTCAAATAAAGCTTAACCCTTCCGCTCTCCTTAGCTTGTTTACATTAAAAGTGAGGTCATCTGGACCCCACAAGACAGTGCGCCGAACTTTTTTTTTTCACTGATTTTTGAGTTTCACTAATGTCCATGACAGACGTAAAATCCTGTCCCCCTTCGTCCACATTTGTCATGGAAGAAATCGCATAACAATATGTGGTTGGAGCCATCTGGACCCCAAGGAGAGCGGAAGGGTTAAATGATCCATTGTTTTTTTTTCTTCCCAACTTTATTTATAGAACACTTCTTGCCTCTTACAGAACACTTAAAAGTGCTTATTTAAAAATAACAATTAAATAAAAATTAAATGAAAAAAAAATAAATCAAAAGAGAAATAATGAAATAAAATAATAAAGCATGCAGCACACGTACGCTATTCTTTAAAAAATAAAAATGATTTTAACTGTTTGCATGATTCCAAGTCATAAAAACAGTGCTAATTGCAATAAATGCCTTTCAGTTTTTACATTTTTCCCTACTCTTTCTTTAAACACGTTCCCAGTTAGGGAACTTCTCACATGTTCTTTTAGATGGTTCCAGGCCAAACCTCAACAGAAAACTGCTTTACGCTGCAGGGAAAGTTTCAAACAGGTTTAAAAAAAAATAACTACTTCCTCAATTGTTTTTTGACAATGTGGGTTTACTACATATTTGGAGGGGAAAAAGCTTTCAACCACTCCAGGTTCAGTGAAGCTTTCTGAATCGAGTTCGTCCTGTTCCAATTCTGTGTTATAATGATCCAACAGAAATTCTCTCAAAGTCGTGTTCCTTTGTCATCGTGTCTATTTTTAATGCCGTGCTCCATAACAGCTCAGAGATCGCAGTCATTCAATGGAAGCTTCTGTTCTTATCAAGCATGTGTGGAAATTTCTCTCAGTTCTCTGAATTGTTTAATGGTATTATGTAACACAGAATTAAAGCTGATTTCTACCTGATCTTCACCTCCGAACAGCCCGGCCTGTTTGGGATGTTCTTTTTATATCTACAGGTCTGAGCTTCAGTTTCTGTTCAGACGCTTTCAACAATGTCTGCCTGTTTTTGTGTAATTTTTAAGGAAAATCACAAATGAAAGAATTAATGAAACAGGGTATTTTCATTAATTTGCTGTTTATTCTTCCCCATATTGTATTGAAATTGCTTTAAATTGGTGAGTTTTACTTTATAAAATAATTTGCTAAGTTTTTTAGTCAGAAATGTTAATTGAATTTGAGTTCTTAAAGTGAACTGAACACCCGCAAAATCAATAGAAAAAGGAGCAAAATTATAAATTGTTGCAATTTTTAAAATAGTTGAAAGATATCAGAACACATTTAGAATTCTTAGCTGTGGATTAACATCAGTGAACCATATAGTTGGCAGGTCAGAGCCGATGTTCTGATTGTATATAATGGCATTGATCTGAATTAAACTGTTCTTTTTTGTAGTTTTGAAAAAATACAATAAACTGAAGTGAAAGAGATTAAAATTCCACAAAATGAGGGTTACCAAAACACAATTTTAGGAGGTCAGAGTCTGTCAATTTTGTAAAATCAGGCTTAAAGTGGATTCAGTGGGTGCACAGGAGGGCATGGCGTGAACCCCACCCACCATCACCAAATTAAATGGACTCCTCCTGATATATTTGGATCGGCTGTTGATGCTAACACTCACGGGCCCCACAATCACATAATCCCACACCAGATTGAGAACACCTTTAAGATACGATGTGATTATGATTAGGGATTATGATCAAATTATAGCAGAGTGACAGATTAGATGAGGTTATATGTGTGTGGCTTGCCACAGGAAGTTTGATGGAAGCTTATGTTGTTTCTGAGCGCACAAAAAAAAAAGGCAGAAGAGACCGTGAAGTTACCTGAATATACTGGGGGTCAACATTTGTCTAAACATTTATATTCAGACAAAAAAATCTGCAGCACAGTAAAGGTCAAAGGCCATCTGTTATCGGAAAGTCTTTAAAAAAACAAGACAAGTTTCAATTATGTTTACACTTCTTAAGGGTGTTAAGGGGTGAAATACTGTCCCAGAACTTGACACAAACTAGCAATGTTGTAGTTCCACTAAAGACCACTAGAGGCAGGTTGTGGAAGGGAGCAATTTCCAAGTTTACACCAAAAACAAACGTTTTTACTGCCGGGTTTCTGACATCTTTATGTTTTACTTTAATTTTCTAATGCTGATAACTATTAATGTGTGTTTGGAGGGGATTTTGTTTAAAAAAACAAAACAAAAAAACATTTGTTTGAAGCTCAAAAAGTTAAAAAAAATGTAATTGTCAGATCTGTCGAATCAACCAACCCTATAAAATAAACTCTACACATCATTGAGTCAGGTAGAGTAAACTAAACAGTTCATCTTTAACAATTTAAAGATTTCTATTCAATTAACTATTTATAATTCGATGATTTGGTCAGAAGCAACGAGAATAAGGCTGCCGTAATTAGTCAACTAATCAATGGCTAATTAACTATGGACTATTTTGGCGTTTAGCTGATATTTTAGCTACATCCTTGATATTTTGACTAACTTTGGCTTTTTTTGTTTTTTGGGTTATTTTGGAGTTTAGCTAATATTTCAGCTACATGCTAGTTGTTTTGGCTAACTTAGGCTTTTCTATCTTTTGGGCTATTTTGAAGTTTAGCAAATATTTTAGTTGTATGCTAGCTATTTTGGCTAACTTAGGCTTTTTTAGACTATTTTTGAGTTTAGCTAATATTTCAGCCACAGATTCTTCCCAGCCAGGTCAACTATTTTGCTTCCAGTGTCTTTAAGACAGCTCTTTGGTCTTAGTCATAGTGGAGCTTGGAGTGTGACATTTTGAGGTTGTGCGCAGGTGTCTTTTATATGGATAACGAGTTCAAAAAGGGCCAATTAATACAGGTGAGTGTAGGATCGTCTTAAAGAAGTTACAGGTCTGTGAGAACCAGAAATCTTGTTTGTAGGTGACCAAATACTTAATTTCCACCATAATTTGTAAACAAATTCTGTAAAAATCAGACAATGTTGATCTTCTGTATTTTTTTCTTCTCATTTTCTCTCTCATACATGAAGTTAATCTATAATAAAAAATTTAAAAAAATTCATGCCTCTCTCATCATTTTAAGTGGGAGAACTTCCACAATTGGTGGCTGACAAAATACTTTTTTTGCCCCACTGTATGTCAGACTGGAGCTGTGAAAGTAAAAGCCTGGCACAAGATCCACCAAATTCGTACTGCATCATGTAGTAGTATTGGGTAGCAACAGTCCAATGTGAACACCACATGCTAAAAGCACGTTCAAAAATCCCTATTTAGCGCATTCTTGTACACGTATAATGCCCACTGTAAACATGTTTGCCAAAAAGATGATAAAACACACCAACACAACAGTCCTTGGCAGGTATTTTATTTCATATATAGACGCTTTCTGTAATCAAATGTGAGTGCAATCAAACAACAGCAATACAAACATTACCAATGCAGTCTGAGAACCAGGAAAAAGGGTTAAAACAGGGCGTTCACTCACTCTACACAGCGAGCAGCTATAGTAACCTGATGGACAACATTTAACAAAAGAAAAAACAAAAAAAGAACTTTTCTCTGTCAAGACTGTTTGCTGTCACATGCACCTCCGAATACCATACCTTTGAGGCGTACACTCTTCATACAGTAAGTCCAGCCAGTGACACAACAGTCGCCCACCCCGACCCCAACCCCGAAAGCCATGATTTTAAACTCAGCTTTGCGGTGAAAACCTCCCACTTCCCGGTTATGATTATCATCTTAGTAGAATCTAAAAAATAAACTTAAAAAAAAAATTCCAAATCATTTCTCACACAGCAGGAGCCTATCGGAGTCCGGAGGTGCTTCGGGTTCAGTCACTTAAACCCAATGGTTAACCATCCAGAACGATTAGAAAACCACATAGTTGTATATGTAGAACCAAAGTCCTCATGCAGGGCCCGCACAGGTAGCTCAACACATACGTGCACAGGTGGAGGTGGGTGGGGTGTTTTTTTTGTTGATTTTTTTACTTTTTTTGTGTGTCTGTGTATGTATGAGTGAGGGAAGAAGCAAGGGTGTTAGGCAATGATCAGAACCAGGAGTATTCAAATAAAAAATAAAAAGTTCAGGAGAAGAAAACATTACAAAGTCCTCAAACAGCGTGTCCTCTTGGCCCTCACTGAAGCTGTCTCGCACTCAAAACTCTCGCAAACGAACGATAGGTCCTCATGTCATTGTGAAGTCATGTGTTCAGTCAACATTCAAGGAAAGGAGGAGGAAAAAAAACAAACAAAGAAAACACCTCAATGGTAAAAATCATCTCTACCATCACAATGCTTCAGTTCATAAAATCTTGATATTTCTGAGAAGTGATTCAGCTTTTCCTCCTGGTTTAAAGCAGTATGCGTGAGTTTAGTTGTTGTAGTCTTTGTCCCACTGCTGCGAGCGCACACACACACACGCACAACCGACATACGCACACTCACGCACTCCAGCACACACCACATGTCCTCTTTGGGGAAAGACACGGCGCAATGGAGACACTCCTCTTGGGTGGATGCGTGGATCACCAGGAGGAGACATGGGGGTTGTGGTTGTCACGGCTACCAAGGGTCCTCCAAATCACCAGCGCTCTGGTAAGAAGAGGACACAGAAGAAAAAGAGAAGGACGTGAAAAGTTGATGCGGCGACTGTCATGACAGCAAAGATGAAACTTTTGCTAATCTTGTGGATCTACACAGTGATGCTCCCCTGAGCAGACAGAACCTCACACGACTCACCTTACGGAGAATCACAAGGCCAACTGTCAGACTGAAAAACAGGGGAGGAATGGAGAGAAGATTCTCAAAAGTCTAGGCATTTATATTAAAAAAATCTGTATTATTTGAGGTATTAATTTAGGGAGAACGTTGACCCTGAATTATAAGCTACATCAGACACAAGAACAGACAGATGTGTCATGACATCCCCCTAAACAAGCAACAAAAAATACAACACTAAGCAGAAATACGAGGCAGCTGCAGTAAATCTGTCTGCGAACAGGCCTCTACCAGACACTGCCAGTGTTGAAGTGCTTTTTTTTATTAAATATAAATGAGTCTAAAAGGAGATTAATGTGGGACAAAACCAAAAGACAAGGACCAAAGACGGAGAAATAGTCACATAAATCACAGCACCATACCTCAATATTTATCATTTATTTATTTATTTGTTGTTTGCAGGACAAATAAAGTCATATATATGCAAACGTACAGTGCTTAGTATAACCTCACCATGGAGTTCTAAGTGCTTTACATTGGGAGTTCAGTGTTGATGAATAAAACTTTTGTTTATAAACAAAAAAAATA
Organism: Oryzias javanicus; assembly: GCA_003999625.1. NCBI lineage: Eukaryota > Metazoa > Chordata > Actinopteri > Beloniformes > Adrianichthyidae > Oryzias > Oryzias javanicus. Next base: position 15,508,458 of record CM012455.1, on the reverse strand, counting down.
TTGAACGTCACAGCAGTCAGAAGATTGTAAAACTAGCGAATATTTTCTTTTACATTCATACATGGATGTTGTGTTACTGATGAAGGCATTTCCACAGCTGACTTTCAAATAAATGAAAAGATGTCCACAAAAAGAACAATAAAAGTGAAGAATATTACACAACAAAAATCTCCATCTTGCATATTGGCATGAAATCCTTCTAAAGTCTACTGAATATATTAGACCAAAGCAAAAGTGCTCTATAGTTTAGCATAATTCTTCAGAACACCTGGGCTTAAGCTCCACCGTGCTCCGAGATGAAGGCAGATGATTAAATTCTGCTGATATTCGCTTCCTTCTTTCACATCCAAAAAATAAAAAGTGCTCATTTGTGATTGGATTAGAAGATCTGTCCTTGTTTGTGAAAAGAAAATCTTAACTGACAAATTTCTACAACATCAATGAAAGAAAACCAGGAATGTGTTCTACAACTTTATGGGTCCTGATGGTTGGGGAACCATTCACAGGGTTTAGTACCAAAAAAATGGGTTAACTTCAGAATACAACAAACAACCACAACAGAGACACACAAAAAAAGAGGAGTGCTGATTGTTCTCGTGGTCAGACACGCATACACAAAGAGGAGTATTCTAAAGTCTTTAGATTGGAGGAGGCTTGGAAACGACGCAGTATGTTTAGAGTGTCTCCACTCCTGCTCTCTGCCAGCTTTGGGGTGAAGCTTGGGTAAGGGAGGAAGAGGAGAAGGTACAGGGTGGAGGGTGATCCACAAGGATTTATTGGAAAATGTTGGTATTAGAACAGGACGTTCACTTTGGCGAGTTATATTTAAGACCTTAGTCACATGAGCCCATACAGGTTTTGGTTGGTCCACAGAGGGGCGTAGACAGGAGGGGCCACATCTTAAAGGAATTGCAGGTGTGTCCTGAAGTTTGATTGAGGACCGTAAACCACCTTAAGGGAGGTCATGAGAATGGAGCGCATCGTTGGGGATGTGGTAAATGTATCGTGAAGTATTTGTAAGGATGATGTAAGTTAGACACACTTATGACATGGGGTGATACTATCATATGTTGACCTTCCGTTGCACTCCAGTCGTTAGTAAGGTGTCCTGGCGCCTCACCCACCATATGCAAGTGATGCACATATGCCCAAAGGACACCTATAATACCATATGGTCCAATTTCCTCATTCCTAACAGCCAGGTTGAGTTAGGCCAAATCCAAATTATTCTCCTACACCTATGACTTCTCCCTACCCCTCTAAATGTAAGGGCATTTGGAGGGGTTGTCCGGAAGGGATGACCTTCGTGATGGAGGGCGAGGGTGTTACGCGTTGTGCTGTGCTGCTGAGGAGAAGCACTTTTCTTCTAGCGAGTTTGCTCCGATGCACAGAAGTATAGATTTATATGCAAGTAATGATGCTTTGTTTTAGCATGACCTTTTTAAAGGGTAATCAAACCCTAAAATAATTTTTTTTTGGCTGTTGACCTCTATAAATAGGGCTTTAAAAGTGCTTTCTATTGGTTGTTGCCACATTTTTTGACTAATTAAAATAAAATTGTTTAATTCCTGAAAATATGGTCAAAAACCGTCTGTGTGCTGCCCTCTACAGGTTAAAACGAGGTATTGCAGTTGAATTTTCTGATTGGTCAACTGGTGTTACAGAAGTCTGACGTCATCATGTTCTGAGCTTCAGTATAAAAGCCCCGCCCATCTTTGAGTCTGTAACGATCAGCTGTTAGCAACAGAATGCAGCTGTTTCAAAGAGGCATGAAGGCATCAGCTACAAAAAAACGTCCTGGCTCCCTCATTTTTTAACCGATTTTCACTAAACATGGCTGGAATTAAAGCCTAGAAAGTGACTGATATTGTGGTATTTTTACATTTTTATTATCTCTAAAAACTAAGCTGTAAATAGTGCAAGAACTGCACCTTCTAGTGTTACAGGTAACACACTGCAGTAAAATTAACAGATTTTGCCTTTGTGCCAGAATCTATGGAACTGAGCTTGTAAATGTAATAAATACCAATGGTCATGAGCCAGCAGCTAGAAGTATTTCGATTCTGAACCACGAGTGCTGGCATTGGGAGAAGAGGGAAGTTGGAAAATCTTCAACCTCCACAGAATTTGCTGTGGAGAAACCTGCATTACTTTGCTCTATAACACTGTGTTTTTTAATTGAACATAATAATGACAAACCACTCTCCATATTGAAGACCCGGTATACATTACATAAAGCTAACCTAACTGTCAATCATAGATCCAAGCCACACCTGGGAATGGAGTCAGCCTCAAACTGCCCTGTTGGGTTACCCTTTGAATTGATAAAACTATAAAAGGTCAAATTAGCATCTCCGTGCTAACGTAGCTGACTGGCAACTATTGATGACATCATGAGTGGGAGTAGCGTCTGAATGTGAAGACACTATTTTTCCATAAGTCTCAGTTTGGATGGCTAAATGTAGGGATAGGGAGAAACTGTAAGAGAAGAGTGTGCAACAGGCGCATAAGTAGTGTGCACTTATCACCTGAACAGCCTTTAAGGCCTCTTGCGCAGTGTGTGAGGTTTGGGGAATTGAAAAAAAAAATTCTTTCAACATGTCTGCTTCTCACCTACTTCATTCTTACATGTTGTATAAGTGTTTGCTACGACCTGTCCCCTGCAGCATCCCCATAGATGACATACGTACTCAGCTGATTTTTCTATTTTCCTATTGTCTTATTTCTATCAGTTAGGGAGTGGGTGGTGAGAAAGGGGTGGGGGTATTGTGGGCTGGTTTGGAGCAGGGGGCTTTATTTTAATGTAAATTTTTACCTGTTTTTCTATTATGTATACTGTTTTGCTTTTGTTGTAAAAGCACTTTGTGTTATTTTGTATATGAAAAGTGCTATATAAATAAAGATTGATTTGATTTGATGAACACTTTGGCTCTGCTGAATCATCTGAGATTTTGTGCGGGCCACCTGCATCTGTCATAAAGGTTTGTCCATTTTTTTTTACCCACATCCACCCGTAAGGGCAGTTGTGACTAAGGCTTAAAGCACAAACTGCAGAAGTGGCTAACTTGTTTGGAAATCTAAACCAAGGTGGATAGAAACAAATTCTTACTATAAATGGAGGGTATAAAGCTTCGAGGACAGAATTTGAAAAAACAAAGGCCATTTTTCTATATTTTCATGAATGAGTGATGGCCAGTGTGTTCATTCAAGTTCTGTTAATGAGGGAAACAAAGAAAATCACAGCACATCTAATAGAACTGGAATGGCATGAGTGAACGGTGGGTGGGTGTTATTCAGAGCCGACATCTGACTTAGGGGGCGGAGCCATCTTCACTGCTCTCTGGCTCTCCTGTGACAGGGGAGGGAGGGGGTGAAGGGGGGGAGGGAGGGGAGGCAGGCCGCTCCTGGTCGTCAGCATCGTCATCGCTCTCTCCTTCTTCCCTCACAGAGCTCTCCCCCTGCAGGTGGTAGGTAGCCAGGGACTCTTCCAGCACCGCGCGGTACTGCCCCCGATGGTGCAGGCGGAACTGCCGCAGCGCTTCCAGCAGGTGAGCTGACATGCTGCCACCTCCCTCCTCACTCTCCTCCTCTCCCCCCGAAGGGGCCTGAGGTGACACGCCAGGGGTCAGACTCTGCAGACACGCTCCATGTTTCAAACACACATCAGCCTACGTTCAACAAAGCAGCGGCAACACATTTTTACGTCGCCGCTGCAAAACTTTAAAGTGACAATGTTGGAGACGTCCTTGTCCCACATGGTTATGCTCATGCCGGAGCTACCTTTCACCCTCTGGCCAGCAAGCTTTGGTGAAAATCACTGGGTTACATAACAAGAGGTAGTATGTGGACAGTATGGTTACAGCCCAGAGGAGAGTCCAATCAACTCGAGCCTCTTGAGACCACAACAACAGACAATTTTGTGTATTTTTACACAAACATACATCACTCACATCTTTTTCCACAAGCACCCCTTCAAGGTTATTCCTGTCAATGCAGGAAGTGATCATCATCCTTAAGTGACACAAAGATTTCCTTAAATAATGTTCAAGGAAAAAGAAAAAATGAGGTTATTGGTCCTCATTTCTTTAAAGGCTTCAAAAACAAGTACTGAACATTTTACCACTTTACATTTTGGTTTGACGAGCTTATCCAACTAATAACCTATAGTTTCAGGATCATTAAACCTAAAGTAGTTTAGATGCACAATGTAGAAGTAGGTGCTACTCCTTTTAACTGTTAAAGCAATCTAATCACTATTTGTGCTTAAAAGTGGGAGGGGCTGAGTCACTGGCTGCAACACTATTTGGAAATTTACAAAAACGCATCATTTTTAGTTTATATGAAAAGCAAAAATTGCTTATTCTAAAAAAGGATCTGAAAAATCAGCCACTGGTTACAAACATTTGTGCAGCCCAGAAGACACTGACAGTGACTACCATGTATCTTCCAGAGGTGGCCGCTCTGACAGGGGTTTGTTACATTAGACGCCAGTCTTTAATAGAGGTCGGGCTCCTTTAAGATTATGTTTAGCTTAAAATACAAATACTACTTGAATACACAGCAACGTGTGAGCCACTAGAAGTAAGTTGGAGAAGGGCTTTAACAGATAATACAAGTTGTTATGCACTGAATCTTTAGACTTAAAGACTTAAGGGAAAGTATGTGAAGTGTAAGCCTCTTGTGCATTTTAATGGATCAAATATGCAAAGATTCACCACTTCAAACCAAAGCCTGTCTTGTTTTCTATTGAAAACTCTTCTGAGACCAAATCATTTGAGCTATTTTATTCCAAAATTGTACAATTAAATGTTTTGTTATTCTATACAGTAACTAAAGCCAGTAGAGTTAGACATGCAACTCCTCTAAGTATTACCCGATCTGTGTACACATTTTATTACTTAAATTCAAAAATGATAATAAACTGCTAAAAATAAGACTCCTTGAAGAATAACACATCAAAACTGCTATTTAAGATCATTGATGACATTAACAGAAACCTTAAGGCTCCATAAGTACATGATGAACAACCCTCTATCATCTGCATAGAACACATTTACTCTAAGGGAAACATTACCTGTTTTGTTTTACAGCACACTACTTCTGAATTTAGAATTCTGTTCTTAACTAAAGATTAAATGGTTTAGTAGCTTATAAGATAAATTAAAAAATATATATCCCTGATTTTTATGCAACATGTTTCACCAAAATTACGCAAGTGTGACTCACTTTTTAGCCAATATTATGAACTAATTATTACACCTAATAACCTATTAGTTTTATTTGAAGAAAGATAAAGAAAAGATAAAGTACTTTCAGATGAATCATAGACCAGTAACACTCCCTGGTGACGAGTTTTGATTCTATCAAGTTCTGTTTAAGAAAGGTCATTGGTGAAAGTAGCTAACAAAGACTTCTGTACATCTTCCTTTCACATATAGATCACATCCGTTTCCCTCTAACTCACAAACGCAAGTCACACACACAAAAGGTACCATTTCCTGTGTTAGTGTCTGCCTGAGGTCATGGAGGAGGGTACATGGATCGAGGGACATGAGGGGGTCAAACTCACCCCTTCTTCTTCTCTGTGAGGATTCAGCCTGTTGTACACTGCTTCGATCACACTCCGTCTGTCGAAGTAAACGCAATCAACATGATCATCAATGATCCCAACGATATGACATGCTAAAGAATGGAGATTCCATATTAAATCTACAGTTTATCTCTTAAACTCTGGTGGTCTAAAATAAGCTTTAAATAAATTTGTTTCAACTTGATTAAATTATGATATTAAATGTTACTTTTCTTTTCAGAATTCAGGTAAAACTGTTTTTTTTTTTTTTTTTTTTAATATGGCCAGCAAAAGAAGTTGTAGGTGACAAGTTGGAATTTTAACCTCCATTTCAGTCCATGTTTTTGAATGCAAAGAATAAAAATAAAGTATGCGTGTTCAGCTTTCAGCAAATCATATATTTACTTGCTGGCCAGGCCTCCACCAGGTGGAAGGTTGGGGATGTTCTCTGAGGCGATGCTCCTTAGGACAGACACCAGGTCAGGGGCTCCTGTATCCCCACAGTTTCCCAGAAGCTCTGGAAAATAACAAAACAGTTCTGTTGTGCATCACACTCTTACAATTTCTCTAATTAAATGAATTAGAGGTTTTGGTGATTTCTATGGGCTATTTTGGAGATGAATCTTTCGGTGTGTGTGCAAGCTCTTGGTGCTTACCTTCAACACGGGTTTCTAGATATTTATCCAATTCCTCTTCCTTCTTTACAGCTTCCTCTGAGATTTTGGGAGCCCCGGGAAAACATACCAACACCACGCTCATATTATCTCTGCTCCCCTGGAGAAAGATGAAGGGAGAAACACACCTCGTGTTATATTTGAGTTTAAAGGAGATGGTTTAAGCTATAGCTTGTGAGAAAATAAAACGTGTTTTTTCTATTTTTTCTAGTATAACAACCTATATAAGAGAGTCTAACCCAACATGAATGGTCAAACTTAATCAAACGTTTCTCTAAAAGGACATATTTAACCAAATATGAGAGATAAACAGTATTTGTGAAATAGTTTGTTATGGGTTTGCATAAATATTTGGGCTTATTGGATAAAGATTTAAATTGATCCTGAAAGATCAAGTTGTGATTCAATTATTATTTGTTTGGAAACACAAAATAGAGATATTGTCTCTGGTTTTCTGACATTATTTCACAAAGAATAAAGAAAAAATGAATGAAAATGCATCAGTTCATTTGGTTTTGTTCATACATCAAACAGAAACTTTCTACAAATCAATAACAAAATTTGGAAATATTTTACTTAGTTAATAAACTAACGGAGGGTAAAAATGTTCACTTGAACTGGATATGGATGAGCGGTTGCAACTCAATGGAACATCATTGGGATCCTAGAGTAACAATTTTAACCCTTCCGTTCTCCTAGGCTTGTTTACATAAAAGTGGGGTCATCTGGACCCCACAAAACAATGTGCTGAACTTTGTTTTCAATGATTGGCTATCTTTACTGTGTCCGATGACAGACATGAATTCTTGTCCACCTTTGTCATGGAAGGGCTAATGCCTCAATGTAAGGGTGGGGTCATCTGGACCCCATAAGAGAGCACAAGGGTTATAGCAGTTCTACAAATCCAACATTAAATGTCCTTTGAAGAGTGGTCAAAAATACCATATACAGACTCCTAAACTATTTGAAAAGACTTCCCAGAAAAACTGAAACCTTTAAAGCAAAAAAGGGGGAGCTGATGTCACGCAAAAATCTATTGATTATGAATGAGGTCATACTTAGGTTTGTATGAGAGTAAAAGCAGAGGAGCGAATACTGAACCAATAAAGAGCATCTCGTCAGCTTTCCAGCTCACAGTTTGCTATCGCAAGTCTGAACAAAGCTTCCAGAGACTCACTGTCCCAAGGTTTGTTGACTTGCTCCTCAGATGAAGCTCGACGTGCTCCAACACAATCTCAGACACACGCCAAGACATACAGAAATAAGTCCACCACTCATCTTTGGCTTTCATGCAGCTTCTCATGTCCTAGCTGTCTTTTTCTTTCTATAACCTATGAAAGCAGGCCAAAGAAGTCGAGCATCTTTGGTTTAGTTAAGCATTGAGGTTCATGTTTATATGTGACAGACATAAGCGACGTATGAGAACATCAGCAGGTATGAGAAGTCTACATTTTGGGAGCATGTGTCATTTAATGACAAAGGGGTAAAAAAAAAAAATGAACTGCACCCCCTTTAACCTCTATACAAGATTCTGATGTCCAGTATTGAGCCATCTTTCTGACAACAAAGGCTTGGCTTAGACTGGGTCACACATCAGAACAATGATCTCAAACACCCCACCCCTCCCAAAAAAAAAAAAAATCAACAAACTCAATCAAAGTGTGACATTATCCTGACTGAAAAACATTTAAAGAATTTTAAAACATTGTTAAGATAATGATGAAACAAAGTCTCACCCTTTGTTAAAGGCTTAATGCAAAAAAAAAGTCATTAACATCTAAAGAAGCAAATGTATAGGTCACTGGATGCTGGGTATTATTTTGTTTTTTCCCACACGTAAAATGTTTATTTTAATGTAATTTTGTGTTTTAGTAGGGATAGGACATTTTTTCTGAATCGGATTTTATTTTGCTTTAGCTTTAATTATTTTCATTGTATGCAGAACTATGCAAAACACACTTTAATACAGTAGAAGTATAAGAAAGGTGATGGCAAACCAGATGACTACATAAAAATATAAAATGTGTGCTGTAACAGAGTTGGGGAAGTTCTTTAATACACGTATATACCAGAAAAAAAACCCCAACGTTATACATTTCAATCCTCCTGTTAAACATCTTAAAAATTATTTTACCCTTGTGCTATCCTAAGCATGTTTACATTAAAAGTGGGGTCATCTGGACCCCCATAAGACAGCATGCTGAAGTTTTTTCTTTTTAATCTTTACTGGTGTCCATGGCAGACATAAAATCCTGTCTACCTTTGTCCTCCTTTGTCATGGGAGGGATCACACATCAATACAAGGCTAGGGACCCCATAAGAGCGCACCGGAGTTTATAAAAAAAAAAAAAAAAAAAAAAAAAAAAAAGAGTTCTCAAAAGACTATTTAGAAGAAAGTAACTAAATAATAAATTGAATTAGTATTTGTTATTTACCTTTAAACAAGTTATTTAACACATAACAATAAATTATCTTGGAAGTTGTCCTAATTTTTTTTTCTCTTTTTTGTTAACAATTTTTTAACACACACATAAGTGTCTAAAACTGATTTAATTTCCAATATTTGTTCTGGATTTCACAGCATTAAGGCTGTTTTGATGGATAAGGATATGTATTGAAAATGCTTTATTAGTAGTAAGTTCAATACAAAAAGCTCAATGAAACGTGGCAGCACTATTATCATAAGAAGAACATAGTTGTCTTTACTGGTATTATTTAGTAAAAACAAATTATGTTGACAGATTTAGACAAGATTGTATGGCCATTTGCTTCAATATAAAACATAAATACATGATCCAGAATTCTGTAAGAAGCCAGGAAATAGGGTGATTATGTCTGTAATGAACGTGCTGCACTACTGCAGCGTCACTCAGATATTTGGGCGTTCCGTCTTCAAAGGTGGGGCATATTTACGCCTCTGTGGAAGGGGTTGTTTCAAGGCACACCAAAGACACTGATGATGACGCACATTAATGCAGTAAATCTTTTAGTTCTTTTCTTTAAAGATAAAAACACTTCCTTTCAACTTTTATCAACAAACTAAATGGTTTATGTCTTTAGTTTTTCTTTTTATATTTTGGGAGTTTATGGAGGAAGCAACTATTAAACATATGATTTAAAAAATAAAAAAAAGTATAGTTCTGGCTTTTAACCCTGTGGACTGTCACCAACTTTGTCAAAAAGATATTGTGGTTGCAGCAAGTTTTTTTCGTGAAGAGTGTCACGCGCATCACAACAGGCCGCCGCGGCAGCAAAGATGATTTATGTTCATGCAGTTATGTGAGATAGCCCATCCAGTAAGGTAAAAATAACTTGCTCAATGGACAAGGGCAGAATTACAACTGTTAGTTTGGCTCTAAGAATTGTCAGAAAATCCTGTAAGCAGGGTTAAATACTTAAAAAGATTATAATAGAAATAATACTGTGTATAGATGTTTTCCGTTTTAGAAAGTTTATTCCAATTAAATGTAAATAAGTCAACTATAAGATCTTACAATAGCATGAAAAAAACATTTAAACACATAACGATACCTAAAAGGAAAATGACGGCTTACCTTATGAAGGCAGGTGTCCACCACTGAGTTACAGACCTTCTCCAGGTCGTCACAGACCAACAATCGTGAGCGCACAAACTCGCACAGCTCCTCATTGGACATCACATCCCAGATGCCGTCGCACGCCAGCACCACAAACTCGTCTCCTTCGGCCGCCCGCTCTAACACACAAACCTCCGGTTCAGGGCTCACCAGCTGCTCTGTGGGGCCTTTACCGTCCACACATTTGTAGTCATAGTCCCCCAGAGCCCGGGACACAGCCAGAGAGCCGTTTACCCTTTGGATCATCACTGAGCCGCCGGCATTCTGTATGCGCTCCTTCTCACGGGGGTTGCAGGGCTTGTGATCCTGAGTAGAGAAGCCCACCTTGCCATCTCGACTTAGCACGGCCCGCGAGTCGCCGCAGTTAATGAAGTAGAGGTGCGTGGGGCTGAGCAAGACACAAACAGCTGTGGATCCGCTGCGGTCCAGCCCTTGCCGCAGATCAGAAAAGTTGCGCATGTACTCGTCAATGTTCAGGAACCCCGAGCGGATGCCGTCCTTCACGCCCTCCACCGAGCTTGGCCCCTGACCAAACTCGGCCCCACCTGACAAGATGTGCTCCAGCAGGTGTGCAGAACAGTAGTTGGCCACCCGAGAGCCTGCGTGGCCGTCGTAGACGGCAAAGAAGGACCAGTCGGTGAGTCCGTGGGGAAGGCCAACCACGGCTGTGTGGGCATCCTCCATCTCCACCCGCCAGCCCTGCATGGAGCTCAGGCCATAGTGCAGCCCGTTGCCCTCCCCGTGGGCACTATGTTTCTCTGTTTTCGGCTTGTCCAGGAATGCGCCCATTGTTCCTTATAGCTGCAGATTGAGAAAAAAAAAAGAGACAAAGAAACTTAACTTCACCATACTTAACTTAGAAAGCCTTAAAAGCATCAATAACATGACATTAAAGACCTACTCTGATCGTCTTTTGATATATTTTAAAAGTGTTCATATTATTCTTTTAATTATGATTATTCAGTTTTTAGGTAGAATTTTAAAAAAAACTATTTTTGAGGGCATAGTTCCTGCAGAGCTGCAGTAGTTCATTAGAAATTCACCTCCGAGTTCTGAAAGGGGCCATTTACACTGAGCAACCCCACCCGCCTTTCCCCTTCCCATCGCTGGGAAATCTCATTTGCACTCCCTCTCCTACTAGCTTACAGCCCTCTCACACCTCCAACCCAACATTAGTGATGCAACAAAAATGGCCACCAGTATCGGCGCTATCCAGCCGTACCGTTTTGAGGAAAAAGACGTTGTTCATGGATCTAGTCGTCTAAAAGCTGATGCATCAAATTGAAGCACAGCAAGCCCATATTTTCGAGATCACAAAAACGCTCTTTTTTATTTGTCTATTTATTGTCTGCTCCTGATTTGCAACGATTCAAATAAAAAAGCACTCAGAAATGCAATTTTAAGATTAATTTTTGTTATATACGTCTTCCATTGTCAGAAAAACGTCACAAAAAAAAAAAAAAAAACAGTAAAAAACATAAACTTTTCTGAAGTGGGTTTTTAATAAAAGGACATTGACTTTGTTTTTATTCCTTTTTTTCCCCAGAGGAATCCGACAGAGAGAACAGCACATTTTGTGCTTGTAGAATTATTTTCTGAAATGAAAAGTATCACAATGAAATGTTGCAAGAAGTTTAGGTCAAAGTGACAATTTTCTTTTAAAATAAATCCAATAATGTAATATTTAGAAAGCATAAAAAGAATGCAGAAGACATGCTCGGTCTGTCTACAGCAGGACCAAAACAGAAACATATGTCACCTCAGAGCAAAACTCAACAGTGTTCTCATCATTACATGCCACGTGTGGGAACTAATCCATTTTATGTTACAGTATTTTCCATGTTTTTTCAAAAACCTTTTAATTACAGCACAACTATTAATACATTTGCTAGAAAGGGAAAAAATATATATAGTTAAATAAGTTTCTTGAAAAAAATATTTTTGAAAAACGATGGAAAGATGTCACAATAAAACCACTTCAAAAGAATGTTTTACAATCCCAGCAGTGCTCAAGATTATATACAAAAAAAATCTATAACTTATGAAATGAAAGAACACAAGCAAAGAGATTTTTTTTTTTTTTTTAAGTAGGAATTCCATCCTATATGTCCATGGAATGACAGCCATGATGCTAAAACAGGCCGTTCCATGTACAGAATGATCACAGCCAGTTTCAGAGGAGGGCGGTTTTGTGTGTCTGTTCTTGCTCTAAGCATGTGTTCAGTGTCATAGTCTACAAGCAAGAAAAAGGTGCTCTAAAAATACTCCAGTCTGGTTTACGTTTCATGACCAGAGTGAAGCGGTGGAGCAGGCCCATTCAGGTCTCCGCTGCACGATCGGACCACCAAAATGTTGAAAAAGGTTAGATACATTTTTAACAAAAAAAAAAAAAAAAAAAGCTAATCTTCTACTTCTGATGGGAAAGATTCTCTCTAAAAATAAAACAAACACTGTTATTGCCTAGCAACCACCCACCCTGCCGTGAAAACATCCAGGCAAGGCTTCATTCAGTGACATCCCCCTCCTCCCAATGTCATTCTCTCACACGCTAAAAACAAATTCACACACACTCAGCTGCTTGGTAGTGAGAGGAAGGAGGAGTTGCATCATCCGTCTATTTGGGCAGTTGCAGTGGTGAAAGGAGACGTGAGGATCGCTGGAACACACGGCAATCGTTTGTTGTGAAATTTAAACAAAACGAAGTCTATCGCGCAGGATTCTCGCTCACTTAACCTCGTCTTAAGGACTCTCACCCACACTGCAACTACTAGTTATAGCCATCCCTCTCCGGTGGAATAGCCTTTTAAAAGAAACCCATGGTTTCCAGCAGGGACGTTTCACGTCAGGGTTACATAACACTGCAGAGAATCCAAACGCTGCTCGGAGAACACTTTCCAAGTTACATTCTAAAAATCACACCCACTATAGAAATTCACACTACTCAATGCTATGTCGTCCATTGCAATTCTTTTATTACTTTTAATCTCATCTGACAGACCTAACAAAGCTTATGCTAGCATAACATCACTTTATTTTCCATTTGTTTTCAAAAACGAGCAATAAAAATACAATAGATCATTGGTACACAATATAATCTGAAGCTTGTTGATGAATTGAGGAGTGATTGGACTAACCTATGGCAATTTTTAAAAAGGACCAAGCCAAGAATTACAAATAAAAAAGGGAGCATCCCCCCTTTTTGTGACGCCTAATAATCGTCCAAACGGGAACAATTGACGTGACAAAATGGAGAAACATACAATCTGTGAATTGTAGATCTTGTAGAACACAATGCTATATAAAATGCTATATAAAATCAAATCAGCAACAAGGAACGAACACAATAAAAGAAAAATAAGGCAGTCGACCGGCAGAAGTCAGCAGTTTTAGGAATGTGAAGTAGACAGACAATTGCATTCGTCTTTGAAATATAGTATCAATAGCAGAGCAGTGAAGAATGTATAAACTATACATACATTTGGTTAATAAGGCAGCTTCATTAGACATTTCTTTTTAATACTGTGCCATAAAACAGTGATTTGCAATTGTGTTCCAAGTTTAAAAAAAAATGTAAGAATCTCACAAAACTGTACACTGCAGGGTTATCTGTCTACACAATTTCGTGGTTCAGGTTTAACGCTCATAAGATTTAAGCATTCTACATTGAAGGCAATTTTGGGCCCTGAATTTAAACAGGACCTTCTCAGAGTTTAACACTATCAGGACAGTAGAGCCCCATTTAGATAATGGAGGGGACTCTCCATAGAATCGCGCCATCACATGACTGCTGCTCTCTCTATTTTTAACCCCATGGAACAAACTCAACTAACTTAGAAAGACAAAAAAAAGAAATAATTAAGTCCAAAACATAATTTTATTTTATTATTTGAAATGAATTTGTGTGGTTAAAAATTAAAGTTTAGCTGTGAAGATAACTTTTTATGGATTGGATAGATTTTCTGATACATGAGTAAAAATGATCCAAATCACAAATTCAAATGTAATTTTCATAAAGAAAACAATCAGAACTTTGAACTTGACAAGTATGTTGTCCAACAAACCCACACAACCTCTCAATGTAAAAACAAAAAGCAGACGCTGCATTAGCTCCTCTTTAAAACTGAAAGTGTTAATATTTCATGTAAGCACTCCATTTGTTTCTCCTTACCCATAAAAATAAAACACACCAGGGCACTAACATTAACCAGCCATTATTACATCTATTATTAACCTTCCAAACACATTATAGCCTATTTAACAAACTGCAGTTTTGAAGTTTTGCAGTTTCATCTTCACAAGTTGGCCAATTATCTCAATGGCATTACCTTTCATTGACTCCTCAGTCTTTCAGCGTCGACCGCTGACTCAGTTAAAGACTATCAGCATTTGAAATGCCGTTATCGAACAAGCAGGGACGAAGCTCAACACCAAGTGATGTCATGTACAAGACATCAATGGCTCTTATTGTAATCCGACACATGAACAAAGCGGTCGGAGAAACTTCATTTCCACACCGTGCAAAACTGATCGTAAAGATGACCTCAGGCGTTTTCTTTGATTGCATATCGCTGTGGTACACTCATACAATGTTAACTGTTGTGTTATATGGGCTCATAAAATGCTTGATCTTTATGGATAGATACAAAAAAAAGTCTGTACAAAGTCAGTTGGCAAAGAGCAACATAAAATCTCAAAGAACGGGGTGGAAAACAAGTTAAACAACTTAAAAAAATGTTTTACATGAAGTTGAACAGAATTTGTCTGTGAAGAATTACAATTAATAATTTATGATCCGATTTCAAGGAAGGTCAGGGCACTTTCTGACCTTGATTGTTTTGCATTTTTATAAACTCAGTAAACAATCTTTAAAAAATTTGGGGTAAAAATTAGATGCTTCAAATGGGCTGCGTTTGATACAAAAATGTGCAAAAGAAACAGTAATACATACAAACTTGAACTCAATAAGCATTTTTCCATACATGTGTGTGTAGCAGCAACAAAATTTGGTAAGTGCAATTGAACTTGCATCTTTGGTGAGAGCGAGCCCCCAGTTTAAATCAATCCCATCTGTGCCAATCGATCTGCAGTGCTTTACAAAGCAACATACTGTGTTGCACTTCAACTAATGGGAAAACATTGATAGCAAACTCTGACAAGATGTAAGCAAAAATCATCTATGTAAAAGGAAGTGATCGAAAGCTTCAATAAAATACAAAAGAGCTTATTTTAATGGGCCTGCTTCTGTACGATAATGATTAGAGTTGTCAATTAAAATTTTACTATCTTGCTAATAATTCTTTTTTTAATACCATTTGTCTCTATAATCTCACCGGTTTGTAAATATGAATTATTTTTGCTTATCAAATATAAAGAGCATTTAAAGCCCTTGAAAAATATATTACATTTTGAAGATTAGTTGTTTACAGTTCATTAGTCTGACCAAATCATCCAAAATGGACTGCATGCATTGTTATTGAGCGTGATTCTTCATGAAACCCACCATTTGAATTAGTGCTATTCAGGAATTGTACCAATCATATTACTCAGCCATATTAAATTATTTAATATGTTTACAATATCAGTAATGTTGCCAGGCAAACAAGGCCCTCTAACAAGGCTAACCCCTAGGAACAAAAACAAACAAGTCAATGACAATGAAATAGGAACAAAAGAAAACACCCTCGATTAAAAAGCTAACTGCAACTAGAGCAACTAAAATGATACAATAAGATATTAATTTATTCAACACGAAAATATAAACAAAAAAATGGAGGTCACGAGGAGGTTCTTATTGGTGGCTGGAACTATAAATTAGGAATAAAAAAAAAGGCTTTCAACTTACACTGAACTTCACACGCTTAGTCAAGCTTTACGGAAGTGCTAACATTTTTATATCACGTAACCGTTTATGTACAACACCAGTCAACCAACAACAATTAGAAATGTAAATTGATAAGTTAAAGACTGGTTCCTCTTCGCCCAGGCCCAGTTTTCTGGTGTGTTGAGTTAGCATGTTAGCTCAATGTAGCTAACATGAGTTAGCTAACGTTAGTCACGGCTCTCCGGAATGACAAACTGGAGCTAATAATGTTAGCATTATTAGCATGCTACTTACGTTTTCCAGCTGCTGAACCGACGTAGATCCAATCTTGAACAAACGACTCTGCTTTAACGTGAGGATATATCGTTAACTTGGCTACCAACAGAGCTAACGTTAGCTAGCTATGTTGTGATTCCTTAATTTAAAAAAAATAAATAATCAAGATTGGCCTCAGTTGAGCGGCGATAATTCCTTTCTCGGTGGTTCCGTGCTTGGACAGCGTTGATTTTTACGCATGTTTGACGCCACTTCTGTCTTTCTCAATAAATAAACACAACTGCGATCGTTCCCCAAAAAAAATATGGAACCTGAGGATAGGCTATATTATTATACAACACTAACAAATCTAGCAATTTCTTCCATTGAAAGGCCAGAGCTATCCTTCGACTTTAGGTGCTGAACAAGAGGAGGTGTTATTTTTAGCATGAGAAAGGTGATTGGTTACTCTCTGTTTGCAAAACGTCATTTAATTGGCGGATTTATGTGTCAACTAGCATGGCAGCTATACATGCTACGTTCTGATTGGCCAATTTCAGAGTTCTAGACGTGTAGGGTACACTTGTAACGCTTTACGGCGTACACCGGAGTAGCACTGATTTGGGTCTTCATTTTGTTATATAAACATTCATTTGACTGATTTTTTTAAAAAATATGTTCGGAAAGATTAAACGTATGTTATAGAAAGCACCGTATTAGAAATTGTAATCGTGGTTATCTTATGAGTTTATAATTTGACATCAAGACATCAAGAAATGCAACAAACGTCACATTCATTGACACTTTCATGTAGAGGCAGTTTTTTTTTTTTAAATTGTTCTTCCGTTTATTTATTTATTTACTTATCTATTCATTCCTTTATTTATCTTAGTTTCAGTTGTCCTATTTGTAACTTACTATTGCCAATAGTAGTGAATTTGGGAGATAAAATTTGTATTTTAAAATAATCCACATCTAATTTCTTTGGTCAGCGTATTTATTAATGAAGGTTCAGAATCAGTTGCCTAAAACTTCCCAGTTGCACCTACTGTGTTTTATTTATTGTGTGCTATTCTATCTTATGCCATTAAATATAAACACATTTGAAAGACCCATTCCAATGCAAATGGTGTTAGTGGAGTTTAAACATGTTCTTGTGGCATTTTTCTAACAATGGAGAACATATATTAAGACAATTAAGATTAAAATTGCATTTCAGAATGTTTTTTTATTCAAATTTTTGTGAATCAGGAACTGAAGGAAAATCCAATTTAAAAAAAGCTTTTACTTGTAACATAGAAAATACAACCTGTGTGCCATGAGCTCCCTGCTTCGCTCCATTCTGATCTATCCACTTGCAGACAAATGGATCCACCAACATCTTTCTTCATCTGAGCTGGCACCTGGCTCAAAACGCCATTTTTGTTGCTTCGTTACTGTTCCATCAGAGGCGTGTGGGGCTTTAAGATAGCAGGAAAGAGCAGTGAATGATGGAAAGTGGCGGGAGTCTTACTCCATGCTACTTTAGAGGGGATTTTTTTTAAGAACTACTGCTTAGACTAAGTCCTAGAAAATAAAACATTATTTTTTTCATTTTTGATAAAAGCAGCATATTTCATAGTTAAAATACCACTAAAACAGTTTTAAAATAGATCAAAAGATGATCAGAGTGGGTATTTATCAACTTCCAATTGTCTACAATCTGCATGAACATTTAGTAGATGTTAACATTTGTATGTATTGTTGTATGTTTTTCTGTCTGGTCCATTTTTTAAATCATGGAATCAAAGCTAAATAGAATTTTTTTTATGAAGCTAAGGTTCGAAATAATGTCCTCTTCTCAGGGGTTTATTTAAGAAGTTTGTCCAAAGGAGTTTGGATTTTTTAAAATGTATTTTTTTATTTATTTTGTTCTATACAGCAACCACAGCCAAATAAATCCACTCTAGATCAATAGTTAAGGCTAAAAAAAAAACATTTTTCTTAAACATTCAGTTTAGTTTATTAATCTCTTTCTATGGACATATTTGAAACTAATGGGTAAAAAAAAGGCATAGTACCTGCAGCTGCTTGTTTTTAAATCTACAAACTGGACTCCATGAATATTGAACTGTGACCTACATAATTGTTAGTAAAGGCTGCACTTAACTGCAGTTTAGGAGCTGTGTCCAAAATGGAACGACTCTCTGTGACAGCTACACAAGGTTAACACAGGCGTTTTGGTTGCAGGTATTCCTCTCTTCATTATTTATTACCCAATAATACATAATGAATGATTTTGACTTTTGGTTTCAGCTGCAGCTGTGATATTTTCCCGCTCTGTTGACACTTCTTGACTCTTCCCTTGGCAACACAAGCATTATTTATTTATTTATTGTAATTTTCAGTCATTCATTTTGGGAAAAGGAGATTATGCTTGTATCTTTCAAATCATTTATATAAAAATAAATGCATGTCAACATCAGCATTGTTTTTGTCTTCTTTAACAAATTTTCCCATCTTACTGCTTTTTTTTATTTAGATGTTGTAAGACTTCTTCTGAGAAATCTACAATTTAAGCTGCTATTTGAACCTGTTATGTTAATTCACTCAATGTCCAGGTTGACACATCACCTCATCACATCCCCACTGAATGCACTTCGCAAAGAAAGAAATATAAAAAGTTAAATAAAAAGCAAATGAAATGCAATGATCAGCTTTAAAAAATACACATATTTCATTTAAATTTTCCTACCTTACTTTGACATGCTTTCTTTTAATTTTAGCCAATTTAAATAGTTGGAAGTTTTTATTTAATTCTGTCTCTTTGTCTTAGAATGCAACTAGGAACTAACTCGCTTCTGATAATGTAAATAAAAAAAAAAAAAAAAAAAAAAAGCGGCACCCCAACAGAAACCCTGAACTTGAACCATAAGGATGTGCAGTGTGAGGAACAGACAGATCGGACACTAATGGGAGACACCTCCTCTGTGGCGAGACACCTGAACAACTCTTGCTCAATTTTTAAATGGTGACATTTTCAGCATTTATTCTGCGCAGATATCCTCTTAAAAGCAAAAATTGGAAACTAATTTTGTCTGGACATCAGTTGTTCTGATTGCAAACTGAAAGGACATAAATATTTGTCCATTTTCTGCTGTCTAACACATCATAAAACAGGTAAATCACTAATAAAATCACTAATAGAATTTAAAAAAAGTAGCTAGAAAGCTTCCATCTGCTGTCAGTGCTTTGTCTTGTGTAGAGTTGCTGGAGCCTATATAAACTCCTTTAGGTTTAAAGCAGATTGCAGACAAATTATGAAACGGAGGAAGATTCTCACAAAGCTTCCTATTATACCCATATGGCCATTTTTGAGATACAACTTTCCTCATAGAGGGTTGTATTTTGACCTTTTTTTTTTTCAAATATACTTTAATAATCCCTTAGGGATAAATGAGGGAAAAAAAAAGTGTTTTTCAGAACACCTGTAAATGTGATTTTCACTAAGCTGCTACGCGTTAAGATTATATCTACATAGTTGGGGCACAAATATTCGTACAAGCAAACAAATGTAGGCTAGTATGGGTTTTGGAGATTAAACTATAATGTAAGTGCATGTATAAGGATGTTTTGTAATCGTGCACCGGCGAGTGTCTCTTGTGTGTCTGAGCAGTCTGGCAAAAGCGCGGCTTATCTGTTGTCATTCCATGTTTCTCCCTCTGGATTAGAGTTGTGCCTTATTAATGAAAAACTCATCAGATATCAGAGCATCTCCCTGAAGAACCAGGCAGGGTTATGAGACACATGTTAGATAAAGACTCCGACTGTCTTACCGAGGGATAAAGAAGTGATGAGCGCTGGAGAGTGGTATTTAATTTTCTAAGATGAGGGATTATTACAGGCAGAATTTGATCATCCTGCTCTGATCTGGGGATGTTCAATCAAAGCTTATCCCAAATATTAAACTCTCCATCTTTTGACCCTCTTTTTTTCTCTCCCTTCATCCTCAACACACAAACATCTTCACACACAGAGATTCTTTTGCTGTTCGGATGATTCTAGTAGAGTAAAGTGGCCCGCTGGGCCTCCTGTCTGTGACGGTTCAGCCACCCAATGACCTCAAAGGATGTTGGCGGGGTCAAAAGGGAGAAACCAGACTTTAGTGTCTTATTGAGCAACCAAAGGAGAGTAAATTAAAAAAAACTGTTACTTCTAATCCGGAGCACTGAGAACAAGTGGCACACGCTCCAAAATCTGATCCCATATGTTTACATGGATTTGGATGAGCTTAAACACACACATACACACACACACACACATAGGGGTCATTACGTATCCGGCTGCTAAATGCTCTGCTGGGTTTCGCCTACAGCCGGATGGACTGAGGCCACAATGGTTGTGGGGACAGAGGGAGGTGTGAGGTCCCAATCTGCACTCTCATTTTCAGCCCTCGGGACATCTGGGTCATGTCATTACTGCAATCTCCTGCTTGTTCATTCCCAGCTCTACATGGCTTAAAACGGACAGATCGACAAACAAATCACATGTGCAGAAAGAGTAGATGTGCAGCAATGATGGTAAATAAAGTAATAAAAAAATAACATGATAGGTAGGGGTTTGTGGAAAAGAAGATTAAAAGGTATGTGTAAAAAGAAAATAATTATATATCTTAGTATATTTTCTGAAAGTAGCTAGAAATAAATATCTATTGTTTAGTATCATATATACAGAGAGAGTTGAATACATCTGACATTTTGCTCTTCAGAAACTAAAATTAATGCTAGCCAAGACATGTGGTTACAGTGCCCTCTAGTGGTTGATGTGTAGCTTCACTTTTGAGTAGTATCCAATAGAGGGCGCTGTTAGACAAAAGATGCACATGGGTGGTGACAAACGAAAGTGTTGTAATTAAAACTTAACAAAATAGTGTTGCAACATTTCTTGTGCTTTTTAATACAAGAAATGCCAAGTAATATTTTATATTGTGCTTTAGAAATTTTATTTTAAGTGAGTTTTTAACAATTAAATGTTAACCCAGGCCTGCAAAACTATTTTTACTCGTAAGTTATTTATTTTGATGGGAAAATGTCAATCTTTTTGTCAGTTTCCTTTCAATGGGTTCTTTAGGAACTTCGAAATTATTTTTAAGCTTTAAAGAGTTGTTTAACTTGTGACTAAGGACAAAACCACAAATATTCAACCTATATTAATAAAAAATAGATTTTACAGTTTTGGATCTTTGGCTCAATACTCATTTGTTCACTTCTGCTTTTTTGTGATTAGAAATCTCATATAAATAGACAGAATAACTTGACAAATGACATGAAACTGGAGATTTAAGTGAAGCAACAAGTAACTTTCTTTGACCATCAGCTGAAAACACAGGCTTTATTTATGAGTCCCCCACATAGTGAAACACTATCATTTTTGCAGCAGGTTGTTCCTACTGTCCTACCATTGCCTGATCAGGCCCAAGTTAAAAACTCTGCTCCAGGTGAGGCTCGAACTCACAACCTCGGCATGTCTCCGCAGAATACTGTTATATAAGTACCGCGCGCTAACCGATTGCGCCACTGGAGCTATGGCTCCGCTTTTGCCGAGAATTTATTACTAAACCATAGCACAGCAAATACATATAAAAATATATTTAAAAAAAGTATTTTATTTTTTTTAGTTATAGTGCAAGAGGACACCGGCGGTCACCCAGGGTTCAGCACACTAACGCCCCCAGTCAAAACCGCGCTGCGTTTAGAGACCTCAAACAAACCTCGGAAAAAATAAAGGCAAAAGAAACCTTTTTTTAAGAGATGTTGGCTGACACGTGCAGAAATGTTGTAACTCTTTTTTTATTTGAGCTAATATTACCCTAAAGAACAGTCTTCTGTTTTTATATACAATTTCAGCTCGTAAATGTAATCTTTATTTTAAAATGACCAGTCTAATTTCAAATTTTTTATATAGTATTTAATTTTGTACCAACATTGTTGCCAATGTTACAAAAAGAAATTGTGAACCACTTTATGATAGAGGGAGATTTGTTAATGTAGACGTTAACCTTCTAATATCAGCTTCTATTCTAAGGAGCCAATAAAGGGACGTAAAAATAAAAAATACTGGAGAGCACCACTTAGACTTTTGTCTGCCACAAGAAACTGGGGTGTAGGGAAAAAATCGGTTTGGCGATAAATCGCAATACTTTGCTTGGTGATACTTGCATTGATTTAAAATACTGTCAAAACGATATTTAATTATTGGTTGTTTTTTTTTTTTTTGGTTTTTTGCAATCTCTTCAGAAAATATTTCATATGTTGCTCCTAAATACAATTAAACTTCCCTTGTGTAAGGGGAAATCAAATGGTAATGAATAAAAAACATGCACCTAAAAGTGCACACACTAAAGCAGAAAGACCTGCACAATGAAAGACCACAGATACAGAGATAAAGAGTGGGAGGCCGGCAGACGTGCAGGATGTCGGTGCGACACAGAAAATAAAGAAGCATAGCCTGGTTGGTTGATTTTTTTTTTTTTTTTTTTAATTCAGCTCATATTCAACACATGACACACAAGGAAACACTAACATAAACATTCTGAATGAAAAGAGAAGAAGTCATGTGACCAATCGGTCAGAGACATGCATGGCATTACCTGGTTTAAAAACTGCAAACACACCTCAAGACTGGGTGAGTTAACCAACATTTACAAGCATATCATCGCAGAGGAAAAAACACAGAAAACCGGAGTATAAACTTTCAAGGTAAAAATCCAACAACAGATGCTTCAAGGTGGTTTGAAACTCTGCTGATTGAAGTTTGCACCTTTTTTGGCCTCTAAAAGTTGAAGGGAGTTCGGCGCCTGTAGGGAAATATAATAGATCCATGCCCCCTTTTTTTCTGCAAAGGAAATGCTTTATTACTCATGTCAGGGCTAGGTAGCCATAGAAACTGGATGAGAAGAATCTACAGTGATGTAGCCTAATGAGATATGCAGCATACTGTACACTGTTTCATGTGAGAGACTTTTGCTTTGTTTGATGTAAGCTGCCTTCAGGTTTTGTTTTTCTATTATTTTCTTCTTTTCTTCAGACCTGTAGAGCTGTCATAAATAACAAAGTTTTGAGTCAAGAAACTCGGATGGATTAAGAGTTCAGGTTCTTCAACACTGTTTGAGCTGTTTCTTTTAAAAGACTTTTACCTTCAGAGTTTGAAGATAAATTGAGTCTCTCCCACCCGATCGTAGCCAAGATCCCTCCCAAAAGAACTGTACAAACTGATGACTGCGCACAACGGTTCACCATCAACACAAAGATCACACAAAGATTGGCCGGTATGTCCGACCATGAAAACGAAGCATGGCTTAAACCCCGCGTTGTTGGCATGACCGAACACATACACACTCTGGCACGCACACACAAGTACACTATGTACAAGCAAATTCTCAGAGGTTCAGCCCTTTCAGTCACAGTCAATGTCACATCATTCTGTTACCAAACAAGTTATGAAGGTATTTACATGATTAGAAACTGAGAACTTGTAAAATAACAGGGGGGAGGTCGGAGGTTAGAATTTGATAGTGCGAATGCAGGTGGGGTGTGAAGGTCAGAGAGTTCAAATCAGTCGTGGATGACGATGGGGCCACGCATCCTCAGACTGGGGTGAGGGTGAGGGGTGAGGACCAGACCCTGAGGCGGGCCCTGGGAGACCCTGCGCAGCATTATCTGCTCGCAGGGTTGCCGACAAGCATGCCTCAGCTGAGAGCGTGACAGCAGCCTCCGAGCCCTCCTGCAGAAACACAGACACAAATGCAGATATTAGTGGAGATGAACATACATGAATCGTAACACATTTTTAAACTTAGAAAGTTTTTACAAGCTTTGAGAGTTAAATCTTCATTTTAGATTAAAGGATTTCATTTTTCAGGTGATTTTTCTTGGACTACACTAGGGGTCCCCAAACTTTTTCCCGTAAGGGAACTGTTTATTAAGGTAACAGAAAAAGTGCAACAATCCCAACCTAAACGTAAACATTTATGGTTTTCCAGAAAGCCACACCTAGCCAAATTAAAACAAAATGTCTGTAATCTTCACAGAAAAATTCATTCTAAAACATTTTAAAAATTAAGCCAGTAAATAGTCTACCCTCTACTGTCATAGTTCAGACTGCAGAAGGGTAGAATAAAAAGTGACATTCCATATGGGTATCGATCGACCAGATTGAAAAAAAAAACAGTTATGTGTCTCTGATAGTGTTTGGGGGGCCGAGCCACATGAGGAGTTGGGCCAGCAGGCCGTAGCCTGGAGACCCCTGAGCTACACTGCCCTCAGCAACGAGCATTCAAGCGACCACTTCCAATGAAAAGTTTTTGTTACATTCAACTTGTTGAATGTAACAAAATTCAACAAGTTGATCTTCTTGATGGCTAAATTGCAAAAATGTTGAACTGTGATCAATGAAGAACTTGGATTTGATATTGACATGTGAGGAACGTCCTTTTCATAACATGGAAGTACCAACCGTTGTAAACTAAAAAGACATTAACAATTGTGATTTGTGCCCAGATTGAATTACATGACACCAAGTCTTTTATATACAGGAACTAGCTGGTTAAGAAAAAGCCTTACGAGATTTGCACCAAGCCTCTTCCAACTGCAGGTGGCAAACATGCTCTAGCAAACAGTAAAAAAACAAAAGAAGTAGGCGCTCCATGGTTGTCTGATGCTGGTTTTATGTGAACACCACTGGCTGAATGTGTGTTCATGAAACTACGCATAGTGTGTTTATGAAGGTGCAACAATTGCCCGATGTGAATGTACCTTAAAAGGTCTACATAAATGTGTTTACATGTGCATTTGGGCTTTCTGCCAACGTTTTCAAGCTCTACAGACAAAATGCGTGGCCATTGAACGTCTGTTGCACCAAAATAAGGTTGAACTTTCACCAATCAAAGACTCTGATTCGGTGGTGATGTATGGATGGTTCCCCTTTCTAATATATGGACTTGCTAGAAGATCCTAATTGTTAATAGTTGCGTTAGAAGCCCAGGGCTAAATTAGCAAGATTTGTATTGCTTTAACATTTCGCCCCATGCCTCTTTAAACTGTGGGTGATGGATATGTGCTAGTAAACAGTAGAAAAGAAGAAGAAGCCCCTCCCTCCTTTTCCAATGTGAGGATTATTGGCTATACCTATGTTAAAGAACCAGTGCATTCTTGAACGTGCATCAAATGCCTGGCGTGTATGTAGCATTAGACGCTTCCTCACCTCCAAAATATTTAGTAAATTCCAATGACTCAATGCTAACACAAACTTCAGCTTCAGGGCATCCGATTAAGTAAACTTTCCTGGGAAAATTACCTAAAACAATTGTACAACGTATGCGACATGAATAGATGTACAGATATAATGTGCCAGGTTTGTGAAGAGACTCTAGGAAAAGGATGGGGCTGGTGTGAGCTGTAAAAAGAAGCTTTACCAGCCCAGAGCGACCAAGTGCAGTAAACCAGAGAACATGGCCCACACGGCCATAAGATATGAGGCTAGATGAATTCAATTTAGCAGTGTGAGCTGTGTGACCACCATACACCGATGATATTTCATGGTTTACTGCTAGCTATTTGGCATTTAAAGCTCCTCAAGCACTTAATTCTTTTTTTTTTGTTGTTCCCTAGAAAGAGCAAGGATCCCTGCTGATGATGAAACGAGCAGGATGAATTATGTGCCTGCATGTCCGAGGCCTCTAAATGTGCTCTGAATCTGCAAACAACAATCAAGCATGTCCACAGACATCTGCCGAGTACAGCGTACTCACGGATTATCACAACGCAATATGTGCTCACACTTCGAGTTCCAGTAGGACAAAAAGTGGAGAATGAAACAGATTTTGTAAATTGTAGTCGCTTTTCTTTGTGTGTTTTCAAGATTTTTGAACAAATGAGGGGAGATAATTATTCTCCAAACTCAGGCTGTGCTGAATATTTTTATATCTGCAATAAAAAAAAATGTGAGCATTGTTTAAGATACTAAAATAAACAGAAATAGTTTTCATTAAAGGTATTGCACAAATATAGAGAATGAAAAAAATATATATTAATGCAGATGGATCAAATTTAAAAAAAAATCTCCTTTCCAAAATAATGTGCTAAATAGATCAAATTTCTTAATTCACCATCTTTGAGTTCTAAAGTTTTGCCCAATCGCCATATTTCCTGTATAGAGATGTAGAAATTAACTTTAAAAGTGTCCTTGAAACCTGCTTTCTGCCTCCATCAGAGCTTGTGGGAGATACACGTTTTTCTGCAGTTATGCATTAAATCACTGCAATACTAAGATGCAGTAAAGCTCCTTCAACTAAAAGTACTTGAAAAAGTAAGACAGAAAATCAAATGCCTAATTTTCTAATTATATATATAATTAAATCTGAAAATGAAATTTGAAAATGAAAGGCTACATGCTAAATAAGCTGGCTAGCTTAAATAAGCAGGAAGTTCACTTTGCTTGACAGTGAATAAGGTATGAAAAATCCTAAATTCCTTGCGCTTATCTGGCTAAATTCAATATAAAATCTGAACAAAGTTTAAGGTAGCTTTCAGACAACTACCTGAATAATTGGAGCTTTGCTAAGCTTTTAAGCTAAAGGCAAAACTGGTTTTAAAATCACACAATAGTGGATAACTAAAGGCTCCAAGCTAACTGAGGTCATCAAATAGTAAAATGCCTCAAAGAATTAATTACTCCAACCATGAAGAAATAGTAAACAAAAAAAGCAAATGCTAACTGATACGTTAAATCAAAGAAGTAATGGGAAATTTGCAATTAGCTCCACACTCCTAAATATTACAAAAAATACTAAAATAGAAAAGTTTCTGAGAAAAGCTAATTATTACTCTGTAGAGCGTATAAATGGCTGAATGAATGAAATAGTGTTCAAAATTAAAAAAATGGCCAAACAACATTCTAAGATTTTTCAATTGAAGCGATAATAAATGCAGTTTGAGGGGATGAATATAAAACTAGCAAATGCTAAAATTCACTGTAGTTCCACAAGAGAGGTTCAGATATGAAATAACTGCAGGGAAAATATTAAATATTGTCCATCCATAAAGAACTCATGTAAGGCGATACAATAAATATAGGGACTCAACAATATTGATTAATTAATTAATTTAATTAATTTATTTACTGTTACTGTTAGTAAAAAATTGAATTTAGTCTAAACTGAAAAAACTGACTTGGACTCAATAATTGGTTAAACTTGATCCAAAGCCTTTATCAAACTTTGCATATAGTCATGCATTGCTACGCTTATGTTTATGATTATTTTTTGCTTATCAGTTTAAAAAACAAACAAACTAGAAATGAATAAATATGTTCTAAGGGTTAATAGCTTGCAAATTATAAGTAAATACTATGTTTTTGTTTAAAATATTGATGCAATAAGTGTATCATCCAAAACTTGACAAGTAAAACACAAGTATAAAACATCATGTTTGACTAAATTGATTTATGTTTATGTAAAAATCTAAACTCGCAACATGCCTGTTTTTAATTGTATTCTTGATTTAAATCTACTTAAAGTTATAAAAAGTTATTTATTGAGTTTTTTCTGCCAGTGTGTGTAGCCCATTGATAATGAATGTTGCCTGGTTCAGTGATGATGACTTTTCATGAATAAATTTACATGTTCTCTTTCACTTGTTTTCTGGTTTTCTGAGCTTGAATTGTTTTAATGACACTGTCACACATGGTCTTACTTAGGATAAGATTTGTCATCTCCATTTCCGTTTCTATCCGTCTCCCTCTCCTCCCTGATTAAGTGGGAGTGATATCCCACCCGTTCTCTTTGCTCTGAAACGCACTGTGTCCTCCATCACACTGAGAGAAAAAGAGAGGGATAAAAAAACCGAGGAGAGAGAATGAATCTTCCATTCATCCCTCATTAACATCAGAGCCAATTTTTTTATTCAGAGAGACATTCATTGTCTCACTGGATGGCTGAATGACAGTATGATATAACGAAAGGGTACAGACTTGAGATTGATGCTGTCTCGGTCACACATAAAGCTGTTCTGATCACTGCCGAGTGATCCATGCGAGTGCAGGCATGGTTAATGCTGTAATGATATTTCCACTCAGAGCCCAGCGGTGCCTGGCTCCATCTGCACCAGCTAGCTTCTCTAATTTTAGCTCTGGTGGTCCGAAGGCGGCTGTGAGAGCGGGTGCCATGGCTCATTTGGGAAGCAGCTTAATGGACGAACATCTTTCTTTCACACAAACTGCAAACTTTAATCAACTGTGTCCTCAACTCAACGTTTCAACGTTTTTATCCATGTTTGCAAAGCTGAACAGTTTGAAACTTAAGGAGTCTTCTTCATAATAAATGAAGGCTCAAAGAAAAAGAACAATGGAGGCTTTCTCAATAAATTTGGTAAGGAGATTTCTGCATTAACAAGAAACCCTTCGGACTAATTTTTCGCAGAATCCCTTGTTTGGGATTACATTTCAGTCTGAGTCATAAAAACATCCCTGACAGAGATTAAAGGCTAAAAAAGCTAAAAGCTCATGACAAATGTTAACATACTCGTAACGACATGCTGATTTTTGACTGCTTGAGTGGTGACCATGATGCAATTTGAGTTGCTCTAATGGCATGAAGCGGTGTAGACTTTCAGTCTCCTAAGTGGTTAATGTGATTGCTCTGAAGAGGGTTGGAAGTGGTCTGCGGCGTGTGTCATGGGATGATCGTGACAGAGATGAGCCAACTAATGCTGGAATTTATGTTGGAGCACTGGGATGAAATTTAAGAAAAAAAAGGAAAGGTAATTTTCTCTTATTTCTCTGTCTGGGATGACAAGTGGAAAAATGGGTTCAATATCTCTTAGGATCAACAAATTAGATCATATGATCCCACAGCTCTGCCTGAGGACAATTTGATGTGTGAATATATCATAACTATCTATTTTATTTGCAATTTATGCCTTTTTGTCTAGATTAGAACAGATTTGAGGAGCTTTTGATTTCATTGATTCGTTCTTTTCTTTAATTTAGTTTTGTGTGACTGCAAAAAAAAAAAAAAAAAAAACAGTTTTATTCCATATTTTACTGAGTGCATTTAGATAAAAAACACACATTTTCAAAGGCTTTTTTCTTCTATTTTGTTCCGTCTCTTGGCTGTCTGACCTGTCTGGGATGTTTTAAGGTGAACCACCCATTTGTTTGCTGCCTGGTGTCACCGCAGGGTAAAAATAACTCTCCTTTTCAATCACAGCCTGTCTGCCTTCACTTCACGGCACTCAAACATCACTTGCTCTATCTTTACGCTCAGAGACAGTCAATCAGAGGTCAATAAAGGGGTCACCTTTCCTTACCTGGTCTCCCGGGTGACGAGGAAAAAGCTGTCATCAGGGGCATCGATCCAGTTTGGGCGTCTCTTGCGGATCATCACTCCGCCCCGAGTGTTTCCAGAGCTGCTGCTGCGGCCATTGTGCTGCCAAAAAAATTAACAAATTGTATTTTTAGCACAAGAAGCATAAAAAAAGGTGGTGGGTTTCTGTAAAATATCTACCTACCATGAGAGCTCCACCTGTTGAACTGGGGTTCTCTGTAAAAAAACAGGCAAAGAAGTGAGCAGGTGGTGCAAAAAACACATAAAACTGCAGTGAAATTTGATTGTTCATTTTATTGAATGCAACATTACATTGCTGTCATTTGAGAAGTCTAATTTCTAATTTTTTTTAAAAAGTGAAGATAACATTAACAACTCATTTTTCACTAATTTTGTCTGACATTTTAATATGATCATAAAGAAGCATATTTGTCCCCAAGGTAAAGTCATACAGGATATAATTTAATGTATTTTTTTTATTTTGTTGATTTTTTTTAGCAAAGCAGAAGCTTTGATATGGAAACCATTTTTGTGTATGAGCAGATTTACTTACCAAATGTACTTTATTGACAAATATTGCACATACAGAAACAATGACACTCAACAACACGTCCCAATAGCAACATTTTCACATTTGCCAGGAAAATGAACAAAAAATTATTAAACCCTTAATAACTGCAAAATAAATCAGTTAAAAAAATGAGTGGATAATGAGTGTAAGTGCAATACCAAAACAGATGAGCCACAGTTTCTGGTGAGGAATGGCAAAATGAGCAGTTTATGCGCAGATCTTTTTTAATTTGGGAAATGGACATGGTAACATTTATGAACAATTTTTAAAGAAATTTCAAACATTTTATTGGTGATGAAATATTTGTGGGGCACAGACTAAAGTTTTTCCCATTTGAATACCACAACCAAACTTACTCCATTAAGAAGTAACATGGGTTTTTGAGGCGATCTCCTTTCGAAACAGTGAACGGATGTTATTTCTGCCAGCTGAAAAATGTATTTTTCCACATCATCTCCCTTCTTGAGGTCACACATGTACCTGAGCGCCTCTCTGGCTCCGCCCTGCTGTGGTGATGGTAGCTGCGTTTTCCCAGCATGCCATGAGGGCCGTGCGGAAGGGATGACAGGAGGCGGCGAGGGGGAGGCGTCTGGAGGCCTGGGGTGCGGTGGGAGCGAGGGGCGTGGGATGCAGGACGAGACTCTGCAAGAGACACCACACTGGAGCTGCATGAACTCACCCCTATAGAACCATCTGAATAATTGATGCTGAGCTCATATAGAACCCGGTTGTTATTGAACCTTCGGGGGGTTTTTTACCTAGAAACTGCAGAACACTGGTCAGAGTGCTCCTTTGGGCGGCTCTGGTTTTGGGTAGGCGAGTCCCCTGCCCCTCGGACACCCTTAACATGTCTAAACCAAACACACACACGGT
This sequence comes from Oryzias javanicus, assembly GCA_003999625.1. NCBI lineage: Eukaryota > Metazoa > Chordata > Actinopteri > Beloniformes > Adrianichthyidae > Oryzias > Oryzias javanicus. Next base: position 15,477,739 of record CM012455.1, on the reverse strand, counting down.
TGTGTCAGTCTTGTCTCATTCTGTCGATTTTACCAAACACACAATAGAATTAATTTTATTGTCCAAATATATCAGATGCAGCTGAGATGAGAAAATCATTCATGTTTTTGATTTTAAAAGAAAAACGCCACCTACCGCCACATGCAGATAGAGCTCAGTACATGCCTACATGCACACCTAAACATGTAACGCAAGCACATCAAGTACGAGAATCATGATTTCCATGCTGGTAGGAGAAGGGGGGGTTTGGGATGCCGGCGTGGTTCCTCGAAGTGCAGTGGAGTTGATGGACAGATAACACAGACACATGAAGCACAAGGACTCGGAAAAGATGCTTTCAGGTGCGACTTTATTTTACTCTCACATCCACACACCAATGAAAGAAAGAGCAAAAAAGAGGTAGAAGATGAGCTTTGTCTTATGAAAATGAAGGCGGTTTGGAGGCGGAGAAACTACATGAATGGCAAATCCTGTCGCTTGAATCTATGAGCACAGATTAGGCATAAGCATGAGGCCTCATTAATATTTGGAAGAGCAGAACACGGGGCATGAATGAACGGTGATGGTGCATCTTGGAGTAGAGGACGGCTTTCCTTTATAAATAATGGGCAAGTTAAAGGAGTTATGCATTAAACTAACTTTTATGCCATTTTATCGAATAAACTCACAAAACACTCAATAGAATGAAAGGAAACACACAAATGGAGACAAAAATGAAGATGCAAACACAGTTTAACTTTCTTTTTTTTTGGCTGAGACTCTTTGCTAAGTTTGTACAGTCCATAAAATGAGTTTCCAAAATGTACCACGCAAAATAGTTTCTCTTAGTAAAATACATTCTGCTTTCAGCAAATATATGGCTCAGACATATTAGGACTCCATGTGGAAGCTATTGCAATCTACTGGTTATTAACAGGATGAGCTTCAGGTTATAGATGTGCATTTTTGAAATATCTTTCTTGAGCAGTTTTTTTAACCACTAAACCTTTGTGTTTCAAGAACAGTTTCTAGTTCACATCTGCAAGAACCATCACAGACTGAAAAATAAAGAAAACAAAAACACAAATGAAAGGATGATCAAACTCATAGTTATGAGGACAGGCAGTCTTTATTGGAAACAGGGGGTGGGAGAATACAAAATAATAATAATAACAATAATAATAAAAACAGAAAGAGAGACAGACGGAAGGGGAGGGGGCAGAGATGGGGTGATGGGAGGGCGGTCGGGGCGGGGAGGGTGGAGAGGGGGTCGTGTGTGTGTGCTGAGTTGTTTGCAGATGTGTGTGTTTGTGTGTGGCCATGTGGCAGAAGTTAGGAGGAATTGAAAGAGCTCTTACACTCTGCCTTTATGGCCCCACAGTTAATGGGGACAAATGGGCGGCGCGCAGCGCGGCGCAGCTTGATGATGTCACGGCACATGTGCCGAGCCAGCTTGGTGAGGCGCGTGGCCTGCAGCAGGAAAGCCTGCTTGGTCTTCATGGAGGATTTGGGGCTGCCGCTGTTTCGCATCGGAACCATGTGGTTGGACTGACGAGCGGTGTGACCCCTCGGGCGAGACTCCTGAGGCAATAGAGCAAAAAAAAAAAAAGTTATTTTTTGTACATTTTAAAGCAAACAATCAAAGACACAAACTTTCATACAATAGATCTTGTGATTAAGAACCACTCCAATGAAAATGGTGTTTTAATATGCTCTTGTAGCATTTTTCTTATGATAGCGAACATGTCTGAAGAAAATCAAGATTAGAATCGCATTTCTGAGGATGTTTTTATTCAAATTTATTCAGGAGCAGAGAAAAAAAATTCTGTTTTAAAAAGAATGAATTTGTGATGTCAAAAACACACTGCGCAAACGACAAACTCCCTGCTCCCTGCAATGGCGAAGGACAGAGGAGGTGGAGTTCCTTTTCCTAAACTCAGAGGTGAATTTCTAATGAACTACCAACACACTGCAGAAACAATGTGGCTAAAAGACAGCATAATCATAAATCAAAGACCATTTAAAATAGATCGGGGAGGGTCTTTAAAGGGTTGAAAGGTAAGGGTTTAAGGTTCCGTGTTTGAAATAAAACTAGAAATTAAAAAAAATGTAATTGAGGGTTATTAAGCCCCGCTTATACTAATGCTGACCTTATTGATTATAAAGAATCAATATTTTACTGTCTTTTTTTTATTATCAGAACCTCTTAAAATTATTCTTTGCTGTACCTTTTTGATTTACACTTTGAATAAGGAAAAGTTTTTCTGTGAAAAAACGTAAGAATAATTTTTTTAACCTTACCATAATCCAGTTTTTCTTCAAATAACAAAAAAGGACAGTTAAATAAAGAAAAAAATAAGTGTTATTTATTTATTTTTTTTACCATTTTGGGTTTTTTTTGTGTGTCTGCAACTAAATATCTGCAGCCTTGGCAGAGAGATGCAGGTTTCTATGAGTGTTCAGATCAGAGTCTGTTCTGTTGAGCTCACATTGCTTGCCGGGCTGGGGGAGGTTCTCTCCTCTGGAGCTTCGGCTCTGCTGGGCATCTTCAGCCCCCCGTACTTCTTCCAGTACATCCAGCAGGAGACGCACAGGCGGCACTGCATGTTGGGAGGCCCCCAGGAGTACCACTGAGCTGACTGCATGGCTGTTTAAGGACAAAAACAAATTTGCGTTTGATGCTTGAATTGCAAAAGCAAACCGGTCTCGAGACACTCGGATCATTGATCTCCTTCCGGCTGTGTTCATCCGTCCCTAAATAAATTGATCTCCAGAAGGACTAGCGCTGCATGCTTGCTATCGACTGTCAGCAGACAAACAGCCTAAACTCCACCCACACGACTGCGAGAAGTAAAAATATGTAACAAAAATGTATTTATTGCTCAGATTTCTTTTTGTTTTTGTGTTTAAGTTTTTCCTTTTTCATAATTTGACTTCAAGTAACAAAAGAGCAGCACAGCTTTGTATCAAACTGTTTTTGTGCATTCAATTCAGGGGAAAAAAACAGCTCAATAAAGACTTCACTACAACCTCAAATGATGTGAAAAATTCTGTTTTTGCAGCTAAACTCATTTGTCTTTATTACATTTCTGCACAATGAGTAGCGACAAATTCTGAGCAGTGAATCAGAGCAAACAAAGAATTAGAAATGAAGTTCTGGTGCAACTGATGATCCTCCAGCATTACAATCTCCTCCAAAAAGCTATTTGAGGTTTTAAGAAAAGTCTTTTGTAGTTATAATAATTAATGCTCCCAAAAGGTCAATACAAAATGTGCACGATGTCAAGTTGAAGGCTAAAATTTTGAATATTGAGTTATACAAAAAGAAATAAAGGCTTAGTTTATAATGAAAAGCAATCTTTAACATCGGCTCTAAATTCAACCACTTTTTTAAACTGCTAAAATGAACTTAGATGAATGTAAACACTTTTCTATTCTAAAGTCACACCTTAATAAAGAGAAAAGGGTAAGCATATCTTCTAGCGGTAATAAAAGGAGATTTGCTGCCTTGCGGATTCAAATTCCCATCTGCCTGCTCATGCAAAACTTACTGTAGCAGCTCTCACAGGCCCTGCCCCCTCCTGCTGCATGGAAGGCCCCGGGGCCCGCTCCATTTACCGTCGCCATCTTGCCATTCGTCACAGAGATCTGGTTCGGGTTGGGTTTGTTGCTACCGCGGAGAAAAAGATGTACAAAGAGGAACACTCAATGATCGGTTAAGATGTGGCAATTGTTTGTAAATTACTTGGGAATATAATGAGACTTACTATGTTGGAATATAAACCTGCTTCAGTTTGCTTTCTGCTTCAGCTGCCTTCAGTCTCTTCTGCTCAGAGAGAAAAAGAAAAACTTTACTAACAAGAAGAAAAAGAACGTCGTCTCACAGGCTTGTCAATAAAGATTTATACACAACTTTAGCCCTAATTGTGTCTCATCAACTTCATATCATGTTGTCACATTTTCTGAAAAATTTCAACATTTTTGACTGACAGTTTTTACATTTAGAAATAGGGAAGCTTTTGGAAGAGTCCACTTCTCCAGTTGTACATGGGGGATCAACGGGGGGATCCGGTCAAACACTTAAGGCCAATGATTTTGGGCGCCAATGTTTTTTCTGGTTTCAGAGGCAAATTTTTTCTGTGGCCAGATTCTCTTGTGCAAATCGAAAGCTGTGTTTTGGAAACTCACTTCAGCGTCATTTCAACAACTTGATGGATAAGAGTGGTGTGTACAATGCTCCATAAAGAGACCGCCGTTATGGTGGTGAGCGGTGAAATCAATGTTTACCAAACGGAGATGCAGCACTGAGGTGGAGGATGTTTGAAACATTCAGGCATTCTTTAACCTGTGACGCTGCTGCATCACAATTTAATGTTTTGGGGAAAAATTGCCGTGTTTTGTCACTGTTGAAGTACTTATTTAAGAACCATTTAGGCACCTAAACCATATCAAAAATTCTGGTTTTGCACCAGCAGAGGATAAAACTCAATCAGTACCCATCCCTACTGTTTACTTGTGTTAAAGCATCTGAATACAGAAAAAAGTTAAAACAGTTAAACTAAATTATCCTTTAAGAAAATACATATTGTCTCTATTTTAAAATCCTAACAAAACTTCTTTGGACCCTCAGGAAACCATCAATAATCTCACCTGCTGCACATATCTGTCTGTAGTCTTCCACATGTAGTAGTACTCTATGATACTGGTCAGAGACTTCCATGGCAGCTAGAAGAAAGAGCACAATGTAGCAGGAGGGTGGCGATGGAGCGACGGAGAGCAAATTCATTATATTAATATCTCATGTTCTTCTCATGCGGGTGTGAAGTCATGCATATGTATTAATGAAGGAGATCGTGACCCACAGAGCCTGAGGATCTACTGCCTTTTCTCCAGTTCTGGCCAATGATGAAAACAGCCGTGATTCACACATTTAATAAGTATTCATGAGCACCTGCTGCCTCATGCACCTATATCCTGGCTTTATTGGAGAGCACAGGTAATTGGTAGAAAGGAGAGGTCAATAGAAAAATCAAGACAATAACTCAAAAGGATGAGGAAGACGTTATTTGATCAAATAGAATGTTTAATTTTAGCGTTGTAAAAGACAGATATAACCAATTTTTTTTTTTAATAAAAAGAGGATCAGATGCAATGTTTATATTTGAGAAATAGATCAAATGTCTCAAGTAAAAAATGTCTGCATTTTCATTGTTTTCCTGAATAATTGAACCCTAGAAACAAGACGTGGGAGACTAGACAGCGTCTTTTTCTGCAAGACAACTACTGATGAAGTCATAAATAACAGATTTTTTTAGGCATGAAATGGATTTACTAAAGAGGATGAAATTGAGGATAACTGACGACAAAGTCGTCTCATCTTAGGAATTACAAGAGGACCAATGTTTAGGTAACTCTGCTTCTTCAAAGATCAAAGTTCAAATGTTCGGTGATGTATCTCGATGTTTCATTTATTAATACTTTTATCGATTTAAAATACTGATAATATTTAATTCGTTTTTTTGAGTGCAATGAGACATGCCCTCCTTAGTATAACTATTAAAAAATTGAAGAAGAAAAAAAAAAGAGAAAAAAATTTGCCAAGTCTTGGAACATATCGTGCTATGTATCATATTGTGAGATGTGTATCCCGATAGACATCATATCACTAGATTCTTTCCAATAAAGAGCCCTACTTCCTATTTAAAAAAGAACAACTTTTGTTCTTCCCTATGCAAAGGTTTAAACAAGTTATCAAGATAATATTCAAATACAAACGCCTTTAAGCACAAACGTTCTTTTTCACTTTTCCTTTAATCTAAGATAAAATAAATTTGTATTCATAGAAGAATAGCAAATAAAAGATGACCTTTAAAATCCATTTGAACACAGGACCCTTCACAAAGTTTTAATGGGGCCAAACTCACAAAATCTTGTCGGATGTCGTTGAAGTCTTTCCCATATTTCTCTAATGCCTCCTCAAACATGGCTGCTTCGGAGGCGCTCCACTCCTCCATCTCGTCCCTGCACAGTACCGGACCCCCCGCTGGGACCAGGACACTCAGCGCACTGGACAAGTCGTAATTATGGCGATGCAGCGTGTCCATCGCGTGGAACTGTGAGGGGAGGAAGGGAGTGAAAACCTTTTCCAGGAAATCCAGGCAAGAGGTTGCAGAGAGAGACTCACCAATGTGATGTCTCGCGAGGCGGCGGCTGCACTCATGTGGAGGCTCGGCTGTCTGACGGAACTGCTGCAATCTAATGCTCGGGCAAAAGTCCCAACCGCCCTGAAAAGAAGTAAGGATCAACAAGGATATATATTTTTATCTAGTTACATTTGTTTTTGCATCAGCAGACTCTACGGCTTAGAACAAGTTAATCCTTAAAAACATGCTTATTTGTAGCAAAATTAGCTGAAAAATCAACAGATGCTAATTCATACTTAATAGCAGAGAAACTAGTTTTCTTTAAAAATACTCCCTACATCAGAAATAATTTACTTAGTTTAGGATTGTATAGTTTTAATCTTATTTTTTTATAATTAACGTAAAAAAGTGTGATTAAATTTATTTTAGATTCAAATAATTAACCAAGATAAATCTGTAGTAAGAGTTTCAAAGTTACCTTATCAGGTGCAGAAGCCCAAACTGAGAAGGGACCTACCGTGCCACCACTAAGAACTGGTCTATCTGTTTGTTGGTGAGAGGACACTCTGGATCCCAGAGCTTCTCTTCTAGTTTAGACTGGTCCCTCTCATCGGCCTCGCCTAAAAAACAAAAGAAAAAAATGACTTAAAACAAAGTGGCGGAAAAAATTAACAATGTTAATTTATAGAACTTTTGTACACATTTACCATTTTAAAGACCAGCTCTGATGACAGTCGTGTTTTTAACATGTTTTTGAGGCATTTTTCTCATAAGAGAGGACATATATTAAGAAAACAAAGCTTAAAATTGCATTTCTGAACTGAAGTGTTTCAGACACCTAAATTCAGTTTTTTTTTTTTTTTTTTTAAACACATCAGTTTGAAAAGTATTGTTGAATCAGCAACAAAATGTTTTCTTGTACCTTCTTGTAACATTTCAGGTACATCTGCTTGAAAACGCGGTCCAACTCGGATCTCTCCTTTGTCGGCCAACAGAGTCTTCTGCGTGGGGTCGTACACAAGCGAGTAGAAGAAGGTATCCTACCAATAAAAAGTATACAACTTTTAACAAAACACAGCCATAAGATATCAAGTCTGAATGTTTGAGATCTTATTTGCAACCAGCAAAAAAAAAATAAATAAATAAAAAAATAAAAATTCCCTGCATGAGCAACCCTCCAAACAAATAAAAATAGTAAACTTCTCTCAGGCTTACCTCTTTGTCAAGGTATGAAAGCACTGATTCAGTCTCATTCAATAACGCGACACTGCACTTTCCCCTAATGGAGAGGAAGAAAGGGAAGCATGCTCTATGTATGACACAGACAAAGGAAGTAGGCAGTTCTTGCAATGCGTTCGTGTTCGAATGAGTGACTATTCATTTGCACAGCCGGTTGGCGGTCACGTGCCCCACTTGGTGCGTGAGCGTCTTTGTAGTACCTAATGTGAGTCGCGGGTAAACTCTCATACTGTCGGGAGAGGAAGAGCTCTCTGTGGCGAAGCTGGTGTTTCTGTTTCTCCGTCAGCTCTGTTTCTGTTGGGTTTTCCTTTTCCTCTTCCAATTCCTCTGCAGAAGCACAGCAAAAAAATAAAAATTTCACCATCATATCTGTATCTACTTTAGGAGAGAGACTAAACAGATCAAAATTACAGATAACCACAGCATCAAAAACCATTTCTTAACATTTTTTCATTAAGTAATAATATGCAGTTATACACTTATCTTATAAACTTCTTGGGAACATTTAATTTAGCTCTCGATTCCTATTAGTTTTTTGTGACAGAGGTTAGGACATGAACAGAAACTAAATGCTTGAATTTTGAAACTATGACTGCTTTTATTCACATTTTAGTTTTAAACTTTCTATTCCTTACAAAGCATCAAGAGATTTTGCATTTGTATCAATCTATGATGATCCAAAAAAGATATTTTATCATAAAGGCAGAAGAAAACCCTACTTTTCCAACAGCTTGAGTCAAAAAAGAACAAGACATATCAATCTGATCTTTTCAGAGAAAATCAAACTTGAGTCTTTAAACGCATGAATCAATTTAACCAAAAATGATAGATGCTCTTTTTAAGGCAAAAATAATCTGTTTTTAGTACGTTTTTAATGTAGTAATTTATCAGAGTAATTACTATTCATTTAAAAATGTTCCAAACTTTGGAAAATGTTCAAAAATAAATCAATATAATTATTGACAAGAAGTTAAGTAGAAAGCGAAACTTTAGAAACACGCAGAATTAAGTATCGAAAAGTATTTTTATTTTAAATAAAGTAAAGCACATATTAGACTATAAAAGTAGATATTTGCTATATTGTTCTTTGATCTTACCATATTTGATTTATGGTATTGAGATTTGGGGCATTAATTATAAAACAGCATTGCAACCTTTATTTTTACTTCAAAAGAATTATTCATGGAGCTAGATACCTTAACCATACAAATGATTTATTCCTCCAATCTAAACTTTTGAAAATACGTGATTTGGTTAAATTTCAGACATCACAATTCATATTCAAGGCTAATAGAAATTCATTACCTAATAACATTCAAATAATTAGATAAAGATAAATGAAAATATAGCAACCATGTATCATTGTTAAATGATGCAGATTAAAGAGGGGAAAGGACTAAATAAGTTTTGCTTCTTTGCTTTCAAGCACTGACTACTTAGTTCCTATAATTGAAAGAAGGATATCAAAAAGGTACTAGGATGTATACTCTTTGAATCTGATGGTGACTTAATTTGGGTTATTTCTATATGTGATGTGTCTATGTTGATGGAAATATGTTGTAACTGACCATGCTTGAAACAATTAATAAACTTAAACATTCAAACAGATCAAAAAAATTTCAGCTATTTAAAACCTAAAGGGTTAAAACATGAAACTCCATCACTTTGGGAGAACAAATATATACCTTGATTTATAAAATATAATAGTAAATCTAAAAAATAATCATATTTTGTTTGCTTTCGTAAGACTGACTGGTTTTGTTCACTGCTACTTGATTAAAAGCTGTCCATGACAACACTAAAAGAATTATTTCCTGGAAACAAAACTTTTTTAAACTCTTAAGAAAAGTTGTGACACATGCAGTAACTCAATACTTATATTGCTTCAACTGACCTTGATTATGTTAAAAACATAGCAAATCAATAAAAACCGATAAGAGTGACACGTGTGAAAAAAAATTCCTCAACTCAATCGTTAGACAGAAGTCTTCCAAATTGATATTTGAGCTCAGTTTTGTAAACGTTGCACATTCCATTTTACTTTTGGTAAGCAAAAATCAGTTTTTCAATCTAACTTAAAAGTAATGTTCAATTTAAAGAGTATGTCTTGGGGAAAAAACTAAGTCATACTATGGATTACATGTCTAATAACACAAATCATGAGTCTGACTGAACGTTTAACACAAGCTGGTTCTCACGAGATCTTGTTTGTCTGCTGCGGTGTCGAGCTGCTCAAAGTGGGCTGTACTGTCAACTAGTGGTCAGGGGTTTAGGTGGAAAACAAAAGTAAGATGCTGAAGGACGCTCACATATAATTCATTAATTATCGCCTTGCCAGCATTTTAAATCGATACAAGTATTGCAGAATGAAATATCACAATATTTCACCAAATCTATTTCACCGCTACACCCCTAAAAAATAAAATAAAAGCATGCAAACAGGGACAAAAAAAAATCTCTCCGTTTGACAAATTAGAATAATAAATGAACCAAACACACAGGACTCTGTGATTTAAAAAAAAACATTTTATTGCTTTGATCATTTAATTTCAAGTTTATATTTATTGCTTTAATCAATCTTAGCAAGGTTTGTTATTTTACATATTTGTAGTTTTTTCAGAGTTTATAGGGATTAGATATTTAAAAAAACAATCTAAATGTGATTAAAAGTGTAAAAAGTTATAACATAGCTGGTATTATCTAATGATATATCACACAGTAATGCAACACTGACATTGTGTATCATATACACTTTATTGTCAGAAGTATTTGCACATTCATCCACATAGTAATTCAGAAAAGTCCAGTCATCTGCAGCTAAACATTCCACAGTCAAGTGTGGATTCAGACCACCAGCAGCTCAGTTATGTAGCTCGATGGCACATAAACAGACAGTGAAATCATCTTACAAAAAGCTATGCTACCTTTATTTGGTTTGGGGTTTTTTTGCACATTAACTGACGTATAGAGTAGAGGCAACAAGGTGGTATTTTCCACTAGGGTCCAAACAACAGAGACCAGCACTTTGCTGCTGTAAAGTGTGGCATATCTGCATAAAGCTGCTTTTTAAGCTTTCAGAATGAACTGGAATTGCGGTTAATTGCACAATGCTCAAAGGGTTACGGTAATTCAAAGAGCATGCGTTATTTCCTGCTGCTGGGGACAGCTCCGGTGTCCAGGGTTAAAAGCATTTTGGGTCTTGAGGAAGGTCTTAAGAAATTATTTATTAGTCAACGCGATTTACCAGTTTCACTATTTTTCGTAGGTGCCATCACTAAGAGCGTCTGTTTGGTTGAATGAAAGAGATTCCTGTTTACACCAGTGCAGTGGGTGTGTCACTTAGGGGAGATAGTGGTGATTATAAATGTTCACCTGTTCACTTGGATGGAATGGATGTCAATTTGGAGCAGAGGATGTACACCTGTTGTTGACTGTTTTTCATAACACTTTCAATAAAGTTTTATAAAATCACTTCCTTTACTTTTTACTGACTCACATTTATACTGGGGTGTCCAAATCCAAATCCAGGCATCAAGGGCCAGCCTTCTGCTGTTTTTTTTTTAAGAAATCCTGCCTTATCTGCTGCTGATTACTTGGATCAGGTGTGCATAACCAATAAGGAGCTTCAACGGCAGATTGGTTGGAAAACATGTAGGACGCTGCGTCGAGGCCTGGATTTGGACACCCATTTTGCAATAACGCAGCCACAAGACAAATAAGCATAACAACTTCTGCACAGCATTGATGGCCATTTATCCTCTGTTCGCTCATAGCGGAGTAAATTAAATGGAACAGACATGTAGCTGCAAAGTTTGTTGTGCCCAATTTGTCATTTTTGGCACAATATTTAAAGGGGGGGACACAAGGTATGACTAATTATGAGGTATTACCAGCTCAGTGGCCTTGTGGTAGAGTGTCCGCCCTGAGTTTGGAAGGTTGAGGGTTCAATTCCCAGCCGAGTCATACCAAAGACTCTAAAAATGGGACCCAGTGCCTCCCTGCTTGACACTCAGCACTAAGGAGTTGGACTGGGGGGTTAAACCACCAAATGGTTCCCGAGCGCGGCTGTGTCTGCAGCTCACCGCTCCCCCAGGGGATGGGTCAAATGCGGAGAACAAATTTCACACACCTAGGTGCGTGACAAATAATGGGACTTTAACTTAACTTTAACTTAATGTGCCTGCCCCACTTTATTTTTATTTCTTAGAATCCCTTAAGTAATTACAGAGATTATCCTTCCTGGTTGTATATATACTTATGAGTGTCCCAACTTCAAATGACTTTTAGATCAGTGAGTAGAAAACATTGTGGAAGGAGTTTGACAGGCTAAGCAACTACATTGTTTGATGCCACTGGACTTTATTAGAACTAGTAGACTAGAATTAGAGATAGGCAAATATATGTTCTACATGGTTAAAGCTCTCAACACGGAGCATGCTGAGAGGACACACATGTGCTTACCCGAGCTGGAACTTATAATTAACGTGATACAATTGACTCTTTATTGCAAAATGTTCGCTCCATTTGGGACTTACTTGCATGTTTATCTGCGAGCTGGATGAGGCTGTGAGAGATGTCTCTCCTTCTGTAAAAACAAACCACCTTGGCCTCCACATTTCCACTAGCGGTCTGTAACAGAAAAAGATCCGGGTTGAAACAAAGTAATCATTTTTCAGCTCAACACTTATGTTTTTCCCCTGCAACCCACTGCTTAGTATATCCATCAAGCCACACTGCTGTGACATGCTGACCAGGCCAGCAGCAGTGTTTTCTAAAAAGATGATTGATTTATTGTTGCCCTGTATAATTAACCCTACAGGCTTAAAGTCTCGGTCAGTATTAAATGCTGTGACTGACGCAGCGACTGGATGTGGGGGAAGAATGTCTGACTGCGTGCATGGATATCCTGTTGACTTTATAAAAGTGTTTCAGGTTAGAATTTGGTATTTGATGATATTTCTCAAGTTTCTAAAAGAAAATAAGATAAAAACAAATATTTATCTGAATTTCCAGCAGGTCATATACATTTCCCCCTTAGCTATATTTTTAAACCTAAAGGTTTTGTTCTGCACTTTAAAAATAATTACTCTAAAGAAATATTTGACAAAATAAGTATAACACCAAAGCTCATGACTGTCCTTTTAACACCAAAATACACAAAAATTCCACTCAAATGTGTACATCAATAACACCATTTAGGAGTCAAGGAGAAACCTGTGTTTTTAAAATACCATTACTAACTGCTAAAGGTTACGAACTGCACCCAAACCATCTCAACAAGAGGGCAACGAGGACAAAAGTGGGGAGGACTCCAAGTTATTCACCCTCAGGCAAAAACACCCAAAGATAAGACGGAAAACACAGGGCAGTACCTTGTTGAGTTCCTCTATCCGGCGGATCAGGTAGGGGTTACTGGAGGAGTTTTCAAAGAAAACATAATCTGTAAAAATAAGAGGAACACAGATAATGTCAACAAAAAAGATCGCTAAAACTATGATAAAAGCTAAAAGGTCAAAGTTATATTTAATAATGAACTGATAAAGGAATTAATTACATTTTTCTTCAAAACTTGTATCTAAAGGTGTCAAGTTAGCTTTGTAGCATATTTTAGAGTCGTCCTTCAAAATTTAAAAACATACATGTTAATTAGTCAAGGTGCTGTATAAATATCTTTAAAAAGATAAATTCCTCATTACCAAGGAGCCAAGGCTAATGTCGTAGAGCAGAACAGGCTTCACAAAAAACTTCCCAGTAAAACGAATCCCAAATATTATATGTCCAATTTCTGAGTTTTTGTCATTTGTAAAGGGGTTCAAATTAGTCTAGTTTGAGTGCAACTGAAACAAATTTTAACACAAAAAGAGTATATATTCAAGACCCACTCCAATGAAAACATGTTCTGAATTAGTAGTGGATTTTAAAAAATGTTGGAAAAAGCTTGTAGCAGTGATGTACAATTTAATACAGCAAGCCACAAGCTTGCTGGACCGCTCCATTCTGATGCATCCACTTGTAGAGATTTACATCTTTGTTTTCCTCGTCTGAACTGACATCTGGCTCAAGACTGTATGGCTGGATAGCTCATCTATTGCCCGCCATTTTTGTTGCTATTTGGAGTTGTAAGGGTTTGTAAGCAAGCGGGAGAGCCTGAAACAGATGGATGATGGGAAGGGGCGAGTGTACTTCATGAGAATGGTCCTGGCCGGTGAATTTCTAATGAACTACTACCGCTCTGCAGAAAGTATGTCCTAGAAAATTGTATTTATTGATTTTTTAATTTTGGCTAAAACTGCATATTTATAATTAAAAGTACACTTTAAAAATAGATCAACATATAATTGGACTTGGTATTTAAGTATTTGAAGCGTTTGGAGCAACTGTGGTTAATATTTTATTATGTTTTTAAGGTCAAAATTGAGAAATAATTAAAAAAGGGTGATAACTTACAATCCCTCCTTGTTTATTACAAGTATTTATTGATTGATTTTTTTGGCCGCCTCTTGGCCAGGACTCCCTTGTAAAAGAGACTTCTAAATCTCTATGTGAGTTCCTGATTAAGTAAAGGTTAATAATGAAAATCTTAGCGGGAAACTGATTTTTTAAAGTATATATTTCTTATTCTGCAATGTTACAATAGGTGTAAGTTTTATTTTATTATTGTGAAATATGTATAGAAAGACACCACGGGGTTCACACCGATTATCATTAATAATAGCAATAATATTCTACTGGTTTACATATGTTCTAAAATATTCAAAACAAATAAATTATTAAAATATCTGCAAAACTCTAAATGTGAATTCATTTCACTGTCGATAAATACAAAGGAATATTCGTTCACTCTGTTTTTTCTATATTTATTTGACACTTTTTAAAAAATATTTATTTGAATATTTGATTTAATTTTACGTAGTTCATGTAGCGTTGCTTAGGTTTAGGTAAAGATTCCCGAAGCTCAAATTTACCAAGTACCTCTGAATGCAACAATATAACAATACATGTGTGAGCCAAACACAAATAAACCTATTTACACTTACATATTCAGGCTATGTAGGTGAGAATAAGGAAGCTAAATGGCATTTAGAAGAACGTATCGTCGCCATGAACCGTCACATCTTCTGATTGAGATTTGTAGTAGACAGCTAACGAGCTAACTGGCCAACCACAGCAGCCTAGTCTGCCAATTAAGTGCAACTCAGGGTTAAACAAATGTGTTTTATCGCAAATAATATGAAATTGATGTGCAAATGAGTAAATATAAGCATTATGTTCGATAAAGCAATGAGTGGAGAAGCGGCAATAATGGTAATCATGGAAGCCACAGCTGGTGCTAACGTTAGCTAAATAAGGATTCGCACTAATGGCTGCATGCCAGAAGAGGCAAATACAAAGACAGTCTCACACTGACCGTAGTAGCATTGTAACTGCCATATAAACAAATGCTTAGTCGACCGGTCCCACTATGAAAAGCTTCTCTAGCTTCCAAGCATAAACGTGAACTGAATACAGGAGTTGAACAGGTGCCGGGGAAAAAAGATTAATGTTTACATTTTAAGCTAGCCACTTAGCGAGCTGGCGGCTAACTCCAGTAGCCACGACAAACGCAAGGCCTGACCCATTTTGAATCCCAAATATTGAGAAATTCTCACCTTCCTGTCCGAAATGAATGCATTTTGGTTAGCCTAAAACAATTGTACCCAAATACTTAATGCAAAAAAAATATACAACAATGCAACATAGAACCTGGAAGCTGCAGAAGTAATAAGGTTCATGTTGATTAAAAAAAAAAAAAGAAACATCCACATTGACATACATACATACCTCCGACCCGGTACATGTTGGCCGCCATTTCTGCCCTCCCAGAATCTTAACGTGAAGCATAAACTACGATAATTTGAATAAATTAATAAAAACAATAAAAGTGAATTTGATAAAATGTAAAAGGTGCTTTAAATTACGATCGCCGAGACTCCAGATAGTACCCCGTGGAGGGAATTTTGGCAAATCGGCCCCCCTCCTCCTCCTCCTCCAATTCACGGCACCTTTTTTTACAATACCGAAAACTCAAGGCAGCCGAGAGGAGTCGGATCAAGCCGAACAACCGCCGAGAAATGACGAGGGAGGGGAGAGCGTCCACGCATGCGCAAACACATGCGCAGATACGATCAGCTCCCGTGTACTCAAACCAACCACTGACTGAAACAAGAGAGAAAAAAACAACAAATATTAAACATATTAAATCTCAAATTTCTTTTTAGGATAATTCTTTGAATTATTATTATTTGTATTATTTATACATTTTTAAAATAATTTCGCTTGTTGATTACAGATTTGGTAAAAAAAAAAAAAATAATAATAATAATAATAATAATAAAATGATAGCTACATTTTATTTAGGGGAAAAAAAAAGTTGCAATGTCTTAAAAAAAAAAAAAAACATTTCATACACATCCAAAAATTTATTTTTTAAAAATGCAAAATTTAAAAATAAGATTTTTTTTTTTTTTTTTTTTTTTTTACAAAATACTTAAATACGCATTTTCTTCAGGGTGAAATACAAAAAAATAAGGCTTTACATTGGCTGTACATTGGAGAGACGTAGTGATAAAACTTTATTACATCTGAAACATTTTGATTTTATATATATTTTGATATATATTTTGTTGCAATTATCATAGGTTCTGTAAGCTTAATTGTTGCAACCTTTTGTTTATAGCAGTTTTAACAATATTTTATTCTTATATATTTCCACGTCTTAAGGTTGTTAAGAGCTGATATAATCAAATGTCTTTATAATATGGATACTTTAAATATCAGAATTGAGCTCATATTCGGTTTTTGTGCGTGCGTAACTGCGCGCCCTTGATAGTGACATCACTGATGGGATTGGCTCGCTCTGATGGGGTGGAGAGTCCACAAACAAAAGAGAAAAGTGGGGAGAGAGTGAGACAGAGGAAAATAGTTTTCCTCCAGCGCGCACAGGACCACCTTCACTCACGGAGAACCACGCCCCGGGGGGCGCAGGAGACTGGAAGCCTCCCCTGTTGCTTAAACTCCAGCTGTGGGAGGAGGGATGGACTCCGAAGAGGAGTTTTAGGACATTTCTCGCCAACATGAAGTTCGGAAAGAGCATCTGCGTGCTCAATGTTGGGGGAACCCGGTACGCCTTCACTCGTGAGGTGATCAGGGATTTCCCTCTCCGGCGCGTCAGCCGCTTACATGCATGCGCTACCGAGAAAGAGGTCCTTGAACTGTGTGATGACTATGACCGAGACCGGAATGAGTTTTTCTTCGACCGCCACGCACAGGCTTTTGTCTTCATCATGTTGTACGTTCGCTCCGGCAAACTCCGATTTGTTCCTGGAGTGTGTGAGCTGTCCTTCTACACAGAAATGCTTTACTGGGGGCTGGAGAGTGCGCACCTGGACTCCTGTTGCCAAAAACGCCTGGATGAGAGGATGTCTGACATAGGATTGGACACTCTTTCGGAGGGGGAAATAGTGTTGTCAGGGGACGAGCCTCAGACCCCAGACGAGTCCGTGCAACCCGTTGCGCTCACCGGACGCGCTAAATGGCTCGAGAAGATGCGCAAAACATTTGAGGAGCCCAACTCTTCCATTGCTGCGCAGCTTTTAGCCTCAGTTTCAGTGATTTTCGTGATCATTTCTATGATAATGCTGTGCGCCAGCACGCTGCCGGATTGGGATACAGCCAAGAGAAATACAGTAGAGGAACACAGGTGAGTTGGCATAGAAATGGAAGGATCACCCTCTGAAAAACAACGGCTTCAGCTGAAAAGAGCGCAATACGCAGTGATATGCACGGCAATGCAGTTTGTGCGTAAAATGAACCAAACGGGCCATAACAATGGAACGATGAGGATTTCCCCCAAAAAATATAATTCCACAAATAGATAACTAAGATTTTTTTTAAAGATGCATTTAATGAAAAAAAAAGACGCTTGGTGCACTTTGTATACTAAATTAACACATACAAAATAAAATAAACATATTTGACATTATTCCATTTTTAAAGTGAACTGATTTTCTTTTGAGGGGGTTTATTGGGTTTCTGGTCAGTTTAACAACCCTTTATAGAGGCCAGAAAAGCGTCCCAAGAAGCCAATCAATAACCAATCTATACTATCTAACAACAATTAGGTGTGAATAATTACTTTCTCTACCTCTCCTCTCCCTAAATGTTTTTGTCAATTTTATTTTATTTTTTGGCAGTTTGCATGGAAGCAAAAAACATACTTGTAGCTTAATGTTTAAGTGCGCAATGCAATGTAAAACTAAAAAGGACATTTTTTAAATTAGAAAACTCAAGTTTTAGGCTTTAATTTGAACCCAGTTTGTGGCTTGAAGAGATAAGAAAAACAATAGTGCTTCTTTTTCTAGGTTGCTCTTTTTTTCAACAGCCTCCTCTCGAGGAAGAAGTGCAGAGGAGACCATTTTCTATATAAGGTTAGATTATCTACTCTTGGGCTGCACATAGTTTTGAGCTTTGGAGCATTTCCAGTGGTTAGGTAATCAACTAAAAGTGCAGTTTTTACTTGGGGCCGAAGGGATTCAGCTTCATGCCAGTATACAAATTTCTCAGCTGCTTCATTGTTTGATTTGCTTTAATTGCTTTCCCGTGGGCTCTTTCCTATTTTTTTGCCTCAATGCTTTCACAAAGAATAAATAAAAAAAAAAATCCAGAAAAATAAACAAAACAAACAAACAAAAATAATAATAATAACACCCGTATAAGTGAAGAAATCCATTTTTACTTATCTCTATTTTAATGCTCATATTTTATCCTTGTGTTAACTTAATTTCTGATTTTTTTTTAACCATAATTCAAATGTCATATTCATCTTCTTCCTCACATCTACTGATTGTCTTGCCATATACATCACCCATATCTCTCTGTGGCTTCTGTGTCATTTCCTGTTTATTGTTGAGCTGTTTTTCTCCTCTCTTCTCTGTAGGATAGTGGAGGCAGTGTGCATTGGCTGGTTCACTGCAGAGTGCATTTTGCGCTTTCTGTTGGCCAGAGACAAGTGGGACTTCATCCGGCATCCACTGAACATCATTGATGTGATTGCCATTACCCCCTACTATGTCACCATGGCAATGGCCCGTGCGGGGATGCCAGGTGCTGGGCTCGGGGTCGCTGGAGTGATACTCCGAGTGTTGAGGATGATGCGAGTGTTCTGGCTCATGAAGTTGGCCAGACATTTCCTTGGTCTGCAGACTCTGGGGCTGACGCTCAGGCGATGCTACCGGGAGATGGTCATGCTGCTGGTGTTTGTGTGCGTCGCCATGGCGATATACAGCGCCCTGGCACAGTTGCTGGAGCATGGCTTGGACTTGGGCGCCCAGAACCAGGATTACGCCAGCATTCCAGCCGCCGCCTGGTGGGTGATCATCTCCATGACAACAGTCGGATATGGAGACGTTTACCCCGTGACCATCGGGGGAAGGGTCCTTGG
Organism: Oryzias javanicus; assembly: GCA_003999625.1. NCBI lineage: Eukaryota > Metazoa > Chordata > Actinopteri > Beloniformes > Adrianichthyidae > Oryzias > Oryzias javanicus. The sequence continues at coordinate 15,458,899 of CM012455.1, read as the reverse complement.
GGGAATGTGCGTCGTGAGTGGCATTGTACTCCTGGCACTGCCCATCACATTCATCTACCACAGTTTTGTCCAGTGCTACCACGAACTCAGAATGCGTTCCGCCAGATATGCAAGAAGCCTTTCTACAGAGATGCTACAATGATTCCACTTCCATCAGAAAACTGACAAGCTGATCACGAAAACGTCATGAACTTCCCTGCTTTCTAGCTTTCCCCATGCGTACCTCCTGTCAATATATTGACATCCAATAATTGTTTGCATGAAGTGCTGCTATCCTTTAGGGAACTCACGAGAACATAACACACATAATTATTTATTAAAGACACACAGGAGCAATCAGTCCAGTTTAGACAGCGTCTGCTGTTTACACTGTATTCCCATGGTTACATTTCCACCCGCCGTAAGGTGTGCACTCATGTTTGCTCGGCTGTCAGCCTTTTACTTTGTTCCAAGAGCTACATTAGGATTGTGCGAGTTACACAAGATTGAAATGTGACCTAGATGCATCCTGTTGAATCTGTGAAAGAAAAAAAACTGGAAGAAACAAGTGTGAGCAAAGTGGGCATGGAGAGGTGGTTCACACAAAGGACTTTAAGTGTTAGAGAAGCTCAAGCCAAGAATAATGAAACATGAGCTCAGGTCAGGAGGGACTACAAAGTGGCAGACGGTAAAATGAAGACTGATATAACAGGGCAGATGGAGAGCGAAAGGGAGGATAAAGGATTTTTGAGCAAAAAAAAATGACAGAATGTCAAGAAAGACTGATGAATAGCTGCTTCAATATTTTCGAGGGAATATAAGGCATTTTGTGTTTCTGTGTCTCCAAGGCAACTTCATCCTTCAACATGCCAAACATAATGGTGGTTGATTTGTGCGTACACAAATAGGCTACATCCACGCATACCTCCTGGCTGGCGCACAACATTTTCACCCCTGGATTACTTGAAATACCACAAGATAATATTCAAAAATAAAGAAGCAGAGGCTGTCGCAGACGATTCTGACATTCCTTATTCACACATGTTTGCTGCATCCATTCTTTGCCAAGCTTATACGACTAGTTCAGGAGACACATGATCCAAATAAACAAATCAACACCCCTCCCACACAACAGTCTTTCTCTACTTTCCCTCTTCTCTTCCTGTTGATGCCATCAACCTCTCAATTTTACACACAAACATATCAAGATCATGCTCTTCTCTGATGAAAGAAATAGAATTGATCTCTTCATCCTCTGTTTGTTCTCAGATTTGTATCCTTTGTGTGCTCGCAGCAGAAACCCAGCAGCTTAGTATGTACCGTGGACACCTCGATATCCCTGGTTTTGTTCTCGATGTGCTTTATAAGCATTCTAGCTGTCATAAAAAATGAAATCGAATCAATATTTAAGGAGACACTTAATGATTCATAAATCATGTAGCACTGTATATAGCCTAGTACATTTGGCCAGGTCTGATTAAAACCATCAATCAAAACGTTTTTATTATTAATATGATCATTTGTGTCTAAGCTTTTTTTTTTTCTCCTTGCGTTTTTTGAAATAAAAATGACTATATGTTGAACTTAGAGTGTCTCACTAAATACAGCAAATCTTTTTATTGTGCAACTGCATTTTAAATGTTTAAGTGTACATAAAAAAGAGAACTGAATGACTTAAAACTTATGAAATATAAATTCACATGTAAAGAAATAAACAAATAGCAAATGTTGAAAGTGAGATATTTTGCTATAGAGAAACGAAAAAAAACTGCACATTTGGAAGTTGATATAAACTGAAAAATTTGACAATTAACTGAAGGCTAATTAACTTATTTGTATGTGTGTAATGAATAATGACCTAATCAATTAATCAAACCAGATTGATCTGTCTGAGGCAAATTGATAATTGAATCGAACTATACAATTAAAAAAAGTTTAAGATAAAAAAAATATATTTGATTTTGAAAAAATATAATATGGATTGAAGCACACTCAGTTTATTTTTTAGGGGAGTAACAATTCATTTCTAAGATCAATTTTAACAATTTGATTAATTTAATCATTTATTTAATTTTATTTATAATTTATGTATTATTATCCAATTAAACATCCATACATCTGAAAACTATCCTGCAGTGTTCAGTACCCAGGTATTTATCTGGACACTGATGTCCTGAATTGATTTTTGGTCAGTGAATTGGATTGAATCGGATCGTTCAAGATGAACCAATATCGCCTATGAATCGGATCAGCAATCACAAATGATGGTATGAATCAAATTGTTGTTAAATATTTCTTTCTTTGACAACAAATTAGTCTTTAAGTTCAAAAATCTTTAAGAAATATTTTTTTTTACATAAGGATATACTTGAAACTTCAAATCAAGTTTGGAACAGCTTTAAGTATGTGAATATTTGTCTTACATAACATCATCCAAATAGTTTTTGGAGATTTCCTGGTGTTCACAAGAGTTAGATCTAAATTTAATCCCAGATGCCCTTGTGCTCCTCAGGCAGAGCTTTAGTAAAGGGAGGCACGGTTCTGTAATGAAAATCCCTGCATGGATTCAGAAACATTCCTGGAACTCATTGCCTGTGTGAGCACAGGTCCCCGAGCCTTCCACGAATGAAGATGACTGCGGAAAAGGGGAAAGCTGTCTCGTGGCCAGAAAAAAAAAATAATTTTGGATCCTTTTTATGAAACCCAGTAGAAACCTCTGATTTCTGAAAAGGAACCATCTGGCTCATTATCAGCTCTCAGTTCAAAAGCCTCTATCTCTGATGCCACAGAGGAGCAGAAGTGTTATATAGAATGAACACCTGGCACATTTAGAATCGAAAATATCCTTGGTAGTTAGCATGTGTACTTAAATAGTATAAATCTCGGGAAGCATGTGTTCCTGCGTGGATCTATTAGGGGTGTGTTTGGCAAAAATCTGGCGATACGATGCATATCATGATACACGTCTAACGATACAGAAAACAATACATCCCAAGACTGTATCAGAAATTTTTTTTTTTCCTTTTTCCCTACACCCCTAGTATCTATACATCCTCGTGTCCTCTATGTATTGACTTCACTTTATGAGAGTCCAGCACATGACCTTTAACCATGAAAAAGTCTTGAAACAACAAAGAGGACGGAATTGTTAAGTAACTCAAATTTATATCAGATAAGGAGATATTGCTCTCCTTCCAAATTTAAGAGATTTATTGTGGTTACTGATTCAAAATAAGATATTTTATATTCATAAAATGATAAAATATTTCGTTTGTCTGACGGATTCTTGGCCCAGATGTCATTAAAAGGCTTTTCTGGAAAATTTCAGTTTTCTGTTGTCATTAATTTTTATACAAAGTATTTTTTTTTAATATCAGAACTGGGTAATAAAACAGTAAACTTAACATAAAACTTGTTGTATTTATGATGTTTTTAAAGTCTTAGAATTAATTAGTGAAATATCCAAATCTTTCAACTTTATGGACATCATTTACCACTGGGTGAACTCAAGACTTTATTAATAGAAGACATTTTTGGGTTGATGGAGGGGTTTTAATGTGCCAGATCTGAATAATCTGTACATCTGTCAGCTGTAGAAGACGCTGTGAGGAACACTTGAGCCAGCTGGCAACAGCATGAAGTTCCTTAATCAGAGTCACAGGGAAAAAAGTGTAGCAAGACAGAAATAAAAGTAAATTCAATCAAGAATCCTGCTCTTTTAGAGGGCAAAGGATTTTGAAACTCTTTGGCAGTCTCTCTTTTTCCTTGGTTTTATCAATTAGGTTAATCAAGATTCTGTTGTATGTGGAAACATTAAAAATAATGCATTCTTGGAATGTACTTCTCTAAAACTAATGTCGTGCTAATCATCCAAATCTGCTAAATTCTTTCTAAAACTGTTACAAAGATTTTTAGAGATATTTTGAGAAAATTTCAAATATTTAAAATTATTTGTATTTAAATGAACCCTATGCAAACAGAGTTTTTTTTTATCCCATTAGAATGATCTATTAGTGTCTGTCGAAAGAGTTTCTAGATCTTAAGAGACACAAAAAAGTGGGGATATTTTAGTATTTTGCCTCCACAGTCAGGCCTTTTGGGCTTTGTTATTGATTTTCTAAAAACAAAGATTTTAAATTCATTAAACTTTTCATTATCGCTGAACAAAGGTACCCATTAATTATATAAAAAAAATCTAAGCTCCCTCTTAGAGTATTGGTCTTCAGAAAAGAGGAAGGGTATAGTCAATACAATGTTTTTAAAACATTTTAAAATTAATCAGGACACCATAGTGGCTTCTTATTCTGTGTTACAACATATGAGGTCATTTCATAGAACTGTCAAAGTCTGTTTTCATCTCAGGGTCTCTGTGAAAGCTTTTAACTGGCAACAGAAATATTCAGTAATTTTCCTTACTTGTCCTTGCTTTTTTGCCAATTTTTTTCTCACTCTAAAATTGATTTAACTAATTAATTTGTAATTTAAAAAAATAGAACATTTTTCCTGATAGACTGGGAAGATTTAAGAAAATGTTTAACTCCTTAAATAAATAATTTATGTGATGTCTTTAACTGATTAACGTGCACATGTTATAAATAAAATACTTTAAAGTTTAGTTATTTTTTTAAATTTTAATAATTTGGAAAGTGCTGCAGTTCTGTAGCAGCCAATCAGTCAAGAATTTTTGGAAACTGTCTGATTCTCCACCTCGTCATGAATTGTTTTCTTTTTTTTTAAGGATACAGGGTTGGAATTTTGGCAGATAAGTCTATAGATGCTCTCTGCATGAATGACATTTCACTGTCATCATTTGATTACTTTAAAATGTAGTCATCTTTTTGAGGAAAGGTGACCTTCAGGGTCACACAAGCATCTTAAAAATATTATACATCTATCGTCACTGATATTCAATCATTCTACTAATGTTCACTGATCTTAGCATTTTATTTTTTTCTGTCTTCCAGAAACTACTGCTATTTTTCATTGAAGAATTCAAAAATGTGGTTCCATCTGATTACAGAACAGATGCCAACAGTCTTCTGTCCACTGATATCAAATTGCTTTAAGAGAGTTTGACATAGTTTCTAAGCAAAGGTAACATGACTTCCTATTAAGAAACACATAGAATTGCAATTCTAAAAAACCTCAATTCCTTGTTGACAATAGAGTGTTGCTTTAAATGTCAAGGAGACATCACATCATGTTCACAAACTGTATTTGAATTGAACACACTTCAACATCATCGACTAATTTATAAAGCGCTTTCACACAATTTAAAATTGAACAAAGCGCTGTATATTAAAGGCTAAAATAATAAAAACAAATGTAATAAATAAGTGAATAAAAAGCAAAATGCAAAATAAACAACAGCATGAAGGTAAGAACATGATAAAATAAAACATTGAGGGTAAAAACATATCACAATAAAACTTGAACGTAAAATCAGAGAAAAATCTCACGTGTGAGTAAAAGCTTGGCAATAAAAATTAATCTTGAGTCTAGTTCTAAAAATGGACACAGAAGACGCTTGTTTAATATTTAGTGGCAAAACGTTCCAAACCTTTGGAGCACAGCCAGAAAGGGCTTGTTTCCCCCTGCATTTCCTTTTAGATTTCGGTACCTTAAGGAGAAGCTGATCAGCTGTCCTGGGACACCAAGCTGGAGTGTAGGGAGAGAGACGTCAGCAAGGTAAGAGACCACTCAAAGATTTTAAACAAAAATAAAAGAATCTTAAAATGAATAGGAAGCCAGAACCAGTGTGATGCGGTCCCTCTTCGTTCTGACCAGGACACAAGCAGCGGCATTTTGAACCAGCTGCAGACTTGAGAGGGACGACTGGGTGACCGGAAAATAAAGTGAGTTACAGTAATCTAGCCAGGATGTGATGAAGGCGTGGATCACTGTATAAAAGTGCCGTTGGGATAAAAATGGCTTTACCTAATTCATCCGCCTCAGCTGGAAGAATCTGGTCTGTACTACTGAGCTGATGTGGGAGTCCAGCTTAAAATCGCTGTCTATTATAAAACTCAAATCTAAGAGTTTATTGAACATATGGAGCCAGGGGACCCAAATCCATCTTCGAGGGGTCACAGGAGCTGCATGGACCAAACACTATCACTTCTGTTTTTTTTGTCAATAAAACTCAAAAACCTGAGGGCCATCCAATTTTTAGACAAAACAGGATGGGAGATAGAGAGAAAACCTTTGTTAATGAGAACATAACTGACTATCAGCATAACAATGACAGGAAACTCAATGTTTTCTGATGAAAGAGCCCAGTGAAATGAGGTAAAAAGAAACAGGTCCTAAAATTGAGCCCAGAGGAACCCCACAAGACAGATGAGCTGTGGTAGATGTAAATCCACATAAGCTCACACTCAGTTCTGACTACCAGACATGATCTGAACCAGTCAAGAGCAGTACTGCAGATCCCAACCACATCACTAAGCCTGGGCTGTAAAATGTTATAGTCTATGGCAGGGGTGTCAAACTCAAATCGCACACTGCAGGGCCAAAATCCAAAACACACCGTAGGTCATGGGCCGAACAGGATAAACATGTATTGAACACTAAAACAAAAACATAACCTTTTAACAATACTATGAATAAAAACAAGAAGGAAAATTATTCCAGAATAAATCAACTTAAACCTTCGATAATTTTCAAAAATGTTACAAGTTAGAAATAAGCCCAAGTGTTAGGATATCAGGAGGACAACCCAAACAGAGCAGAACACAGGTCATAATTGAAGTGTTTATTAGGGAGGTAGTGGTAGCTGGTTTGCTGCCAGATGCACAGGTGAGCCTGAAAGTCAAAGTTATCATTCCTCCTGGCTTCTAACTTGTTGTGATGGTGATCCTATATAGAACTCCAGAAACAGCCATGAGGGAAGAAACTCTGAAGCGTCCGTGTGGAGGGCGGATGGAGATTGAAGATTAACTACTGCTGCTGTGTCGAGGCAGATAATGCCCCGGAGGGTGAAGACCAAGCATTGGGGCAGCTTTACTCAGTGATGAGGTGAGGGATCCGGAAACATCCCACTCAGAGGGAGAAGGGAAGAAAAAAAAAAAAAAAAAACAGGACCAAAAAACTCCAAAAAATGACAGGCTTAAGCCCATTACCAGGGCCAGAAAAGGGGTCAAAACCATACATGACAATATATACAAATAAGACCTATAACTTACATGACTAATTCAACAAACTTGCAGTGTGGAAGTGAAACTAAGGACCTTAAATAGTGTGAACACCAGCTGGAGCACAATGAGAGCTAATTAGCCCAGGTGAGAGACATTAGAGTGGAGGAAGGGGTGGAGTGAAGGAGCAGGGCTGTACCATGACAGCAAGATAACATCAGACCATTAATATCAATAAAATAAAATGATCTCGAGGGCCGAATATAATTGCCCGGAGGGCTGGATCCGGCCTTAGCTTTGACACGTGGCCTGCTACGGTATCAAATGCAAACAAACGTGGCTATGAAGTAATAAATATCTTTAACAAGAAACCTAATTTCATATTTCACACCTTTATTAGACTTATAGTTTGATATAATTGAGGGCATTTGATATGAGTGTGGGCAGTAGGCTTATGGATAGAATCTTCTTCTTATTTTTAACATTCAATTCTTTACCAAATACACCCTTTCATCTGTCCCTTTACTCATAAAATTGTTGTTATTCATTCTTTATTTATTCGTGCCTTTTTGGGTGATATGCACAACTACCCTAAGCAAAAAGTGGTACACTTGAAGTTTATTTTATACTTGCTTAAAAATGCAAGCAAACCATAGATCTTGCTCATGTAAGTACCAAAATATTTCTTCAGATGAAATTGGAACATTGATAGTTTACTAAATATAGAAAGTACATTTAAAAAATAATAATAATAAACTTCAACAAGTATGTTCCCTTTTAGTGAACATACTTGTAGTACACGAATAGGCAAACCCATTTTTTGCTTAGGGTATGAAACCTGTTGTTTTTGTTTATGGATAAGCTTTTAAATGCCCCAGAAATGGTCAGATTGGGTGTTTTCAGTTAAAATAAATCAAGACTTAATTGTATTAGATATTTAAATAGGTTTTGATTTAGTTCAGAACATTACTGTACCTCCTTTATTGTCCACTAGTCCAAAGCAGCTTTAAACCTTCATGTTATTTATGATTAACAAAACTTATGTTTATCCAATTGGCCGTTTGTTATATAAATATTTAAATGCAATATTAAGGCTTAAAAATAAAAACTTTTGACAACAATACTTCATTAAAGGAAACCTAAAAAAATCAACACAAACGGAATTTTAAGCAGGCAGCGTGAAGACAACTATCTCTGCGTCACTTTCCTTCGACGTCGCATCCTTCATGACGGTCCTTACCGGTTGATCTGTTGTGGTCGCAGCACCTTCCTCTGTCCTTCAGCTAGAAAATGTACTACAAATTCAGCGGAATTACTCAAAAACTCACGGGCTCTGCTCCCACGGTTGCCTACAACCCTCAGGTAAGACAGGGGGACCGATTGATGGGGGAAAAAAATAATCGGGAACAGCTATGATGACCTTGCTAACAGTTTTGTTGAATAACGAACTGCGTTTGTTAAAACTGCTCTTTCATATGGTGGGTAGATGAGAAGTTCTGGTAGAAACGGCTACATTTACTGATTTGCATACTAAAAACACTCTTGTATGAGTATTATCCTTGTTTTTGTCAGTGTTGAAAAAGTTAGATTCTGAGTAGCTGGTGACACCGAGGCTTTGCTAGCTGTTACACACATCTGGTGTTTCATCAACAACTTAAGATGATTTGTGGACATTTATATTATTATGCTGTCATTTTTTTTTTTTTTTGAGAATTTCAAACAATAGAAGTCCAAGGTATCTATAACAATTTGCCTCTTTTATTTCTTGAAAAACAATTCAACACCAATTTTTGTTTATTTATAATAATTTTAACTTTTTGTACTCTAAAATAGCCAAAATGTTGTAATAAATTAAAGAAAAAATTGTAGAAAACAGCCTCAATCTGTCTTTAACACTAAATAGGTCTTTCAGCTAAAACCAAAGTTAATTCCCCTGTTGTTTAAAGTTCAATTTTCTCTTTTTACATTATAAAGGCTCGACCAAATATGAGTTAAGTGTCAATCAAAGTTTATTGTTCTATAGCACCCGTAACTTACATTTAAAAATAGTTAAAGTTCTCTCATTTAGAAAGTAACAGTACCCAAAAAAGACAACAAAAAAGCTTAAATGCCCTCTGATGAATAAAGATGTGTTGGACAGTCATTTGATTACTGTTTCAAATATTACAAATATTACATTTCTTGACATTATAAAAATAATATCAAGAAAAAAAGTTATCCAACCTGTTATTCTGTTCATTAAATTTCACTGTATCTAGGCAGACTTTTTTTCCCCATTGTGTATATAATCATTACAAGCACACCTGTCATCACATTTGTCAATACAGAATTATTTTAACATCCAACATTTTTCAAGTTGAGAGCACAAGGGAAAGATTCTTTTATTTGCTGTTTTTAAATGAAATTTTTTTTATTTTCTAACTGTAATTGATTTTTTAAAATAGATTTCTTAATCTCAATGGGACTTCATGGTTAAATAAAGGTTAATAAAGAATAAAATAATACATTTTAAACAGTCAAAAAAAGTTGAATCTGAAAGTCTTCTGTCATCCTAGCAGAATTTTTTTTCCATGTTTAGAGTGTTAAGTACATTTATAGAGTTTGGATGGTTTTTAGTTTATTTCCAGAATTCTGATTGGATGGATGAAAGATTTAGTTGTAAGCCGCTTTTATAATTTTATATAGACAATTTTTAGAAACATATTTGTTAGCCTCTCTGATGCTTGAGATTAGTTTAATTAGACACAAAACAGTTTTTTTTTTTAATTGTAAGTCAGTTATTCTTAGAAGCAACATATGATTTTAAATAGCAAATATAATAAACCGCACTATGTATACACTAGAAACGAACATGCTACTTGTAATTGAGCAACAGCAGGTGGTAAGCATAATAAACCTCCATTTATTGTCTTAAAGCTTAATGGTGAATCCACCTGAGTACATTTTCCAGCCTCACTTCTTGTAAACCGAGTATTTCCAATATTGTGCCATGCACACACACACCAGTGTTTCTGCAGCTCCAACCACAGGCAGTTGTTAAATTTTATTGCCTCACAGACAGCTGCTGCTGGGATTTTGTTCAACTTATTTAAAACCCCCCAAAAAATGCTCTTCATTTTTCTTTTAAAGCAGTAAAGCAAAGACGAAGCAAAACCAAAGTGTCAGGAAAACGTTACTGTGGGAAAAGGCACAACTTTGTGTTAGACTGCAGATACTGAATCACTAACAGCACTGAAGTAGTATGACCTAATTTATATACACATAAGTACCTGTAGTTACCTATTGAATAACTTGCTACTTTAGGTCAATTTATACTTTGATCATATTTTGAAACTTAGTGCACGAAATAATTTGTTTAGATAACTAATATATGTGTTAGAATCTATTGATTTGGGGGGAGTATTTTCAAAAACATTGAGTGCCTTTTCCCCCTTTCAGACTGGTTGGTAATGACATAAGGTTGTTGTAGGTCACTAGTCTTAGCAGCTGACTGCCAAACAATTAGCTTAGCCTTCAACTCATAGGCTCTGCTATCACAGTGTCCTTTGTAAAGACGCCTAATCCCACACTGACCCCAGATGGAACAGTGTTAGGTGTTAAATGTTGAAGTCTGTGTTTAAAAACTGATTTATTTTTATCTAAAGTTGCGATCAAAATGTGTAATTCTCATTTTGACTGTCACTTTTCATCCTATAAGTGAAAGCATTTGAGGAAATTTTGAAAGTTTTTAAATTATTTTGTGGAGAATCAGGGGTCCTTAAAGTTTGAAAAACTAAAGCTGATTGGACGAAAGGATCTTCATTTCATTATTGTCCAAAAAAAGCTTCTCTGTGGACGCATAAAGACCAGTGTTGACTGTCGTGTAAAAATATTTTTGTTTTGTTTTGTTTTTCTCCCTGTGCCTCTGCATTTCTGCTCGTCAGATTTAATTTTCCCACTCCCACACCATCTGCCTCCACAGGCTCTGAAGAGGTAGTAGGTGTCCCAGTAACTTTCCAGAGCATGTTTTCAGATGAGAGGGTACAAACACATCACTCATCGAGCAACCACTCGCTCAGTTGAATGTTTGACATTCACTTTGTCTCATTCAGAGTTAAAGATCGGTGTAAACCGATCACGCTGGGTGTTGTGTATCACCCCTCTGGCTATTTTTCTGACTTTCTCTCTGAATTTTAAAACATGCTTTCCCTTCCAGATTTAGAGAAAAACTGATACATTTATTTGTTGTTAATGAAAACATGTTATAAATGTTGAAAATGACAACCTTAGACATGACTTGTGTCCATACTTTAGTTAGATCTCAATGTTGCATTGGGCACAGTTTATAATACAGACTAAAATAAATCATTATTATTAAGATTATCTAAGTTATTTGTATCTGACAGATTCCAGTTTGTTTATGCAAACCATAAGTCTTCCTTACACTGCGGAGTGGTGTACCACAGGGCTCTTTGCTTGGTCTAATCCTGTTCAGTCTTACATGCTTCCATCAGTCAGCACTTGTCCATTAAACTATGACATTTATGTATGTTTACAGAATGTTCAAATTAAAGGTTTGATAGCTTTGATGATTTCCAAGTTAACTCATTTTGGATTAAGATATGATTTATTATAGACCTGAGCCCTTTAGAAACTCACTTGATAACGTTACACCCAATGGATGGTATCAATTTGTTCTCCAGTCTTACTGTGACAAACCTTGGAGTCATTTGTAATGATGACCTGATTTTCAATATGACAAAGGTTCTGAAAATTTTCAGGAGAAGCTTCAACTGATTAAAATGCTAAAAAGCTGCTGCAGACAGAATTCTAAGGAAATTTTGTAAAAGAGACAATATTCGATCAATTCTGTCTTGCCTTAATCAACCACCTTTGATTTACTAACTTAACCTATATAGTCAGGCAAAAAATGCCTAATAATTAGGGACTAGGTTTTTCTCAGTCTCCAATATTATATCATAATGTTTAATCTGCTCTCAGTTCACACTGATTTTAATAAAAAAAAAAAATACTCAGAAATGTAATTTTGAGTTTTATTTTTTCCAAACATGTCTTTCATCTGTAAAAAAATGCCACAAAAATATCTTAAAACACCAAAAACAGTTTTCATCAAAGTGAGTCTTTAAAACCTTGTACTTTTTTATTTTTCAAATCACTTATTTAACCTTTATTTTTAAGCAGGAAATCCCTTTGAGATTTAATTTTAAGATGCTTGTGTTGCTCTTTATGTGACAGATGTTTCACTATTTTCTGTGTTTGTCTGTCGATTCTTCTAGAACGTTCATCCCGTTCTTCCTTAAATGGAGTTTTCCTCCCCACAGTTAGCACTGTGTTTTTTTTAGTTACACTAAAAAAAACTCTTCAATTAAATCTGTCAATTAAAAAAAAATAATAAGAAAATACAGTTTAGACAAATTTTTCTTTTTTTGAATGAACAACTTAAAGCGATTTTGAATTACTTGGATCAAATTAAATTTTAGCAGCCTATTTTATATTTTTCTTGGATTTTCTGTTTTGTGTATTTACGTATTGTATTGAATGACATTAAACTCTACACGCCTCTAACCTTCATTCACAAACACTTCCAGGAGAATAGAACATATCAAGGAATTAAACGGCCCTCTGGAGCAGAACTGCAGCTTGAAAGAGGGAATCAATAAACTGTTTGTGTAATTACTAGTTGTTATGCACGGGGGAGGAGTCTGAAAAATGGCTATCGAACCGTTTGTGTAACTTTTTCTTCTTGACTTATATTGGATCAATAACATCTGTTTTTTTTGTTGCCGGTCTCACAGATATCTCTGTAACTCGTCACATAGTTGTGCTTCATATGGAGATCATTTTCTTCCAACAACGTTAAGAACGCCCCAGTTTTCTCCTATAGTAACATTTTCATTTCATTTGTAGGTTAAGGGGAGCCCACAGAAAAAAAGAGGATTCATTTTATTTCACTGCAGTAAAAACTCAAGTTTAGTTCAAGACGATGTCATTAAGAACTTTCAGCGGTCTCATTTATTCCTTAGTGAATCTTTTTGATTAACTCTTCTTTTTATTTAAGTTTCACTTTTATTTATGTCTTTCTGGATTTGTGGAGGTCTTTCCAGGTTTCTTTTCGTTTAAACTGATGGCTGTGGAATTACCGTAGTTTATTAAAATCTGGATGAGTCAGAGGAGAAATTGTAATCTGTTCTTTTGTTTTAGGGGCTGAAGCCAGCAATCCCTGCCGAGTCCCCTACAATGATCTTCGCCACCCCCACAAAGGTGGTGTCAGAAGCGGGGGCCGCAGCAGAGTACATGGGAACAAACAAGGTTCCTGATCTTCAGAGGCTTTTCCAGGTAAAAAAAAAAAAAAAAAAAAATCTACAAAAATTGTAAAAAGAAAAAGTATTTCATCATCACTTAAATTCATCCACATTCATGAAAGGTTTTGCTTATTCTAATTAGACTGAAATATATTGCTTGTTGACTTTAAAATCTCACTCCAACCATATTTTTTTTCTTTTCTAAAATGTTTTCAAGCTGTCTTTCTGTTACGATTTGCAGTTTTTTAGCCTAAATCAAAAAGCCTTTGCTGTTTTGTAAAGACACATTATCTGCTGGATCTCATTAGAAATTCGATTCTAGTTTATGGACAAGACTGTTGCAGTGCTAATTTCCCAGCATTCCTTCATTTTAACTCCCTCTCAGTAGCTTATAGCACCTCACAACCCCAAGACAACATTAGCGCAAAAAAAAAAAATAGTGTCTGTAAATTGCCCCCCCCACTGTTGATGCATCATAAATCCATGTTTTTTCAAACATCTGGTTTTCTTCTTCCCCTGATCTAACTAAATTTGAATTAAAAAATACTCCGAAATATAGTTTTCATAATAAACAATTTTAACATGTCCTCCATTATGAGAAAAATTCTACAAGAATATGTTTAAAACACATTGGAGTGGGTCTTTAAACTTGTACAGAAATCCTACTTTTAACACAAACCATGACTCAGAGAGTTTTGCACCGAATTCCAATATGTTTCAATGTACGATGTCCCATATATGGCAAATTAAAAAAAACCTTGAACCTTTAAGAGTGTATTTATAATCCTTTTTCAGCCAGAAATATCCACACTTTAACACTATAACACAAGATCTGAACCGAATTTACTGATAGAACTCTGTCTAATGTTATTTGTTTCTTCTGCAATGCAAGAAAATCAAACCTCGAAAGGAAATTAAACTACAGAGAAAAGTAATTTCTTTCAATAAAACTGTCAATTTTCTTTTTTTTGTTCAGGCTTCACTGCAATTGTACTTACTAATAAGTTTAATTGTATGCACTTTTCTTTTTTGCTTCCCTCTCTCTCCTCTTCTTCTCATCTACTGCGTTATTTTCTCTTCCCTTCTTAGACGTCAGACGGCGTTCCCGTTCATCTAAAGCGCGGGTATCCCGACAGGCTTCTGTACCGCACCACCATGGCTCTGACTGTAGGAGGCGTCGTCTACTGTCTGGTGGCTCTCTACATTGCAGCCCAGCCAAAGAAGGGCTGATCAACAAAAACAAGGATTCCCTTTTAGCACCTGTGACTTTCTGCTGCTCGCCATTCAACCTCTTTGGACTCGATTAATTGAATACCAGTTCTTTCAAACCAGAGGGGTTGGGCCCACTTGACCAAGGTTCAAAATGTAATTAAGTGAAGATAAATGAATTGATTGAATTATGATAAACAATTTAAGACATTCAGATTATCATCTCTTTATTCACTATAATTAGATCAGTATTTAATTTTTTTTTTTAAGTTTTTCCCCTGTTATTCCTTTATGTTCTGGCCCCGAATGTTAATAACTACACACACAGAACAACAAAACAAATGATCACAGTTTTGGTGTCGGTTTTGTTTGGAAAAGATGTATAAGTTAATAAATTTTAAATGATAATAGTTTGTTTTGTGTCATTTTTTATAAGCAGTACCATCATTGTAAGCGGAGTTGGGATTTAATATCAGTCCTCTACAGGTGCAGAGTTAATGGATATCGTCTGTGAGGCCCGACTGCTATCAGAATCTCATTAATAACTATGATGGAAATGCCCCGTCTGGAACATAGATGCTGCTCACTTGACTCGTGTTCTGTCTCATGCGTGGGCTTCAGTGTGATATCAGATGCTCCTCACTGTCACATGTCACAATGTGGTACAGAGACAGTTGGTGCCTTTCTTTTTTTTTTTTTTGGAGATTCCCGATTCCTCTTTTGTAATTTTTTTTTTTACACAAATTGTGTGAGTCGCACAAAAAGTACTGACAGCATTTCAGTATTTAAAGATCATTCTTTATTTTTATGTCTGTTAAATATTTTAAATGCTTAAAAATGTGTCTAAAAATGGCCTACTTGCAGAATTTGCACCATCTGCTTCTTCTCACACCGCTATCTGCACATGGTAGCATTGCCGATTCAGATCATATGCTTTTCTTTCTTGAATCTTGTTTTTATTGAAAAACCAAAACAGTTTTCCAAGTTTTTTACTGTAATATTTGTGAGATTTTTGTATAAAAAGATCTAATCTATTCTAAGCAGCTGCTTTTAAACCCTGGAATAATCATTTAAGGTGTGCCTTATTTCTTTTCATTCATGAGCCTCTACAAATTTGGGTCTTTTTTACTCTGAAAATTCCCTAAAGTATGGCAATATATTAAAGAAACTTAAGTATTTACCCAGATGTATCCTCACATCAGCGCTCCAAAATGATATTGACCAGTGAATTTAATTTAATCTTTTGGAAGTGGTTTATTTTAGGCAATCAAAACAAGAAAAAACACAGAAGACAAGCAAAAGAAATAATATCTAAATACATATCTATAGACAGATATACAGTAAATACATTTTATTTAGTTATGTAACTGTCCCATCTGCAGTGGTGGCATGATGTTTCAAGAAAACACACTAGTTGAAATCCAGTAATAAAACTTCTGTTTTTTTTTTTTATTTAACTGTTTAAATGAAAAAAATTGCTAACAAATCTAATCAAAAATTAAATAAGCTCTAACTAATTTGCTAAATGAAGCTGCTTCACTGGTTGTTCTGCACTGCAATATTCCCTGCATCATTTGTGAATCTGTTTGTGCCTCAGATCAGAAAAAGGTGTGATCTTTGCAGCCTTATATGTCATGAATGATTCATATTTGTGCACAATTTATTTTAAAGCTCCACATAGAGACTGTACAACACCATCATGTGTTTTCAAAGCCCTTAAAAATGTCAATAAACAGTAATTTGTAATTTAATGCACCAAAATGAATCAGAAAAATACTGATAAAGAAATTAAAACTGTGAATGTCCATAAATAAACTTTAAACAAACAAAAACGAAAACATTTAATGTTATAACTAAGAGTACAAAAAGAGTTTAAGGTACCAACAAACTGAAGGGAGGAAAAGTATTCATGCTGACACACTCTATTATCAGTTAATAATATATTTGCAGGTTGAGCACTTTAGTTATCATTATAGATCAAAAGCAACGATGAAATATTAGTGAATAAAAATGTGAGATGAGATAAAAGCTTTTGCAATTGTTCTGAATAGAAGAGCAGCTCTAAATGCAAATCATGCCAAAAAAACACCTTAGATTTCCCTTCATACTGCAGCTGAAGCCTAGAAAAATGAGTGTGCTGTGATGAATCTGCACTCAGGGCACTGTTTAGAACCAAACTGGTATCTGTCATTGGTCCATGTTAGGTTATTTAGAACATCTTTTATGAAACTACCATAATCAGTCAGTTCTGAACTTAAATCTCTTTTTTAAGCCTCTCTTTGTTGCTTTTAAGAGAGCCCTGGACATGATAAGAACAGCAAAAAAAAGGTTCCCAAAAATGAATCATTTGTGACACAATTTACTATTTTATGGGCAAATATTAGAAGTTCATGGCCACAAATTATGATTTTATGGGCAAAAGTTAGCATTCTATTAGCATTTTGTGGGCAAAAATTAGTGTTTTCTGTGCACAGATAAGTATTTTGTGCATACAAATTAATATTTTGCGGCACAATTTAGCATTCTATTTGTATTTTGTGTGTTAAAAGGAGCATGTTGGGGGCACAGCATAGTTTTTTGTGGTCTCAATTCAGTGTTTTGTACGCACAAGTTAGCATCCCATTATTATTTGTGTGCACATTATTTAGTATTTTAAGTGCTCAAATTTGTATTTAGTGCGTAAAAATTAGTATTTTGCAGACACAAGTTAGCATTCCATTAGCATTTTGTGTACACAGATTAGTATTTTGTATGCTCAAATTAGTGTTATGTGTGCACAAATTAGCATTTTGTGACTTGTATTTTGGAGCAAAATTTTTTTTTTTTTTGCTTCAGATTAGTGTTACAAATTAGTATTTTGCGGGCACAAATTGGCATTTTATTAGCATTTTGTAATCCCAAATTAGTGTGTATTTTTGTACACAAATCAGTAAGTTGGTATCATTAATTCTTACTAAAAATTTGTGGCAACAAAATGCTGAATTGTGCCCCCACAAAATGCTAATAAAATACTCATTTGTGGCCATGAAATACTAAATTTTGATGGTGCTTTGAGTGGACAAAATACTAATTTGTGCTCATAGAATGCTCACTTTTGGTGATGAAACACTAACTTCACTAACACTAACACTAACACTAGCATCCCATTGCCATATTGTGGCCACAATATGGCAATGGGATGCTAAATTGTGGCAAAGAAACAGTAACTGTGGCCACAAAATGCTAAAAAAAATGCTTATTTGTGGCCATGAAATATTTAATTGTGATGATGAAATGCATGTTTTGGTGCACAAAATACTAATTTGTGGCCACAAATGATTCGTTTGAAGGATTTTTTATGTCATGTCCAGGGGTCCTTAGATTTTAGTTGACCTTCAAACTTCATCATTCCTAAAATGACATCATGACCTGAATAGATTCCAAGAATTCTTTTTTGTTTTCCTTTTTTTTCCCACCACCTCATTGAGCGGTGTGCTGGAAATAAATGTAACCATCTCTCTGCTGTTCCCATCAGCCATCCAGCAGTGGGGTGTTCCGTGCTGATTGTGCAGTGATGAGGCAGAATCACACAAAGATCTATGACTGAACATTCCCAGCCAGTGGTCTTTTCAGTGCTATTTGCTGTGCAGTTCAAACAGACCATAGACATCATAAATCCAAACACTTGAGCATTTTTTCCGTAATAAACTTACATTGTTGTGTGTGATCACTTAAGAGACAGTAGAGATGGTCCTTGTTCTTTGTAATTTAAAACAATAGAACCCATTCAACTGTCAATCATCAAGATACCACAAAGAACAGCAGCAAACACCTCAAATGATTTAATATCAATGGTTTATTGTTTGTCTTCTCTCTGGGAAACAACAATCTGACGTTTATTTATTTTTTACGTTTTCCTGTGCACACCTTTGGAGAAAGGTCACCTTGTGTGAGCAGTTTCTGATCGAAGAAGAATATATTTTCTCATCAGCAGTAACCAAAGCCTGTAAAATATTTTAAGAGTTTTACAGGTGGTTCTCAGGGTAACATTTCTTAGAGGATCTCTTCTGCACTTGCACATCCTGGAAAGTGGAATAGGTCTTGTTAAAGTATTTTGGTGTACTTTTAATTCCTTTCCAGACTCATGATCATCTTCTTTCAGAGGATCTTTGAAAGTTTTTGTGATCTCACTGTGCTGCGTACAATCTCCACCAAAACCAGCAATGTGAGTGTCAATTCAGCCATCATGATTCTGAAATAACTGTAGGGATGTTCTAATTTATGACTCTTAAGGAATTAATTGAATTACATTTTTGTGGTTTTATTCTTTTCTTTTCTGAGGATGAGTTTATTTCATGTGAATCTCATTCATCCATATTTGAAACCTACAGAATCTCTTTCAGAACGTGAATCTCAACATTGGTAAAATTGATGAAAAATAATAAATATGTAAACATTGTATCGTTTTACTCATGGAGTTCAAATTTGTCCGTAACTGTAGCTTAGACATTTAGCCAAAAATCTTGTCTCCGGCTAACAGATATTCATTTAGGGCCCTTTTGTAAACAATTAAATTGTTAGAACCAATGATTTTTTGTTGTTGTTGTTGACACAAACAGCTGAGAAATCTGACAAAAAAAATTTCATCAGTCATTTTAATCCCAGTCCCTGACAACCACTTGATCAACGTCACCAATTTCTGGTCTTAGAGAGCAGCTTGCTTTTTATGTCCAGGTGTTTTCAACCAATCAGAATCGCTAATCATCAGATATGAAATGAGAAATGCCCAAAATCTGTACCACAGCAGCACAGCAGAGAAGTTCTTTATGATAACTTAATTTTTTAACCAAATCAGTAAAAACTTGCAAGCTAGAAAGATACTTTTTTTCATACCCATCTTGAGTGTACACAAAATAGGTGGATGGTTCACATTGTTCAGAAAGTGAATGGGATCTATTCTAACTTAGTCATCACTTGTAAATGCAGGGAGACAACAAACATGGACAAAAAAGAGTTTATACTATTGCACTTTAATAAATACATGCTCAATATTAGATCTTTTTTTGCTGCAAAAATTAAAGTTTGAAAAATAAGCTTGTCGCTAAAGCCAGTGAGATTAATCTCTTGGTTACCCTGAATCTTGGACAAACACTGTTTACCAACATGAGATGCTCAAGAGTCATCCAATATCAAACCCCATGCTTGGGTTTTCATGGAAGAATCCTTCAGAAGCCCCTTATTCAGCTCCTGTCTCCCCTTTGCGTCACCGTAGCCCACTCAAAAATCCCCCAGGAACAATGGGTCTTTTTGTTGTGGCTCTTGGAGCACACAGGAGAGATGTGAGACCTTGACAGCGACGTGTTTACGACGCAGCACTCCAACTGTCAACGGAGCAGTCTGCTGAGGGAGCGTGAACTCAGGAAAGAGAGGAGAGAAAAAGAAAAAAGGAGTTAAAACTCAGGAAGCAAGTGGGGTGTGAGGAGGGGGAGGATGAATGTGAGAAGAGGGCTGCTAAATGGAGGATGGGTGTCACGTAGCAGGGGCAAATTGAAAATGAATCGCCTTTTTACTGGAAGAAAGTAAAAAGCTGCTGCCATCTTGGAATCATCTTCCCGACCATTTAGTTTTTCTCATTTAACAAGATCATGCATATGTTCAGGATTTTCTCACAGCAGAGTTTTATTTTTTATCATTCTTGTAATGTTTTGACATCCAACAAATCTCTAGAACTGTTTTAAACTTTGAAAAAAGCAACAGAACCCGAGTTTTGCCTGGAGTAACTTTGACTAAACTGTTCAATTTTTCACCAACTTTATAAAATTAGAATCAATAAAATTTCAGTTAAAAACTGATTTCATTTTAAGCTAAAACTTTTTTCTTTCTCTCTGCTTTTATTTAGCCTGTTAACCTTGTGATTTGTTGTTTTTCGCAAGCAAGAAAAAAAAATATTACAAACTATAGGATTATAGAAAACAGGGATTATCTAAATCAGGGGTGTCCAAAATCAGTCCTCGAGGACCAGCCTCCTGCTGGTTTTCCAGAAACCCCGTTTTATCTGCAGCTGATTACTTGGATCAGGTGTGTTTAGCCAGTAAGGAGCTTTAATGTCAGGTTGGTTGGAACACATGTGGACACCGGCCCTCAAGGACGGACTTTGGACATCCCTGATCTAAATCATAGCAATTACTTTATACTTTTTAAAAAATATCAATACATTTTTATGGTAATACATAATATAACAAGATATCAATTTGATATTAGAAATACCAATTCACCAGTTAAAAATATTCTAATGGGTTTAAGAAGAAAACAAAAATTGTTCTTAACAGTTAATCTCTCAAGCTCACCAGTTATTATCTCATGCTCACCAGTTATTATTTCGTGCTCACTAATTACTATCTCATATTTACCAGTTACCATCTTGTGCTCACCAGGTAGTATGTTGTGCTCACCAGTTACTATCTCATGCTCATCAGTTAGAAACTCATGTTCACTAGTTACTATCTTGTGCTCGCCAGTTAGCATCTTGTGCTCACCAGTTATAATCTCATGCTTACCAGATAGTATCTTGTGCTTACTGGTTAGTGATTACTATCTCATGATCATCAGTTGCTATGGCCATGTTCATTAGTTACTAGTATATTGTACTCACCAGTTAGCTTCTTGTGCTCACCAGTTACTCTCTCATGTTTCCAAGTTACTGTCTTGTGCTCACCAGTTAGTATCTCGTGCTTTCCATTTACTATCTCATGTTCACTAGTTATTATTTTGTGCACACCATTTACAATCTGCGGCTCACCAAATACTATCTCACGAGCAACAAGTACTGTCTGGTGCGAAAGAAATACGTTTTTTTTTTCAACTTCAATGTCCTTTAGAGAAGAAAATGTTTAAATACCATCTCAGATATGCAGAACCTTTCCAAAGGAAAAGAAAAAAAGAAAGGTAACAGAATATCAGTAAATGTTGATTGGATTTTCTTATGCAATGAAAGACAGGCAGGAGTGGGATGGAAGTTGTATTTCTGGCATTCAGAACTTGGATGCATTTTTAAAATTTTAAATGAGTGATCTTAAACAGTGAATGTAAATTAGGGATACGGTAACATCCATGCAACACTTTTGACATGATCATATAAGGAAACTGGTACGGTTTGTATTCAGCACACTCTTCATTGGACTTATAGGAGCCCAAAGAATGCCTGCCTTGCAAGAAAAATCTTTTCTTGCAAGTGAATTTATCTAATTGAGGATTCAAAATTCTGCATAAATTGGAAATATCTTATTTAAATGATGTAGTTTTTATATATACCAGAGAAAAAAAATGAAGAGGAGCAAATATTTTGGCATTTTCTAATACACGCATTTGTGTTTGTGAGACTTGATTCTGTTTCTCTAAACTCGTTTTGAAAAAAAAAACGTAATTTCTAACTTCAATTAGCCTTGTCGTTGTGTTTGGGTAGCTTTGTTCTTGGAAATGAAGGCCAGTTAGTTTCGGCTTTTTATTTCAATAACATTTCAAAGGCTTTCA
Organism: Oryzias javanicus; assembly: GCA_003999625.1. Taxonomy (NCBI): domain Eukaryota; kingdom Metazoa; phylum Chordata; class Actinopteri; order Beloniformes; family Adrianichthyidae; genus Oryzias; species Oryzias javanicus. Next base: position 15,436,767 of record CM012455.1, on the reverse strand, counting down.
GCCCTGTGAGGTTGTCTTGAAACAAATGCTTTAATGTTCAGTGCCACACAGTCGGAGCCTCAGAAACGATCGCCTTTCACCAACAGCTGCTTTAATGCTGCTGTTTATGCCCACTGACTTGAAAAAAAAGCCACTTATATTGCACATTTAATATTTCAGAACTCCTTACACTCGTGTTTACTGCAGTTATATAAAAACCAAGAAAGAGATTGATTTAAAAATATATATATAAATCCAGTGTTTATGTTCACATATTTTCCCCATTTCAAACATTCTCAATAATCCAATTACTGTAATATTTTCTTCCTGGTCCTCCAAGAACAAAACAGTAGCACTCAAGGTTTTTCTTTTTGTTTAAAAGTATAAAAAGAAGAGGTGATTTATTTTGAAATACACTTAGCTTTTAGGCAGAGGCCTTGAGATTTTCAAGAAATCTTGGCAGTTTTGCAAAGTTTGCAGAAACATAAAGATGATTTTGTGACACTCACAAACCCCTGTGAATTTTCTGATAAGTTGTATTTTTCTTAATTTTTGCATGAACTTTATTTTTTTAAATAAACATGTTTTAAATTTAGCAGTCAATGGGCCACATTAGGATTCATCTACTGCTGCATGTTTCATCTTTATGTGAAGAAAACCAAAATTCAATACGCTGTGCTTAAATCTTTTCAGAAAAAGTCTCTTTCATTACTTTGACCTTCTCTGCCAGCTCGCTCTGGGAGTCCGCTGCTTGTTGCGGGGTTAGTGGTTTTAATCAGAGCTTTTTAGCTGGGATCAGCTTTGCTTGGCAGCTGCAGATATGGGAACATAAAAGCCGCATCCACTGACTGTGAAAGCAAAACACTCAAGAAAAAATACCCAAATTATCTATGAAAAGGGAAAAAAACAGCTTATTTTATTTAGACTTCCATCAAAACCGAGAGCCCAAACATTGATTTTATTCAAGATATTCAATTCTTTGTCTTGCAGGAATCTACAAACACATGCATAAAACAGCTGCCTTTCAGAGAAGACTGAAGAGAGCAGACGGGTAGGGAGTGACAAATCACCCTTTCTTACAATGCCCCGCCACAATAGCGCTGCCTGAGAACAAATAATGAATAAATAAAGTTCTTGTGAGATTGAACGAGCGATGGGGGAGTGTGCGCTCGAGTGGCCTTGTTCTTGTCCAAGTGGAATTGAACGCGAGAACAAAAGCAATCCCAACTATTCTTCTCCCTGAAAAGAAAATTGATCACATATGAAGAAAAAAAAAAAAGAAAGGAGATACTCAGACATCATCTGACTCATCTCTGCTTGTGCTAAAATATACAGCGGAGCTGCAAAGCTGTCGGGTGTCCCATCAGGTCAGATCACTCCCATACTTTGCTCCCCAGGAGTAACAATGACACAGCAGAGGTGGAAATTAAGAAGTAAAAGAATTAAAAAGACATATGGAGTTAACAGCTGGAAGTCAGAATTCATTTGATCAGATGATGCAGGAGTCTCAGGCTCCACAAAAAGTGTTGATTGGTGTTGTAACCATATGCAGGCTTCTTGAAAGGCTCTCCATCTTTTTTCTGCAACCTTCCTTTAGGTTGTTTTCCTGAGCTCAGTCCTGGCATCCTAAGCAAGGTTTTAATCACAGGGCGGACGCCCTCCAGCGTTATCCATTAAAACCCAGCACACAAACGTCAAATGGATGTGTTGACATTCGCTCCTCCAAAACCGATTGTTAAAAGTCTTCATTTCCTTCCGCAGTGCAGAAGATTCAGACTTCATTGTGGTTTAAAACGCTGTGAGCGAGGGATGAAACTGAGAGAATGAATGTCCCTAAAATGAAAGTGAATCAATATGGTTGCCGGAGGAGGTGGAAAAGGTGGAATGAGAATGAAAGTCAGGGCGGAGGGGCATTAAAATGGGCTGCTGGAGAGATTAATAGCTTTTTTATCAGACTTTAGATGCAAAACATCTCCAGTGAACAAATGTTTAAGATCGAGGAGTCAAAAATACAATGAAGCTCTGTATTTGTAAATAAATGATCAACCAAACCTATTTACTTTGCAGTTTTTTTTGAACGATTCTCTATTTTAGACACAAAACTCATTTAGGTGGTGATTCAACAGCGCCATCTACAGGTCAGACCATGAAAACTCAACTCAAAGCTTTCACATAAACACAAAATCAGCGACTGATAGTAAATGTTTTATTTATGTCAAAACATTTGAAGCATTTCCCCTTCGTCCATACAAAAACTGTTACAAAAACAACCTCTACCGGCTTCAAACAGCAGCCGGATAAATAATTTTTAAAAGTTCAAACAGGAAACACTCGTCAGCTCATCACTTGCACTTGTATGTGAGGTGTTTGCGATGGTAGTGGATCCAAGCGGGAGCGGCAACGAGTCCGGTTAGGTAGCCAATCGTAGCTCCCAGGCTGCAGGAAACAGGCCATACCTGGAAGACAAATACAGGATTGTTCCTTAAGTGGCGAGGATCTTAATCATCACCACTCTGAACATGTAGAATAAGGGGAATTTAGGATAGGCTCCAGCAACATCAAATGTGCTTAGAAAATAGAGTAAAAAATAGGAAAGTTTGCGCCATTAAAAGATAAAATGAAGAAACAAAAACAGGTTTGAGGGTTTAGGTTAAATTTTTTTTATGTTTACATTTTATTTTTTTTATGTCTTCATCATTCACAATAACAGTAGAACCACAACCAGCTTCATGTAACATCTCACAATAAATTAACATCCCTTCTTTATGAAAGCGATTACTTAAATTTGTGTTCACATAAATAAAATTCAGTTTTATTTTAAGCAAGGAAAATATATAAAATAGCTTCAAATTAACACTATATATATATATAGTAATATAGATATATATATATATAGTAATATATAGTTTATAATATAAAGTGCAAGTGTTCGGCTTTGATGTGGGGATTTAAAGCATTAAAGCTGCAAAGCTTATTTTTATAATAAAACAGCATTTAAAACATATATTAAAAAAAAACTTAATTTCATCTAATTGTCAGTTTTTATAGGATTCATAAAAGTAAATACTTAAAAAATATATAATTTGCATACTTTAAAACTTTGATTAAAACCTTAAATAAATTCACAAATATATCCCTTAGACTGATTTTTCTTCCCAGAGGACCTTAAATCTAAATATAAGGGGCTAACACACTAAGATATTGATAAAATTTGCCAAATTCTGGTGCCGAAAAAAATGTCCCAGCTTATTATTAACAGAAAAAGATAACAAATATAAATAGTTTTGAATTGTTTTAAAGTTTCAAATCATTTCTATACTTGCTTTTTGATTTTATTTTTTAAATCTTACCTCTAAATCCATGAAAAATTGTTTTAAACACATTTGTCCCCAAACAAATGTTATATTTTAAATCTTTTTTTCATCAACAAGTTAGTTTGATCCACAATTACTCACGTCTGGACAAAACATCATTTGAAATATAAATAAACTAGTGACCAAACAAGCAACCAACAAGATTTAAATGAATGAATACATTCTAAAGGCACCTTTAAAGGTTTGAACTTTTGAGGCCCTATAAGGTTGACTTAAATCTATACCAACACCCTAAGTGCTATTGCACTCATTTTATGTTTTAATATTTTACTTTTAATTTATTTTAATTTTTTTAGATTTTACTGTACAGTGTCTTCTTTGACTGTGGTCATAAGGCAGCATATAAACAATAAACTTTAACTTGAAAATAACTACTGTAAACCAAATCTCCATCACATAGATTTAACTTTAACAATCAAACTTTTAAAAGTATAAAGCTCAATTTGCTCTAAATATTAAGATGCTGTTTTAAGACGGGGTGCCACTTTTTTGTCTCAAAGACATCTTGGCCTTCAACACTTTTTCTGGAGCTTAACTGTCTCCCCAATTTTATTTAAAAAAAAAGGTGATTGTAAGAGGTGATTGTAAAATTACAATTACTTCTTGTGCATTTTATTTAATTAAAGATTATTTTAGCTAAACTCCTGACCTGCCAGGGCCTGTCCCAGTCCAGAGGTATGGGGAAAGCTCCCATCCAGGCCCCTATTAGAGTACAAGCCACTGTAATCTGCAGACAGGTGTCCCATACAGACATGGCTCTGAAGAAGAGATAGAACAAATGCACATACTGGATTAGAATTAGGGAGAGAGATTTAAAAAATATATATATATTTTAAGGCTTACCCATGGCGACTGAACACTCTAATCCAGGCCTGGACATTCGGACCAAGAACACAGAGACACCTCATTGTGGTCAGTGAGGTCAGCAGCACAGCAAGAGAAAATGTTTCTAAAGCAGATCTGAAGAAAAAGAAACGCATTACATCCGGTTGATCAAAACCACTTTATGATAAAAATTTAAACAAAAAGCAATAAACTTGTTGCCTCCATTAGTGCAAAAAATGTCTACCTTTTAAACAGTTGCGTTTATTTTCAAGTTAATATATTTTTTTAATTGACTTACTCAATCAGCGGAGCTCCATAAAGGACGACCACAGTGTGGAAGAACAGACATGACAAGAAAAAGTACAGACAGGAACGAAACAGTCTGGAAAGCTGAGGGAAAAAAAAGAAACAACATTATTAGCGACAAAAGAAAATAAATTACAATATATACTATTAAAGATCCAGAAAATCTTCTTTTTAAAATGTTCTTTTGGCATCTTTCTAATGATGGAGGCCATATATATTCTAAAAAATTAGGCTTAAAGTTTTTCATTTTCTTATTGCTGTCAGGAGCAGTTGAAAAAACTTATAAGTGTGATGTGGAACCTACAAGCTCCCTGCTCATCTTCATTCTGATGCATCCACTTGCAGACTAATAGATCCATGTACGTATGCTTTTGTTTTTCTTGTCTGAGCTGGAATCTGGATGAAAACTGCACAGTTGGATAAATCTGATATTGATCGCCATCCACAAACTTAATATTAAAAGTACAAAACTTTTTTACAGATGGACAAACCAATCTAGTTTTATATGTGAGCAGCTGTAAGATAGGAGACAACATTAACAACGGGATGATGGGAAATGGAAGCAGGATTATGTCGCGCCAATGGTCCTGTCAACAACTTAGACGCATAGAAATTTCTAATGAACTACTGCAGCTATGCAGAAACTATGCCCTAGACACAGAGTTTAAATAGGTTTTTTTATTTATTTTTTTTTTTTGGCTAAAAAGTGCATAATCTTAATTCAAAGACGGTTTTACAATGGATCAAAAGATGAACAGAGTGTAAATTTAAGGAAAAAAAGACAGGAAAAAAGATTTTTTTTTAAATGCCATTTTTACATGCTTTCGCAGAATACAAAAAAAAAAAAAAACAAGTAACAAATAAATATTAATTTAAAACATTATAGTAAATATTTGTAAATTAACTCAATTAAAAAAGCTGTTCAAATAAAAAAAATGTGCATTTCTAAATGTTTTGAAATGCCCAAATGACAAATCAAGCCTTAAATTTAGAAAAAAGAAAATGTATAAGCAATAAAAATCAATTAACATAAAAAGTTATTCGTTTTTCAATGTGTATAATAATTAAATCTGATGCTACACCACTGATACTTTTCCTCATACATTAATATGACTATTGCAGTTGGTGAAAACCTTAACTATGAAAATAGAACAGAGAATCACTCTCCAAACAAAAGTCAAGCACTTCTTTGCGTTTTCGGGAAAACAAACAACAACAACAACAAAATACATAAATAAAAATAAATGAACAAAGGAAGAAATTCTGACCTTATATCCCAGCGTGTGCTTTTTAGTGGACGGTGTGACGCCGAGGAGCCAGAAGACAACCACACTGACAGCAATCACAGCACCGGACGTGCAGTACAGCCACAACAGGTGAGTCCTGTACACCGAGAAGCCTTCAACGAAAACTGCAGGTAGCACTGTGGCCATGAACATTGAAGCGGCGATAAGAGCGTGGGTCGACACCATAGCTCTGATTTCGTGGTCCCACATGTTGAGTAATTTCCCTTTTCACAACAAGAGAATGAAATAATGAAGACAATTTCAGCAGGAGAGGCTAAAAGTTAAAGTAAGCGAAAGGACACGCATAGTAGGTGAAATCCATGTATGAATGTACTTCCGTAAATACGAAAAAATAGCAACTTCCGTTTGAATTTCACAATAAAATAGAAGGCTCTCTTTTTAGTGTTTCTGTGCGATACAATACCCCAAACTTTAAGTATTATTTAGCATTTCATCATTAAATGTTATTTTATAAAGTTAAATTGTAAAATTATATGTATATAAAATAGAGAGAGAGAGAGAGAGAGAGAGAGAGAGAGAGAGAGAGAGAGAGAGAGAGAGAGAGAGAGAGAGAGAGAGAGAGAGAGAGAGAGAGAGAGAGAGTTTTTCTGTTCTACATAAACGATCACTCTCATCTTGGTTTTATTTTGAATTTCAGAAATACTTTTCCGTTGGAGTGAACGAATCAAATAACGTTTTACTAGGTCTTCCACTGACGTATTACCCAATGAGATGTGTTTTTATAAATCGATGTAGACAACCGGAAGTTTACATCAGCAGCGTTAGCTCAGTGCTTTTACGCTTTTTATTTTCATCGTAGCACAAATAAACGCAGCCGAGATGGTTTGCGAAAAATGTAAATATTGCATTTTTGTCATGTTTATTAAATCTATTTATATTATTAGCATAGTTCATATCTTTAGTTTGGGAAAATACGATGTTTTTTGGCTAGCTAAAAATTTGTTATGCTAGCTTTTGTTTTTCATGATTTGACCCATTTAGATTTAATCTAGCTTTATTAATCTTTAATAATTTAATGTTAACGTGGAAGTTCTGTATATTTTAGGTGAAAAGAAGCTCGGAAAAGTCATCACTCCGGACACTTGGAAGGATGGAGCACGAAATACGACAGGTAAACCGAAGGTTATGCAGAATCAAATACATGTTTTAACTTAACTTTAACTCATTTAGATCATCAGACAGAAATACTTAGATATCTAGCAATAAATACAACTGTCTACTCTATCAACTTTCATACTTTATTTTCATCTATCTTATAATTTAACATCATTAGCAATGTAAACGACCAGGAGGGGCTACTTCTGCTAAAATTTATAGAACAGCCACGACATGCTCATTTTAAATCTACTTTCCTCATAACTTAAATGCTATGTGTGGTATATTTTATTCAACTTTTGTTTTGTATTGACAATTACATGGTATGTCCTTTTTCTTAGAGAGTGGAGGCCGTAAACTAAATGAAAACAAGATGTTGACATCTAAGAAAGCCAGGTGAGTGTTCCTCTGGGAGACGAGTCTACTTTTTTAGTTGTTGCTTTATATTATATGGAGTCAGAGTGTAGTAAAGTTGAACAACTTTTTGAGCGTTCAGCACAAAAAAAGCACTTTTTTTTTTATATTTGAGTGTGTGAGACCAAAATTTTGTCTTTATGACAAATTGTTCCTCATTCAGATGCAGATCTCATTTGATTTAATCTTTTTTTTAACACCAGAAATTGATGAAGGAAAGAAACTCATTAAAGTTTAAAAACTATCATCTTATTTGTCTTTATTTTAATTAGTTTAAAGCTGGTGATGGTTAAGATGCGTGTTTTACATTCACTTTGCGCATGACCCGATTAGTTGACTTATCAGAGAAATAATCGGTGATAAGTCAACTATTAGAATAATCATTTGTGGCAGCCCTATTGACAATGTAGTTCAGAGTCGGTATTGATCATTTTGAATGATCCGATTCATTAACCTTAAACTAAAACTGATCCAGTACATCTTTAGCAAAAAATGTTACCAGTGTGACTCAAAGATAAATACCTGTTACTGAACAGTGCAGGTGAAGTTATTCAGATTCTTTGTATTTCTTGCAGGATAATTAAGTGTAAATGAAATATGTGATCAAACAAGTAAACAATAATAAATGTCAAATCCACTCGCATCTTAGTTTCATTAAGTTGTTGTTCTTCCACATCAAAATAACTCAAATGGAACTTAGATAGTTATGTAGTGACAAGTGTTCTCACTTTTTTGACTGTAATGATGGTTTGATCATTTTTTTTTTAGGCCATCGCAGGTGTGTTGTCTGCTGTGATGGCACTTAATTGTTTTTAAGTTATAGTAAAATAATCTACCAAAAATTGTATTTTCTAAAACCTATTAGCAATGTATCTGAATTTGAAACATTTTAGTGATATAGTTTGATTAAATTAACCACATGCCTCAGACAAATAGATCTAATGCTTTTATAAACTAAATTGCAGTGTAGTAGTTTCTATTTTTTACAGCATAATTGTTTTATTTTACCATTATTGTTTTGCAGTGCTGCTGACTCTTAATGTTTAACTATGTTTTTTCAGGTTCGACCCGTACAGTAAGACAGGCTTTGCCATCTGCAGAATCTGCAAGAGCTCAGTTCATCAGGCTGGATCACACTACTGCCAGGGCTGTGCCTACAAGAAAGGTATAGCCATGCATTCAACCGCAAATAAGATGAGAAAATGTTTTTGATTGTTTTATTAGAAAATTAATAGTAGTCCTTCCAGTTGCTATACGCTGGAGTATATCCATGGTCGCTGGGTCTAATGCAATAATTAGTTCAGTTTTATTTTTTCTTGGATCCAAATAACAGGCAACGTGTCAGACAATCCAGTGTTCGTTGTTGAATCAAATATTGCGGTAAAGTAAAACAGTAGGATGTGGCTTATTTATATCACTTTGTAATTTGGGGATTTTCTGTTATACCATATGTTTCCACAGCATAAAACCCATTTATATAAATGTAAACATACTGGGAGTCCATAATTATCTTCTTACTACGCCATCTCATTTATAACGAGCCCTTGGGTATAAATATTACAGTTTCAGGGTTCCCAGTGACTCATACCAAAACTGAAAAGGTATTTCGATAGGCTAACTTAACTGTTTATTCATGTCTGTAAAGTATATGAACTGAGTGAAGAAATTCAAACCTCAAAAGGCATGACTTAATAAACCTTGACCCTGGCCCCAAACATTACGCCTTCAGAAGAAATGGTCAAGAAATGCTCTTGTGCTATGAATAAAACCTCGATTAATGCAAACTCCTGTGAAACAACAACTAAAAGGAGAAAAGGAAAATATTTTTACTTTAACTGAGATATTGGTTAAACTTTACTATTTAAGTGGAACTAAAAGGCTCTTACTGGGTTATAGTGAATTTTTTTAATGCAGTTTTTGCTTGCACATTAAATATAATAATAAATCAAATCATTACATTTTCATAAACTTGCCAAATAGGTATCTTTCCTTTGTGCGTGTTCCTCAAATGACGCCTCACCAGCTGGTGATTGGTTAAAAACTCTGTCTTTCTCTTCATCTGAAGTTCAGATAAAAGCTATAAAGTCGATCATTGACTTCCTGTCAGGACTTTCCTGGCGCCACCTGCACTGATGGACACACTCGTGCTTGAACACGGTGTTCATTAAAACAAGCTGTAACAAGTCCAGATCAGGAAGTTCTGTCCGCTGGATAATGCCATTCTATCGCCAACACAAGTCTCTCTTTAACTCTTTTAATTTGTTTTTTTAAGATTTCAAAATATCTGGCAAAGACAGTTAAAAACGGCTCAAATAACTACAGTTTTCGCTCATTTATCGTGCAAAAATAACCTGCATTAGGTGAAATTCACAAAGTAGGATCACAGATGTTTTAAGGCTGTGACACCTCTCACAACACACTTTCTTTTTTTTACACTTTTCTCTCTTGCAGAATCTCTCCAAGTTCAAACCTTTATAGAAAAATAAGTCCAGTGTTAGGGAATGAAAGCAAAAATCTGCTCGCGATCGTAGATTCAGGCTGCTCTGGAAAGTGAAGTGTAGTCTGTACGGGAGACGGCACGGAGGAGAGTGGTTGACGAGGTCTACGGCCAATCAGGATGCAGACCACAGTTCGTGTGTTTAAAGAAAAAAAAAGCTACTAAATTACACTGAAAACAATCCACATGATCACAAAAGTTCAACTGCAATATCGCAAGACATCAGTAGTGTGAAATTTAAACTGCATTGTGGATGCATACTTATAATGTAGAGCCTTCAGTGCAAAAAAAAAAAAACCAGATTATTTATATTTAAAGTGTAAAGATTACATAAAGACAGTAAAAATGAAGGATTCTGCTCCTGATACTTGTTTTTTCTCTCTGCAGGAATCTGTGCGATGTGTGGAAAAAAGGTTTTGGACACCAAGAACTACAAGCAGACATCTGTGTGACAACACCTGGACATTTGAGACCGTTGAGGATTAAATACTTCGACAGTACAGCCTCATCTACAAATTAACCATTAAGCTTAAAGTAATACAGTTTATATATTTTAAAATTCAATATTCTGAGTTTTTTTTTTTTGCATTTTAGTGCATTGATTTATGTTGTATATTCTGTCTTGAGTCAATTAAAGCTTCCATTGTGAGGAGATTTAAAGAGTCGACTTGCCTCATTGCCTACGGGCACAAGCAATCAAGTACAATTTTAGCCGCTTACGCACAATGCATCCACGTTTTAATAATCTGTTTACTCTGACATAATCATATTTAGAATCCACCTGCTGCACCGTTAGATTTGACCCCCACCACCCGAGCCCAAAAATCTGCTGTCAGTGATGAAGGTTACAGTTCAGCAGTTGTTTGACGACGGTGATATTTAAAGGGCTTGCTTTGCCTCAGGGTTTCTATCACGTGTGCGCACCCTCGCCTTTTATGCTTCTGGATTTTTGCTGTTGCGCCACGGTCAAACTAAGCCTCCCCTCAGCTCAGTTAACAGTGTAACTGTTGTTACATAACTGCATGTTATTGTAACTGGGATTTTGACGAACATTCACAGTATGCGTGGAGATTACAAGAGTAACTAGAGTTTGAAGTCATTGATGAATTTTTGTGGAACGATGCGTTTAAAGACACAAATCCATATTTTTTTTTTACACTCATGCCAACATAATGATGCAAATAAACACTTAAGTGAAAATTCTGAGCTGTTTATCCGAACATTCAGCTGAACAGATGCACTCAAAACTGCTCGATGTGATACTTTTTTATGATTTTAATCCTTAATATCAATAAGTATCACTGTTTCTGTTCCAGCACTTTTTTCAAAGTATGACCTCATTAAAGGAAAAATGTGCCAATTTGGTTATAAAACCAGAATTTTCAATGATAAAATCAAATTCCTGACCCATGCCTCAATGTTTTTTCTGGTTGTTTCCCACTTTCAAATTCCACAAGAATGCGTCTGAAGACTTAAGCTGTGGTCGACCAGCGTTTCTACTTATCTTAGTAGCAGATTTTATACATCGCAGGTTAATACAATTCAACGTGCTGCCATTTCCTTCACAATAACAGTTTTTAAAAATTAATTTGATTGCTTTTGACATTTTTTTTTGTCTTGCAGCTGCACTCCAAATGACACCGTTCTGCATGTCAATACTCCAAAAGTCAAGGGTGTTTTTTTTTAAAGCCACTAACCAGCAGCAGCAGCATGGCAGATCAATAAAAATGACTGATCATTGAGATGTTTTTCTTCCCCATTTGAGTAGAAATAATCATATTTTTGTAGAATAATATTATTTGTTTTCAGTCATAAAGTTTTTATAGTGCATGTCGTTTCTTAAATTCGATTCTGCAGCAGAAAGATCACTCACACGATGTTTTTGCCGTTTGTCGTTTTTATTTAGGACTCTTCAGGAATATCACCATCATCGATCTGAAATCTACATTCATTAGCTTTATTTGTTGGACTACAGATATATAAATTCAGTTGTACCATAAAATGTCATATAATACAAAGATTTTTCTTTAAAAATGTATATAAATGACACAAATGTTGGTGAAACCTTGAAATCAGTGGATTCTCAACACGATAACAAAGAGTGGAACAGTTTGGAGAAGCACCAATGAAATTTCCACCTGAAAGGATTTTCACATTATAATATTGCACTCAGCTTTTTATATATTTTATAATAATAATAATGTTATGTGAGACTAATATATCTACAAAAAAAGGCACCATAAATCTTTGTGTTCACTGAGATCGCCACTGCTGCAGGACTGAAATCCTTCACACTCTTTTGGATCTTCAGAGTTGGAAGTCTTGCTGCAAATTTCCTAACACAGTGTTGTGGTTTTTTTCTTTTAAAAAGTCACGCTTAATATCTTTCTGAACAATTCTGCAGACAGGAATAGTGCTTGAGGCTTGTTAGTTGCGCATTGTGAGAGTCAGGAACTCCTCCCGGGTTTTGGGGTCCTCCAGGTAGATTCCCAGCATGGTGCTGGTCACCGTGCGGCTGTTCATCTTCTGGACGCCGCGCATCACCATGCACATGTGCCTGTGGAGCCAAACAAAAAAAAGTGTCAGACTTGGAGCCGCAGCATTTCACATGCTTCAAGGAGGCTTGTAATGCAATCTGGAAGGGGAACGTCACAATTATTCCATGTCAAATTCTGTTTATGAGTTGCTACATGTTGAGTGAGAAGGAGTTTAAAACAGACAAAAAGTTTTTTTTTTTTTTTTTTTTTTTTAGCGCTTATAAAACAAATCTATCTCTGTGTGTGTTCGGCTCGCTTGTTTTCATTGACTTACGCCGCTTCTATTACCACAGCTACGCCCTTCGGCTGCAGAGCCTCGCATATCGCCATGGCAATCTGCTTGGTCAGACGCTCTTGAACTGGAAAAAAAGCAAAAATAATTGAACTTGTGGAATTTCAATTTTGTTTTATTGTCGCTCCACGTGTTTTGGATTTGCTTACCTTGAAGCCTCCGACTGAAGATCTCTGCAATCCTGGACCCAAACAGAGGGATGTAATAATGATTAAACTCTTGATAAACACAGACTGGCATCAGTCCCTGACCTGTGACCTCTGATGTGGCTATCTGACTGTATAGACTCAAAATCTGTGAATCATTCACCCTGGACATTTCACTGAAAATCTCATATAACATTCAAAACACAAACGTTCACCTAATAGCCTCTTGGTGACTCTTTTTTGCAGCTAATCTGAATTCCTTTGATCGGATCTGCTGCGATATTCCCAGGAAAAAAAAAAGAGAAGGGGACAGACAAAGCTGCCTATTCCAACAGATCTGAGGGGGATTTTCTCATGGTTAGAGTGCGGACGGGCTTTAGATTTGTTTCTGTGAGTGTGCTTGATGAAGGGACTAGATGATGGCCAGCGGGCTCAGACTGTAAGCCTCCAGGTCAAAGCGCTGAGACAACAGAAGAACGCAGCCACCCGGCACTAACGCCCGAAATATACAACCAGCAGGAGGGCTCATGCGTGATGAGTTACCTTGCTAGTTTGCTCAGTCCCACCACTTTTTTGTTTGGGATGTATCCGATGTGAACCTACAAAAAAGAAAAAAAAGGACCTCAGTATTTTGCTTATTTAAATATACTTTTCTATAGATGCAACTGTACATGCCTTTCCAAAAAAAGGGACCAGGTGATGTTCACACAGAGAAAACACGTCGATGTCCTTCACTATCACCATCTCCTCGTGATCTTCATCAAATATGGCGTTGTTTAGGATGTCTGTTGAGTATAAAACACATTTTCAGATCTGTTGTTAAAACATTTAAAACTTTGTTTGGGATCTATCATAATGCATATGAGTCTGAAGGAAAAATAAAGTTACTTTCCAGCTTTTACAAAGTTTTACAAAACGGTGATGCGTTTTTTGTGCGTAAATTTGCTCCAAAAGCATCCCTTTTAGAAGCAAACACTGATGCTAGAAGCTGAAAGACCGTACTGACCCCTGATCTGTGTGGTGAAATCAGCTGGAGGCTAAACTCACCGTCGATGGTCTCGTGGTAGCCCTTGGTGAAGAACTGGATGGCTTTGGCGGCGCGCAGTGGAGTGCGCAGCAGCCCCTCCCGGTCCGTGTCCTCCCCGAGGTGCCGGAGGATGCTGGTGTAAGCGGCCTCCAGCAGAGGCAAGCGGGACTCATCCTCGGACTCCTTGCGTGACGTCTCGTGCTTTCGGTGCGCCACGACGGCGGACTTCTTGGTGTCTATGATGAGGTCGCTGAAGCCGTTGTTGAGGTGGAAGTCCTCCACGGAGTCGCTGACTTTTCCGTTGCAGTGGGAGTTCATGTCGCCGGGAGGTGGATGACACACAGGTGGTGCTGCGGCTGTGCTGGTTCGGTGCGGCTGCTTGGGTGACTCTGCCACGGACGCACCGCCTTTATAGAGCGCACCAGCCGCTCATTCGTCCAGGCGCTGCGTGCGTCAACACACCTTTGAGAGTGGACGCGGTCATCATTCACACACACACACTTCCTCTAAACATGAGGTTAAATTTGTAACAGATTTTCCGCATCTGGCATCACTTGACACTAAATGCATGGACGTATCTCCAATGAATTGGTTCCGATTGTGTTACACTAGTTTTCTACAAACGCTTCCTTAAATGCTCACGAGTCTTATGATATTTTATTTTTTCCTTTTTCAGAAACTATAGGCTTATTATGATTTTTAATCCACGGAAATCAAATTGCATAAGAGGTTTTAGCCTTTAGGGGCATGTAAATTAGGATTTTTCTGTAGTTTTTATTTTGCATTGACTTGGTGAATTGGTTATCAAAGAGTGTTAAAGTTCAACATAAAACATTCCTTTTAAAAGTAACCTACTTTTTTAATCTTAAGAATCATAGCTTGATAGTTTGAAGCCATCCCTTTAGGCTGGATACCTTACATTTAGTGAGAAAGGAGTTTTTTTTTAATTCTCTACAGAAGTTGGAGTTTTGGACGTCCATCACCCAGTCACTTGGCTTTTCTACCTTGCCTGCCAGAGCACCCAAATGGCTGGGTTAGTTTTAATTTGCATGCCAGCAGCCATATGGTTTGCACATAACACAGCCATTAGGCTGTTCTAATTAGTATGCAGAAAAAACAAACCATGCACTGGACACATTTTTCATGATTTCCCCTTATTTTTATCACTTCTAGTAAGAGATCAATACTGTTTTTTAGTTTTTGCTGAGATTTATTGCTCATGTATAAGATTCAAAACAACACTTTACACACAATACACTCTAAACCCGGATTAGTTGAGCTAACTAGAACAAAGCGTAGAAACAGATTGCTTTAATTTTTTTAAGTTTTTACATAGATACAAAACTAGACAAGTTTAGTTCAATGAAGTTAAAACTGAGTTACTACATATGTCAATAAGAAATGTTACTAGTAAAGTTTACTTAATGAAAAATGTAGTCATAATTTACAATCATAAGTACCTTATGCTTTCAATACAGTGTTCATAAATGTAATATTTCTGAATTGGGAATTGAACCTTGGTTTCCCGCATGCCCGGCCAATATTTGTAACAAACAGCGCTTTCAAACTCTGGGAAAGAAGTGGGATGAAAAGTACACAAAATAGAATTTTACGATGGGAAACTCAGCTTAATGCAAATGCAAAAACTTGTAAGAAGTATCACTTCATTGAAATATACTAACACACAAAACTGTGCATCATATGGATAAAATTGCAAGGTCAAGCCAGACTTGATCCTGGATCATTTTTAAAGTTTGGTCAGTTTTGAAGAATTTAGGAATCTTTGTTTTCTATTTGCCTAACTGAGAGCCTAACTTTGTCAAAGCTAGGAGGCTGTTTTAAAGTAGAAAATCTCCCAAACCTGATCTGAGCATATAATGTGATTAGCTGGGACGTTGAAAAGTCGTCATCCAGTCAATTAGGCAGATATTGCTGCATTCACAAATGAAAGGCGGATAACTGTTGATTTACTCATTTTAACTATAACGCAACCTTTTGGCTGTGGTCTGGACGCTCATGGGGTAGTAGAAAATCCTGGAAGTTCTGGGGTTAACATCTTGTGGCTGTGGCATTTTACTCATAAAATTAATCTTAAAATTGTATTTCTGAGTATTTTTTATTCAAATCTTTGAACGGAAGCAAAAAATGCACTTAAAGAAAACGTGTAGAAGTGGTGGCACAAGCTCCCTGCTTCACTCCATTCTGATGCAGATAAATCGATCCATGTACGTCTTTGTTTTCCTCGTCTGAGCTGGAATCTGGATCAAAACCGTACGGCTGGAGATCTTCGATTTTGATCAAATTTTCATTGCAGGTTCTTAGGGGCTGTGAGATAGCAGGAGCGAGTGTAAACAAAGGGATGATGGGAAATGAGTCCACAACTTAGATGCAAATTTCCAATGAACTACTGCAGCTCTGCAGACACTAGATCCCATAAGCAATAAATGTTTTCAAATTTTGGCTAAAATATAAAAGTCACTGGGAACACTTTCACAAGAAATTAAAAGATGATTTGATTTCAATGGGAGCACCCATAGCTCTGTCAGTAAAAGAATCTTTTATAGACAGTATTGGAGCTTCTACTACTTGACTTTGTTGCCAGATAAGTTATGAGACTAAAAATGATTTGACATGGAAGACAATTGATGGGGTTGTTCTTGCATAATAAATTGAACTGCATGGTTTATGTCACCCAGGAATATTTCTTTTCCTCACCCATAATTCCATTCTCACTGGATGAATCAAGATGCAGTTTGCTCCTCCAATTCTCGAATGCATATTCCATTTGAATCTTCAATTAATTATTTATTCTTCCAATTGGGAAAAAAATAAGTTTGCTATACAAAAAAATGAAATTTCACAACTTTGGATTTGATCTTAAATCTGAACAAATCTTATAAATACATCTTTAACACGAATGTTTAATCCAGAGAGACCCATGACCAAATTACAGGTGAATTGATACTAATAGCAACAAAGATAATGTAATGCTTTAAAAACTATTGTAACACAGGTTTCTATTATTAATACTGTGAATCATATAGTGTTTACATTTATAAGAGTATAATTGTTGCATTTAAGTTTTACATTTTTAATTAAATTCCATTCTTAGATAAGTATTTTATGGTGTTTTGTTTCAACAAACAATCAGTCAACTACATTTGATCGTAAACATTGAGAAAATTCAAGTTTTGTACATTTATATTTTAACCAAACAAGACCACTGACGTCTATTATGTAATGCCACCCTGGTGGAAGAAAAAAAGGGCAAAACATTACCTGACTCCGCCCACATGAACTTTATAATTGAAACATCCAACAACGCCGTGTCGATTTTTTTGGAGGCTGCTCCCAATGCAAATACAATTAGAATAGTTTACTGAAATGAAACAATTACAGTAAAAAATATGATTAAATATGAGTAAAAATGAGCCGGAATTAGCCAAAATGTTATTTTTAATTTGTAGTCTAATGCCCTTGATGTTAAAAAAAGAAATAAAATACATTTACAGGACAGTAAAGACTGTTAGTAGACACTCATTAAAGACTAAAGATCCTAAATTGAAAGCAACAAAGATATTTAAATAAAGCAAAAGTTCATACAGGTAAACGTTTGTCTCACTGCTTTAATCCCAAAATTCTGCCCATTTTTTTTCACAGAATCAAATTTGATGTTTCCTTTCACTGGATCTTGACATCATCTGAATAGTTTTCTTCATAATAACTGGACATCCCCGGATAATATCAATGCAGTAACCAACTTACTTACTTATTAACCAGATAGTTGGTGAGAAAGCTATTTAATGTGGACCCCATGTGCCCTACAGGCTCCTTCTTTTAGTCGCCTCTATTCTTCATGCTGGGAAAAGCGATCTGTCTCAACATTTTGTCGGACAAGATCTGAAAATAGAGTCCCCTCTTCAGAGCACATCAGGGCCCAGGTGGCTCAGCAGATTACTTCCTGTGACCACCGCTTGATTTGTTGAAAATCAAATAGCTTGGAGATGCGCTGGCGACAGCAGCACCCGGGTCAAGACAAACAACAGTTTACCGTGATTCTCCGCATGCAGGCTTCAGAAGGTCTGTACTCACCACTTATAAAAGCAACAGGCTGCTGCCTCTCACAAAAGATGATCAGCATGGAGTGAAACTGGATTCCCAAAGTGAGCAAATGTAAAGACTTAGATTTAAAATGGGCTATATTTAAGCCAAGCCATTTTAAAAAAGTTAAAAAGTTAGATGAAATTGGGGAGAATTTTGTATAGTCTCTTATTAAACTCCCATAACATTTTGAAAATCTCCAAAAGGCTTTAGTTCAGCTTTACAATTCTGCTAAGATGGTTGAAAATAAACTTTCTTAGCCACTAACAGTGGAATTCACTTTTCTAAAAAAAATAATAATAACTGTATAAAAAAGTATTTGATTTTCTTAATTGTCCCTTTTTGCAGCAACTGCAATGTTGTATTTACTTTTACTTTTCTCAATCTTTAGTGTTTAACATGGCTGTCTTTTTAAGCTCCTACTTTGATGCTGCCAAAAGATGCTTCACCGTTTCAGTTTGGTCCACAAAAGTTCTTGTGACATTGCTTCAAAAAGTTTTAATGTGAAACTTTTGTCACTTCATCAACTTTGTCACAATGATCCAAGATTAATAATCATCCATCCATCCATCCATCCATCCATCCATCCATCCATCCATCCATCCATCCATCCATCCATCCATCCATCCATCCATCCATCCATCCATCCATCCATCCATCCATCCATCCATCCACCCACCCACTTAAACCATCTGAGTTTCTGTCAGGGCCACGAGGTTGCTGGAGCCTATACATCCGAGACCATCATACACATATTCATACCAGTATCAAAATATTAATATATGTTAGTGCAACATCTAGAATAGATTGTTGTGATCCCCTTCTTTGGTGTCTAAAAACTATATAATGTCTGCAGCCTGTTCAAAACTCGGCTGCACGTCTTTTAACCAGCACCAGACAGAAGGAGCACATTACTCAAACTTTAAAAACTATGCACCAGCCTCCCAACAGCTTTCGAATCCATTTTAAGATTATTTAAAATGTCTTTGACAAAGTTGGACTCCATTTTTTTAATTATTTTTTTAAAATTAGAAGTTCTTTTTGTCTCTGACCCTCCCAGAGCCCTCAGGTCCTCAGGTGCAGGTTTGTTGAAGGTCCCGCAGGTCAGAACAAAAACCCCACGGTGAGGTCGCATTCCAGCTCTGTGGGCCTCGCCTGTGGAATAACCTGCCTGAGGATGTGAGGGCTTCATCCACTGCAAAAAGTAAGAAAAAAAAAATTAGCTTAACTTTTTAGTATTATTTTATTTCCTAATGTTTTAATTTGACTAAATGTGTTTCCTTGTTTGTTTTAGTAGAGTGTGTATTTGTGTTGGAGGGATTCTATGATGAAATATTTGTATTATTATTTATTTATTCCATGTAAAGACATTTAAATGTTCTGTAGCGGGAATAGTGCTTTATAAATAAAGTTAATTTTGAGTCCAAGCTATAGTCGGGGTACGCCCTGAACAGGTTTGAAGCAGGGCCTCACACACACACACACACCTATGGACAATTTAGAGAAACCAATTCACTTATAAAGCATGTTTTTAGCAGGAAACCAGAGTGCCTGGAGAAAATATATGCACAAGAAGAGCATGCAAACTCCACGACTTAACAGGGATTCAAACCAGGGCCCTGTCACAGTGAGCTATCCACTGCACCATCGTTCAGCTCACTTTGAGATCATTCTAGTAGCTAATCATTTCAGCTGCACCACCTCAACGTCAACCAGTCTCAGCCGTTGTGTTGTGCTGTTGAGCTTTCTACTACATCTTGTGAACACATCAGAAACGTATGTTTTTTTAAAATGTTTTCCTCTTCTTTCATTTTCCCATAGCTATCGTAATAATTGATTGTAGTTTGCGACGCCAAATGTGTCTATGAACGTCACAATTATGTACCCGCTCAGGCTCCATCGATGGCCAATTTGCCTTGTTCCTGCAGCCTCTAGAGATTGCAGTGTGAAAAGCAAGCAAACAATCCCTGTTGTGTAAAACTTATCTAACTTACTACTCTCCCTGAATAAACTTTGTCACTTATTTGTTTTCCTGGAAGATTAGTTTAAGCATTCTGGACTGATCAGTCTGAAATTAGTGGAGTTCAAGCTCATCTAAATGCATCAAAAAGTTGTTTTTCTTTTAACATTTACACTTATTTTTGACATTTTATGTAAATGTTAATTCATGCATTTTATTTGTACAATAAGACTGCAGCAGTTTGAACATTTTTTGTCCATATGGGCTTTGATTTGTGGCGTTCCAATGAGGTAGAGCCATTATTCT
This sequence comes from Oryzias javanicus, assembly GCA_003999625.1. Lineage (NCBI taxonomy): Eukaryota > Metazoa > Chordata > Actinopteri > Beloniformes > Adrianichthyidae > Oryzias > Oryzias javanicus. Next base: position 15,416,601 of record CM012455.1, on the reverse strand, counting down.
TTTATGAAAAGTTCACAGAAAGATATTTTTAAAGCATATCTTAAATATAAATAACACTGCATTTGCACAATGGAGTCATCAATGAAAATGCAATTATCACATGCTCTTTTACAACTATGCAGTCAACAGTGGAACAAGAAAGTGTGTCATATTTTTCCTAGAGAAACCAATTAGTTTCGAGTGCCTGATGAGATCGGGGAGGCTGTCCTTCGTGTTTGTGCAAAGATCCTGACTGAAACGAAGTCAGTTCCACATTTGTACATGAAATTAATTTCAGTTTGTGTTACTTAATAGGATTCTGAGTAAATAAACTTGATGGAATTAGTTATGATTGGATTAGATTAAATTGAAGTCTTCTAAGCTTCAAAACCAGTTATGGAATCCAAATGTTTATTTAAATTGACTTTTTTCAGCAAAATTTTACAAACCTTTAAGCATCAAAACACAGCTTTATATAATAGAATGCAAATCATGGGGTATATATGCTACACATACACCTGAGAATATGAAATAAATTGCACTGATTCCTTGAGAGAATAGAGGGTTTGATTGCACATCAGTAATAGAAGTCGGCGCTGCACCTTATGCAACCATTTTGACTTTGTGTGTTTGTTATTGGAAGTTTTTTCCAGTTTGGTCATCGCTGCTGCAGTTTGGTAAAATATAAATAAAAGTAACACCTAAACAACAATGTGACTCCATCACCCTTCTGTTGTGCTTCGGTTGTGCTTATAGCCTAATACCGTGCCAAATGTTTAGCATTTGCTGGAGAACACCAAGATCAGCAGAATCACCACTGATGCCCTGTGCTCTTTACAGATGAAAGGAAGTTCACACTGAGCACAGACATGATAGAGTTTGGAGAAGCTGTGGAGAACGCTCTACTGCTGCAACATTGTCTAACATGATCGGCCAGTAATGGTTTGGGATGGCATTTCTTTCTCTCCGTGTCCTCATCAGAGGTAGCCTGACTGCCTTAAGGTACTGAGATGAGATTCTCAGAAACCTTGGGAGACCATATTGTGTTATTGGCCCTGGTTTCCTGCTAATGCCAGACAATGCAAGACCTCATGTGGCTGGAGTGTGTCAGCGGTTTCTGCCAGATGAAGGTATGGATGTAATGGACTGGTTGCCTGTTCTCCAGACCTGAATCCAAATGAGCACATCTGGGACATCATGTCTGAGTCCATCCACCAACATCAGGTTGGACCTCAGACTGTCTAGGTCCAGATATGGTGAGAGATCCCACCCCAGGAGACCATTTGCCACCTCATCAGAAACAAGCCCAGGCATGGCAAGGAAGTCATATGGGCATGTGGAGGACCACACCTCATTTTAGCTTGTTTTTAAAGGCATTACATCCAAGTTGGATCCGTCTATAGTGATTTTTTTTCCACTAATAGATTTAAGATTATAGTTGTGTTGTCAGCACATGCAACTCTTTAAAGCATTTAAAAAGAATATTTCATTTGTTTGGGTAGAGGATATGTTTTCATAGTATTTCTTTTATTTTTTACAGAAGTGTCTACATAAATAATCAATTTGCATCTTTGTAATACAATGTGCTCTGAAGCATAATAAACAAAGAAAATATAAAGAAAAGAATGCATTACCCTGTGGATATCATGTGACAATTGTCTATTTTACACAGAAAGTCACCATTAGATTCATGCAAATAGGTTAAATCCTGAGGATTTGTGGAAGAAAAAAGTAATTGACTCCTATTTATTTGTGTGAAGAATTATATTGCCGATTATTGTTTGTTTGTTTTTGCTTAGTCCTAAGTTGAAAACTACTCAGAATGATTTGTAGCAACTGTCTTTGGCCAGTTTTAGACTTGCAGTAGTCAACTCTTAGACCTTATAGCTTCTACACAATGAAGAAAAACATAGTCTATGAGCTGGTTGATATCAATATTTACTGTGTAAATACTTGTTCTTATGTATTTGTCGTTTTGAAGAACTCAAAAAAGCAATTGCTTAATTCGTAAAACATCCAAATTAGCATAAAAAGTAAATAAGTAACGAGCGTTTCTTGTGCTTCACTGACTTAGTTGAGGGTTTTTGAAACTAATGCGAAAATATTTTTATTTAACTATGTCTTGTTTTAACCTTTTATTGATGTATTTGTAAGTAAGTAAGTAAGTAATATTTATTTGTATAGCACTTTTCTCAGACAATAGTCACAAAGTGCTTTACAAAGCAAGGGTAAAAAAGACAGAGAAAATATGTAAAAGAGACGCATAAAAACAAAACATTTAAAAGTACATAACATTACAAATTACAGTCAGCCAGAGAAACGCCCAATCAGTGGGGCTTAAAAGCTTAATCAATTTGTGTTGTTAAGCCTTTTTTACATTTTTCTGGAGAAAGTGCTACATTAAAAAGAATACATAATTTTCCATCAAATTAGTGTGAGAGTAATACCAAATAAAAATAAGATTTTGATTTATTTGTTCAGCTCTAGGTAAGCATGTTTTCATACTTCCTCCGCATCAGTCTGTAAATCAATGTGCGAAGGACTTACTTGTCATGTCAGTCATGCAGCAAAATAACATTTAGCTAAAGTTAAAAGTTTTCCAAAGTTTTCACATGCAGAACAGCTCATTAATCTTTTGGATGTTATTTGCAGAAAAGAAAGAACTTCATGATACTAATATTTATTATACTTCTACCCTTTGTGTAAAAAAATAACAGAACAGTAAAGTTTTGATTAAAAAAAACACAATAATCCATATTGAGACAAGAAGAAGACAAATTGTGTGAAAAGAATTTATCTTAAATCATGTTTTGGGTGTTTATTTGTGTACACAAATTAAACTAATCTTTCACAAGTTGTCTGTTTTTCTCACTGCTCTAAAAGGATATTCCCCTCCAAACCTCTAGACGGCGGTCTTTCAATTGTTCGACATTTTGATATGGATATTTTCAAAAGAATTAAATATATTTTAAGTAACACCGATAGTTAAAATTTTGTAATTTATTTTTAAGAAAGACAAAAATAAAAGGGGTAAGGAGTTAAAATAATATGCTAATAGATACGTTTTTAAAATTCCATAATGTTCTTCAGACTTTACCTGTAGGTGGCGGTAATACCAATGAGGACCATTTGCCATAAAATTACACACGAAGAAGAGTTTGTTTCCATGGAAACCATTCTGAACGTCGTTTCCTGTTTGGCTCCAGAGTCTGGCGGGAGATTGCAGCATGGCGGTGCAGCCGAAGCAAAACTTGTCCATGGACAGCGCGGCCGAACACGGCTTCTTGAGCTTCATTTTCTCGATGCCGGAGAAGCCGGACACCACGTTCCGCATATTTGACCGGAACGAATACTACACGGTTCACGGGAAAGACGCCATTTTTGCTGCCAAGGAGGTTTTCAAAACTAATGGAGTCATCAAATATTTAGGTTCAGGTAACAACAGCACGCGGCAGATTCGTCGTGGATTTGTAACCTTCGTCTATATTGCCAGAAGCTAATCAAATTCTCTGTAAATAAAGTGGCCCAAATATTTATAAAAATGATCTATAGGAAGCTTTTGTAATGTCCAATTTTAGGTGTACTTGATGTCGGTATTGTTACTACAGATACGTACTTTAAAATGATTTTATAAAAATTATAACAAAATTACCAAAAAAAAAAGTCGTTAATTAACACATTTTCTCTTTTGAGAAGTTATTCATTTTCATTTTATAATCAGTTGAATTAATCTGTTTTTCTATTCGAGACACAGATGTTTTACTTCTTAGAAAGTTTATCAAAAATATTTTTTCACATGTGGATACTTTTTCAGTGTTGTTTCTAACTCTAGAACTATACTTTCAATGTTTCCTTGTCCCTCATCAGAGGATGCATGTTTTATAGGGAATAACAAAGTAAAGGGAAAAAAGTTGAGAGTGTAGCTCTGTTGCTGATGATAATCTTTGTGTGTTTTGGCCAACAGGCAGTCGAAAACTGGAGAGTGTGATCCTAAGCAAGCTGAATTTTGAGGCCTTTGTGAAAGACTTGCTGCTGGTGAGGCAGTACAGAGTGGAGGTTTACCGAAATCACAGCAAAAGCAGCAAAGAGCACGACTGGCAAATTGAGTACAAGGTACTGGGACATGAAGTACAGTAACTAATCAAGCTCCCATAAAGTCCTCAGTCCTGGTATCTAATTCTTGCTCTAACAAGTGGTTCTGAAAAACATTCTCCTCTTTTGGTGATGTCTCCTTCCAGGCCTCACCAGGAAACCTGACTCAGTTTGAGGATATTCTCTTTGGAGGTGCGACAGGAGCAGAGGGCTGTGCGGGAGTGGTGGCCGTCCGGTTTGCAACAGCAGCTGACGGGCAGCGCGTGGTTGGAGTCGGCTACGTAGACGCAGCTCAGAGGAAAATGGGAGTTTGTGAGTTTCCAGACAACGAGATCTTCTCCAACCTGGAGTCCCTGCTCGTCCAGATTAGCCCCAAAGAGTGTCTCTTAGTTCAGGGTGAAAACAGCACTGATGGGAACAAACTGCGGGAGGTATGTCAGTGGTATTTTGACAAAAAAAAAACGGAAGATTAGTGTGGAAACACTTCGTTTTGTGTTGTTCAGGTGGTGCAGCGCGGTGGGATGCTGGTGTCTGACAGAAAGAGAGCCGACTTCAGCAGCAAAGACATCATCCAGGATCTCAACAGGCTGCTGAGGGCGAAGAAAGGAGAAGCAATGGCAAGCAACACACTTTCTGAGCTGGACAAGCAGGTGATTACAAAAAAAAAAACACCTACCTTTCTTTCTTGACCAGAAAAAGTTAAAGGGAGAACAATCTTTCAATCCACTTGCCTTCATTCCCAGGTGGCCATGTCGTGCTTGGCTGCAGTGGTGCGATTCCTCGACCTGCTTTCAGACGAGTCTAACTTCAACTCCTTTAGCCTCGCCTCTCTGGACCTGGGCCAGTACATGAGGCTGGACAATGCTGCAGTCAGAGCTCTTAACCTCTTCCAGGTCAGTATGGGGATCAGATCTCAGAGTCTCAACTAGTCCTTCAGAATTCCAGGATATCAACTTTCAATTTTAAGTGAAGGAAAAACAAATCAAACAGAACATTTTTAATGTTTTTATTCCCCTCTTCTAGGGCTCGCCTGATGACATCAGCGGTGCTCATTCACTGGCCGGTTTGTTGAACAAGTGTCGCACGCCGCAGGGACAGCGATTGCTCAACCAGTGGATCAAACAGCCCCTCATGGACAAAACCAAAATAGAGGAGAGGTAACAATTATTATATGTAGATCTTGATTTGTGCAAAAATGTATAACATTTGATTGAAGATCTTCTGCTTTATTGTAGGGCTGGGTTGATAAACTCAAATAATGGGTTTGAATCCATTTGAGTTTAATAGATCAATAATCAATTCATAAAAATATAGATCGATTTAGCACATAAAGCTAAAGCCTTCTAGCTTAATGTTGATGTTTAATAGAATTTCCCACAGGATGGCTAATGCTAACGCTCAGTCGACATAAACAACATTGCTGACTAAATTAACATCTTTATAAACTCACAGGCTTGAATTTTCAAAATTATTAAAAAAAAAATATTTTTTTAACGTAACCTTTTGTGATCTAAAAGGCAGTTTTTTGCTCATACTTTCTTCTTCTTCTTCAGGAATTAGGTGTAATGCTAGAGCACAATCGTCACCTAGTGGCCAAACTGAAACGCTCTCCAGGAGAGGCAGAACAATGTTAATAATCTGAACATTTTTGTTGGTTTCTCCTTTAGAGAAAACCATGTAACAATGTATGATATTAATAATCTTATTATATTACTAATACATTTTACAGTATGTGAACTGTTTCAGATTAATATAAATATATTCAAAACATATAGTAGATCAGTAATGTATTTCCAAAAAAAATGTCTAAATGTGTAAACTGTGTAAACTTAAAATTTAATTGAATTAAAGAATCGAAAGAAAGGGAAAAAAAAAACTGAATCAAATGGATCCAGGTTCTTGTGAATCAAATCGTTTCTGGAAATTATTATCAATACCCAGCCCTACTTTATTGTCTTACATTATAACAAAAACGTAAAATCTGGATATTTTTAGACTTTTTGGGTTTAACAAATGGCAGTTTTTGTGTGTTTACAGGTTGGATCTTGTTGAGAGTTTTGTGTGTGATGCTGAGCTGAGGCAAACTTGTCAGGAGGATTTGCTGCGCCGCTTCCCTGACCTTCACCGCCTGGCCAAGAAGTTTCACCGCCACTCCGCCACGCTGCAGGACTGCTACCGCGTCTACCAGGCTGTCAGCCAAATCCCCGGCCTCATCGCAGCTTTGGAGAAGTACTCGGGTATTCGCTGAAACAAAATGCCGTTTTGTCATTTCTGTAACATCTTAGACCAGGTAAAAGGTGTTTAAGGCTTTTCTGTGTGTGTTTGTAGGAAGCTACCAGGTTCTCCTGCAGGCGGTCTTCACCGTCCCGCTCTCAGACCTGCAGACTGACTTCACCAAGTACCAGGAGATGGTTGAAACCACACTGGACATGAACCAGGTCTTTGGCTTAAGAGTGCCTTTTAAGAGCATTTTGTTGTTTTTTTTCCCCTTTGTTTACATGATTGTTGGTTTATGCAGATTGATCATCATGAGTTCCTAGTGAAAGCATCATTCGATCCTGTGCTGAGTGAGCTTAGAGAAAAGATGGACGATCTGGAGAAGAGCATGCAGGCGGTTCTGAACAGTGCAGCCAGAGAACTGGGTGATTACACAAACACACACTGGTGTTGGTCCTTAAACTCCCATCAAACTGAAGGGTTGAAGACCAGACCAAGTTCTTGTACAATTCCACAGAAAAACATCCAAATAGAAGCTCCGTTCAGAGCAGCTTGACCCTTTTGTTTGACAGCCATGAAACACCAAACAAAGTGCAAGTAAAGAGAATAACCACAGGAAACAACAACTGTAGTACATTAATCCACTATTTTACAATGCTTGACTAATTATGATCATTTTATAAAATGGATTCTTTGTGGTATAAACAACAGCAGTTCTTTTTAAACTGGGGTACATAATAGTCCCTCAGACAAAAAAAAAATCTTATTTGCAAAAGTCCCTAAAAATAAAAGTTAACTCACATTTCTATATAATAAATTCTTGAACTTTGTGGTTTTTTGGCAGCCCCCATATAAATTATTCAACAGAAGTCCAATTAATGAGCTTTGTATTGAAGAGTGAAAGACCATCTTTTTTAAAGAAATAGCTTAATGTTTTATTGATTCTCACCTGTTTTAAAGGGCCTATACCATGTTATTTTTAAGTCTTTCAGAGTAAACCATATCCATGATCATCCACAACCATCAAGGGAGAACAGATTTAGCCTTTTCTTTATATAAATAAGGGAAAAAATCTTCAGCTCAAGAAAAGTTATTTGGTTGCTGTGTTTAAACTGGATCAAATGTATATTTTTTATTCATTTGTTTTTTGCTACCAACTCTTGATGTTTGTATTCATGAAAGCAGACTCACTCATGGTCGTCTTTGGATCGGGAGGTCTTTCCAGCCATGTGCTACCTTCCTCTGGAACATCCCGTTAAGTGCTCATAAATATTATATTAGTCAAAAAAAAAATTCAAGAACAAGTCTGCTGCAACATTGATATCAACCTACGGTACCTTTTGAGACCAAGTTTTCCTCATGACTCCATCATATAAACAACATTAAGAATTTGAGAAGATCAAGAGTTTTAAATTTAAAAACTTTATGTATTTTTTTGTAATGCACAAATAAATGTAAACCGAATAAAACAAGGTAAAGCAACCACATCACAAACAAGTACACTTAAACAATTGCTAAAGAAAGACCAAAACGAAGTAAAAGTATTGATAATTGTTTCCTCAGTTGTATCAAACTCAGTCAGTTAATGAAACATGATAGATAATTGTGGGGATACTTATTCTCCAGGAGTGAACTTCACTGGAATAAAGAGTCATAATAATCTTAAAATGATTTGAAAAATATGTGAAAAATTAGTGCAATAAAATGTATGGTATTGTTTTATATTACATTTATATTTTGTAAAAAGATATATCATATTATTTGGTAATGTATTTGTATATCTGTTTTCTGTTGGACAGTAAATAGTTTAGGCCAGTGCCGTACAAATATGAGAATTAAAAATTGAGAAGTTCGCACAGTGAAACCAGACTCATTCATAAGCTAAGCTAAGGTCAACACAGACTTTTTGGTCCATTCCTCCATGCAGATCTCCTCTAGAGCAGTGATGTTGTTGGGCTGTCGCTGAGCAACAAGCTTTCATCTCCCTCCAAAAAGTTTCTGTGGGGTTGAGATCTGGAGACTGGCTAAGTCACTCTAGGACCTTGAAATGCTTCTTTTACAGAGCCACTGCTTCGTTACTCAAGCAGTGTGTTTGGGATTGTTTTCATGCCGACAGACCCAGCCACGTTTCATCTTCAATGCCCTTGATGATGGAATGCGGTTTTCACTCAAAGTCTGAACATACATGGCCCGATACACTTGATTGAAAATCATCATTCAAAAAGGAAACAAAAAACTCATTACAAAGCATTCTGTGCCGTGAATTCTTCACAGTCAGATTTACCAGTGATGATACAAGAGTACAACATATAGACATATTGAGCCAATGTTATCCATATGTCTAAAGTGAAGCCCAGAGGGCTTATTATCAGGCGTATGGACAGGAATTTATTTTATCAAATGCAATAACTTTTTAAACATTGCAAAATAAAAGTGAATTTAATCTGTAATTTGGGCTTCAACAATATCAAAACACTTATATCAACAATATCAACAATATCAAAACACTCCTCGACACACAGTTGTCATGAATAAAAGCTATAGCAATACACATCATATGACTTTTTGACACCAGGCTGTACAAAAGCTTCTTTTTGGTGTAGGTTTGACTTTTTACCATGGAAATAATTGGAAATATGCTCTCATTTGACAACAACTTGCAGTTCTCACTGAAGGAACTGAAACATTCACTGCTACAAGATTGGCTTCAAATTCAGGAGAGGTCGCCAGTCTGTTGCAGGGCCTCAATCACACACACATTCACACCTAGGGACAATTTAGAGTCACCAATTCACCTATGAAGCATGTTTTTGGACACACATGCATGGGGAGAACATGCAAACTCCATATAGAGAGGTCCCTAGTTGGTGTTTCTGATCCCCCAGCCGGGATTTGAACTGGGGCCTTCTTGCTGTGAGGCAATAGCGCTAACCACAGCGTTTAAATCATTCACATGACAGATGATGTGGGCATTATGGAGCAATTAGATTCGCTAGTTTATTTTTGAAACCTTTCAATCGCTCTCTGCAAAAAAACATTTAAAATATTAACCTCGGTGGGATAAAGCTTGCTGTGCAAGCACTGCAAAACAATGCGCCAGAAAATAAAATATAAATAATATAAAAACACAAAGCAATGTTTTATAGTCTTTTATTTTAAAAACAGCTGTCTAAAATAAAAATGACTTCAGTATCAGACGGAAAAAAAACTGCTGAAAAACAGCCCCAAATCATGATGTGTCCACCCCCATGCTTTACAATAGGTATGGTGGTCTTTGTTTGTACCTCAAACTTTAGACGGGCCTGCACATGTACTAGCTTTAGCAGGAGGACATGTCTGGCACGGCAGGATTTGAGGATTTGAGCCTCTGCATAGCGGTGTAGTGTGTTACTGATGGTAGCCTTCATTACTTTGGTTCCAGCTCTCTGCAGGGCATTCACTTGGTCCTCGTGGGGTTCTGGAATTTTTTTGCTCTTGTGATCATTTTGACCCCTCAGGTGAGATCTTGCGGGGAGCTCTAGGTGGAGGAAGATTTTCATTAGCCATGTATGTCTTCTATTTCCTAATAATTGATTTCTTCACACCAAGCTGCTTATGTATTGCAGATTTAGTCTTCCTAGCCTGGGATTTGTTTCTGGTGTTCTTAGACAGCGGTTTGGTCTTGCCCATAGTGGAGTTTGGAGTGTGACTGTTAGAGGTTGTGAACAGGTGTCTTCTGTATTGATAACGAGTTCAAACAGGTGTAATTAATACAGGTAACGAGTGGAGGACAGGGGATCCTCTTACAGAAGTTACAGGTCTGTGAGAGACAGAATCTTGTATGTTTGTGGGTGATCAAATACTTATTTTCCACCACAGTTTATACATAAATTATTTAAAAATCAGACGATGTTATTTTCTGGATTTTTTTTCTCATTTTGTCTCTTATAGTTGAGCTATATCCATGATTAAAATCATATGCCTCTTATCTTTTTAAGTTTTAAGTAACTTGCACAATTGGTGGCTGACAAAATACTTTTTTTGTATATTTTGTTGTCTGATTTTAAAATGATTCTTGTTCTGGACAATAACCACTTTTCTTAAATCATTTAATAAAAGTGGTGTGACATCAAATTCATTATGTTTTAAAAGCTCTGTGGCATGTATACCCCATTACCCACCAGCATTCAGCAGGAGCCTGAAAAGCCGGCATGGAATTGGCTCAGCATAAAAACAAACGTTCATGTGACCTCTGGCTCCGTCCAGCTCTTACACAAGCATCGGGGACGCTGCATCTGTGCCGAATGGCAATGACAGTGGAATTATCAAAGCTGTCTCTGCATCAGCTCCCTAGAAATAAATGACTTCCCCCTCCATTCATCTCTCCTTGACAGCCTTTTGTGTAGTTCTAACCACCTTTTAACCAATACCCAGGTGCATTCTGGGCCTTCACAACACCATGATGATGTCAGAAATGAGGAATAAATAAATAAAAACAGCACGGACAGGTGTTCTAAACTCAGGATGTCGCAGGAAAGTAATGAATGTGTCGCTTTTCGTGGAGTGACTGCATGAACCTCCTTTAGCATGCGGTGTTACTATAAACCCGTGGCGAATGGATTTCACGTTTCGGCCGTCATGTGCTACAAGTGTGTGCACTAAGTGTGGCTCTGCTCCCGCTGACTCCAAGGTTAAAAGCTGTGGCAGGTTTTTTCCCGTGGCGATAACATCCACTGGAGATCTTATCTGAAAATGACCCCAAATCCACAGACTGAGCTTCATTTGGACTCGCTCTGCCGCCCTCTAGGTTCACTTAGATAAAGCCCTGAAGCTAATTAGGCAATTTAACTGTGTGAATACCTTGAAGCAGACATGAATGATCGGGTCACGTGTCTGTCATTTGACTATTAGAGGACTTGGAATAATCCAATGTAGGCAAACTAGTTATTGGAATAAAGGAACCCAAGATGTTTTGTGCATAGTTTTTATAGGAATACTCCGAAATGCGGAGATGGATCTCAATACCGCTTTGTGTTTGTTTATAGTGAGGAATGAGCATTATAATACACTGAAAAGCTCAAAAAGTTGATATTTCATGGTGTAGGCCGTTTAGAAAAAAAAGGTTCATAATTAGCCATGTATTTGAAATTAATACGTAGCATCAAACTTGTATTCCACATGTGTCTCACAAAACTTGGCTTTCATGTCCCCTGAACTGGAGACTGGTTTTTAGCTCAACCAAAAATTTTGATTTTATTGGAGCTTAACATTTTAAGGGGTGTGTTTATTTATTTATTTGTTTGTTTGTTTATCAAGTGGATTGACTCTTACTGTATAAGAGAATGGACTGAGTAACCCTTCCTTCTCTTTAAATAGGAAGTACTCATTGGTTCCAAGAAGCCAAAAATCCCATAGACTTCCATTAAGAAACAATGTTCTTACTAATCACATTTTTTTTTCCTTCATATTTTTTCTTCATCTGAAGTTGTTCAAGTTATAAACTGGCGATTCAGATCTGGTCTTAGTAAAAGCAAGTGGTCTCAAATCTCCCACGTTCGCTTTTAAGTTGTAGGGGTGTAGACTTCTAACAAGCTCACCCCTGATTGGTCAGATTGCTTGCTCCGACTCAGACCAATCACTGGTCTTACTGACGTCGTCTGGGTTCAACGTGGCTTTCATATCGCCAAAAAAAAAGAAATTAACAGAACTCACTTAAATTAATAAAATAAGCAATTTCTTTCTGGATGACTTCACATTTTTTCTGTGTAAAAAATCATTCATCTATATATCTCTCTATATATAAGTTTATAGTCACTAGTATTTTTAATAGTAATAATGGAATAGATTTATCTGTGCTTTTCCAGACACTCAAAGCGCTTACAATGAATACCCATTATTCATTTACACCTCATTACTTGGTGATGGTGAGTTACTCTTGTAGCCACAGCTGCCCTTGTGCAGGCTGACAGAGGCGTGGCTGCCAGTTGGCGGTTACAGCCCCTCTGACCATCACAGGGACATTCATACACATTCACACGCCAGTGGAGCCACACTGGAGGCAAGTAGGGCGAAGTGTCTTGCCCAAGGATACAATGACGTTTGCTGGCGGGAGCGGGGAACGAACTACCTATCCTTCATGCATTGGCCGACCTGCTCTACCACCTGAGCCACTGTAACCATTTTTTGTAAATAAGAATTTTTTTATACTTATAAAGTTTACCGTGGGGTTTCTCTACACTGTGTGGTCAATTTTCTAGTGGTTTTAAACATTTTTATGTATTATTGAGAGGTCAAATTGAACTCTAATCACTTGTTGTTTTAGTTTGGACCCTTAAATAAACTACTGAGTCTCATCTCTGTGTTTCAGGTCTGGAGGCGGGTAAGACGGTGAAGCTGGAGTCCAACGCCATGCTGGGTTTCTACCTGAGAGTCACGTGTAAGGAGGAGAAAGGCCTGCGGAACAACAAGAAGTTCACCACCCTGGACGTCCAGAAGAATGGGGTGCGCTTCACCAACAGGTGGGTCGTGCTAATCCCCTCAACCCCTCTCTCCTGCTCTCAGCTGACTGACTGAACTCTCCATCATCCCCGTTCACGTGTCCACAGCAAGCTGAGTTCTCTGAATGAGGAGTACACCAAAAACAAGGAGGAGTATGAGGAGGCCCAGAACGCCATCGTCAAAGAGATCATCAACATCGCCTCGGGTGCGGATTCCCATCACATGTTGCTCACGGCAACCCATCAGCATGGCATTGATTTGACCAACGCTAGAATCAATGCTGTCTTGTCTTTGAGGAAAAACTAGATTCTTACTTCTAAACTGTTTCTTTTTGTACGTTTTGATTAATTGATTTCATTCTCCAAAGGTCAGCAGACCATACGAGTCTTTGAACTTCTAAGAGGAGTCAGTGTTGGAGAGGTTTAGGTCTGCAGCTCGGTGTTTTATCAAATGAGGATCTTTGTGCTGCCTGCACATGCTCCAGTGATTTCTTTCTGCTCCTCGCTGAAGGGTTTGACCTTTCCTCACACCAGGTTACGTGGATCCTCTCCAGACGCTGAGCGACGTGATAGCGCAGCTGGACGCGGTGGTGAGCTTGGCCGTGGCGTCGGTTTCGGCGCCCGTGCCGTACGTCCGTCCCTGTATTTTAGATGGAGGCTGCCGGCGCTTGGAGCTGGTGCAGGCCCGGCACCCCTGCATGGAGACGGACGCCGACACCGCCTTCATACCCAACGACATCTCCTTTGTTCAGGGGGAGCAGAGTTTCTACATCATCACAGGTGGGGCTGAAAGTGACGTCGGTGTGAGACGTGACGGGTTTGAAGCTGAACTCCCGTCTGGTTTCAGGACCCAACATGGGCGGGAAGTCGACGTTCATCCGGCAGGTGGGCGTGATCGCCCTGATGGCTCAGATCGGCTGCTTCGTCCCGTGTGAGAAGGCGGAGCTCAGCGTGATCGACAGCATTCTGGCGCGGGTGGGAGCGGGCGACAGTCAGGTGAAAGGAGTGTCCACCTTCATGTCGGAGATGCTGGAGACCGCCGCCATTTTACGGTAAGAGTAAGACTTTACAGGTAGTTCTCCGAGCTAAGCTCCGCCTCAATTCCCATGTCGTTCCCGCAGCTCGGCCTCAGAGAAGTCGCTCATCATCATCGACGAACTGGGCAGGGGGACGTCCACGTACGACGGCTTCGGCCTGGCCTGGGCCATCAGCGAGCACATCGCATCCAAAATTAGCTGCTTCTGTCTCTTCGCAACTCACTTCCACGAGCTGACGGCGCTGGCGGCGCAGCAGCCCGGCGTGCATAACCTACACGTCACAGCACTGACGACCCACGACACGCTCACCATGCTGTACCGGGTCAAAGCAGGTCACTAGTTAGCCATAACCTGAACAGGCCCGGCCCTGGGCTTCATGGCGCCCTTGGCGAAAAAAGAATTTCCCGCCCCTCATAGAGTTTGAGATTACGCAGCTGGGGCTTGAACCAGGTAACTCTGCATTTGGAGACGAGTGCAATAAACTGAGTGCACCACTGATTAACTGACAGTCTGTTGGAATGTGGGGGAATTTGATTTGTTAAAGGTGTGGAGGAATAAAAACACTAGATCACTAGTTAAATTCAGACCAAAGTGCAGCGGGGAGTGAATTTCCAAGTTTTAAAGAAGCACTAACAACTGCAACAGCGCGCCCCCTTCTCCTCCCCCCAACCCAGACAGCAGCAGCAGCAGGAAGGAGAGGCGGAGCTATTGATTACATCAAACTTTTGAGTTGTTTTAGTTACATTTTTTATATATATATATATATAAAATCACTTCAATTTGAGCCCCTCTCCACCAGATGGTACCCTAGGCAGCCGCCTAGGACACATATGCCCAGGGCCAGCCCTGAATCCTCACCAGAATAATATAAACTGGAATATAAAGTTCAAATTTTCTTCATCTTTAGGCGTGTGTGACCAGAGTTTTGGAATCCACGTTGCGGAGTTGGCCCACTTCCCTCCAGCCGTGCTCATGGCGGCGAGGGAGAAGGCAGAGGAGCTTGAGGAGTTTCAGGAGCCCACGGGGGACAAACTGGAGGAGGATGAGCCCGAAGCTAAAAGGAGGAGGACGGACAAACAAGTAAAGCCACACCACACCAACACATCTGGGTTTAATCAAAAAGTCGAAATGTTTCTTATTTCAATCTTCCGTTAGGCCGGTGAAAGTATGATCCAGGAGTTCCTGCAGAAGGTGAAGTCACTTCCTGTCGGCACCATGGCGGAGGAGCAGGTGAAGGTAGAACTGAAGAGGCTGAAGCAGGAGCTCATCTCCAAAAACAACACCTACATCGGTGACATCCTGGCTCGCTGTGTTCCTGCAAAAACCACCTGATGTTTCAGAACATTCATCTGCTGTAAAGAGCCACACTACAACACTGTATAGTTTCCTAATAAAGTTTTTCTCTTTGCTAGTGCTTTCGTTTTTTTGTCTTCTTCAGTTTGAGGTTTTTTAGTAAATCGCCAAAGGCATCTGGTAAATTACAGCTTTGTTTTGCAGAATTGGACCCACATGTCTAGTGGGTTTCCCAGAACCTCATGATCATAGACGACTTACGTTTGGAACAGGCGTGCCTGAAGGCCTCTCGCTATATGTCCTGTGTTGGTCACATTTGATGAAGTGACACCACGAGATTTACTGCATGTAATTGACATTATCCCCTTATAGAGTGTTGATGATTTGCTGTACAGGACTCAAATTCCAACAGTATATCACTCGAAGAATCCATAGTGTTTGTTTACTAAATATGCCTTCATTTTGACTGATTTTTTTTTTTGTCTTTTTTTTTTTTTTTTTTTTTTTAGAACTTTTCATGTTAATTTATGGGGCTGTGTTCTCATAACCCCTTTTAACGCTTTAATTTATTTTCAGCAATGAAAAAAAAATCTATGTTTTTGCTTTTAAGCAGATGCAACATTTAAGTAATTAGCTAATTTTGGAGGCGAAAAGCCCTTTAAGGGGATAAGTAATCGTCTCCAGGAGCTCTCGTCTGCGAATCCAAGACTAACAAAAAGAAAAGGACAGAAAATTTGAGTTATAGAAATAGAGAACATGTTATTTAATTATTGTAACTTTTCAACCGTTAACATGATCAACACGCCGCTTTTCTCCTTCAGAATCTGCTGGAATTAGGTTGATCGTGTTAACAGTTGAAACGTTACAGTATGTTAAAGATTTTGTGTTTAGACTTCACTGGCGACGCCTCAGGTGTGAAAGGGTTAAATGTGAAAAGTTGAGGTATCAAGGTTGGTCGAAAAAAAACCACACTTACAGTAAAATTTCAGTTGTTTTTCAAAACTCATTTAAAAAAAACAAAATTAAAAAAAAGCTAACTTTTGGTAGAAGCTACTTTTTAAAAAGTTTAAAGTTGTTAAAGAGCTTTTTCAGTTTCAGTACGTCTTTCACTTAAACCTATCTGACTTTGACAGATGTTTATTTTGCAATATGTCTTAAGGATCTAAAGTAATGTTTTAATATTCATTTTTTTTGTAATTTAATCAAACTTTTAGAATTGCTTCCTTCAAAGCTATTTCATTGACCGTTCTTGTATTTTAGTTTTATTTTGAAATTCTTCACAAAAAGTCCTATTTTTTAAGACTTAGAATTTTAACATAGGATCAAACAGAGTTTATTTGTGCTCCAATTCAGGATGCTGTTTACCTTCAAAATGAAGCTCAGAGTTTTCCACTCCCAAGTGGATTTTCTTTTCTTCCTTTTGTCTTTGTTTTACAAAGCCAAGCATAACCTATAACTTAAACTTGAAATTAGCTTGTAAAAAAAGTTACAAATACTGTCAAAACTCTGAAAATTTTTAGGCAGAGATGATCGTTAAATCACCCATTTCAAGACATCTATATATGTTTAATGTTAGTGCAAAATATATTCTCAATTTAGGGTTTGTTGCTTCAAAAAGCAAAGTTCTAAGATTGTGATAAATTCTCTTTTTTTGCTGTAATTTAATCAAATCTTTAAAACTACTTTCTTCAAAGCTTTTTCATCGACTGCTCTCATATTTTAGGTGACCTGCTTTTATTTTGAAATTCTACACAAAAAGTCTTATTTTCAAAGACTTATTGAGGGATCAAACAGGATGCTGGGATTATTTTACCTCCAAAATAAAGCTCAGAGACATTCCTACACCCAGATCATCTTAAAAGACAATGTTTTACTTTGTAGTTCCTAATCTTAATCATAGATATTTTTAAGAGTTTGATCTGAACTTTTTTCCTTTCTCATGTGTAAAAGCTGTCTTGTGCTTTCCCAAACATGCTTACCATGTCAAAATAAGAGCATGCTCAGCTGCTTCAGGTTTCCAGGAACTTCTCCGTCTTGCAGCTCGCAGTTGAAGCCAGCGTGTCTGATGGCCTGCCATTCTTAACATCATTTCAGCCGTGTTGATCAGTTTCCTCACATCAATCTTGTTTCACAACACTTAAAGTTAGTGCTGGAATTAAACGTGTCGTATGATTTTTTAATGTCTTTTTTACACCTAATAGCTCAAATTAATCAGTTTTGTGATTCCTGCTTATGAGTTTTTCTTTAAAAGCTGCCAAAATCAAATTCAACTTGGAAATTTAAAGGACACAACTTGGTCAATGAATGAACCAGTACATAGAAATTAGGTAACAGTTTGAATCGGTTTAAGAGAGTATGTGAGAAGAACTCACCAGAAAAGGAAATGTTATACTTTCTTCAAGTAATATCAGAAGCATGAAGTTTTTTTTGTTTATTTGTCTTTCAGTCAGCTGACTTTTGTTTCATGTATTTCCTTACATTCAGAGTCCAGATTTCTCGGTCATTCATTAAACTCTTTGACGCTTGTTTTTCTTCAATGGATTCTGTTAAAGGAAGGAATAAAAAAGTAGAAACTATGCTTTTGATCCTTGAAGTACAAAGGAGCAGTATGTCAAAGTCCATATAAATGGGCTATCCAATTAGCTACATTTTCCAGTAAATAAAATCAAAGCACAGATTGTGATAGAAATAATAAAAAGGTAATTCAAAGACAGACACATTAGAGCTAATAAAGATTTATTTTCTTAGAAATGGCCAGTCTTTTGTTTTTTTCTTTTTTCTTTCTAAGAAAGTATACCCCTTTTTGAATTCCAACTAGCATCTACATAATGGTTATTGAATACTTCACAATATATTAAGTCTAGATGTTATGGTACATGCATTCGATTCAGGCTGCATGAGGAGCCACAGTCACCACGATACACAGGAGGGGAATGGGGGCGGGGCTGCAGGGCGACTCTTCAGTTCCAGTTCAGGAGGAGCTCGGACGCCTCCTGTTGAAACCCTCTCCGCAAAAAAAAAAAAAAAAGAAAAACAAAAAAAAAACAAACAAAAAAAATAAACAGACTGCATCGGCTTAGAAACACGCACACACAAACACACGCGCAACCTGCACTGTACACCACATTTACATACACCTCTTTATACAAGCATGGAGTCACTCCACCCGTCATTTCAACGAACACGCCGGAGAGGGTTTAGTGTTTAAACCAGATTCTCTTTCACAGAAAGAATTTCACCACTGGGCTGATCGGAGTTGCTGCGCTTTTTGACGAGGCGGGAGGAGGACGCTAACCAAATAATAATAATAATATTAATTATGTCATAAAAATAAAAGACATTCAAATACAGTTTGCTTTTTGCTTGAAAATACAAAACTACGTGAGAAAGCATTGAAATAAAATCCAATGATCGGAACATATATATATATTTATATTTAAAAGTAAAAAAAAAAAAAAAAAAAAAAAAAAAGCCCAAGTGCTCCATCAAACACACACGTTTTTCTTTTAGTCCACACACAGCAACATCCACCCATTCATTGCGATGTTGCAACTTCCTGACAGCCAATCAGAATGGATGCTGCAAGGAAGCAGGAAGTCTGTGCGGCGTCACTTCTGGAGAACGAGTGCCGGCATGCTCAAAACTTCTCCCGTTATCTCAGTTCAGTAAGAAATCTCTCGTGGCCGCTCTTGCGCGTCTCCCCTCCATCGCAGCGAGTCCGACTGGCGATGTGGACAAAAATAAAAGCTGCTTCCCATTGCAGCATCTTAAAACTCCGCCCCATATGAGAGCGCCGCAGTCAGAGTCTCTCTGGGTCCTTGTGGCTGCGGATGGATGTGTGTGTAGCTGTGCGTTTGTCTGCTTATGTGACGGTGTTCACTTCACGGCTTCAGTTATGCTGCAGCGTGTTGGACTCGATAGGCGGCGCCGAGTCGTACAGAGTGTCCGTGTCGTGCGTGGGCTCTCCGGCGAGCGTGCAAGGGTTGGACAACGTTCCTGCTCCGCAGTCACAGAAAAACCTGCAGCGAGGATGCCGCAAATGAAGGAAATTAGTCCAATTGAATGCAAAAACCAAGTATTCTAACTCCTGATGTGTTTTAATTTAGGGAAAGTGAAGGAAAAATGAACAGAAATGAGACTTTTCATTTTAAAACTGAGAAAAAGCCCACATGTCTTACCGATCATGCCGTATAAACTCTACATCGTGTCCTTGGTGACATTTTTTGATGCAGTTGACACAGATGGCATTTCTATCTGTTGTATTACAGGTGTGACATCTGGAAATAAAAAACAAGAAAAATAAAATATTTTCACAAATATAAACAAAGAATTGAAATAAAAAGATTAATTTGAATTTATACCATTTTTTTTAGAGCAAATAGAATTTTTTTGCATAGTTTAAGGTGCAACTTATGTGATTTAAAATTATAACAGCATCAACCACAAGAGGGCACTGTGGACATGTATCAGTATTTCTAGAAAAGCTACAAAGAATGAAGAATTCAATGGATTCAGTGATTTAAAGTGACAAAGCGTTTAGTAAACTTTCTATAATGTTCTTTATGCTATGCTTATCAGAATAATTGTTCATTTGCTAACATTACTAAATTCCTCCTGTGATTCATGAAGCTAAATATGGTTACTATAGTGATGGGTGCATACATTCAGCTTATTATTCTGTATTATGAGTTGTCATTTAAGGGGAAATGTTCATCTTTGTTACCATATTTTGTTAAATAAATTTATCCCAAAAGTGCCATTTATACTCTGTAAAATACGTTAAATAAAGAGAGTAAAAAAAAAAAAACAATTAAAGAGGTAGAAGTGCCGTCAGCTCCAACAAATATTAGTCATATTTAGTTTAATGGTCATTTCTTTGGCTTGAGTTTGCAGATGTGTGCTGAGGCGCATTTCAATATGATGCTACAATAAATGTATGGATCATTCTCCAGGGCTTCAGCTGGTAAACAGCAAGCCAATATAATGGATTTGATGTTTAATAAATGAGTTAGGAAGGTTCAGAGAACAGTGATGCAGAAAATCTTTTTCCTTTCCATAATTATTTAAAATAAATTTTTGTTCAATTTTTGTTTACTTGAAATAAAAAAAAGGTTTTCTTCTCATATTTCTCCATTTATTGCAAAGTCTGAGAATATTGTGTTTTTTGAATGTCCAGTTTTTTGAAATTTTTTATCAAAGGTTTTTACATATAGGGATTTTAGTTTAATTAATGTCAGGAAATGACACAAGAGGACAGTCATCTGACTCTGAATTTCTGGGCCTGTTAATTTTTAATTCTTTTTTCTGCAGCTTAAACTTTGTCTCCACAATAGATCAAATACAGAAAACTATTTAAATTGTATCTTTTTGAGGCCTACTGGGACATTGTTTTTAGCTAAAGCGAGAAGCTCCTGTCAAACCAACCTGTAGAAGTCGTGCATGGGGTAACTGGTGTAGCTGGAGATCTTGTACAGACACTGTCCTCTGCTCACTGCCTTCTCAATAGCATCCTGATTGTTCAGAATCTTGTTATCTAAAGCAGGAAGAATGAAGCTTTGAATCGAGCATTATCGTAACGACCACATCGGTACGAGCAGAGACTAACCTTTCATAGTGACGTTGACTCCTGAAGCCAGAAAAAGCCCTCCGAAGCGATTGTTGAAGATCTGGTTGCCCTCCAGTGTTGCTGTGGCGTGGTTAGTGATCTCTATCCCTGGTTGGTAGAAAGAAGACTCTCGTGAGGTTAAAAGATTAGGAAATGATTGTGTTGAAAGGTTTGGGAAACCGACCTGCAGCAAAACCGTCAAAAATGCGATTCTTGCGGAGGATGGGATGACTGTTGGTGCTGATCAGGACGCCGGCCTGAGCGTTCCTGAAGATGTCATTTTCTTCAAGAAGACCTGAGATTTAAAAAAAAAAAAAAAAGTAAAAGTAATGAGTGTGTGCGACAGCAAAAATAACATTTATACAGAAGTAGCTGGGTAGACATTTACCTCTGCCTCCGTTAAAAATGCAGATGCCCCCGTCTCTGCCGTCGTGAATCTTATTTCTCCTCAAGGTGGGGTTGCTATCCGTCTTGATCCACACCCCCGCCATAGCATTGTCGAAGATTTCATTGTCCTCGATGAATCCCAAACCTGAAGGAAATGAGAACAGGATTAAGTAAAGACACACGGGTGCAGATGTTCCAGTAGCAGATGTAAACACGAACCAGAGTTGTAGACCAGAATTCCTCCGTTCTGCCCTCCCCAGATTTTGTTGCGTCTGATCTTCGGATTGCTCCCCGTCCTGTGAGGATCCAACAAAATTTTCAACGTAACTTGAAGCAAAACGAGATTAATCAGTGTGATAGTTTTAGTCAGATTTGGCCAAATTCTTGTAATTTTTGCATGTTGAGAGAACAAAAACTCGTAAAATTACCTTATTTGCACACCAGAGTACATGTGATTGTAGATGTCATTGTCTTCCAAAACGCCGTGGCCGTTGTCATAGAAATAAACCCCAACCTAAAGAAGTTTAGAGGCAGAACAAACCATCATAAGATCCAGTTCTAATGTACTGCCTTAGAAAACATTTAAAATCAGAAAATGTGTTTAAAACAAGTCTTTAAAATGGACTGTAAACATTTTAATAAAATATAGAATTTCTACACATTTCAAAGCACAAACTCTTGAGGTTCAGTATTGATAATAACTGCCTGTAAATACTTATATTTTATGATCTTTTTGCTTATTTGAGAACCTAACAAAAAGCATCTCTTTCATATTTAATAACATTGATGGCAAAATTCAATACTTGTGCAAAAGAGACGATTGATTAAAACCAGGACGCTGTCACTCATTTCTTAAGAAACACAAAGCCTTCGCTTCAGTTCAGCTCCTGTACCTGTTTGCCGCTGTGGATGCGGTTCTTGCGGAGGACAGGAGTGCTGCCTGTGGTCACCCAGACTCCAGCCAGAGTGTTGCTGTACACCTCGTTCTCTTCGATGACTCCCTGACCTTTCTCGTGCTGAAACAACAGTAAAACTTATTTTTAAACATTGAAACAAATACAGTTTGACCAAAAAAATCTTGAATACTTGTTTGTGCACTTACCACATAGATGCCCCCGTGCTGTCCGTCGTGGATCTTGTTGTGTCGAACGATGGGGCAGCTGTTGGTTCGGATCTGGATTCCGGCCAAGGCGTTGCCGTAGATGTCATTGCTTTCTATCAAACCTCGCCCATCTCCAAAAATGTACACGCCGCCCTGATTACCGTTGTAAATAGCGTTGGCCCTAAATTTGAAGGAAGAGGAAAAAAGGTCAAGCACCTAAATAACCTCTCAGAACTAAATTTTAAAAGTATCTAACACTAGTCAGTGAAAAACTAGAATGTGTCCAAACTGAGGCCTGTGTTTAAAGATGACAGACTTCATGTACAGGGCTGTGAAAAGGCCGCTCTGATTTCTTACACCTAAATCCTTGAAGAGCAATTTTTAAATTTCATCCAAAGTAAAAACTAATTATAACAAGGAAGTTGCTCTCCAAATCTCCCTGACACACAGCCGAAAACCCCCAAACAAACGCTAAAATAAATCTAATTCCATAGAGGAATCACATCGACATGTACGATTCTGGAAGGTTTCAGCAAAACTCTTTCCAAGGCCTGAGGAACTGCAATATTTTATTTTTCTGATTCTTTCATCCTCTGACAATGATGGGAAAATCAATGACTAGATTTAAAGGCAATTACTTTTTCAATAGAAGAACTTGTCTTTCTTACATAAGGTGGGTAAAAACAGAAAATAAAAAAACTTGTTGCACCATAATTATGGACAAAGATAAGTTCAAGAGAAGCATAATTGCAAAACTATAACATGTAATGCTTTAAAAAATGAAGAAATTAAAGTAGCCTATACACTTTAAGGGAGGGAGAAGAACTGAAATCTTATTAGAAGAAAATACAACAATTATAACTTTAAAAAGTTCCAATACCCCTGATTTTTATAGAAAGATAAACTAATGTATATTAAACGGTAAAAGGAAAAGAAGTGGACCAAAGAGTGAAAAAAAGATGATGGTCAGGTGTCTTCTTACCGTATCGTTGGGTCACTGTTGGATGTGATCCACACGCCCGCAAAGTTGTTGGCATAAATTTTGTTCTCTATAAACTGGCCCCGCCCCTTCTCGTGGACGTAGATTCCCCCCGTTTGGCCGTGGTGGATCTCGCACCGCACCACCGTGGGGTTGGCGTACGCCTTCACCTCAAAGCCTGCTATGCGATTCCGATGAATATTACAGTTCTCGAAGTAACCCTGGAAAAGAAAGAAAAAAAATGACTATTTGTTTTGTTGATGTCCTACAAAATAAAAGCACTGCATGCTTACCATGCCGTGATCAAACGTAAACACTCCAACATCTCGGCCGTGGTGGATGTGGTTTCGTCTAATGATAGGGTTTCCGTGGTTTTTCACCCAAATTCCTGCTAGTGCATTGTTGCTAATTTCATTGTCTTCATAAATGCCCTGAAACAAACAAAACGTGTAGTTCAGAAACTGTACATTTTAGAACATTTATAGTAAAACAGAGAGGGAAGAAGTCATCTTTACCTGTGCGTGGTCTGTAATGTACAGTCCTACATTCTCACAGTCACTGATGTTACAGTGTTTGATGGTCGGACAGGCTCCCTGTCCACTCACACACACCGCTGAACCCACTGGACAGAAAACACAAGAGCCAGACTTCAGTCAACTACATGAAAGTCTTCAGAAAAGCAGCACCAAAAACACACATTTTAGCTTACAAATCCTCTACAAAGCACATTTTAAAATGATTTTAAGAGTATATTTTCATATTATTTGTGCAACCGACACATAAGTTACAAGTTAGGTTGTTAAATCACAAAGCAACAGAGCATTAATACACAAAAACCGCACACATTTGGAATCATTTTTCAAAGCTTCTAAACAATCCAATCCAACAGCGGAACACAAAATTCAACATTTTAATCAGGGATGTAGAACATCAAAAGAAGCTTTAAGAAATATATACACCAGCTTTTGAAAATGTAAAATCCCAAACAAAGAAAACTGTCTGCAAGCTTCAACACTTTAAGAGTCATTTTAGTCGGTTTCTGACCTACTACAATCCAGAAGGAGACACAAAGTCTAAAATCAAGCGTTAGAAAAATAAGACACTGATTTGTACAAATATTTAATTGTAATAATAACTAAATATTGATTTAAATATTGTTTTTTGTTATAAAATAAAGATGGGTACTTTTTTTCAATATATTAAACTGTTCTAATTTTTTGACAGAATTCACATGAAATCCTTTCAAAATAAAAGACAACCTTTCCCAGGTCTCAGCGCAGAAAATGTAGCAATGGGTAGTATGTCAGCAGTGTATCAAATTAAAAAAAAAAAAAGTGTTTTACCTTTTGTTCTGCATTTCAGCCAGAAATTTGTAAACCCAATTAAATCCAATTGAATTAGAAATTACGTGACTTTTACAGTATTTTTCAAACAATGTGGTTCACTTAAAACTATTGAATTTGATCAAAAATATGAATTCTGGTTGTGCTTACTGACCACCACTTGATTTAAAAAAAATCTGTCAAAACATTTCAGTCCAACTTTGTTTAAGAGTCATAAATTACTTTCCTTTTTGTGTACTTTACTACTTACTTTTTACTTTACAGCTACTTTCTAAAGCAAAAACATTTTCGTAAACAGAGAGCCACAATGGAGGGCTAGGAGAGCCACAGGTTGCTGAGCCCTGGTCCAGTATAAATGTTCTGAAAGCAGGTGTAAGAGCGCGCTTACCTGTACAAGTGGAGCGGATGATGCAGTGGTCGATGTTTGGGCTGCAGTTGACGGTGATCTCCAGACAGTGATGGGCGTTATGGTGCTGCGCTGATTTATCATCAGGATTAAACTATTCAGAGAAGAACAGCCGAGGTCACATGGGGGCTGTTCGCTATCTGACACATTCAAGTAATGCGTCCAAGCTTGTAGCAATATAAAAGGTAATGATGAAGTTATGAGTGTAATTAAAATTTAATTTGACCAGAATCTATGCCAACATACTGGCGAGTAGTGAGAATATCTGAAAAGCAGGCGTATATTTACCTTTATGGTCATGTATCCCACGTATGCATCCTCTGAGCCCTCCATGAAGACAAACGTAGAGTCTCTTGTGTTTTCAATCACCACCTTGTCTGCTACTTTACCCGGAGCTACAAGAGAAACGAGAAAATGCTCACAAGAACGCTTTAGAGTGCAGACCAACACACAAGTCAGCTCTGGTCTCCTCGTTTGTCCAAATACTGACCATACTACACGAAAAGGCCTCAGCAGCTCTCAAAGAAACATACTTACCTGCGCCAATCATGGTGATGGGGGACTCTATATAAATCCACTCATCTGTATAGATGCCAGAGTGAACAAAGATGAGGCCGTCGAAGTGGGCTTCCTGCACCCCACCCAGAGCATCCTCAATGGTGTCATAATACTGAAGGGGACAGAGACACTTTCAGGCAAAGAATAAACATATTTAAAATTAGACTGCAGGAACAAGCAGAGCAGATGCTTAACCTATTTAAAGCAGAGATGTCCTCCTACAAGTTTAAGTAGATATAAGAGGACTGAAGATGCTATGCAGTGTGGATAGAAAAGACAGTCGTCCTCGTGCGCTTACTTACCAGCATATTATCTCTGCCTTTGTATCTGCTCGGGCTACTGTAGAAATGCTCAGCAAAGCCCGGCTTTACATGAGCCCCTTTATACTGTGAGACAGAGAATGTCAAAGTTAGATCCACTGAAATGAGCAGCACCTTCAATTTAATGCACATTTATTTTTGATTTGCACTTATTTTTAAGCACAACTTTCAGAATCCTTTTATTGCCATTGTTACAGAAGGAGCTTATGACACAACAAAAATAATGGTGCTCACCAGACAATACAATAAACAAAAAACCACATGTGTAGAACAAAGTAGAACATTTAAGGGACAATAATAAGAGTATATACATGTATTGCGCATAGGAAAAAGTATATAATAATAAGGATAACATCATCGCACTTCCATGCCTCTGAGCTGCTAGATATTGGAATTTTTTTCTTTAGTTGTTGGGGTTCATGTCTTGAGTACCATGTAGGCTGCTCTGGAAAAGAGACTGTTTTTGAGACAATTTTCATGCTTTTAAGAACTTCTGTATGGCTTTAAAGACACCTAAAATATTTAATGCAAAATCAAAAAATATATATTTATACAGAGATTGTACGTATTTTTTGTTAAAGTAGAAGAAATGAATTGTGAACCTGGTTTTTCTGCATGCAGAACAAAACTCATCTTGAGTTAAATTTCTCCATCAGATATGCAGTCAGCGCTCTTAGTTGTGAATGAAACATCAGTGGAATTTCAACCACTCAATCCATTTTTCAAACAGCATTAAAATGCAGGCACTGTCAAAAGTTGCAGTAAACCAAAATATACACAAATACTAGAGATGCAACAATGCACTTTCCCTACAATGCAACTCAACCCTTGATATTTGGGTCAAAATTTTGTTCCATTTCCATATATGATTTGTGAATCACTAAACAACAACAAATACCTACAAATTCTGAAAATTTCTTCTTTGAATTTGCTAATAAGCAAGAAAACCCTTTCAGTTAGCCTATAAGCCGGGTCTAACGTCATAAAACAATAAATAAATAAATTATTCTTATAGTAAGCAGCACGTGTGTCTGACACATTCAACGTAAACACAATAAAAGGATGCAAAAATTCACCTTTTCCCATAATTTGGTTAAATGGTGTAAAATACAGTTTGGCTTTAAACTGAGAATTTTAGCATCCCTACTAACAAGATGAGATTTCTAATATGTGAAACGTTCTAGAAGTCCATACATTGACAATTCTTTGGAGAGAATAAAATTCACACAATATTAATTAAGGGTGGGTGTCACTGTAAATTTCTAAATAGATAAATGCAGATTTATATGATTGTTAATTTGATTTATAATATAATTTTGTTCAATTTAAGATCTGAAATAATTTTTTTTAACTGAACCAAATGTGTTCATAATTACAAAAAAATATTTTTTTTTCTGCCACAAAACTACATAGCATGCATTTATATCCAGTAGAAAAAATGTATTTAGATGATTTTAACAGACACGCCCACTGTAAAAAAGGAAAAAAAAAACGTTTCTACATCAGTTACACAAATTAAACAATAACAAGACAAGCTTACTAGCTGCTGGAAGCTCTCCTTCCATGGGTTTGGGTGTTCATACTCCTCAGGGTTGACCTGGTAGAACTTGCCAGGCTCAGGATGCATCATGGGACGTGTATACTCAAACACATCCATGTATAAACGTTTCCTGCAATGGGAAAAAAAACAGCCAGCTTCTGCTGAATGAGAGTATGTAAGAACTAGGTCCTGTATCTTCATAGATTGTACTGACCAGAGGATGGGATCGTTGGCTAGCTGGCTGAATCTTTTGCAGACACAAGCTGCCTGGCATAGGTCCTGCTCCAGTAAGTAGGAGAAAATCTTCAAAATAACCTCATCTGGGAGCTTCTGCTGCAGATACTGTTCTGCTGGGGCAGCTAAAATGCATAAAAAAATGCATATAAAGATACAACAATCTCATTACTTGAGGGTTTTTTTGTGTTCAAGAAGAGAGGAGAATTAAAGTGGGGAAAAGAAACACTCCTTATCCAGCTGCAGTGCTTTTACACACACCTGGGAGGTCGTGGCTCTTACCGGACACTCGTGCCCGCTTGGCTCGATGGCAAAAGGCTTCTGTTGACGAGGTGGAGGCTCCCTAAAGGACAAAATGACAAACCCATTAAGCCAATATCATTTTAATAAGTCAAGTCAGAATTGCCCTTAAAAATTAATGCAAAATGCAATCCAACCTCCATAGGGCCCTTGCTGGGACAGGCAGAGGCGGTGGCAGAGGCAGCTGTGGTTCTCTTGGGTAGCAGGGTCTTGCGTCGAAGCTGGTAGGGACTGTTCTGAGCACCTGGACCGGACTCTTCAATAGCCATCTCTGCTGCAGCTGCTGCAGGAGCCTCTTCATCTGAGCAGGAAAAACACAAGGATTGCCTTGAGCTGCACAATGATCGGACTTGTGCATAAAAGCTGCACGTTCATGTCATTGCAATCAGAATGCATAATATGCACATAAAAAAATAGGGGATTCCTTTATGTCATTGTTGCAGTTTTCCAGAATGGCAGCACAAATAAGTGATTGAAGCCCAAATGCGCAGACTACAACCAGGTTAATCGTTGGTATGCGAGACAAAGGTTGGTGATTGATAATGGCAGATGCGATCCCTGCAGCTAAAACACTCTGCAGAATTATAGGTGATGCACAATTTGTTTATTTGAGAAGCTAAACGAAATGGTGTGTGATGCTGTCAAATCTATTCTGCAGCCGAAAAGAAAAAAAAAAAAAAAAGAAAAAAAAAACCGTCCCACTGGCGTCCGGCTAATGGCTACAAACTGAACTGCGTAGCTGACAAATCCGCGGTGTAAACAAATGGAGCTACGGGGGCTAGCATGTTCGTTTTAGCATTCGCCAAATAAACTCAAAAGACGGAGGGTCTAAGTATAAAAATCGCTTTGTCCGTCTTCGTGCAGTGTCATCTATCACAGCTGATTTGTGTGGCCTCTTTCAGCTATAGGAGCTAGTTAGCAACAGCCCAAATATGTGCTAATGTTTTGGTTAACAACCCAAAAATGGCAGTCTGAAGATTTACCCCCACCGTAACCGCTATGACAGCTGGGAATGCGGTAAACGGGGAGACACAAAGCTTCCGATGGAAGACAGTCCCCTTCCCTCCAGCTGAGGAATAGGAGCCATGTATGATGGCTGTGCTGCTACATACGCAATACGTTAAGTAAAGACAACCCCCAACCTTATCCTAACCTGGAAAGCTAGCTGGCTCCGATCACTCAAGCCAAACAAAGCGCGGCCTGGCCTGAGCCACAGAGCAACAAGCCTCGGGTTTTCCTACTAATCCCTGCCGTCTTTAGCAATGGTGAAAGGGCTACAGAAAAACCGACGCCCTCCGCCATTGTTTTAATCGAATACATTAGCTCAACGTAGCCTAGCTTACCTCTTTCAGCGTTGTTCCGTTCGGGTTGTACCGGGCGCGGCCTCGACACTCGCCTTGGTCTTCTGTTGGTAGCCCTGACGGAGTTCATCTGGGGAGTTGGTCGTCGAAAAATAGACCGCTGTCCTCGACCGCCAGCCGCTAAATTTAGCCGTCAACCACAAGTGCCACCCCAACAGTCCTTTTCACGCGAAACCCAAAACAGTTTTGCTGAGAAAAAAACAGGCTTTGGGGGTTAAGTTACGTCTTTTTTTTCTTCTCTACGTGGTGTCACAGCTTCCCCCGTTCCACCGCTCGATGCAAGCTCTGTCTCTGTCTACAGCAGGAGGAGCCATTAACCCACACGGGAAACAATCGCGAGAAAAAAAGAACAGAATGTTGGCTCCACCAATGGTGTTGAACGTTTTAAGAGTTCCAGTCCGAGTAGCCAATCAGATGCTTTGTATCATGCAACTTAACAAAACTATCTGTTTGGGGTTCGGAATCGGTCAATCAGCGCCCTGATCAATTTACAGAATATGCGCATCAACTGTAATGATAATGGGTTTACTTACAAGTTCAAATATTTCTACTATTAAAATACAAATTAAGTATAGTTTGCTGAAGTGTTGCCCACAGCGGTTACCTGTTTAAGTGTCAACTAAGCTCACAGTGTCCAAACAAACCGGATTAGCCTAAAACAAATAAGTGTGCTAAGTATTTAAAAGAAAAAGAAAAAAAAAAGCTTTATATGAAGATGCACCATTCGACATGAATGCGCAATGCTCCAAAAATTATTTAAAGGGATTAATAAATATTTGATAAGACAGTTAAATGACTAAATATAAACAAGTTTTCCAGATTTTAGGTACATTTTCAAAAATATTGTCCACCATAAAAAACCAAAGCTGGGGTGGATGGGAGATTTTTTTTATTTTGGATGTCAACTTTGTGATTGAGCGTCATTTTGATCAAAGTACCACTAGAGGGCAGTGTTCAGCTAAAAATGTTTAACTTTGATGAACGAAGAAAATTATCATTTTTATTATTATTATAGTCAATAACAATAATATTTTAAAATATGACAGAAAAGAAACTTAATCAAATATCTGTAAATATTTTTACGTTGAATCATAATTTCCCTCGTATATCTATGATACCGTTTTATTTAAGGGGGACTGTGGAAATCTTTGTTCGTAGCTCATCACACCTTAACAGGGTTTTTTTTCTTTTAATCACTTGTTAAAAAATGTTGTTGTGAGAATGTACACTTGTACACTCAAAGTTTAGACGCAACAGCGGCACCTTGCGGCCAAAGTTTAAAAATACACCTGCACATTCTTTGAACGTAGGAGACATCTACTAGTCTGAGGAGCCGGACACCTTCTTGCAGCTGCAACCTTGAAACTCTGGCTTTCTTGTCAGTCTATGTGTGTGTGCATATCATCTTGCTGCCATATTCCTCCTCCTGTAATAGCAAGATAACTGAGCAGCTGTATTCTCTCCTCCTACAACCACCCACCCACACTGGTACACAGAGCAGATTTTGGTATGGTCACTTTATCCTTGAAAGCTTTGGATTCCGTGAAGGACAGCATTGCAAGATAAAGACCACTTTCTGGAAAAAAAAAAAAAAAAAAAAAAGGCGAAGATCGAAAGAAACAGGAACATTTATGAAAAACTTTACAAAAGTGTTATAAAGTTTTATAAAAGCAAATAACTTTAGAGAGCAAATATATTCTGTGTATGAGATACAATTTTAAAACTAATACACTTTTGTTAACAAAAATAACAACATTTAGGAATTGAAAATTTGTGACTAAATAAATGTAAAATATTAGTAAAGCAGCATTAACTTTGTCATAATAAATATTCTTCATTTCATCTATAAATATGAAATGACAATGCACATATAAGTGACAACTCAGACATTTTTACATCTAATATTTTTTCAACTTGTAGTAGTAAAACTAGTTCATTTCTAATGGGACTCCAGATGGAAAGTGTTTGTTAGATGAAAAAAATAACTGAACTCATGAGTTTTCTTCTTTTTACGGCCCCCATTAGGCCTAAAACTCTACCCATCTGGTACTTCAACTAAGCTAAGCAAATTTACAAAGGTAATTATCACTCTATGACCCAGTTTAGTTCTAATTATATTGTTCTAATTCTTTCGTTTTCAGCACTCTAGTGGTGGTCTATGTGGTTTCAAAATAAAAGCAGGCACTTCCTGTATTGAGCTTGAGCAAAGTCAAAGGTTTAGCAAACGCCCTTTTGGCTGAAAATTTGCATAAAAGTAAACAAGATACGGTCCTCAAAGAGAGACTTGATGCCATTTCAAACATCAATGCAGTTTTCTACACTAAAAAAATAAAACAAAAAAAGCAGCTCAATTTGTCAAACTTTAGTGTTCATAAAATTAAAAGCAGCCATATGCAGTTCAGACCTTTTTGGCTACTACAGGAATAAATATAGGATGATCCACTAAAACGTGTACTGGTGGATAGTTGGATGATAATCAGCACTCTTGTTTCCCATCCAGACTGAGCGTATTAGCCAAGGAGTACATGACACGACTGCTCTTTGGAGAGGTCCAAGTTGGCTGCTGACAGGAGGAAGTCTCCGTCCGGTAGATCTGCGCTTGAGTCTTAAACAAGCCAAAGCGGGCCGCAAGGAGAAAGAAGTCCCGGCGAAAAGTACGGGTGAAAAATGCATACAAGAAGGGGTTGGAGCAGGAGTTGATGGGGTAAAACAGGACCAGCAAGAGTTTGGAGTCTGACACCGTGATGAGTGGGTGCTTCAGGGCAGCCGAGATGGCGAAGAAGGAGATGGGAGCCATGCAGAGGAAGTCTGTGAAGATGAGAATGGCCATGCGCTGAGCCACCCGGGTGTCGGCGTGAGCCGGCGCTGACGAGGGCTTGCGGTAGGTCAAGTAGATGCTGAGGTAGCAGCCGCACACACAGATGAAGGCCAGGATGTTCAGGAGGAGAAGAGAAACCAAATAAACCTGGGAAGCCAGAGACTCCACATCCATGGGCAGACAGATACTCACCTGCAGAGACGGGAACAAAACAAAATAATCAAAAAGACCTTGATGCAGCAGCTCTAAAACTAAATAGGAAGCTTTCTAAATGATAATTCATAATTCAGCTGGAATGAGAGTTATGAATGAACACCAAGCAGGTATATGCAGTTCACTTAAAGGAGAAAGGTGAAACAAAAAGCTGTTTATAAAAAAATGGAGCCTGGCTCCAGTTTGATAAATAATGAAGAACATCTTTTAGAAGCTTTGCTTCAAGAAATCTTTCAAATGTTATGCCACATTCACAAATACAAGGCATGGCACACATAGAAAAGTCTTGAAAACAAACTCATGAAAACATGAGAAACAACAGTGAAGAAAAGTCAGGCTGTGAGTTTAAAGCTAATGTGCACATTCGGTTTGCACTGTCGGGGTAATTGTGTCTACATGAGCGAAGGAGATAAGGTTCAGTGGACTTGTTTTGAAGACTCGGCGCACAAAATAAAGTCTCGGTCTGGATGTGCACAGACGTTATAGTAACATCTAGCAGACAGCAGAAGGCAAAGGATGCTGTGACTTGAGTGGGCGGCTTCTGTGTTGGAGTATCTTTACAGACAGGTGAGGGGGCAGGAAATGATGCGCTCTGCGATTCCCTCTACCTGCTGGACAGTGCTCCAGTCTGCTGCAGAGCATCTGCTGCACCATTAAGGTGATGGAGGCCGTCAAGGAGCCTGTGTAAATGTCTGGAGGCTTCTTAGAAAATACTATTTTTGGGTGCTAAAGAACAGCTGCAGAGCTTTGTAGAGTCTTTGTCAGATCTTCTAAACTCGGATGATTATTTTATTATAATCTTTTTAAAATTTATTTACAGATGAACTACCGTTGTAACAGAAAGTATCTGAACCCTTTGGGAGTACTTTAACTTCTGTATGAAATGAGCACATGATGTGTCCTTGCCTGCTTAAATCACACCAAAATATGCGTTCATGTTTTTATTGAACACAATTTGGTGTCCAGTTCATGTATAAAAACAAGTAGTTTCAAGTGGTTCATATATTTTCTCCTGATTTTGAGCCAAAATCTAAACTTTACATATAATTTACATGTAAAGTATGTTAAGTTTTGATTTAGGCTCAAAGCCTTTACTTATTAAGCTTTAATCATAAAAAAATCTTTAATTTCCCTTTGGTTGTGGAGACGGCAAAAAAATCAATAGCAAAATAATCTTATTTTGAGAAATTATGTTTTAGTAACAAGGATTTTTTTTCTTAAAAAAACAATTCTTGGTAAGACACATTTTAAGATTTTTTCCCCCTTTTTTGAAAGTGAATTAGCTAATTTTAAGAGTATTTCTAACTGGCCCATTCTTGCAGTAAACATTTCACATGCTTTTAGGCCTTTTTAATTTCATGTGTTAAAAGCTTTCTTCTGATAGGATAGTTGACCTTTAAATATCTGCCTTGGCAGTCTACATGTTAATATGGATGAAATGTGAGAAGATTTATCTCAGCACACAAACATAATATGTATCTACCATCTGTATTAGATTTTTCTCCTTGACATTTATATATTACTTGCATGCTATAAAAAAAAAAAATCACTGATATTTTGTCAAAAATGCCTCCCATCTTTTTCAAGATTAAAATTGCCAATAGCCCGGACCTGCAATTCAATCTTCCTGAAACTCCTTCTGATGATATTGCAGAGTAGATTGCGCCTATTTCCATGACATACTGTATTGGGGGAGACAAGCTGACACTTGACTCTCCAGTTCCCATGGGTCTGTGGCTGTAAGTCCATCAGCAATTTTTTCCATTACTGGTGTTGCATCGACAGTATTCCTCCATGTGTGCTCTCTCTTTAGACAACCCTCGCTCGGCAAGAAAAGGAGACGAAGGCTAACATCTATAAGACCCACTCCCATGAAAATGGTTTTTATAGCATGTTCTTGTGGCATTTTTCTGATAATGGAGGACAGAAAATTAAGCACAAAATTGAATTTCTGAGTAATTGTTCACTTGAATCATTGTGAATAAATAAAATGCAGTTAAAAAAAGATTATAGCAGTGAGGTAGAAGCTACAATCAGCAGGCAACAAGCTCCATGTTCATTCTGCTTCATCCACATCCTCGCTTTAGTAGCCCTGGCCATCACTACACTGATTCACAACACAAATATACTCGACGTCTGCACAACTGTGCCTGACCGGGGGTGAGGATGTCTTAAAGGAGCCAAGCGTCTAAAGTAACGAACACCTGTTTAAGATGGAATTTATTGAAGACAGGACACAATTAGAAGATATAGGGTATTGTTCATCTAAAATGAATGTTTTTTTGCTGATCACCGCTAGCTCCATGGAGAAATTGAGTGTTACGACCCGCTCATTTTATGGGAGGGGCTGCTGCTGATAGCGCCGGTTTTTAGAGGATTACTCCTAAATACATGAACAAATCAAAATACCATGATGGGATTCTGTATAGATAAATGAACAGTAAATAAATTGTGGTATTTTCAAAGGATTTTGAGGAAACTGAAAGGTTAAATGTGTTATGAAAACAAAGTACCCACTTTGCTGTAACTGCTGACCCCGACTGTGGGTAGCAGCGCGGCGAGTGAGGAGAAGATCCACCCCACTGCCATGATGACACACGCATGCCTCATGCGAAGTTTGCGGTCGAGTCTCAGGGCATGTGTGATGGTGTGCCAACGCTCCACCGTGATGGCTGTTAATGTGAACACAGAGAGCTCACTGGCAAATACCTGCAGAGGAAACACACGTTTGCTTTAAAAACGTCAAATTAGGATCAGCTCAGCGACGAAAACTCAAAAACTCTGAATTGAAACTGAAAATAGAGAACTGAAAGCAAACAGGGAAAAACAAAAAAAGAAAAAGTTGAAAGTACAAATAAACATTTATCTTTTTTAAGTGGTAACAGTTATATTTTTTTAATTCAAGTTTCATATTTAATTTTTTGTTCAAATTTTCAATATTTCTTTCAAGTTTTCAATATTGTTTTTTCAAATCTTCAATTCTTTTTTCAAATTTTCAATAATTACTTCAAATTCTTAAAATAAAATTAAGTTAAAAAGTGCTTTCAAATTTTCTTTCTTTTTTTTCATATTTTTAATTTTGTTTTTCGTTCACTTTAACCTGATCCTGATTTGACCCAATAGAAATATTTCACGACTTGTTTAATATCCATACAATTTTGGGGAAGCTGCTGTGCAGCATTCTGCGGGCAGGAGTGCTGACATCTGTACTTTGATTTGTGAACAATCTTAGAGGGGATAACGAATACAGCCAGGTAGGACATTTATTAAATAAAAATTGCAAGTTTTAGTTACAATTGATTAGGTTACTTTTCATTATTTACGTAAAATACAGTGTTCAATATTCAAACCATAGACAGAATATATAACCGAAAGTCACTCTGCACAATTTTGTGTGACGTCTCATGAAAAGGGTCTGTTTTGGAGTTTAGCTAGTAATTAAGCAATGTACAATTTTTTTTTTGGATTAATGGAATTTAGTGAGGTGTTTTTTATGCTAATTTGGAGTTTAGTTGATATTTTAGCAACATGCTAACGTTTTTGGCTAATTTGTTATCTACTGAGTTTTTTATACGCTCATTTAGAGTTTAGCTAATATGTTAGCAACAGGCTAAAATTTTTAGAAATGTAGTTTATTGGGGAATCTTAAACTATTTTGGAGTTTAGCTAGTATTCAAGCAACGAGCTATCTTTTTGGCTAATTTAGAATCTACTATGCTTTTTGGGGCTAATTTGGAGTTAAGCTTATATTTAAGCAACACTAAATATTTTTGGTATGTATTAGGGATTTTTAACATCAGTGCTCTTTCATAAGTCTTTAATTAAATTTCCCATCTTTTAGCAAATTTACAGTTTGCAAAAAGCTTTTGAATTTTCAGCAAATCCCCTCAGCAATAGCGTCACCACTTTTCAACAAAGAGCTTTCAGACTAGCACTATCACAGGTAATGCAACTTTTCTCGTTCATGTTTGTTACATAAACAATGAGATCCATGCGTACGTACCGTGAAAAAGCCCGCCGCGCTGCAGCCGAGGCCTGTCTGCCAGTCGATGGCGTGGTTGTAGTAGTGGCCGTGAGTCAGCATGTCTATGGTTGCTATGACAACCAGGTAGATTCCCATGCATAGGTCAGCAAAGGCCAAGTGGCACATGAGGAAACGTGGGACAGTCAGTTTGGAGCGGCTGCCTAAGCAGAAAAGAGGAGAGAAAAAGATCAAGCAAAACCAGTCATCACACAACAGCTACAAAATTGGAATAAAAGGTCAAAATTTCTTGCCTAGCAATACAAGGAGAACTACAGAGTTTCCCAGCAGGGAGAGGACAGAGATGATCCAGATGAGGACCCGCAGAGGAACCGGGGACATGATGTCCTCACAGGGGTTAAAGTTGTCATCCGTTGGGCTGCAGCTGATGAAGGTAGAGTTGGAACAGTGCTCCCTATAGAAGTCAGTGATGTATTTTGCCATGGGGTGGTCGCACCGTGGGTTCCACTTTGATCTGCCAAGAAACACAGTGTTTAAGTCTGGCTGCTGCATGGAAAGCAGTCTCAGAGCCACAGAAAGACCAAATTATTCATTTTTTTCCATGTAAAAAAACCTTTCCTTTATTAGAGTAAGCCAACAGAATGTGACATTTTCTCAATCTGTATCTCCCAACCATGAAGTAACATTTAACAGACAGCTGAGCAACTAGTGGGAACATTTTAAAGCAACAGATGGTGACAGTTTGAGCAGAAATGGTTCTTAAAATATTCACTCTCTCTCTCTCAAAAAAAAAAATATATATATCAGTCTATCTGGACATCTGTACCTGCTTCTCTGCCTGTTTTTAAAGGCGCAGCAGTGTGAGGGGTACGTCAGCTTAGCCAAGCGCAGTTTGGTGAACTGTTGAGGGGGAGGAAGGATTTTGAGGTGATAAGCAGATTCTGCCAACAGCTTCTTCAGGCCACTGATGATGTTATCTGGCAGAGAGCTGATGGCTGTTTCAGAGATGTCCCTGCAGAGGTAAACACAACAGGAGGGATAAAATAAGCATTTTTTTACATTTGTAATGCTCTTTTTGTAGTTTGATCTCTTTCAGTAAAATGCATGTGAAGTACAATTTAGATTCCCTTTATTTAAATTTAAAAAAAGCATAGAAAATGCAATATGTCAGATAATCAAGCTGTAGTTCATATCTTTACAATAATTTCCACAGAATTTTAAAACTGTAAAATGTAAACGTCTAGATAAACAACCTCCAGCGGCTGACACATTTAATGCTGCTGATCTCCAACTTGCATGCCACTAAACACCCCATAGATGCAGCATCTGTGCATAATTCTGCGGCAGAAATAAATGAAAGAACTTGGGTACCTCCGAGACAGACAGTCAATAAGCCCAAGTCTGCGGCAGCATCCATAAATGCAGGTTTTTATGCAAAGGCACATTTTTTAAAAGAGATTAAGAGACAGCTTCACCTCCTCTGTGCCCAGCTTGTTAAAAACAACTTTCCTATAATGAGCTGAATCCAAATTCTGTGTCTTATAAAGACTTAAATCCAGTCCCACGACTCACTGAAAGCAGTCGCCTCATTAGGGAAACAAAGAAGACCAAAGCAGCCAGGCTGCTTTAGTCCCATTTCAAGAAGCTTAAAGAAAATGTGCTGATTTATGGTAAAGTCAGATCAACAGCGGTTTATCTCAGTTCACAGCAAAACAAAGTATTGTTAAAACTGTGTTAACATGGTACCAATCTCTCAATAAACAAAATCAAATTAACATTTATTTTATGTTGAAAATCTCCCACACAAAATCATTGCGCTTTATTTTGAAAGACCTGTTTCTCAAAATGTTTTTGACTGAACTAAACTGACCAATTTTTAACATGTAAATTATTATATTAATAAAAGTAAGCGTTTTTACCTTGAAAAAATGACAACATAGAAAAATATTTCTACTTTTTAAAGACATTTTGATTTATTCATGTTTTTATAAGCGCAGCTCTTTAAAAAGAAAACACTTTATTTTGTGTTTTTAATATTTTTCATTAGAGCTCAAGTGATTTGACAGTAACTTTATATTTTCAGTTTTATGTTTTAACTCACATTATTTCTGCAAGTTATTTTTGGGATAAAATAAATAATCCAAAACAAAAGGCAGAATTAAAATCAACCTCCAATGAAGGAATTAAACTGAAGGGGGATCATTTAGTTGCCAAATATTTTTTGGATGAGAAAGAAAAGTAAAAAAAAAAAAATGGCTGTCCAAATACAAATGCTTTTTTCTGCTACTGCTAAGATGGATTTGCCTTTTTCCTACACACGTTCTCGTGCAGACCGAACAATGTAGGCATAAAGATGTTGGAAGTCATGCTTACAGCACCACCAACTCACTGGAACCCACAAAGGCATCACCGCTGATGTGAGTAAGCTGTTTGTTGCCTTTCAGATACCTATTAGAGAGGAAGGAAAAAAAGGGATTTAACATATCTATCTATTTCTTGTAAATTCCCAATTGTGCGTCAGTCTTTGACTCACAATCTGTGCATCTTTGTTCCGTTGAAGGCGTCACTTGCCACCTCCCTGATGCCATTTCTGGTTAGCCGTCTGTCATCGGGAGGAGATGCCAAGTTGTGATCACGTGGTTAGAAGACAGAGAACATTCCCAATAAGTGCTCCTGTCTTATTGTTAAATAAAACCGTGTATCTTCTTCCTTTGTAAAAACGTATTTTCTTTTAATACACGTAAATGAAACCCACTTGGATTTTCTGTACATCTTCTTTCATGATTTTCTCTTTTTTTCCAGTTGAGAGTCGGAATGGAAACTGTATAGTGATTGGATCAAATTCTGCTTTCCTCATTGAGAATCATGAAAGGATGTGTTTCGAATCGAGGGATTTCCGAGCATATCTGTCTCTGTCCATCACATGTCCACCGGGGTCTGTGTGTGGGCGGTAAATGTATAAATAGAAAAGATTAATTTCTTACATCTCTTCAACAGTTTGAGTGCAGAGGCCCCTGAAGGCATTGGCAGGGATCGCCTGAATGTAGATGTTGTCCTGCAAGTCGCTAAGCAACACAGAGATAAAAACCACTACATAAATGTATGGAAAGGAAAGCTGACAGGTATTTGTTAAAACAATTATGTAAACAGTGTTGGAGGTGTATGTTTTGCTGAGTTAGTATGGTAATAACCCAATTTCTTTGTGAGTTTGTAGTATTTTGAGCAGTGGACATAAGGGGTTCACATGCATATTATGCTAATATGCATGTAATTGTAGGTCGCCAAACTCTTGCAGGATTTTTACACATTTAAGAAACTGTAACATGCAAGGAAATTGAGAACCTTGGCAAATGTTTGAAATCATTTAGCAAAATCTGAGCTTGCATTATTCATTATACTAGCAAAATATGTAGCTTTATTTATTAATCTAATAAATAGATTGTTTCATAAGCAAAACTCACACAACCATAAATGCACTTTTTTTTAAACATTTTTAGCTAAAAACAGTGTTTTTTTTTTTTTTTAGAAATGAAGCAACGCAAGGATCAGGGCATTAGGCAAAGGCAGGCGATCGCCTGAGGCCCCCAAACTCTCAGGGGCCACGAGCTGAAAACTTGATAAAAGTGTCTAAAACACTTCCAGGCCTCGAGGACCGATGTCCGACATGTTTTCAAACCAACTTGCCGTTGAAGCTTATTGGCTAAACACACCTGATCCAGGTAAGAAGGAAGTCAGCCCTCGAGACACGGATTCTGACACCACTGGTCAAATTAAATGTTATGCCCATTATTATTTGTGTCGTAAAAAATAACACTCTAAATCGAAATGGCATAATACTGATCAATAAAATATTCCAGTTGGCTGCAAGTTAGTGAGTAGGTAATTTCGTTTATTCAGATGGAGCAGCCCATTTGAGCGGTTGAAAACTGCTTTGCCCACTTGGACATACAGTAATTGGGGCGGGTTTGGGATCAGTTAGCTCATTACGGAAATACGTTTCAGCCAGAGACGTCAGGGGAGACAGGTGAATTAGTGCCTCACCTGCCATCACGACATGTATAACCAACTTATAATCAAATAAATATGTGTCCATTAACTTATTTCATAAATGCAAATTATATGTTTGATCTTAATCATCTCATTTTTATCCTCAAAATCACTGTATTTTGCATATTGCATATTTCAGCGCAAGTTGCGAAGTCAAGTTTAGTTTTTACATTCTTAACAAAACATTTGGATTTATGACATTGGCTGGTGGACCAATGAGGAAGTTATTCAAATTTTTTACCTAAGTAAGGATAAAAAAATACATAAATAATAATTATAGAACCGCTCCAGGGGCCACCTTTTATCTTTTGCCCGGGCCCCCCAAAATACTAAGTCCGCCATTTCCAAAAGATGAGTTCTGCTGTTCACACAGTCAAAAAACACTGTGTATATATACATATATGTATATATATGATAGATATATATATACATATAGACGTAATTTTTCATACACTTATTGATGAGACTGCAACTGCAACCCCTGTACTAACAGAGAAGTGGTACGAAAAGATACTAACATCTTTGAAACTTTTTCTCCATTTGAAGCTGTGACACGAGAATTTTTCTTAATATTTCTGGGTATTTGATGGAGTACACGTTTGTGCGATTTGATTTGAGTGCATTTTGTTTCTGAATAGCTGTGTGTTCAGGTGCTCGTGGGAATAGCGTGTGTGGGTGCGTTTCTGAGCATGACTTTGTGGTTTATTTCTGTCTTCGTGCTGACACCTACAACATGAAACCATGGGCGGCAGAGTGGATCTTGGAGAGGTCCGGAAAAATCCTCAAACCCGTGTTGGTGATGATTCTGTAAAGATCCAGGTGTCAAAAGCTCATTACAAAGGACCTCTTGAAAAAAATAAGAGGCTGAAAGCAATAACATGTCCATTTCAGTTTAGTAACTTGGGGAACAAGTCACCCAGATTGGACAGACAAAAATAAACTAGAATGCAGTTTCACAGTTATTGAGACAAAAGGTACACATAAGAAAATGACACAAAAACAGTGCTAGAAGCTAAAAAAAACTTTACACTTGAATATAGCTGTGTATACATATATTTTTAAACTTCTATGTTTAGCTTAAATCTTTTGCTTTATAACTTTGATTGTTGGGAATATTTAGCATTTTATATTTTTAACCCTTTTGTGTCTAAAAGTAAATTTCAATTAGATTTTCTAGATATTTTAAAATAAAAATTATGAAAAAAAACCCAAAAAACAACTAAGCAGCTAAAAACATTGAACTTTTGTCATATTTTATGCCTTTTGGGGATTTATTTGTTTCAAGTAAAAGCCTCATAGATAAATACTGTGTTGCAATCAGCAAGCAGCTAAATTTTTGTGTCAATTTTGCTGAATTCCAAGATGTTTCAAAAGTTAATTTTGTCTTTGTCAAAAAAATAAAAAGAAAAAAGTAACTTTAAAGACCTACTCCAATGAAAATGTTGTTTTTTTATGTTTTGAACATGTTCTAGTGGAATTTTTTTTTTTTAACAATGGAGGACCTATATAAAGATAATTAAGCTGAAAACACTGTTAATTCAAACTGTTGGAAAAAAGAATGTACAAAATGTGTGGGGCGGGCCACAAGCTTCCTACTTTGAGCTCTCATTAATGGGAAGTGGGGTGGTGTTGCTCCAAAAGTTCCGCCCACAACTCAGAGGTGAATTTCTAATGAACTCGAGCTGACAGTTTTTTTTTGTTTTTTTTACTTTGTGCTAAAAATAATGTTTACAGTAGATCAAAAAAATGATCAGAGTGGGCTTTAAAAGCAGTTTAGCCATTCTAAAAGCTTTATTTGCAGCACTTTAGAGGGTTACATGCCCACATATTCACTCATATCAATATAGATCCGCCTTTCTGTCAGATTGATTTTGGGAGAAAACTGATAAAGACCTGAGCTGAGGTTTGAAAAAGGACCTCTGTGCTGTGAAAAGTCAGTTACCGGTACCTTAATTAAAATCAATGCGTCAATTCCAACTCTTAAAATAATGCACCGTATTATGAATTTTTCACCTGTTATGACACTTTTAAGGAACAAAAAGGCTAAAGTTGACATGTTGTATACTAAATTTTTTATAAAAAAAGTATCTGAAATCTGTCTCTACATAGACAGTAAAAGGGTAATGGATTATTTCATAACTAATATTGAAAGGAAAACTGTTTCCAAATGGTTTTCAAACAAGCACAAATTATGAAACTTGTTTTTAAGAGAAAGATTTATTTATGTGTCACCCCCCCTGCTGAGTTGCCCTTGTTTAAACACGAAACATCTAAAAACATTTTTTTCCCCCAATACAGTGTCAAGTTTGTGTGCCCCAGTTTTTACAAATTGGGACAAGCACAACAGAACTGATGACACCGTCCCTGAGGGATTTTAGAAATGCACCATCTCAGCTGTACTTTGAGAAGATTTCAGAAGATAGAAACAAATTAAATAGAAAACAGTTACACATAAATGTGTGTGGGATATGGTGCTGATAATTTCATAGCAATATAAACATATATTTGCACACATGAGTATTTATTTATATATATATCTTTTCACAGCTGTGACACTTGATTTTTCTTTAAAGGAAACCAGGCTAATTAATAAATCATGTTTCTGTTTGTTTCTCGGCTAAAAAAATCGGAGGCCTGTCACCCGACAGCTATTTTCAACTTGAAAAGTAACACAAAGTTTTGATTTTTCTCCTAGCGAGTACTCACAAACGGCGAAGGCCCACAAGGCTCCTGAAAGCATCTGGGTGGATGGAAGTCAGGTGTTTTGACTTAGTTATTTCTCTGCAACAAATGCATTTACTTTTCAGTCACTCACAAAACAGTAGATACCAAGAATCTCTCCTTAATACTCACATTACTGTCAATGCTGGAAGATTGGAAAATGCAAAGGCTCCTATTTTCTTTAAAGCCATGTTCTGAGAAATTGAGCTGATGCACACAGAATGTTCAGTAATCAGGAATAAAAATGAAATTATTTGTTAATGTTTTTCAAATTAAAGAGCTGTTTCATTTCGAGGAGAGAAATAATGTTGTTAAAAATACTCACACATCGAAGAGCCGAGGGAGATTTGCAAAGGCAGACGGACAAATATTCAGCAGCTTGTCATTGTCTAATACGGTTCTGGGGTCGAGAGAGAAAAACAGAAAACAAATATCTCTGAAGCTGCCGTAACAAACTGCAATCAACATTCTTAGAAGAACTAAAACAAATTAAAACTAAAAAAATTTACATTACATGCGATAATGCTAGTGTGAATGCTTTCTCCTGAACGTGGTCGCTAAAGATGCTTTCGCAGTTTAAGAAATTGCTAAAACATTTTGCTGAAAGTGCTAACATTTTTGCATAAATCTAAAAATTTTAGCTCAACCCAAAATTAGCCCAAATAAACTTCAGTAGAGACCAAAATGTTAACATGTTGTTAAAATATTAGCTTGACTCAGAATTAGCTAAAAAAAAAAAAAATCTCTAGCATGTTGCTAAAATATTAGCTCAACCCAAAATTAGTCCAAAAAACTTCAGAAGATTCTAAATTATACAAAATGCGAACACATTCCTAATATAACAGCTTAACTCAAAACCAGCCCAGAAAACATCACTGGATGCCCAATTAGCTAAAAAATTGCTATCATATTAGCTTAACACCAAATTTGGCCAAAAATAAAAAAAAAGATAACCCCCCCCACACACACACACACACACCCCCACAAAAATTGCGTGTATTTTCAAAAACATCAAAAATACAAGCATGGATGTCCTGAATGTGCTGAACTTTTTAATGCCAAAATTGCATAGAATGCTGCAAAACATTCA
Source organism: Oryzias javanicus (assembly GCA_003999625.1). NCBI lineage: Eukaryota > Metazoa > Chordata > Actinopteri > Beloniformes > Adrianichthyidae > Oryzias > Oryzias javanicus. The sequence continues at coordinate 15,372,501 of CM012455.1, read as the reverse complement.
CACTTCTAGGCATATAATCAGTGCTTGTAGTTATTGCTGTAGAAAAGTCTGCACGTATTTATAATTCTTACAAAATTGCTACTATGACTAAATCAAAATCACAATCTGTCAAAATTTAATTATTTTCCTGTTTTACCAAAACATTAAAATCCAATATGTTTTTAAGCCTCTTGGAGAACAAACAGGAACATCAAACCCTTTCTTACAGTTTCTCCAGGTGCTGGAGACCAGTAAAGACACCCTGATGAATCGCCGGGATCTGGGTCCGATATATGTTCCTGCAGTTTGACAAAAGAAACCCGCATCAGACCCACGTGATGCAAGAATGAACATCGTCTGGAATAACGATATGAGAATTTTCACACATGACAGGGACGCCTTTGGTATTCACTCCGATGTGTGAACTATTGTGATGAGTTGATTTCTGTTCTTCATGCCAGGGCTGTGTGTGTGTGTGTGTGAGTGTGTGAGTGCTGTTGAAGATGATTTGAAAAGAACAGCCAATGCTGCACTCTTGTAAATATTTCAGTTGTTCCTGAGCCTTGACCTTTGAGCAAAGCAGAACAGATGGGAACACACGCACCGCCACCTGGGAGTTTGCAGCGTATCTCTTGGGAATAGTCACTACTTTTGACACAAAGTATGTCCTTGTCTTATGAGAATTGGTGTGTGTCAGCACCACTTGAGTTGCTGCTCCTGTGGATTATAAAGCAGTTCAAGATTCCTGTAAAAATTCAGTTTTTTAAATTCACTTGTGTTACCATCCTTTTTTTTATATAGTTTTCTGCCCCTGTTCTGATAATAGTCTTTCAGAAGTTGGCATAATCATTATTTTGAACAAGAACATTTTATTACTCCAATATTTATTTTAAACAAGCTAAATGTTAAGCTGCCAACTCCTTTAACATATTGAATTAATCCTTTTATATGTATATATATATATATAGCAACATTGTTGCTTTGTGAGGCTTATTTTTTTATTGAATAGCCATTCATTTGTGAGTCATACATAGTAGCACACAAATGCAGTAAAGAAATGTATCAGCAAGAGAGAAAAGCAGACTAAACTCAGACACTGTTGAGGAGCTGAAATAAAAAAAATATGTATATTATATATATATATATATATATATATATATATATATATATAATATTATTTTTTTGCTTATTTATGAAAAATCCACAGGATGTCTTGACTGTACAGAGGAAGAGCAGAGGACTCGCATACATTTGCTCACTTGATAAATGTTTTATCAAATCAGATATGGTAATTTCATCTCAAGTATCAGCCAAAGGGAGATGGGTACGTTTGAATCATTATATCAAGATGCTTTTAGATCTGAACCCTTTTTATTTTTATGATGAAATCAGCTGCTTACTGTTAGTTATATCACTACCTCTTTAATTTGACCGCATATCGTTAGAAGTTTCATTTATAGACATTTCTCATCATAAAGTTTGGGTTAAGAAATCTTTATAGCTTGGCTTTTTAAAGAGGAGTCAGTGTATTTTGAGAGTTTTGTTCTTAAAATTAACGATTATTTTGTCGTTTAATCACAATTGCGCCAAGTACCAAAACTTAACTGAACTTCAGAGACGAGTCTGAATATTCCTCTTTACTTACAGGACTGTGGAGTTTCTGGAGGTGCTCCTGAGAAATGTGCTGAACCTCAATTCCACCTGGAAGCAGTCATCATCTAATTCTGTTTCAGGCAAAGAAGCGCCTGCCGTCTGCAGCCTGAACCACACCAGCATCATCTGTATCATCACCAGCATACTTTCAGTCAGCTTTTCTCCCAAAGAGCAAAACAAAAGTGTTTAAATGCCTCTTTTCAAATCATGTTTGCTCTTGCAGAGGTCGGCTCCATACTGCAGCCCATGCTCCCAGAACGAAGTGAACGTTTGCGTCTGGCTATCCGCCTGTCCCCTTGAGAATCCAAAGCCAAATCAGACGCAGGAAATGTGAGGTGTTTGGGTGTTTTCGTGCAGTAGTGAATGTTGGGGGCGTGTGAAAGGCTTCAAGGGTGGATGAGGTTGTAGGAGGTCTCTTTTTGGTTGTGTTTGGTTACTTTATAAAAAAAGTACTGCAGAAAAGAGTGCTCAGATTATGCAAATAATTGCGAAAAAGATAATTTATGATAATAAAGATGATATTTCAGCTTTAATATGAGTCCCATCTCAGAGTGTGTTCATTTAGACATTTTGGTGCGGATCAGTTTATAGAAAAGCTCATTTATTTTTTCCTAGAACCCAATAATCAAATAATTTAGTTGTCAAAATTTCTTATTGTCATCAAAATAATTATATTATGAAAAAAAGCCACATAAATGCATTGCAAAAACCCCAAACATTGTACAAAAACAGATTCTTATCAAGAGAACGCTAACAGCTGGTCAAAATCGTGACACAACAAGCTCAACTCATGGGATTTTTGGTTCACTGTTTCAAAAACAATGTACTGATCAAAGAAAGCATGTCCAAAGTCTGGCCCCGCAGACAAATGCAGCTCACTTTCAAAGTTCCACTGGCCCCCGGGCTCCTTTTTTTTTGTTGATTTAAATTTAAAAGTTTACAGTGCATATTTAATGGTGAATATTATGTAACATATAACTCAATTTTTATTGTTAACATTTTTTTATTTAATTTTATTTTACAGACATTTTTTCTTCATTTTATTTCTGGTCTTGAACTCAGAAATTCACAATAATTTTGATGAAATGTGTTCACACTTGTTTCTGTTTAATGAAAATTATGCAATTGCTCTCCAATAAAGGACTTCACTTTTTAGCTTTTTTTGTCAAATAAAATACAACAAAACAATGAAATGTTTACGTTGCGATTGTTAGCTTCTCCTAAAAATGTGCTCAGATTATAGGAGCAGTTTAACAAAAAACAATAGAACAAATGCAATAAAAACATAAATACTTCAGAAGTATTTTGTACGCTGGTTAATACTTTTGTAGTAAAATTTACTTTTTGGTGCTTGTCCGAGAGGCACCCAGCTGTAGGTAAAATGGCAGACATAATGGTGGATAGACCCAACAGAGCCGATGGATGTTGTATTTTATTTAAAATGGAAGTTGTACTTTTTTAGCGTGCAAACATCTCTACTTTAAATTTTTTATTTTATTAATGGAATTCTGTTTTTTAGTTTCATTATTGTGCTTGTGAAAAATAATAAAAGAGATTTTGGGGAAACGTTTGATCCAGCTGGATTTCAGGTGTTCTGCTGGAATCTGTTGACAGGTGAAGGGTGTGTCATTCTGCCCGCAATTTTTAGACAATGCTGGTGCTCATTATTCTGGAAAATTCATGTGGGTCCCAATCCCAAAATGAAATATTGATTGGTTTCCTTGTTGTTGGATTTCTAATAGTAGACAGCTCCTTTCTGCTTCGCTCTAACAGAATTCTGTTCTGCGTTGCAGCGTTCAGAGATCAACGTTCATCTTCCACCTTATTTATTAAAATAAAAAGATCGCTTTTGTCCAAAAACTGTAAATAATTACCACAATCTCTTTTTATTCTCATAAAAGATTAATCACAGAATGTTCAAATAAGTTTAGTTTAGAGACAGAATTTATTACGCTTTTCTCACAGCTGAGGGTGTCCGTCGATTCCAAAGGATTCAGAAAATAATAAAGTACAACAAAAACTAACAATAATCACATAAAAAGCATCAAAGTACAACCTCCATTTTTTTAGATCCGCCATATTACCTGTAGCTGAATACTCTTGGCTTCTCCTGCTTATGTAGGTTTATGAGTATTCCTCCTGTGGTGCTTGTGCTCGATCGAGAATGACATGCATATGTGTAGTGGTGTTTGCAGGATGCTTATATATTCCAAATTCTTATTTTTCATCTATTGCGGTATATAACTGGCTGTTGAAGGACTCAAATGAAATTGAACTGGAGGGAAGACAACAGAGACATTAAAATGTTGATAACATTAATCAAAAGAAATAATGATGATAAAACTAGAACCTAAGAGTGAAGCAAAAAAAAAAAATGTAATAACCAATCGAGGGCTGTTATTGGTAGCACAAACCGTGAATCCAAGTGATCACATACACAAAAATATACCAACCTTTGCTATAACCACCTGATAAAGCTAGTCTCATGATAGTAAAGAAAGACCCAAATCCGCACACAGACTGAGATAAAGCTCTCTGCACTTCTGTGGAGAAGTGAACGTCTTAAATTAGGATTCTGGAAAACGCCCCCCTCTCTGCTGCTGCTTTCTTTGCCAGCTTCATAACTTTTAAGCAGCAGTGCACCATGCATACAAATGACTCAAGGCTATCTCCTTCATGACTAAAGATGGTAAAAAAAAAAGGCCGGCATGCATCTGAATGAATTTGATTTAATAGTCAATAGACTTTTTGCTTCATCTCATTAGTATTTAGATAAGTACATAAGTTGCTTGAATGACTTTTTGCCAACTCCTGTTAAATAAATCTTGATTAAAATAAACAAATAAATAAAAATCCTCTGTTTTTATGAGAACCAGGTGTAACTCTGTTTTGTCTCATATCTCATATTTGCGTTGAATGATGAGCACAGTTTGATACTAATGAACAAAATACTCTTTTAAAGCTCTGCTCTTTTCACAAGGACGCCAAGCCCTGACGTGTTCAAAACAACACAGACATCTGCGTGGCGGCAAATCAGAATCTGATCCTTCTAAATTGGCTAAATTCTGCTGTCCACAAGTTTTATTGTGCAAAGATAAGGACTGCTGCACGTGTGTCTGCTGCACTGTGGGAACATCATTTGGAGGAGAGATTGAAAAAAAAAAAAGCCATTCGTGATTTATTCCAGAGGAAGGAGGAAAAAAAAAGATTCGGCCTTGAGCTTCTGACACGACAACACACTCGTATGCAGACACACAAATACTCTCTCCCACAGCTCTTTGCTTGGACAAAAAGAAACAAGGAAATTACAAAGCTGTGATTGGATGAAAATTCCAACAGCTGCACAAACCTGTGCTTACATGGAATGAAATTGCTCCAACACAAAAACATGAAGAAGCCATAAAGCTGTGAATGTTTCAGTCAAATTTGAAGGTTGTTCAGTTTGACCTGCCTCTTATCAGCACACAAAGCACCTTCTCCTTTTCTTTTCATAAAAAAATCTCTCTTCTCATCTACAGATTTTAAAATTTACACTTGGATTCTGTATATTTTATATAAAACAGAGTGAAGGAATCCCAGTGTTGCAGCATGTTGTGCTGATATCGGACGGTTGGGCTGGAACCCAAGGCCGAGAGACACAGAGGCTTTGTCCAAAAAAGTGCAAGGTTATTTTTTTTAATTTAGGGGAGAACAGCTGTTTGTTTGGGCAAGCTGTGATGGGGGCCACAACTCAGAGAAACAGTGAGAAGACATGGCAAATGTGTAAAATGAGAATGACATATTTTTAATTTCAGATTGCATATTTCGTAAGGTGTTATGATTTTCAGGTGATGCTTTGAACACAAGGCTAGTAGAAAGTCAGCAAGGTGGCCAAATAACTCTATGGGATTGGAAAAACATTAGAAACAGGATCAAGAGACCCCAATTTAGCGTCTGAAAAATGTTCAAAAATAAATCTATTCTTAGGGCTGATAAAGATCATATTTCTGATGTAGAAATACTTTGGGCGGGTTACAAGCTCAGAGATTTCAGCAACAGGAAGGGGAAGAGGGGGCGGGGTTTCTCCATACCAGAAGTGCTCATTATGTCGGTCGATCACGGAGGATGTGACAATAAATAATAGGCCATCAAAAATAAATGAACAAATATACATATTTAAAAAACAGGCCGTCAGCAAATGGCAAACCCTCCTGAGTTTCCATCGGTCTAGTTTATCCTGCGCTTAAAAATATGTAACTATTGGAAGGGTTTGAATCCTGCAGTTGCTGCATTTTATTTTTTAAATATACAGTTACATTTCATTAGGCATAAAGAATACGTAATTTTTTTTCAAATTCCTATGAACATCTTTTTTAAAACAACAACTAGTATTAAACCAAGGGTTTAATGAACTATATTGTAGTGATTCTACCCACAGCAGGAGTGCATTATGGGAGTTAGCGTTCGTTCTGTTGATGTTGAACCATAAGTGAGGTGTCTGTTTTCCATGCAAGAGCTTTGCAGTTTTGTTCATTGATTGGTGAGCTATTGAATATTAACCTGGACTATTATATTGGTTTTCCTGAGGATACTGGACTCTTGTTATTTCATTGTGCTTCCTTCCTGGTGTCCTATGATATGTGGGACACTTGTTTGCTCCTTCCCCTGCCTGCTTTTAAAGTTAAGGCGGTAAATGCCTCATTGGTCTGAAGGACAGTTGACTTCTGCTCCATCTTGACCTACGTTACATCGGCCACAACAATATTTATTTGTATTAACTTTATACCACCAATACATTCTAATGACATCTATTATCAAGACAATTATCATAATGTCTTTGGTTAATATTTTTACAAATGTGTGTTTTAGAGTAATTTAGTAAAAAATAATGATAACAAAAGGATTCAATGAAACACCAAAGCTGTGCAACAGGATTGCAGATGCGGGATTGGAACCCAGGTCCTTGTGATGAAGACAAATTCCAGGAGATGACGAACTGTGGTCCTTAGTAGAGCTGAAAGTTATTTGTCACTTAATAAAGACTGCTGAGTGCACAGCAAGTTTAAGATCCATTTAGTTAAAAATATTAGTTTTATCTACTTTAAAATCTGTCTTTCATAATAAGTCTCTAAATTTCAGCACGCACTTAAAAATGAAAACTGGATCCCAGCAGGATTTTTTTTTTTTTTTTTGGTGGAATACGTTCCCCTCGTGCATGGGATTCTGGCTTCCACAGACATGCTTCATAGGTTAATCGGTAGTTCTGAACTGCCCCTTAGTTGTGAATGTTTGTGTGTGGCCCTTTGAGCAAAGCTCTGGCAATAAATCATTATAAAGTGGGTTTGGGAAATGGATGGATAGTTTATTTTTGTGTATTTGTTTACTGTTTCCCAATCTGTCATAGGGCAACTGTAAACAAATACACAAAAATAAACTATCCATCCATTTCCAGCTCTTGGAAGATTATGGGAGATACATTGCAGACTGGCAAGCCGTCGAGAGTATTCCCAGCCTTTGCCCAACAGTAGCTGGGATAGGCTCCAGCAACCCCATGTCCCTGAGATGGATCAAGCAGGTTTGGAAAATTGATATTTTCTTTTTCTTCTTTGCCAAAAATTCCTCTTCCTCTTTTTCCTCTTCACAATTACTTTGATGAATTAAAAATAAATACCCAGTTTGGAGTTTAGATTATGATTCCACTTGTATATGAGCTGGCAGCTGTTTCTCACCGTGTTTTTGTTTGGAAGCAGCTTATTTTCTGCAGCTATGCATGGAGTGTTGTTTGTGTACGAGGAGCACTGACATTTTCTGTTGGTCTAAACAGAATCCCACAAGATCCTTGAGCTGACTCTGACTGGGATGGGTGAGGCTGCCTGACAACGGCCTGATCTGCTGGGAGCACCTGACAGCAGGCAGCTACTGAGCGGACAGAACAGAGGACTTTTTTTTTTTTTTTTTTTTTGCCTGCGGCACCAAATGAAGGCTGGGCTGTGACTGAGAGCAAGAAAAGGAGATCATCAAATGGTGTAGAAACCAAAGCAGAAATCATCACATCCAGAAAATGTGGAGATCTTAACAAGTTTCATGTATTTCAGAGACTAAATACTTGTTCTGGTGATTTTTCTTGTGGTTTAGATGACTCCTAACAGCACTACAAACCTATGTAAGGTGATTTTTAAAGGAATTCTTGGTCAGTACTGTCCACTTTAATCTGTTAGTATTGTTTTAGAGGTACTTCTGTTGTCAAGGACAGCAAAGCAGCAATTTGTTTCAGTCTAACTGAAAAATAAACAAAAGGTATATAAAAAAAACGAAAGAGGAAAGAAAAGATAGCAAGACACGGGAGATATGTATTTGAAATAGCATCCCTCACCTGAGGATGCAGGCTCAGTCCTGCAGTCTCAGGAATCTTTCATCCAGAAAACAATAAGTCTGTGGAGACTTATAACATTTGCAGCACTGACTCACACTTCAAAGCCCTGCTTTCCACGCGCAAGGGATTATTTATACATCGACAGTCCCAGTTAGACAGAGCAGAGCTGCAAAAAAAAAAAAAAAAAAAATTGCACATTTTCGTGACACAAAAGGTGTAAAGGGAAATCTGCAACCTTTTTGCAGGAGCAGACAGTTCCAAAGCAGCTGCTTGCAGACAAACAACAGATGAGGGGATTGTGGTTAAAAACTCCTTTACATCGTCTGACAGTTTTTTTTCTTTCTAACTGCAAAACATTTCATCACGAACTCCCAAAGTTGAATGTGATGTCTTTAGTCGTGTTGTTTTGTCTCAGCCCCACCCTCAAACCCAAGCATGTGATATCATAGTAAAGCCACGGCTATAAAAGATTCCTGAATTAAAAAGGAAATAAGTCGTTTTTGTTGCTTCCCTGGATTTAAACTGAGAGCAACAAAAATCAGACAATCAGATTTCAAGTGTTTTGTTCTTGTTATATAAATTTAGCTTCCTGTCCCTTAAGGAGTACGATTGCCTTCAGTTATTATTTTTAAATACACTCCAGAATTAAATGCAAATTACCGTTTGATTCAAGAGTTTCTCTGCTCTCGCAGCCGGGAATAATTGGATGACAGACGCCACGCTGGTAAACTACAAGCAGGCGGGAGCAAGAACCAACACACAGACGCACTGCAGGCTCACTTGGGTAATATTTTATTTACTCATTAATCTTCAAAACTATTTTTCATAATAAATTCTCACTTTATGTTCATCAAAGAACAGTAACAATAAAAATAAAAGTAAATACTGTAGAAAAAGTGTACATATAGAAAATAAACATGGTTAATGGAACCCCATTGGTTGACACGGCTCTTCTTTGTTTTTTTTTTTTTGTTTAGGATGGCAACACAACAGATAGAGGGAAAAGAAAGCCGAAGACATGGAGGAGACAGAAGCAGATTTGGAGTGGGAGAAAATAAAAAAAGACACCGACAAGACCAGTTAGAAAGGACAGAATATGGAAAGTTAATTTACTGAAGTCTCACAGTCCTGTTCATGCCTGTCCTCAACACCGGTTCATACTGCACGGATCCGCCTGGAAGAACTGAAGGGGCTTGTCATGGCACTCTTTGTGTTGGTCATTTATGGGGCAACAAGTTGTATCGTGAGATTTAGAGGACTCACACGCTTGCAGGAGTTCGCAAAAACACACCACAACCCTGTCATGACAGAAATATCGAGCAATCAGTCACCCATTGTGAACAGCGTCGCTGCGAAGAGAAAAAGGGAAGAGCTGTTGCAATTAAAGCAACTCAAATCGTAATATAGGCTATGGCATCGAGAACTATCAGTAACACATTTACTTTTGATTCATTTCCTCACCTGTTTTATTATTTATTTTTTTTATTTCTTTTGCTATAAAAAAGGGGGTTAGTTAGAGGAGGTACAGAGGGGGGTGGGGTAGAAAACAGGCAGTCCTGTGGGGGGTAGTGGAACCCATCCAGGTGTCACATTTCAACATGCAACACCGTCCTCCCTCCCCTCCGCCCATCCCACCGCCACAGACAAACACATCTGGTCTTAGTGGAACACGCCACCAATTCCACGGCACAGCTCGGGACACGCAGGCATGCAGCACGCTCCAGATGGTCACACGTTTGCCAAAAAAAGAAAAAAAAAATTCTCTCATCCGTTTAAATATTCCTTAAAAACCATTTGTAATGGGAGTACTTCAAAGCCGACGTGGTCGTTTTTATGATGGCGTGTTATGGTGTGACCTCAGGAGTTTTCAATGCGGTATAAATCACACGGAGTAAGATAATTCACGTGCAATAAGACCCCCCTCCCTCCCCCGTCCCTAGAGTCTATACTGCCCAAATGTTCTTCATATTCATCAGCATCTGCGTCGTATCGAGTATCATATTGAACACCTTCTTGTACAGTCTTCAGAGTCAGTTATGAAGTTAGTGTGAGTCGTTACAGGTAAATCTTCCTCCGCATGTGTTTGTAAGCACGTGTGCCGCAAGTGTGACACCTCAGTCGTGCGGGACTGGTGTCTGTAGGTAGCATCTGAAGTCTCAAGTATCTCGTCCGGGAGAAAGTCTCTCAGGTTCCACCTTATGATTTACATTTTTGCCGTAAAAACATCGGCTCTGCAGCATAGCGATCAATCCACTGTATGAACGGGCAAGAGCCCGGCCCCTTCCTCTGAACTCGCTCTTTCTGTGGCTCCTCCTGAAGCTTAGGGGGGGTGTAGGACGAACTGTGCTTGTTTCCTCCGCATCCGCTGTGCTTCGTTGAGTCCCGTCTGCTAACAAGGATAAAGGCCAAGAAGCTTGGAAGAGACACTTAAGTGCTTGTCTTAGTGCTTTTACATCATCTTTCTTCTGGTACACTGCTTCACTCCAAACACAGTCTGCCATGTGCTTTCCTTAAAGTCCTACACGGCATTCTCTCTGTCCGAGCAGAGATCCTGCTTCGACAGAGAAGTGTCTGGCGTTTTTTTTTTTTTTTTTTTTTTTTCATATTTTGATCTGGCTGGCCCCAAGTTGGTGGGAAGTGAACTGGTGCTTTCTAAATCATTTGGAATGGTGTTGCTTGTAAAGCGAGGCTCTCTCGTGAGGCTCTGCTCATTGGTAAATACTGTACAGTGAGGGGTTGTACCCCCAGACCAGTTTATGTGCATGTTTGTGCTTAAATGAAGATCTGTGGGCTTGATTGTGTATGTCTGTGTGCTTGCCAGAATGTGTGCGGGTATGATAATTCGAGAGTAAACATTGATAGTAGCATGTCTGTGTGTGTACTTTTGCTTTTGATTTTTTTTGAGAATATATCTATTTATGTACATATATTGTTATATATAAAAGTGTATTTGTCTTGAAAGTCTTCCAGCTCAGACATAGTATTCCTTGTCTTTGTTCTTCTTGTTCTTAGAGATCTTGGTGATGCCCAGCGGCTTGTCCTTAGCGCTGCCATTGGGCTGTGTGGCTGAGTTGCTGATGTAGTTGCGGCTCTCGTCCACGCGGTAGGAGCCTTCGTCGCGGTTGCGATACTTGTACATGGCGTAAAGGAGGATGAGGATGCAGAGGGCGGCCGCAGCGACGATGCCAACCACCATCCCCGTAGTGCTGCTGCTCTCTCGCACCCCTGGAGATGGATCGCCAAAAATAGGAACCTCCGGTAGAGGGGAGCGTGCTATGAAGTACAGGTGAGAACAATGCTAGGCATTACATACTGTAAATTGTAATCCAAACACAGGTAGCAACAAGGTCCATATTTATAGTGCTTTCGAATTTGTGTTGTCAAATTAAGGAAATGTAATGAGCGTTCAAGAATGTGTGGATTGTTGAACGTGCATTCAGTATACAGTTTTGTCGCTACCAGATTTTTCACACATATTCTTTCTGATATAGGAAACACTTGGTTTCATATAATCCCAGCGAACATTTCAATGTGGCCCCATATGGTTTACCTTTTGGCTGAATTTTGGGCCCCAGATGGGTTTGTCCGCGGGTTCCATGGTGGCCCCACCTGTGTTTGCCCAGACGGGCTTGAGTGGGCAGTGGAGCTCGCTAACTCGCTACGCTGTCCACCAGACAGCTTGTTAGCTTACTGTGCTGTCCACCGCTTGGCTAGTTAGCGTAGGGACCTAGACCACTGAGTCCTCACCCAGTGTAGACAAATACAGATGGGGCCACCATGAAACCCGCAGACTAACCCACCTGGTATACGTATTGTGATACATGTCTCACAATACGATACATGTCGCAAAATGTCGCAAAACTATACCAGAACAAATATTCACTTTCTTTTTTATAGAGTATGACTTAGAAAAAAACTAAGTTATACTAGGTAGTACTTGTCTCTTAACAACAAATCCACGAGTCTGATTGAACCAATGAGACTGAACATTTAACACAAGCTGATTCTTGCGAGATTTGGATGTTCTGTCACGGTCTTGAGCTGTTCAAAGTATGCTATGCTGCCGACCAGCTGTCGGGGATTTCGTTGGAAAACAAAAGTAAGATGCTGAAAGACACTCACAAATAATTAATTCAATATCGTCTTGTCAGCATTTTAAATTGATACAAGTATCGCTAAAGGAAATATCGTGATAAATCACTGAATTGATTTCCCCCTTGCCACTACTTAAGCCGAGTGGTCAAAGTTCAACGGGTTTAATTATTAGGGGGGCGTTCAGTTGCCATGTGTTCTGTACGTAGAGCCTGAAAACTAACTAAAAAACCTGCATAGCTAAACGTGAGACTTTTGAACGGGAAAGCCTGAAATACATATTTTAATAGACTCTTCATTGTGTGTGGTTGCTTGAACCAATGTTCCAGTGTGAACGTAGCATAACAGTCATAGAAGCGTATTATTTCATAACACCTCGTTAGATTGACATGATATAAAATAGATTACCTTTTAATAGTCTGACATGACATAAAATGAATTTAAATCTTAATTCCAATAAGGCAAGGAGGAGGTCAGTGGAATGAAAGGATTAGAAATGATACCATCGAAATCAGATAAAAGAAAAAGAGAGGGTGGGGGAGGGAAGAAGCAGAGAAAGAAGATGGAGATGGGAGGTGGTGTCTGGAGGCAGACAGCACAGTGGAAATAAAAAATTCATAGCGGTGAGTGACCGAAAGGTAAAAAAAGAAACCTGAGTGACAGTGAGCATGGGGAGGACATCAGAAACAAGCGGAAAAGAGTGATTTTTTTTTTTTTTACCTGAACTGGGATCACAGGGGTCAATGTCTTCATCGTCACTTGGACACTCGGCTGACGCCACCAGCAGGTCGTCCGCAGACTATGAACAGAACAAATTAGGATAAATAAATCATGTGAGTGCTTGTGTTAACACACGCAGTACCTGCGTTTCACAGTCCTTTATTTTTCAACTGTTGTGTGCACAGTTGTCGCCCACTGTTTTTCTTTAACATTTTCGCAAACACTTAAGGGCCCCCAGTCTTTGTTGGACAGCCAATATCAAGAAAAGATGGAAAGGGGGGGGAGGAGGAGAGAAACAATGAATCCTGTTTAAATCCACAGGGGGACAACCGTTATCATCTTCCATTCTTTCAACCCTCCCCCCTTTGTTTCTCCTTCTGGCTGCTTGGTTTCCTTTGCTTTTCCTGTGTTTGAAACCTAACCAAGTTGAAACTAACTTCAATTAAACACCGTACCACGTGAGGATGCACAGATTGCGCGAAACCTTCATTCATCAGATATCCGTGTTCAGCCTGAAAAGCTGCTTCCCCAAATACATTGACCAACTTGTACCTGAACAACAGCTCTATCTCTGTGCATGGCTTCCTCTCAATGGAACAGGAGCCCTTTTTCCTCTCCATCCTTGCTCCTCCTGTTGCCATGGTAACTCTAAGTTCAGGCTTTTAAAAAATGATGGGGAATAAAAAAAAAAAAAAAGGGAGTGTTCAGCCTCAGTGGGGACCTGTGTATTGATTTGCTGTTCCAGCCAGAGTGTGAGGAGAGAATAGGGAGTTGGTGAAAGATAGATGGATGGATAAAAGGAATTTTGAGGAGTCAGTTGGGAAGACAGAGAGAGAAAAGAAGACACGACGAGAGGAAGACTTCAAAGGGCTGCTGTCTTTACTTAACACCACGCTAATGTGCGCCGCATATTCATGAGCCACTGTTAAACATCGATGTTCCTGAGGATTTGGCGATGGGAGATTTGAACGTGTGTGCACGTGTGCGCAGGTTTGAACCGCGCCGGGTGCTCAGTGCTGGCACTAAATTAAAAATTGGATTGTGATGCATTGCAGTGGATGTAAGTAACTCATTGAATAAAGGAGAGCAGAAGGCAAGCGGTAGAGCTACCAAAACAGAGGATCTCCAAAGGAAGATTACAAAGAAGCTGGAGACGAGAGAGTCAAATCAAATGAGATCGCTAAGTTGTTGGTGGTGCTTGGGGTTAACAATTAAAGAAACATAAAAATCAATCAAAAACTGCTTGTTTGACGTCTGAACAGGGTGAAAGGAAGCAGTCAAGTAGCTCATTCAGCTGTTCATCAAAGCCTTCACCAGCCTTGTGAGGTGTGGCACTGGTCCGGACAAGTCTTCTGTGGTTTAGGTTGGCCTGGAACATATTTTAGGTCATTGATGCTTGACTCTGTCTCCTCTCTGCAGCGCCTTTCCAATCAGTTCTGCCCACTGGGCTGTCAAATGCTGCTAGGCTGAACTCAGTCTCTGGAATCTAGCCAGTCAATAAAACCTCTATGCCTTTGCCAGGACCCGAATAGCACATGAACCAATCACCAGCCGGAAGCTCATCACCCATGACATCTGTCAATGATCAACGTCCAAAGTCGACCCTTTCAGCAAACGCACCCATTTCAATTCCAATTTGGTTAAAACTAAAAGCAGAAGAACGGACAAAGAAGGTCCCTCCTCTGATTTGTGACATCACTTCATCAGCTGACCTCTCAATTCAAAGTGGAAGCACAAGTATTGATTTGGCTATTATACGGGACACAGTGGAGTTTAACTAGAGGCATGCAATAGCGGGGAACTTGATAAACGAGCCACCTAGAAGTGAAAAACCCAAATTCTCTCTTGCTCTAAGCCGCCTTTTCTCATTCTTTTTTTGTCTCATTGTCTGTCACAGAACACACTGACATAACGACGGAGGTGGCAGGACGAGAACAAGAAAGGAAGAGAAGGATGCGGAACAAATAAGACAGAAAGAGAAGAGGACGATATCTGCATGCTAAAAGAGCAAAATCTCTACCTGAGCAGCCGAACAGTGCCAACGACCATCCAAGCCTCCCTGACTGCCTACTTCACACATAGTACCTGCTCTATGTGCTCACACAGAAGATTAAGTAGTTCCCCCTGCTGTTTTTAAACAGCTGAAAATGACACACAAAACTCTGGAGGAGTTTAAGAACGCTCCATTGATCTATTCAACAAATCTGCAGACACGCCGCCGGTTTAGGTTCAAGTTGGAAGGCTGATGAAGAGATCCTGACGAGAGAGAAGAGGAGCTAGCTCCACTACTGCAGATGGTGAGATAGACTCATACAACGCCTGCATTAACAGCCTATCACTGGAGCTCAACCATAGACAGAGAGGGAGGGGAGGGCATGAGGATGGGAGGAGGGGGGCAATGAGTAAATATGGAAAGATATGGAGGCAGAGGGAGAAAGGGAAGTGAGAAGAGAGCAGAAATGAAATTAAAGAGGAAAAAAAGGAAGGGAGAGGATCTCTGCAAGATGGATAGGGTGAGAGGGAAAAAAACACAAGGTGGAGACAAAGAAAGAAAGACAGAAAGAAAGAAAGAGTGCAACAAATTCTGAGGTTTTGTAAAAGTGTGTTTGAGATAGCCGATCGGGCACTTCTCCGAGATTTATGCTTTGTTTCTCATCAGTCCTGGCGTCAAAGTAGACACAAACTAAAATGTGCACAAAGGCGCACAGACAGACACTGAACATCAAATCCAAACTCGCACTCTGTGACTCAGAGCGCCCCTCTAGCATAAACACGCTGCCTCTCTTCTCCTAGCTGGTGCTCAGCTGACATGCATTATTAATCCCTTCCACTTTTTCAGCACAACGCACAAATCAACTCGCTGTGGACTTCAGAAGGCGAAGTCGAAAAATTGTTCTCTGCACAAAAGCGCTCACGGTACAGGTAAACCCATGGGGTGACTTAGGCAGATCCCCCTCCCCTTTCTCACCCCTCAAAGCTGGAGGTGTTTCGCTTTCAACCGCGCGATTATTTTGGCTCGTAACACGTTTTCTGCCCCGCCTGTGATGCAACGTGCTGCAAAGCTGTTGTGCTAATGCCACCTGAGTGTTTGTGTGTGCGATCTGTGCGTTTCTTTACACTTTACGTGTGTCCTGGTTAAGGCCATGTTGGTTGCCAGGCAACCCGAGGCAGCCTCAGCAGAGAAGCGATGGATTCTTTTTTAAACAAGTACAACACAGATGCAGAGTTCGGGAGGTAAAAAAAATAAAAAATAAAAACAAGAGTGACTTGACTTAAACACAAGTACCAACACACTTCTCAGTATTCTGAGCATGCAGCCAGTCTGACCCAGATTTCATACAGTGATGCACGCATATATACTTGTCAGACTTCGACATCTGTATATCAATTTCGTTTCATTCAACCCCCACAGTCATGGATGGGAGGAAAATGAAAGGTGAGGTGTGAAATCTGCCTCTTTGACAGCCATTTCAATCTGCACTGCGATCCATCTAGCTCATATATCCATTATTGATGCCTGAGGGTGAGCTCACAGCCATCCGTGTTTTATTATTTATGTCTAAAACAGCTGGTGGTTTTATACACAGAGGAAACAAGACTCTGTGGGAGCCTGGACAACAAGTGAGAGAAAGTAAGCTGCGGGCTGTGGGGTTCACTATTTCCATGGCAACTCTTATCAGGAAGAAAAAGACATATAGATATATATGTTTACAAAAAAACAGCAGCACACTGACACCCACATAAAGCCTGTCATCATTTCTTCAATCATCTGGACAGATTAAAAAGTCTGGTGAACCTGCTGAACATACCGACAACAACTCAAAGTCCCCATAAATTACAATTATGTGTTTCACTTGTCCCTTCTCCCACCATTGTCCCATTTGCATCTGTTTGCTGAACCCATATTACAGAAAAGCCATTATATCCTCCATTAGCACACTCATTTATCGTCTTGTAATTCTGCAGGGAGGGACCACTTACTTTGAGATTTTTTTGCCATCTAATCCGTTTAAGTAAATGTGGTGTAACAGAAAGCGACGAGAGCCCTCCATCCATTAAATATCCATACTGTTTTCTTTTATTAAACATCCAACGAGCAAACCTATGGAGACCGTGTTGCAAAAATACATAAAAGAAGAAAATGTTTTTCTTTCCTGAGAGTAAAACGCTAAGCCTTGCTTGCAAACACATGCTCGAGTTTAGTTTACAGCCGCGTACAAGGGGAACAAATGACAGGAATTATTTATCTTTATTTCTTTCTTTTCTTAAATGCTTTGATTTTTGTAGACATTCTCCAGTATTTATTTGGAAATATGTTAATAAATAAATGTTTTACATGTTTTTATGCACTACCAAAAGGCTCCTTCTCTAGTTATTTCCCTTTACTTTTTATTTACCTGTCATAGTAAAAGATTTATTTTGTTTTGCTTATTTGTAGTTGTTTTATCCAATAATGGGAAAGTTTATTGATCCATTTAAGTGTAGCATTTTAGGAAGTAAAAGTAAAAAGGGTAAAAGACTGTTAATACTCTCAACTGCTTCTGGCAGGTCCTCATTTAAGAAAACACGGCTGAGTTTGAATTCTCTGTGTATTCCATTTTTAATGGCATATATGATGTCATAGATTTCTCAATGTAAAAACCTATTATATCTAAACATTTAACAATGACTATTTATGAATCCACTGTACACTGATCACGATAAAAACTAATTCACATGAAAAAATTGTTCAAATACAATCCATTATGGTCAATATTCACCAATCTAGTGAGCCCTGATGCCCGCAGATTTTTCATAGACTTCTGGGAAATATCTAGGTTCACACCGGACACCGAAGTGCTGTGAAGCGGTGCGGAATGGCAGCCGCTTCCATTCGCCGCCCTTGTTAACCTACGGGGTAGTTCCCACTAGAAGCGAAGCGCCGCAGCCCTCCACAGTCTTCTGCGGCCCTCCGCAGGCCTGTGCGGCTGACTTGCGCATCATTTCGGCGTCTGGTCTGTTTTTTGTACAAACTGTGAGCAATCTTTGTCAATTCTGACAGTAAGTTATGCCAATACACATGAGAAAATCAAATAAATTTTCGAAATATAACCCATTTTTCACAACAAAAATACAGCGATCTACAAATGCAATCACATTTTTGTATCTACGCAGACCATAGGGATGAAAATAAACAACACAACACACAAAAAACAAACACTGAGACACACACAGATCAACGTAGCGAGCTGACTACAAAGTGAGAATGTGCGGTTTTGAGTGTCTGATGATGGCAAAAAAAAAAAAGCTGGAAGTCAAGGGATACCGCACGTACAGCGCTTCCACATCTGGTGTGAACCAGGCATAGGGCATTGACAAATATAGACCACAATACATTGTATTTGAACAATTTTTGCAAAAAAAAAAAGAGTTAAAATTAAATTTTTTAATAAACGAACCACATTTTTATCATCGGAACACAATTGACTCACAAAAGAGATGTTGTATAATGTTTGTATTAATTAGATTTTCACTTTTTGAAATCGGTGACGCCATATCTACCGTTTTGAATAAAAAAAGAAGAAAAATGGTTAATTTAGTGAAATTGGTGAATAATTCTGCACTATTTTAGTAGTTAGTAATAGGACATAGTCTATGTAGATAAAGCAGCTCTACAAAATGTCAAACACACTATATGGTGCACTAAGCATTCGGATGGAACTTTAGTTAGTGAGCTGTGTTCATGCCATATCTCTAAATTAATCCGTTCTGTTACCTATTGTTTTAACTAGATGGAAATAAAGCAGTGATTGTACACTTTCGTTATGGTTTCAACACTAAATATAACAAAAAGGGTTGACTCTGACCTGCGGTGTTGCACCCTGCTTCTTGTTGGTGGCTGTCGTGGTTGTGATGTCACTTATCGAGGGCGCAGAGTCGGACCGGTTGCCCCCAGCCGCAGCGCTCGACTGCGGCGTAATGGAGGAGGAAGGAATGTCGCCGACCAGTCGCAAACTGCCCTCCACTTTGATGTGCGGGTGTCCCTCAGCGGCCATCTTGAGGATGCGGAGGCCATTGTAATAAAGGCCAGACATCTGTCCCTGGAACATGGATATGCCCCGCTCGTCTCCGCCAACTCGCACCGTCGTCTGGCTGTTGAAGATGGTCAGCTGCCGACCTAGCACCACGCAAGCCAAAACCCACCGCAACATGTCGAGGAGGAAAATTTGACAGACGACACACACACACACACACACACACACATACCGGCAATCACATACGTGCGTACATCCACACATAATAATTCTTGAGTGTTACACAATCCATCAACCCCCAAGGCATGGAGAGAGGATGGGATAGATTAAGCATGGCAGAGCGAGTCGAAACTGTGGAGAACCGTGGAAGAGATTGAGAGAGATAAGGGGTGAGGACAGTATAGAGAAGAGTGGGTGAAGATTTTGAAGAAGTCAAGAAGGAGGATGATGAGCCACAGAACAGAAGGAGGAGAAAAGGAAGCGGATAAGAAGAGTCATAAGGCCCCCGAGAAGACAGGGCTGACAGATGGTTGCTATGGTGATGGCTGTGCGGCACAACATTGTATTTGAAGGAGCAACAGACAGGCAGACAGAGAGACAGAGATCTAAAGAACTGTTGTCACAGCCCTATAAAGCATGCACAGTTTATAAGCTCTTGCACTGTTAAAGGGACTAGAGGCTAATTTAAGTCTTTCAGCTGTAGTTTATGAGGAAATCTTTTACTTTTTTTTTCAAAAGGCATTACTCTAATAATTAATTTCAAATTTATATAATTCTTACATGTCATCATACTTTGCATGTACTTTAATTTGATAACAAATCTTATTTTCAGCATGTAATCTTTAGGAAATGCTTAACTGTTTACAATTTGACAATTATTTACTTAGTAAAAGCATCTTTTATCAGTAATTCTTTGCTATTTACTGATTTATTCACATTTAAATTTCTCCATCGTCCCTTTAACCTGATATTATAAAATACACACTAACAAGATACGTTCACAGGCACTACAGTTTACACAGTATTACACACTACAGCTGCCCAACTTTTAAATACTTAGTTATGGATTTAGATTTTTAGATGTTAGTTGATGGTGCACAAGAGTATAATCAACTGCCTTGAAATTGTAATTTTAAGCTGAAAGTTTTAAGGAATTTTAATCAGGGTTTTTACCTTTGTCGAGTAGCCATTCGTCAACTACTCGACCAAGCCGATAGGGGATTCGCTGTCTGGCGATGGCCAGGCGCTCGTTATCATTGTTGCCTTTAATTTAGAGATGAAAACACAGTAGTAATTACGCACATACAGGAGCTGGATACAAAAAGAAAAGCAATGAAAAGAAAGTAATGGTCCATTCAATATTTGCAAGGAACTGGGTTAGCTTGAACTTCCCCGGGAAACAGCTGAGATCACTAAGTCTCCGGTGAGCGGACTCTTACTCTCTGTTCATTGGCTTTAATTTAAAGAAACATTTCAGGGGTTAACATTTGAAAGAGCACAGTAATGTTACAGCTGCCACATAAAGCCTATATGACTGGCTAAGTTTAGATACAGGAAGAATCCTCACACACACCTCACAACCGCTAGCATTTAGCATTTTAGCTACCTCAAATCTCACTGTTAAAGGCTAACACCTAATATTTACCACTTTAAAGATAAAAAAAGCAAACAATTATAAAAACAAAGACTATATTCAACAACATACATTTGTTTCCTTATTTTTTTCTCTCTAGTTAAGCATTTATCTCAAAATATGACAAGTTTTTTAAAATTATTATTTGTCCAAAATGCACCAGCTGTTATTATTTCTTTTATGAGGAGAAAACAAACACTGACACCTAAAGTTACTATTTACATAAATTACCTTTAACACTATTTAAAAGGCCTATCATGACACAGCTGTCTAGCACACACGCTATTGCAGCGGCTGTCTTATTTTATTGATTTAAAAGCCATGTTTCTCGTCAGATCACACACATTTCATTTCAAACACAGTAACATGAAACAAAGCTTCAACTCTATATTTCAGTCTGGAAAATAGACATTTAAAGGAAGACTGATGTGGCTCATCAATTAGTAGGAAGAGGTGGGTTGCTTTGAACTGGGGTGCAGTTAAATCTGCCACGGGACAAGCAGTGCTCTGCTGGGGCAGTGGGCGGGGCAGGGCCTACCTGAGGGGAAACGCTCTATGACCTGCAGGTCATCCAGCTGGAGGGTTGCATTGCCACCACTGCGGGTGAAACGAACTATGTGGTATCTCCCGTCGTTGACAAACCTGGAGCTCTCTTCTATGTTGATATCATCAGTTCCAACATTAAACACCACTCTAATGTTGCCATTATCCTGAAGAGAAGATAACAGAAGTGTTTTGTCAGATTTTGAGTTATTAAGGGATGTTTGAGGTCCTTTAGGATCATGAAATTGAGCATGAGATTGTAGAAAGTCAGTGCTGAAAAGAATTACTTTCTTAATATATAAAATGTTGTAGCGAGCATCAATGCACGCTAGCTATGAGCAAAAACTTCTGGGAAATTTCTTGAATTTGAAATAGTAGATTCGGACAGAACTTGAAAATGGTGAATCCATTATGTATTGAGCAAGGAAGGAATTCGGGCATAGCTCTGGTCAGTATCTGGTGTGACCATTTGCCTTGTGCAGTGCAACACATCAAAATTCAGCCGCCCGCATAATTATCCAAAACCCCTCTGTTACTTCTTGTAAATCATGCATTAGAGAATTTTAAATGTATTTTACCCCGTAGTTGCTTTTAGTCATGTGTTTACTACTGATTTTTCTGTTGTAAGATGACCTTGAGTGACCAGAAATACACATAATAAATAAAATATTTAATAATAATAATAATAATTATTATTATTATTATTATTTTTTATTATTATTATTATTATTATTAGTTAATCAGGTTGTCCTTTGTGGCCAAGGGTGGAGGTAGGATCATAGTATGGGCAGGAAAATGTTATGGATGGGAACACAAGTGCATTTTATTGATGGCATTTTGTATGCACCGTGACGCGATCCCACCGTTGTGGCATACATCCAAGAACATCACCTCATGTTGCAAAGATTTATTCTCGGAAACTGAAAACATTTCAGTTCTTGCATGGCCAGCATACTCACCAGACATGTTGACAGGCCACAACCAATTCAACTCTATGCTAAGGAGATGTACTGTATTGCACAGCATGAGGCAGATGGAGGTCACACCAGATACTCACTGGTTTAAAACAAAACATAAATTAAAAAAATAAATAAAAACATAAAAAATAAAACAAAACCTTTTCAGAGTGGCCTTTTATTATGCTCAGTCTAAGGCACACCTGTGCACTAATCAAGTTGTCTAATCAGCATCTTGATATGACACACCTGTGAGGTAGGAGTGCTCACTATCACAGATTTAAACAGATTTGTGAACAATACTGAAGAAAAAAAAAGTTTTTTAGAGATAAAATTCATCTTATGACAAATGGGAGCAAAAGCAAAAGTGTTACATTTATTACTCTTAAAAAAAAGAAACCCAAATAAAAAACAACCATACTGGACTTCTTTGAACCGGTGGGGGAAAAAAAAAATCTTTATGGTGTTATTAATCAGTTGTTGCAAGACCAAGGATGATAATTACCTGACAGAATAATTTCAGTCTACGATCCTGCCCGACCCAACTCAAGCACCCATTTATGCAACATTTTCAATAACTGCTAATAATCCCAGAGTGTCTGCGACATGTATGACTGCAAACACATTACGGGTTTATGGGAGCCCTTTAGGAAGCTGTGGATTAATAACGCAAGCAATCACCCAGAAAATACAAATGCACGACTGAATAGATCTTGGTTATGTTTCAACATAATGGCCTCATGAGTAAAATAAACCGCTCGGCACTGTTGGCAACAGGAAGAGCTGAGAAAAGAAGGTCTGAAATGAACGGATGTGTTTGTGGGGCAACAGTTCAAGATTATTTTGAAAGTTTTGATGAAACATAACATTATTTTTCAATCACTAACAATTGAAAAATATTTCCAATAAATAATGTCTGCAGTTTTATTAATGCATTCAAGAGGTACAAGGAGATTCTTTGTCCAACAAAGGTGACTGTCTACTTACTATCTGCAGCTGTAGGTAGTCTCCCAGACCAGATGAGCTATCTACTCGGAGCAGAACGGCGTGTTTCTGTTGGGTGCTGAAGCCAAGAGCCAGTCGGTCTGCTCTGGTGCTGGGACGTTCATTAGGGGGCCACGTGTAAATTACCAGTCCTCCGCCGCGGCCAAAGATGTAGGTGGTACCACCTAGGTCACGCAGATACACAGATTAAAACATATAAGAAGCTTAAACACATTTAAAAAAAACAATTTCACCTAAAAAAAAGCAACAAAAAAAAAGGCTTTTAGATGCTTAAATTAGGTAATTTTGGAGCTGAAGTGGTTTAATAGAAATCAAGACACTTTATATGTCACTTTAACTTGAGGTGAACCTAATGGATTGTTTAGCAGAGACTTCAACAGCCAATTGAAGAAGTAGCATATGGAGCTAAATTGGTGCCAATATTATTTTAAGCCCAAATAAAACTAATTGAAAAAATATTGGTGTTTGGCCAAAAAAAAATGTCCAAAACTTTTTGCTAATAAAAATAAATCCTTCTTGAGGCATTTACCACAATTCTCAGTGTCAGAGAATGTACCGGGACTTGAGTTACTAACCTCATTTTGACCACAACAGGGTCAAAAATTTCGAAACTGAAACTTCCAGACTCAAAACCGAAAAAAAGAGCTGAAAGCTGAAAAAAAATGTTTAAAACTGAATAAGAAAGTTTTGAAATTAAAATTTTTAGTTTTGAAAGCAAAAAAACAGAACATTTGAAGGTGAAAATAATTAACTTTATTTTAGAAAAGCAAAAAGTTTTGGACATTTTACATTTTTTTGGCCAAACACTAATATTTCTTTTCAATTTGTTTTATTTTGGGTTTCAAATATAATTGGCCCAATTTCAACTCCATAGTAGTAATGGGTTTATTTCAGAAATAGTTGACAGTGCCCCCGAGTGGTGGATCATTTCACCCAACAAAGGTTTTAATGCTTACAATCATACGTCCAAGTAACATATTTTTGTGTTTAAAAAATGAAGATTTGATCGTTTGCATGATTCCTAAATTTTCTAAATCGATCGTCGATCGATAGTACATCATACTAGACAGAACCATAAATAATCTCTTGTATTTCAAGTAGTGAGAACTCACCGTAGTTGCATAGAGGTCCGGCATAAGAGGTCATGCTGCAGTCACAGGTGAAGCCCTCCCACTGCTGCAAACAAACTCCCCGATTTGCGCAGGAGTCTTCCTGACATGTGGTGCTGGGTCCTGCAGTAAGACACGGTGAGGTGATGAAAGGTGGCAAAAGTTTCAAAAACATACAAAAAAACAGTGGTTTTCTCCCTTTTTTGTTTTTGTCGACAGCCCATTTTGTTCACGCCGGAAAAGTGTGGCTGTCTTAGAACCAGATTTCCTTGAAACACCTTTCAGTTTAAAAGCAGTAAGCTACGGGAAGCAGGAGATGCTGCATTATATATATAGAAGAATCAGAATCTTTTGAGTGAAAAAAGCTAAATGTGGCGAGCATGCAGGCGTTGAATAAATCCGCCAAGGACAGGAAGAACAGCTTTACATAAGAGGTAAAGTTCTGCTTAAAGGCCTTTAACTCAATACTCTCTCCATCGGTCTGGCACCTTTTTCCGCCTCGTGCTAAAACCAGACAAGAGAACGTCAAAGATCTAAACTTAGTTCTCCTTGGCTGTGCCTGTAACATGAGGCATGGAGGAAAAGGTGTGAAATGATTCAGCGGTGGAGTATTGAAGTTTAGTTCAGGGAAGGGTTGGAGAGCGTGCAGCTGAGCATGCTGGGTGGTGGGATGGCGGTCAACTCAAGTCAGTGGTAGTTGCTGCGTTACCTCACTGCGGCTAAATCAAATCTGGCCTTTGACTCCGGATCACCGGGATCCGCACAACACTGGACACCACTGGGTAGTTTCAATACAGCTGCTCAGACACACACTCACACACTTCTGCACCCCCCAAGCATGTGTCTCACATGCCCACATATAATGATATACCTTTCAAGTCAGCTTTCATCAATGTAACTTTTGTCAGCAAACAAAAAAGCAAACAAGCAAATTAAGTTAGATGGTTAGTTAATGCACACCTGTGAAGTGAGCAAACAAAGAAAAAAAAAAACAGTGTGGGGGAATGGCATAGGAGAGGATGCTTAGAAAGAGTTTACATGTATCGGACGGAGAGCTGGGTTAGTCGGGTATTCTAGAAGAAAAAAGCAGCAGGGATCTGGGGGCGGAGCCAGGTGGGGACCACAGGTTTGCTGGTGTTACCTTCACATCCTCTTTCCACTTGCCCCACGGTTGCCAGGGCATCGGCCAAAAGGTCCGGGAGCCGGCCGTTCAGATCAACCGTTGCTAGGCAACCCTGAAATCCCTCACGGGAGTGGACCAGCTTAGGCAAGTCTCGGTACATCTCTTTGGAAACACCTCCAATGTACAGATCGCCTGTCGAATGAATAACATCCAATAAGTGATCCAATTAAAAAAACAAAACAAAACATTAAATTGAATCTTAAGGAAGTAAAACAACTTTTGTTTTAAGAAAAAAAAATCTTATTTTCTGTCCTGCAAGAAAAGGATCTTATTAATAAAGTTTTAACAAAAAAGTCTAAAATAACACTATAGTGACTAGATTTTTTTTTTTACATGATAAATATTTTTACTTTTGAACATATTTTGCTTATTTAAAACCTTTTTTTATTTTAACATATTTTTTAAAGGTGTGTTGCAGCACAAATATATCCACTTTGACTGGCTTGTATTGCCACCTGCTCTGTAATTTGCAAATGAACAGCCAGCAGTTTTATTGAACAAATATGGAAAAAAAAAATCTAATTACTTTTATTGCAACCTATGAGTGTGCACATTTTATTGTTTTATTATTGTGAGTAACTCTATAAAATGGACATCGCTCTGCATGCTTGTAATTGCTGATAGCTCTGCAAGACAGTAAATTAAGCTGTGTGCAAAGAGTGTAATCACTGAGATAAAGACACCCTGGCTCTGTCCAAATGCTGTTAAAGCTTATTTTTATTTGCTGCCTGAGGAAAATTAACTGGCATGGAATGCAAAACCTAAAATAGAACCTTTGTTTTTAGACATCTTTTTTTTTTTTTTTTTAATACCAGACAGGAGGAATTTTAAAGACTAACTCTTTTTCTTTTTAAAGAGCACAAAAGTTTGAGAAAAAATTGGAAAATAAACATTTTTACAAATTACATTCGAATTAAAAGATTTTCTTAGAATAAAATCTCTTTGTTATAAAAGAGAAAGTGATAAAAAAAAAAAGTAAAATACGAGTTACTTTTAGACGCAGAAGAAAAAGTTTGAAGGTAAAGAGATATTTTTTATTAATAATATATAGTGCAAGATGGAGCAATGCAACTTAAATTAACCTGAGGAGCACAGAACCAGGTACCAGAGGTAAATTGCTTGAAAGGGAAAGAAGAAAGAAACAGCTTAAAAGAAGCTGGTCTCAGGAGGGATTCTTAAAAAACTCTTTCAACTGATAGTGAATTCTTTATTTTCTTTTTATAAGTTGGCTTACAGACACAGAGAGACCATGTAAAATCCTGACAGAGAATTGTGTGTACCCTTCAGGTCAAGGTTCTTGGCGCCCGTCGTGGTCTGTGTGGTGACTTTGGTGTCAATCTTGACCGTGTGGAGATTGTTGGTGTCCCGGGAGATGTGAACGTTGTGCCAGTGGTTATCGTTCAGAGGGCTGTTGGAGCTCCCTTTGATCAGGTGGGCTCCGTTGCCCAAGTCAGAAACGTAATGTAGGTAGCTGCGATGAAAAAAAAAAAAAAGATAGTTAAATAGGCAAGAAATGGAAAAGGCAAATTAATCAAATATACAACTGGATCACACTTCAAGGCTTTATTATGCTACTAGCTTGATAACAAGAGCAGATTGCCTGCAGAAATGCAATTTTCCCATAGGTTTAAAGGCAACTTTTAGGTCATAACTGTTTCTTTTTGCTGTTTAAATCCTATTACAGGAAAACTGAGAAAGCATTTTCATTTCAATGAAATGTGGCTTCATTTAAATGTCATAAAAAGAAAATGAAGCTGCTCACCCTTTGACCAGCTCCACAACTATAAAGTCATTTCCATCTCCCCTGTTAAAAAGAATGAGTCCGTCCGGTGACGTCGTCTTGAACTGAATGAAGAGATGCATGGAGTAGTAGGCCTGGAGTGTGGACAGTGTGACAAAGCTGGAGCGAGAGCGGAACGTGATGGGGTCGGACACGATGCTCTTGTAACCGATGACGGCGTTCAGCTCGCAGTAGTCGATATCGCCGTTCTTGCACAGGTCGATGTACGGCATGCCGTTGAGCGTCAGGCCCTGAAGGTGGCCGATAAAGTTGGAGGGCACGGCGGGCATGAAGCGCTTCTCCGTCACGATTCCCGTCTCCACGTTGTGGAACTCCAGCTGGGTGTGGTCGCCCGCCATCTGACCTGGTGGTGCGGGTAAACTTCACAGGTCAGAACTGGGGACAGACTGTTCTGAGGTGCAGCTGTTGCTCAGGGAGGCAAATTCTAAACAATTACACATTAGACTTCTTCCAAAAAAAAACATATTTTCAAAATTAAGGTCAAATAATCATTTGATTTAGGGCTGGGTATCGATAATAATTTCCATAAACGATTCGATTTGATTCACAAGCCTGGATTGATTCGATTCCAATTTTTTGTTTTTTGTTTCAATCAATTCAATTCAATCTTGAGTTTAGACATTTCAACACATTTGTTTAAAAATACATAATCTGATACAGGTTACATACTGTAAAATGTATTCGCGAAATGATGAGATTGTTCAAGTGTTACATGATTTTTCAAAAGGATAAATGAATGATCAATAACATTGTTAATATTGTTCTGCTTCTCCTGGAGGACGTTTCAGTTTGACTACTAGGTGGGGATCGCACTATAGCAGCACCCCATTTTTTTTTAAAGAAGAAAAAGAAAAGAATGAGAAATAAACTGTTTTAGATCACAAATGGTTACTTTAAAAAACATTTCCATAAAATAATTTAGAATATTCATACCTGTGAGTTTATACAGATGTTTATTTAGTCAGAAATGTATGTTTATATTAGCCGTACTGCAGGAAATTCCATTACATGTTAGCATCAAGCTAGTGGACATTTTACCTTTATGTTCTAAATTGATCTATATTTTAATGAATCGATTATTGATCTAATGAGCTTAAATTGATTCAAATTGATTTGATCAACTCAGCCTTAATTTGATTAGTGAAAATGATTTTTTGGTTACCTTCAACAGGCTGAAGATCATCCACGGTGAGTTTGAGGTTCTTGCCACGCCGGACAACCCTCACTGTGTGCCACTCATTATCATTGAGGCCTGACCCAGCAAAGATGGTCTCAGGGCCTTTACCTACACATAGCCCAGATCACCATTAACATAATGCACAGAAGGGAACAAGAGACAGAGTTGCTGAGATAGAGAAAGACAAGAGAGCCGAAAGAAGAAGGTGAAGAAGAGGAGGGCGAGGATGAATCAAACTCCGAGGACAGAGAGAAAATGGAAGTTGGAGCCAGAGGGGGGGAGGAAGCAAACATACACCTCTGTGTCAACTCACACGCAGATGGAGGAGTCTCGTTTTAGATATTCCAGATTGATATGTGATGTGACACAGACACAAACATTAACATAAATGAAATAATGAGTCACTCTCAGACGGTCCATCTGTGGGCTGATCACGTCAACGTGACGAGCACCTACCCACACTGCCCTACAACTTTTCCTTAAGACCCTCAAGCTCCACATATGTGATGATTAATCTATAAAATGTGGGCTTTTCAAATGGCTGCAGTGCAGCAAGGAGCCTCACGATGGCAGTAGACACACAAAAGAGCACAGCGGAGCTGTCCAAGGTGCTGACATGCAGCAGAATGAGGAGCGGCGATGTCTTCGCATGATGTCTCCCTCTTTGCCCATCTACTACTTCATATCTTCACATACTTGACTGCACACATTTGACAGCCTGACAGTCTCCTTGCTCGTACTCCTTACGAGCTCCACTCCAACCTTGAACGTGACATTCAACACCACCTCCCAGCGCACGTATACGCACAAACAAACATCAACTCTTTTTTTTTTCCGTCTCCAAAGTGCTTTCGGTTTGAAGGAGTGTGACTGCGTCTGCTTACAGTGACCTATAGGAGGTAATGAGTGGGGGGAGGTGAGAAGTAAACTGACCCGAGGAGATTCTGCGGCAGAAAATGTCAAGCGTGTCCACATCAATCACAGAGGCACACAGGCACGCTGGCGCCCAAACACACACACAGGTAAAGAGGTAAAAGGAAGATGCCGTGGTGCACGATTAATTTAGCCAAGATGAGAAGTCAATCAAACTGGACATGGCAGAACGGAATGACCTGCAAAGCTAAAGGAGCGTTGTGCGTTAAGAGAGAACAAGCTTCCCCTGAGGAGGCTCAGCTGTGCTCTGGGCATGAGCATCTCATCCTGTTACCATGGATCACTGCCTAGCACCGAAAAGGGAGGGAATATGTGCACGCCTGCATGTGTGCGCGCGTTTGCACACGTAACCCAATACTTGAAGAATGTGGAAATCTGGTGCCGGACAAAGGCGCACCTGTTTTGGGTAGCGACTCGTACGCCGAAGATAGAAGAAACAGGAAGACGTGAGGGGGCCTGCTCAAATCAAACCGACTAACACGAGCTGGGGAGGATTATGAAAGGAAAATAATGAAAACGTGATTCATATTTCATTAGCTCCAAACAACAAATGATTTTTCTGAGGGATAAGCCTCAAATCTCTGAAATGCCAAGGCTTTTATTCCACTGCTGAGTGGACTGTTTCCGTGGCGCCTGGCTGTTAAATAGACATTTTCCTCCCCTTTGAATACGATATGTATAATTTATTGTATACACAGTGTGCTAGAAAAGTGGCTGCCTACTGAAATGTTCATTGAGACAACTGGTCTAAAATTGGCCAGCAGACATGCGAAATAGCAACGGCGCTGTGTGGCTAGTAGGGGTTTCTATGGCAACTGCAGTCGTCCATTTCACCACCTCTTCGTCGTCACGGAGTGTTCACCTCTCTTTATCTCGCTGTTTTTTTCCACCATTGTGACGCCGTGTGATGGAATTACACTTCACTCGCAGCAGGACAGACCCCCAAAATAAGACGCCACGATGAGGGATAGAGGGATGACTCGTCTTTTGTTTCTAATTTCCTCCAAACTGTATACCTGCTAACTCTCCCTTCTCACCCAGTGGAACACCTCCCACTCAGATTCTCTCCTTCTTTTCTCTTTCTTTTGTTTTTCCCCTCCCCATCGTCTCTCCCCCCTCCCTTCCTTCTTTGCTAAAATGGCCGGCTCGGAAAACCTTGGCCCTCAGCAAAAAAAAAAAAAAAAACTCTCCTGTGGTGCATCTCAGCACTCAAAAGGTGAATCTCCCCCGTTCAGCACAAACACACAGATCTGCGGTGATAATCGGAATTAGCGACCAGGACGTGAAAACAGATGTTAAAAGCAATCACCATACACACAGAGAAAGAAGGGGTGGGGGGTTTAGGTGAGATGGAGGATCACTTACTGGCTGTACAGTTTATCCTGATACAGTCTGGAGGGAGAGCAGAGCAGAGGGTTAATGCTGCACACACAAACACACCCTCCACGCCCTGGGGACGCACGCATCGACACACACAAACACTGCTGAGAAAACACAAACCATGTGTTTTCTTATGACAGTGTGCAACAAATGTGTTTGACTTCCAATTGGAATGTACAGATTGGAATTTGGTCCCATCGGTTGCTGTGGCCCGGCGACGCTTCCAGTCACCAGTTTAAAAATAACTGGTGACTGGGATGTGTTAAGATGTTTATAGCGACATGAAACACATCCCAGTCGCTCACCCGGCCCGATCGCTTCACCCACAATGCATTGGTGTGTCGTGCGGCGTCAACCACGGAAAGAGCGCGGATGCAGACAACCAGAGACCAACACATGCACCCCTGTGTACGAATGTGAATGTAGCTCAACTTCAATTCTAGAGGGTGCAAATATTTCACAGTTGATACTTACTAAAACAAAAAAAAAACAAAACTGCAGCTCTGAGTATTAAACCATCTGTGTGTTTGTTGGATTGATTCTTACAGATGTTGGGGATGCACAGGTCTGCTGGGAGTAAGCAAAGAATGCAGCTTGTTGCTTTGCCCTCTGATCGGTGGGGAATACTTCAATTGTGTGTTAATAAATGCTCACACAAACACTAAAAAGCACCTACGAGAGTCAGTAAAAGGCTATCGACTGACTTTAAACTCACAGGAATCATCACAGGGATACAATTCTTACACATTTAAACCTTAAATAAAAGAACAGGTTATTGATAAACACTTTTTTAAAAAACAAAATCCACCTGATTCTTCCAACAAAATATTGTTTGACATTCACAGCTCCGTGTGCATGAGTGTACCTAAGTTGACAGTGAGTCGAACGCGGGCACCATCCAGCTCCAGACGAAGGGTATCCGCCGAGTTACGGGATGTGGTTGCCATGAGAACGCCATAGGCCCGCTGGGAGCGAAAGCGTAGCGAGACGTCCTCCGCCTCAGTGTGCATCGCCACAGGCAGCTGCACCTTCATAAACTTGCTGCTGTCGTAGGAGAGGATGGTCGCGTCTGCACGAGAAGAAGACGAAGGAGACAGACGATAAGGAAAATGGCAGCAGATAGGAAAATGTAAAAAAAAAAGATAGTCGACGGGGAGAAAAAGTATTTTGACAATCCGATTTAGTCAACTGGAACTCTTGGTTTTCTTGTTAAGGCATGCTCAGACACAAAAAAAAAGACTTTTCACTTAAATTTTCATCAGCGCTTTGGAGGAGCAAAAAAAAAAAAAAAAAAAAAAAAAAAAGCTGTTGGGTTATATCAGGATGCACGATGGCGAGTGTGTTAGCCACTGTCGCTGACATCCCAGACCCTGAAGTCATAATGTAACAAGCCCAGGTGATTCCACTTTAATGCCTTTGCATATTCATTTACATATTCATAAACCTTCTCCCTTCTTCCTGCTGGGGCCAATCTCTGACGCCTAAACTGTTTACCTCAGAGAACCCTGTTTTTATTGGCCAATTACATACACAGCTTAACACTCTCTCCATGCCTTTGTGTCCTTTTTTTTTTCTTTCTTATATCTCCACGCACAAGTCGGTTTTTGCTCGCCCCTGTTTCTGTGGGAGACGGCTGAAGCCGAGGCAAATACAAGAGAACAGGAAAGGGAGGAAGGCGTCATGAATACTGATGAGCTGAGGAGGAGGAGGGAAAAAAGAGCAGTAGTGTGTTTGTGCGTGTGTGTGTGTGCATGTCAGAATAAGTGAGTAAATTTAAGTGTGAATAGAGGAGGGTTTAGTAAAGTGAGACAGGGGAAGAGAAAATAAGGACAGAGTATGAACGGGAGACAGGGAGGGAGCAAAGCTCTTGGCTAAAATGCAAATGAACCCTCATTAATTTGAGGGGAAAAAATAAAAAAAAGAAGGTGGTTAGCCTGTTAAGTCACAGATAACACTAGCATAGACATGGTGAGGCGCACACATTTGAGACGGGAGACAGCTGACTGCTTTTCCCCTCTCACCGCAGCACCTGACTCACCACCGGGCAACCATTGGATGTGGAGTCGGTGAGAGGAAAAGTATGCAGGCCTATTTGTGTCAGGAAATGGAAAACGCAAATGGGGGTACGCTGGCTGTGTCACAAACCGTTAGAAGCCTGTAGCCTTCCCTAAACAGGTGATGAAGCCAGAAAAGATTCACATTTTTTTTTCCCCCTTTGGTGAATGAATCCACAAAAGCCTCAAAAGCGATGTGTTTAGCCTGTCTGCTTTGTAACAACATTTCTCTGGTAATTAGATTCAAGCTGGAAACACACACAGCAGTCTGGAGGTAATTCAAAAATAGTTTCAAAGGTGACATAGAAAGAGACTTTATTCACGCAGCACCTTCACACAGAGAATGGAAACAGGGATCGAATCGGTAACAGCCATGACAGCTTGTTGCCAAGTAAAGCCGCTCTTGTATTTATGCACTTACTCAATTCACAAGCTAAAGGACTTTTTCAGAGCTGGAAATGGAGATGTTTGTCTGCGCTTGCTTTGCAAATGATCTTGGAATTAAGTTGCAAAATAATTTGTAGCTAATTTGTAGCTGTTTTTTTCAGTTACAATCACACTCAAACATATTACGAGGTAGATTAACTAAATTTTAGGGTCTAAATACATTTTAGAGGGATGTTATGAGATTATTTTTAATTTATTTTTATATTTATTTCTATATCGTCATCCTAATAGCTCATTTTCTTATTGTAACAAATCTGTACATTTTTATATGCAAAAATTGCTTTAGTCCCAGAGAACTCACAGGGTCAATTTTTCCCCTGTCTTTTTAACATTTTGTATTTATTTTTACTTTTTGCCAGATGTTAATTTCTTCTCTTAAAAATAAAGAGAAAAAGAGACAAAACAAAGTAAAAAATGAATGTTAGAAACACAGATGGAATTGTCCTTGGGTTTACCTTTTAAAATATTTTAAATTACTTCCAATATAAACACAGTGACAGTCATGTGAGGCTCACCAGATCCTATTTGA
The DNA here is from genome assembly GCA_003999625.1 of Oryzias javanicus. Lineage (NCBI taxonomy): Eukaryota > Metazoa > Chordata > Actinopteri > Beloniformes > Adrianichthyidae > Oryzias > Oryzias javanicus. Next base: position 15,338,941 of record CM012455.1, on the reverse strand, counting down.
TTTAATTTCTACTTTAATCAAATATCAATTCAATTCACATTTTCAGTCCAAAAACTTGAATAAAAATTTGTCACATAACTAAAGATTAAAACCAAATACATTTTATTTTAAAAATAAGGACATTTTACTTCAAAAACTAACAATTTATTTTCCGCTTTTAACTAAAAAAAACCAAAAAAAACCAAAAAATGAATGAATTGATGACTTAATAATTTAGACCCAAAATTAACCCTCTCATGCATGAATAATGATCAAATCAGGAAATGTTCTTATTCATCTTCAGAGTTACAAAATACATTTTTTAAGTTATATCTTCAATTTCTCCAAAGACACATTTATCTGTCCACTCAAGTGTACTTCATACATTTTGTACAGTAAAAAGCATCAATGTAATTACATGTTAATTTGTAGGTATAGATCAGGGGTCTGCAACCTGAGCCCCTGGAGCCACATGTGGCTCTTTTGACCCTCCATTATGGCTCTCTGATTTAAAAAAAAAATCTAATTTTAAATATTAACTTCAGTAAAAAATAAGTAGTAAAATGAAAAAAATAAACTCAAACTCTATTCTATCAGTTCAAAAACAGTTGAAGAACCTCACATATCATTCCATGATGTCCCAACAATACATAGAGCAGTTTGTAGTTTAATAAAGTGGAGCTAAAACATTTTGACAGATTTGCGATGTACCACAGAAAATCAATCTGAGATCGGTAAACACAACCAAAATTTATGTTCAAGGGTTATTATTACAGATTCTCTATTTCTGAACAAATTAAACTATTTTAGGTGCCTCCTTAAGGTTAAAAAATACAAAAAAGTGTCACTGAATAAACAGATTTAAGTTGATTTGCTAGAGTTATGCATGTCTGACATAGGTGCACCAAAAACTGAAAATAAACAGTTTTTACTTATTATATTATCCTACATTTGCTACATTGAGAGGGTCTCATGTGACACAGGAAGTCTTTTACTTTGAAAGGAAGTCATAAGAATCTTTGTCAAAAGTTATACATTATTTAATATTTTGACAAAAAAAGCTATTTTTATTTATGTTTTTATGCCAAAAAACAATAGTTTATTTAAGTGTATCACAATAGGAACAATACCATAAATACAAATCAGCATGTAATTTCTCTAAAAATCAATTTAAATGGGTCTTTAATTGTTGACCGTTTATCTTTATAGGTTCATTTATCTAAAACTTGGTTAAATAAAATGACTCTGAACTGAAAACAGTGGTACAAGGTGCAAGACAGTGAGCATTGATTATCATAGGGTCAATCTTCCCATCATATACAAGAACTGTTATTTCTAAACTGAGCATCTTCTCTTTGCTTAGTATCTATATTTGCTATCAAAGGTGTAAACTGTTGTAATGTTCATACATGAAAGAGTTAAAAAAGGGTGAAATGTTAAAGAGAGCCCGCATACTGTAGCTCACTTAAAATGTGGTTCAACAAACTGACAGTAAAGTCCAAATTCCTACTTGTCTCATTAACTAGTCATGCTTCTACACCGCTCTAATTACTGCCTCCTGAATGTTTTGGAGGTGAAACCCCTCAGGGTGGTTGTTCCCCCTTAAGGAATTCCCAGTTTTTTCTTACAGATTGGGAACATAAGAATGCATTATAAATGATGCTAAATAGGTGCTGAATTCCAAACCTTAGTTTAAACAAAAAAATCATAAAATATAAACCTGATGGATTCATTTGTGGGCACAAAAACATTTTTCTTTTTAATTTCCTGTTAAGAGTGGACATTAAATAATGCATTTATGTAAATATTTACAGGTTAAAAAATTACAAAAAAATATCTTTGGGGCAGATAGGCTTAAAAAATAGCTATGTTGGTACGCTTTTATATGCTACATGCTGAGTATCATATTTAAAAAGGCTGGATAGATCTAGAAAATCTGTAGTAAAATTAAAAAAACAACCATGTAGGAGTTGGAGCATCACAATTCCGTTTGATCGTGTAAAAAAAAAAATAAAAGGATAGGGAACAAAGGAGATAGTGAGAAAGCAAGGGAGAGAAAAAAAGAGATGGGGAAAACCGCAGGTAGAAGGCGTAAACATGGCCAATCATTCTGTCCATCTGCTTCTCCATCTGTGCTTCCTTTAATCCACTGTCCCACCAGTTATTGACCCCTCAATGCTCACAGAGAGGGGCGAAAAAAAGATAGAGAGAGGAAATGAGTGCATAATGCTGAGTTTTTGTTCTCGGAATGCATTTCCCGATCGACGGCGATGCGAGTGTGCAGCATATACCTGCTGTTACATGAGAGCACAATCATCACTCGAGATGCATCAGAAGTCGAGGCAAAAACAACATTTTCTTCTCTTGTCTGACTCCATCTCTGTTCCGTCGGCGGGCCCGTATCAATCCCTCCGCCAATCTTTTCTATTCGCCGCTCTCCCTGGATCTGAAATCATACCCTTTTTCTCGGCTCTCTCTTCCTCTGTCAGCTTTTCTATTCCCATCTCCCCGCATCCCTCCTCCTCCTCCTCCTCGCCTCACCTGCTGTCATATGGTGGTTCCAGCCCAGTGAATCCACCCTCCTCCATCACGGCTCCTGCTCCCTTGCTTTCTGCACATTTCCTCTCTCATCGATTCCCAGTCACTACATTCATAGAAGTCCAATAGTCCTGTCTGCAGCTATGCTTCCTCCCACCTCCTTCACCTTTGTTCCTCTTCCACTTTCCCTGCCTGCTTTTTACTCTGACACAAATATTGAGTGATTCAGAATTTTAAAGAAGAATCAGAGGATGGAAAAGCATGTATTATTATTATTATGGTTGCAAGCAATTCGATTTCTATTTCAAACCCACTGACCTCTGAATTTCATCTTCATCCTTCCTTAAAGTAATATATCTAGCATGACGTTTTATGAGCGTACTTTTAGCTCATTAGTGCTGTCATGATGTTGTAATCTGTTACGACAGAGCTATTTAAGAAGGAAAATAATAAATCATGGCTATAACGAATAAAGATTTTTATGACACACTATAAATGGGAGTCCTGATTTCATTTTAGGAGGGATTTCTGACTTTAAAACTTCCGATTTTCCGGCCCACATCATCTGTCATCTGTCAGTCATTCCTTTGGTTTGACACAGTGTTCTCAAGACAAAAAGCCAAGATAATGACAGGGCTGTCATTATGACAATATTTCACTTCATGACATTTTTGAAATTTTCATGAAAAGCTGTTGATTTGTGGCTGTATTTAGTCAGCTTGCTCACATCTGACGTGAAAGTGAGTCACTGTATATTCCCTTCACTTTGAAAAAATACAGTCAATTTCCAGGGACATCTTTAGCCCCCTTTTGAGTCATTGTGTGTGATGCTCACCTCTCTCGCAGGACCGGCCCAGGTAGCCCGTCCCGGAGCAGTCGCAGACGTAGCGGTTCCAGCCCTCTCTGCAGATGCCGTTGTGCTGGCAGGGGTTGGACAGGCACTGTTTCGACTGGTCTTTGGAGCACGAAGGCTTTACGCCCACCGCTCTCTGAGACTCGGCCAGCCGCCGGATGTCTTTGCTCTGCCCGTCCACAAACAAGTCTCTGATGCAGCCTACGTAGCCATAGTTGAGCAGAGCCGTCCAAACCTGAATGAGAGATTGTCGGCGTTGAGTTGTGACTGTCGAGCTCCTGGTGATGTTCTCTTAAAATCAGTATTCTAAAGCAACTCAGCATGTTTTCCATTAACGCAGCTGAAGCAGGAGACGGAAACGCAGTGCAAGCATCATATTTTTCCTTTATGCAGTCTCCAACTTCTTGTTAATCATGATGAAGAGCAGGTAGTCAATCAGGGAAACTGTAAATGCAATGACCGCACTCACTGCAAATGCAATTACAGTTCAGGCTCCTCAATTATTGAATGATTTCTGCAGTGCAGCAGTGTGTGGTGATGGGACCAACATCAGGTGCTCCAAGTTTTGTGCGGTCACAAAAAAAAAAATACTTGAGCTAAAGCAGGTTTTAGCTTCTAGATTGCAAACTATTTATATAGTTTAAGCTATAGTTATAGCTGAAAAGTATAAAAAATATATTTGTACTTTGTCAGAGAAACAATACATTTACATAGATCTGGTTATATAAGGATAAAAAAACACAACTTCAATTCTGCATTAATTGATCACTTACTTTATTCACAAAAAATTTTGACTTTAAAAAGCTACCATAATTCATTGAAGCTATGAAAAAAATTCAATCCAATCCAATCAAATCAAGACAACTAATTGTCGACTAATATCGACTATTAAAATAGTCGACGACTAATTTAATAGTCGATGAGTCGTTACTCCATATTATATGGAGTCGGGGTGTAGTAAAGTTAAAAGTTATAACGAAACCATGTTAGCTTGTAGGATTATTTTGGCATTTATTAAGGTTTTCAAAGCAATTTTTCAGTTTACATTTCAGCTGCATTATAGCTATTTTGGCTAATTATTTAGACTTCTTTTTTGTTTTTTAGCTTAATTTGGAGTTTAGCAAAAAATTCAGCTGTATACTAGCTATTTAGGCTTATTTAGGCTTTTTTGTTTTTTCTTTTTTAGGTTGTTTTGGAGTGAAACTAATATTTCAGCTACACGCCAGCTATTTTGGCTAATTTTGGATTTTTCAGTTTTTTAGGCTAATTTGGAGTTTAGCTAAAATTTCAACTGTCTACTAGCTGCTTTGGCTAATTTAGGCTTAAAAAAAATAATTTTTGGGCCATTTTGGCGCTTATCTAATATTTCAGCTACATGCTAGCTGTTTTGGCTAACTCAGGCTTTTTCTCCGTTTTATGGCTAATTTGGTATTTAACTAATATTTTAGCATTTTCAGCTATTAGCTTCAGTGATTTCAGCTATCAACTTCAGTGTTTTTAGCTATCAATTTTCGCATCTTCAGCTATCACTACTAGCATATTTAGCGGCCAAATTCAGCTTACAGTATTAACACTAGCATTATCACAGGTAATGCTATATATCTAGTTTTTAGTTGGTTTAAAGCTAATGATGGTTAAGAGGTGTGCTTTACATCCAGTTTGCCCATGACCCGATTAGTCAACTAATTGGAAAAAATAGTCAGTGATTAGTCGACTATTAAAATAATTGTTTGTTGAACCACAAATTGACATGGATAAATAATCATTTTTAATGACAACATATAAAAACATTTATATAAAATAATAATAAAAACAGCAATAAAGAAAGAAAATTAAATATTTTTTTCAAATAATATGCTTAGTCTAATGATACTGAAACAATTTGCGTTTTTTTCATTAATTAAAATGATATTTACTCTGAAAAAACCTTGATTTTGTTCTTTAGCCCAATTTTTTGTTACGTTACACCACTACACATATATTATGGTACTATGTTCTTCATCCCAAATACAATTCCAACATCCATAATAATAAACATGCTCAAGCAAGCATAATAGTAATGTCAAAACTAATATCTACTGCAGTTACAGTCTTACAAAAACAAATTGTCCTTATATAATAGGATCCTAAACGACATTTTACTGTCAAATACTATGGCTGAATATATAAAAAAAAAAAAAAAAAAAAAAAAACGTATTTTGGGGTTTTTAAAAAAAGTCTTATTTTGAAAATTACCCCCAATTGATTCCCTATATTTAACACATTTAAAAAAAAAAAAAAAATTATTAATAGATAAATGAACAAACCTCAGTGGGGAAGATGAGTCCAGCGCGGTCTTCCGGTAGTCCTCCTAAATACAGGGCGTCATCCAGGTCCAGGATCTCACTGTCTCCCGGGGCCGTGTAAGCTGTTCTCACACTATTCACGGAGATGGTTCCTGAATACGTCGAAATAACCTCAGTAATGATTATGACCTTCGCTTTGAATGTTCTCATCAAAATCCTCTGCGTCTCCACTACTATTATAACTGCCATCATCATGTTCGCCCCGCTTTCCCTTCTCTTCATTGTCATCACCACCACACTTCACCGTTATAATCAGAGCCAATTGAAATCCAAAGCCACACAGGCCTTTGTCATCAGGCAGAAGCTCATCACCAAGCTGGGCACTATTTTTTTTTTATTTGCCAAAACGAGGGGAAAAAAACGTAATAATAACCTTTAGGAATACTTTAACGTAGGTTTTCTAAGTAAGATTCATGTTTTCTGGCTTTCATAAAATCTGGCCTCCATAGAAAAGAATAACTCATAAGATAAATAGGTTAACCAGAGTACTTTTACCCAGGAGAGATGGCTTTGAGTCCTGCTTGCAATGCCCCCCCTTTTTTTTGAAATCTCTACATGTGTTCATGCTAGACTAATCACAAAGGGCTGAAAAAAAGGAGAAAAAAAAGGTAATACTTTCAATCTCTCCTTTCATCATTTCTTTTTTTTTTTCCCTGACCTTTATGGATTTCCGCCATCTCCAGCAGCTTTTAAAGTGCTACGTCTAAAAAAACTGTCACCAGTGAATCATTAATATGTTTATTTTTAGACGTTTGCTTGGGTACGGTAAACAAACAAGACCCCCGGTAAGAGGACTGGCAGCTGCTACTGAAGACATCCAAACTGAAATTAACACAGAATTTGAACACGTATGTGAAGCAACAAAAGCACATAGCTGAACACCAGACTAATTAAAAACTATTTGGTAGTACCTTAACTATAAGATTCTGAGGCCAATGTAAAAAAAAAAAAAAATATATATATATATATATATATGGGAAATTTCTAATATCAGATAGTCTTACTAAAAGAAATAATAGCTAAGAAGCCTTTGATCGTACCTGAACGTCCGTCTCTCTGAAAGTCAACGTGATACCATTCTCCGTCGTTGACTTTTCTGTCGATGGCTTTGGTCTTGGTCGTTCCAGAGCCCATGTCCAGCAGCAGGTACAGGTGTCCGTCCAGCATCTCAATGGCAAAAAAGTCCACCTGTAGGTTTGGAAAACGAAGCATCAGTAAAGAATGGTGACGCTATGGTGTCATCAAAAAAGAGTTTGAATGCTTTGTCAGTTTATGAAATAATGGGTGAGTTCTTTAGCATTCATAGTTGGTTAATGGAATCTACTTGAGTAGCTGCTGTCTTGTCTTTCATGATGTCCTTAGGGAGACATATGAGTTCCATTACCATTTTAATGCTAATTGCCCTTGTAAAACATTAAGTTACACCAATTTACAGTTGGTTTACTGTCAGTTCTGCCCTTTGTCAGCTGAGATGAGATTCTCTCCAAATGGGCTCTCAAAGGTGCTCCAGTATTGTGCCTCATGAGAAGTTTGATTTCTTGTTTAAGGGACTCGAATCTGGATCAGGAAACTGACTAACAGGGACAGTTTACACGGTGACACAGATGCTTCACTGGTCTGCCCTGATAATAAGAGGACTTAGCCAAAAGGCCTAAAAGTCAAACTAAAAATACGAAGTATGATCCTTATATGCAGGTTAAGAGTGGGCTACTTAAATAAGTAAGGGGATGAATATGGGGGGAAATGAGGGTCCCATGTACATTCCTTAACATGGACACCCAAAGTGGTCGTCTAGTGCGACGACTAGAGAAGCAACAGCAATGGAGGTCATCCAGAAGCTCATCTTATTCTTGCTTTACTTCTGCTACATTGTGTAGAACAGGAATCTAATGTTGTTTGAAAGAAGATTGCGGGCACGACTGAAAAAACCCGAATGCTTACTAACATTAGCCTAAATGAGCGCTATACTGGCGCTTTCTAATGTCGTCATCTCTTTCTGTCAATCAACGGGCGGCAACAACGGCAACCGTTACGTTCCACTTTTCAATGGACCTGCAACCGATGGGGGCCAAGAGGTTTGGGTCAGTACTATTTAATGGTTCCATTTTACAATGGAAACATTCAAAATATCGGATCAAACTGCTCAGTGGAAACACAGCTTAAGGAACTAGCAGAAAAACTCACGTGGGGGTGTTCTTGCAGCTGACGGTATATGGGGCCCATATTGAAACACTGGCAAGACAGACTAAAATAATTTTCCCTTTTAAAAAATGTAAGTATTTGAAAGTATTTGTGGATTTTAACATTTGTGTCAGGAGTCAGCGCTCTGTCTCCCCCTCTGGTCACTGGTGGGAGCTGTCTCCAGAGTACTGAACACATTACATCTCCCAGCAACCCCAGCGCACACTTTCCGGATGCCACTCAGCTGACTCTCATTGCCAATAACCCACGGGATACTTAAGCACTGCTGCACAGAGCCTCACTCTGTGTGAAGTATTGTTTGTGCCACCTTGCCTGCATTTCTGAGCGGTTCTAGCTGGCCGTCCGTTTTTGACCCTGCTTTATCCCTGATTTCCTGCCACCTGCCTGACCCTCAACTGGACGCTGACAACTCTAGTCTTTTCTTTGATTCTTGTGATTGACCTCTGCCCGTCTGACCCTGACTTAGCTTTGTGGACTTTTAGCTGTGCTTAGTTCCTGTCTGAACCATAGACATAATATATAATTAGACGAATCATCTCTGACGTCACCCATTGACTTCCACAGTCCCCAAAATGAAGCCTGAATATTCAGCTCATGGCCGCAGCCATATTGGCTGGAGTTAACTCCGCCTCACGCGGACGTTCCAAATATGGGGAGAAGGGGCGGGACCGAGTTGACTCGCTTTCCCCTCCGGATTGTTTTAGTTCACGCCCACAGCTCCTGCCGCTGTCTGCGGTTCCTCGATGCTAACGGCTAACAGCTTCTTCAGCAAAGCAGCATCGCGGTGGATTATTTACATCATGAATCTTTACAGGTCAGTGATTACTGTTTTACACACAATATGTAAAGCAGTGGAAGTGACTTTTAGACAACAATGAAAACGTATTTTCCCGTGGTACGTGTTTAGTATAAACAGTATCCACTCGTTTGAACATGTTATTTCTGTGGCCCTAAGCTATCTTGTTGTCGTCTTTATATACATATTGGTTTTTAAAAATGCACCACAAGAGCAATATATGATTGTGTAAAACGTAGTTTTTGTCTAATGTTAAATCAAATTGTTGGAATATGATCACATAATGCTGTGATTACAATATGAGTATTTCTTTTTACTCTTTAGTGAAGTTAATCATGTACACTTCTTTGAGATGGAGCTAATAGTTAAGTTAATTCTTTACTACACAGTCACAGACTCCAGTGAAGCAGAATGAACTACTGTGGTAATATTAGAATGTGATGGACATCAGGAGTGAAGAGGTTAAACATGACTGATGCTGCTTCTGCTGACAATCCAAACTGAAGACTGATGTTCTTTCAAAGATAAACTCATTTTCTTAAAGATATTCACGTGTATTGTGAGCATAAACTAGAGGAAATATTTTATTTTATGTAATTAACACATCTTTGCAAAACAGCTCATGTACAGATATTTTTGAGTGAAATCTATTTTCTTTTCCTTACAATTACAGTTTGGATTAATGGTGACGTCATTTCCAGAAAGGACAGTTCAACAAAACCATCACAGTGACGTGAGCTCGACAGAGATCCTCATCTCCTGGTTCAGCCGAGGTGGACGGTGGTGGAGCGTCTTTATTTTCCTACAAGGAAGAGCAGCTCCTAGTTCTGTCATCACTGAGGAGGAAGTGAACGGGCGACGTCTGGATTCTGGAGCTGGTCATGTGATCCGAGAGAACGTCCAGCAGCTGCAGTGTTACACCCAGAACTAAACTGTTTTTTCTTTCTTGTCTTACCGAAATGTGTTTCAGTAGATATAAATGTACTATTTAGGATCATTTATTAGCTTCTTTAAATATAAAAACAGACAGTATTATCATAGATGATGCTTTCTAACCATGACATGTTTAATGAGCTCTCTACTTTAAATAAAGGGAATCAATTTCTAAATTGTCAATGATTAATGCTTGTGATGTTTTAAAGAATTAAATACATTTTGTACAGATTTTTCTTTTGTCTTACTTATGTGCTAAAACAATGTGAATAAACAGAAGAGACTAGGTCACTCAAATATGTTAAACATGATTTTATTGAATCACACACATCAGCAAAATGCTGGATTGTTCTGGATTATAAACCCACTCACCACCCCCAGAATCAGACCTGGAGAGGAAAATACAAGAGAAACATAAGATTAAATTAAATTAGAATCACTAGATAAAGCAAAAAATAAAAAATGTAAAAAAAAACTAATAAAACTGAAATATTTAAATTACATGTTATTAACTGAAACTTTTCTGTATGTCTTTGCATTTTAACTTTACATGAAGAGATTCTGTGTTACTGTAGCAGATCTGAATCCTGTTCTTATATATTATAACTCTTTAATAAAAAAAAAAAGAACTATCAATAAAAATACTTAGAAAAACATATATATATTTTTATCTTTAAACATAACAGATATTAATGTTAAAACACTGACATGGAGATATTTTGAGGATAAAAAGTCGAATTACTGGAACTAAAATAATCATAATAAACTTAAATGATTTATTTCTGGAAAACATAAAGTTGTTTTTTAGTACTTACCAGAGAAAAGACTCCAGAAGACTCCCAAAAGGCGTGTGAGAACAGTTTACAGCACATCAGCAGGACAAAAACCGAACTATAGCGCTCATGCTAACGCTAAATCTGTAGCAGACCCCAAAACACCGGAGTTTTGCTCCCAGAATCCACCGCGATCGTCATCTGTCAATCAGAAGGCCACGCCCCCTCATTAAGCGAAAATAAATGCTGTTTTAAAAAAAATCTACAAACTTAGAAAAAAATTCACTCCCCTCAGAGTTGTCATGGATCAAATATGTAGCTATTGATGAAATAAAAACTTTAAGCACCAGGCATTAAAGGGGTTTTTGAGAGGGCTGAAAACGAGGTTTTTAACATGGGAGTCAATGGGAATTTGCTCACTCTAAGCACCAGCCTCTCTGGTCAGTGCCGGTACTGCAACGTTTTGGTACTTCCGGGTAGGCTTCACTTTCGGTCTGGAAAGAATGGGGCTTGGTCTGAACTAATAAACCTGCTGCATGTGGAACCAACTATCTGACCGTTTGTGACAATTCATACCTAGATGGCTTAATAAAACACATTTAGAAGAGAGTAATTTTTTTGTTCCACACTTTAGAAAAAGCTAAAATAAGCTTTGAAAAGAACTCACACAATTATGACTTTGTTGCAAATGTATCATTTTCTAAAACATCCTCAATTACTAGGTTTTACCTTGACAGTTGGAGGCGTTCTCGGGTCCTTGCGTTGCAGTTGCCGAGGTTTGCCATGACTGAACAACATGAGCCCGTTGGGCTCTGTTGTCCTGAAGTCAAAGGAGATGGACCCCGCCTTCTTTGCGGTCCACTTGCTTAGTGCCACATAGGACTCCGGGGTGTCAAAGGTCACGGGGTCCAGCGTTGCTACACTTTCGCACTTAAAGGACACCACGCCACTCACCTGGTACGGGTAACAAAAACGGTTTTGGAGATTTAAAGATGTGACCTAATTAAATAGGTCTACTCTGATAAACAATAAAATTGTATGAAAATAGACATTTTAAAAGACTTAACAACTTTAAATTCTTTTAAGTAATGGATTTGTTTTCAGAGCCTTTTGAAATTAGCTCTTTTCCCCAAAACTATTTTCTGATGTTTTATCAAAGGAATTAAAGATTCATAAAAAGACCCTTATTGTCTCAGTTTTACAGACTAAGACACTAAAAAGATTCTTGTGTGTGGGCATACCTTCATCTTAGGGTCACCCTGTTTAGCCAGTCTAGAGAGCTCTAACCGCACATCATTGTTCTTGTAAACCACCTTAAAAGGGAAGAAATGGGAGAAAACATTACAAACCTCGAATTCATTTTAATAAAACAAACCTTACACATTCAATTTGTGTTAAAATGATTCACACTGTTGCAGAAGACGTAAAATAACCAAGCAGGGAGTTGAACGTAATCTTTTTTTTCATGTGTATAATAAAAAACACACATTAATTAATAAAAAAAGTTCAGTCAATACAAGGCTAAGCTTTCAAACTTATGTACTTATGTACAAAGTAGATATATTTTTTATTTGTATTTTTTTTAATCTTAGAAATCAACCCTGACCTTTAAACTCATTCACTTAAATGTAAACATTTATTTGATCATTCTTTCTTTTCTTTTCTTCACGTATAACTGAGCAGCTAAATCAAGGTTGTGGCTTGTTTAACAGTCAGTCACTCTATCCTTCCATGAACTGAGAGCTTCAAAGACTACTTTTTGAAACGTAGGGTTTCCTTCCCTGCTTTAATTTTCGGTTTGTCTCTGGTATTTGTTTGTGCGGTCAGTGTGGAAGGTGACTTGCAAAGACAGTGGAAACATTAAAATGCTGTTAGCATTTTCCCCACGAGCGTGCCTCGTGCTCACAATACGTCAAATGCATTAAAAAAACAAAACAAAGAACAAAAAAAAAAAGTGCAGCCTTGATCATTGGTGCATGTGATTTCCCTGCATTCATCCTAATTTGCTCACATGGATTATCATATCATATTAAATATGTAAATGTGTCAGTGGAGGGTTCACTTTGACTGTGGCAGCCTTGTTTAAACGCCATCATTCTTAATGAACTAACACAGGGCGCATTCAGCGCCGGCACAGAAAGCTCTCTGTTTGGCATATCATCTGTCAGCTTGTTTGGTTGCTTGTTTATGCCTCTATGTGAGTCTGAGTGAAATGGAAGCTCAGACAGGATCCCCATTTGATGAGTGCCAGGGTGTGTAGTTTTATCGAGCGCATTAAGTAACGTGCGTTTGATCATTTTAAGAGTCTGCAATTTATTCGGAAATTGTATACAAATTTGCATTCACGCAGGTTGAGATTGTGACTAAGTGTGCATAGTTGTGCATTAGTGTGTTGTCATGTGTGTGTCCTGTGAATGTTGCCGTTGCAACATTGTGGCCCATTTCAAGTAGAGCGGATGGATGGAGCATCTCTGTGGCATAGCTAATTAGCATGTTAGTGCTTAGTGCTGTATCTACTCCCTCAACGACACTCATCACTGATTCCGTCTGATGCTGGAGAGGATGTGTGTGTGTGTGTGTGTCTGGGACTGTTTGTATGAGTCTGCCAAATGGAAACATTTCTCTGTGTGAGTCTGTGCGTGAGCCTTACAAGTAACTGTGTGGAAATGTTCGCCTGACGCGTGACAGAAGGGAAAGTAAAAGAAAGTTTACCAAAAAAAAAGAGCACGGATTTTTTCACAAAAAGAAATAAATGCAGTATGTTAAAGTAAGTTTGGAAATAATACAATTTAAATCAACCTCTCGCCTCACAGCGAGAAGGGTCGAATCTCGTCTGGGTTCTGTCTTTGTTGTTGTTGCATGTGTGGGTTTTCTCCTCCCACAGTCCAAAAATATGCTTCATATGTTAACTGGTGTTTCAAAATTGTCTCTAAGTGTGCAAGTGAGTGTGTGCGGTTGTGTGGCCTTGGGACACACTGGCAACCAGTCCAGAGTTTACCCCGCCTTCATCCACTGGGATAGGCTCCAGCAACTCCCCGAAAAGGATTGAACAGGTTCTAAAGATGGATGGGAGGCTGGAAATCAGCCATCCCTTCGTTTCACCCTCCTTCCATTCATTTATCTATCCACCTCTCCATCCATCCGTCCATCTATCCCTCCCTCTCTCCATCATCATCTTCCATCTATCAATCTATCTAACCATCCATCCATAAATCCATCCCTCTTTCTCTCCCATCCATCCATCCATCCATCCATCCATCCATCCATCCATCCATCCATCCATCCATCCATCCATCCATCCATCCGTCCATCAATGCGTCCTCTAAACCCACTTGTGTTTTTGTTAAATAACCCATGTACTTCTCTGATCTTTAAAAGGTCATTTTTCTTTCCTTTTTTTTTTTTGGTTCCCTCATGTTCTCACCTCTTTGAGACATCCCATAAAGTTATTGCTGACAGGAGATCCGGGCAGGTCGGCAGTGCTGGGGCTCCCCCCCACATAGAAGAAGTCGTCCGAGCCCAGCATGGTGTAGTCTTCCTGAGTGTAGCCCGTGGTGGTCAGGATGCCGTCCACCGAGATGGTCACCTACTCAACAAAGCACAGGGAAAGGACACGCTATATACTAAGCGCTAGCTCGGCGCTGACCAGCCAAATTAGCCCCCCGTAAGATTGGTGACCAGTATGTATGCAGTCTTGTTGGGATAGATGGTTCGGGTATTAGACAGATGTGCTGCTGGTGGGACTTTTTTGGTGAAGTTGGCTCAGTGCTGACATCGAACGCTGCTAAACTTTGACTCTTCAGCTAGTAGTTTGTCTTCTTTACTGCAAAAATAACTCATTCTACACTATTAGCAGTCCCATCTACCACCCATGTCTTCTGGGAGTCAAACATATAATCTGCTAATTCAGAGCACAAATAATAAAAATGAGGATTCAATCTTGGATTTGGGCTCCATTGGTAGCTGGAAAATCTCACGCTGTGAGAATCTATTACTAAATTGATAAAACAGAGTAAAAAAAGCTATTCTGGTTCTGCTGCTTTCCATTAAAAGTTTAGTTCATTATTTTATGCTTTACACTGTCAACTTCTTTAAAGTAATATACTCTCTCACAGAAAAACAACAGCCTTTATGTTAGTTTGCCCATTTCTTTTAAAGACCCACTCCGATCATCTTTTGGATCTATTGCAAAAGCATTTCCAGAGGTTTTTCAAAATAATGATTATGCCATTTTTAGCCAAAATAACAATAAAATAAAACTGTTATTTTCTATAACATTAGAACTCTGAGATGTGGGCGGGACTGTTGGAATGGAGTAAGCCCACCTCTACTTTCCGTCATCCATGTTTACTCTCTTTTCCACTATACAACGCCTCACAACCCCAACCTAACATTACCGGTGCAACAAAAATGGTGAGCAATATTGGAGCTGTCCAGCTTTACAGCTTTGAGCCAGATCCCAGCTCGGACGAGGAAAACCAAGATATACATGAATATGATTACATAGGATTGATGCTTCTATGTCACATCTACAAGCTGTTTCAAACATATGTTTTTCTTATGTTTCCATATTCTCAACAATTTGAACAAAGAAATACTCTGAAATGCAATTTTGAGCTTAATTTTCTTTAGAAACGTCCTCCATCATCAGAAAAATGCCACAAGAACATGTTAATAAACACGATTTCCATCGGAGTGGGTCTTTAAATGTTGCTGCAAACCTGTGCAGAGTCTCCTGAATTAAAAGAAGGAAATTAATAAACATATCTAACCTGTTCCTTTCACTCTTTAGATACAATTCTATCACTGTCTCTACTCAGTATTTCTGGGCACTTCTGCCCAGTCAGGTGTTAGTAAGTGTGCAGGCATTCGTGCTTTTACGTAGATGTTAGTACTATAGTGCACTGCTTGCAGCCAAAGTATTGTCACTTGTGTCAGGGCAAGCCGTGTTTGGATCTTAAGGATCGGGTTAATGATGCGAATGCGGTTAGTAGTTGTGATGATGGGGGTTTTTTTTGCGTTGTTAGGATGACTTGTAATGAAGGTGTTAGGGGGTTTGTTGGATCAGCGAGTCCAAATGAGATGACACACAGCCGAGCAAACCGATATTGATGTGCACGCACAGGTTGTTAGATTTGATGCAGCTGGCATACACACACAAACACACACAAATGCATTAACATGCGTCCCGGTCCTCTCTCTCTCTCTGCATGCAACATCGGCAAAAGAGGACGCAGGAGATAAAGAAAGAACGACAAAAGAACAGGATGACTCAGAGACACCATGGAAAACATGCAGTGGCAAGAGTGTGGGACGAGACAGAAAAAAAAACAAGAAGAAGAAAAAGAGGAGCCTCTCTATCCAACGGACCAATCAGAAAGGGGAGGGGGTTCTGACTCACGCCATGCACAGAGAGTTGGGATTTGCCATTTGCGTGCAGGTGAGGGATCTGTGCACGCCTAAATGTCATTAAGAGTGATGTTGTGATCAACGAAGAGAGTAGAAGGAAGGAAGAAAAGAAGGAAGGAGGGAGGGGTTTAAATAAAGAAAGTGGTTGGCAACGAGAGGGGGGGACAAGGGGCTCTTTAAGCGTAAAGAATTACCAACCGCATTTATCCTTTTATTGGTTTAGTTTTGATGTCTATGATTCAAAAGGAAATAGACAAACCCAGACTAAGAAACAATTAGAATTATATCTACCGAACAATGGAGTTTGTTTACCGTAGCGTGTCCAATGCCTGAGTGCTTTGTAGAAGAGGGGGAGAAATAAAAAGCAAAATAACTGTGAACAGAACAACTTTGGGAAGAAAAAAAAAGGCCTCAGGTGTTTTTTTTTTTTTTTTTCGTCGGTTGTTTGGAGTGGTTTCGCTAGGAGAAGGGCACAGGTTAGGTTAGTAGAATGAATCATTCCATGAATGGTGGTTAGTTTCACTAGCAGGTTAGTAAAGTTAGTAGTCAAGTTAGTAGTACAGACAGGCAAACGGCAGAGGCAGAGCACAAATAGGTTTACAAGCACCTGACCGCTTGTGATCCTGGATGTTTGCTGGTTCACTCTTTTCTGATTCATGCACACACTGGAGTGAAAAAGCACTCACCTAGAGCTGAAAGCAGAGCTGTGCTGGGGGTAAACTCACTGCAAACTAAGACCAAAACCTCACCAACACAATATCTCTGCAGCTAACAATGACTGATCATAGAATCTTTCTTTCTCTACATCACACCTTTCTCATGGTTTACTTCCTAAACTATTAAATTCATGGCTGGAATCGTTTTAGTTTCTCTCTTTCTTGCCTCTGGTTCTCCACTAGAGAGCCGGTGGCATGAAATTCAAGGGGAGACAAACATCATTTGGAACCTGCTCCCAGAAAAATTTGGCTGTCAGAAAATAGTCAACAACATTAATTGGAGCCACAAGAGACATTTCCTTAGATTCTAATTTGGTCACTCAAAATAAATTAAAAAAAACTATCTAAACTGAAATAAAACAGAATCTACTAAATAACCTTCTAAAAAAAAAAAAGTTTCTGTTCTTTGCTCTGCTACTTTCATTAAATCCTCCACCTATTATGATTACATTTGTAGACAACTTTATTACATTTTTTTAATATAAAATACAAACAGTACAAGTCAAAAGTACTAACTATTTATAAAGAAACATCAAGAGAGGAAGGAAAAGAAATATTAAGGATATTAAAAAGAAAACAATTAGTCAATTAATCAATGTGTTTGAGAGGAGCTGTCATGCAAAACAGTTTTAAAGATTTACAGATGTTAATAGAGTATTTGTTTATTTTTTAAGGTGGAGATTGCTTTAATCTAATGTCCTAGTGGAAATCAGGAAAAATCAACAATGACATTTTGCCAGAATTTTTAAGTAAATATGACCAAAACGAGGGAGCATATGTTTCAGGTTCTTCCTTGCAATAAATTTGGACAAATATTTTTTGTTTGACTTTATTTGTTTGACCAATAAAATATGTCTGAAGGAATGGGAATAAGGGCATCCTGAAACAAAGCTCTCATCTTTGGGTTCCAGTTCTTTGTTAGCTGAAAAGCAAACATTACCACGGGAAGGCTGTAAGACGCTGTTGTCTGGTTACCTGTCTCAGGTTGCGGGTGACTCTGACGTCATGCCAGTCGTTGTCGTTGAACTTGCCATTGACGGGCTCCACCAGGGCCTCGAATGCCCCGGAACCCAGGTTAATGACAAGCGACACGGCGCCGTTCTTGAGTGCCAGGTTGACGTAGTCGGCCGACTTGCCCGTGTGCAGCATCAGTCCGTTGCGCTGCAACGTCTTGAAGGAAAGCGTGATCTCATCGCTGCTGGACTGGATGGGGTTGGGCGACAAGTCGTAGCAGAAGTACTCAGAGCCCTTGAAAGTCGCAACGTACTCCTCACGAGCTAAAGAAGCAAGGAAGGGACGGAGAAGAGGAAGAAAACCATTACATCTGTACTTGTTGTGATCTAATAGTTATGATTTTTCATCCATTGGTTTCCTATCTTGAGTGTTCACATCGGGCATTCAGGAACATACATTTATGGTGTTCACACTGGACTGTAGCTACCTGATGCTAGTGCATATCCGCCACCGACAGCTGAACAAGTTGTGCACATCTTGTTGCAGGCTTTCTTTTATTAGCAGCCCTATTCCAATATTTTAAAGACTTTGTAATATAATTACAGTCGGATACAAAGCACAAATATTAATGTCTCCTCCATGATCAATTTTCAAACACATGGCACGTCTGCGAATTGAAAACGACGCTACCCATAGGTCACTACCAAATCTGAGTCCCTGATTGGTCAAAGCTGGTTTAACTTTCAATGCATGTTTGACACATTCTGTCAGTTTCCTGTTGTTTATTTCTCTCTGTCTCTTTTTAATTTTTGTGCAGGTTGGCTGTAGCTCCTGGGGGGTTCCCCTCCTTCACGTGTCTGTACCTGGGAGTGACTTCACAGCTGCTTACACTTTAGTTAAACTGTTGTGTTCTAATTAAGTTTCTATGTTTAAGCTATCTGTGTCGCAATGTGTTTCTGGAGCTCGGAGCGGTGCTTTTTGTGGCGACCACTACAGGATGTGGAGAAACCTTAACGAGGCCGATTACAAATTCTCCCCCACCCCTACAGGACGCCTCAAAGTCAGGGGCCGTGTGACCACATCCGACCCGCCAGATCATTTATATTTTTGTTATTTTTTGCCCGATGTTGTATGTTTTGAGTGTCCCCAACTAGTCATTTTTTGACATACTGGCTGTTCCATTAAATAAGGGGTACCCCTACAACTGGAACTAGGACTTGGATCGCGTCCTAACCCTAACCTGAACCCAATACTGGATCAGTTGTGGTTCAGGAGGAGATAGCAGATGTGGAACAGGCTAGGGTTAGAGTACCGGTTTTGACCGCGTCCCAAGGTTCTGTTCACGTTAAAAACTGACGTTTTTAAGTTTTAAAAATGTAGTTTTATTGTGTAAAATAAACGTTTGTCCTGTTCGAACCACGACCAAAGGTGTGTTTATGATTTTGGCTCCTTGTGCTCCTCCCTATCCCTCCAATTATAGGGGCATTTGAAGGGATAGTGTGTCCAAAATAGCTTTTTAAGACCTAACGCACGCCGCGGAGGGATGTAGAGCCCTCCGCCCCATGGGTGTTCTGCGTCTCGCTGTGCCACGGAGGAGAAACACATTTCTTCACGTGTGTGCGCTCTGAAGCACAGAAGTTTACATTTACATCTAACTAATGACTTTTTGTTTTAGCATGAACTTTTCAAGGTTATTTTCAAGAGCTAGCAGCTCCGCGCTAACGTAGCTAACCGGCAACTATTGATGACGTCATCGATGTGGGAGTCACGCCTGAAGTTGAATTCACTATTTTTCCTTAATAATTCTCCGTTTGTAGGGCTAAATGTAGGGAAAGAAGGGGAAGAATAAAAACGTCTCCTGCATCTGGATCATCTTGATAACTCGAAAACTGTGTTTTGTTCGAAGAAACATGTGTAACATATTGTAGAGCCCGGAACATATACGAGTGTTTACATAGAATTTTCGTCGGAAATGATCACTTAAAGAGAATTGTTGAAGGCGATGTGACAGAAACTTAGAAGTAACGACCATTGGCTTAATAGAGCACGTGCTAGGGTTTGTTTTGGTGAAACTGCCACTCATACCCACAATCCAGTGCATGTTGGTCACATGACCCGTCAAAGACTCTTTCTTAAAATGTATCTTTGTCTGTTTTGATTCTGTTGGGCAAAAAAAAGATTTTTTTTTTTAAGATTCAGAGCATGTTGTTATTGTCGAGCAAAGATGCCAACACTCCCTCCATGCCTCTAATCATTCTATAAAGTTGTGTGTAAACAAGCTTTGATCAGTCATGTGGGTTGGAGATTAAACGGAGTGGATGTGAGAGACACAGTAACTGAGTGTGTAGCATTCCAAGCTCGCTTCAAAAAAAAACCTGCCATCCACTCTTTTGAGAGAACAGCTGTGCTGGCAGTCCAAAGTGATGTGGACTTGTTTGACAACACAGCTCATTTCAAGATGTTTGTTTAAAAAAAATAAATCAGAGTGCAGGTGTAAGGATGTAGGATCAGTAGAGGTGAGGAGGGATTTAAGGAAGATGGCAAAAACTGATGAGGGGAAAAAGGGAAACAGCAGCATGCGAGTGTCATGGAAACCTAAAGCCCGCAGGAATGGCCGATTAGAATTCAGAGTAACAGGCAGACAGCCAATAGCAACTTACCTTGCAGACCCCTTGTGACCCCCAAGGACACTAGACCAAGGTTTTGTAATCCATCATCCTTAAACTCACATTTACTTATCTGCTCTCTCACACCGGCTCACATATCGTTGCTGCACAAATATGCATGCACACATCATAGCATTGCAGTGCCGCAAACAAGCCGGGTCGACGTTATCTCTCTCCTTCACCAACACAAACCAAAGTCCTTTTTCCTCCGCATCCGCTCGTGTGCGCTTTTCGCCATGATCTCTATATCGCTCACACTTCCCTCCTGGCCTCACGCCACCTTCCCTCTCCACACATGTCATTGGCCTCTTTTTTTTTCCTCTCCACCATCTTGCAGTTCGCAACAATGGAGAGACACATTTAGCAAGCACTTGGTGGGAGAAAAAGAACAACACTTGGAGCAGGGGGAGGGAAAAAAAAGCTGCCACATAATGAAAAGACTGAAGTGTAATAGGTTATTAAGGTAGTAAGAGGCGGAGAGAGGAGTGTTGAAATGGAATTGGCCGCACTTGAGTGAATATAACACATGCAGCATAATGAGAAGGAAAAAGTGAAAATGTTTCACTATTCAAAGGCCAATTGTGGCAAATCGTCTTTCTTTGCCTCTGTCGCACAAAAAAAAAGAAATCCAAAGTGTGAATGTCAGTGAGCGAGTGAGAAACAACACGTTATTTACCAGCATGTGTGTGAGCTCCCCCCCAGTGTGTAATTCCTTTCCTCCCGGCATGTTAATTAAGAGTGTGCGTGGCTCATAAAGAAAATGGCAACTTTGCATCTAGGCGTTTAAAACTATACGTACACACAAACAATTATTAGCTTTTTTTTATGCGTGCGTGAAATGTGTGTGGGAGTGGGTGGGTGCTGGTCTCAGTAAATATTGGTGTATTGCTGTCAGAAAAGCTATTACCAACTCAGGGCCCGGGGCTAGTCTTTACTGAGAGGAGTGAGCGCGAGCAGGGGGAGGGAGGGGGGCACCAGCACGCGCGGCGTGCACGCGCCGACGGGAAACTCGAACGCTGACACACACGCAGACGGATGTAGATGAGGAGGACGCTGTTCCGAACACACGCAGCCCGTCGAGCGCCATTCAGGCGGTAATTTACAGAGGTGCCATTAGGTTTCAGTGTGGCGCTCCACTATTCTGTTGCTAATTTACAGACGCGTCATTAGATCAGACAGGGGCACATAAAGCATCTCCGCATCGATCTGGAGGCCCCCGAAAACACTCTGTTCCATCAGGTGCACAAACAAACGAAAGGCACAAATGAACAATATAAAACACAAAAGAAGTGTGGCGCTAGGATGCCGTCGCTGTACCTACGCACCTAAAACACACAGAGAAACGTGTTTGCTCTCAAGCGGCAGGTTTAAGTGGATCTGCTGTAGCTCAGATTAATGTAGTGAGTCAGTATTAGCTCAGAGTAAACACTGAGGCAGACACTGACATACACACCACATGTCACACTTCATCCTGCAGAAAGCACTGTCGATCAATGAGAGGAAGTGAGGCACACGGAAACGGTGCGTAAGAGGGGGGGAAACCGGCCAAACCCAAGGAATTAGAAAGCGAAAAGAAAAGAGGAGAAATTACTAAAACATGCCTATTTCAAGCTCTATTACCTTGTATATTAAATAACTTGCTCTCTGCCGTGTAGTACGGTAAGTTCAACCACGTTAATAGTTTCTAGTGATTTGTAGTTCGATGGGAAATCTGACTGCAGGGCCTTTCTTTTCTCTTTTTTTTCTGCTCCGCCTCTACCTAAAAAATACTACCGAGTTAAACTAATAAAAGAGAGAACAGAAAGCTTGTCAATTCCCTTAGAGATGTTCCAGAAAAGCATTTTTTGCCTGATTCTTATCATCTTTCCTTGCTATTTTGTTGCTTTTTCTTTAGTAAAATAATTAGCCTACATCAAAAATAACCAATTATCTTATGATGTTTTGAACTGTTAATTTAAGGCCTTAGAAATAAATTAAAAAATACAGGAACTAGAAGCTCTTTAAAGAAATATTAAGTTGAGTTTGTTTTTCGTCTAATGTATAATACACTGCATCCTTTTTAGCTCCTTGCCTCAGTCTGCTTAACATTAATGAAGTATAACCTTCATCTGGTGTAACATACATTTCTCATTAAGACACACTGAGAGACTGAATAAAAGATTTCAGCATCAAACAAGAGCGAACGCATTTTTCTTTTTTTTTTTAATTAGCTTACACCTCAATGTACTTATTTCTTAAATAATACCCTCTGTCCTTACTTCTAAATAGACTATCTATGCTTTAAAGACTCACTGCAATCATCTTTTTATCCATTTTTACAGCATTCTAAGTCATCCTTTGATTATAATTATGTAGTTTTTGGCCAAAATAAAATGACGTAGTTTCTGCAGAGCGGCAAGAGTTCATTAGAAATCTGCCTCGTAAGTGTTATCATGTTATCATCACCAAGAGAGCTTGTGGCCCTCCCAGCTTATTTTCTACAACACCAGTATGGTCTTTTTCATACTGATTCACAATCATTTGAATAGAGAAAAACTCAGAAATGCAATTTTGAGCTTAATTTTCTAAATATATGTCCCAAAAAATATGTAAAAAAAAAATTAAAAACATTTTTCATTTGGCTTTTTGTTAAGACCAGCAGTAAATAGTAGTTAATACTTTTTAAAAAAATATATATTTAATGGAATTGTATTGAGTGTATTTTCTAAATGAAAGCATAATCATTCTTGCTTTGTATTAAATTAAAACTAAAATAGAAAGTTTTAAAGTAATAGATTTGAACACATTTTGCAGATTTTATTTGCATGAATAAGGACAAGAATTACGGAACATTCATGATCTAAGAGAAAAAAAACACTTAAAAAAAATTTAAGGTGAAATAATTTGGCTATGTTTCGTGATATTTTGTTTGGCGATACTTTCATAGATTTAAAATGCTGACAAGACGATATTTAACTCATTTTTTATGAGCATCCTTCAGCGTTTTACTTTGTTTTCAACCTAAACCGCCAAACGCTAGTTGGCGGCACAGCACACTGAGCCTATGTGAGTAGCTCAACACCGCAACCAAAACAACAACAAGATCTGGCGAGAACCAGCTTGTGCTAAATGTTCAGTCCGCCTCGTGGTATTTGTTTTTATGAGACGTGTACCACTTAATTTTTACTTAAGATGGGTACCGAAAAGTGAAAAATTGTTCTGACACAGTCTTGGGATATATCACGATACGTATCGTATCGGGATATGTATCGTATCACCAGACTCTTACCAATACTCAGCCCTTTTGTTTTTAGTCTGACAAGGACGGCAAATAGTTGAATAGCTGTTTTGCAACAATAGAAAGTGTGTAAAACTATATGTACTAGTTTTGATAATCTGTGTTTACTCCAAAGACACCTCTTCTTCAAAAAGGCATAAACACTGTTTTATACAACATTCATAGACACTGAGGAGGATTCTTTTCCAAGGTTGGCAAAGTGCCGAGTCCGCCTGTAATTTTGCGAGGACTTCACACGGCTAATGCAGATGACTATCCAGGAAACATAGCTACAGGCCATAATTACAGCTTCCACAAACAGTGGAATAAAAGTAATGTCATTTTCATGAGAATGGCTTTTTTTCCTATGAAAATGACAAGGAGGGAAATGTGGATATTATTCTAAAAGGACGGCCGCAAAGAATCAGGACAAGACATAAAAAAGGAACACTGGGACCCTTTGGAAAAGGAGGTACGATTTGAGTTATGGAGGCTATAAGGGGAATAGATACAGATGTAAAGATGATTGGCATTAGGCCTTGAAGGCTGTCATTAAACTGCCACTCTAATGAATAAAGCAATCTGTTGGGAGGCAGGACAGAGATGGAATAACTGATCTGATGGTTGCGGCATCAGGGACCAGCTGCATCTGCACCACCGATGATCAAACACACTTCACATGGATTTTTTGGTGAGTTTCCACACATATGGCGATGTGTGTGTGTGTGTGTCATTTGAGGCGCTGTCTCATCCCGTGGGTCTCCTCCTCAACATCTCACATACTAATTTATCATTTCCATGACAACCCTGCATTAAAGGGGGGCTCCAGCAAATGCGTGCATGGGTGTCTTAAGGGGAGAAAGAGGAAGACAGGAAGGGAGATTGAGAAGGAGCGGAAGAGAGAGAAGTAGTGATTGAGTGAACAGTACATTATCATGGACAGCTGTACTGAATCAAAATGGCGGATGGAGGGTGGGTGCACATCAGGGGAACCTTCATTATACAGCACCTGATGAGGGGAGCGGGATGAAAAGATGCACGGCAAAGAAAAGGGAAGGGGAGAATTTGAAAAGAAATAAGAAAAGCGTGGGATGAGACGTGGATCGGAACACAAAATGGAAGAAAGGAGATATAAAGAGGGCTGAGGCGAGGAAAGGGCGTGGCCGAGGGGCCGTGATAGTTGGCTGGGAAAAGGACGGGAGCGAGAAAAATGCTGGTGTGTCTAAATCCTAGAGTAGCAAGCCTCAATCATGGCAGCCCTGTCATTCCAGAGATAGTACACTGCAATTCCCCAGCACCTCGTTTTTAGCCCACCATGCAGTTCTGCTATCAGCTCCTCTCAGCCTGCACACATCCACCCACCCAGTCACCCACACACACATAAGACATCCCTCCTTAATAACAGACAGGTGGATTAACTAAATACTCATACAGATGTAGACGACCACTGCTGTAAATAGCTTTGAAACCGATTGGGTTATCACATCGCAGCCAAGGGAGCAATACTGTAGAGGAGGATATTACTGTCATAACAGTGGTGACGGATTGGCTGCCTGAACCGTAGATCTCTTATTTCCTTTTTGTTGTGGTTGCTACGAGTGTTGGAATGAAGGCATTCATGCTGCATGCTGAAAGATGTGGCAAAATTCACGAGGAGGAGCTGGTGAAACCAAAGACAAGAACTGTGGCTTTGATAGAGATCGTAATAAAATGACCAACAGCTAAATTAATGCAGCTTTAATTATTTGAACTAATGAGAGTGTATAAGTGAAAAAATATATATATTCTTTACAGTTCTGAAAGGGTAAGTTTGCTGTTTTTAGTTTGGGTAAATCTGGCAATCAACTGCAAAATTGTGAAGTGGCCTATAAAATTTTTACCAAATTTTAATTTAGTTCAAAAACCTTTATTTTTTAAATTTTTTTTTCAATTTATATCTTTAACTTTATATATCTGCTTTTATTATATATATACTTTTTTATTATTTTCATTTAAAAAAATCAAAAAACATTTATTAAATTGTATTCTAGTAAGTGTCACTCTTTTTTACTAACCCCTTCATGCCATATGAAGATAATTTACAACTTACCATTTAACCGAAGACTTCCCTTATTATATTTTTTCTATATATAAGTGCTCTGGAGTATCAGTCACAAACACCAATTAATGCTTAAAAATGATTAAATAAGTTATATATATATATATTAATAAAAGTATATATAAATTTGTGTAGCATAATATGGGACTAAAAATGACATTTCATTTGGAAAGGCAAATTATATTAAGGGAGAACAATAATGGATAGAATTTATGCTTTCCTACTAAAACCATATTTAGCGTCATGAAACATTAGGAATCAAGTACAATGTTTCCCCGCTAATTTGCGTTTCTTTATTCGCGGTTTCACGTATTCACTGATATTTTTTCAGTCATGTGACTCTTCTGGTTTGTCACAAAAACTTGGACAACTCAAAACTCTTTATGTGGAGCAATACACCAATGTTCTTTATTACAGTTTATGTAGAATTATCTTAGTTGTTTTTGAGGAATATGGATTGGTAACAGACATTCTTCAATGCAGGGGGTTGGGGTTCTCCGTGTTCGCAGATTGGAATACTGTATATTGGCACGATATCTAACAACTAAGATAACCTTAGCATGAAAAACATGCTATAAACTTTTCACATTTCTTTAAATCACTAAATCCGTGAAATTCTACATCATCTGTGTAACTTTTTAACAACTCTGAGAGGCTGGTGCTTTTTGTTCTACATTTCTGTCAGATACCTACAGTCCCCTCAAGCAGTTGTTAGTGATAAAATAACAAACACACGATCCTATTTATTTAAAAAAAAACCCACAAAACTCACACTTGAGTATAAGTTGCACCCCTGGACAAACGATGCCAAAAAGCAACTTATACTTCAAAAAATGCAGTAATTAGAAAAAAAATTAGGCGTGAAGGGGTTAATTTAATCTAAACTAAAGAAAACATTTGTGAAGCAATGTAACAGTTTTATTTTTTTGCCAACCCTATACTCAATTAAGCTTTTAATCTGAAAGGGTAATATTTAACAGTGCACAGCAATAACCCCCATGTAATAAACAAAGAGCTGTGTCAACAAAGCTTGTTTTCTGCTTAGCAAAAAGTTTAACCCCTTTGTGCCTGAACATGTTTCCAGCTATACAAAAAAAATCACATATTTTTTTCCATGTAAATGCTAAATTAAGATAACTTTTTTGACGCATGTTAGTATCCATAGGGGTTGCAACAAGCCCTTGAATCAGAGTTGGTCTTTCAGAGGAATTTCCTTAAAACACAGATGACAATGTTTGTCATTATTGCTTTTGAATTTAATTTTAAATTTTAAAGAACTGTAAAAGAGTGAAGAGTGCTTTTTTTACCCCTTTTTGTTTCTTTTATCTCTGCTCGTGTCTCTTTTTCTCTCCGTCTGTATAACTCGATTTTGGCTTTCTGTCTGGTACCCAGGGAAACCGGCTTGTTTCCATGACGATGTCTTCGGGCGGAACAGTGCATTTGTCTTAAGCTGGATAAGATCGGAGTCAGTTTCATCCCTTTTAGACATGCAGAAGCACACACACGCACAGGCGCGGGCGCACACAACATCAAATTAATGCAGCCATACATCATGTCAGAAATACAGAGCAAAGATGCAAAAGACAGATAAGACATCCATATTGGAAAAATTTGCATTTGGGTAAGATAGTCATATTAACATAGATAAATGTGTGCATTCCTGTGTTGAAAGATCTTACACCCACAGAAACACATTCAGTGACTCGTACTACAGCTTTTAGAAAAAATAAAGATAGAAGAGCTCTACTTTTTTAAATCTGTGGTTATTTTAAACCATAAAAATTAGGCTGCTAGAAGAGTGTGTGTACATAAATCATTTCTCTTGTGTTTGTTCCTGTTTTGGCAAACAGTAAAGAAATGAACCTCAAATGCCAGATGGGGTACTGGAGTGAAACGCCAATTGGGCCGCTACTCCCAGCAACTGCCAATAAACAATGGAAATTTCTAGAGCAGGTAAGAGACAATTAGAGCACTAGACTTTCTTGTTCATTCCAAAATGGGAGTGTGTATAAACATGCGTGCGCAAAGCCACAGTCTGATGAGGCATCCGCATCTATAATGACTACCATTCTGGGCGACGTGAGGCTGTGCAGACTCAGGGAGCCCAAGGAGAGATGCAGCGCTCCTGCTGAGAAACACTGCAGTCTTATCTCCTTCCTTGTCTCCATGCGCGTCGCCGACCTTCTCTTACCACCTCTCTTTTCCCACTTTCCTATCTTTCCCCACCATCACTTTTCTACACTCCTTATTCTCCTCCCAGCCTCCATCACAGACTCACAGTCATCATCTGATTTATCTTCCTCCTTAGGAAATAGGAAGTTCATTTGATGTCTTTATTTTTAGACAATTACAGGGTGCATCTGCTTCCCTATTAGCACAATAGTGACTGTTACAAGTGCAGTGTAAAAAAAGATGGAATTTTGCAAACAATTACAAGTAAAAGTATGCACTACCCCTGGAATTACACCACTAGTGCAACTTTGTGCATGGACATTAAGCATTAATGAGTGCTCTGAAGCAATGGGAAATGGTCACAGAGAGAGCTGCCTAAATTGGTCCCATTAGATAAGAGAACATATCTAGAGTTTAGTCATTTTGCAGAGGAAACTTTCATGCAATTGCTCTGCTCGTGGCAAAAGGAAAAATCTTTTTTTTTCCTCATCCTAACATTTTAAGACTCGGCCATCAGGAGCGAACAGGATGGCAGTCAGCGAGTTCGGAAACCAGTCAACACACTTGCCTCTTAACGCCAAACGTCTCAAGTTGGCCTCTGCTCACTTGCCAGCCTTGCAACAGTCTGCAAGCTTGACAAACAACAGACTAACAGTGACCTGTTGGTGCCCGAGAAATATACTAAATTCCCAATTATGCTAACTGTCTTGCTGTTATTTGGCTTTTCAGAGTTTAGTGATAAACCCAATAACTATATAATTTTTTATTTATGTATTTGTAATATAAAGTTAAGGAAAAGCCGCAAACATATTCACTATTTAATCTCTGTGAATACAAATAGTTTTACCACAGATGTTTGTTTATTTTTTGCTTAAATTTACATTAATGCAAAAATAGATCCCTGAGAAACAAATAAAAAAACATAACCTAATTGTTAGATTTTGTTCAAATAAGCAAAAAAAAAAAAAAAAAAAATCTCCCAATGAGGTAAGACAAATTGTTTCACCAGGAATTTCTACTTTAATACAAATATTTATTTATTTGTTTATTTATTTATTTATCTATGAACTTGACCTGTCCAACGGCTAAGCAAACAGAATAGAGCTGAAGGCCTCTTGTGTTGGACATATTTTACTGTTACAACAGAGGGTTATGGATCTTCTAACACAAGGTGTACATGTGTATAAACCCATTTTTGTTGTTCAGGCTAAATTTTATTTACGTCAGTTATATTTGTATTCTTGGACAAGACGAAAAAGAAGAAGCCGGAAGAAGAAGGACAAAAGCTAAATGTAAAATTAATAAATACAAACACAGTTCT
Source organism: Oryzias javanicus (assembly GCA_003999625.1). NCBI lineage: Eukaryota > Metazoa > Chordata > Actinopteri > Beloniformes > Adrianichthyidae > Oryzias > Oryzias javanicus. The sequence continues at coordinate 15,309,930 of CM012455.1, read as the reverse complement.
AGTCAGTAAGACATGTTTTCACGAACTAAGATTATTTTGCTATTGAAAATTCTTCTCAATAAGATCATTTTTCTTGTAAGACAGAAAATAAGACCTTTTTTTCTTGAAACAAGGGTCTTTTTACTTTCTTAGAATTCTGTTTTTGCACTACAGGTTATTATTGATTATGAGGGAAAACAGTCTGCCTTACCAAAACATTGCATTAACAAAAGAGCAATTATTTCTATGTACTGTATGTCGAATAGCAAATATTTATAGAACAATTTACTTTTTTTTAATTCTGAAACACCCAATAAAATTATCTATATTTTTTGCTGCCTCTAATGTTTTCAAAAATATGACTCAAAAAGAGAAATTTTGTAATTTCACATCCACAACAAGGATTTATTTTTTTTTTTTTGTGGAAGTTTTAGAGTAATTTTGCAGGGTTTTATAACTGTTTTTTTAAGCTGTGTTTTATTTTAGCTTTGTTATTTATTGACTCACCTGGTTACATCTACTTGCTTCACAGCTGCTTTCCATTTATCGTCGCTACTATCAGTATTTAGTCCCTTTAGTTTCCTTTGCTCATCATATTTTTTCTTTCTTTTCCTCTTTATCGTATCCTGCCTCAGCAGTGCTTGTTACAGGTTTCACAGTTTTAGACTTAGATTTGAGCATTGCCCCGTTCTCTTCTAACTGGTCATTTTTCCAGCTTCAGCATTAAGAGCAGCTTGTTTTTTCTAAGATTCCTATTTCATTAAACCAAATCAATCTTTATCTACTCAAAATGTGATTATTTATTGTTTAAGAAAAACAAACTGTATATACGTAATATGATGCAGCTTTATCAGAAAACGTGATTATCCAAACCACAGATGCTTTATAATTTTATACTTTCTGGTCATGTATGATGTATTGCTAGGACCATATATGGTGGTAAGGAAGAGGTGGGAGACATGCTGTACTTTGCTGGTATTGACTAGATCCTCTTGTCTTGGCGTCTGTTGCCGCTCCCAACCTAACATATGGTTGAGTCAGCATGAAGCTCGTCTGATGTGAGTTTTCATCAGTGTTTGTGGGAACCGCTACATCATCGCATATGTATAAAGTAAAGTGTGCTTATGCCTGATTTTGAGTGGAGGGCTCCAATAAATGCATTTTTTTTTTTTGCCACAAGACAATGTGTTAAAAAATGAGGCTCTTCTGATTGCCGACGCTTTATGAGTCACAAATGATGACTCACAACCCACCTCACAAAACGAACACACCAACCTACAGACACACACTTCGCTCCCTCTCCTGCCTTTATCCACTGACCGTGAAGAATATGTGCAGGCAGCCTTACTCATGCATATTTACACTGAACACACACTAACTCACCTACTCAGCAGGCACTCTCTAAAGGTTATTGTGTATGTCTGTTTGTCCGTCCGTTCACGTACCCGCGTCTTTAAAGGTCACTTGAAGCAGCGCTGGCCACTTGCCTAAGCTGCGCATAGATTGTTGGACTGATACGGGGAACACTTGGACATGCAGACAAACAACCATTATTATGGGGACATCCTGCCCCAAAGCCAAAAAAGAAAATAGAAATATAAACGGGCATGGCAGTAAATTATACCCCAAGAAGCACACTGCACTTCCATTCATGGCGTGCCATCACTTGTGCTCTCAGGACCCTGATTCTCTTTTTATTTTTTGGCCAAGAAAAGGAAAGAAAGGAGCAAAATCTACTTGATTTTGAGCACATTTTCCATCCAGATTATCACTGCTCAATACTTTTCACAAAGACAGAAAAAAAAAATCAATTTCCTTTGGCTGCTCAATCCTTATGAAAATCCAATTTGGCTCCTTCTTTTCTTTCGTACTTCCACCATTTGCGCACTGTGCCCACTCCAAGTGATTAGTGATCTGTGGGTACCATTTTCAGGGAGAATGATAACTGTATTTCACGGAGGAGGGGAAAGGTCTGATGGGCTGATGTCCCTTGGAGGACAAGCTGGTCGAGGAGGGGAGACAGGAGCGCTTCTGTTGCTTTGGAGATACGACTCACTTCACGCCTCCTTTGCTTCATTCATTTCTTTAGCAAAGGCGCCGTCTTCTTCTTTTCCACATATATGCACCCACACATCAGCCCCCTCAAAGAAACTCATTTGAGGTTTACATGCTCCTCAAAAAAAAAAGAAAAAAACCCTCTTCACGCTTAGCACGGCTGCGCCTGCACCATTTGACAGCCTTTGTGGAACACACTCATAAAACCACACATAGCTGTTTCATGTGTACTAAAATAGACTCCAAACTCTGGAAATAAAAGTTACACATCCCAACCAGTCATAGTCCTTACAGTAGGAATTAAATTCTTGTGCGATAAACATATGTTAATCCACATCTGTCATTAAATAGTCGATTTAAGAAGCTCTAACAATGTCAGTGCCACCTGGGTGTCTCACTGCAGGCGATTTATTTAAAGCAAAAACCAACCAACAGATGCTTTTGATCAAGCAATCCAAAGAAGCAAAAGAATGCAACAATATGAGCGGGATGCTTCATAGAGATCGTATGTGCGCACGCTGACATGAGCGGGCTAAGCACCTGCACCAAATAAAACATTTCACCCAATGAAAGGCAGCGCCATCACAACAGGAGACAGCCATCAACCACGTCGTCTCTCATCCAATCAGAAGGCACAATGGTAAGTCACTTTCAGCCCCTTCTTCATGTGTGCCAATCAGTGTATTCATCAGCGTCACGCAGAGCCGACCGACCGAGCAGCACCTACCTTTAGAATTTCAAAAGCCGGGAGCTTCCACTCATTTGCACGCATGCAGACACACACACGCTTACACACATGCATGCAGCAAAAACCTTACCTTACCAAAAACGGCACATTCCATCCCGTTCTATCCCCAAGAATTTCATAAAACGCTCTGAACATTTGTATTTTAACAAGAACTAATACATTTTTTTTTTGCATCTTTTTAACGAAACATTTACAGGTTTAAAGTTCTGACACAACACAGCAACATCTACTTAGAATGACATGGGCTTGCCAACATGTGATCGGGAGCCATGTGGGCGCCAGCGGACATGCACGAAGCAGAACGGCAGCCATGGAGGTGTAGGAATGAGCTCTGCACTGCGGTGACAAACTGCCACGGTCAAAGATTGAACCCGCTTTGGACAGGGAACACGCATGCTCTTCCATTCGGGTCATGCATACACCACCACACTTGCCCCGTCACATTTTACAGCCCCATAAATGACAATTCACACCCATGAGGAAATGTGGGAGAGGAGGAAATTAAAAAACAAACAAATCAAACCATCCTTGTTGTCACTCGGTCATGTGACCCTATGACCCTTAGCTCCGTTACCATGACCTGGATTGGTGTCAAGTCGATTCCAGCCAAGTAGCATCAAGCGGCAACCATTAATACCCTCTTTCTGCATCTACATACAGTACATATAAGATTTTACTTTTGGCATGCTTATGTCTCCTTATCCATAGGAAATATTAAAGTCATATTCCACTTAATCTTCCAATAAAAGCTACATTTTTGATCGAATTCGATCAAAACGGACACTAATGAGCTGCATGATTTGACGAAAAATACAACTGACCTTCACTCAAGCCTACAGAGACAACTTCTGCCCGGGGTGTTGATGAGGTGACGGGGGGAGGGGATACAGGGGGAGGGGCTTTTGAGCGTGGGGGTGTGAGGAAAAAATAAGGGATGATGGCAAAGCAGAGGACAACAGGAAGTGAGGTAAGAAGAGGCCATACCTTGGTCGCCAATCATCAGGTGTGCCAGACCTTAAAGGAAGACAAGAGCACAGTCAGCACAGCAAAGGATCATGGGGTGTGAGGTGTCTGTCAGTGACATGCTTCTGGAGGCTAACGTTTATGAGTTTCTAAGTACTTTTTATGTGCGTGTAAAAATATAGAAACTTTTTTGTGGAGGACGCTTACTTGTCCTAGGCACCGATCCTACGCACAGACACAGACTTCTGCACAGTCATGAAGGACTGTTTTCTTGTTTTATGCTTCTATGTCTACGTAACCTTGAGGCAAGAGCTACTTCAGATGATTGTGCAAGCGATGCGGTACTTACCAGATGTCAGCAACCAACCCTTCTTTACATACTCCCAGAAAACATGTTTAGCCTGGTTACGCTCATACTGCTCTGACTACCTACTGCTGACCGATTCCCACCATAGAAGTTAATGAGAGTGATAGAAGAGAAGAATGGACAGGAAATGGAGAGAATTTGAAAAAAGATAGATAAATAGATAGATAGATAGATAGATAGATAGATAGATAGATAGATAGATAGATAGATAGATAGATAGATAGATAGATAGATAGATAGATAGATAGATAGATAGATAGATAGATAGATAGATAGATAGATAGAATGAGAGAGAACTACCTACCTGGTGTGTAGCTGTGCTCTGGAGGGGTGTTGCAGCCAGGCGAAGAGAGAGAAAGACAGACATTCATTAACATGCATGCTCAGCCCAAGGGTCACCATGGCTACTTACTGTACATGCACACCCGTCCAGGGTTTCTGTGGTAGCATACATGCAAGTCAACACAAACATCACGATGGGTACCATGCTGCACTGGTAGCCAAAACTGAGGTTTGTCTGGACATTTATGCACACGGCCACATTTAAGAAAAAAAGCCCATTTTCTCTCTACTCCACTTGTGCGCCAAGACAGTTACCTATGCAAACAAGCATCCACACGAGGTAGAAAGGGAAGGGTGGAGGGACTCGGTATGCATTCCTACCTGTAGATTTGGATTCAAGAGCCATTTACCCCAAAACTTACCTTGTAGCTGTTTTCTCTCCCCAGAGCACCCCGACAGATAGCATGCAACACACAGACGCACACAGGCATACACATTCCCTCTCCCAAGCTCTCCCACGCTCCCACTGCCTTCCACACACACACACACACACACACGCTAACATTGACTATGGCAGTAATTATGATGTGAAATAGCAGGGTAAACATGTAGGGATGGATTAGCAGTGCAGCAGGACGAAGAGGCATGCATGATTCAGAACTGGGTTTGTTTGTGTGGAAGTGTGTGTAGTGGACTCTGTATGTCGATGTGCGCTCAAATCGGTGTGTTCCCTTGCCTCTTGCCCTTGTGCATGTAGCATGGCAGAAACAGGAGGAGCCATTAGCATGCTAACAGCAATTTGCCCTCAAGGACAATGCAAGCCAGCCAGGCCTAACGAGCCAGGTTGATTCTGCCCTCGCTGCGAGCCAAAATGCCTCAGATGGTTACATTTATTCACAGACCTGCCTAAATTGTGTCCTCTTATGTCGTCTTATCTCTGGCTATTTTTAATGACCACGTTTTTGCAATGAAACAGCCATAAATAAGTGATCCTGCACATTTCTCGGGAGACATTATTTGTTGTTCTAAGGCGGTCAGCATAAACAAGACCACAAAAACTAGATCATAAGGAAGTCCTGAACATCAATACCACTGCCTACACTTTCTTCTTTACCTTTAGCTGCTTCCTTGATGGCCACACTCTGGACATGTTTTTAGTCCATGTGCATGAAATGGCACCATTACATCCAAATGTCTTTATCTTTAGCATCAAACATGCTGCCAATGTTACTTTTTCACTGAGTCAAATTGTAGTCCTGTATTACACACATTTATTTTTAGCTGCACCAAAAAAGAAAAAATGTATTGTTGCTTCTAACTAGCCAGTAATGCCTTCGTCAAATACACCTGTATGGAGAGGTGCATCTTTAAGAGAGCGCAGGTATGTCCTACAGTTCCCTTCTTTGTGTGGCATTCTGGAAAACCATGAATGTTTACACTTAGGCTGTGATTGTTACACTTTTTCTGTTAGCGTAGAAAACGGACCCCAACCCCATATCAGAGAACAAAACAGTTATGTGGCCTTCAAAAGAAAGTTTGGGGGCCCCTACCTTAAAGGACGACATGAAAATGGACTGTACCATTGTCGTGCAGTCCAGGGTCTCTACACATTTACAGATGTTAAATTTAAAGATTATTAAGACCCTTTTAAGACCATTTTAAAATTAATTTAAGACTGTATGTACAAGGAAAATGAAACAGTCTACATCACATGTTCAAATCCCATATATCCCATTGTGCCAAGTTTAACGTTTCGGCAAACCATGAAGTTTACTTCACAGAGATTTCCACATCCCAGTTTTAACTACGACGATTAATCCCTATTTATAAGCCATTTCTCCATGAATTCACACTTTCCCATTTTCCCGCACCATCAAGATTGAGGTCATTAGCTAGCAAAGGGTTAAACAATCTCTGACCGGATCATCACCTCATGACACAGCACATCCTGGAAATTTTTAGTAGTGATGGGAATTAATGGATTTAATGCTTTATAAGATATTATTTTAGTTCAATTAGATTTTAAGATGTACTTAAGACCTGGCGCCCACATATGTATACAGCACATTTTGGGTAATAATTCCACAGTAGCTAATTCTACTGAACTGGTGTTCAGTGACTGCATGTGTGGACATCTGTACGACCATTTAATGGTGTCAGAAGAGTAGCACTCTACAGAAAATAATCAAAATGGCAGAAAACATAAAAGAAAATTCCATTGGCTTATCCAAACCCAAAGCTTGACAGGGTAAGAAGTCCAATCATATTTCATAGCTTATGCTTGCTTAAAATGCATACTAGCATTGTAACTTTGTCATGAAATGCAAATGTGATTAAAATAAATCAATTTATAGATCTAGTAAGCTACTAAACATGATGTGTGCAACAGGACTAAGTTTTGTCGAAAAATGCTATTATACTAGTCTAAATGCACCCAAGAAAGAAAAGTATAAATTAGTTTACAGATCATTCTGGTAATTCTGATCAGATGCAAATGGTTGAACCAATGGGGTGTGCAGGTAAGGAGCAAATACTTATTACAGGGTTTGGGGGGGTTGAAAAAAGGCAAAAAAATTGTGCCTGAGTCTCACTTATGTCACCCTTGCATGTTATATTAGTGTTTGCTATGAAGCTCGCAGTCATGCTCACAGCATAAAAAAAAAGGTGCATGCACCATTTTCTTCAAATGGCTCACCGAATAGTCTACGATCTTAAAATTTCCTGTGGGACACCTGCATGCCCTGTACAGATTTGCCCATTTTTTTGCCTGCGGACAGGTTGTATCCTCCCAGAGGGGCAATTGTGACAAAAGCTTTAGGCTTAAATATTTCCAAAGTGACTTAACCTCAGTGTGTTTGACAAAATCTGTAAATAGATTTGTGAATTTCTGGCTAAGAAGCACCACAAACATTCACTGTTTTTCTGACATTAAACTACCTACCAGTAGATTTACTTCATTGAAATAATATAAGAAAGTCTTTTATTTTGAAAGGAAGTCTCGGGAACCTCTGTTAAAAGTTATAAACTGCTTCATATTTGGGGGAAAAAAATCTATTTTCTCTTAAAGTTTGTTATATTTATGCCAAAATAATAGTTTATTAATATTTTTAATAAAAATAACAATAACATCAAAAGTCTTATATTTCTAAAGGATGTGTGGCTAACACTGGGTTGTGGTCTTTGAGAAATCAACCAAAATGGCTCCTTAAGTGTTAAAGGTTGCAGACCCTTGGTATAGGTAAATGACAGACGCCAAGATGGACCTTTAAGCACTTTTTACCTTCTAGACACTTTATTTCCACTCTTTCATTCTAAACAAATTATTTTGGTCAACTCTAAGCTGGTGATGGTCTCTAATAGTGACCCAAATAATAGCTCAGTCTCTGGATTATGTGGTGAAAAATATGTCACTGATGGCAGACCAGAATGAACAGCAGTATATAAAGCCAGGAAGAAACGAATCAACCATTCGAGACCACAACTAAGCACTCCAAACAATTTGAAACCACCAATAAAAATGCATTATCTACTCATATCTCAGGTCATGGACCTCTGTATAGCTGTGCCTGTATGTACTAAATAAAGAAAACAAGGAATATGATTCGGAGAGATCCAACTAAAGAAATGTCATGACTCTATGCCGAAGGGGTTTGTGCAGAGATCGTTTTGCTTTCACTAGAAAAACACACTGATTTCTGCTTCCTTCAAGCATGTTCCTGTGATTTCCCCTTTTCCTGCAAGTAAACTAAAATAACTTGAAATGTTTTTTCACAGGTTAGTACTTATCAGCTGTTTTCCCTCACAACTAAAAAAGTATTTCCTCATTAAAAGTGAGGAAAAAATATATTTTATTTTAATTAATAATAACATGTCACACTGGTGAATCTGTACACATATTAGTCATAGCAGTGATTCGTTCAATAACTGCTCGTACTGTAGCGAGCATCCGAGGAGTCATTCTGCAAATTGTTCAAATCAACACACATCTCTATGAATAGAAAACTCCCGCTTCTAAGAAAAAAAGCTAGCTCGCGTTGAGTGACAAGTACCAGTGCAAAGTAGGCCTTGCATCCGGTGCGAGCCTGTATGCAGAATATCTGCCGCTCACATTTAGTCTGCAGAGCAACGCTGCTGCTGGATGACTGAGTGAAGACGTGGCTGATCACAGCAGAGCCTGCACAATTCATTGATTTATTCCTATTTGCGTTGTGCCGGGTTGGTGCGTTTAACCCCGCGTCTGCGCTCTCCACTTTGGAGAAAACCGGCAGTCTGGATTAGTCTGGCCTAGTTCACGAGAAGTGTAATTCTCAGCGCGGCAATATGACTCCGCTGACAGCTTCACCTGTCACCTCCTAAACGCGCGGAGGCAAGAAGTCAACTGCAAACAATCGTGACAGTGAGTTTAACACTAAACAGACTGTCATCAATTTCTTCACTATTAACTCATTTATGATAATCAATCAAATTACTGTTTAATTGTCGGTTGGGAAGCTAATTAACAAATTGCTTCATCTTCAATTATTCATCCTCTTGATTTTTTTTTGTACCTGAACGCATCAGTGAGCATCTCCCAACTCCTTAGATCACACACACTACTATAGTAATGTTGCAGATCATTATCGCAGACTTCATGCCTTAAGAGCTGAAAGAAAATCCCAGGTGACAAAAAAAATATGCTTGATATGAAGGGGAGACAAAGACTGGCACCCCTATTATGTTACCATAGTAACCTAAGCCATCTCACTGTCCACTGAGTGTTACGGTGTAATTTAGCAGGGGTCTAAGGAGATGTATTATGTGGTCATTGGTGATGAGTGGAGCGGAAGGTCGGGATGTCGGTGCAGCAAGATCACGCTTCACAATTTTTTTTGGGGGGGGAGGGTGCATTCATGGCACCAAGGGAGAAATTGGTTGCTGAGGTGAGCTGGGCGTGCAGCATTTTGGAGAGCTATTGATTAACAGCACAGATTGGCTCTGAATGAACCCAAGCAAATCTCACAGCGCGCACACACGCATGATTTAGCTGGAGGAAATTACAGCATTTGCAGCCTTGGCCATTGCAAAGCTGCAACGTTCATTAAGCAGCTGTTTTGCTTTTGTAATGACCATCATTACACTGCCCTGTATATTGGCACTTGTACTGACCAAGGGCTTGTTTGCCTGGTAAAAAATTGGGTGCCCTTCAGGAGTTTCATCATGAAATATGTATTTAATCCAATAACACAATAAAAACCTTTTTGGAATGTAAAACATTAACGCCTGATAAGATCATATACAAAAAAACAAAAACAAAAAGAAAACACACACACAGCCACTCACAAACGTAGCAACCTATGAAGCTTTTAAAAGGAACACATCATTGCAGAATTGAAAACTCTCTGGGATCACTGCTGATTATTAACACCGACAATTAATGTAAAAAATCTCCATACCAAAAGGACACATCTAACTGTACTTGATTATTGCTGACGTAACACAAAAACTGAACCTTTTAGAGTTTGATGAGTCACTCAATTCTTTACCAAAATGTATCACTATTTTTTTTCAATCTGCAGGATCTGAAACTTCCCATCCTCTAGCTACTGTCAAGGTCTCAGCTTCCGCTACAGTCACTTCACTTCCAAGGAGGGTGCTTATTTTTGGGTTCTGAATGAGCACGGTAACCTAGTAGCCATTCGGAGGCTAGAAATCAATATCAGACATGATCAGTTTCATGTCCTGCAGTGTTTGGGAAGTCTGCTGAGCCATACACGCCAACTCAATGTACTTGTGAAGGTGTGAATGAAAAATGTGTTTGTCCATTAAAGTATCTGGTGTTGAGAATTTGAGGTAAAGGTTGAGCAAAATGGAGTTAGGAGACGTGTGTGCGTGTGTGTGTGTGTCTGGAGGATGAGATGTTTATGATGGGTCAGCATGATCTGAGCCTTACCTTCGCTGCAGTCGTTGCCTTGGTAGCCGGTGTCGGAGCAGTCGCAGACAGCCTGGTCATTGATGACACTGCACACCCCTCCGTTCTGGCACTGGTGGTCCGGTCCACAGCCAGCTGTTACTGAGACGCCATCAGAGCTGTCCAGAGTCACTAGCGAACCGTTGATGCTGACTGTTGTGATCCACCCACGGAAGGCGGGGTGTTCCCGCACTGTGGGTGAGGTGAGGCGCAGGGGCGAGGAGTGTAGGTCTGCCGACACCCCGCCCATGTACGTGTGACTGAACACCGTCATGTCTCTTCTCTTACTCTTCACCTCCGCCCATCCCTCCAGTCGCCCGTCCACCTCCAACGAGGTGTTCCTCCAGTCCCGCTTGACACGCACCGCGTGCCACCGTCCGTCGCTCACCGCCACGCCTGACTGCAGCTCGGCCGGCTCGGCACAGAAGATGGAGAAGCGCAGGCGGAGGTGGCCGTGGAGAAGCAGCAGCTCCAGGAAGTCGCAGAAACCCTCGTCGTCCAGATAGAGCAGGAGGCCTTCCTGGCTGTGAGTCCGCAGGCTGAAACTCAGCACGCTCTCGCAGCATGCGTTCCACACGGGAAACCGCCCCCACTGGTTGGACACACCCCCAAACTCCAGGATCTCCCCTTGGGCCTGGCCCCCTACGCTGCACAGGCACAGCCCCAGGAAGAGCAGGGGGGCTGCCGCCCAAACGCAAACCGCCATTACACTCATACACACACTCACTCTCACACTCACACGGGAGAAGACTGACGCTAATGCTGGGGGGTTTCCTCTAACCAACAGATCATGGTGCAAACTGGAGCTCTATCTGGGCGTCTCCTCTATACCTTTGGTCTTCACGTCGCCTTCTCAAGGTGGGAACTCCAGTGGGTTAGACAGCAACACCCTGTGTCCTCTTAGCACATCTCCTTTTGCCTTTTCCCAGCGCTTGTCTGGTCTGTGGGACGCTCAACGCCTCCTCTCCGATCAGTCTTTCATTCCTCCCTTCAGACATGAGACTCCAGGTGTGGGTATGTTTGTTTATGCCTGCGAGTTAAATTTGGGACGAATACGATGTGAACTCCATCTTTGTGCCCTAGATAGGGCTTTATTCCCCATGCAAGCAACTCCCCACGGAGAGTGTGAGCATATGTGTGTGTGGGGCTCACGCACGGGTAATGGAGAGAAATGACACCGTCATAGCAGTATTTTCTCCCCCCCCCGCCTCTTTCTCGCTGCTTTAGTAGGGCAAGACCAGAAAGTGTGTGTGGGCAATTATCTATTTGTGTATGGGTGCTTGTGTGAGATGTGTGTATATCTCACAGCCACGTCATCATTCGCTTTAGAGACCTGCGGAGAGAATAGAAACGGCACAATCAAGCGGTGTTCAGACGCACACAGACATCCCATGAAAACAAGCAATTGTACGAGACATCCAATTACACACTAATCAGAACTTTAGCATTGTGGGTGTGCCGAAATATCGATATTGTGATATATCGCAATGTTTAGTCCTGCAATTGATTCTCGATGTGTTCTCACCAAGTATCGATCTTTTATTTTTGTTTAAAGAGGCTGTAAAACGTTATATTCATCATCCTTTGGTGAGATGTTCCTTTGGAGGTAGATAGGGGGCGCGCTTTGCAAGACTGGCCGTCGTGAGCACTAATGTGCCTGGCAGCTACTTGGATTATTTAATTTTTGTTCTGTTGTTTACAACAATTATGCACTAAGTAGGGGCACTGCTGTTCATGTTTACTATTGTTAACACGGAATTTTACAGATAATTCTAATTCAATTGAAGTCAATGCTTGTCAAAGACAGTATTACTGATTTGCACAAATGTGTGTATTATTTGTTGCACAAAATAAGACACAAGTTGTTTATTATAATTTTGTTCGAGCTAAAAATTAAAGGGGATATATTTTCCCCAAAAAACATGTGTTCTTTTATGTAATGTGACTTGTTAGATTAATTTTAACCAATTATTGCAGTATTGCAATATCATCGATATCGTGAATCATGTTTTGCGTATTGCATTGTATCGTAAGGTACCCAGGGATTCCCAGCCCTAATAAGCATGTGCTTTTACATGTTTGCATCCTAACAGCCCACACACCAGTAATAATGTGAGATGTTTAATCGACTTAATTGATAAATGGATTTATATTCCTATGATCCAACCAGATTGATCTGTCTGAGACTAGTTGCTAATTGATATAAGATTGTTTCAAAATAAAGTAAATCGATTCTATTGATATTGGAAAGTATAATCAGTCACTACAAATAAATAAAAGGCATAGTGTTTATTTTGTACTGCTTGATGTTTGTAATTGTACATTTTTGTTCTTTGTTTCCCAATCTTTTCCTTTTGGATCTGGAAGAATGTTTTGTGTTTTTCTTTCTTACTGATTGATTAATTGATTTGCTAAAAGGGGCTTTCTGTCCTCCTTTCATTTTCTTTTTTTTTTTGTTTGTTTGTTTTGTTTCCATCATGTTTAAGAGGTTGTATTACATTTTTTTTCCCTTTTATTGAATAAAAATGAAATAAAAGTACAATTTGGATTAAAACAACCAAGTGCCATGACAACACACATGTGATGGCAGCAAAATATGATCAATCTATTGTTACAGTCCAATACAGTGTGGAAGAATGTTCTAATAATGTTCTTTGTATTTTTTCTTGTGAAAAAAAAAAAACTTTTGAGGCTAAAATTTGAATGGATTAAACATTAATTCTTGTTTGCTTGTTTGTTTGTACACACAAATACAAGGAATCTGGAAAACTTCATCTGAACAGTACAGGTGCTTATGTCTGAGTCATATTGGATGAATTTTTGGTTAAAGGTTTCCTGGATAGATTTAAGGTCAGTGAATCAATATCGATTATGAATCGTATCGTCATCCACAAATTATAATAAAGCCCTAGTTCGAAGTTAAACACACACTCAGGTAAAGGCCACACAAAGCACCTCATTAATGCCGCAGGACATTTTCCAGACTGGATATAGTCGTTTCTTAAACGCACCACGCATTTAATGGCACAATTCAGCCGCTGTTGCGTTTTGGTTGAATTTCCCCCATAGAGTTAATAGGGTCGCCAGGATTGTGTTGGCTCCACCACAAAGAACGGGAGCAGCTCCGCGCGCTCTGCGGCGGATGACTCAAACCGTTTATTGAATTAACTAATACTCACTTAAAAAAAAATCATATTCACACAAACATCCACAGCGACAGAAAATATAGTTCTTGGCTTTCTCCTTTAGGTCTATGAAAGGCGGCGACATCCCAGTTATTGATGGAGAGGGTGAATGAATGCGGTTGAATTATCGATTGTCGATTTGCGGCCATACCTCCTCCATTTTTTTCTCCCCTACCACCCACTGCTAGGCTGTACCGGAGGTTCCAACTCATCACCTCCAAAACCGGCTTGGCCCTATACTTTTTACGCAACTCTTTATATCGACATCTAAATAGTAAAGTGGATTGGTGATTTATAAATGAAATAAAAAAGACTCACCTCATGCACATTCTTTGGGTCCGTGGCAACAGCGCATCGATTTCCCTTCCCATTTGACGGGAATTTGGAGTGGGAGGAGGGAGGCGCTGCGCGCAAAGCAGGTCCACCACCGGACGCACGGACGCACGGACGGATGGAGATGATTCCCGCCTCGCCTGGAGACGACCCTGATGCTGGCTCCCTCTGTAGCTCCGATCCCTTCTCCTCCTGCCCCTAACGCCCTCTGTCTATCTCAGTGTCTCTCTGTCCTCTCTCTCTTTTCCTGAGGAGGAAAAGGTGCAGTGTGATGCTCTCGCGGCAGACCAGCCAGAGTCACGTGGTTGCGCCACGGAAAGAGAGAGAGAGAGAGAGAGAGAGAGAGAAAGTGTGAATTTGAATGCGCGTTTAGAGAGGAGGAAGGGCCGCGGGCGGGGCCGCGCGCCGCTGCAGCACCTTGGACAGCGCTCACTCACGGCGAACACGAAACAAACATCATCTCCCCCAGGCAGACATGAGACCGGAGAACCGGAGAAGATCAGACAGATGAGCTCAGACCTTATTTGTCCCGCACTACCGGAGCGTTTGTGAGGAATGGGGTTAGAGAGTCCCAGGCTAAATGTGATCCAGAGGGGTACATTGGCACGAACATGCATCAAAATACATATTGGGAAGTAATAAAGAAGTAAAAAAAAATTATCTAGTTCAGGGGTTGGCTGCTTTTGAATCCCAGTCATTTTAAGTGGTCTTTTAGTTATAATTATGCCAAATTTTAGGCAACATTAAAAACTTGTGTCGTTTTCTAGAACTTTCTGCAGAGCGGTAATTGTTTGTTAAATTCATGACTTGTGGGTGAGAGTAAGCCGCCCCTCACTTCCCATCATCCCTTAATTTAAACTCTCTCCCAATACCTTACAGCCCCTCACTTTCCAACTAAACATTATAAAAATGACTATCAAGCTATTGAGCTGTTTTGATCCAGATTCCAGCACAGACAACACTAAAACAAAGCCATACATGGATCCATTTGTCTTAGAATGAAGTGGACAAAAAATTGTTGCTTTAACCTTTTAATTAGTTCCCAGGTCGTTATTGTAAATAAGAACATATTAATAGCTCACCTGGTTTAATAAAGGTTTAAAAAAAAGCTCCAACACTGTAAAATGTGAAACGATGGATCAATGAATTAGTCTAAAATCAATGAATCAGTCTAAAACTAAATCAATTAGTTTGTTCCATTAAAAAATATTAGTATTCATCAAATATTTTTTTTTAATTAGTAAACCATCATCTTAAAATTTTAATTTGAAGAAAACTATTAATTTAAAATGTAACAAATACAGAAGTTTTGTCAATTGATCCAACATTTCACTTTTTTTTCAGCGTAAATCACTGCTATAAACTTTTTAGTGCATTTTTCATCTGCTCCTGATTCACAAAGATTTACGTATTGAAATGATATCTTAAGCCTTAACTTGACGTATCACCTCCGTCATGAGAAAAAATGCTATAAAAACATGTCAAAAACAACAAAAGGGCCAATCTGTTTGTATTCACAACCCAGCTAGAGCCACACCTTATCATAAAAAAAAGTTTTTCCAGAAAGTTAAGACATTCTTTTATAAAATTTTCTATAATTTTATAAAAGCAATAATATGTATTTCTAAATACTGTATAGCAAATTTTCCTTTCTTATACTTTTGCAGTACATCAAATCAAGATAGAACACTGATTGTATCAATAAGATCCTCCTGCTGCAACTCATTTACTGGATTAAAAAATCAAGTCAAACGTGACTTTTTCTCACTATCAAATTGGGGATTTTTCATCTTATCAATAATACCACTGGTGCAGATTTTTTTTTAAAGTTTTATCTGTATAATTTACGAGTCCTTTATTTATAGTTAAAGGACTTTGCCTCTGAACAGCAAATAGACGCTGCTGTTCAGCAAAAGATCAGAAATTCTGTTTCCTCTAATAGTAAACCACGCAGACAAGATATAAAATATTTAACATCATGATCAAATTCCTGACATGTCAGATACCTAAACATGAATCATAACTTAACTAAAATAAATTAACATAACCTACAAACCCACTGTCTGTGCATATTATTAGCACCAAAAGCCATAGAGCCACAATGGAGGGATAAAAGAGCCGCATGTGGCTTTGGAGACACAGGTTGCAGAATTCTGTTCTTGTTAAAAACAAATTTTGTTCAAAGCAAAAATATAAACAGCTTTGTAGAAGAGAACAAAATGTTTTTTTTTTTTTAGCCTAATACATAACAAAGAAAATGTGTGTAAAATATTCAAAATCATACGCAAACTACAAGAATCACAATAAAAAACAGGTGTGACGAAAATACACAAACTCTTAACTCTGTATTTTTTTTTATGTAAAAAGTAGTTCAATCACATTGAAGACGTTCAAGTTCTCACAAATAATACATTTGCTTCCACGTCCATTTATTAATAACTTCCACATTTCATGTCGTCACAGATCTGATTGTTGTCCTCTCCAGATATGAGTCACACGCGTGGTCTAAATCGGTTCCGAGAGCCGTGGACACAGCAGTTGTTCAGTGATTAGTTAAACAGAGACATGATTTGGAGCTAAATAACAGGATATTAAAGAAAACGACATTATCCCTTTTAGTATGATGACTGTTAGGGCTTGACTTCATGCTGCGGTTTTAGAAAAAGATAGTGATGAAGGCTCCAATTATTTTACAAACCTTTGAAGATGGCTTTGGAAGACCTGTAGTTTGATCCTTGATGCTCTTATTATTTCATGTTATTCATCTTATGAGTGAGTGGAGCTGAAAAGGAAGATGCTGAAAGCAACGCAGGTTAGATGCTTACAGATGGTTTTGAAGTGCAGAAATAATAAAAAAAAAAAATAAACACAAATGTAGCCTGAAATGCACGATGAGAGTTTTCCTCTACAGACATTTATGGTCCAGGAAAACTAAAGTATCAGACAGAAGAGCAGCGGAGATGATGCTCCTTTTCTTCTACTTAAAGATCCCGATTAGTTCATTTAGAACTTGAATCCACAATTCCTGTTTTTTATTGAACAAGTTATAAATTAAAAATTTATAGCATTTACAAAAAGCCTTCATGTTTGAAATAGACACTGTTCAGTTTTCAATAGATTTGTGTAAAGTTCAGCTCCTCAAAGTTAATCTCTAGCAATGTGTAATTACCAGGTTCAAGGATGAACAGCTCAGTGAGTAGTTATTATTTGTTTCTTTTAAACAGACAGTATAGGCGCTGAGAGCCTATGGAGAGCAGATATTTCTCACATCTCTAACCTACTTAGTCTGTCAAAGAAAAAAAAAAAACTAGGAAGAAAGAACTGGAGGACAAAAAGAACACGGTCAATGAACAGCTCTTTTGTATTCCTCTGGTACCTGAAATAAAGGTTTCCTTTAACTTAAGTCCCAGGGAGTAGTTGTTACCGAAAAAGACATGGATTATTGGAGATGGCTGGTCAAAGGAGAAAGGAAAAAAAGTCAATTGACAGATGATTATCCTTCAAATGAAACTTATTCCGCTTTTCAGTCAGATGATCTACTCTTCCCACATGATTGTCAGGAATGAGGTGAAAAATCTGTCCTGAATCGGAAACGTGTAAAGACTTTTTCCAGATGCTTCCATACTCTTCTTCTTCATCTTAGATCAGAGTCTGCTGCAGCTGTCACACAACAACAGGCAGGTTATCACACAGATGGATTTGGCAATACTTGATTTAATTCAGATGATATTTAATTCCTTATTTCTGAGCGTCAGTTTTTTTTTGTTTTCCACCTAAACCTCCGACCACTAGTTGGCAGCACAGCACACTGAGCCACTTTGAGTTGCTCTACACTGCAACCAAAACAACCACAAGATCTCACGAGAACCAGCTTGTGTTCAATCTTCATTCGCCTCGCAGTTTTTGTTGTTGGGATGTGTACCGATCTGAAACCACGTGGGAGTGAGTGAAGCTTGCAGCTCTGCAGAGGGTCATGAACGGAGATTCAGTCAAAAAGCTGTTGGCAAACTAAACCAAAGTTCTAATGAACTTCACAGTTATAGATGAATTTGCCTTAGTAAAAGCAACTTGTGTATGAGATAAAGTGTTGTTACAATTTTGTTACAATAAAAGACGCATTCATATTTAGGTAGAGTATTTTAAGTCTTTTCTAAGTCATAATCTTAAAAAAAAGTGAAAATTTGTTCTAGGACAGGGATGTATTGTGATGCGTATCGTATTGCCAGAATGGTGCCAACACACCCCTAACAAGAGATTCTTCTTACTCGCACAATCTCTCCGTCTTCTATGTTTTGCCTCAAAAAGTCTTCAGAGAAGAGACAGATCAGCATTCCAACAGTGGAGTTTTGGTGTTAACAAATTTTGGTAAAGTGTAATTTTGGTATGGCTTGTTTTTTTTTTTTTAATAAGAACAAAAGTGAGTTTATTCTAACTTTAAAGTAAGAAAAAAAGCTTCAAACTGAAACACATCTTTTCTTGAAGAAAACCTTCTTAAAGTAACCAACTATTTACATGTGTGGTGTTATTAATTTGGCTGTTGTTTGATGCAATCCATCCATTCATCCGTCCATCTGTCCCTCCATCCGTCTGTCCCTCCATCCACCATGCGTCCGTCCGTCCGTTCGTCCATCCATCCGTCCCTCCCTCCCTCCCTCCCTCATCCATCCATCCATCCATCCATCCATCCATCCATCCATCCATCCATCCATCCATCCATCCGTCCATCCGTCCATCCATCTATCTATCCATCTCCTCTTATCCCTCTCTCCATCCATCCATCCATCCATCCATCCATCCATCCATCATCCATCCATCCATCCATCCATCCATCCATCTCCTCTTATCCCTCTCTCCATCCATCCATCCATCCATCCATCCATCCATCCATCCATCCATCCATCCATCCATCCATCCATCCATCCATCCATCCATCCATCTCCTCTTATCCCTCTCTCCATCCATCCATCCATCCATCCATCCATCCATCCATCCATCCATCCAGCCATCCATTCATCCATCCATCCATCCATCCATCCATCCGTCCATCCGTCCATCCATCCATCCGTCTATCCAATACTGTAGGGTGAAGGCAGGTTACACAAAGAACAGGTTGCTAGTGTGTCGCAGGGCCACACAATCACACACATTTAGAGAGACCAATGACGCACGTTTTTGGTTTGCGGAGGACACCGGAGTGCTTTCTTCAACACACATGCAGATGAAGAACATACAAACTACACTAAAAGGTCCCAACCAGGATTTTAAACAGGACTTTCTCTCAAAATAGAATATTTTCAAATGTTACATAAAAAAAAAAAAAAAATCTTCAGTTGTTTTTTCTGTTTGAGGTGATACTAAACTAGGTGGAGCCCTGGATTAAATGTTGCAAATTAGATACATACAGCATGAAGGTGTTGAATTTATCATCACATACTTTTGACATGCTCTCACTTTTAGCCTCTCACGCACCCCCTTCCTACCAAAAAATAAACCCCTCGACTGCAGCTGCGTCAAGCCAGCTCACAGCTCTCTCCATGGACTCCCCTGTGCCAGCTGCTGCCCTTTTTCCACAATCTGCACACTTTTGTCTCAGGCACACCAGAGCGTGACTCCTCCCACTTTCACACTACAAAACTGCATTTACATGGCAACGCCTAGTCCTGGGGAGCTCTGAAATTGGGTACCTGATATTGAAATTCCTTCTTAAAGCAGAAACGGTCACATCGTTCAATAATATGTCCTCTGAGCGACAGAGAATAAAGTCTATTTGAGGCGTAAAACAGCAGAGACCTATCGCCTTTGTTTGACAGTTGTCATCCTCGGCTGTGTCTTCTTCCAGAGGATGCTGGAATGTAAAAACTACACCATGCTACAAAGTACAAGCTGAGATCCAGTCAGACGTCTGCTAGTCAGACAGCTCATATGGTTGGACCGCAGCATATCGGCACAACCGCACAGCTGGAACATGAAGACTCCAATTGATTTGAGCAACAGATATTAAACCAGAAAGGGCCGGCCGCAGAAACATTTGCTGGGAGACAGATAGGAGCTCTCAGCACACAGTCGTGCGCGTGGCTCAGTGTGGGTTACATGCATGTTCGGAGGGAAGAGAAGACTGGGTGGAGGAGACGTTTCTATGGAAACTATCTCAACATCAGCACCTGGTTTTTCCACATGGTTGACCACCACATTACCACGTCCTCCTCATACTCTAACATGTATTTTAGTTTGCCTCCACCTTTCTTAAATACCCAAATGAGTGACTTACAAAAAAAAAAAAAGACTTACGCAATGACCTTTAAAACTAAATTACATCAGGAAATAGTAACATTTCACAAACTCCTTACAGAACAATACGGCTGACTTTCAGAGCAGTGAACTGTACAAGGCAGAGGCAATTTAAATGCATCTGTTTATTACAGCTTTTACTTAAAAAAAATACTTTTTTGGTCAAGTTCCTAACATGTGTTGTAAAATGATGTTCATCCTGTTTATGTCCTTCCTGTTTTTTTTTTTTTTTTGTCTCTTTTATGAAAGAAAATAGACAACTCATGTCGAGCATTTTTGACAAAACGTTGCAAAGTCATGCACCAGAGACAACCAAAGAACCTCACATTTTCCATTGATGTCAGGAGCGAGGATAAACATTTGGTTTTCAAACTACGTTTGATTCTTTCCTGGATTTTTTCAAACTAAAACAACAATTTTACAGGTTATGTGGTGATCTTAAGATATAGAGCTTTATTGATTGATAGATGCAATTAAAGACAATTCTTTAAGTAGTAGGACTTCAGGGACATATTTATGCTAAAGTACCCAAGGAGATGTTAAATTGTTATCAAAGTGAGATAAAAAGCAAGAAATGATCCCACCACATCAGTAAAATGTAGGGCTGGGCGATACAGAGGAACCAGGTGTTGATCGGTCAATATCACCGATATGAATTCCAACATCGATATTTTTCATAAATGTTGTGGATCTAACGTGAACCTTTAAATCTCAATCGTTTTTAATTGCTGTTTTTTTGTACTTTTTTTCCTAAGTTTTCCTTTTTTATTTACTTGATACATAAAAAATAAAAATATAAAAAGGATTAGGAGCATGTTTTTGATTATATGGAAACTAGTTTATTAAAATAAAAAATTCTAGAAATTAAAAATAAAGTGAAGAAGTTAACGTGAAATAGTCAACAAACCAATAGGAACAAGTAGTGGTGAGGCAACAACTCAGACGGGTCATTTTTGAAGATTTTTAAACGAAAGTGGATATATCAGGTCGGTATTGATCCAATACCAACTTGCGATCAATACTATCAATATTTGGGATCGATCTGCCCACCAGATGTCTAAACATCTTCAATTCAATGTATTTTTTGTCGAATTTATTTAAAAAGCTCCAGTTCACAACTAAAAACTGAACAGAAAAATAACAAACATTGAGTGTAGCTGGTTTCATGTATTCCAAAAAGGTTAAAATGTCCTAGAAGTGACAAACAGACTAACATAGAGTCTGGAGAAGAAACTTCCGTTAAAAATGTAAAAATTTAGAAGAAACTGCCAACAGAATCAAATTCAGTCACTCCTGCAACTGTTTTAGCTTTTTAGAGAACCTTTTAAAATATCTGTTGGACTACTGAGAAACAAGTTAACAACTTTAAATAAGACAAACTCATTAATAAATGAGGAACTCAGCTGGCATGGAAAAAAACACACACAAAGTAATGGTAAGAAAACTCAGACAGCATCTAAAAAAGACCAGCAGCAGTTTATGGCAGCATAAATAAAGACATGACTTTGGGTCACTCTTGTCAGCGTAAACTATTAGCCTTATCTAAAGCGAAGGTTTTAAGTCAGCCTGAACGATAGCGATGGGGTTGGTGTTCTGTTGAAACTGGTATTCCAGGTCAATTGCAGAAGGTCCAATTTCCACCAATTTTCATCAGAACTCTGGCTGCAGCTTTGTTGGATCAGATGGAGGTTTGTTTATTAGAACCGCCTGACATTTTGGTCTTGTAGGGATTGCTTTCCTTTTTTTTTTAAACAAATGCTTTAACTATTTTATCTGTGTTGCTTTAAAACAGGAAATCTCTTATTTTTGATGTGTTTCAGAAATTAAAGAAGGGAATTCTTGAAACTGGACTAATCTAAGATCAAAAGTCATTATAATTGAATACATTTATAAAAAAGTACTAGTTTGCTTCTTACATATTTCAGGACTCTCAAACATAACTACTTTAGTTTTATTTGAGTCTGGAAAATTAGAAGCACTCTTGAGCTTCGTATTTTCAAGAAATACATTATTATATCATTATTTTATTCCAAGTTCATGTATTTTAGGCCACCCTTCCGCAGAAAGATTTCAGATGACCATGATATTAAGATGATAGTGATATTGAAAAGCATGTATTCGATGCTCATAAAGTTCCACCTATGTGCAACTAAAGTTTTTGAGGGATTCTTTAATGTTCTTGAATTTTTTGAGGTTTAAAAAAAGGTGTATAAAGCATAATTTTTATTTTCTTAACAATTATTTTATATTATGTGGTAGAGGGCAAATATTCTTGCTCCTTTAAGTCTCTTTGATTTGTTTTAAAAGTGTATTTTAATTAAGATTATGCAATTTTTTGCTCAAATAAAAAAACCTTTCATTTTTAAGGCTGCCAGAAAGTCTTTTTTCAATAGTCTACTAATCACCGATTATTTTTTCCAATTAGCCGACTAATCGAGTTATACACAAAGTGAATGTAAAGCCCACATCTAAACCATCATTAGCTTTAAACTAACTAAAAATAAAGACAATAAAGATGAAAGTTTATTAAACTTAATACGACCAGAACATGTTAAAAACACCAAAAACACATTTTGAATGGAATGTGTCCTCTGAAAATTTTTTTTTCTAATACAGCCCTGGCAAAGGTTGTGATTAATAATTTCCGAAGTGAGAGCAGTGAACTCCCCGTGACTTTTGTATCATCACACTTTAGTAGATTAAATTTGAAAGAAAGACGGTCATCCATTAAGCAGCTGCAGTAAAACATGGTGCTTGTTAGCCCTGACTGACTGCTAAGAGTGATCAAGGTGTGACACGGTGCGTCTCCGCCCTGCGTGGAGCCGTCTTCCACCACCAGCATTTTAAACAGCCGCGACTCCATCAGCCGAGACAGATATGAGCTGCCACTGATTGCATTAGTCTTTACTAAATAATGAGGTGGACGAGCCCCACTCTTTACATTCCTTCAGCCAGAATCTGTCTTCCTCAACCTTTTCTCACTTCACTCTTCTTTCTTCGGCTTTCTCTGACAAGCTGACAGCAAGCAGCGACCCCTGACTCTTTGCCTAGTCAGCAGAGAGAAGGTCAGTCAATGTGTGTGTCTGGGAGTGTATACATATTTTCTTTCCATCCTGTGTGTGTTTGTGTGTGGGCTCGTAGGAGTGCTCGTGCACTGGTAATATGTGTTGTACTGCCAGCAGAGAGAATATACAGCCAAAAATAAAAACTCATCCGTCAGCATCCAGTCGCCGTGTGTTTGTGCACCCATATTTTCTGCTCTTATTTATCTTAGCTTATACTACAGTGTTTGGAGTTGGGCTTGAGACTGTACGGTTTACTCAGGTAGAGCTGTGAATGGGGACAAACTGCCAAGACCTAATATCTTGTAATGGCGATGTGACATGGAGGGTGCAGGATCATATTTAAGTGGAGGATTCTCGGTGCCATCTGCAGCATCTGCTCCCGCACCGGCGAGAAAATAAAAAGGAGAATCATTTAATGAGTCAGTCAGAGGTGTTTGATGTCACTCAAAGAGGCTAGTCTTTGCATATATATGAATATGCAACTGTGCGTGTGCGTGAGTGAGATAGTGTGTATATAAGAGCTTGTTTGACAGGCACCAACCCTTTTCTAAATGAGATTAAATGGGAGGTTTGTCTCTAATCTTGTTGTAATGAGTTTCTGTGTAGCTCATACATTTACTAATTCCACTTGCCAATAGTGCAAACAGGCATGTGTGTGCGCACGCGTGAGGTGGGCGAGGTCACCTCCCAGCAATCTTCCTCTCATTTATAACAATACTGGTGAGCTGTCCTCATCAAAGGATTGCAATTTCTAAACACAAATAGCATTAGCTTCGACGACGGGCGCCCACACTCGCACATCGACGCGCGAGCACGAGAGCAAACGTGCAGTCCATCTGTGTATGGATCTGTGTGTCATTAGGACTCTCAGCAGGCTTCGGCATTGATCATCTGACCAGCAGATGGAGAGTGACCGACAAGGACAAAACAAAGCCTGTCTGAATGCGTCCATGTGTGAGCATTAACACACGAGAGGAGGTGGAAGTAATGGTGGACTTTATGAGTAACTAAAAGCATGAAATATGATCCATATTGATTAAATTTCTTACTACACTAGTGATGCGCAAAACACTGTGTGTCAGTGAGCATCCGAATGACCATAATTCTGACCTAAGAGTGGGGTTGTCATAGCGACAGAGTCCTTCTTAGCCTGAGGCAATCCATGCTCTACAGTGAGGGGTCAGAGGTCCCATCAGTTCGAAGCAGAGGAGCATTCTGGATAATGAACAGGGGAAACAGTAACAAGCAGCACATTGTCACCTTTTAGCTGGACCCGTGGCCTCTTAGCTTTTGGTCTCCAGAATGTCAAATTAGCCGCGGAGCACGCGCCGAGAACACTGCAGCGCCCTGTTACCTGAGGCGACATGCACCTCACACAAAGTTGATAAACCTGCAGAACATGCACTCACACGGCATGAATAAACCAGGAGCCGATTTTATTAGAAACGTGGCGCTGCTACGTCGTCGTTTGGTGGCTTTCTTTGAGATAGTCATTCACAAGAAAAACATTGATTCTTTTTATTTAAAACCAAAAAAAAAAGGAAAGGAAAATGTCATCAGATTATATGCAAAAATGGAAAAAGTCAAGAGATATCTTGCTTGTTATTTGTGAGTTCCTGTTATTATCTAATGAAGACATTTTCTGTAACAGCACGATCTCAAAACCTTTAGGCTAATGTTCTATGACAACAAAGCTTTTCTATTACTTTTGCTGTTTTTTTTTTGTTTTGTTTTTTCTAGAATGCATTTAAATAATGAACAGGAACATTAAGTCCTGGGCAACCTATCACTTATGATTACATTACCCAGTAAGCTGAAAAATTGGGCTATTAATTCTGGAGGCTACAATAGAATTTACATTTTCACCTCCGTGGCTTGATGAACCTTTGTTTGCTTTGGAATCTGTGTCTGGAGGATGGGATTCAGGATCAATCTGCAGTTAGATGTCTAAATCCATGCAAGATTGTGGGCTTCTTTATGGTGGCTGATAAGAGCAGTTTGAACTGGTTATGGAATGTAAATGTTTGGTGATACTGTCACCAAGACAACGTCACTGAAAGTTGAAACAAATTACGACTAGTATTTGTGAGGAAGTCTTTAAAATGTCTTGATTTTTACCCCTAAATCCAATAACTGTAAAAGATGGATGACTTTTCTGGTCATGTGATCCACTGGTTTATTCAGAGTGAATTGGAAATCTGTGTTTTTAGGTGTTTTTGCTGCTACTGATACTGAACCCCGGATAAAGATGGACCAGATATTAAAAACTAAAGCTGATGGAAAAACAGCCACTTCTCGCTCAAACGACTGTACTCACAGTTTCATTTTCAACTGTAACACTTTTGAAAATAAACCTAATAGTGACAAAGATTCTTCTAAATTAGAGACCCACTCTGATAATCTTTTGATGGATTTTGAAATCATTACCGGTGGTCTTTTAATTATGCTGTTTTTAGCCAAAATCAAATAATCTGTCTCAATTTATAGGACATAGTTTCTGCAGAGCGGCAGTAGTTAATTAAAAAATCTCCCCTGTTGGCGAGGTGTAAGCCTGTCAACATCTCCCATCATCCTTTTGTTTACAGTCCTGCTAGCTTACACCCCCCTCACAACTCTAAGCTAACATTATCGGTGCAACAAAAATGGTGAGCAATATTGGAGTTATCCAGCTGTACAGTTTTAAGGCAGATGCTAGCACAGATGAGGAAAACGTGGACGAATATGGATCTATTTGTCTACAATCCAAACCCAGAAAAAAGCAGAAGGATCTTGTGCCATGCCGATTGTAGATTATACTTAACAACTACAGGCAATTTTTTTTCGTCTGTTCACAATTTACAACTATTGAAATAAGGAAATAAGGAAATACAAATGCAATTTTAAGATAAAATTGATAATTGACTCCTCCCTGCCCCCCTCTGACTGTAACTCTATTGTCATATATATATATATTTATATGTATTTATGATATTTATGTTGTAATATCCTTTTCTGTTCTTACTTAATGGTGTTTTTATTTATTCATGTATGCACCATCATCACCAAGACAAATCCCTCGTATGTGTTAAATCGTACTTGGCAATAAAGTTGCTTCTGATTCTGATGAGGTCAAATTTTAAGATACAATTTCTTCATATACTACATGTACTCCATCATGAGAAAAATGCTACAAGAACATGGTAAAAATACAAAAAAACATTGTTTTTCATTGGAGTGGGTCTTTAAGTTGTTGCCACAATGTAGCTACAGAGAAAAAAAAAACATTTTTGAAACTTGAAAACATCTTTGAAACTCAGCATGGATTACAGGACACTACCTTCATGGGGTGGCTGTGGTGCAGGGGTAGAACAGTCTCCTTTTGATTGAAAGATTGCTGGTTCAGTTCCAAACTCTGCCTGCCCATGTGTAAACGCGTTCTAGGGCAAGACACTGAGCCCCACATTGCTATTGGTTGCGTTCAAATGACCACATCCAATGAAAACTCTACATAAATGTGCAATCTTAAGTTACACATTCAGC
The DNA here is from genome assembly GCA_003999625.1 of Oryzias javanicus. Lineage (NCBI taxonomy): Eukaryota > Metazoa > Chordata > Actinopteri > Beloniformes > Adrianichthyidae > Oryzias > Oryzias javanicus. The sequence continues at coordinate 15,283,199 of CM012455.1, read as the reverse complement.
TTTTGGGTTCTACACACAAAATCAAATGCGTGTTGAAAATTAAATGAGTTGAACTTTGACCAATTAGGAACTCATACTTAGTAACGCATGGATGAAACACCATCAAAAATCACCTGGAGGACAAAGTCTATCATATATTGGAATCGAACAACCCTGGAGCAAAATTTGTGAAATATGAACCGCTTTATCATTTTGCATTTTCCACACGTCTTCCAACTGTATTATTATAGCACATTCAAGAGCTCTCACTCAACGCGTTCATTAGTATGAGTGCGCGAATGTGTTTGTACGGGTGAATGAGACTATGACTGTAAAGTTGCAACATTTTTGTCCACGTTTAAAAGTATGAAAATTTGTTTAATACAAAAATCCTACGGTGGCCGAGACGGCTCACATGATTGCAAAAGCCACAACACAACGGCAAAAGCCGAAACACGAAGACAAACGCCGAAACACGACGGCAAAAGTCGAAACACGAAGACAAACGCCGAAACACGACGGCAAAAGCCGAAGCACAACGGCGAAAGCCGAAACACGACGGCAAAAGCCGAAACACGACGGCAAAAGCCGAAGCACGACGGCAAAAGCCGAAGCACGACGGCAAAAGCCGAAGCACGACGGCAAAAGCCTAAACACGACGGCAAAAGCCAAAACACAACGGCAAAAGCCAAAGCACTCCAGCAAAAGCCAACACAGAACGGAAACGAATCAGAACGGAAGTGAATAATGGACTTTTTTTCTTAACCTTTCATTCAGTTTCAAGCTATTGGTGATTCTTGAGAGATACGTGATTTTGGTAAGGGATAGGTGAGGGTGGACATTCGCCGGTGTTGCCGCTTTTATTTCTTCTTTCAAAGCCTTCACGGAGAGCTTTCGGGGGAGAAAAAAAGGAGGGCGGAGGAGGGAAAACGGGATCTGGTTTTTTGTCTGCCATTCTTTCTTTTTTACCTATTTTTTATTACTTTTAAATACCTTCCACGTTATCGTCAGTGTAAACCCTAATACTGAGGGTCTATATGTTGAGTTTAAACGTTTGGATACGCAAGCTGTGTGGTGGCCTAATGGGTAGCACACTTGGTTACAGTCCCAAAGGGTTGGGGTTCGAGGATTGCGGGTGTCATTTAGTGTTATATGTTTTTTTTTTTCTGTAAAAAAAAAAAAAGTATCATACTGGTTCTTACGCACATTTTAAGAATCAAAATAAATAAATACTTCTTGCAACATAATTCCAGGTAGTTTAGTCATTTTTGTTGCATGGGGTCCATGGCGAAAAGGGAATTTTGGCGCTGCGTGCCACAACCCCACCATCCTCAACTGAAACGACGTAACTGCCTGGAATTATGTTGCAAGAAGTATTTATTTATTTTGATTCTCAAAATGTACGTAAGAACCACGTATGATACTTTTTTTTTTTTACAGAAAAAAAATGTATACGTACTAAATGACACCCGCAAGCCTCGAACCCCAACCCTTTGGGACTGTAACCAAGTGTGCTACCCATTAGGCCACCACACAGCTTGCGTATCCAAACGTTTAAACTCAATATATAGACCCCCAGTATTAGGGTTTACACTGACGATAACGTGGAAGGTATTTAAAAGTAAAAAAAAATAGGTAAAAAAGAAAGAATGGCAGACAAAAAACCAGATCCCGTTTTCCCTCCTCCGCCCTCCTTTTTTTCTCCCCCGAAAGCTCTCCGTGAAGGCTTTGAAAGAAGAAATAAAAGCGGCAACACCGGCGAATGTCCACCCTCACCTATCCCTTACCAAAATCACGTATCTCTCAAGAATCACCAATAGCTTGAAACTGAATGAAAGGTTAAGAAAAAAAGTCCATTATTCACTTCCGTTCTGATTCGTTTCCGTTCTGTGTTGGCTTTTGCTGGAGTGCTTTGGCTTTTGCCGTCGTGTTTCGGCTTTTGCCGTCGTGTTTCGGCTTTTGCCGTCGTGCTTCGGCTTTTGCCGTCGTGCTTCGGCTTTTGCCGTTGTGCTTCGGCTTTTGCCGTCGTGTTTCGGCGTTTGTCTTCGTGTTTCGGCTTTTGCCGTCGTGTTTCGGCGTTTGTCTTCGTGTTTCGGCTTTTGCCGTTGTGTTGTGGCTTTTGCAATCATGTGAGCCGTCTCGGCCACCGTAAAATCCAACTTAAAAATGCTTTCATTTTTTTTCTTCCCCAAATTGACAAGAAAGCAAAAATTAAGTTGGTATTTTTTGTCATCCAAAAGGACTGCGGTATCAAGATAAAAAAAACAAAACAAAAACAAATGAAAATTGAGTTTGTATCGATCGGTTTTGTAAAGTTGACAATTTGCATATTTTGGATGCCCAGGAGCATCAGGGTGCCGGAGTGAACACTCAGGCTATCGGGGAGAGGGGTACCATGAATTAGGAAGCACAAGCGGAGAGAGGAGGGGTTACTATGACAACAAGGGAGAACGTTCCAGGTGACAGTGAACTCGTTGAGATGCTAATTGTCCATTTTCAATCCCTCATAAAGTTTAACAGCCACTCTGTTGCCACATGTTTTTCTTACTCAGTCACAGAGGATACCTCCAGGATGTACAGTTATCTCCTCCTTCATTCTAAATGGCATCCATGTCTCCTCTCCGCACCCTTTACTCCTCCTCATCCCTTCCTGTCACTGTGAGGGAAAACGTATGCATGCAAATATCATAGACGTTTGTGTGCATCTCTCATGAGGCCGACCAGCACCTGATTATCAGTCTCTCTTCTACTCTCCTCTCTTTCATTTGCTTCGTCCTTGCTTCTCACCCTCTCCTCATTTTTTTTCTTCCTATCCAGATTCACCGCCCCCCCTCCCCTGCCTCGCCGTCCACCCCCATACTGTTTATCTCTACCCCTGCTCCTTCCCAACGCACTGCATTTAACCACTTTGTTCCCTTTTAAGATAAAGATAATTAAATCAGACGCTAAATGAGAGAAACTCTGCTGCTGGCGTCACCATGGCAGCACTTTGATGTTCTATTTCTGCACGATAGTATCAACATCGTGTCATCAGTCACAAACTACTGTTGTGCGCGCTCACTCACAATTGCGCACACGTGCGGGATTCAGGCATTCATGCCACCTATTATACCCACCCTCCCACCTCCTCCTACTCCTACTGTACACACAAAGACAGATTTGACACGCTAAGCTCCACTGTCTTACTTTAGGTCCTCTTTCTTGTCATCCAACCACAGCATTCTTTAGTGCTGAGCTCACCCACTTGTCTTCACTCTTTCCTTCCCTCTCCAGTCTTCTCTCATTTCTAATCTTATGCTGCTCCCTCCCTCTCTCTTTCTCTTGCCTCCTTCTTCCGTTCAGCAGGTTGCTAGGCAACTGTGCTCCATTGATCTAGGGGAGCATGATGACAAGCTCCCATAACTGACTTTAAAGTACACACACACACATGTACACACCGGCACAAACACACACACAGTCATTGGAGACATCTGGCGGCTTCTCTAAAATGAAGGCGTCCGCTTATCTGATAACGAAACGAAACAGGAGGAGAGGAGGACAGAGGGATGCTAATGACAGAGGAGGAAAAAGTGGATAGAATAGCGCTCTGTGTCGCTTCTTCACTCTTACCCTCCCTTCGCTGTTTCCATTACCATTCCCTATTTCATCCTTTAGCCTTCCCCGTGTAACCCTTGCCATCCCTGGAAAACAATTACCCTCCCTGGTGGTCCTGGATAAATTTTCAATCCAACCTATCACACATCAATGACTGTCTCATCACTGCGAGCCACCGACTGGCTCCATTCCAACTCTGGTTCTGCTTTAGCACTAATTACTTTGTGGCTCGATAAAATAAAACAAAAGGAAACTATTCAGTAATTTCTTGTAAAATGATTGACACTAAAATATCAACAAATGCTGAACAGCTGTTAAGCTAAACATCATCAAGCTGCTTAAACAGATACAAATAATCAAGGAAATATCTTTAGTCTTGACAAAAGAGTTCTTGGAAGCTCCACTCCAATCATTAAATTGTTTCCAGTGTTATTTTAATTATTAAAACCTGTGTTATTTTCAAGGACATAGTTTCTGCAGAGCGGCAGGAGTTCATTAATTATTTGCCTCTGAGTTGTGGGTGGGGTGCAGTCAGCCTTCACTGATTTCCCATCATCCCTTTGTCACACTCTCACCAGCTAACTCGTAGCCCCACACATCCCCAGAAAGCTGGAAACGCCATTTTAAGCCCAATTTTCTTTACCATATTTTCCGGAGTATAAGTCCAGTTTTTTTCATAGTTTAGCCAGGGGTTTGTGGTTTTTTTTTTTTTTTTTTTTTGCCATTTTCTGTGTCCTCTAGCGGTTGTTTCCTCTAACAACCGCTACTACTTCTGACAGTGGCAGAATAAGTGTCGGCCAAAACAAACATGGAAGAGAATCTGATAATGTTCCTCTTAAACTTTAATAATTTTCTTATATTGATCAAAAGATTAGAATTCTTGTATTTCTTTATTTTTTTCGCAACGCTGGGCTTGGCAAGTTTGTTCTAAAAGTCAGACTTTTCTCCCAAAAGTGCGACTTATACTCCATAGCCACTTATATATGATTTTCTTCTTCTTGATTTGACATTTGTTTGCTCTTGCTACTTATATTCTGGTATAACTTGTATTCCAGAAAAAACTGAATATATATGTCATTTGTCAAGAAAAAAATGCCACAAAACTTCTTAACCCTTTAACATCTGAGGCGTCGCCAGTGACGCTCAAACACAACATTTTAACATACTTACATTTTTTTTAATTGTTAATGTCACAATTAAAAAACTACAGTAAATCAAAGAACATAAACACAGCGTTAAAGGGTTAAAAACAGTGAAAACACAGGTTTCAGTGGAGTGAGTCTTTAAAATGCCGAACCTCAGCTTTTCCTTTTTTTTATTTATTCCTTTGATGAGAGTTGGCAGCATCTGAGGGTATTCAGTTAGATCAAAAAAGTGAGTAGCTGAAGGTCATTTTTCTAAAAGTCAGGCAGCTTTGTTTTTAGATATTGTGAGAACAAAACAATAACTGATACATTATTCTATTCTTCCTGTTGCATAACACAAAACTAAAGGCATTCATTATTGCGTCAACAGGACTTAATCAAAATAAATTGTTTCTTTTTTTTAACTTTTTTTTTCAATACAATGTTTAAAATGAGATTAGCATGTCTTTATAAAAATGGCATTCCTTTTAGCAATAATACCAATAAAGCCAAAGAATTTGGTAGGTGACTACGTTCTATGATAGTTGTATTATTCATAACTATCATATAAATGCTTAAATGAAATACTGGAATTGAAACATAATTGAACACTATATCATGTGTGTACTTGTTCTTTTTGGTTACTTTTTGGTTACTCTTTTGTTTCCTGTTTCAAAATAAACTGAAACTGAAACTGAAAAAAAATGTAATTTACTGAGGAAATATTTAACATAGCTGATAAATATGACTTTATTTTTATCTAGTGAGTTTATACCACTGGTGCTAAAAAAAAAAAAGTGTTTGGTGTTGCACAGCAGTCATTTTCCACCTTGATCGTTCAACTTAGAGTATTTTCATTCATGTCTCTGATACATCAGATTTCAAAGAACCCCCTGTTGCCACCCCTCCAGCTCCCCTGTCTTTAACAATCAGGTGGAGACACTGAACCAGAACCAGACTTCAGTTCCAGCAGGATTTCATCCTCATCTGTACTCTCCAGTCAGCACAGTGAGCATCATGCTCTTTGATTCTTCCAGTTTGTTCAACACAATCCTAGTCTTTTCACATCCAGAAAACCCTTGCTGAAGTCTCAGCAACCACCTGGATTGTTTACTATCTTGACATGCCACGCTTTATGAGGCTGAACCGATGTGGACCTGGATTTTTATGAGAGTGGGTGACGGAGAACTTCCAAAACTTCTAAATTTATATCCAAAATAAACCTAAAACGCAGGTCGGGTCGATCAGAAAGTTAGAAGAGCATTTTGTATTTCTGGGAAAATGATTCAGGGTTACAGCGAAGTTTTAGTTTTGCCTGTAGCAGTAATAATGGAGAACACAACAGTATTAGACAGAAGCTTCTGTTGTTTCACTGAGAAAAGAAGGTCATTTATCTCCAGAGCGAAACACAAGATACCCAGACTTCTCTTCATTTTAACCATGCTTGTTTAACTGCTTTCATTTATTCTTTTAGAATAATCCTTCTAAAGTTTTATGGAATGATTAATCCTAGTCTTAAAAGCTGAAACAAATTAGTTTAATGACTAGACGTTTTTCCAATCTCTCCTGAAGGACAAATATTTGTACATATTTGTCAGAATTGTTGGATTTAGTCTGATGTTTGAAGACAAAAGATCAGAAGAAAATAGAATCCACAAATTGTTTTTGTTCAAAAATTGACTTAAGGAGCAGCAGCGGAGATTATAGTTGGATAGAAAACAAAAAACAGAAGAGAAAAAATAACATTTTCATAGAAAAGCATGAAGAAAAAACAAGGTTTGGCAATATTCTCACTATGAACCAAAACTGATGAGGATCATATTGAATTTGATCATAACACAAATTTCATAATCATTACCACGCATGTGTTCACTGACTATGTTTATTCCTCAACAACAAATTTCTTTAGATACAGGCTTTTTACTTCATTAAAAGTTTTTTTTTTATTGGTTGTGATATTGTGTTTTATTGAAGAAGAACTGTATCAATAGTTTGCTGCCATAAAAATGTAAAGTTTAAGGTGGTATTTTCAAATCCTTTTCAAGACATAGTTTTTATTTTTTATGCCATTAACTAAATTTAATCGTCTATGGACTTACAAATCGAACCAACCTAAAGACAAAACAAATAGATGAATAAATAAATATTTCTGAAGTCAATTTTGTGTCAACTTTCATGTCCTATTGAGACTGGAAGACCTTAGAATGCATCAAGATTAGAACTAAGAGTACAAACTCTCTCAGTATGACACTAAGTATGGTGCTTTTGAAAAGGTAAGAAGTAGATTTGATCAAAGTCAAAGTGGTGACGCATCTTAATCGGCTCAGCAGGTCAAAGATGCTGTCGGAGAAAATCGTGTCTGAAAGGAAGTCAGATGAAGTCATCAGGATTCATCATCTGTGGATATTTAATTTAAAAAAAGAAATGTGTGAAAAGCAATCTGGTCATTTGCATTTAAAAAATAGAGTCACACTTTAAAAAAAATATATGAGGGCATTGCACAACTTAGATTATTACTTTACTCCAAGAAAAAAAGGGGAAAAATCTTAAGAAATGATAAATATGCTAATTATTAGAGATCCAAGAAAACATCAATTTGACGAGATATCGCGATACTTCCTTTAACGATACTTATATTGATTTAAAATGCTGCCAAGATGATATTTAATCAATTATGAATGCTCCGACAAAAGACAGTTGTGGTGATAAGCGGTGAAATACGTGTTTACTTCAGACAGTGTGAAAATGGAGATGCAGCGCTGCAGTGCAGACTGTCTGGAAGAATGAAATAAAGTATCTTAGCCGGGTTCGATGGTTACAAGCGGTGTTACAATCAAAGCACTTTTTCTTTTCTTTTTTTTTACATACATATGAAACATACTGGTTAAGACAAATTTCCCTTTTGGTCTTTTTTTTTTTTTAATTCTGAAAACATTTTTGTCTTGAATTTTTAATTAAAGTTGAGTTTTGAGAATAAAATAAAAAAACACCATGATTTTGTGGGTCCAACTTGTACATGAGATTCAGTTCCAGTGCTCAATGTTATGATAATTAAAAAAAAAAAAGTCATTAAAAATGTTTTTTTATAATTGTATTTATGTGAAAGATGCAAAAATATTTTTAAAAAGTTCTTAAGTCATAAAAAAAAATGTCTTAGGTGCAGTCTTGTGATATATTGTGATACATATCATGACATGTGTATCGACATATGTGTTGCTTTGCCAAACTCTTGCCAATACAGATTGTTAAACCCCCTTTGGGGAAATCTGGCTCAGGTCTAGGGGGAAAAAAAATATACAAAAGGCGACAATAAGAAAAACTGGACATCAATGAAAATAAAAGGAACACCATTTATTAAATAAACAAACCCTGATTCCTGAAAGAAAGAACAAAACTGGATAATTAGGGCACTGGTCCAAACACAAATACAAACCAGAGAGAATTGGAACCTTGACTGAAAATCTACCTAAAGAAAATAAATAAACAAAGCCCTCAAATCAAGACTACCAAGGTCCAACCCCAAACTAAAATAACAAAACCCAGCAACATAAGACTGCTGAAGAAGAAAAGAACAAAACATATCAGCACAACTCAAAATAGCCCCGATATGCTACAAAGCCTCCTGCTCAGCTCCCTGCCTGCTTTAGTGTGGCCTCCTCCATCTTTAATTGCCAGCAGGAGCCAATTAAGGCACATTGGCCACACCTGGCAGGTGAGCAGAAGGGCTGTATGGATAAAGGTCCAGAATAAAAGCGAGACCAAGCATACATCCCCACTAATTATACAAAATAATTTTGATAATTCAATGTAAAATTATGAATACAAGACCTTAACTTTCTAAAATGTCGCATGAATGACACCATGACTTCTGTAAGCTACACGGTTTTTGATATATCCTCCTCACCTGTCAAGCTCACTATTTTCTCTCAGTCAGCTTTACGTTGTCATAAAACTAACTAGTAAATCAGATTTATAATTAGAAGTAAAGAAGAAAACACTCTCCAGCTTTGTTTATGCCTTCACTCTTTCCTCTGATTTCAGTTTAAACTCTAGCAGCTTCTCACTGGCTCCTCTCCAGCAATTATCTGGTTGGTTCCACTTTGACGCAACTCTGACTCCACTCATCTTCTCCCTCGTCATCATCTTCAGCCTGCTCTGTAAAAGTGATACTCTCCTTTGACTTCGACTCCCACTTTCTCCAGAATGGGCAACATCTCTATATTCGCTCAAAATATTTCATGACTAAATCTCCTCCCCATCTCTCCGTGGCTCTGTAACAAGACTGACACAGTCATCTGACGTGCTCTGATATTGCAGTAACTCCAGCCTGGCCATGACTCCATGCCAACTGTCCTCTAGCTCTGATTCATCATTGCGCTTATGCCTAAAATTCAAGCTCTTCCTTTTTTTTCTTCTCTCCAATCAAAAAGTTACGTCAGCACGCTAAAGACTTAAGCTTTTCCTGTATAGTTGGCACTGATGTTGCCTCCTTCATTATCACTCACATGGTCAGGAAAATGATTCAGTACATAAATGAGTTTTCACAAAGAAGCCAAATTCAATTTGGGATGTCCATGACCTTTTCTCAAATGCCAACAGCAGATTTCTTTTTCTTTTTTTTATTTAAATAATCCTAAAATACTTCAACAAATAACCTCAGTTTCCACAAAGTGCCATGGTCATTATTGGATATTTGCTCTGCATCAATCTAATACCTACGGTTCTGTGTGAAAAGACTTATTCAGGTGGCAACCATGACATTTATTGAGGCAAAAGCGAACATTTGTCCAATTAAAAAATATGTGTAAAAAATATATTTATTGCAATCCCCCACATTGCTTCATAGGATGTTTCATTTTTTATATCAATGTACATTTCCCCCCTAAAATCTAAACCTACACTGCAAACACAGGCCTTGTAGAAATAAGTAAAAAAATTCTTAAACTTTTAAAATTATGTTTAAAACTTATTATTTTTGTTATTGGAAAAACAGTCTGCAAATCTGCAAAAAGCCTGTTTTTGATCAAAAGCTGCATTTAAAATACATATATAAGTATAAATATATACATGTATATAGCTTGCTCTATACATCTATTGCTCTCTCCACAGATTCTGCCTTCTTTCATATGATGTATCAAAAATAAATTAAAATGTGTCAGGCAATAAAACTACAGGGAGTCCGGTGAGATCTGTCATTTCTGACACATTGTGATTCAAACATATACAATTATGATTACTTTTCATTAAAAATTACACCGGAATGGTGTCTCGTGTCTTCAATGTGAACAATGTGAACCTTTTCTTGTTTTATTCAGTCTTTTAACTACTTTTTGACTTGAGTTGCTAAGAACGTTGAGTTTATTTCTGGGAAAAAATGCTATTAAAATACATTTTGAAAAATCAGAAAAAAAAAAATCTGTTTTCTGAAACTCTTTCAGTGGGATGCTGGAGCCTATCCCAACTGCTGTTGAGTGAAGGTGGGATACAGCTTGGATGGGTTGCCAGTCTGTTGCAGGGCTACACAATTTAGGCTAACCAATTAACCTATGAAGCATGTCTTTAGACTGTGGGAGGAAGCTGGAGTGCCCTGAGAAAACCCACACATGCTTTTGGAGAACATACAAACTCCCCAAAGAAAGGTTGTAGATGTGATTCCAACCAGAGCCTTTTACTGTGAGATGAGACTATTAACCATTACACCATTGTGCAGCCCAAAAGCCTGAACATTCTTGCATAATAAATCACAATTGAATTTAACTTATACTGTTATTAATTCTACTTTTTTAATCAAAAACCTAAAATCTGAAAAACCTTTGTAAAATAATCATTTAAAGCCCAAACTGATTGTCTTCTTTCAATTATTCATTAGGATTAAATACACAGCTAACATCAAATCCACACATTTTTGAGATCATCATATTTTTAGATGCATTTCTGATAAATAGACCGAGCTGGATGAAAGTTTGGTCACACTGTGGACCCAAGAAAGAGGAGTAATGCTTGAAATCTTATGGTAAAAAGGTTGTTTTGTCTCTTTGAGGACAGGGTGGCTTTGAGTCAATAACACTTTCTTTCTTCAAATAGGCAGGTCTATATCTCAGAAAACCGACGTCCCGGTTGTACCACTATTGCTCGTCTTCCACACAGCATGCTTGCGCTGCAGATCGAGCTGAGGGATGACACTTGAGCGCCACGCTCTGCCATGTCGGTTGTCACTCACACAAACAGACTGATCTGTCATCTGACATCATTGCTGACCCTCCCCTTCTTCCTTCTAGACTTCCAACACAAAAATCTGAACAGTTCAAAGTTATGCCAGTCTTGTCCAAAGACTGAGAAATCTGTATCATATTGGAACATTTTTGATCTGAATACAACATTTTGCCTTTAAATCAGGGTCTCACTTCAAATATTTCAAGGAAATTTGCATTCTTCATAGGTCACTCTTCGACTCACAAATGTCAAGAAAGGACAGAAGCTCTAAATACATTCTAACTAAACTGGTTGGTGACAATGTCGAAAAACAAAGTCAAAACTCAAGGACGTGCTCCACACAAGAAAATCTACAGATAATTTTGCTGACTTTTTATGATTTTGAGACTTGTTTCATAATGTTGCAGAAAAACTGACACTGTAGAGTCCGCTTCACCTCTGCCTCCTGCACTATCAGCAGACCACAGCTCTCGCCTTGAGATAGTTTCTTGGCACAGACATCAGTTTTTGCATAAACTCTGGTCATGTGAATTGACACACGGAGAATTGAAACATCTTTTGATCCACTGTTTTTGATGCCTTTTGTTTATGGTGAGATGAAGACAAAAACTATAACATTTATTTTTTAAGCTATTGTTTAAAAAAAATCCTGCAGTGCAAGTGAAGTGCAAAGAAAGGGTAAAATATGCAAATGAATATACTTTTTATACTAGATACTATTTTTTTTATTATACTTTATTTATGTTTTAATAAAATTTTATTTTCTTTCATATCAACTTGATCAAAGTTTGTGTCCAAGCAACTTTTCTTTTTGTATTTTCGAAGTGCAAAGAAAGGCTTCAGGATGGAAAGAAGATCATTTTTAAAAATCTTATTATCATTCATATCAGCATCCTTGCTATTCTCAGACTCACAAACAAACAAGTCTAACCCCCTTAATGCAGGGGATATGGCTGTATTCACCAAGCCCACATACGAGAGCAATCTCAGGAGTCGTATGAGCAGTTCATGATCAAACAGTCTGCAGCCTCACAGCCAGAAATGATGCTCTCAGCTCCTCTCCGCTGTTACAGCAGACTTTCACAACTCGGTCGGCCAATTCTTTGCTGTGGCTGCTGATGGAGTCAGAAGTTCAAGAGCTTTTTTTGTGTGTGTGAGACCACTGTTGCTAGAGTAAGTTGAGGTGCTGGAGACCTTTGAATGGGTTTTGAGAACCTCAGTTGCTGTAAAGAGAACAACTAAACACTGTAGGTTAGTCAGCAGAAAGGAACACCCTGAAGAGAGACACAGGGAAGAAAAGGTTGCAGTGGCTGAAGAAAACTCTTTTAAGAGACTAATCAGAGAAAAAAAGAATAGGGGAAGCCAAAGGAGGTGATGGGCCACAGTGAGAGCAGTTGTAATGAGGAAGAGCATGTCATAGATTTTTTGTCTTCCTCCTTTCGATGAAACAAAAAACAAGAAAAGTTCAGGATGTTGGAAACATTTTCTAACCGTGTTAGGAAGAGGAGGGTCTTGGCACATCACGGAAAGAACAAAAAGAGAGGGAACACAAAGACTTATGGATTTTATGTTCTCGACAAGAAAAAAAAACTGTAAGAGGAGGGCAAGAAAAAGGAGCCGAGAGTATGGCTACTTCTTAAGCAAACTGGAATGGGGATCACACTCTGACATTTGTCACATTTTTAATTATCAGATTTTATAAGCATCCTTTGTGAAGAGGCTTCTAATAGATTCATATTTTTAGATTCAATTCTGCCGAGAACAAAAAAAACATCTTTTTTAAAGATGCCTGTCCTGAATTGATCACTAAAACGACTGCTCTGTTGAAGCTTGAAACACTTCATAGTTATGAGTATATTAAAAAAAAGGTACGTCACACTGAAGTCTGGTATTTGTGATGTTCATCAACACCGATCTATACTCACCTGACTAAGTGGATCTGCAAAGTGGAGATGGTTTAGTCAAGGAAAGTGAAACTATGTGTTGAAAACAAAATTTTTACAAAGAAACGCAGGGATTGATAGTTTTGGTAAATGAGTGCTTTCATTTATTGCATGAATTATTTATTGATTTACTTTATTGTTGATGCAGTGAGTTTTTATTGGAGTAGTAATAAAGGAAAGATTTAATTATTAATTTATAATCTTCACCAGAAACCAAAATCTACAAGACTTTACATTACATTTACGTATCAGAGTAACTAGGGATGCCACGATTCCCACTTCAAACGGAATCATTTGTTGCACAGTTGAACTGTATTGAGGGGTATTGTATCTGAACTGCATTAAGTTTGTGATTAAACGCGTGTTGTGCTGAATTTAAGAAGGATTTACTCTATATTTATTGTTTTATTACATGAAACCATGCTTATTATAAGCCAACAGAATTTTTTTTTCTTATTTGCCAATTAGCAACTTTAGAAAAGTATTTTTTTAATGTTTTGTTTCTGTTTTGTTTTACTCAAATCATATCTCAGGTCAAAACAGAACTGTGAACCAAAAATTGAAAAATTTAACCAAATTGTGGAAGAAGTGTATCTTTGCATCCCTTATAGTAACACACTTGGAAATATAACATACAAATTAGCATTAGTCCTTCATCTTAAGTTGTGTATGAATTGTTAAAAAAATGTAATCTGTTAAAATAGATGATAAAAAAATATCAAATCTAAAGCAGCATCATAAGGTAAAAAGGAAAGATACTTTCATACATTTGTGACTACATGGTCGTGGAGTCTGGATAAGCCCATTCTAGCCTTCATTAGCAAGAGACAATCTTACCAAGTCATCCACTATTTTTATAGTGTAAAGTTATAAAAACCATGTCATCAACTTGTTTTTGAACTTTTAGAGGATGCACAGTGAAAAATAAGCACAAACTCTGTTCAGAGATCTAAAACAAAAAACAAGGACACTTTGCTATGAAAGTAGGGCTGACCGCCCCACAACAAACATCAGAAAGAGATGAGTTTAAACAAAAACAATCTAAATGCCATCCATCCTCATCCGGCCACTTCCTCTGGCTCCTTTGGGGGGATCCCGAGATCTTACCAGGCCAGCTGAGAGACACAGTCTCTCCAGCTTGTCCTGGGTCTTCCCCGGGGCCTCCGTCCAGTGGGACGTGCCCAGAACACCTACCCAGGGAAATGTCCGGGAGGCATCCGGAGCAGATAACCTGAAGACACCACTACAGGGTCCTCTCAATGTGGAGGAGAAGCGGCTCCACTCCCAGCTCTTTCAGAGTGACCGAGCCTCTCACTCTATCTCCAAGGGTGTGCCCAGCCACCGTACAGATTAATCTCATTTTGGCCGCTTGTATCTAAGACCTCTTTCTTATGGTCACAGTCCGAGCTCATGACCATAGATTAACACTGGAACGAAGATAGACTGGTAAATTGAGATCTTTCCTTTCTGGCTCAGCTCTCTCTTCACCACCATGGACCGCTACCAATCCTCCAGCCATTCTCGCGCTCCGATCTTCCCTCACTTGTGAACAACAACTTAAGATACTTAAACTCCTCCACCTGGGGCAGGAGCTCTCCACCCACCCAGAGAGGGGAAAATACCTCGAGAACTACGGCCTCAGACTTAGCAGCGGAGATTGTCATCCCAGCCTCTTCATGCTAGGTCACAGACTGCCCCAATCTATGCTGGAGGTCCTGGCTCTATTATGTTAACAGGACGACATCATCTGCAAAGAGCAGAGAAGAAATCCTGTGCTCCAGAAACCACACCCCCTCCAGCAGGAAATCGGACCTGTTCCTGATGCATGTTGGAAAAACTCTAAATGTGAAAATATTTTTGAATTCATGGGCCACATTTAAACTTCAAGTAAGAGTTACAAATAATAAAGGCCAGAGTAAACCAAACAACAGCAACAACACAACAAATATTAGGGACACAATGATTAATCAATAAGATGATATCCAATGCATTTTTTTTGCTAACGACTAACTGAAAACAAAAGTTCAGGTAAATCAAAAGTCAGTTGCAATAAATGTGGATTTGTTATCATTGATAACTTTTTTTCAAGTGTTAGTTTTTAAATATTAGTTCATTTAAAATTCAGTTTTATTTTGCATTGTGGTTGAATTTTTTATATTTTTCTTAAATGGCTGTAAAATAAAAAAAGAACTTTTTTAGAAAATAATTGTAAGTGAAAAACACTTCAGAGGAATATGTGGAATTATGTTGTCTAAAGAGTATTTCAACAAAATCAAGGGGATAAATCTGATTATATATATTATGGAGCCCGACAACGCTCTGTTGGTTCTTTCCTTCCTCAAAATTTCCATTTTTGCATTTTCAATTTCTGAAAATAAATCCTTTTATTTTGCCATTGGTTCTTTTCAATCACTTTGAGATGCTCATTTTAAATGGAAAAATTACAAAATAAAGATATTTTTGATTAATATTAAAAAGAAAATTGCAGTCTTGGAACTACAAATGTATTTGTGGTGTGTGTGGAGCATCAAGCTCACCCCTTTGTAATTGTATTCCTGCAGGAGTAAAAAGGAGGAAAAAGAGTCTTAGTCTTCTCCTGGTTCAGCTTTAGTTCTAAGAAAGCTTTTCTCTGTGCCAGATCTTTCCCTTGCAACCTTTTACAGCCCAGCTGGAGAGTCAAGCCACAGAGTCTGGCACATTGCATCAAAGGTTTGCTGACTAACATTTCTCAGAAAGACAAGAATGAGCATGGCAGCTGTTCGCACAACTGACATCACACCAGACGGCTGCCATCCACTTCATTTGTTTCTGAAAAACTCACACGCTTGCATACATGAAGAGAATTTGCTGTGGAGGAACAAAATATGAGGCAGTATGGAAATAGAAAGTCAGCACCCCCTGCTGTTAGGATAAAAATCTGTGTGCTCAATTCATAAATGTAAATGAGTACAGAGAAATTAAAAGTTGTGCGACAGCTAAAGCAAATAAGAGTTCAAATAAAGCGAATCACTCCTGCTAAGGTTGTTAAATATAGTTTAATTTTCTGCTAAAACAGCAAGATGAAGTCACATGTTGTTCATCTGTTATAAGTGTAATTTGCAACTTTTTAATTAATAAAGCATTTTCCATTTATCTATAGGAAACAAAAATGTGCAGTCCCAGAAAGCATATATTTTGAATTATAAATATTAATACATAATTTTTCTAAATATATATAAAAAAGATCAATTTGCCATAACTAAACAATGTTCAGCTATTGTTACAAATTTCTCATAGAGGTGCACATCAACAGTGTTGGGTTGATTTTACTTTAGGTACTGGATGAAATTGTAATTAAATTACTTTACTCATTACTTATTTAAAAATGTATTCACTACTTGTTACTTTGTTTTTCCACTCATATACTCAAGGGAGAAACAGTAGCATAAACAAGACCCACTTGTCTTTCATTTAACATTGTTTTTAAAGCAATGACCTTGTGCAAAGTATGAACAGGATTTAAAACATAACATAACCTGGCTTCAGTAGAACTCAGACAGCAATGTGTAAAATGACATAAAGTTACAATAAATTTGGTCCATGCGCTGCTCATACAGAAACTGCTATACTTATATTTGCTTTGGCTCACCAAAAAGAATTGGCTCCCAAGCAGCTCATCGGGCTGTTACGTTGCTAAAATCCTTATCAACAATATAAAACTGTCCCCAAAATGAATTTGCAGTGTACATTTTCAATTTATGAATGTTTACTGTATGGACATGGTTTTATTTATTCTCTCCAGATAAAATGTGAGAAAAGAAAATAATATAAAAAGTAAATAAATTTTAAAAAATGAATTTAATTTGTATATCACCTACTACAGTAAATGGTGCAAACTCACATTGACTGATCTCAGGCAGATCAGAGAGAAAAAGAAAGTAAGAAAGAGTGAAAGAATATGTAGGCCTACATAGTGACTCCTAGGAAGGAGTGACAGGCTGAATATCTGCTCTGCTGCTCACCTGCTGCCACTGATGGGAGTCTGACTTTCTGATGAGAAGTTTCCTCGCAGCATGTCCTTCTCCTATTAGATTTTGAATTTAAGCAATGGGGCTATAGCATTCAGGGCATGTCTTTAACATGCATGCACACATATAAATGTGCCAGTTGGAGAAAAAGTCAAAGGCTTCAAAATCTAAATAGGTAACAAGGATTTTGATGGTCCAGTAATTACAAGTTATTACCAAAATGCAATGAACTGCAATTCATTACGTTCCCACAAAGTAATTAATAACATTACTGTAATTGGTTACTTTTTAATCCATTACCCCCACCTTGCACATTAATATGTTATGAACTGAATTCTCTGTTTTTCTTGTCTAGTAATTGTATAAATATAGTTCTTACATTTTAACATGTCTTTACTTTTATTACCTGTACCTTTTGCCCCCAAAATGTTGAGTTGAAAAGATTAGATATCCGCGGAGGTGACTTCCCTTCAAAATAAAAGTATGACTACCAAAAGTAAAATAAGTGTTCCAACATTGCATTCTCTATCTATGTAAAATGCAGCTAAAAATGTGTTTGATTAGTAAATAAATAATAAAATTAGTACTTATATTGTATTCTTGCAATAATGTTAAAAATACTTGACTAGTGAAGTTTGTACTGAAAGGGCAATGAAGGAAGTGGCTCCTGTTACGTAATCACGATGACTTGACAGTTTCTTTTTGGAACAGGCAGCTGGCCGTAGCGAGTGTAAAAATGCCGGTAGTTAAATATTACCCATGCGCTGATAGGTGAATATGTCTGCCACCTCAGAGACACAAGTTCCGCTTTAACCTGTAACTCTTTTGAGCAAACCTTCTACCTCTCATCATTTCTGACCGTCTCTGTTGCTGTCAAGGTAACGCTAGCTTAACGGCACTATGTGGGTTTTCGGCTACGGCTCCCTCATTTGGAAAGTTGATTTTCCCTATGAAGAGAAGAGAGTTGGCTACATTAAAGGGTTCAGCCGGCGGTTTTGGCAGGGCAGCACCGACCACAGAGGGGTCCCCGGAAAGGTAAGGGCGTTGAACTTGATTTTGACGCGGTTATGCAATATTTACTAAGACAAGTTTGCTTGCAGAATTGAAATATCTCCATGTATTAGTCATATAACAACAGAAAGGTCATACTTATTTGTCATAATATGGGTTTGGGGAGATAATGGATGCATCATTTAACTTCCTTATCAAAGAACAGATGCTTTTCAAATTATAAATAAAGGTGGAATAATTGTCCACAATTGAAGACTACACAATTTTCAAGATATAAAATTTTGGTTTTGCTTCTTTATTGAACCTGAAGACAAAATAGTCTGAAAAATTCTTCATCTAAATCTTCTATATCTTGAAAAACTAATGAAAACTTTAGAAAAGCATTTAATTGAGTCAAGTCAAATTAAGATCTTGGGTTTCTTTCTCATGAGTGGGAAGAATAGGTTTCGTAAACCATATATTAAAGGTTGTTGTTTTTTTTCCCCAGCCAGTTGTCTATACCAAATAGATCGAAACTAGAAGGCAGCATCAAATTATATCAGAGATGTGGGTCATTGAATATTTATGTTTTTTTATGAACAAAATGTTTTTTTTCCCCCTCCATTCTCAAGATCCCTTCTAAAGTATCTTTTGTTCTCAACAGCCTGGTCGTGTCGTTACTCTGGTGGAAGATCCTGATGTAAGTCATGGCCAAGTATTAACTTTCACAACAGCTTAAAAGTTGTCATGTCATTGTTCTTTTGTTCCATTGTATTTCCAAAAAATCTAGAAAAACTTGTCCTATCCTGTCCAGTACACCAACACAAATCTTGTTTAAAGATTCATTTAAATTTATGAAAAAAACAAACACAATTAAAAATATTATATTAATTTGAGAGCTTACCAAAGCAGCAATAAAGTGATTTAATTTATGAGGAGTTTAAATGTAAAAATATTCATAAATGCTCCAATAAGTGACTCATTTCACACAATCCCAGTTATTAGCTATATCCAAGTACACATCATTGTGTTTTCGGTCAGCCCAATCATTGACATTGTTCTGAAGCGATCCTGTTTTCTTTGATAAGGTGTGTCTCTTGCTACTTTTTTTCTATCTACAGTTATAGTTTTATTGGCGGACAGAACAAAGTGAGACTTGCCTGATATGACCTGGTAATCAGAATATATTAGGACCTAAAGATTAAGGATTTATGTAACTTTAAAATGTTTTTTTTAATTAAAAGTTTAATAGGCTTTATTCAAGCTATATCTTTGAGACAACTTACACTGTAAAAACTGGGCAAAATTAATTTGGAGAAGCTAAATTGTTGCATTTTAGGTAGTACTTAAGGTGCTGGAGAGTCCTGCAAAGCTTTTTTTTTTTTTCTCAATAAAAAACAGTTTCTCTTTTTTAAAAAAAATAAAAACAGATTTAGCTTTGATTATCCAATTCTTAAAACAATCCATGCACTTTTCAGAGTTAAAGTTAAAGTCCCATTAGTTGTCACGAACCTAGGTGTGTGAAATTTGTTCTCTGAATTTGACCCATCCCCTGGGGGAGTGGTGAGCTGCAGACACAGCTGTGCTCAGGGGACCATTTGGTGGTTAAACCCCCCCAATCCAACCACTTAAGGCTGAGTTCCAAGCAAGGAGGCACTGGGTCCCATTTTTTTGTATGACTTGGCTGGGGTTTGAACTCACAACCTTCCAGTCTCAGGGCGGACACTCTTACACAAAGCCACTGAACTGGAAACACTGGAACAAATGTATTTTATTTCAAAGCCATTTTTGTTTCCCTTTAAAAGTGCCTCAAATTAATACGGAATAAGCATGATTAAACCCCTTTAAAAACAGTAAAAAAGTTTTTTCAAACCTCTTGTTTTTAAAGTTCCCCTCCAATGAAAATCATGTTTTTTGACTTTTAACATGTATGTGTGGCATTTTTCTTATGAAAGAGACCAAATATAGTAAGAAATCATTTCGCTTTTGGATCTTCAAGTACTTTTTCCTTTTAAATTGCTGTCAGTCAAACTGTCGCAGAAAATCTCTGTTTGAATTAATGTGCAGTTAATGTGTCTCGAAACCTGTCCTCATCTGGCCCGGCAAGCTTTTGTAGCTCCGCCTCCGGAGAAGAGAAGAGATTCTTCCCGTTGACTGCGGTCAAATAAATGAGCCGCCGTTCACATTTGCGTTGCCAAATCAGCCGTCACTGGAGCACTGGATTTTTTGTGCACACAAAAAATTTACTTAAATCTCAGACTGCATTAATGTTTTATAAATTGGATTAAAATGATTTATATTTAATTTTATGATGATTATAGAATTGCTCCAAAATGTGAGATGTTTAGTTTCTGATAAACAAAAATAAAATGCATTAATTTCATCGATATAAGAAAAATGTATGGCTTTATATATAATGCGTTTTTGTTTGTATATGTCAACCTGTTGCCTCCTCTTGTTGTCGTTTTCAGGGCTGTGTTTGGGGCGTTGCCTACAAGCTCCCACAAGGCCGAGAGCAGGAAGTGAAAAACTACCTCGACTACAGAGAAAAAGGCGGTTATCAAGTCATCACTGTCCCCTTCTATCCCCGTCCGTCGCCCACTTCTTCACCAAGTGAGACGCTGCTTTACATCGGCTCTCAGGGTAATCCCAACTACCTCGGCCCCGCCTCTATGGAGGACATAGCCAATCAGATTATCAACTCCACCGGCCCCAGCGGGAAAAACACAGAGTATCTGTTTAAGCTAGCTGACGCCGTGAGATCCATCCTGCCCGAAGATTCAGACGCACATCTGTTTTCTCTTGAATCATTAGTGAGGGAAAGATTGTTAAATGTGCAGAATAATCCGTCTGCACATCAAGTCTCCATTCCTGCTTCCTCCTAATCGTTTCCCAGCGGTCTCCAGGTGAAAGCAAGGAGCATCAAGAACAGATAAACCAAAGGCTAACCACTTCACAACAATTTAGCCCTGGGAAAAAGAAAAAAAACAATAAAATGTAGCATTGTAAAGAGTAAGATTTAGTACAATTATTTCGTAAAAGCGCAACTTTGTGATGTTTTTGAAGGATTTCAGAGACTTTTCAGTTTTTTTTCTGTTGCAGAAACTGTATTGATCTCTTTAATGTCAATCCAAACAAATGCAAACATGTTGCTTTTTGTTAAAATAGTCTAAAGCCATGTGCTTTTAAAAGAAACAGTCTCAAAATGAGATTATATGGTCGTTTAGTATAGTTCTCATGTGGTGACTAAATATTCCCTGAGTGTGCTCTATCTTCTGCCTGACAACAGTCAGAACAGGGCATCTTCATGACCACAGGATGTTTCTTTTTAAAGAAATGTTGAAAACAATATTTACCACAATTTTTTCTTTATAACCCATTTGTATGCATAGTTAAACCCAAACAATGACTTGTATGTCTTCTTTTTGGCCGAGCAGCACATCATGTTCACTATAAAGACCTGCAGGACGTTCTCAACAGCTGTATGTGTAATTTGTGGGTCTGAAAGCTGTCTTTAGCTTTGTTATAGATGGTTACTTTGAAGAGCAACAACATGTAATTTGAATAAACGGTGACATCTCATGATTGCTATAATAGTGCAATGATGTTGTCACGGAACTCCATGAACTACTGGAGCAAACTGCATCCACGCGCTGGACAATCGTCCACCAAATTCCCCACGCAGATGGAATGATGAATCAAATGTTTCAGCATCCAGTTGAAAAAGCAAAAATATTCTATTTCGAAACAAAAACGTATCCTCTCAAGCATATTGTGAAGAGGCATCCGTCAAAATGATGGCATCCAAGAAAACTGGAGTCAGAGTGGAAACAAAAGCCACAACTTGATCTGATTTTATTTTTCTTTTTAAACAAACACAGTGGAAACTCTTTACAGGTGTTTATCGGCTGAAGCGGGAACAACTTTACAATGTTTTGGCACTTAGCTAAAACCTATCCATGCAAAAAGAAGCTTTTGTGGTAGAATGCTGTATAGAAATAAAGCAGGAGTTTAAGAAAAAAAGTTTTATCTAGTGCATGATTTCTCTGTGTGGTAGGAATGTGTTTCATTATTACAGTATTTATTTATTCTCTTAACTTTAGTTATATATACTTAGACAATTGTGTTATATAAATTATAATATTAGATTAAATCATTTACTTTTATATAGTAATATCATTATTTTGGTTATACTCTAACTGTTTGACATTTAATCTCTTGATTTTTAGTTTTTATTTTGAAATAAATGCTATATGATTAATATAAAGTAGAATGTTCTGAATAACTTAAAGGATTTGTTTGCTTTTGAGGCTGCTCTGCAGCTTGGTGAACACAATTCGATATGGATTACCTCAAAATTGTTTTGCATTTAAAGGCCAACAATAGCTCATGAAGTCCCGGAGTTATCTTTTTTCTTGAGTTTTTTTTTTATGTGTACGGAAGCTCGCAGGCAGCCAGCACAGGACAAGGTGGGCGGTCCTTTAGGCGTAGTAACAGGGAGACACCAGCAGGTTAGTGAGCACGAGCAGCTGGTCGTCAGTGAAGCACTGCCGATGTTCCTGCCAGTTGTCATGGTGAGTGCGCCTGAACTCCGACAGAGTCTTCTTCACCGTCATCTTAAAGAAAGAACGCCAAACATCCACGAGTTACAAAATCAATACAGTTCCACCAAAATATACTTTTATACATCTGGATTTCAAGTAATTGGGACAGCACACAAATGCTAGTTCTACATTTATTTAAACAATTTTGTAATTTTTTAAAATATATACATAATATTCATGCTGTCATGTCACAGTTTATATAAAAAAAATACATATTTTGGAAAAGTGTATAGTTAGAGGAAACGTATAAAAACTACAATCACTGGCTTCTTCATTAGGCACACCTGCTCATTAACGTGCATTTCTAATCAGCCAATCGTATGGCAGCAACTCAATGCATTTAAGCATGTTGACATGGTCAAGACTGTGTTGCAGTTTAAACAGAGCAGCAGATTGGAGGAGAAGGATGACTGAAGTGACTTTGAACGTGGCATGGTTGTTAGACGGGCTGGTGTGAGTGTTTCAGAAACTGCTGATCTACTGGTGGATTTTCACCCACAACCCTCTCTAGGGTTCACAGAGAATGGTCAGAAAAAAGAAAAAAAAACAGAAAGCGGCAGTACTGTGGACGAAAAGGTCAGAGGAGAATAATATTAATATATAATCCACCACTGAATATATATATAACGGCCACTTATGGCCGTTATATATATATTCAGTGGTGGATATTAAAAAGTTTAAAAGTTGTATAACTTTTAATTAACTTCTCTGCTCAACCTAAACAAAACAAGTACTCATTGGATTAAAGATGAACAACCTTTCTCAGCTGAGCCCAAAGGGCTGTCCTTAGCTCATTATCAGAGTGCAGAGCACAGAACAGGCTGCATTAAATAGGATGTTTGCTGCAGTTCTTGCTCTTCATTTATGCTCAGGTGTGAAAACAGATAAAAAAACGTACCATAGCTCTTGTTTACAGCCTCTACGTCTATATTTCTTTGCTGAATTTCACATTCTAACTTGGAGAGTGTAGGCTGAAGGTGGCTGGAGATGAAGCATTAAATGTCTGTAATGCAGCTCTCACATTAACAACAATGTGGGTAAAATAAAAACAACATTATTGTTCTGAATAATTTTTTTAATCTGTTTTATAATATGTAGAATCTGAAAAAATATTAATCCGATTTTTTTCAACTACATATCTTTTATCTGAATTGTAAATGCTAAAAATGTAAATTGGAAAAATTGAATATTACATTGTGATATGATTCCTTAATTCTTCTTCACAACTTTTTCTCAATTTTTTTCTTTTCAGTCGTTTTTCGTCAGGAAATATTCAAATTATAAAATGTGGAAGTGAAAGTCTGCTCTATAGGAGCGACACTGTGTGTAGTCTTCATGCTTAAGATAAGACAAAAGACCAATTTTCTCCTCAATTGGACAATGAAATTGTATTGTTTCATATCACAGCTTTCAGAGCTTCCCGTCTGAGTATTATGACGCACCTCTATAGGCTGCGGGTCGTTGAGATGGTCGCTCAGGTCCATCAGTATCTGAGGCATCCACAGCGGGACGTCATAGGGGCTCGACAGAATGCACGCACTCAGGCCGAGCACTCCAGCATGGCGCCGCACCAAGTCTGCGTGGAAACGCGCCGACACACAGAACGGGAAAGTGAAAATGGGCTTGAAAAATGTCTAAGCTTGCAATTCCCCTGGGATAAGAAAGGGTAATAGGGCAAGTATTGCTGTGATTGCCTCATTGTGTGGACGTGACGCCAGCTGAAGCATGTACCTGTGGAGGCCAGCTCCCCTCTGGCCTTGGGGAGGCAGGTCTGACTCAGCGTCTGGAGCTGAGTCTGCAGACTGGAGTCAAGGGGGATGAACTGGCACTGCAGTAAACCGCTGAGGGTGGTGCACGCCATGTCCCTAACCTTCAGGGAGAACACGGACGAGAAGAGAGGAGAGGAGGAGTGTAAAATTAGACCTGGTAGAGTCAGAGGAAGCTTGTAACCAACTGAGTGAGGGGAAGGTTGGTTTAATTTATTAAAACCCGTAAAAGGAGAGGATGCAGGACAGAGGATGAGCAGAAAAGAAGATGTTAGCTGAACATTAGTGCCCCCTTACATCCCTTTATGTAAATTATGAATATCCTGGGAGTGATAGTCGATGTGCTAAAATAGAAACTTCCACAAAGACGCAGCAAATATCTAATGCAAATGAAAAAAAAAAGATATAATGGCTTTTCTTTTTTACATCCATATGGAGACAGTTTAAAAGCGGGAAAAATGGGTCAAAAACTACAAAAGAAATATTACTTTATCAAAAAAAGTCAGTAATTCAAAGTAGGAGCAATAGAAGTTTTAGATGGCTTATATAAAGTGCAAGGCTACAGCTGTGTGATCGCAGCATGAAATGATGCAGAGAGCTATTTTTTTAGTGTTAACTGTAAAATGGGGGGAGGGTGTGTGAAAGCTGGCAATTATTCATTTAAATAGGTGTTTTTTTGTGAATACCTCAAGCTGTTCGTCGAGCAGCAGCTGCATTACCAGCTTTTGGACGCGCAGAACCTCGGTGGGCAAGCTGAGCACGGTGAATAGGTTATAAAAAACCATGATTTGGAGGAAGGTCAGCACCGAGAAGCGAGCGTGCCACGATCTGCTACCTGTCATCTAGATGAGAGGATGAGAAAGATGCAGACTTAAGTTTTTTTTTTTTTTTACCAAAATGTCCAACCTAGGAGACTCTGTTCGGAACACGGCTCCGCTATCTGTTGCGACAGCAGTGAATTAGTGTGGACATTTTTGGGCCGATGCAGCATGACTGCTGTGTGAAGAGCTTAGGAGCAGCTGCACTCAGACGCATAAAGGCTTTTAGCAAATCTGGTGCGTCTGGTTGCTTTCCAGGCTTTTTTTCATTTTTTTTATGGGACGATGACATCATGGAGTCCCAGAGGAATGTGACATCCTCTGCCTCACTGCTGCAAAGGTAAACAAAACCCCAAACTCCTCAGCCGAAATCTTTTGTGCTGATCCCTCACAAGCTTTTAATTTGATTTTTTTTTCCCTCCAATTTTTGTTCATTAATACGTAATATGGAAGGAGATGATTTAACCTATTCAAGTTATATAATTTGGTTGAAAGACCCACTCCAATGAAAATCAGGTCCATTCTGATTAATTTCTTTGTAGACAAATAGATCCATGTGCGTCTGTTTTCCTGCTCCAATGTTTCTCACCATTTTTGTTGCGGGACCTCTGGTCACACGCAAGAGGACGCCGGAATTGGAAATTTCACAAGTTTAGGAAACCCTTTTAAAAATATTATTTTAAAAACTTTTCTGAACCATCAGCTTTTAAATGCGAATAAACTGTTAACTGTCTAGCATTTTAGTGTGCAACATGAGCTTCAAATGGGACAGAGAACATTCATCGTTTTATTTCTTGATTAACAAGTGTTCAAATTTGTAAAACTACACCAGTGTACCTCCAGAGAAAAAGAAATGCGATGTCGTCTTTTTTCTGTGAATCAGCTGATCACATAAGCAGTTATGAAATATCAAAGTGAAAAAAGGTCAAAAGCTTAAGCAAATTCTGGTTCCGGAAAATGATTTCGGGCACAAATTATGTTTTTTTTGCGGCCGGCTCCAGCTGGGAGGGGGACTTCCAGCTGCTAATTTTTGAGCGACATATTTTTTTTCTGTGGCCCGATTCTCTTGTTTTTGTTGCATTGCTAATGTTAGCTTGGAGGTGTGAGGGGCAGTAAACTAGCAGGAGAACATGTAAACAGATGGATGATGGGTACTGGGGCAGGCTCACTCTGCCCACAACTCATAGACAAATTTCAAATGATCTATTGCTGAAACTAAGTGATAGAAAACGACACATATTTTTAAAATGTTTTTTTTACTTTGGCTAAAATCAACATAATCACAATTATAAAAACCACTGGGAACCTCGTAAAAATAGATCAAAAGATGATCGAAGTGGGACTTTACGGCACAAGGACAGTTTGTTCTTATTTTCCCGTGGACGCACCTCCTCCAATGCTGACAGAACCAGAGGGATGTGCTCGGGATACAGCAAGCCCTGGGACATGAGAGAAAGACACGTGCGCGCATCCTGCTTCATCTCATCATAGCTCTCATCAATCTCCACTGGGGCAATCTGCAGGGAGAGACAAACACAGAGTGAGACAGAGAGGCAGGAAGACACACAGCAACGCACCATTTTGGGTAAATGAAGAGAGAAATTGAGTTTAATGGGCAAGTAAGATTGAGTGGGTAATAACGCTGTGGTGGGAAGTGGTGTGCTCTTACCTTGAAGAGCAGAGGCAGGAGCTGCAGCTGCTGCTGGACAGGGGTGGTGAAAGTTCGCCCAGCACTCGCCATCAGCCACTTTAACACTGTAAACGTACAGGAAAGGTTGGCAAATGTGTGAATGCACACACAGAGATAAGTTTGGGTTACTGCCAAATGACAGGAACTTTAGCTGGAACACAACTGCACAGCTGTGCTAGCAAAAGACAAATCCTAATTTAGGCTTCTGTGTGATAAAGACTGCAGAAAAACCAGCTGTAAGAATTTGGAACAGACTTTTTAGCCAAAAGGTTATAAATTCATTTAAGAATAAATCTGAAAACAAAATATGTGTTTTGGTTACAGGAAAAATTTGATTTTTCTTTATTTGAAAAACAGTAAGCAGATTTTCACCTTCTCACATGGAGATCAGCTCGCACTTTTTTGTTTGCTTCCTTACTGTTTTTAACTGCTCTTCCTGCTGTTTTTACTTATTACTTTACTATAAGCAAGTTGTACTTGAGAATAAAGTTAGGTGAAGAAATAAAAACAAAAATAACCTTTTTCTCAGAAAATCACAATGAAAATAAGGCTGTTTTAAAATTTGCTGTTTGACAGATTCATGCTTAAAAAAAAAATAATAATAATGAAAAAAAATAATGAAAAATGAGATAATAAAAAAATACAATCCGTGTTGTTTTCTAGGACAAAGGTTCTACAGAGCACAGTAGCTCAATAAAAAAACACCTCTGAATTGTGGGTGGGACCGTTTGCGCAGAGAACGTCTGCATTGTTAAGACCTCAGAGAAAGGAGCTTGTGGCCCACTCAGTGAATTTTCTACATCACAAATCAAAAATTTTTTTAAACTAAATATTTTAATTTGCCCCTGATTCACAGCTATTTGTATAAATAAACACTCAGAAATAAATTTTTAAGCATTTTATTCTAAATATATGTCTTCTGTTAACATAAAAATGCCACAAAAACGTCAAAAACTACGAGAGGCCGTATGAGACTTAAATTATGCTTTCTTTCACACATACTATCAAACTCTATCATACATAAAGAGTTTGATAGTATGTGTGAATTGAAGTAAGAATTAAGTCTCATACTGTATCTCATAAAAAACATAATTTTCATTGGAGTGGATCTCTAAGACCAAATCCTTGGGCATCCCGGAGGTGTTCTTCTTTGAGCCCCGATAATCGAAATCTAAATCCTGTTTAAGAGCTGGTTGAGGAGAGGAAACGCGCTGCCTGAAGGCATGGTTTGATCACAAGGAATTAAGCAGAATACCTGTAAACAGATGCAGACGCTTCATAGACAGATACAGAGATCCTTCGATTACAGGAATTGTCTCAAGATGTGCACTAAAATGTTAAAATAAAGGAACCTTCATGTTATTTTTGCTAGTTTTTTTAATGATTCATTTTCCTTTTTACTTGACACCATTAAGTCATTTGAATGACTTCCGTTTGTTTTTATCTCTTTCAGAAAGGCCAAGAATTTCTGTCTGTCTATTTATTCTGAATATATTCTCTATACTCTGCACATACTAGAGATTATAGGTGCCAACAATAACCCTAAAAGTTGTCAATATGCAAATCTGTTCAAGAATGACACCAAGCTGTGTGCTACATGATGAGTGGAGCCTCATCAAGAGGTCGTCCTGCACCAATGCAGAAATGTCAGTCAGGAGAGAAAAGGTCACCACACCCGCAAGTGTCTAGAAAGACCTCTCTGTACCCCAACAAACACAATGGTAACCCTGTGGGAGCCAGAATGAGCACAATTTAATGATAAAATGCAGTTCTTAAATTACTGACCAAGACCTGATTTGAACTCCTTTCATAAATTCTTTTAGAACTGCAAACCATCAATTTTCTTTGAATTTTCATCTCAACACTTTTTCTTAAGTTAAAGTAAAAGCTGAAATATAAAAGATGTTTTCAACTTCTCTTTCATCAAGAAAGATGTGGAGGAGTCATGTGTTTCCTAAGTCATCTGTGGCCTCCGCCGCGTTTTATCCTCCACACAGCTAACAGTCCAGCATCCGCATTCTGACCTGTCTTGAGCAGTTTGACAGCCTGGGTGCGCTCATCTGTCTCCTGGGTGTTCTCCTCGTGGACGTGGTTGTGGATCTCTGGCTCTGATGTGAGCGGCTTAAGTCTCTCCAGGACCCGAGTGACAAATTCTGCCACGTGGGGGGAAGACGTGGGCCGGGTGTGTGGCAGGGCCACGTCTATCATGAAGATATAGGTCAGGACACTGGAGAGAGGGGGTAAGTGAGGAGAGAAAAGCAAGACAGAGAGTAAAACATGTAGAATAGAAGCAACTAGAAGAGGCTCTGAAAATAAAGTTTAAAGAAGTTAGATCATTTTGGTTGCTTTACCTGCCAATGCGCTCTCTGACGTTCTTATAAACCTGAGTAAGTTTAGGCTCCAGATAAGCCAGCAGCCTGTGCAGCAGTTCAGAAACCCTCCACTGCTGCTGGGCCAGGCCTCCCTGAAGCACATACAGCAAACTGGAAATACACAGAAGATGGACAGATACGGTTTGATGTGCTTCACTGCAGCATAATATTTCAGCTCATGTCATTACAAGCATTCCACATCAGTTTTTCACACCTGGCATCCCTGAATGAGCCACTCTCTCCGCTGAGAGGACTCTCCATCAGCAGCTCAAACAGCCAGTGGAGTTTCCTGGGGTCTCTGCCTTCCTAAGGGTCAACATCCAAAAGCAGCACAGA
The DNA here is from genome assembly GCA_003999625.1 of Oryzias javanicus. NCBI lineage: Eukaryota > Metazoa > Chordata > Actinopteri > Beloniformes > Adrianichthyidae > Oryzias > Oryzias javanicus. The sequence goes on along the minus strand of CM012455.1, from coordinate 15,253,763 downwards.
GTCATTTTTAGCAGAAGTAGCTCGCGAGAACGAGTAATTGCCTGAATGTTTGTCGGTTTTGAAATCAAATATAAATTGAACCTGAATCTGGCCGAAGCTTTGACAGAAAACCACATTTTAGAAGCTGATATACCAAGGTTTACCTCTTTTCTTAACTAACTTGCTACTTTTACACAGACCGATCTCTGATGTTTCTTTAGTCGGTTATATTTCACTGGACTTTGGCTAAAACGTCTCTTAAAATGTTGCGAAGTCAATTTTTTCTAGTTCAATTTTTAAATATTTAAACAGCAAGATGTCCTTCAAAACTGTTTGCAATGCAGATGATTTATTTATTTCAAAGGTGTCAGAAGGTTCTGTAACAAATGCCACTGAAGTTGGACAAGTTTGAAGGGAAGCGATGATAAGAAGGAGAATTGGATGTTTTGAAGTTTCCTGCTAGTGGCATGCAGCATATGTGAAGGTCAAGCAAACATTCATCCACTATAAATTCATTGGAAACTGTAAGGAAATTAAAGATTAATAATTGTACTGTTTAAAGAACCACTCCAAACATCTTTTGAGCTATTTCAAAGGCGTTCTCAGCGGCCTTTTAGTCTAGATTATGCCGTTTTTAGCCAAAATCTAACAACCAGTGTTGTTTTCTGGTACATAGATTCTGCAAAGTGATCATAGTTCAATAGAAATTCACCTGTCCACCATTGGCGAGGTTAACCCCCGTCCCTCTTCACCTTCCGTTGCTCAGAACTCAGAGCAGAGAACTATCCCACCCACAGTACTTTTTACTAGGGGTGTAGGGGGAAATTGATACGGCAATGTATCGCAATATTTTGTTAGGCGATATTTGTATCAATTTAGCATCTCAATTTCAGCATCTTAGTTTTGTTTTCCACCCAAACCCCCGACCACAAGTTAGCAGCACAGAGCCGCTTTGAGCAGTTACACACCGTGTTCAAAACAACAACAAGAACCAGCTTGTGTCAAATGTTCAGGTAGTCTCACGGTTTTTGTTGTTATAAGACATGTACTACTAAGTTTTTAATTAGGATGGGTACCGAATGGAAACTCTGTGCTACGTAGCTGCCAGTATCAGTATGATGTACAATTACAGGGCTTAATGTTGTGATCATTAAATAAAATTAATTCTACCATTTAATTACAATGAAAGATGCATTAATATGCAGGTGCAGTTTTTTTCCAAGTCATAGTCTTAAAAAAGAAGTGAAAAATTGTTCTAGTACAGTCTTAGGATATATCCCAATATGTCTCGTATAGTCAAGCTCTTGCTAAAAACCACCCCTACTGTTTACTTCACAAATGCACAAAGTTTTTCGTTTGCTCCAGATTCAAAACAATTTCAATAAAAAATATGCAGAAATGTAATTTAAACTTAAATTTCTTTATATATGCCCTCCATCAGAAAAATGCTGAAAAATACCAAAAACACTATTATTATCATTTGGTCTTTGTACAAAAACTTAAAAGAAAAAACAAATCTGAGTCTTAATGAGTTCCATTTAGTAACATTGCTAATAATTTTGTGTACTCATTAAAAAACTAAAGATATAGTGGTTGTTTTCCATTCAGAAATTCTTGCCCACATAATTCTCTGCTTTCGTTTGGTTGCACTGATTTATTGACATACAAAAAAACAGAAACAATACAAACAATTAAAAAATATTATTAAAGTTTTCTTAAAAAACCCATTCAATTCATATGGATATGTAGAACCGGACTGCATAAACTCACACAAGCTGTGGCGATGCACGTGCCCCAGTCTGTGAAGGTTTCCACGGTGATGTTGGCTAACGCCGTCCGGATCAAAGGGCACAAAAGTCGCCATAACCTCTCCAGCTAAACGCACACATGCAGACACGCAAACACAAGCAGTAATGAAAGTTTTTTATTGATATTGACTTTTCTTATCAAAAAACCTGTGCAGTGTGTGTTTTTTTGTTCTTTTCGATGTGTGTGTGTTTCCAGCACCTTGCTGAAACTCCAGTGCTTGCTGCCTCTGATTAGACCTGCAGTAATCTCACACACACAGCGCTGGGAGCTCTCGTGGGGGTCACTGGCAAGTCGCTCCAGGTGAGGCCACAATAACGGCAGGAATACGTCGCCATAGTTACGAAACAGTCCCTGCAAATCAAGCGTGCATGAACATGAGGGTTCATTCAGTGAAGAAGTAAAAAAGATACTTTTTTTTTTTTTTTTCCTCTGAAAAAGACAGATTACAGCCATTTGGTTGATGCAAGTGAACCGCTTTCTGACAGAGAACAATAAATCACAGGAGATGATGAAAGAAATTGCAGCTTTCTTGAGTTCAGCCTTGGCGAGAAGCAGTGCGCTGTGTCACGTCTTTGTCAAAAAAAGGCTCGTCATATCGTCACTGCATGAGAATTTAAACTGCACCTTGAAGAGACAAAAGCGGCGAGGGTTGAAGCTGTCTTTTCCTTTCCGTTCCTCCAACGACAGAAACTCTATCAACTGGTCAATAAACTCAGGGTCTGAGAAGTATTCATATATGATCTTTTCACCCTGCGAGATGGAAAAAAAAAAGGTATTTTTAAACGGTTGGAGAGGCTTCACAGTGATAATATTGTGGGTGGTGCAGCCTGAGAACGCACCTCACTCATTTCCTCGTATGGCAGGTCATCTTGTGGCTTTTCTGAAGCTGCATAGATCATCATTTCTCTGAAAGAAGCGGGAGACAAAAGCGGGCAGCTGTGATTTATAGATAACAACACAAAGAAGAAATCTGGATAGACACATACTGTCTTCAAATAAGCACAAAGGATAAATGGATGATTATAAAGTCAGTTAGTCAGCAAGCCGCCCGCATACCACGACAGCCAGCCTATACATCAATTCTGCTATTTAGGGCAGGCAGTAAGTCGTTCATTCAGCCTTATCTGGGCTCTGCCATGACAGGAAGTCAGTGCAACCCCTCCGTTAGTTACCCCCCATCAGTCACCCAGCTGTTAGTTCGACACAAACGTGGCCACAAAGCTACAAAGACAAGCTCCAAATCAACCAGGCAGTTCAGTCAATCAGCTATTTAGTTCTGTGAATCAGCCGTCCGGTTGCCGGTTCGAACGCTCGGCTTTACCTCGGCCAGGAGTAGTAGCCCCAGTGGGTTTTCTCCACGTACTGCAGTGAGTCCCACTGCTCCTGACTCAGGGGGAGGTTGTTGCTGTCATACTGCAGCCAGCGATTCGCCTCACGATCACCTACACACACCCCCTCTGGATCCTGGATGCCACCTACGCGAAAAGTCCAACTGCATCAAACTAGTCCTAACACACGCAAATTAGCATTTTTTGGCGGTTGTAGAAAACCGCATTAAAAAATAACCCAAAACAAGTGTAAAAGTTAAAGAAATTTATCTTTAACAATCACCATATAAATATGTCTACTACTCTCTAAGAAGCAAATTACTAAATTATTACTTACAACTACACAATGAATCATTCATTCACCTAAACACTATAAAGAACTGCAGGAACGCATTATATTTCATGCATTTATTGCTTAATAACTCACTTAAATCCGACGGCTTCACAGCCACTTTCTCTCTTGGCCGTTTCAGCTGTTTCAAGATACCAGCCATTGCTGAAATCGCAACCTAACAGCAAAAAGAAAAAAAAAAAAAAAAGTGTTTTTAAACAGTAATCCAGTGTTCCTCATGTTTGTCATCATAAACTGTCCCACATTTTTCAGAGAGGCTTATAAATAGAACCTTAAGGTCTAGTAAAACTGTATTATGGAGGGGATAATGCGCTTTCAGGGGGTTTCCTTTTCTTTTAGTGTTTTTATCTTTTTTTTTCCTGCATGGAAAAGGAAACTGCCTAAAGTAAGTTCTTTTCTGTCATGTAAGATAAGCCTCTTGAGCTATTTATACAACTTAATTTTAGAGTTAGCTTTTATTATTTGTTTCATTTGTCTAAAAAACAGACCCGCTTAGTGAACATAATAAATGCACCTGCCTGTTTTTAACAAACTTATATCCGAATTAGAAAAGACGTGGCCTTTAAGGGGGTCTGAAAAGAAAAGAACTAAAATGATGCATTGCTGTATAGACAGAAGGCAGGGGGAGAGCTGTGACACGGAGAGAAATAATTTGTTCTTTTAACGAGGAAGTGTGAAATCTATTCTTAAAAAGTTGCACATATTCCTGCGTTGAGTTTCCATGTGGTCGTTTATCTCATAAGCGACAATAGAAATCGGGATGTGAGTTCCTGTTTGGATGTAAGACGTTTGTCTCCTGTGTTCGGCTCTGTTAAAGCATCTGCTGTGCTTCAGATAAAACAGGCATGTTAGACCTTTATGAACTGGCAGTATTGATCAGCAGCTAACGTTATGACACCAAAATATTACAACATTTATTGTTCTTTTATTGTTTTTTTGGCAGGAAAGGCAATTTTAACTTTACTTAAAGGATAATTTGAGACGTTTATATTAAAAAATACTAAAAGTAAGTTTACTTTTTGGTAAACTTAACATTAAAACATAATCAATATAGTACATGTTTATATTTTATATAAAAGTGGGACGCAGCAGCTGTTTCTAGACCACTTCAATCACTGTCTCGACCTGTGTGTGAGCTCGGTTTTTCAATATCTATGCTTATAAGCTGCTCTTGCATGAGAAACCACAGGGCAATTGTGTGTTGGAAGCTCAATCTTACATCTGAAAAACTGCAGGAGGAAAAAAAAAGGGTTTTATTCACCACATTTCCATTTTTATAACCCAGGGGGGAAACAGATCCTACCATAAAGTGTTTGGATTTTAGTCCAAATAAAAAAAAAAAAAAGAAAATCTATACAAACACATGGCAATGCAGACCTTGCGTATGCTGATGGAATCATGTACAAGGCTCTGTGTGAAGTAGAGGACGGCATCTGGGGGAAGCGGGTGATCATCCCTCAGCAAGAGAGCCAACAAATCTGTAGCCATGTGCTCAAACTTCCAGGGCCTGAAATAGAAACAGAAATCATTTGGTTTTTTTCTCTTTTTTCTACTGTTTTTCGTATGATCAGACCAAAACCCCTCAGTATGATGCATTATGAGCACACTAGCTTTTTATACATTTAAGAATAAATTACTGTCATGGGCTATGTCTGAATTCCCAACCTAACCCCTAACTACTAAAAATCTATTATAGTATAGTGCCCTGGATTTTAAAATCAATTTAGACACCATGCCCGCTACTTTTCTTTTGTTTTTTTTTCTATGACATCACCGATTTCACAAAGTGAAAATCTAATTAATAAAGAGATTTTACGACGTCTATTTATGAAATCCACTGTGTTTTGATGATAAAAATGTGGGTAGTTTGTTGGAAATTTACAGGTAAACACTTTTTTTTCCCAGCAAAAATTGTTCAAACACAATGCATTGTGGTCTATATTCGTCAATGCACACAACGATTTTTGCAAAGACTTCTAGGAAAATTACTAAGGCACTGAATTTTGGAATTGTAGATTCAGACAACAATACACAATGGTGAAAATACTATATAATTCACTATAGTGACTAGTGAAGGAATTCTGGCACTCCCAAGGTGTGTTCTGACTATTGACTGTATATGAAAACTGGACTGAGTACCTAACAGGAAGTACTGTACGTGGTAAAATCCCATAGACTTCTACTGAGAAATTACCAGTTATTCAGGTTATAAACTAACCAATCAGATGCCTCAATTAAAGTATTTGGTCTCACGTTGAACGTTTAAACCGTTTGATAGATTCTCCAGAGTCCAATTGGTAGGGGTGTGGCTTTCTAACAAGCTCACCCCTGATTGGCAAAAGTGGTTACTTTTGAATCATTGACCGAGAGTTACTCTGATCAATACGTGCTGGCTAAAGTGTTCTGGTTCCAGCATTGCGACGGAGGTGATTTCATTTGATTGGATCCAGAAAAAAGACCAAAACTTCCTCGGTCCAGTTCTCATATACAGTACCAAAGGTTCTGACAAAAAGATGGAAAAGCCACTCACAAGTCTCTGTCTTCAAGGCAGTCCAAGAGGTCATTGACCAACTTCTCATACTTTCTATTTGAATAGAACAAAAATGAGGATGCTTTGAGTTCACCCTCTGACTCAGAAAAAGTATGAACTCTTATTGGAATGTATCGTCTTACCGTGCAGCAACCACGTTTCTGATTCGCTGGCGTTGAATCCCCTCCTTCACCTCCTCTTTGGAGGGTATCTCTGAACAAGGCATGGGGCTTTTAAGGTGTGCGATTTGGTTAGCTATCTGGACACAACTCTCCGATACCTAGAAGTGGACACTTGGTTCATAAACCCCCCATGTGAGATCACAGTGTGGTCTGCTGCTGGGCGGGCTGCTCACAGTGAAGCAGATCCCGATGGTGTCGTGCTGGCGGTGGATCCTGTCTGTGATGTCGTCCAGCAAGCACCCAATGGACGGCTTCTCCAGGGTCATCGAGGGCGACAAACCACAGCGAACCAGAGCGGGCCACACCTCCCCAACGCAGTCCCAGTCCCTTACACTGGCCACAGAGAAGCCACAGTGTGCACCCAGAAGGCAGTAGAGAGCACCCTGGTAAAGACATGAGAGCACACGAAGCAGAAAATGAAAAGTCTACACCAACAAAATAAAGGTTATTTTAAGAGATTGTGGTATTTTGACAAATGCAAATGACAGTACAGAAACTGTGAAAAGAGCCACATCATATTGGGTCTGGAACTATTCTTTCCAAGAATGTGTTTTTGTTGAGGCGGCCCTGTCAAATCTTCCACCATTTTTCATTTACACCTACTTTCAATTAAAAAGCCACAGACGTAAACTGTGCTGTTCCTGCTGAGTAAATCATGTTAATCCAATACTCACTGCTATGGAAGGCTGCAACTTATGTTTCCCATTAACCGTATTAATTCTCTGAACATTTTCCCATTAGTCTATAAAGCTTTAGAATCGTCACAGACTAAGAACATTTTTCTTGTGGTGTTTTCTCACACTGTAAAGTTTAAATTAGCCTGAAACTTCTGGCCTGGAAAGAGACCAAGAAAAAAAAAAGAAACATTTGTATACAAATAAATTCTTCTAAACCTCTGAATGTTGAAAATATATACATTATAAAGCCAGACCTGTTTGAGCATTTTGATAATTTTCTCACACATATATGATGAAAAACTGAAGATGCTGTGCTCCATGTTTGGTCTGAAGGCCAGACCGTTGTTTAATCTGAGTTTTGTAGGAACCTTAAAAATGCAGAAATATTGCAAGAGACAAAATTAAGTTGCAAAAGAATAAACATGATCTAAAATGGATTTTTGAAATGAATCCAACTATATTTAATGTTGGCAATTATGCAAAATAGCATGAAAAAATAAAAGATGATAAATGAACAGCTTTTTTATGTACATACACTAAATAAACAAGACCAATAAAAGAAAGAATTTATAATAAGACCATGAAATGCTGGTGTATTCCTTTAGTTAGTGACAATCTGCATTAGCATGGTGCCTTTGTTTTGTTTTTTTCTTCAAGAAATTATATTCTGAGAGTGTGACAAAACAAAGATGCCCCAGTAAAGGTATGCATCCATCCATCCATTTTCTAAACCTGCTTTTCTTTAATGGGATCACAGGGTTGCTGGAGCCTATCCCACCACAGGGCCACACTACTGACTATTTATATAAAACTGGACTGAGCGACCCCACCCACTCACGTTCCAAATAAGTATCTGCTGGCTCCAAGAAGCCAAAATTCTATAGATTTCTATAGAGAAATAAAAACCATTGTTCAGTCCTTTTTCAAAATAACCTTTTTTTTTTTTGGTTCTTTATGCCTTTTCTGTAGTATATTCTTGCTAAACCTGTTTCTTTCATAATATATTTTTTTGTTTATTACAAGTTATTCAAGTTATAAATTGACCAATCAGATGCTTCAGTAAAGCAGGAGGTACCTGCTAATCCCACCTCAAATGTTTGACAGATTCTCCTGAGCCAACACATATTGACGTTTAGTTAAGAACTTTTTGATGTTTTGGGTGTCCCCAACTCGTCATCTTTGGACGTGCTGGCTGTTCATAAAATCAAGGGTCCACAACCCTTGGGATGCGGTACCGGATGTGAACTGGTCCTCAGGACGCGTCGAGGAACTGATACCCTAACCTTAACCCGGTAATGGTTTTGCGTTCGGTACCGTGTTCCGTTCGCACCCGGTACCGTGTCTGGTACCGATTTGGTTCCAGTACCCCATTTGGTCCAGTATCCAGGTTGGGGTGAGGGTAGTACTAGGTTTGGGGACCGGTGTGCTACCCGTCGCGGCACTGAACCGATTCTAGTCCGTGGGGACCTGTGATTTAATGGGAACAGCATATATGAAGAAAAACTACGACTTGGGGACACCCCACATGTCAAAAAGTGAAGGTGGTCCTTAAGAGCGACAGAGGGGTCCCTTACCAAACGTCAATATGTGATGAGAATGTTTTGCCTGAACCGCTTTCAGTGGCGGGGTGTGGACTTCTAACAAGCTCACTCATGATTGGTGACAGTAGTTCCCATAGAAACGTGGATTCAGATTTCAACATCTGTATTCTGGAAAAATGGTGACTGAATTGGCCACATTTTGCTGGAGCCACAAGTAAGGCCTTTTTTATGGGGATACATCATGCCTGCTCTGTCCAGTTCTCCATATGCAGTCAATGGGCCACACAGAGATAGAAAACAAATGCACAGAGAAAACGTTCAAAGTCCGCACAGCAAGGACCCAGCCGGGATTTAAACAAGCCCCTCTCACTGTGAGTCGAGTGTGATAACCAATACACAACTATGGACCCATCAATGAAGGCATGTCTGCCTAAATCTGGGTCTGGTACCTTGAATTGCTGCTGTGTGCCTGCAGTGTGTTGCGGCGACAGCAGCTGGATAATGCGCGGCATCATGTCCCTGTATGAGAAGCTAAAAGTTCCCATCGCAATCATCAGCACGTTCTGGGCTCTGCTCCGCACCTGCAAGAGTACAAATGCACACACAAAGACACACAAAACCACAACCGGTTTCTCCTCAGCTCAGGGCAAAGACCTATGTGGACACGTGCTGATGTTCTCATTTCGTTTGTTAGTTTTGTACCTGGCTGTATGTGCTGGTGGACAGCAGCAGCAGATCACACAGCAGCTCCTGATGAACCACTTTATATTCACTGCCTTCAACCACCAGCTTTCTCATCTGCACAGAAGAACACAACACTGAGCTCATAAAACTGACTAAATCCCCTCTAAGTCATGCATGCTTCAGTCTGTGACCCTGCGCAGCGTTTATGCCCTGTCACACTGACCTCATGCTGGAGTAAAACCCGATCGATGAGCAGCGCTCGGATGTGCTGCTTTTTCCCATGAAGCTGCAGGAGAGGTGGCATATTTAAAATAAACAAGCAGCCATGGTGGGATGGATTGAAAATGACAGAAATCCCTCCAAAACAAGCCTTCGACTGACCCTGTTTTCCATGGACTTCTTGACGAGAGTGAAGCTTTTCCAACGTGAGTCGAATTCTTTTTTGTGAGTGCCACGGAAAAACATGAGGTCACTGATGATCTGCAGTCAGACGAACAGAGGGCACTGTGAGATTTTTATGGGACCGAAAAAACAAACATTTTATCCACCCCTGACAGCTAGACACCTTAATGATGACAAAGAGGGACTTTGTGTCGTCTTCTGAGTGCTCCAAGATGTGATCTGGATGGAGAAAGATGGATTTTACTGTTGTGTTGTCAGAACTCAAGTGAGGACTGAAGAAGTGTTTGGGAAGTCTTCACTCACGAAGCAGCAGTCTCATAGTTTGGCAGATGGACTCTCTGTAGTTCTCCTGTGAATCATCTGGCAAGGAGGAGACACACAGACATCCCTTATGGACACAGAATCCACAATCGCTAACTGAGCTGCGTGTGTGTGAAAGAAGGCCCGTTGGCTTACTGTACTCGACGCCTACGTGCAGCTTGATCTCCCCCAGATTGACCATGGATGGCACCCTAAGACAAATAACGTGAATGATGCTATAAAAGGAGCACGGATATTTGCAAGCAGAATTGAAGTCTCACAAGTCTGGTACGTGCGGTCCATCCAAAGGGGGCAGCATGATTCCAGCTCCCAGAAGGCAGTGCTGCACAATAGCAAGACTCTGCAACAACTCCTCCCTGTGAAAGAGAGGCTACATTACACTAGAAAACTGTCTTTCAGAAATGTTCTTGTGGCAATTTTCTAGTAATTGAGGACATATATAAATATAAAGAAAATAAAGCTCAAATTGTGAATCAGGAGAAGACGGAAAAATCCAGTTGGAAAAAGCTTGTAACTATGACATGGGTGCTACAATCAGAGGGCCACAAGCTTCCTACTCTGCTCCATTCTGATGCATCCACACAGAAAAATAGATCCATGAACATCTTTGTTTTCCTCATCTGAGCTGGTATCTACCTCAGAACTTTATAACTGGATGGTTTTGATATGGCTCGCCATTTTTGTCGCACCGTTAATGTGATATTGGGGTTGAGAGGGGCTGTAAGTGGGCGGGACAGTGTGTAAACAGTAGGGCTGCCACGATTAGTCACAACTATTTAGACTATCAAAAAAGTTGACAACTAATTTAATAGTTGATTAGTTGTTTTATGTGTTTTTTTTTTCATCTCAAAACTGCGGTGTATGCTTTCTAATGTCGCGTCTGACAGTGTCTTTGACACACATTTTTTAAGGAAACTTTATTGAACATCATACAAATTTACAAATCACTACATTAAGCAATCTAAAAATTCAATATCTAATATCAACTTTCTAAAACAGACACTCACTTACAGTATACAGAAACCTAATAGGCACATGACAAGCAAAAATAAAGAATTTCTTTTTAGAAATAACAGTAATATTAATAGAAAAATAAATTCTTAAGCATTAAAAAAAATGATCATGATAGGGATTTATTCATCTTAAAAAAAAAAAGCACAAATTGATCCACTATGATGTGCCTTGGGTGTGTGTATTCATCGTTTTAAGATGTTCATAAAATTGACAGAGATGACACGCATGCACTTTAGTGCTTATCCAAGTCAGTAGTGATGTCACAGGAAGTTCTATGAGAATAGCCAATGGAATTTGAAAGTGGTAAACATAAACAAAGAAAATAAAATAAATGTCCAATGAAATATTAGGTTAAGATGTGTGTTTTACATCCAGTTAATGAATGATCCGATTAGTCAACTAATCAGAAAAATAATCAGCGATTAGTCGACTATTAAAAGAATCGTTTGTGGCAGCCCTAATAAACAGATGGATGATGGGAGATGTAGGCAGGCTTACTCTGCGCCAACAGTTTCACCCACAACTTAGAAGTGAATTTCTAAAGAACTTCTTCCACTCTGCAGAAATTATGTTCTAGAAACCACATAGTCTCTTCAAAATTATTTTGGCAAAAAATGACATTGTGATCATTTAAAGACCACTGAGAACTAGAAATGCAAGAAAAAAAAAAAAACAATAAGTGAAATATCACAAACTTTATTTGGCGGTACGTGTATCGATTCAAAATACTGCCAAGGCAATAATTTATCATTTGAAAGCAAACATTTAGTTCCGCCTTATTTTATTAATTTATTAACGTAAATGTTTCTTAAATTACCAAAATAGAAGCACCATGGGTGAAAGCAACTTGTTTATGAGATACAGTTGCAGTGCTTAATGTTCTGATCATTAAATAACATGTATTTTAATTTTGGGAAAATGTATTAATATTCAGATAATTCTTAAGTCATGATTTAAAAAAGTTGTGAAATATTATCTGTTAGTCTTGGGATATATCGGGATACTTTTGGTATCACCAGACTCTTCCCAATGCTCACCCCTACTGAGAACGATTTTAAAATAGATCAAAAGACGTTTAAAGTGAGTCTTTCATGTATTGTGTGACTGTTTATGGCCAAATACGTCGCCACTTTTGTTAAAACAAGTTTGTAGCACTTTAGAATGTAAAATTAAGTGTGTTTTGCCTCCAATGCTAGCCGACAGTGGAAGGTAAAATTGTGGTGGAGGAAAGTATACCTGGACATTGGCTGATCTCCAGAGACATGCCGTCTGATTCGCTCCAATTCAGGTTGCAGAAGAAGAGACAACAACTGGAAGACAAAGTTCACCTCGTCTTGGCTGGGCACGTGCCAGCACACACCCAAGTTTGCCACATCTCCAGCTCTGCCCCAGTCCTTAAAAAAACAAGACAGAAAGTTTTGAAGAGCTGCTGCTACTTTTTCCACTGGAACTGGAGGCAGGACGAACTACACAGCCAGTCAAAACCACATCAATGTTTATCTAAATAATGAAACCACCTGCAAAGGATTAGATTCCAGTCATAAAAGTGTAACTCACTGACAAACACTCCTTTGATTTGTGACAGAAATAATTTTAATTAAATCCAAAGAAAAAGACAAACTCTGTGACCATGAATTACTGTTAGAGAAAAGATGGCATTTACAGTTATCAGAGAAGCATCAGAATTTCAATAAAAAAAAGAAAGCTGAACAAAGCAGAATTATTTTATGCTTCTGCGTCACTACAAAATATTAATAGTTGTACAGAAAAAAAAATGCAATTTCAGGCTGGCTAAAATAAAAGAATATTCCCATAACAACCAAAGTAAAAGAGTCTGACCTTGTCTTCCTATTCTAATTTAGGACCTTTCCATTCCTTAAGGACCCACTCTGATCAGGCTTTTTGGTGTTTTTAAAAATTTGTTAACGATGGAGGAGTTATATAATGAAAATTAGAATTAAAACGGCATTTCTGAGTATTTCTTTATTCAAATCATTGTGAATTAAAAATGCAGTTTGAAAAGGGCTTCTTTGTTATGTAAAAATGTGCTGGAAGGGCCACAAACTCGCTCTTGATGCATTCACTTGCAGACAAATTTGTACACATCTTTGTTTTCCTCATCTGAGCTGGCATCTGACTCAAAACTGTACGGTTGGATAGTTCTACTATTGCTCACCATTTTTTTTCCTACCAGTGATGTTGCAATGAAGATGTGAGAGCCTTACGGGGAAGTGTGTTAACAGGGGGCTCAGCTATGGGTGATGGGAAGAGGGGCGGGGTTTCTCCGCACTAACAAGTCAGGGATAAATTTCTAAAAAATCCTGCCACTCTGCAACAACTGTGTCTGAGAAAACAACAAAGGTTCTTAGATTTTGGCTAAAAACTGCATAATTATAATTTAAAGAGCACTGGGAATGCTTTTACAATAAATCAAAATATGATCAGAGTTGGACTTTAATGCCACATTTTTTAAACATTTTAAATCCCAATTTTTTAGAACAATAACAAACATTAAAATGTAATCTGATATACTCGAGAATCCTCACTTCTGCACATAAAAATTATCTCCAGAATATATAAATCAATCTATAATTGATACCACAATCATTTTATCAGAAGGTAATAGGAAAAAAAATCCTTTTTTCTAAATCGAGTTTTGATAATAATCCACGACATAAAATTGCAAACACAGCGCAAAGTTGTATAAATGAGATTCAATCTAAAAACTGCAAAAAGTTTTCAACCACCTTATCCAGTTTTATCACTATTAACTCCTTCATGTCTTCAACGGTTAATGTCAATACAAATCCACCCAAAAAATCTCACTGTACAGTCCTAAAATGAGGTTACTTCAGGAGTTAAAAAGTATATTTATTGATTGACTAAATCCTTTATTACCTGTGATGGCAGCCAGTAAACAAATGGAACTGTTTTCACCTAAACTGTGTGCTTACACACCAGCGGCTAGATTTAATTTAACTGTCAGCTTGCAAGATTAAATAATGTGGCTTTTGTTTTGTTCTCTTTGTGCTGCTGCAGCAGTTTCAAGGTGTGCGTTTTACCCGAATGGGGAGGTCGGTATTAAAGCCTCCAGAGGTGCTGCGGTACTCGGTGGGATAAATGAGGGACAGCGACCGGAGTGTGTGCTCCAGCAGGCTGCAGGCGAGTGTGTACGCGCGCTTGCAGCGCAGGCGCACACACACGCACAGGATCCGCTCCAGGTCCCCTTGGTATTTCAACAACTGTTCGCCATCCACACGGGTTACCTTAAAAGTGAAAACACAGACACTCTCATATGCAATTCAGTGGAGAGTTGCACCTTAAATACTAAAGCCGTCCAATAAATCACAGCGTCTGGCTCACGCTGACTCGCTTCAAACTCCCGAGGGTAATAAAGCAAAACTGAAAGAGTGTCAATATGTTCAGGTTAACAGCAACGCTCTCTGATATTTATGACCACGAGGGTGCACACTGCAAAATAATCTCTTTTGATTTTTTTTTTTTTTGTAAGTATTTTTTTTTTAATTCTTCAAATAGTACAGAGGGAAGAAGTGGATTTTTTCTAAATGTCTATACAAGTTTAAGATGTAAGTATTGAAGCAGTCCTCTCATATTTGTTTTTTATGTTTGTGCATTATGGTCTCACAGCAAATATCCTTTATTTATTATGAATTCTTATAGTCATCAAGATTCATAAACACTCTTATTAAAACAGCATATTAAACAGTAAACAATGGAATTGTGAGTCTGGTCATGCGTCCCTGAATGCCTGGGTGACCAAACTCATCAACACACCGGCAAAGAAAAAATAAATACATTTCTGCACGTTGCAGGAAACAGACGTGAAATCAGTCGGGTCAAGTTTAAGAGTTTTTCTCCAGTTTTTATGATAAAACAAATTCAGGTTCACGTCACCATGCTCTGGTCTGTTCATCTGCAGCTTTTTACTCTTTCTTGGTAAAATACAGACTAATTGTGAGCAGGATAGAACTTGATTGTGCTGGTTCATTTTTTTATATCAAATTTGTATTGTATTTCAATGTTAAGATGTAATTTAGGTGCAACTTTTTTCAATCAAAGTGAGTTTAAATGTAAAAAAATGTGAGCGAGTAGGTTGACTTTAAATGTTATTAGTAAGGAGCATCATAGTTCCCACCCTTTTTTGTCTTTGTACTTTTATTTTCCAACAATTGTTAGGTAAAAAATGAAATTATGTGATTTAAAAAAATAATGAACAGATTAACAGCTCCAGTATTAAGAAAAATGTTTCTGAGTTGGGTTTTTTTCTCCACTACTTTTGTATGATTTTGTTTTTTTTTTAATATAAAACACTTCAATCTGCGCAAAGCATGAGAATCACTTTTATAGATAAAGTTGAATTTGAAATGAATGGTTAAACCCTTTGTCCTCTCACCTCTGATAGAAGCTGTAGATTCCACAGCAGCTCTTTGTCCAGCTCCTCTTCATTCTGGAGTTCTTCATCTACATTAATAAAAACAATTTCATAAATATGCTGTTTTTAAAAAAAAAAAAAAATCAACAGTTTTAATTAAATCATTTTCCTATTAAACAGAAATAACTGTTTCAATTTTGCATATTACTACACTGTTATGCTGCGTTCCAATAGTGTCTAAAATGTGCAACACACAACCCGGGATTTTTACTTTCTATAGCAAACAGAGAGGATAAATTAACTAAACTAGAAGTCAATTTAAATTCAGACCTTACAGAAATACTCTTGTAATAGTTGTATAGATATTGCATTGGGATATTATACCTGCAGTCCAAACATTTAAACAAACTAATCAATGTTGAGCTTTATTGATTTAGAGAAGCCAGGAAGTGGGTGAAAAAACTGTATTATTTAAATTAATATTCAAAATGCAATATGGTTCATTAAGAGTACATATTATGAAACACCTCTATAGGCATTAACAGAGTAGATCCACTCCATAACAATGAGTCAGTACACTCTCAAGCTGTTAAAACATTTTAAACGATTAAATTGCTGGCTCAGCAGAAAGCTCTGTCCATTCCAGTCATGAAAATGATGCAAGCCTCCAGAGCCGCCGCACTACAGTTGGCAGTCTTGCAAAAAGTGTCAGTTACTTTTTTTTTTTTACAACAGAACCTGACTTTGTGACGGTAAAGAGACCTCTGGGGGGAGAGGATAAAGGACCAATAAAGCTCTCAAATAAAACGGCATCTCCGTTTAGCTGACGCAGCAGTGCTGGTGCCCGCACATTGTCAGATTTTTCTTTTCATTTTCAAAACTCTGCGAGCTAAAAGCAACAAAAGGAAATCCTCACATAAATATACTTTATGTAAAGCAAAAAACTGAAATCAAGAAGAAAATCTATGTGATTATTGTGATGACAAAATAATGGGGAAAAAATGCAGCTAATAAAGGGTTAAAAACGGGCCTCCGCAGAGTAATTAGCAAATAATAGGTGGAAAATAATTCAGTAAATGTGATGAATGATTGCTAATTAACAAACTAAATCCTAAGAGTGCTGAATTTCTTAACTCAATCTAGATCTAGACTTTGCATATAAAGGAATAAAGCATAAAAATGAAATGAATTATGAGTTTTATCATTACTTTGGATTTTTCTGCTGGGGTTTCTGGTATTTATGTGGTTATTATTTTAAAAATATTGTTTCAAAACTGCTTCCTGTATCCTGTATAGACTGCAAGAACATCTAACGAGAATTCCAGTCCAGTAAGTTGATCCAAAGCTGTTCTGCAGCATAAAACTACTTTAATATCAATACACATCTGTTTCTTTCAGGCTATAAAGTCCTCTTTTTTGTTCTCAAAATTGAGCTTTAAAGTTTTATTTTAATTAGTTATGACTTAGCAGCACATTATAAAACCCCAGCTGTTTGTGTTTGTTTGTTTGTGAGTGTGGTGAGAGCGAGTTTATATAATGAACTGCACTACATGCAGAGTGTGGTACTGACTGTCAGTAATGTGAGAGATGACGCTGCAGCAGTGAGGGACGAAGAGACGAAGCGACTCAGCAGGATGACACTGCAGACGAGAGGCGAGCAAACACACATTAAAAGGCACGCACGGACGACAAAATCATGCAGGAAAACGGCAAAATATTACAAGGCTTTTTTTTTTCTGCACGTGTCTGCATGCAATAAATCTGAGTAAACAGTGATCAAGCATACCTTTGCTGCAGCTCTGCACATGTCAGCCACCATCCGACCTGAAACACACGTCTCAAAAATGCTGGACGTGGAAAAGTTATACAGCTTCTGAAGAGCAACCTGAGGCAATAAAAAGAAAGATGATTCCCTTCAGGACTGTATTTCACATTAAAAAGCTTCTCTTCATAGATAAACACCTATGCTTTTAATTAATCAAAGCTGGTTGCAATTTTAAACTTATAAATAAGCATTGCATTTAAATATTTTAGAATTGTTTGTTTTTTTTATGTATTTATCGATTACAATGCATGCTATTTGTATGCAAAAAAATTTCAGGAATAGCCTCAGTTTTCACAGTTGGGAGCTACTTGATGACAGAGGAAACGTTCATTATAGAATCTATAAACCCTCAGAAAATTGGTACTCAGTGGCATCTTGCCACTTCTGCACCAGAAGCTCATTTAGTGTCAAAACATCCCATCGTGATGACTCAACTTTAAGGAAAACATTCCTAGAAATGGTTTCTGCACTCCAAAAAAAAAAAAAGTCAAGCTTTTATGGTTGCATCTGTGACACAGATACCAGAAGCATTCATCCCTTGCTCAGCTTATCTGTAAAGCCTGACACACTTTTGAACCAAAACTGCATCTGACTCTTCAAAGTTGCCTGTGGGCAACTTCCTGAACATTCTACGTTGCATCTGGAAGCATCAGAGGCACTATCTTCAGCGTCTCCTGAACCTTCTGCAGCAGCACCACGTGTTCCATCATTCATTCAGTAAGGCGCGCAGCACAGATTACACATCTACTTGACAGTTTGATGTCATCCTTTCCATGTCTTGAAGTGCTCTATTTTTTGCCCAGACACTGGCAACATGAGGCGACACACCAGGAGGCTCTTTGTCGCAACTGATTTTTCACTTTGATTATCACTAGAGGAGCCCTAAGACAAGCCACCGTGCGCGCGCACTCATGCGTTACCTTGTAGATTTCTGTGGAGCACTGCGTTAGGATCGTGCTCACAGTCGAGGACAGTCCCAGCTCCACAAGACTCTCCAGATGAGTCTGAGTGTCTGTCTCCGTCTCATCTCTCGTCTGCTCCAACGTACTGCTGTCTATCAGAGCGAAACACCTGCACAGGGGCAAACACAAACACACAAGACGCACAAATACTAAAGTCGCTTGTCAGCAATAAAAATGTCAGCGGCGCTATGATTGGCAAAGCTAAAAAGCAGTATTACTTGAAAGGCAGAGAGTATATTTTTCAGACAATCTTGTGCTCAGACACTGACAACAAAGACTCGCTTGTTACAATCTGACTTGCTAATTTATCTGTACCTGTCCAGGAACTGCAGAACAAAGTCTTCAAACCCAGCAGAGGCAGAACACAGATCCTTTTCAATCTGGAGGAGAGACACAGACAATATGAGCGAATAATACCTTAGAGGTTTCTTTTTTTTTTAATGAATGACAAAAAGAGGGAAGAATCCTTTGAAAGTGTGTAGTTTTTAGTGATGGAGCTACAGTTCAGCTTTTTCTGTTCCTAAATCTGTAAACTTTTGGATCTTTGGGGAGAAAGTGTGACCTCTGATTTGTCTGCAGGACAGATTTTTTTCACCTTTTAACACCTAAGGCATCACAGGTGTTGTACAAAGGTACGTTCCCCCTGCAAAAATGTGCATCCCCGTTCATCATTGACTTGTTTCGTTACAGTCATATTGTGCCCCAAAAAGCGTAAGAAGAAGGAGGATGACCATGACAGACTTTATTATGGGTCTTTAGTCAGCTTACTGTCATGTTTGAATTTTTTTTTAACACATTTTCTTTGTAAAATGAGAGGAGGCACTGATTCTGACAGGCCTTCCAGAACCTGAGCCACCCAATAATTTGCAGTAGAAACAACAAATACTGAATAATTTTCCATTGTTACATGTTTCTATCACAAAATCACTCTCATAAATTGCACTTCATAAACTAAATTACTAAAAAAAACCTGTTTTTTTTTAACAGAAGAAGCTGCATTGTTTTACATATAATATGTGGTAAAAAAAATGCAAATATGCCAACAAATTCCTAGAATGATGTCTTCTCATGCTTTTTGGGACAAAATATGAGTGTTACAAAGCTAATCCACGATGTCTGAGACTGGGGACACACATTTTGGCAGGGCGCTAGCAGGACGCTAGCAGGGCACTAGCACTACGCTAGCAGGGCACTAGCAGGGCACTAGCAGGGCACTAGCAGGGCAATAGCAGGGCACTAGCAGGACGCTGGTCAAAATCTTTAACATACTGTTCCTTTTCAATTGCTATCACAATCAATATAATTCCAGAAGATTTTGAAGGAGAGAAGCGGCTTGCGCTGCTTTTATCCTTCAAAATCTGCTGGAATTACAACAATTGTGTTAACATTTGAAAAGTTACAGTAAATCAAAGAACATAAACACTGGAGCAGCGAGGTTAAGGGTTAAATATTAAAAGTCCATGGGGCAAGCTGCTTCTAAATAATGGAGGAAGTACCAACTAGACTGTTACATTTTGGAGAAATGCATCAACCTTTTTTAAGATTTACAACAGTACGTTTAAAAAGCAGCTGACCCTTCACTTGTTTATTTCATGTTCCTAATTTCTCCAGTGGCTGAAGAAAAAAAAGGTTTAAAGTTTTCCAGGGAAAATGTAAAAAGCTCCTCAGGGTTTGAAAGTCTACTTTAAACAAGCCCTTTTGGATGTAATGTGTTAAGGGTCTATCAGACACAGCAATCTGGAAGAATGCCCATATCCTGACCAAAGGAAGGAGGGTTTAAATCTCCCTGCTGGCTTGAGAGGAAACACAATGAGCTCCTTTTAAATATGGATGAAATGGTCAGCTGAGCATAAAAGCTGGAGGGAGGGCAAAAAAAGCTGTCTGCTTCAAGAAACCTCAAAGTGACAAGGAGGTTCAGATTGAGAAAAAAATCAATACTGAATTTATACACCTAATTTTTACCCTGGTGTATAAATTACTTAAACTAACAACAGTTGAATGTTTGAACATCCTGCAAAGCAGACTGAGTCACTTTTCTTCCAGCCACAGACATGGGAAGCCTATTTGTAATGTCAAGCAAGTGGAAAATTAAACATTAATGCACGCAATAAAAAAAGAGAAACTCTGATTTTTTTTAGCAGAAATTTTTTTGTACAACTCGATTGTAAAAAAGTTGTGAACTCAAAAGAAGCTGCTGGATTCCATTCCAGATTCAAAAACAAAACACAAAAAATTTGTTTAAAAAACTATAAACACTGAAAAATTTTAAAACAAAGAAATAATTGAGACTATGTTTGCCTTCGATCCAATTACAGAGAAAAAACAAAACTATGAGAAACTGCTCGCCCTGCAAAAGTGCATGTTTCAATATTGACAACAGAAAAAAAGCTCAACTAAACCTAAAAATTCTCATAAAAGTCTCTTAGAAGTTAAAATAAGAGCAAAAATTATAAAACTGTTACAAAGACTTACTTTTATTTGAATAAAATAACTGCAGTTTAAAATAATTACGAGCAAAAAGAAAACTTTGAGAAAAAAACTAATCATATTGGTAAACAACAATAAAAATACAAAAGCACCTGGTAAAATAGCTTGGATCAATGCTAAACTTACGCAAATTAAAAATATACTATAAAATGTAAAGTAAAAGAAAGACAGTGAAATTAGGGTAAAGTTATTTATTAAGTGATTTTAAAATGCTTTAAAAAGAAGGCTGCAATTGCCAAAGTTGCTTAAGTGAAAATCCATCCATTTTCTTAACTCTGGTCTCCCTTTCAGGATCTAGGGAACAATCACGCATCCACACAAACATTCAAGCACAATTTAAAGTTATCCTTCATGTATTTGGACTGAGAGACAAAGAAAACCCACACATGCACGGGGAGAACATGCAAACTCCCTGCATGAAGGTTCGAGCTTAGTCTTCTCACTGAAAACCTAATTCAATTCTAAATACTTTACATGTAAATCAAAGCTGTTTTTTTATAGTAGTTTAATAATTTTTTTTAACTTAAACTATGCTAACATTATAACCTCTCTAAAAAAAAAACCCTCCAAAAAAACTACAACCTAAAAGTACAGCAGTATGAGTCTCAGCATTCATATCATTATGTTTACACTATATGTGATTTAAGTTGTCCATATGCGTTGGTACTCCAGGGCAAAGCATAGACAGAATGGGTAATAGTTCTATGAAAAACTCTGCACCAACTGTACAGCTGGTAATGTCTTTATTTCTTTTTTTTTTTTTTCGTCAGAGTGAAAGCTAAAGTGTATGAGGTAGAGGAGTCATCTGCTGATTCCTAACCTTGACATTCTACATTTTTCCTTGGGGTAAACACGTAATCTCCACTTGATGCATCCATCCGAGTGTGTTTGATGAGCAAGTGTGAATCTGTGTGTGAACGGGTTAATGTGGCTTCTGGCTAAAACCCTTCGAGTGGTCAACCAGAATAGAAAAGTACTACCTAAATATAGTTTGAGTCGATTTGATAGAAAAACTGTCCTAGTGCTGCAGGCTTTCATGACATAAAGTTGCACTGCTGAATTGATGCCAAAATGCCTTAAGATTTTGGACAGTAGTATCACAAGTTTCCATTATATTAGGTCACCACTGTGGTAAATGTGGTCCGGATCTGTGATGCTGCAATGCCAGTCCAATACCAGTTATTTTTCTTAGTCTGTGCCTCCAAATATTTTCCAAACCACACCCTGGTTTCATTTCTATTGCTGAAATGATGGTCTTATAGAAATTATTTCTGTAGATTAACTTAAAAAATATTGTGACCAGACCGGTGAATGATTACAATTGATCGGGACTGTTAAGCTGCATCCACACCAGGCATCTGACACTACAACCAAGTTCCTGAATGTGCATTTAGTCCATAGTGTTCACATTGAACAAGCAGGGAGGGGCTTCCTCCTCCGTTTCTTTGCTACTGGTTACTAGCGCATGTCCACCACCTTACAGGGGGAAGAGGCTTAATCTGAAATGTCCAAGTGGTGTAAATCTCACAAATCTTGTCCAGGTTTTTTTCTTCATAACTATTCTGATATATGAAAGTCTTGGGCTTAATTCAAATTCCCTACAGCTCCTCCCTACCCCTCCATTTGTAGGGGTTTTGGAAGGGGTAGGGTTGTCCGAAATAGTGTTTTTAAGGGCTAACTCTTTAAATGGAAGCTCCGCCTTGAGGGTGTTCTGCATCGTGCTGTGCCAGGAAGGAGAAAAACACTTTTTCGCGTGGGTCATTACTTACATTTAAATGTATTCCCAAGCGCTACTATTGATGATGTCATCAAGTGGGAGTAACGTTTGAAGACAAAGACAGTGGATATTCCAATTCCCACCCTAACCATTAACTACAAAAAAACATAAAATGTTGGGCTATCTAGTACCCTGGATTTTAAAAACAATTTGCTCAGTACTTTTTTTTTTTTTGTAAACGGCAGATATGATGTCACTGACTTCACAAAGTGAAAATCTAATCAATACAAACAGTTTCGCAATGTTTTTATTAATCCACTGTGTTTTGATTAAAAAAAAAAGGGTGTTTCCTTTAAACACTTTTTTCACAAAAATGGTTCAAAGGCAATGCATTGTGGTCCGTATTTGCTAATGTAGTGAGCATTGATGCACACTGGTTTTTTGTAGAGACTTCCGGGAAATTTCTAGAGCACTCGATTTTGGAAATGTAGACTCAAACAGTGCTACAAAATGGCAAACTCACTATATAGTGCTCTATATAGTGAATAGTGAAAGAGTTCTTACTTAGCAACTATTTTTCCATAACTCTCCATTTGTAGGGATAAAGAATTCCGATTCTGCTTTGGTGTCACCTAATTCTGGACGAGCACAAACCACAATTCATAATTTCTCCTCCCTGATAAATTTTCAAACTGTGCTATCGTGACACTATAGTGAGTGGATATCTTCCATACATCACTAGTAAACCAAAGTCCCTGATTGGTCAAAGTCAGACCTGGTTTATCTTGCAACACTTGTTCAATACCCACACATTCCGTTCGTAGAGCTCATAAAGGGTTGTAGAAACGAACCTTGTGTGGCTATAGACTTTTTATTGGAGGTGAACACTCAGTTGCACATTGGAGATGCCCATTTTTTACCTTCTTTTTTGCACATAAAACACATTCATCTCCCCAGTATTTTACAGGTCAGTATGTCAACAACAAACAATCATATTCCTCGTGTGCAGTCTGTGATTTCCTTTTACCTCTGTGAGATCGGAGCGTTGAGAGGGAGCAGATGAACAATCCACTAAAGGCACCAGAGTTGTGAAGGTGGTGATGAACTGGAACGTAATCTGGATGGAGGCAAAACAGATCCATTTATGTCGCCTGGTGTGATTGTGGTCTATGCTAAACTACTTTCCAGGTACGATCCTTCAGATGCCTTCATTTATTTGGATGTTAAGTTTAATTAGGCATGAAGACGACGGGCGCAGTAAAAGAAAAAAACTGATCTGTTTGATTGCTTAAAGCAAGCAATGAAGCCAAATTAATCGTAGGTTCTTCAAACTCAGTTGCTCACTCATCTTTCAGGAATAATTAATGGGATAAACCTCAGAAAGCAAGGAGGGAATTCAAAAAGACAATGAAACAAGATGTGCAGTGTCTAGTTGTCTAAAATTCTTTTTAATTACTAATCAACTCATTCATTATTTACCATGCACTTGCTGAAGTCATTGGGGTCAATCCCTGGGAGAGAGCCCATAAGCAGTGGGAGCACGTGCGCACGGCCCTCTGGGTAATGGTTGTTAGGGGAAACAAGGCTCCGTGCCATGCCAATCATGCAGCTGAGTGTTGCAGTGAGGGTGTGCGGCTCCGTCAGTGTCTCCATCGCAGCGTAGGTCCTGATGGACGCAGGTCGTGACGATGAAACAATAGAAGATGAGAGATGATTCGGTGTTAGGCTGCATATAAATACAATTCTGTTGAAATAATTCACATGAAGTCATTAAGATAGCGGAATGCATGTTCGAGGCATTCCTTGTTCTTACTTTTCAAGTACAGGGGGAATGACCAGTTCTGGGGTGAGCAGGGCGAGGTTCTGAAAGGCGTAAGCTGCGTCTGTGCTGCCAGTTTTACTGCAAACACCAAGGAGAGGGCACACGCACATAAAGCGGATGTAAAGTAGAGAACAGCACGGACAACAACAGGCAGATAATCAGAGATGACCTGTCTTTGTGCAGATTATGCTCACTGCGGCTGAGGCCGAGCGCAGCGACTCATTAACGAGGCTCAGCGCTTAGATAACTAGATGCGTGCTCAGCGGCTGTTTACATGTTTACAAGCCGTTGAACATAGATATGATGAGCGGGGACAAATCCTCGCTTTCCTGCTTGATGTCTGTGTAAAGCAACAAATTTGCCTACATAAAAAAATTGTTTATTAAATGTCTGCTTGAAAATTGTTGAAAAACTTAAGTTTCTAGTGAAAAAAAAATGCAAATATTCAGAATATTAAATATTGGCAAACAACTACTGACTGGCCCAGACAAAGCAACAGCTTTTAGCCACTTCCACCCACTGTGACACCCCCTTTTTTATATGAATCTTCCTGGATATAAATAATTTCTCTCCGCCTTCCCACATAAGTTTGGCTTGTGGGGTGTTTGTTGTTTTTTTTTAATGTCATTGCACAGCCTGTTTGTGCAAAATAGCTTTCCAGAAACCATGCAATTACAAGATCTGCTTTCAGACTTTCTTGCAACTTAATTTATTTCATCCTTTTAAGTTTAATCCATTGTTTTCTGCTCATTAAAAATTGGATTTTTATGTGTTTAACTCCGTAAATAAATAATTTGTGTGAGTAATTGTGCATGTTTGAACTTAAAAAATTAAAATTGTTGAAGACTAACATAAGTTATATTTTTATCTATTCTTCAATGTGGAAATATTTCCGTAAAATTTCGTCTCTTATTTGTGGAACAGAGTTAGCCTGCCACTACATCCCAACATCCATTTGTTCGCAAGCTCTCCTGCTAGCTTACAGCCCCTCACATCCTAGAGAGACAAGGAACATACTTTCCATCAAACTCATTTTGACAGGTGACCTTTGACCCAACACCATCAATATTAAAACTTAATAAATAAATACCCATTTAAAACTACCTAAAAGCCGTGTTAAAAAGGTGTGTCTTGAGCCTCTTCTTAAAACCGCTACGGTCTCTGCGGCCCTGAGGCTCTCCGGCAGGCTGTTCTAGAGGCAAGGACCACAGTGAGAGAACGAAGCTTCCCCATAGGTTTTGGTCCTCACCCTAGGAACAACTATGAGGCTGGAGGACCTCAGGGTCCGGGAGGGTTCATATCTTAAAAGAAAGTCACTTAAATAAGAAGGCCCAGGACCGTAAAAATAATTTAAGAGAATCTTAAAATTCTCTTATATGTCTTTCATCATAATAAACATACCACAACAACATGTTGAAAGCACAATTTTCCTCAGAATGAGTTATTAAAGGGTAACCAAACCCTAAATCTTTTTTTTTTTTTTTTTTGGCTGTTTACTTTTATAAATGGGGCTTTCTGCAGCTTATTGCCAAATTAAAATAAACTTGTTTAATTCTTGAAAATATAGTCAAAAATCATCTGAGTGATGCCCTCTGCAGGTTGAATCGAGGTGTTACATTTGAATTTCGTGAGTGGTCAAATCATTTAAGTCCCACATAATTTTAGAAGTCCCATGTCATGATCTGCAGCTCCAGTAAAGTCCTGTTCCCCACTCCCAACCCCTGTGACTGGATTTTGACATTTCGGCTGTGGGTGGAGTCAGCCTACAACCTCCCGGTTTGGTTACCCTTTAAAATAAACATCTCTTCAGGAGAAGTACCTAAACATGGCCAGCAGGGCAGCTCCAGTGAGGCTCCGCGTGAACTCTTGCAGGTCTGCATCGCTTAGCCTGTGACTTTCGGGCACCACTGTGATCCAGCTTGGTGGGGCGTGGCGCTCCCTGTGCATGCGGCGCACAACACTCACAGGGAGACGCTGAAGCAGCCGCATGAGTCGAGACTGCCGGCAGACATTCATGTTATTGGCGTTTCCAGGCAGAAAGTGCTCTGTTTACCGAGATGTTAGATAAATGGTATGGGGGATAAATCACTTTCTGAGCGTGGGGGAAGGAGCTACCTGCCAGCGGCCATGATTTGACGGGTGGTAAAAGGAAGCAATGCTGTTAAACAGACAGGTAAGCTCTTTCTGTGCGGGGTTACCTGCTCCACCCTGCAAGATATAAGTTAGGACATGATTACTAAACACAGCTTTTAACTAACCTCAATAAATAAGAAAATAATCTAAAGATTATGTACCAGAAGAGCTGTTATCCATAAGACCAAATACCCAACGTCATATGAGTTGGTAAGATATCGCGGAGCCACAATCTGACTGACCCCAACTGGAAGGTTCAAACTGCGGAGAATCCTGGTAAAAATCTACACACAAACAGTAATTTCATTTAGCATACATGACTCCCCTTTCTGAGCTCACATGAACTTGCATATAACTCTGCTAATGACTCACTGTGGGAATATAAGGGGTCCAGTCCACATAGCCGATGTTATCGTTGGCCAGACGAGCAAACAGGTTCACAAGGTGCTGCAAGATAAAATCAGACGAGCCATCATTGTGAGTCCACGGAACATTCCCAGAAGTGAAGTCTGATATTCCAAGAACAGATACAGAAAAAAAAAAAAAAAAAAAAAACTGAGATGTTTGGGGGTTGCTCAGCCAGAACGGCTTGGGCCTGAAGGCTGAATAAAAGCAGAGCAAAGCGCGAGTGGAAAATCTTATCTTCACGCTGAGTGGAAACCGGCAACAGTTCAACAACATTTCAGTCATCGTGACGGGGAAATTTAAAAAGAGTGTCAGTCCAAACTACTCCATCTATTTTTAAGAAAACAGAAGTCGATTGCTCAGCATCCATTTTCTCAAGGAAACTTGAGATGTGAAATGTTCATCAAATTTTAATTTCATGTACATTTGCAGTGACATCAAGAATGTACACAGCAACTGTTTGGATTACAAGATTGGAGCGGCGTTTGTGTCTCACCCCTTCCCAGCTCGGCTGATTCTGCACGGCCATCCACAGATTCATCAGCTCATTAAACCATAACCTGAAAGAAAACGCACAAACACCAGAGGCTAAAGTCTCCCTAATTTATCTCCAATCCCAGACAAAAACATGAACTCACTTTCTCCTCTGAGTGTGATATTAACAAATTAATTAAAAAGGTTGAGGTAATGCGAAGTGGAAACTTCACAGATTGATTCTAAAAGTAAATCCACACACACAAAAAACTTGGATGTAATGAAGAAGGCAGTGGAGACTGAGCACCTGTCAGTTCCAAACATCAGTAAAAGTAGAATAAAATAAATTATTTGACACCGAAACTTGTTTGGTTTCCATAGGTAGTGCTTTGTGTAAACTTTCTAAACCCTGAGTGGATGTAGACATGCAGCACCTGGCACACAACACTGTTTCTAAACAGAGCTGTTCCAGCTGGCCACACTTACTGGAAGCCCTGGCTGTGTTCCTCGGGGGGCATGATGGTGGGCAGGAACAGCTCCATGTTGCTGATGGCCTTTTGCATCACCACATCAAACACACACAGTAGGGGGCGCCACTCATCAAGCATCTCCTTTGTAGAGGTCGCAGGGAAATACCTGGCAACGAATCCAACCAACGCACCAAAAACAAAAAAAAATGGACATGAACGCAAACAGATGTGGACAAAAACACAGATTGATCTACAGCGCGGAGCTCGAGTGAAGATCAGAGAGAAACACGAGCGGCTTAAATGATCACAGCCGACGAGACTTACAGTCTGCAGCTTTTGATCAAAGCCTTCAAAATGTGGTCCACTGAGCTGCAGAAAAAGAAGAAAGAAATGTTTGTTTAAATAAAAGATAAGGGAAAAAGTTGTCAAGTACATGTCTCATTATAACTGACCAACTGTTTCAAACGCAAAGCAGAAAAACATTGCACTCGAGAAACAAGCATGAGCCTGCCATCCCAACAGGAAACTGTCAATAGATTCCCACGTTTGTCTCTGTTTATGTCAACTGCAGTAAAGACGTTTGACACATTAACACCTCAGACCACCAAGAACAAATCCTGAACAGCAGCAACGACTTTTTCATGAATATGTTTGAGGGACAAAAACAAAACCAAAAACCCTGAAATCAAAATATTTTCTAATAATTTAATCCTTGAAAAACAGCTTGCACTTTGGTGGAATTTTGTCCACCTTGAAAGTGTGTTGCAGAACAGCACAGGGGGATCCAAACACCAAGTGTATCCATGGCAACTCGTTCATCTATCCCTTTTCTGAACCAGTTTAGTGAAGCTTTGGTGCAATTTCAATAAGGATGATTGCTAAAGGGTGTTGTGCCAAGGTATGTCCTCCCTGCCAGAATGTGTGTCCCCGGTCTCAGGCATCTTTGATCCATTTCGTAACACTCAACAAGTGTAAAAAGAAGGTAGAGGATTATGACATATTTTATTCAGGGGCTTTTGTGAGTTTACTGTCATTTTTGAATTTTTTTTTATTTTACCACATATTCAATTTGAAATGAGAGGGGGAACGAATTCTGCTGCTGATCCAGCCTGCCCCAATAATCAGCAGTAGAAACAACAATACTTAATAATTGTTTGTTGTTGTATGCTTTCATGCACATTTTTCTGCAACACAAAAATTTTTTACTTGCATGCCTAATATCTCTCCTCATTGAAATACCATTTGGGGTCATGGGAATACAAAAGCTAACATTGTCTTCCAATTTATAGTCACTATAATATGTTTTTAGACTGTGGAAAGAAGTCAGAAGTGCAGAAAAAAATCACCTATCCAAAATTAGAATTTGCATAAATAGGGGATCCAGCAATATATCCACCTTAAAGTGAAATTAATATATGGCTGGGTCACCTGTGAACTAAAACTAAAATTGAAACATGCTAATTTATTTTAATAAGTGTTTTTTTGAAAACTATTTGTAAATAAATCTATTGTTGTATTTTTGTCTTGTTTTGATTAAATCTTGTATATGAATGTTTTTTTGCAACTACTGTTTTATAAAAATTATCTAAATGTATTGGGTTAATTGAATAACTAATAAAAAAAATATGTATTAGAAATAAAACAAAATTTTAGAACACACCTGAGATTATTATCAACCAAATAGTGACTTTAGAGCCACTTGATCTGTAAGAAAAGATCTTTAGGATACAGATCAAGTGGTTAATCTCATCTGACAGGGATTTTTGTTGTTCTGGATTTTTATTTTTGTCCCTTTGTTATCTGTAAAATTTAGTTAGAAGACAATAAAAATCTGAATGACTTCCACTAAAGCACAGCATATAGACAAAATTTGAAATGATTTCTTTTTTGACTTCATATAGTTCGTGAACACAATTTTACAAGATTATATTTTAAATATTTGCTCTCTTTGACCTTTAAAAATTCAAATAAAATAAACAATTTAATAATAAATCAAAACTTTAGTACATAAAATAGGAACATGTAGGGTTTTGACATGAAATTCCAATTTAAAGTTGTAGTTTTATACACTGCTTGGTGTTGTTGTTTGTGACGTTTGTGGATTACTAACTGTTGAGTTTACCTCAAAGGTTATTCTGCTGCTGCTGCTGCCGTGACACATCTTTGATTTTACATTTAACACACTAGCAGGTATAGTCTGAGTGAGGCTGTTAGGAAACGGTTCAAAAACACCAAACACATCTTGCAGACCGACCAAAAGAGATTTGTTCCACATCATAGTAGCATCTGTCTTCACATTAAAAAAAAAAAATCCTGGCAACAGAAAACTTTAGCATACTTTCAAAGCTCAACCCTCCTCTCCAGAAAGTTTTGAAAAGCAGAACCTCCGAGATAAAAATAGATCTTTAAAAAATGACTGATGGAAAGTACCCATGATGCATCGCTTCATCACACAGCAGTGACATGATGGGGTAAAACGACATACTTGGGGAACCAGATGAGTCCCAGATGCTCAGTTTTGGAGTAGATGACCCTTTCGTACAAATCGTAGAGCGGTCGCCATGGCAACTGCAGGTCATCCCTTGATAGCAGTTCCTTTTTCCTGCATGGAAAAAAAAAAGTTTGGAGAAGTTAGACTTTTGGAGAGGGGTTCATGAATATTCATAGATGTATGATTTTGTGATCATGGGAAATTGTCAACATAATGACTTAAAGACATGTCTGCAAACACAACCCGCTAATTCTTCATGGCTAATAAAGCGTAACAGGACTGACAGCTGCGAGCATTAGCAATTTACTGGATCATGCTCGGCTAGTTTGTACTCACAATGCAACCCACATGCATGTGGTTTCCACTGAGATTAGGAAAGATGTTTAACATCTGAACGTCAACATGGTTGCATTAGCTTTTACACCAGAACATCCCGTTCAGCTTTTAGATTTCACATCAAGCCACTGGCGGTTTGTGCGTGAGCTTAATGGGCAGTTTTTTTATGTTCTCTCTGAAGGATTCTTTATCTGTACGCGATTACTAAAGCGTCCCTGTAAATTCACAGCCTCTACTGGATTGAACTCGCTGAAAGGGTTCAAAATGTTTTCACTTGGGAATAAGAAAGATTTCCACATCACCACATTCCTCATGTCACCTCCTTGCTTTATCCGTCTAACAGTGATGGAACAGACTCTCATTTGGGAGGTTTGAAAAATGAAGAGGGGATAGAAACAATAGGGGGAAATGGCTGTGAAATGCGAGGGATGGCAAGAAAAGCCCATTGAGACCCAATGCTTAATGTTACGTATCAAATTCAGCTTTTAGCTGTGAGATCTGGCACTCAATATACCGTTAGCCCAGATCTTTCTCTTTTCATCTCGCGGAAAACCCTCAGACAAATGGCACTCACATGAAGATGTTGCTCTGTGATGGATTTGAAAATCAGGGGAACAACTAAAGACAAATGGGAAGTGATGAATGGGACGGTCTTGGAGAATATCCGAGCGTCAGGGCAGGAGTGACAGATCTGACCTATGAGACAATAGCATGGAGTTTCTACTCTGGTCTGGGCTTAAAAAGTAAATAATGTGCTGTAAAGCTGTCATTCTTGATTTGTTTTCATTTGAGTAATTCTGATTCATTGCCAGTTTGAACACAATGGTATTTCTCTTGTTTTGTTCCATTTTTTGTTGTCTGAATTTCTGACTTTAAAAACAAAGTAGCAGCTAAATATTTATCTTATAACTAGATTTTGTAACAAAAAAAGTCAATATTGTCACCAAATTGTATTTGTCTTTATCGTTTCACCAAAATATCAACTTGAAACTAAACACGTTTTAGATGTTTTTTATTAAATATTTAAAAATAGCAGTTATTAAACACCTCAGCAGTGTCTTTAGCCACAAACAGGAGACAACATTAGGCAGAACAAACTTCTTGTAATGAAATGCTGCTAAAAGATTAGGATAAAAAATAGACCAATAGCCTTTAAACATCACCTGAAGCCCTTTTTATTTTCTTTAATGTGTATTTATTAAATAATTTCCTTACATATCCAGAAATTGAAGACATTTCTGATGCATATTTCACTGCTGACTTTAATTTAACTTAGTGAGGTACTATATAGCAACAAAAAGAAATTACGTAAAACATTTTTAACCGCTGTATAGAATCACATAATTTGATTGATTGATTGATTGACTGACTGATTGATTTACTGATTGATTGGTTGATTGTTGATTTTGTTTATTTAAAGCATATAATTGTTAAAAAAGAAAAAAACTGAACAAATCATACAAATGTTTCAAACTCATTACAGAAATAATGAAATGCATAGATTAGAAAATAGAAAACAAATAAACAAAAACAAAGCACACTTATATCACATTTGGTTAATTAATTTTCAATTTTACTTAATTTTACAGTTTTGCGTAGTTATGTAATCCGGTTCTGATCAGATCAAATGCAAGTTTGTAATGTAACAGAACGGAATAGAACTGAATTGAACTGAATAGGCTTTACAATATTTAAGAGCCCTGCGAGAGAACTGGTGATCTGTTCAGAGTGTACCCCACTTTTGCCCAACAGTAGCTGGAATAGGCTCCAACAGCCCCCAGAAGGAATTTAGTGGATTCTGAAGATAGATAGGATTAAAAAGCTCAATTAATTTACTACATTTTTAATTATATAGAGGAAAAAATTTTTCTGAGATTTAGATTTTTTCTTGTTTTGCTTTCCTTGGAAAATTTCTGAAGCATTGATGACAACAGTTAAAAAGAATTAATGTGCCCTCAGTATGATGGCAGTTAAGAAGGAGATTCAGCAGCGATGGACGATTAATTTTGTGAAACTTTTCCATTTTGAAATACTAAACACAAGCCTTGAAATGTCTTTTTAATAGTGTTGGAATACTTTCAATTGAACTACAATTTTGCCTAAAGTGGAAGAGTATTGTGTATGAGGTGTGTGTTAACATTTTAATTTATCTCCAAATCTTGCAAAAATGCTTATTGCAAAATAAACTATTTGTTCTTGGTTTTAATAATTTTAAAAAAGGAAAAAAATTGCTCAAAAAATTTGAACTTATTTTGAAAACTCAGAATGCAGCTTGATTTGTCATTAAAAAAATACTTTCCACTTTGGTATAAGCATTACCATTGATGCATTATTTTCAAGATTTTACACATAAACTTCCACAATTCTATATCATCTTTAAAGACTAAAATCAGAAATATGCAACTGAAATGCCTTTCAAAATAAGAGAGATAAACTAATCTAAAATCAAAACTTTGTAATTTAGTTTTAAAAACATTATACCAGCTGTCTTTATGACAGCGAAGTGAACTGCGCTTGTATTTCACATCAGAGCTCTCACAGATGGCCGCTTTTACACCGCAGCAAGACAGGGAAAAGTGATCCAGCTGATCCCAGAACCGCCCAACTGTATAATAAAGTAACAGAGAGGGAAAATTGAATTTTTGTTCTAATGAAGTGTAAAGGGTTTTATTGATCACTCAGGAGCCCGCAAAATTATACCGCAGCAACACAGCTGCATTTTCTATGCAAAATGGCACAGCTTGGCTATTTTCTTTTGAAATTTTCTCATGAGGAAAACTGTATTTGGTCACTTCTTGAGGTTTGTTTTTATAACTTTCTCATTTTGAGGAAAAGGCAAAAGTAAAAAAAAAAAAAAAAAAATCAGAGTGCAATCCTTTGACTTCAGAAACAAATGATTTCTATAAAACTTTATTTAAGTTGTAATTGTAACAAATGGCCATTGCTTTTATTTTAAATCCTAAATATGTACCATTGACACATTTATTGTGTTATTATTCTGCGGAGGATTTCAAATGATGTACACACGTTACCTAACCTTTGATGTCAAAACAGCATCAGTTTTCCCTGTTTTGCATGTGTTTCTACTCATGCAGATTAAACGCTTGTGTAATATCAGCGGTTCCTGGAGCTCCAATCCAAGCACATCTTAAGAACGTCCAATGCAATTTTTCTTTTTTTTTTGTGCTTTCCATCTTCTCACAACAGCTGTTGTGCCGCCA
This sequence comes from Oryzias javanicus, assembly GCA_003999625.1. NCBI lineage: Eukaryota > Metazoa > Chordata > Actinopteri > Beloniformes > Adrianichthyidae > Oryzias > Oryzias javanicus. The sequence continues at coordinate 15,220,208 of CM012455.1, read as the reverse complement.
TATCAAAGAGATCAAGTTGGAAACTATTTTTCATGAGAGAAGAAATAAAGAAAATTCTGTTTTTTCTACCAGCATAAACTAATTGTGATTTATTTTATATTATATGAGCAGGTTAGGCTTCTAGGGAAAAATATGGCTTAACTAATTTCAGGCATCTGAAGTAATTTATATAGAATTTTGTCACTTTATTTTGAAATGCAGATCCTAAAGGAGTGTTTTTGAGGACTTGAACCTTGACACTATTGGCCCAATGTTTGTTGACTGATTAAGATTGTGTTTTTGGTGTTTTTAACATGTTATTGTGGCATCTTTCATATGATGAAGAAAATACATTTAAAAATTTTTTTTAAATTAAAATTTTACTTCTGAGAATTTTTTTTTTATTTAAATTTGCTGTTAATCAGGAACAGAAAAAGCTTTCAGGTGGGACGTAGAGGCTACTACGGCAAGCTGTAAGCTTCTTGCTCTGCGCCATTCTGAAGCATTCGATTGTAGACAAATGGATCCATGTAAGTCTTACATTTTGAACTTTTTGACTTGTGGGCCGCAAAAACAAGTCGCTGAGAAACTGAAACTGGGCCCAGTTACTGTGTAACTCGCTAAACAAATGGACTTGAATTTGGTTGTGCTTTAAACTCTTATTAATTAAAAAAAATGTAATTAAATAAACTTTGGATAACTCATTGTAACCAAAGGGAAAAAAAAGCACAAAAGCGACAATAAAGCAGTCAACAAAAACTTGGCAACCCGGCTAACTAACAGGTGTGTAAAAATCACAAGAAAAAAGTCTCCCCTGACAAACATGTGACCCACGTGCTCAATCTGACCACAAACAATACTATATTCAAAAAACAATATTCATTCAACTTAATACAAATAACAGTTAAATTCATGGCTCCTGCAACAAATATTGCTGAATGAAGTATCCTGATATATCACCAAATTGATTTTTCACTACACTCTATAATTTACTCCAGTTTGGCGGGCCAGATTAAATAGTTAAACAGGCCATAGTTTGCCCACCCCTGGTCTAAACAGATGGATGTTGGGAAGTAGGGATGGGCTAACTCAGAGGAGAATTTCTACTGAACTACAGCCACTCTGCAGAAACTACGTCCTGGAAAATGATGTAGCTTTTTTTTATTATTATTTTGGCTAAAAACAGCATAATCATTATAAAGACCACCAGGGATGCTTTGAAAATGGATCCAAAACACCAGGCTATCACTAAAATGAATCCTAAAAAATCTACATTATATTACAATACGGCTTTATTCTAATGATCTTTTCAATCATTACCTGTTCCTTATGGACTTAAAATTACACTCAGTTAAAACGTTTCCTGGATAGGATCATCTCTAATTCGCTGCTTTTGTCTTTTCTCTTCCTCAGGTCACTCAAATCTACAAATGGCCGCCGTCCAAAAGGTGGAGAGGTAAGTAAGCAATCCACTTTAACATTATCATGTGACGACACCAGTAAACCCTCTATCAGCCCATCGATATTTACAAACAGGGCTGCTGTCTGATCTCATTATACAATAGAAGGTATATCCGGGGAATTTAGATTCTGTGGGTCAAATGATCTCATGTCAGATTATGTATTATTGGGTGTGTGGTCGTTGTACTGTGAAAGAGAGCTCTCTCTTAAAGCTGTTAGCACATTTCCAGGTCAGCAAAAAAATAATTCATCCTTCTTCCTGTTGGAAGCCACTGGGAGGAAGACCTTTGGGAAAAGCAGCTGCACATTCATTACATGCCAGTGTAAATGTTTTCTACCCACTTGAGGAGCTGAATGAGCAGCCGGGCGTAGCACTGCATCATATTTGGCTCCAGGTTTGGGAGGGTGACCAACTCGTAGAGGAGTTTGATGAAGAGGATGTGGTCGTCCTTACTGAACCTCCGGCCGTACAGCTTCAGGAATCTGAGGGAGGAATCTGTGGTTTTATCTGGCTCTGGTTATCTTTGGTGAATTTGGACCTAACATCAGAGACTACTTTAACATTATCAATGTGTGTGTATAACAAATTATTGTAAATGTATTTATACAAAATTTGGTTTAGGACTTACGAGAAGAGTTTCCTGGACCAGAAAGCGACACCAGGCCACAGTTCCCTGAGGAGAACCGCCCTGCACAGGTTGGTTTTGATCTCTGACAGAAGCTCCGTGGCCTCTCGGTCCAGTTTGTCGGCGTACGGCAGGAGTCCGTTATACACTATCTCCTTCTGGGGCACGAACCCCTCCATGTCCCCGTCTACGGCCATGTCCCCCCTGTTGGTCACCTGGACGGACAGAGCAGCGTCCTGCAGAGCGCAGCGGCTTCTGGAAAGTGCGCCGCTGAAGTCACAGGACATAATCCGCTGTGGCCGAGCGTGGAAAGTGTGTCACGCTAATTGAGCTGGCCAAAGCCCCCGTGCGTAAAGGAGAAGGGCCGGTTCCGCTCCGACCTTACCTCACGCAGACAGAGTGGTGCACCACAGGGGGTTAATGGCAAAAAGATGCCTTGCAGGTTCTCCAGGAGGGAAAAAAAAACATACTTTTAAGTCAGACTTTGATTTAAGCAACCAGCTTTGATAAAATTGGGCTTTCATGTATGACCATGGGTGTGGATTTCATTCCATTTCGATATCTAGTAAGGTGGGGGGCATAAAGTAGGGGTCACAGGTCTCCCTTAGCATGTATGTAATTAGAATTTCTCATCTGGCATCTATAAATGTGATATAGTAGGTTCTCAACTATTAACTTAATTGTTTATTTTAAGATTTCAAAGTATTAAGAAGATTTTAATTAAAAAACAGTTGCTGACACATTCTATTATATATAATCTATTAAGATTTATTTAAATGGACACATTTAAAAATAATTTCATCTTCACTTACTTAGAAAATAAAATAATGTTGACATTTAAGTTCTTGTTTTCTTAAAATTCAATTTTTTTGTGATAATTTAAAGAAAATCTGTCAACAGGATAAGAAGTTTTGACTTTCAGTTTTTGTAGTGGATTAAGTAACGTGAGAAATGTTGATGTCTGGACTACAAATCCCAGTAGTTCTATATTTGTGCGTAGTGCAAGCTAATCTGCAGAATATAAGGATGATCTGATAAATGGATTAATGCACCTTTCCCGCTCCACTGACCCACTAACCCGTCCCTATTGAGATCCACCAACAGGAAACGCTCTCTCTCTCTATTTAGGAGAGTCTTGTCTTTGTGACTGTTCCTCGCTCTTTCAGGAGGACACCTTCAACACTAAGTTCTTCTCACTGTGCGCTATTCCACGTAAATCCCTTTTGCTTTAAGCCCATGTAATTCTTTGACGACTACATGCCTAGAGCGGAGCAGCAAGAGCGGGATAAAAGCAGCGGCCCACAGAGACGGCTTAGAGTACAATAGACCGGCCTTTCGAGTTCTCTGGCTATTTTAAGAGAAATGAGGCAATTGTTGCAATTCGACTTTTCTTAAGCTGCTTGATTGCCTACTGCTTTCTCAATCCTGCCTCAGTCCCTCAGGTGTGCACTCATAATGGTGGTGAAATTGCAACATCCTGGATTGTTTTTTTTGAAACAGCATTTGCAAGAATGCAGGAGTTAGCAGCTATTAAACCCTTTTAGATTGTTGCAGTGCGCTAATCTGGATAATAGCAGAATTTCTGATTTTAGATATCAATACTTCACTGTAAGAATTTTTTTTTCCAAGGTGGAGCACGCTCAAGATGTTGCAAGCCTTTCCCAGAAAAAAACAAAAATCCCAGCGAGTTTAGCTCAAGAGAGAATGTGCTCAAGGTCAGAGAATGTAATGCTAAAGAATCACAAAATAAAAAACAAAGGAGTTGCATCTCAGACCCCACGGCTTCATGCAACATGTTCAATGTCAAAAAGCTGAAATGATAAAAACAAGCTTGTTTTTTTTAAAGGATTTCCAGGAAAAAAATGTATTAAAAAGAAGTGTGGTTTTCAAAATGCTGTCTACAAAGTCAAAACACTTTCCAGTCTGTGGATTTGGTGCCATGTTTGGAAAAAGTTGATCATAGCAAAGCAGCAAATATAATTTGTAATCATTGTCAGACATGAAAATTCTGTAATGATGCGGATTTGTTTTGCAGCCAATGGGGCTAAATATGTTGAACTCACTGGGGCGTTCAAGAGGGCATCTAAGGCCATCTGTCCAACAGCTTAAACCCACCAGAATTAGGCCATGAAGAAAACCAAAGCAAATGTGCAACAGAAAATTGATTTTAAACGGTCTTGTCAAATCTAAAATCTGACCCAAATACAATAATGTAACTTTAAAAAAAATAGGCTAAAAAGTCAATAATCTATTAATAATTTCCTAATTACACATGCCATTTCATGACACGTTTAGTTGCATTTTTCTGTCGAATAAATACAGGTTTGGTGAACAAAGTTGAACTTTTTTTGCTGTGAAATGGTTGGAACCAGCTCAGAGACCTCACAGTTGAGTGTAAGCCCTAAGACTAGAGGGTTGTGAGGTCAAAATCCAAAGTCGAGTCATACCAACACTTTGAAAATGGGACCCGGTGCCTTTCCTGCTTGACAACATCATTAAGAAGTTGGATTTTGGGGTTAAACCAGTGAACGGTTCCTGCATGCAGCTGTGTCTGCTGCGCACCCCTCCCCCAAAACATGGGTCAAATGCAGAGATCAAATTTTGTTCATAAAGGGCAGAGGAGGACTTACCATTAAGCAAAGGTGGACGATTGCCGAGTTCAATACTTAACAAAAATGCCTAAAATAATTTCCATGCCTATTAGTTTCTAACTATGTTGTAAAAAACACAAACCACTGAAATGGGATTAAACTGCTCTAGTGTATCGTGCTCTCCCAGCCTTTCTGCAGCAATGGAATATTCTGTTAACAGCTACAGCAAGCGGCAAGCTAAGAAAGACTTTTTGAATGATTGTGAAAAAAAGAAGACAAAAAGAAAGCAAGAAATTTGTTGCAACACTTCCCTAAGAGCAGGAAGACAAAACTGAAAAAGAACATAATTATGACAAACAGCTGAAATGTTACGAGAATAAAGTCATAAAATGATTAGAAAAAGGTCAAATTTCACAAAATAAAGCCATCAAATTCAAATGAAATGGTCACAATTTTAGGTGAATGTTGTCCAATTTTGGTTAAAAATTTGTACATTTACAAGGATACGTCAGTCTATTTTTTTATTTTATAAAACGTCCCCATTAGCTTTTAAAATGTTTCAGCAGAGACAGTAGAACATTAGATCTTGCTAAATCTGTTTTTTTAATTAATTTACTTTTTTTTTATGTGTAGCTTTACTTGAAAGACGTTTTAACTTCTCACATATCTTTTGAAAAAAAAATATAGGTAAAAATAAAACTTTTTAAGTCATAAATTTAGGATTATGTAATACTCTATCATAAGAAAATTGACAAAAATGGAAAGTAAAGGAAAGTGGGATGGGGACCGGTCATTCTGAATTTTTTTTTTTTTTTCAATTGTCGCCACTCCACAGTACAGTTTTATTCCATGTTTTTAAGTATTTTGGTTTATTTTGTCTTCTTTAGTAAAACCTGACTAAAAATGATTAAATCAGCTGCTGCAGGTGCCCCCCCTCGTTACTGTTCGCCTGGGGCCCCCAAATTGCCAAGTCCGCCTCTGGTGACAGGTAATGCGAAAAAAATCTAAGAATTTTATTTTTTTCTAAATCTATGAACGTGAAGCTTAAACTCACCCATTATATAACTTTTTTCCCCAATAGAATCTACATTATCTTGGATGCGAAGGAAAAGTTCTGAAAGAAAACCTGATCACCTTCTTAGTGTTTCACAATAAAAGCATGTATGGGATCACCTGCAAGCTCAAAGCATCCTTTAATTTTCTAAATGTGCCCTCTACAAACTGTGTTTTTCCAAAACACACAGTGTGACATTCGAAGAAAAGATCCAAAACAGGCCGTGCCTTTCATGTGACATGATAGTTCAAAAGTATTACGCCAGAATTTGCTGGGTAATCTCACCTGAGTCTTTTTATACCTCCTCAGCTCATATTCCCTTTGTGCTTTTCCCTCAGAGGGGTGACAACACCTGCTGTCTTGAAGCTCCTTCAGAAAGAAACATGTTATCTGTTCCCATTCGCTCTTTGTTGCTGTGTTTTAAAGTACCTGTGCTTGAGTGTGAATGTATGAGCACAGACACTTGTGTGCACTGTGCATCTGTGAGATTCATTATTCCACAAGTGGAGTCTACAGATGGAAAATCTGATTCGGGACGTCGATGCCTTTTTGACTCAGTGGGGAAACACAGAGAAGTTTTTTTTTTTTTTTCAATTCTATGGGTTTGCTCATCCTTAGTGAATGATCCTCTGTGGATTGCTAGGACACAAACATGCACACACACACAAATGTTACGTAAAGTCTACTTTAAAAAAAAAAAAAAGATTTATGCCACTTTTTCCATTCCCAAAATATCGGAAAACCTGTGTAGCCAGTAAGTGTGTGCGTGTCATTTAGAGACTACACGACTTTGTGTGTTCAGTTTGGGGAATGAAGAGTGTGGCTGATGTGTCTGGGAGACCAGCATCAAGACGTCAACACGCACACACAGACACAGCTCCCTTCATCCAGCTGGGTTTCTCTGAGATTTCTGGGAGATATGCAGCGCAGTTCGTCGCCAGACACACGGGTAATATATGGCCCCTGCTCCAGCCTCACACACACACACACACCCTCATTCAAACAAATACATAACCGCAGAGTCTTTCTGCAGAACAAACAGAGCTGTCCTCATGTTCTACACTCAGGATCCAGACGCGGGTCTCTAATTCAATTCGAATGCTTCAGCTCATCAAAGTGGCTTCTCTTTGGTCTGGAGGTGAGAAGGAAAGGAGACAAGGGAGCAAGGAAAGGGAGGAAGGAGACAGACATTCCAGCATAACCCCTGTGGAGCAGCAGGAAGGACGAGCCTACCAGCTGTGATTTCTAATCGCAAAGAAAGGCAGATCAACAACAAGTAAGCAAGGATGCAAGGTTAATTCCTTTTTTATCCTTTTTTGCCTCAGCTGTAAAGCATAGGAGCTGCTTGTTGTTTGGGATATACTTTCTGTTATTTATGGTTATTACAAATTTGATTCATGTGTGAACAGGAATGTGGCCTCTGAGGGGTTTGCCCTGGCTTTTGTTTTCCCTCTGTGCAGCAGCTGTGTGTGCAGGTACCACACATGTGTGTTTGTTCATGCTCTCCAAGAGTCCCATTACTGCACATATATGCCCTTAAACGTACAACTTCCTGCCTCGCGCCTCATCCACAGGTGCGGGTGGCGCCAAGGTCAGCAACGTATCATCGGAGATGTGTCGTCATCCTTGCGACGAGTTGGTGGATTTAATCACAGAGATCCACGGTCTGCGTATCGTGACGAGCAACCTCATCGAAGACCTGGAGAGAGTCGTAAGACGCACAAACCTAGAAAGTGGAAGAAGTTTATCTGACTTTTTTTTCCCATTTATTTATTTATTTTAAAAGAAATGTATCTGACTCAAAGTAGATTGTTTACACCATGCCAAACTCATTTAAAAGGCATTGTACCAATTAGTTACTTTAATAGGTAAAAGGTAGAATTTAGAGATGAGTTATGTGTGTGTTACAACATTTCAATTTTGTTTCTAGCACAAAATTTTTAAGACAAAAGTTTAAATTTAGTCCAAAAATTAAAAACTTTTAATCATTTGAAATTGACACATTTTTACACTTTGCAGAACTGTAATTTTTCCTTTTCCCATAACTGGTCAATCACATTTTCTTTCGAAATAAATGTTTTAAAGAATACAGCACAGATTTGTAAATCTCTATTGGGTTTTTGAAAAATCCTTGATCAAAAGCACAAAATTGTTTTGTCGTATTTTGTAAAAAAGTCAAAATGAATAGATAAATAAATAAATAATGATTTTGTTTATATGAAAAGTCTAAATTTGGACCAGAATAAAATTAGTTTGTCTCTTTATTGTAAATAAGCAACTCAAATAATGATTCTCGATATGCAAAAAAAGTAGTATAATTTTATGATTAAAGACATGATGACCAACACTGAGACAAATATGCTTACTGGGAAAAAAAACATTAAATCTATAAAGATGTTTCTGAATAAAATATATATATATGTATTTTGTGAATCAAAACACATTTATAAAACTGAAAATCTCACAATATCCATCAGTTATTATTAAAATGGTGCTTGTTTGTCGTACATTCAGCCTCACTTGTTCTTTAGATTTGGACAACCGCATAAAATTAAATAACTTACATTTTTTGCACAATTTCTAAAACCAGGTTTGTCATCCACATCTGTAATATTTTTAAAACTTTCTTTCTTTCAGTCGAAAGTTGTATTTATTTATGCTCTATAGTTCTTGACCACAGTAGATGGATTTTAATATAAACAAAACAGTTAAAACTGAAATTCTCTCAAAATGTTTTGTGTATTTTCTCATGTCAGTCAAGAGAAAACGAGGAAATGCGGATAACCCTGGCCGAGCTGAGTGACAACAGCAGCAGAGGCGATGGAGCCGGACACGACAATGACATTGACAGAGACAGAGACGGGGAGGTGTGGTGTGTGCAGGACGGACGGGTGCACGAAGCTGGGGAGGAGTGGGAGGTTGACAGCTGCACCTCCTGTGCTTGCCAGGTCAGTGTTGAACAAATATCACGCCATGACATTCTGATTCAGGCGCCAAGCAAAGATTTTCTCTATGGAGGATCAGCTGCTCAAATCTGATCTTTTTTTTTGCGATTTGCTATTTTTAAGAACTTTGTTCAGAATTATGAAAAGACGTTGAAGCCTTTGTAATAAAAAAAATGTGTTTCAACGACTGTTAAGCTTGCTGATAAACAAATGAAGAGCAATTTTCTGGTAATTTTCATGTTTTTTGTGACAAAAATACACATTATCATATATATATATATATATATATAATATATATATTCCTTGTGGTGCAAAAATGCATGAAGGAAACAGAATAATATGTTGCTGAAAAATACCTTAACTCTTTGTTTTGAGAAAAACAATAACTTTTTTTGTTTTTTTATGAATTGTGGGTACAGAAGCAGATGCCCTGCAAAAAAAAAAAAAAAAAGCTAATAAAGATATACAATAATTTCACATTTAGAATACTTGTAAATACACATCTGAGTTTAGATTTTTTTCTTTTTTTTGTTGACTAAATCACAAGTGCTGCACAGGTGGTGTAGCTGTCAGCACTATCGCCTCAGCAAATCAAATCAAACTTCGTTTTTATAACACTTTTCCAAAAATTGTATTTCACTTAAAGTGCTTTACATAAAAACATAATCAAATTTTAGTAATAAAGAACAAGACATTGCCCCAGGAAAATTTGTAGAAACCACACACACACACATGCACACCCACACGTTGACACATTTACACACCAAGGTAGAAAAAAAATAATAAATAAAAAATAATTACTAAAATGATGGACAGTAGACATCTGCATATCTCTTTGTAACTGAAGTGAGGAAACAACATTTTAGGGACCTGTTCACACTAATGACCCCCCCTCCAATCAAGGTTACAGAATCCGCTACCACAGGACCCCACCTAATGGCAAGAAGGCTCATGTTTGAAACCTGGAACCTTTCTGAGTTGCATGTTTTCCCTGTGCATGCATGAGTTTTCAGGCTTTAGTTATTCTAATTTGTCTCTCGGTGTGAATGTGTGGAGTTGTGTGGCCCTGAAATAGGCTAGCAACTTGTTCAAGGCCAACCAACAGAAGCTAGGTTCACTCCAGCCTCTCCGTCACCCCAAAAGGGATTCAGTGTGTTCAGGATGAATGGATAGTAATTTATGCTGCAGATTTTAAAAACAAGCCTTTTTGTATTGAGGGGATTTTTTTCCCTGTTTGGCACATTGCATCTTCCATGTAGACAGTTGCAAGAAATATGATTCTACTTCGAGATCTTCCTCTGTTTTGAATTCTGTCTGTCTATCTGAGATGGGCCTGTGGCAAAAATATTGGTGATTTATTGCTTCTTCATGTTCTTTCAGTTTACTTTACAATTGAGCTTTGGGTGACATTGGTTTTCCAATGTACTCCCTGGTGATTTGTGGTTACATTAATCAAAACGGTGTGATGATTTCTAAGGCAGTGCCCCAGAAAATCACAAACGTTTGGACCTCTAACACCTTTCAGAATCTTCTCACACAGTTACGCCTCATTTATTTGTGAAAAACAAACAACGCCATATGCTCTGGTTGTTAATTAGAATCAGGTGAATAAGTAGGATTTATTATTTCAAGTGTATAACCCCCATCTTTAGCCTGACTGTACAAAGTTGGAGAAAATCTGAAATTTTTCCATGAAGCAGAAGATCCTAAAGCCTCGGAGAGAACTGAAGGAAAATAGAGACAAAAAAGTCACTTTCAATGTGTTGATTCCATGACTGAAGGGTTCCAAATCCCCTCAGGCATTAATGGAAAAACAAAACCTGCAAGGCTGGAGATTTTTTTGGGGAAATGTGTTTCCATGGCTGACCAGCTGCGTGCAAGCCTCCCACCAGCAAGTGTGATGTCAAGCGCCAAATCCAAATGAACAACTCGACTGGACTATGGTACAGTGGAAATGTGTTCTGTTGAGTGATGGATCACATTATTACTGACTGCACTGTGGCAACTGTGAAGTTTGATGGAAGACAGATAATCGCAGGGATCATTTTTCCAGGGCTTTGGCCCGGTTCTGACTTCCAGAAAAAGGCCAGTCTCAATGCTTCAGCAAACAGTGCAATGTTTGTTGAATCATCTTTCTACTTCTGAAATGACAAAGAAGTCCTTTGAATAATTATAGAGCCAATAGAGCATGAGAGAGTGATAAATCTCCAACCCACCACACAAATTTAGAACAAATTAGAATCTATACACAGACATAACTTTAGAAGCTCAAAAAAGATTCTACCTGTTCCAAATAATAATGCAAATTATACTTTTTTTCAATGATTTTCTAAATACTCAACGCAAACGACAGTCAGCATAGTTTTCATCCACTAACCATTAGAGTTAATATCAAGTGTTATTGAACACATTTCCCAAGGAAAACAGGATTTTCTTTCAAAATAAAAGCCTTAAAATGCACGTTTCCACAATTTTTCACAAAAAGAGTTCCACAACTTTACAGATTGAAAAAACTGAAAATGGTCATTTGTTGAATTTGCTGCATTAGAAGGTCGTGTATTTTCATAGGTCAAGTTAAATTTCAACATTGGAGCCCTTATTTTGTAGCAGCTTCATAATTCTTGCATCAATTGAACTTTTTGGAGAATTTCTGCTTGAATTTCTTTGCAGGATGTCAGAATAGCCTCTCAGAGCTGCTGTTTGGATGAGGATTCCCTCCTCCCTCACAGATATTTAGCCGTGGATGCTCCAAAGGTTCTCAGTGGGATTGAAGAGGGGATGATGGGGGTCACACCATTAGTTTATTTTGTTTTATGTCTATAGCCGCCAAGGATGCAGGACAATTCCTTGTAGCACTGTCTTGTTGCACTGAATGCACAGTTCTTCTATTTGTGCCATGAAAGAAAGGGGTAAATCAGAAAAGGAGGTCATTTTTGCAACTTCTAGCTCTCTCCCCATGATTTCACCACCCCCTTGCTAAAATCACAGCCTTATTGGGACATGGTGGCCATCCACCAACCAACCACCACTCCATCTATCTGGACGATCCAGGGTTGTACTGCAGTCATCAGTGAACGAATGTCTGGATCCACTGCAGCCGTTTCTGCTTGTGAGTTCTGTTTAAGAGTAGCCGAGTTTACACATAACTGTAAGACTCTGGAGGATCTTACACCTCAATGTTTAAGGGAATCCAGCAGCTTCAAATATGTGCTTCTGCTTTGTAATTGAATTTAGCAGCTGCTCTCTTAATCCTATGTGTTTGTCTGGCAGAAACCCTCCTCCTTCTGCCTTTATATTGAACCCATGTATGCTCTGAAACAACATAACAGAAATATCTTTCTTTTTTACCCGTATTGCTTGAAAATGTTGGTCTGCTTAATAATATGGAACACCTATTTTTATTATCCTTTAATTGAACTCACCTGGCAAACAATCACAGGTGTTTGAGATTGAGTCAATTGATCCAAAGAACCCTGAGACACCATATCATCCATGAGTTTCATTGAAACACAGACTCTTTCTGATACTTAAATACTATTTTCATGATATTTTGTAAAAAAAAATGCAACAATAAACTATTTAACTGTCTTTTTAACAAAGTTACAGATTTATTTGTATAATTTTATGGATTTTTGCAGGACATTTTCTACTATAAAAACAAATTTTACCTTTTTAAAAACTGAAAATAATTTTTCTTTAATTTGAGTTTCAAAGCTGTGTGGTGCTGTGTCCAACCAATATGGTTTCATTTAATTCCAGAACTTTTTTCATCGTCATACTTTTGCCTCAAGTTCCTCCCTGTCTGTTTTTCTTTAAGAAACATCATTAGTTTTGTCAAGAATGTGTTAAGGGAGCCAGACCTATTCCTGAAAGCGTATCATTTCTCTGGCTTTAGACAAAACATCTGGATCAGATAACATGATGTTTGGCAAAAATGTAAATTTATCACTTCTGTTCTGTCTCATCCAGGATGGGAAAGTGGTCTGTCAGCAGGTGTCATGTCCTCCAGTGTCTTGCATCAATCCGTCCTTTATTGATGGGAAATGTTGTCCTGTTTGTTCTGGTGAGCGAGATTCTATCACAAATATGTGCTTGGAATCTCTAAAACTCACTCATTTAAAATCACTTTTTTTGCATTTATTTGTGTTTGTACATGAAGACAATAAAGATGGCTGGTCTCCGTGGTCCGAGTGGACGCACTGCTCAGCAACCTGTGGACGTGGAGGGCAGCAACGTGGCCGTTCCTGCAATAGCATCGTGCCTTCTTGCTCTGGCCCCTCGCTCCAAACTCGCAGCTGCACGCTGACAAAGTGTGACCGCAAGAGTAGGAAATCCATCTGCATGTCTGCTCTGTCAAACGTTTGTGTTTCCACTACTTCTAGTGGTTAGAAAAGCCCAACCGTGTCTTAAAATGTAATATTTTTACACTATAATAATAAATTGAAAGCTTATTTTTTTTTATTAACGTGGCTTAAAGCTGGAGCAGAAGTGGTTGGTTTTTAATCTTGTGTAATAGAAAAAGATTTATTTGATGTGGGTCTTTATTTTTCAGCACGTGCTGCTGGGAACTGGGGCTTTTGGTCTCCTTGGTCTGCATGCACAACCACATGTGGAGATGGCAACATCACGAGAGTACGACTGTGCAACAATCCTCCACCTCAGAAGGGTGGCAAGGCATGCAAGGGCGTTGCCATGGAGACCCAGCCTTGCATTAACACACTCTGCCCCAGTAAGAACAAAAAGCCCATTTAACACACATCGCTGTTTTTCTTGATGTAAAGTCCACGTTTGTGTACAGTTGCAGGAGGGTGGACAGCCTGGAGTGATTGGTCAGAGTGCTCCATGACATGTGGGGGAGGTCTTAAGACTCGCCAGCGTCAGTGTTTGAACCCGGCCCCTCAGCATGGTGGAAAGCCTTGTTCTGGAGATGCTGCAGACTATGAGGCATGCAACAGGCAACCGTGTCCTATAGGTGCATAAGCCTGCTGGCTGCATGTTCATCTTTACTATGAATTGTAAAAAATGCTCCCTAAAAAGTCAGACAAGACAAACTCAGACTATTGAAGTGAAGAAAATTCTACTAGAGCCAAAACGGATTGAGATCATTTTCAATCATTGCAAATGCTGGTGACCTAACCTGTAGTTTTTGTTGCTGTGGTTATTGATTTAACTTTTCAAATGTCTATGTGTTTTAGATTTGTGCTTGATATCAAATCCTTGTTTTCCTGGTGTGGAATGCACATCAACTGGAGACGGATCTTGGGAATGTGGACATTGTCCTCTGGGTTTAAAAGGGAATGGCACTCACTGTGAAGATGAGAATGAGGTAAAAAAAAAAAAAAAAAAAGGATAAAATAAGAATCAGACAATATAAAGATTAAAATTGCTTTCAAGATTGGCCATTTAGACTCACAATTTTTAGATTTAGTCGCTCAAAATCCATTGTGTTCAGCTGTTTTTTGACCCAAACTTTTACCCTTACCTTCTTTCACCAAAGACCTTCTGAATCAGTTACAAAAAGTCGTGACAATTCCTGTTAGATGCTCACTGCAATCGGTAATTAAAGCTCAATCGGCCTCCACCAATGAAAACTCCATGTAAACATGCAAAAAATAAGCAGTTTGGGCTTCAGTGTTAAAAAAATTCACGAATATTTATTTCAAGGATAGCTAGACAAGTTTCTGTAACACTCAAGATTCCTTAACAAGCTAAATTAACACATTAACAAACACTAATAATGTGTTATTAAGTTAATAACATCTAAAGTGAGGCCATTGTCTACAAAGGTCATATTAATAAATTGCAAGCTTAACAAATGTATCAACAATCTTTGTCAACATTATATTGAATGTTTTGCAGCACCTCATCTAAAGTGTTACCCAATAATCTACGACCACTTTTAAGCTCTACGTACAAATAATGAGCCATTGAAAATAACACCAGGTCAAACTTTGTACAATCAGGAAGTACCTTTCAATTGCTTGAAATTTGATCTTGGAGCAGAAATTAATAATTCCAGTTCGTGCCCGCCGAAATTCTGTGACACAAAGTTTTTCATATACAGGAATAGAACTGTGAAAGAAAAAGTCTGAAGCGAGATTGGTGAGATTTCCACGGCTTCAGCATTTTCCACCAAACCTCTTCCAACTGTAGGTTGGGAACATGTGCTTGTTAAAAGTGGCATAGAAAAATAAGAAGCCCCTCCCTAATTGTCCAGTGTGAACACCATGCAGCTTTCTTGATGTGTCACACACCCGACGTGGCTGTAGCTTCAGTCAGGCAGTAATGTTTTACTATATGAATAATTTGGTTAAATCAATTGATCAAGACCAAACTTATCATAAAACCAAAAAATTCTGTTAACCAAATGTTAAAATGTATTTTTCCTTTTCAGTCTTTTAAGTTAAAACTACAATGTGATCTTTTCTGTTATCGTTATAGTGTGAAGTGGAGAGAGTGTGTGTGACAAAGTGCATAAACACAGACCCTGGGTTTTACTGCCTGCCTTGTCCTCCTCGATTCAAAGGCACTCAGCCTTATGGCATTGGGCTGCAACAAGCCCTCGATACCAGGCAGGTGGGTGTTTTCTTTGTCAAATAAACATTTTAAGCATGTTATTTTTCTGAAACTCAGGAGCTTTTGGATTCAGTAAGAAGTGGTCTGGTTATAGGTGTGTGAACCATACAACCCTTGCAAAGACAACACGCACTCCTGCCACAAGTATGCTGAGTGCGTTTACCTTGGCCTGGCATCTGAGGTCCTGTACAAGTGCGTGTGTGCTGTCGGGTTTGCTGGCGATGGCTTTTTATGCGGAGAAGACTCTGATCTGGATGGCTGGCCCGACTATGCACTGACCTGTAAGCAGAATGCCACGTATCACTGTCAAAAGGTAATGAGGTCAAACAAAAACTGTCTCAAGACGTGATCGGATTTGATGACATTAAAGAGAGTTATGATTGGCTGCAGGATAACTGCCCCAAGCTGCCAAACTCTGGGCAAGAAGACTTAGACAAGGATGGAGAGGGAGACGCCTGCGATGTCGATGACGACAATGACAACATCATAGATGATCGGGTAGATACACAGTTTCAATTTATCAGAGAGGAAATATGTGTCAAATTCACTGTGCTATGAGTATGTGAGCATATTTATGTATGACGCAGGACAACTGCCCACTGATGTACAACCCACGGCAGTTCGACTCTGATCTGGACGGTGTGGGAGACAGCTGTGACAACTGTCCTTTTGAGAGCAACACTCTGCAAAAAGACACGGATGAGAATGGAGAAGGCGACGCCTGCAGCATCGACATCGATGGAGACGGTAGGAGACGGAACTATGGAGATAAAATTCATTCATTACATTTTCAAACAAATTTAAGGTTTTCAATACTGTCACACAAGCAAAGTAAAGAGTATAAAGAAGAATACGCACAAATAATGAAAGGATGTCTTACAGCTAGTTTGTTTGACTGATAGAAAATTGTTGTTGTGATTAAAATTCTCTACTTAAGTGAATGTTTTTCAGGTAAAAAATGTGAAAGACTTTAAAAAAAGGCAACTTTACATTTTATGCAAGTGATCACCTGAATGTAAATTTGGTCCATGATAATAACAAAAGCAAGCATGCTGCCTAGTTTTGGAAATGTTATAGTTTCTGCAACTAGGTTTAATATTTTTTTTAACTTGAACCAGGGACAGTTTTTCCAGCACTTTTATTTTTCAGTTTATATTTGATCTTGAAACAGCAAACAAACAGGAAGGTTGTGGTTAGAAATGACAGGAGATTGACAAATTCTCCCCTTTACAACCTCTTGACTGAACGTTTTCTAACCAAAAATTCTCATCCCCAAGTGAACCTTCCACACCACTTTATGACGTTTTAGGCGTCCCCAACTTCTCGTTGTTTTTACATGCTGGCTGTTTGCAAAATTAGGAGTCCTTAACACTCGGGACGTGGTACCGGACGTGGACTGATCCTCTGGATGCGTCTAGTACTGGTACCCAAACCCAGTACTGGGACCCTAAGCTGGCATCTGACGTGGTACCACACATGATACCGCACCCGAATCAGTACCAGATGAGGTATCGGGTACAAACTGGGCCTGGACACGGTACCAGACGCAAACTGGTACCAAGTTAGGGTACTGGTTTAGGGTACTGGTGCGCTCCATGTCCTGGTATTTGATCGGTTCTGGTTCGCGGATCGGAGATTGGGGACCCGTGATTTAATGGGAACAGCCAGCACGTCCAAAAAAATACCTGAAGTTGGGGACACCCAATACATCAATTTTAACCAAACATCGATATATGACAAATTAGATGTGAGAATGTGTTGGTTCTAACAACTGTCAAACTTGTTTGGCTCACCAGTTTGCTCACTTTTGCAAAGGTTGGGGTTCAGTGACATCAGCCAAATGATCCAGCCAAAAATACTCTTTTAGACGCGTCTGTCAGGCATCTCCTGGCAATCATCTTATTGCTATTAGTCACAGCGACCTTTATATGTAGACATCAACCGTCTGCAGGTGGAAAACTGGCAAACTTGTGTAATATCAATATCGTAGACCGCTCAGTGATCCGGTAGAACAGACTTCATAAAGGGGAGGCCGCAGCAGTCATTTATACAACACTCAAGGGTCAGCACTCTTACCAGCGACTTGAGTGTGATGCAAAAGGCACCCTACAACGGCATCACTGGTATAAGTTCGTGCAACTTATATTATCATTACAACTATTTCATGATACACTTACCACTCGCATGACAATCATAGGTTCAATTTTCATGATGTCCCTTGAGCCTCAAGGGAACTACAAGACATGCAACTGACAAACTGGGTAAACATGTCATCAAAATTATCAAAATTATTATTTAGACTATTGCCAAATTTTTACCAAAAGTTTTCCAACATGTTCTAAAGATAAGAGAAAACCCCTAGTGTTCAAAGGACAAGACAGAAATAGACAGTGTTTGAATTATTATCTGGTCTCCACAGATTCCTGCCTATGAAATAGTCTTAAGTCTGTTCACTGGAATGGATCAGGAATTCTTCTGAAAGCCATAAGCAGTGAAAACACTTCAGCACTGCTATCACAAATGCACATTAAAGGTTTCTACACAAAAGCATGAACATGCCTCAGAGACCCTGCAGCCTTCTCTGGGCAAGCTCATTTAAGATGGAATGAGGAGAAGTGGCAATTTGCCGTGTGGTCTGATAAATCAAGTGTTTAAGTTCTGGAAAAACTCTGGGAAAATAGCTTTTTTGAAATCATACATAACATCTGCAGCCATTTTTAAAACCCATTCGCTGCCAAAACGACGTCACACACATATTAGGACTAGCAGACTTTATAATAAAGATAACCAGGTGCTGGATCTGGCCAGCTTACGGTCCAGGGCTGTCACCCCATGAAAGCATTTATTTTATAATGAAAGGGGAAAAAATGCAATGAAGGAGGCCCTAAAATTTATCAGCAGGAGCTGGAGAATATTTACCTGTCAGAACTTGGTCTGCTAGCTTCTCGAAAGCTCAGGGAGGGTTGTTTGATGAGAAGAAGATGAGATGATGCAAAACGGGGCAAATCTGTCACATTTTTTCTGTTTTTGTTCAAGTGATAAACTAGCAGGATTTCAGGCTACATTTTCGGAATCCTGAGTCAAAATGTTTCCAAATTCTGTTAAATAGCAAACCACTTTTCTTGCAGATTACCGTCTGAATAAATAGCAGACGGATCAATTCAGACTCTTTGGGTACACATTTGGAAATCCTGAGACGTGTCTAAACAAAAATGTGAACTTAATGAGACATGAGGGAACCCTCGATCACCGAATGAGTCCTAAAGGACTGAAAGAAAACCCTTTTTGCAATCTAAGAGCATTGCTGCAGGGGGAATTAACCGCATACATAAAAGCCAATTTCTTTTGAAAAACAAAACTTGAATCATGCTTAATCAAGCACTTCATTTTAATTAAATTTCCAGCCAAACTGGTTACCTGAAGTGTATTTTTTTCCTTTCAGAGGTACTGAACGAACATGACAACTGTCCATTTGTGTACAACACCGACCAGAGGGACACAGACATGGATGGCGTTGGAGATCAATGTGACAACTGTCCCCTTCTGAACAACCCACTGCAGGTCCAAAAAAGCACAAAGAATAAAATAATTTCAACACTTTATGTTTGATTTCTAAAATGAGTGACTGTGTTTTTAGTTGGACTCTGACAGCGACTTAGTGGGAGATTTGTGCGACAACAATGAGGACATCGATGAGGATGGCCACCAAAACTCTCTGGATAACTGTCCCTACATTGCCAATAGCAACCAAGCCGACCATGACAAAGATGGAAAGGGAGATGTTTGTGACCATGATGATGACAATGACGGTATCCCTGATGATCGGGATAACTGCAGGCTGGTTCCCAACAAGGACCAGTTAGACTCTGATGGTAAAAGTGTTTTTGAGTTCTCTTACTTGTCCTTTTTTGTGAGGTTAGGCTGATGTTTTTTCATAGGCTAAGGCAATGGTACTACTCAGTATCAGAATTATTGTCCAACGATTCACTGCGTTCATGACTATTTGTTTGATCTCTTACTAACTTGAAGGTCCAAAGCACTTTATAGTCACAGTCCCATTCACCTATGTACACACATTCATGCATTGATGGCAACTCTGCTGCCTTACACTGACATCAACCTCCAGGAACAATGAGGGGTTCAGTGTCTTGCCCAAGGACACTTCAAAAACTGAACCTCTGATCTTCCAATCAGAGATCGACCGCTCTACTTCTTCCCCACGGCCTCTCATCTGTTTTCATTTCTCCCCCATATCCTGCTGTCTCTCAGGTGATGGCAGTGGGGACGCGTGCTTCGATGACTTTGACAATGACAACATACCAGACGCTCTGGACCCTTGTCCACAAAACCAGGAGATCGGTTCTACAGACTTCAGGAAGTTTCAGGGGGTTCTGTTGGATCCCAAAGGAACCACACAATCAGACCCTCTCTGGATTATCCGCAGTCAGGGAACTGAACTGCTGCAAAAGGCCAACTCAGACCCAGGGATAGCTTTAGGTAAGAGCAAAGTTTGTTTTGATTTAGTTCATTGGCCAATAAAGAAACTGATACAGCTTTGTTTGGACAGGATTTGACAAATTCAGCGCCGTAGACTTCAGCGTGACCTTTTATGTCAACACCAACCGAGATGACGACTATGCGGGAATCGTGTTTGCATACCAGTCCAGTCGGCGCTTTTACGTTGTCATGTGGAAACAGGTACAGACCAAACCATTTAAAGCTGCACTTGAACAGACTGTACCATTTCTGCCATAACATTACAATATCTTCCGAGTTCTTGCTGAAGTTATATTCCATCTCGTGAGTCTTTGTCTTTGTGGGGGACAGGTGTCCCAAGCTTATTGGGAGAAGAAACCCTCTAAAGCTTTTGCCACCGCTGGACTCTCCATCAAACTCGTGAACTCCAACACCGGACCAGGAGAGTTTCTGCGCAATGCTCTCTGGCACACTGGAAACACCAGAAAACAGGCAAGAACAAGTAGTCTTATTGTCTGATCAACTTTATCCATATTTGGAGGAAATTCCTTACTTCATTAATTGGTTGCGGCTTCAGGAAAAAATGATTTAGAAGATCCCATCATTTTCAGGTCAGGACGCTGTGGCATGACCCCAACAAAATTGGCTGGAAGGACTTCACAGCATACCGGATGCACCTGATACACCGACCAAAAACGGGATTTATCAGGTACACGGATGATAGCATTAACAAAAAAAAAAAAAATTGGAACAAACCCAAACTTGTGTTTGTTCAATCCTAACATGGCAAGAATCCAACCAGTTACCCCAGAGATGAAGACAAAGCTGCATCTTGTTCTGGGTTCCAAAAAGAGATGAAAAAAAATGTTTTTTTCTTTAAAGATATTGGCCAAATTCATTCCCTACCCCTCTGGCTTCTCCCTACTTGTACATTTAGCCTACCAAGCAGAGAGATATGGAAAAACTGTGTCTTCAGTGGTCACCGTAGCGCTCATAGACATTAACACAGTTTTATAACTTTAAAAAGTTAAGAAAAAATAAACTAGTCATTGCTCAAGTGTAAACGCGTGAAGAAATGTGTTTATCCTACCAGTGGAGAAATACTCACCATGCCTCCCCTTTAACAAAACAAGTTTGGACACCACTGCACCTTCAAACCTCCCTACAATTGAAGCAATAGGGAGAAGCCGGAAGGATATGGAATGAATTTGGATTCAACCATAATCAGTGGTCATCAGTGGAGTAAGAAAACGAAGACCAAAATGATTACAAGGGTGTACTCTCAAGATGTGAGACTCAAAAGGACAATTGACATTTTTGGTTTGATGTTACAATTAGGGGAAACATATCTGATAGCCTATTTTTTTCCTTTCCCAATGCTTTTTGTCAAAAAGTTTGTTGTTGATGTAAATAGCTTTTTCCGTATTTTAAGGGTGGAATTTTTGAAGAAAACAAACATTTGAGAAATGAACAGAAGAGATATATCAATCGTGAGAATGAGGAAAATGTTCTCTGCCATTGTCAAACAGGTTTCTGAACTTGTGGAAACATTGGCCTTCTTTAACGGTCAACTTCAAAAATGACTGTGTGACATCTAATTGGTGTGGAGAAAGATCGTGCAACAAGGCCAATTCAATCTAATGTTCTTTGGAAGTTTTAATGTTATCTGATGAGAGACTATCTGATTTGAGACATGAAGGTTAACATGCATGTTTGTGGTGGCCTGTGTAAATCATGCACCAGAACATAAACATGCAGTGGAGGAGCGTGTTTAGCATAGAGTTCAGATTTAGTCAACCATGAATTTTGGTAGAATTAGGTGGAAGTGGTGTGATGGTGTGAGAAGATAATCCCAAATCTCTGCGATATGAACTCTGTTATCTCCAAGGCAAAGAGCTATAGTGATCGACCTCTGATTGGGCGATCACAGGTTCGGTACCCGCCTTGCCTGCCCATGTGTTGAAGTGTCCTTGGGCAAGACATTGAGCCCCCACTTTGGCACCAGTGTCTGAACATGTGTGTGTGTATGTGCGAATGGGACTGCGACTGTAAAGCGCTTTGGTCTTTCTCAGAAGATAGAAAAGCACTAAATAAGTGTTCACCATTCACTGTTCTCTGAGATGATGATATTTCCTATCATACAGTCTTATAACTTTAACAACCAAGGAGTAGAGATTATTAAATGACTGTCTTGTAGTCTTAACTTGTTGGATCACCTTGACTCATTTTAGTAAAAATGTAGGATAAAGAATTCTGCCATTCCAGAATGGCTAGTAAACATAATGAGGAAAAGGTTCCAGCTGACTTTTTGGGTTTTGATTCAAATTATCCAATATGAGATATGTATTTTCAATGTGAATCACTAAAGGCTGTAACTGAGTAATTTTCTGTTATCAGAAGAATTATCAAACACAAAATGGTGCAGCTTGGATTTAATCTCTCCTCTTTACTGCACAAATGTATGTTACTTACAAATACACCATAAAAAAGGCTTATATTTACCAAATATACTTGTTTCTCCAACCATTTTTAGCAGTGGGGGAAAAAATGATTATTAGATCCATGAACAATTCTGAATAGTTTTAAATAATCAATAACTGAAAAATGTTTTTAAAGTAAAAGTATCCAGCAGAATAAATGTGGGGCGTTCATCATTTGGACATTTTTTGAAGAGCACACAAACATGGCTGACCTTGCAGATCACGTCAAACAACTGGCCTGACTTGAGTGTTGAGGGCCAATTGGCTTTGGATAAAAGTCATGTGGTGTGTAAGTTCTGTCAAACCAAAATTAAATATCTAGGGAACACAACAAACTTGCAAAATCACATCATGTGGAGGAGGAGTGTAGAAATCGTTTGGATGTGAGTGTGGCTTTAACTAGTTCTGCTGCAAGAACTTTAAACGGTCAAACATATATGTATATATATATATATATATATATATATTATATATATATATATATATATTATATTATATATATATATTATATATATATATATATATATATTACTAAAGAAACTTCCACCGTCTTCAGAAAAGGCTAAGAGAATAACAAAGTCATTCAGAGCTTTTATAGTAAATACTTAGATGTTAGGGTGTTAGAGCAGAGATACAACATCACTTCCTGTTGCTTCTCCCAGCACTGTAAACTGATACAAAAGCTGAAGTTATTTCTATATGCGTCCGACATGGGCCTGTCCAATTCAAAGTTATTCACCGCCTACATATTTCCAAGAAAACTTAGCCAAGTTTCACTCAGACTCTACTCCATTGTGTAAAGTATAAATTGGGTCATGATACCATACTTTCTGGACATGTCCCAATCTCCAAACTTTCCTGACTTCTGTATTTGAAATGTTTTCCAAAGTATACATCGTCAAATTAGCCCCTTCCGCCTTGACCGCACTCTTTGGGGTCATCCCTTCCTACGTTTCTATCCCTAAAGACTTCTCAGATGCAATATCGTTTGGTTCCTTGGTTGCGCGTAGCCTTATACTCTTGAAGTGGAAGGGTGAGGCCCCTCCTACGCATGATCAGTGGATCGCTGAGTTCATGAAATTTGTCCACTTAGACAAAGTTTGATGTACAGTAACAGGCTCAACAGAATAAAATGTTCAAGTCCTGGCAGCTGTTCTTGATTTATGTGAAATCAATCAATTTGAGCACCTTACCAGGAAGTGTCGATGTAACATGTAGACCCTTACTTCTGTGGTTTCTTTGTAACATTTCTGTTTTCATTTTAGTTATTTGCTGTATTCCTTAATTAATTTCTTCCTCTTATTTTTTGTATTTAGTATTGTTGTTGTTGTCATTACTGCTGTTATTATTATTTTCTTTTGTCCTCCTTTGTGTCTTCATTGCTTTTTTCTTTTTGGGGGTTGGGATGGGTGATAGAAAATGGAACAGCAAATCTTATACTGATATAGAATTGTAAAAATATAAGTAAAGGTTTTTTTTAAAGGTGAAATCATGGCAATAGTTGTAAAAGTCAACAAGATAGCATTAACGTGTGATGCTTGGACTTCAATCGCCAAACTGCTCATTTAATAACCGAAGCTTGGCAGCTAAAATCTCATGTCCTTCAAACTCAGATTATGACTGGAAGCTGCATTGTTAATTGTTTTATAATCGAATCGTTGATTCCTGATTGAATCGAACCGTGAAGTGCCTCAAGATTCCCACCTCTACCATTTTATCAGTTTCACATGATGACCTGTTGTTGCTGTTTTTTTTCATCATGCTGCATGGCAGGGTGGTGGTCTATGAGGGCAGAGAGATTCTGTCCGACTCTGGGGCAGTGTACGACCACACTTTGGCAGGAGGCCGGCTGGGATTGTTCGTCTTCTCTCAGGAGCACGTCCTCTTCTCAGACCTCAGATATGAGTGCAGAGGTAAGATCCCTCTTCCAAAACCTTCCATACCTCTGATTCATCAGGGTTGGAAAATAACCTTAAAGGATTTTTTTTTTAAATAATTTTGGAGATAGACAAAGGAATGAGAATTTTTAGTTTTTGAGTTGGATGCAAGGTTGTTTTTTTATTCTTTTTAGTTCAGAAAATCTTTTAAATCTATTTTTTCTCATTTTGTCTTTCTACTACATTAAAATAAAGCTTTTCTCTTCTGATCTTAATTCAGCTTGAAATTTTTTACCCAAAAAAGATCAAACCTTTACGTTTAGATTAGAGCTAAAAATCCCACACTTGAAAATTAGCACAATTTCTAATCTTTTATTTATATCTAATAAAAATAATCGATTAATCCTACATTCACTATCAAATAGTTTCTATTTCAGAAAACACCACAGCCTGGTTAGCATCAGTATTTTATAGTTGCACATTGATTAGAAAGTTCTGGGATTTAATAGATACATGTCCTTAAAAATCCTTCTTTTATTGTGGCCTATGAAAACAAAAGTTCCTGTTTGCTGAGGAGGAAGAGAAAATGAATGTGTTCTAATAAGTCCAGGCTTTCCCTGTTCCAGAGTGAAGGAAGTAATGTACCAAGCATACCAAATTAATGTCACTCTGCTCAGGCAGTGCAAAGTGCAGGTTGTTTAATTCCTTTTTTTTTTTTTGGTGTAGTTAATGCATGTGTGAATAAATCTGTCACAGCATAGACTCTTAAAAAAATCATGAAGTGGTTGGAATAAAAAGTAACATTCCTCTTTGGGATAAAAGTGTAAAGCATAAAAAGGAATTACTCAACCACATGAGGATAAAGGAGCCTAATAACTCACATTTGTGTTACTAATGAAAACTTGTCTTTTTTTTATTTTTATTTTTTTTTTACAGACAATTGAATCATTTTCAAGATTCTCCACAACAAGATTCCAGAGATTCACACCGAATTTAGAAAATATTCACATTAGTGAGAGGAGAAAGAGAAGAAAGGGCGCAGCAAAAATCTGGGCCTTCATCCAGCCAAGTCTATCAATTAGTGACCATCATCTATCTATCTGTCTGCTTTTTATGTAACAGTATTGATTCCAGGCTGTCTCATTTGCTGTATATTACTCTTCTGGCACCACGCTTTTCATTTGCCCCTTTATAATGGCTGTAAATAATTATTTATTGCAATAAATGAGAGAGAGAGATAAAAAATGATAATGAGGTAAGGTGTACAAATGATAGTAACTTATCGATAGAAAGATCTTTTTTTTTAATCAACTCTAACCATCCGTACATCTTTTGTTGCTGCCCTTTTTTTTTTTAGGCAAGTGACGCAAGTGCAAACAAGATTGGAAAAATGTTGTCTCTGGCGTCCTCTGGTGGTGCAAGCAAATCTATCCAAAAAAGTAAACAAGGAGGGAAGAAGGTAAAAGGTGTGATCTGGAATGAGAAAAGCTGAGAATAGTTGGTGATGGAATGAAGAAATTCTGGAGTTTGTTTAGAGAAAAAGGTTAACTAGGAAAAAGTAGGACAGTAGGGAAACACACACAGGCAGACAGAAGGATGAAATGCAGCACATTAAAGGTGAAGGAGGGACTGCACCAAGGATCACATTTATTCTTGTTCAGTGCAGAGTTGGGTAAACTGACAGATGATGGTAGCAACACAGAGGGTGGGAAACAGGTGTAGAGGTGTGCACTACCAGCAGGGAGGAATGGGTGGAGTAGGGGTCTGCAACCTGAGGCTCCGGAGCCACATACTTTTTTTTTAACTATTATGGCTCCCTGGCTGAAGAAGAACTAAAAGGATGGTGTAAACTATGTACATTTTTTTAAACCACTGACGACAGAAATTGAAGATTTTGTGCTATACTAGGATGCTCAGTTTTTAAAACGTAGCAAAATATCAGTAAAGAGTTTGATTGTTTTTTTGTAAGCTCTGTTAATCAGAAAATGCTTATTAAGCACAAATAATCTTGTGCTGCAAAACACATTTTTGTTGTTGCTAAAACAAATTATGTTCATAACAACAGTAAGTGGAGAAAATGGCTTAAGTTATTTTAATTTTTATTTGCCTTGTTTACACTTTTTCATTGGAGTAAATTTGCTGGAGAAGGATGATTCTCTGTTTCTTATTTCAAAAATAAACTAATTTGTCAAAAGCAAAACGAAATATATATTATATATATTAAAAAATATATATATTTTTTTACATTCCTATGCTTACATTTGTGCCCACAAAAACAATCATTCACTATATTTACTATAAAGTAACAACAACATAAACACAAAGTTGTCATTTTTTTTAGGTTCAGTTAAATGTTTGCGGCTCCTCCTGGATTTTTGTTAGTGATGACCACACCTGGTTGGAGGTTGAAGGACTAAAGTGTTGACGGTTGCTCTCCCCTGGGGTGGAGGAGGGTTTCAGGTGTGACAAAAGAGTGTAAGCAAGAATGTAAGGTGTAGAAGACTGTGGTGAGCTGCCATGTTGTTGGGTTAGAGAGGAAAAGAGACAGGAGGCTGAGATGAAGTGGTTAAAGTTTTGTTTGGGAGTGATGAGGATGGACAGGAATCAATGCATTCACAGGTATAGATCTAGATGTTCTGGAGATAAATGTAAGAAAGCTAAATTGTTTTTTTGTTAAAAGGACTCAGGCTGAAGGGGTCTGCAAACTGAGGATCTCTTCTATCTCTACTCTGTGACGCTCTGGCTGAAGAAAAGTACAATTTAAAAAAATGAATTAGCATTTATTTAATTTTATTTCAGTCATGTTCATTAATGGTGCTTTCAAAACAGTCAACTATACCATAAGATGTTTTTACATCCTTTGGCAAAAATTTGATCAAAAACTATTTGACTTCATTAAGTTTTGTTTTACAAACTGAAAAAAAAAAAATTAAGCAAAATGTATCGTATACAGTCCTGCTAAACAATGCTTAGTTGATATCCAAAGGTGGGTTGCTAAAAATGTTTATTGTAAATGCTTTATATATTTTTTTCCATTGGATCACAAACCAATCCTTACATTCAGGTGACAGTAGTGGTAAGTAGGGAAAAGTAGACACAAAGTAGACTTAATGAATAACAATGGAAAATGCCATATTGCAGTACATTTTCTGCAGCTGGATGATCTTATTTTGTAGTGTGTCTCATTTTACAAGAAACTAATTTGACCCCTTGGTCGAATGTATAAATACATTTCAAATTTTGAAAATAATTTATGTTATAAAAATGTATGTAAATAATATAATTTATATAAAGTTGTTATCATTGATGACAAATAATAGACCACCAAAGAGTCATAAAAAAGTTCTGCACACTTCTACTGGGTTTTGATCAGACAGAAATAGACCTGAATGTCTCTTTTAGTGTTGAAGGTTGCAGACACCCTTGCCTGGAGAAAAACAAAAGGATGGATGTAGTTAGAGAGGACACGAGAGTGGTTAGTGTGAATGAGGAGGATATTAGAAACTATATATTAGTAATATTAGTAACCCCAAAAGGGATGAAAGAAGATAGGAAGAGTTGGTTGACAAAGTTTACAATTATCATAAAAATGCAGCTAAAAATGTGACATGTTGGTTACAAAATATTAAACGTTTTGAAAAATTTACCAATAACTACAGACTGTCATATTTAATTGGTTAATGGAGTAGCACATTATGTGTTAGTTTTTAAACTAGGTTAAGTATTTTCTTGAATAACATGCAGAAGAAACTTGAAACACAAAACTGGTTTCACTGACTGTTCAGGATTCTTTGTGCCTTAAAGGCAAAAAGAATCTGAAAAGAGAAGTCATGCATTCTGACAAAGATTAGGATCCAACAACAAAGCAGAAGCTGCAGAGAAAATAATAGAAAGTTAACAAGAAAAAGTTTTTTGAAGCTGCTGGAAAAAGGGTTCTTTTATCATTTTATAATTAATTTCTATTTATTTTTGCAAGAAATTATTAAAAGTTAGGTATTTTTTAAGTAAATTACGTTTTTTTGTTTGGAGCGTTTAACTTGAAACTCAACTCCAGTTTAACCTGTCTGACCGGCCTATGCGCATTGCAACACACACTAAAGCAACTTATCCGGCTGAACACGCACGCCCTACCTGGTAAGGTAAGCCACTGACGTCATGACGCGCTTCCAATGAGACGTGAGGAATGAGGAAGACAATACAAAGAAGTAACTTTATCAAATGACGCTTTCTGAGCGCAGTAGCTGGACTTCTCGATGAAGATGTGGCGCTCGGTGGAGGGCTGGTGCGCGCTCTGGATGCACCGGCACCAGTCCACCATCAACTTCTTGCTCCTGGTCGTGGCGTACATCTGCTACCTGCTGCTCGGCGCCGGGATCTTCTCTGCCGTCGAGCTGCCCTATGAAAAGGAGCTCCGAGAGGAGCTGAGGGCCATCCGGCAGGACTTCCTCAGTAACCATACCTGCGTGTCCGACGCGCACCTGGACAAACTCTTGGCTCGCGCGCTGGAAGCCAGTAATTATGGAGTGTCCGTTCTGGGAAACGACACCGACCATAACTGGGGCTTTGTGTCTTCCTTGTTTTTCGCCAGCACCGTCCTGACCACCACAGGTGAGCTTCACACGATGAGGTTTCATGTGTTTATTTATGTAGGAGAGACCGGGGACAGTTGGAACACTTTCTGTCCAAACTGGTCATAGCAACTTAATCATGATTAAAAACTTCTTTAAAACACATGAAATGAAAGTTAAATATCTTAGCTTGACAATATATATGACTGTTTGAGATCAGTAAAACTGTTTATTTTGAAATTGTAAAATAGTATTTGACCAACACTAGGGTTTATTTATTTTTTAGTTGGTTTGTTTGTTTGTTTTTTCAGTGACAACTAAATTAAAAATTAATCAAAACTGGGAAAAAAGGGCTAATGGAATTATTTCAAAATTTTAACCTTTTGCCCTCTGAACACCCGTCATTACAAAGGCATTTTCTCTCGAGCCAATTTAAGCGAATTTTTGTAGAGTTTGGAAAAAGGTTTTTTTTTTTTTTCTTTTTTGAATGTTTTCAGTCACATAAAAAATGTAGTCTTCTAATCAAAGTTCAGTTTTTCTTTTATCTATTTTCTCTGAATAGGCAAAAATCTAATAAAAAGAAATGCACGACCCTTGAATGAAATGTTTTAAAATAAAGCATCGATTGCCTTTGTGCTCTAGAAGGGATCTAAACATTTATAAATAACAAGAAACTCTTTTGGAACACTTGTGAATGTTAAAAAAAAAACAAACTTGTGTTAATCCTTTTGTATCTTTTTTTACATTGCAAATTCAACACTTTGGATAAAATATGAAGCTACAGGTGGTTCAAAAAGTGCAACTTAAAGTCTTTATAGTTTCTAAAGTAACTTTGATGAAAATTCTTTGTACAAAATATTCTTGTGGTTTTTTCTGATGATGGAGGACATATGTTAAGAAAATTAAGGTTAAAATTGTGTATCTGAGAATTTTTTAAATTCTAATCGTGAATCAGAAGCAGACGAAAGATTGTATTTGAAAAAGCTTGTGTGACGTACAGCTACGCAAAGCGTCCGCTTGTATACGACTAGATCCAAGTAGATTTCAGTTTTCCTCGTCCAAGCTGACATGTGGCTCCAAACTGTAAATCTGAATAGCTCAAGGTTTTGCTCTCCATTTCTTTTGCACCGTTACTGATAGGTTGGGGTTGTAAGGGGCTTTAAGAAAGTCTGGAGAGAGTGTAAACACATGGATGATGGGAAATGGGGTAGGCTACACTAAAAGTCCTGCCCACAACTCCAAGGCAAATTTCTAATAAATTACCAACTTTCTGCAGAAACTGTGTCCTAGAAAGCGATATTGCTTTTTTGGTTTTGGCCAAAAACTGCATAATCAGTACTAAATCATCACTGCCAAGTCTTTTAAAACAAATCAAATGTATCCACTTCTGTATTACTTCTATTCATTTTAGGTTTGTGTGAACTTCTCAATCAGACCTTTTTCTGGACAGAGTCCAGAATAAGGCATTTTGAAGTATTTGTATAAATAAACCCTCCCTTTTACTAATACAGAGTTTTGTTTTGTTTCTTTTGTACTTCCAGGTTATGGCCACACCGTTCCTCTCTCCGATGAAGGGAAGGGTTTCTGCATCTTCTACTCCCTCTTAGGGATTCCCGTGACCCTCTTCTTCCTCTCCACCTGTGTGGAGAGACTTGTCATGCTCCTGAGTCGACGCCCCGTCTCCTACTTCCATCGGCGGTGGGCCATGTCAAAGTCCAGGCTGGCTCTCCTCCACGCCACCGCTTTGGCAGTCATCATGGCGGTCATTTTCCTCTTCATCCCCTCGTGGATTTTTGTCAACCTGGAGAAAAACTGGAACTTCCTCGAGTCTCTTTATTTCTGTTTCATCTCGCTGACGACCATCGGCCTGGGGGATTATGTTCCGGGGGAGACGCACAGCAAAGGGGCCAGCCCCCACCCACAGCTGTACCGGCTCGCCATCACAGGTAAGAACGGACAGCCAGTCAAGGCTGATCATTTTAGATTTATTCAAAAGAAAAACCATAGTTTCACTTCAGCTTCCAGACTGTTACAGAAGAGTTTAGACACTTGCACACAAACCTTTTCGGGTAGCTCAAATTTATGCAATTTTTTCCCCCCGTCACGCTTGCATATATAAGTATAGTCCTTTATTGTCCTTACAGAATCCACCTTTTCCACGAGATACATGAAAATGTCATGTTTTGGAGTTCAACAAGTGTACAATAAAACTCATCCTTGTGGAAAGTTTGAACATTGTTATTTTGCACTCATTTATGATGAGTACTGTACATCTGAGACAACATCTGGCTCCAAGTTTTGCCCAACAGCAAACAAGCGTCAATTTTCTGACTAAACACATTATACATTGCTTAATAGACATGCCAGCAAATACACAATTAATATAGATTAAGACATCTTAAAACAAGGGTGGGCAAACTACAGCCTATGCTATACTATGTGATCTGGCCTGCCATACTGGAATAAACAATTTTGATTACTGATATTAAGTAATGTTTTATTTTACAAAGGTTGCCGGCCCCTCGTTTAGACGCAGAAAGTTATTCTGTATTCATAAAATGTTTGAAGATTTGTTGTCTTTCCAGAGATTCATGTGTGATTTCCAAGTTGGACAGTCATTTTTCCGATTATTACAACACCACATGAACGCATCATTTCCCTAAAGTTAGGTTTATCCTTGAGGGATATCAACCAATTGATGAAAATGGTTGATTTTCAAAATGTAGTGTTTAAAGCAGGGGTCACCTACCTTTTTGAAACTGAGAGCTAAACTGAGTCATATGAAGAGCTACCAATTTAAAATAAAAAAAAGCTCTGTTTGCCTTTAATTATACATTATTAATAATGAATAATGATACTCCTCTATGTGAAAACAGATTTTTCACTATAATTATCAACAATGACAACAAGCTAAGAATTAGATATCATTATTCAGTAATTTATTAATCTCAGTATTCACTACATTTTCAGACGATCGCTTCCATCACCACATTTTATGGGAAATATGTTCCATTTTCACTAAGTTGTATCATGTGTATCAATTATGTAATGTTAAAGAAAAACAACGTATACCTTTTTAAACAAATCTTTTCACATTTTGAACTATTGAACAAATCTACAGTATTTTTAACAAAAACCGTGTTGGTGCCCACGAGCAGACAGGTTTAGAGTAATTTTCAATCTAGATTGATGCATATTTTTGTCCAGATCCTGTGTTGTTTCCATCTTTAACGAGGTATACTACACAACACAAATCAGCTTGTGGTCTGGCTCTTCTGTCAAGTTTTATTACCCTTTGTGCCCCATGAGTAAGAACATTTGCCCATCCCTGCCTTAGCGTGAATCAGTGTTGTCATACAGATTACAGTATTTTTCTTTTTACCATCCATTCATTAATCAAATGCATTACAAACTACATTTTAGGCCACAAAGCAAAAATACACACAATATCTTAAAAAATTTCCTTTTTTACAGTGCAAATAGGATTCAATAATGCATTTTAAAATTTGCATACCAACATTTTAATTTAAGAATCCAGATTGTATCAACTTGAATCATTCATTGCCAACTGTTTTTGTCATGTGCTTTTCTGTTTAAAGACTTTTAAAAATTGATATAAGAGGAAAACTGTAGAATTTTGATTTAATCCTCCCTCCCAAAAAAAAATACTCTTGGCAAACCAAATGAAAAAATGAGAAAATGTCAAAAGGTAGGTTTAAGATGACTTACTTTGAAGATGTTTGTGGTCCAAGTGTGATCTTTTGTGGATGTCTTCATCTTCCCAGCACTGGAGGCAGTAGAGCATGACATATTTATTTCTGCATCCCTGTTTCTTTTCTGTACTTACCTCACATTCTTTCGGAAAGTCAAGAAAATAATCAGTTTCAACTTCCTGTTATTTCCTGCTCTACATCCTCCATGCCCAAAGGATCAAGCATTAGTTTTATTCTGTCTGTGTTTGCTTTCAGTGTACTTGCTGCTGGGCCTGGTGTGCGTCCTGGTGGTGATGGAGACGTTCTGCGAGCTTCCTCAGCTGATTCGCTTCAGGCAGAAGTTTTACCAGGAAAATGTCCGAGACCTGGACTCTGAGACCACCAACATCATTGACCGTGATCACATGAGCGAGCAGCTGACAGAGACTGCGGATCACACGCCACCGTCGGATCCACAGACGGTCATCACCTCCGTGTCCGAACAGGCGGAAACTATTCGCCACAACGGCACCTCAATCCCTTACATCCCACCTTCAGCATCAGCTGTGAACTGAGAGCTGGCATCAACTCAGCCTACAGGGGGAGTCTCTAGTACCTTTTATTTTAAAGGAATTGATTTATAAACTTCTCCGTCAGGCTTTGTTGCTCAGGATGCACCATGTCTCTAAATGTTAAGTACGCTGGCTTTCCTGAGAGTAGATTTTTACTTAAGGGGAAGAATTGAATTGTTTAGAAAGCGATTACGCTCTGCCAACAGCAACACAGACATGCGGTGTGAAAGCAGGACCCACCCACAAGTGATCCGAGTGGCATTGTTTTCCCTGCCGCTCTGCAGATATGGATCTGACGGAAAGGAAGGGCCGGGCCCTCGAAAACGGAGGGAAGTTTCCATTTCCTGACCCAGTCTTGAAGCTGAAACTGCTTCAGCTTATCTCTTTGCACATATCTATAGCAGCATTTGCATCAGAAATTTGCATTCAAGGGAGAAAATAAGTAGTGCTAACCCATGAAGTGAAGCATTTTTTTTATTGCAGATAATATATTTATATTTAAAAAGAAAAAAAAGTTTGGGAGGTGTTACCAAGATGTTTCTTGGTTTTCTTCAGGTCATGATGGGCTTAGATGTTCATATCATGTATAAACTTTCTTCCATTACCACTAGAGGGAAGTATTTTCATGTTAGAGGCTTTGTTTCTGACAGTGTTACTGATACTATTGTTGTCTACCTTTGTCTTTAATGTTTACTGTCTTTACTTTCATTTTTGAAACAGATGTTACAAATGTTTAAATCTAAAGACTATAAATGGGCTTCCAGAAGTTCTGCAATTGTTTCCATCTATGTAGTTTTATGAATTATATCTTTAACATGTTAAATCTAGTTCACTCATTGAAAATCATCTAAATTGTGCAACATTTGTGTTAGATTTTTTGTTTGGTTTAATCATTTTCTCAAAGAACTGCAACAGTT
Organism: Oryzias javanicus; assembly: GCA_003999625.1. Lineage (NCBI taxonomy): Eukaryota > Metazoa > Chordata > Actinopteri > Beloniformes > Adrianichthyidae > Oryzias > Oryzias javanicus. The sequence goes on along the minus strand of CM012455.1, from coordinate 15,186,394 downwards.
TTATGTATAAACATTGGTTGTTTATTTAAATGGTTACATTTTCACATTTGCATTTTAAAACACTGATATCGCACACATTCAGGCTTTTTTTCTATTTATTTTTTAATCAAGTTCATACATTCCTATTTAGACGAGCACAAGTTGAAATGTAACCATTCTCTTTGAAGTGCACATTCTGAATAGTGCTTCCAAATATGTCAACATGCTTCAGCTGACCTCTGACCCTAGAAGAAAACTGATAGTAGCCCATTTACACGCTCCTACACACACACACACACACTCACACTCAAACAGTGCACGTTCAAATCAGTGATCATTTCATACATCTGCTTATATAATCTTTGGGTCTTTGGTGCATTTGGGCCATATAGGGTACAAGGCGAGGAGGAAAATGATGAAGAGCAGCAGTGCCATAACGGTTACTACAGAGACGTAGCTGGTGTACGTTAGAGGAGGAGAGTCTGGAGCTTCAGCTGGAATCATGTTGGTCAAATTCAGCATGTACCCCAGGGTCCAGCCTGCATCACTGTTTTTAATCTGAAAAAGCAGCAGGTGAAGGAAACATGGGTTATTCTCCCAAAAAAAAAGAAACCTGGATGTTTATTGATGACAAAATGTAATCACACTTAAAAAACCTATTACTGACTTTTTTTAAATATAGAAAATGTACTTGTGATATGATGGAAACAAATTCCTCTTTTTTTTTATATAGATTTAGGAGATTTCACTGCATAACTTTTATATTTTCAGATTGACTAGTTTTTGTTTTTTCTTTGCATAATCCATGGATTCTTAAGAACTGTAAAAAAAAAAAACTGTCTTTGTCAGGAATCCCAAACCTAAAAACAGTGATTGCTCCTTTGCTTTCCACTCTTCATAATTACATGCTACATTCCTGATCCTCAACTAAACTATACATTAAAAAAGAATAATTTTATAGGTAGCTGCTATAGGAGTGTTTAATTGTTTCAAAATAAAATACAGCCACACAAAACAAGAAAGCAATATGCATACAACCACATTTTCTTATTATCCTTTTCATATATATCCTTCTATAAGTTTACATATTTCTTTTTTATTTATATCATGATAAATAGGTTTGTGTGCACTTTTATAATTTAAAGCTTCATTATATCTGTCATTATTCTTTATCTGACCCTAGTATTATCATTTTATATGTAAAGATGGGAAATACTGTAGCGTCTTAAACAGGAATTAGATTAGGACGTCTTTATTTCATTGGATATTAAAGACACTTTGTCTTTAATTAAAGACAAAATGTCTTCTTAAAAAAAAAAAAGACAGGCTGACATAGACATGAATCAACTCACCTTTTTGATATATTTTATGTTGGAGTAGGTCTCTGAGGTGAAGCTGTATCCTTCCATTAGCAGGGTGAGGATGTATGTGCCGGAAAAACAGTACTCAGCCAGATATTTAAGTGGGATATCATGTTCTCTCTGGATCTGTGTGAGGCGTTCAGAGAGGAGGCAGATTACTGGCAGGCAGGGACTGGACAGTGGCTGCAAAGTCAGTTTTCATCTTGGTGTTAAAAATGTTTAAATATACACAAACCTGAGTCCAAGGCGTGGCACAATAGTCTGACAATTTTTGCATCACAGTCTTAATAGGGAGTGATGTATCAGTCAGGTTTAGAAAGTTCATCACAAAGAAGTATGCAGAGAAAGCCTAAAAAGGAAAAAATAAATAGTTAGAAGACAAAACTTTATATTTTTTAAATCTTAAAGTAGTGTGTAAAAGTGTACACATGTATACTAAGTCTATGCTAAAAGTGAGGCAGTATGCTTGAATTTTACTTTTTATATACTGTCTATTTTAAACTTAAAATTTTCCAATTTCATTTAAAGAAGTATTCAGTTATACTTCCTACACTACATGTCCATGGTCTTTAGTAGCATAATACCTGCTATATTTAAACACAAATGCTTAATTTATTTAAAGAAAAAAACTTAAGTGTACTACTTTTCTAAGGGCAATGAAGTGAATTATCATAAAAATAATATATATTTTTTTGTTTGTGGTGTAAAGAAAAGTGTCAAATCTTTATATTTTCAAAAAATGCAGTTTGAATACGCTCGTGGTTTCGTTTGTACTGAAATTTCTCCTAATTCTTCATTCTTAAAATATGGTAATCCACTGAACTTCCATTGGGTTAGGGTTAGGGTTTTTAATTATTATTGTTAGTTAGGTGTACATATCAAACCCTTTCCAAGCTGTTTTTTAAATTAAAAAAGAAACAGTTAAGTTAATATTTCAAACAAATCTTGCATTTTGTGGTACAAGTGCCAAATTTGGCATGGATGTACTGTACCTTCCCTCTTCCAGAAAAGCAAGTTAGCCAGGAGAAAAATCAAAAATGGTGGCCATTTGTAAAGATAGTGACCATACACAAGGCAGTCTTTGACTTTGAGATGTATGTCCAGTACAAATATTTTATTTTTATTTTATACATTTTAAAATCTTGGATTTTCTCATGGCTAATGTGTTTTTCTGAAAGAAGGGATTCTAAGATATCCATGCCAAATTTCAAGGTTCAAGTTTTTTTTGGTTTTTTTTGGTTTTTTTTGCAACAAAAGCATCAACTTACATTGAAGAATAATGGAATCAGAGTTTCAATTAACAGGAAACAAATAAGAATGTCTGTACATGTTTCAATAACGGTCTAAAAATCAAGTAGAATGCACACCAGAAAAAATAAAATAATCTAAAAGTACAAAAAGATGTGTACAAATTCACTGGAGCAATTAGTGCAAGAGCAATTAGAAGATACTGAATATTGCACGTTGACCAATTACTAAAAACCAGATTGAACATTTATTTCCAACGAGGTAGTTTTTGTTACATTTTCGGTTAGTATTTAAATTTTGTGCTAGGACTAGAAAATTCACAATTATTTTTATGAACGGATCCACTAGAAGGTATTAAAGGGCAGTACATAAATCTGTTTAATGACTGTATTACATACAATCATGTTTTTAAATTCTAATCAATAGCTTATTAGTAAATGTAAAGTGTTGAATGTTTTATACGGTTCAGAAAGCTGTTTCGTCAATTCCTAACTCAAAAATTGGTCAACGTTTCAGCTAATAAAACCTTGTGCATTGAGGAACTGCTCTGTATGGATAAACAGTACAAGTGCCTTGGTGGTAATGGTTCATGCCATCTCACCCCAAACTGCCCTTGCAGAGGCGGCTGAAAGATCCCGTTGAAGGAGCAGCGGCTGTATGTGCAGGAAGTAAAGTTGAAGACGCTTTTCATGACTTCCTGGCATTGTGTAAAGTTTCCTCCCCCCAAATGAATAAAGGTTTCAGAGACTATCTGGGGTTTCCGGTCTGCCACGCAGGGGCTGTCATAGATGACGGTATAGTGCTTTGTTTCATTGTAGCCTTTGTGGAAACAGGGGTCCGTGATTGCTTTTGGACCTGACTAGGAGAGAAAGAAACATTAAGAGTGGAAGCTTTGTAAATTAAACATATTTAATCATGTATATTCATCAATTTTAGTACTGTTTATTTCAGCACAAATGCATCATAAATTTAAGACGTCTACCTCAGCCTGGTGTGCCAGCGCCAACCGCAGGACTTGGTCTTTCCCATAACACAAGAAACTGTGAGTATACAGGGTGTAGTCATTTCCGTAGAGCCGAAAGCTCACTGCATTGTCAGGTGACTCTGACCCGTCGTAATCATCAGAAACAAAACTAATTTGAGTTGAGGCTCCACCAAGGTCAAGGGCACCCGTGGTTTCCAAGCCCTGTGGTAAAGACAAACACAGGCGTACCAGCAACAGCATGAGCGTGCTAATGGCCATGCGGGGCAGCAGTTGCTAAAATAAACTGCTCCAACATTGTGACAAAACTTTACATCAACACAAGTAGCAGTAAAAACAGAGATCAATGAAGGAAAAGTGAAATATTTATGAGTTGTAAAGCAAAGAGGTCTGCAAAATTAGCTTGAAAAACTAGCTAGAAAAACACTTAAAGAAATATTGTTGAAAATACATTCCACCAAACAGATGTCTTAAATCCTGTTTGTTTACAAAGAGATTCTAATGTGTTTAATGGAGGAAAAAAAAGCAGCACAGAGCAAAATGTGAGCATAAACGTGACCCTTTGCTGTCTCATATCTATAGCTTTGCAAATGCCACCGTGTCAGCTGAACATGATGTGACTGAGACCAACCCTTTCTGAAAGTGAGCAGATAGAAGAGGCGTAAAGATCTGACAGTTACTGGAACTCACTGAGCTTTTTGAAGAACTGTGGATACTACTGTCTCCTATCAATCAAAAAACTACACCCCCCCCTGCAATTTATGTCAAAAATGAATCTTGTTTATTACAGCACTGCACTGCCTTTTGAACATAAGTAACAATATGCATTTTTGATACAAAGTTAGCTTGCTAAAGAAAACAGTATAAAATCAAAGGGATCAAATGCCCTCAAAGTATCATATTTTCTGTATTATAAGTCGCTCTGGAGTATATGTCGCACTTTAATATTTGCCATGGCAAAAAATAAAAACAAGACTAATAATGATTCAAAGCAAATGAGAAAAATATCAACATTTAAAGGGAAAACTATCAAATTTTTTTCCATGTTTGTTTTGGACAACACTTCTTCTGGCACAATCAGAAGAAAATGCAGTGCCCTCTAGTGGTTGTTAGCGAAACAACTGCTAAAGGGCAATCGGTTGCAGGTGGAAAGATAACAATTATGTGAGTCTATTTTTGTCAAAAAAAAAAAAAATTACAAATACTCGCTTCTGAGTAAAAGTCACACCCCTGGCCTAACTATGAAAAAACAGTGACTTATATTCTGGAAAACATGGTAGGCCTACTAATTTATTTGCTTTTTCAAGCATGCCATGTTGAACATTTATACACATGTTTAAAAAAAAACCCATATAAACCTGTTTCAGGCGATCATCCAGGTAGTTGACCGTAACCCAGCCAAACGCGCCCTCCTCCTGACCGCTCAGTATCCTGGCTCCCTGATAGGAAAATGGGAAACTTCGCAGGGTTTTGTCCACCGCCTTGAACACTTCATCTGATGCTGAGCTGTTCTCCAACCTGCATTCAGACGGAGGATCGAGCCACATCCATTATTCATGTCAATACAGCAGCACATAAATAATAAATAGACTGTATCATCTAAAATGGGTTTGACAGTAACATATGCACCATGGCAATAAACTTTACAAGGTCATAAATCATAATGTTCGCATGTGGAAATGACTAGAGACAACAGCATTTTGTTCTTGCAGGGAAAGCACGTCTGCCTGGATCAAGCTTTAGATGGATCAAAGCAGTGTGAATTGCATGGGCTTTACTATCAGAAATGATGAGACTAATATTGCTTTCCCCTACTCGGCCTGTACAATTATTTTCACATTGCATGCACCCTAAATCCATAGAGAATTCCATTGCTGTCCAAAAGTGATTTGATTTTATCGGGAAAGGCTTGTATCAGTGTCAGCGAGGGTCTTCTGCTAAAGTTCCCTGAAGGTTTGAATGTTTTCGTTAGAACTACTCATCAAATGAGAACCAAATGGACTCTTATAGATAGTAGATTCCATCCTTATCAGTATAATATTGGTGTTTGATACAACAATGAATCAGTAAGTGCTGTCTATCCCCAAGTACATAAGATGTTACAATAACATTGTTTAAGATAAAATTGTCAAAGAATACATTTGTATGTGTTTTTGTGTTGCGTACTTCAGCAATCTCATTCCTGCAGTAGCTCCTAGATAAAGTGGGGTCTCTTCATGCATTTTCCTGGGGATATTCTCTTTAGCCTCCTCCAGACAGGAAATCAGCGACTCCCCTGCCTTCAAAGGGGTTGCCGTGTAGCTTGAGATGCCTTTACCTGTCACAGAAATAACAAAAAAAGGAAATTATATGAAGTCCTTCGATTTATCATGCTATAAAGCATTCCAAAAGGATGGCATACTTCTTGCATTTAAGCCTCAGTGTTTTTTTTAAATGTTACTGATTAATTAGCTGGGTACCATCAGGTCATTAATGATGTTAGCATCAGGTTGCACTTTCTAAAAAGCCACAATTTCACTAAAATTTGGACCATTTCTATCTTTAATTGAAGCTTACACAATGATAATGATAGTCTTCACTAACAAATAAGACATCATAAAAATATAGAAGAACTTACATTAATAGAAACTTTGAGCACAGTCTTTAAAAAAATAGGTATCTTAAAATTAAAATGACAACTTTTTTACTTAAACACTATATAAAATAAACATAAGGGGACGTAAGCTTTTTAGAAGATACATTTAATCATTTTTCAATTTAACTCAATGCAGACTATTTTGAGTCAGACTAGTTTAGCTCAAACTGCTATACTTTTATGGATCTAAAAATATCAATCTATCTACTAAAGTAATGCTGGATAAAATGCGCCTTTTTCCATTTTTTATGTTTTAAGATCAAGAAAATTGTAAAAGAATATCATCATCTGTGATTTTTCTTTTATGGAAACTACTATACATATTGCTCATGGTCTACCTTCATTTTCTTTTATTATGTGTATTCATTCCTAGTATGGTGACATTGTTGTTTTCTGTATTGTGTTACATTAAGTAACAAGGGACATTGTTTTATTTACGTTCAGATTAAAAATCAGAATTCTGATTCATCCCTACTAAAAAATAAACTCTTGATTTTGGTTCTCATTGTTGTTTGTATAAAAAGTAAACCAAATGTCATTGCATGTCAAGTGTTAGATATAAGGAAACAGTATCAAAAAAGAAGAACCAAATAACAAACCAGGAAAAAAAACTCACACTATAAATAAAAATATTTTAAAAAGCACAACAGATTTGCCATTAAACTAACAGAAGAATAAAGCTAAAGACAAGAAAATGCTTTAACCCTCTCAGGGAAAATGCTTTAACCCTCTCAGGGCCAAATTAAGTGTTGGTAACAGAAAAAAACATGATATTTTGGGGGAAATTATCATGCGGGGTATTAATAGGTTATTAGCATTTAAATCTGCAATCCCTGCCTGAGAACATTAAAGGGGCTATTCCAAGCAAAATCTACTTTTTAAAGTTCTTAAGTGTATTATACTGTTCATTCCTCACTATAAACAACCCAAAAGCTGTATTTTGATCCGTTCAGGCATTTCTGAGCAATCCTCTGAAAAACCTGCACTCTTTCCACGAAAACAAGCAGGTCCTTGCGAGTTGCCATCACAAACAGAGAATATGTCCTTCAAGGGACAGTCTGCGCTGCCAGAACTGCTCCCCAGGCTAACAAAACCCCCCACTTTCTCTGCAAAGCTAGTAGTGCTCAGCCGCTAGCTTCGCCGCTCAGGTAGCTAACCGACTATCCTCGGCCATCGCTACACTGGTTGTAGCGATGGCCAGGGCTACTAAAGACATATAAAGTATGCACAGCCATCTTTGCAAAACTTCAGATGTTGTTTGTTTTTGTTAGAGAAATGCAGACACAAAGCCAGCTCTAGGATGACGTCATGAAATGAGCGGCACCGCAAGTAGCGGTCGGTAGTGCGTCAGAGTTCTGGGTGGGAAAAAACCCCAGAAAATAACTAATATTTCATAAATTATTTGTTTTTTAGTGTCCCAAAGGTAATATATGATCATATGTATAGATATACAGTAGTTCACTCTGAAAGACTTAAGAAAAGCATGTATAGGCCCTTAGCTTTGATAACAGCAATGTTTCTGTTCTTTTAAAATGCTTAAAGAAACAAAAAAGTTAAAACTTGAGCTAAAATTATCTAAATTAAATAATTTAGTATGGAGTTCTTTCTTCACTGAGATCTTTGTGCTGACACATTTGGGCGGTTTCCATCACGAACATCTCCCTTCACCCAGCTCATGTGGTGCACACCTCACCTGGTACCTGGCAGTTATGCTTCTGTTCAACCCTCCCAGTGTTGTTATCCTTCTCTGCCGGCCACTGATAGATATAAAGCGACGTGTGGGAAGAACCGGCATCCAGCACGATCCCATACTGCAGCGGAAAAAGAGACAGGATTTATGATCAGTGAGTAAGATCCAACCCCATATGGTAAATCTAGAATTCAGAAAACATGTTTTTAGTATCAGCATCCACTGACTGCATTTTTAAATAAATTCATAATAACTATGCAGTGTTTCGCCCACCATAAGACTACTAGGTGAAGGATCAATTCAAACATACCTTATATTTTTGGGCGATTGTCCTGTTTTGTATAACTAGAACTGTCACCAAGGTAACAATCGCTATGACGCCAATCACAGTGATGATGATGGTCACAGGCCGGTGCCAGTAGTTCCTTTCTTTCATCTCTGGGAGTGGGGGCGGAAAAGACAGACAAACAGGAAGGAGAAGCCAGGGGGTTGCCGGGGTTAGAAAGGGGAAGACAGTCAGACACGGAGAGAAAAAAAACAGGTTTAGTCTTGCATCCAGATGTGGATGATGCTATAAAAATGTGTTTGGGGCCGTGTGGAGGGCTTAATTGTTTTGTTTGGTAACTAAGGACTGCAGATGGGTTTCTGATTAATGCTCTGAACTTATTCCAAGCTCTTTTAGGGGTGATAAACGTTTGAAAGTCTGTTCCATTCTTCGTTTTAAAAGATCAACAAGAATGCTTATTAAAAAAAAAATTATTTTCTGTAAATGTTGACCAAATAAGCCTGCAAAAAATGTGTTGAATAATGATTTGTTTGCATCCTTAGTGCCCATGGGGTTCACACCTTTCACCACTGAGACACAAACACACAAAGGTAGTGTTGTTGAAAACATCCATGTTGAGGAAAATAGGTTCCCTAAAGTCACAAGTGACGCATAAGTCTGCACAAAAATATCACACTTACATAAACACAGGTACAATAGAAGGCAGTATTGGTATCTAACAAACATGCTGACAACATTCACTAAACTGCAGCTGCTGGATCGTCTCCTAACTGTGAAGAACGGGCTTGTAGCGGTCGAGGAGCAGGAGTTCACCTTTGTCCACAGCAGGAAAACAAAGCCTGAAAGCACACGAGAGCTGCAGAGGCTAGCAGACAGTGAAAGAGTGCACTTACCTCTACGCCAGTGAACTCTGTTCTGATAGGGGAGGAGGTGGATCATATGAGGAAGAGAAGAGCGGAAGTGTAGGAAGGGGGTGAGCGAAAAGGACAAGAAGAGAAGGGGAAAGTGGGAAGATGGGGACTGTTTTTTTTTTTTTTTGGGGTTAGAACACAGTTCGTGTGTGTGAGTTCCTCTGAAGCACCCAGTTTGGCATTTCCTTTCCAAGCTGGGGCCGTAAAGCCGGTCTCTATGGAGACACAGCCAAAGCGTGCTTGCATGTGCTCTCTTGTGCATGTTAACCCCCTTAAAAGGAACTCTCTGTGAACTAATGAGAGTTACTTACTCCACTTATCCCTCCCGTTCTTCCAGTTGCACTCACAGAAGCGGGGATTCCCTTGTTTGGCTGTTTTTTTTTTTTCCTTACTGTGATGTCATCTCAGTGAAGGATTGGGATCCCCAGCTTTCTAACCGGCTGTGTCTTTGCATGTCTGCATATTTGTTATGAGTGCACACGCTGCTGAGATGTTTTTGTGTATTTGTGGGTGAGTTTTTGTGCAGACTAAAACATGACTTGCTTGCAAATGTGAGGATCTTTTCACAGATGGTGCTGATACTTTTTCTCCTTTTGCTTTATTCTTGAATGATGATTTAAAAAAAAAAAAGAGAGAGAATTACCATTTTTTATTATCAAAAAATATTTTTTTAACTTCTTCTACAGAGACAGATGCAAGCTGTTTTATTTTGGTTAGAAACTCTTGTGTTTCCTGAAAAATAACATATTTGGGTAGACAGTCCTAAAAAAGAAAGTCTTAATAAATTCTTCTTGAACTTTTTAAATTTAAATGTTCGTACATGACAAAAGACTACATTTTGATGCTAACATACATATTTAAAATTACAAAATATATAAAAAAAATAATATCTGACCAAAGCAGAAGCTTTAATATTGGATTTGTGACATAATTATGTTTTATCAGCTGAGAAAGACTTTTAGCAGAGTTACATGTCAAACATATCAAAAGTTTGATGTTCCAGCCTTTTAAAAAGTTGCTTTCATTGTTCTTTTTTCTATGTTCTTTAGATATTTCTGACACTTTACCTTTTTGGCATCAGATGGATTTGGCATTTTAGTGAATGTGTTTATTATGGAGTTTTACTAGTTTGAACTTTGAAATGAGGAGCACTTTTGGCAGCATTTGAAAATATTGATTTATTTGAGTTGCAAATGCAATGTGCCTTACATTTGTGAAGTACTATTTTAGTGAAATTAGTAAAGGAAATTAAAAGATATATTTTAGAAATATTTTAAAATAGTATTTTGGATACATTTGAAAGGCAGTAGAAGTTTGGAAAATTGTTCTGAAACTTAAAGCTTAAAATACAGCAACAATTTTTACTGTGTTGGTGCAAAAAAATAAATAAATAAACATGTTTTTTTCCCTTTAATCTCCACATGTTTTTATTTTGTTTCCCTATTTTTTTTTTTAATTCATGGAGCACAACTCTTATGAAGACACGGGATCTGAGCTGCCCAGTACACAGCTAGCAACCTAATTCAACGCAGCTTTCCTAGAAAGTACATATTCTAGAAAGCCCTATAACAAAAGCAGATGTGCCGGCAAAGTGTGTTTTCTTGATTTACATGGGCTTTAATGTTTCTATCGGAACTATTTACCACACGGAGAATGAATGAGAACATCTGGAATTTGTCTGCTGAAATCCGTAAACAGTTTAAGCGTCAGTGATGTCTGGATGCAGTTACAAAACCCAACTTTGTTACAGCCTAACCCAAGATGTGTGCGCTTTTATAGAGCTCTAAATGTGTTACTGTACATTCCTTTTTGTTTTACTGTTAAAGCACATTGAAAAAAAAACATTTATTTTGATGGTTTCCATGCTTATGAATGAACAGAAACACTGTTGTGATAGAAAACAAGACTCACAGGAAGACTTTCCTTGATCCGACTTCCAAGTGTGCTCGTGTGTGTTTATGTGTCCTTCAGCTTTTGCACACAATGTGTTCACTGGAGTTCCCAATTGTTTTCTATCAAAATGACCAATTTCGACCTAAAATTAACCTTTTCTGTAAAAGCAAACTGGCACACTCATCTCCCAACTGCCTTCATATGCAAACACAGATGAAATGTTTAGGTGAGGCTCACAGTGACTAGCGGAAAGAAGGGGGAAAAAAAACAGGACGGGGGGCCTGAGTGGAGAGTATAACCATCTGCAAACACTTAATCAGCTTTTAGAGTTTAGTGTAAATATTTTCAAGTGATCCAGTCCCAACTGGAGCTCGGTTTAAAGGAGGCCTTTTAAGATATTTAAGAAATCTGACATCGACCTCTTCTTCTTGCTGCAGGAGTGAGTGTTGTGTAGACGAGTCAAACTTGGATCATTTATCCCCCAAAATAAAAACTTTAAACATTTCGGACGTTTAACACAACATTAAAACATCAAATTTTTGTCTCAGGATGGTAATTTGTTAGATGTTGGTACAAATCCCTAAACGCTACGTTACACAAAGGCAAGGTTGTAGCGTCCTATACTTGAGAAAGACATGATGTCAGACCAAATTACCTCAGCAAACATCAGGTCTGACATTTAACTTGCGACATCAAGCTGGGTATTCATACAGCTGAACACAATTGAAGGCTAAACCCAAGATACACACACCATGGTATGAGGCAACACTGTATCCGTACACGAGGAACACATCCTGGCGGTATCAATACCTTACCTTACGTTAGCCAAGTGAAGACTTTTCTAAAACATGCAACCAAGGAAAGACTCGTTAAACCTTTCATGATCTACGATAACAGAAGGAAGGAGGATGTTTGGAGTGTAGTTATGGTTTTACACACGGCAATGAGTCAAGGTGTGTCACATCAGATAGCTACTTGGTGGTTTTATAATCATAAGAAGGTGACAACAACATGATTTCTAGGTCTGTAAAGTAGTGGTTTAGGAACACGGTTGAAAAGTGTTTATGTCCTGTTTCCACATTGAGTGTTAGAAATGTAAAAATAATAGCCTCGAACTTTACATTATTGTCATAGATTGTTAACAATTTAACCCCTTGACACCAATTGATGAAAAATGTGCATCAAACCACTTTGGCTCCACAATTACCTTAATTTAGCATCAACTTGAAAGCAGAGACATCAAGGAGTTGAGATGACTACAAGGAAAATAATATAAATGTTAGAAATTCAACTTTAGGAATATTATTTTTAAGGAAAAATATAAATCCTAATATTAGTAATATTGGGTTTAATAAAAGGTTTAAAACTATAATGTAATAGAAAATGATGGAAGTCATTAAAGGGAAATGACACCCTATGTGCTACTCACTATATATATATATATGCATGTAGAGTATCGCGATACACGTATCACGGATCACGATACGATACATATTGCATTATATCCTAAGTCTGCGCCAGAACACTAAAAAACTTTACCTGAATATTAATATTACGTAATTTTATTTAATGATCACAACAATAACCAATGCAACTGTATACTGGTACTAAAAATATCAAAATATCGTGATATATCGCCAAATCGATTTTTCAGTACACCCCTAACTAATTATGAAGGAATTTTCTGCATCATAATCCTGGGAATAAGATTATGTTTTTAATTTCTTTTCAGCTGTCTGCATTTAGAAATTGGCTAACGTTTCTTAGAATGATCAAACCACTAAATAAGTTGCTTTAGGTTGTATACCACCATATCAATGGTTATGGTGACTAAAAGTTGACTAATAGTACAGTCACTAAAACAACTGCCACCGCGTTATGGGGAGGCTTCGGCAGAATCTTCAAGATTAGCTGCCGCCACCGCCCAATTTTGTGAAACTTCGTTGGCGTGGTCAAGAATGCAGACGGTGGCAGTCAGGCGGCCATCAGTCAGGCGGGGATTATGTCTTTACAAAACCGTGTGACAACTGGGCGGTGCAGCGGGATCGCCAGCCATTCTGCACCACTGGTCATTCGCAGCTCAGATTTTGAGCTCACATAATCTTGTCAATTTACAAATGTACACGTTTGTAGACAACATGCCTCCCAAGAAAGAACAATTGTCTTCTTCATTTTCTTCTCAGTATCAACTGCAATTCGTCAATACTCATCATCAACACCATGATGAGTTTTGTGCAGCATCAATGCCGTCTCCCCACTTGTACCACAGTGTCCAGGATCGCCAGATTTATGACTTGTCAGCGCTGGGCACCGAGCCAATGTCAGCAGCCCTCGTCGCTTGGCTGTGCTGCTAACAATTAGATGGTGGCAGTTGGACGGCAGCACAGTGACAGGGAAGTGGCTGGAGGGTGGCAGTCTGAATCAGCCGATCATCAGATGATTTCTTCTATTAGTGAATTATTGGGCTGCTGCCTTCCTACCACACGCCTGTCAAAAATTGTGCGCCGTGTAAAAATTATAGCTGCCACCTCCTGATTACAAATACCGCTGCGCCATACCTGCCAAATTTGCTGAAAAACTTGTAATTATGTCAGTGTGTGGTGGTGTTTTGGATTATAAGATCAATCTAGAGGAGACTTGAGGTTAAAAAAATAAAAGAATTGTTATTTTTTTTCTGCTATACTTATACATTTTAATGAAGTGTTTCCTTTCTAGCTGAGGTCAACCAACGCCAACATTTTGTTTCTTTGGCTTTAAACTGTGGGAGCTGTATTATCATCCTGTATATTTGAATTTGGCTGTTCTTTACATTTACATTTTTCTCATTATCACAGTGAATAATACTGTAAATAGTAATAAAACATTTTCATGTCCACACAGCAGCCTTTCACAGTGAATAATACTGTAAATAGTAATAAAACATTTTCATGTCCACACAGCAGCCTTTCAGAGTTTGTTTTTCTGAGCCGTCTAGTTCCAAAACGTCTTTAACGTTAGACACTAAAACTGTCCTACAAAAGACAAACACCAAAGGGGAACAGGATATTGTTTTAGTCTCTTAAGAAGAGTCAGAACTTTCTCTGCCAAGTGCTGACAGTGTCCGGTTTGAAGAGGACAAGGAACTTCGCTGACCCTTATTATAGCAACAGTTTCACACTGTGCTGGATGGTGGTACACACATTTCCTAACTTCCCCTTTTCAGTCTGTGTTTTTGGTGCCATCCCATTTCTTTGAAAAGTGGGTGTCTGGTATGAAAATGGTGCAAATCAAGAAAATCTGGAGCCCACTAGTATATCATCCGAGCATCACACAAGACTGTGATTAACAGTTAGATGATTATAACTGACAAATGACAATGACTAATTCTGTAATTCTAACATGCTGTTCAACAAACCTATGATATACAAAACAATTGTACCTTAAATGCTCTCTTTAGAAACTTATAATTTAAAATAAAAACTTGCTGTTGAACTTCTTATATTCTGGCTTTATACTAATGTGGATTATGGAACAAAACTGAAATTTAGACTTCTACAAAATATGTTTTCTTTTGCAATTTAACATAAGCTGTTTTAAATACCATATGACATAGAAGTCCGTTGTTAGAATCTTAACATTTAAGGCTGCTAACCATTTAAAAACAAGCTTAATTTGCACATTTATTGAAGATTTTGAAATATTTATGAATACATGTCTGCTTTGAAGAAAAGATCGACCACAGAAAATTTTTTTCTTATGATCAAAATTGTTATCAAAATAGGAAATAAAAATGAAAATTTTAACAAGATAAGATTCACTTTACCCTGAAGTAAAACAAATATAGGCACAGTCAGAGTAGATCCATTAATTCATCTTCTGAGCCTCTTTTAGGGTCACATGGTTGTTGGAGCCAACCCAACATGGTGAAGGCGGGGAACTCCCTAAACAGGTCACCGTCTGTTTCAGGGCCAATGACCTTTATTCTGAAATAAAGCGTCGTGTTTGCATCTTACAGACAGGAAGCAGCTTCTTTACAATATAGTTGAAACTTAATCTAGAAAATTGAGATCTCTCATAGTGTTTAGTCCTGAAAGAACCTTCTTTTATCTCTTTAGTTCAAAGAAAGAACATTTGAAAGATGTCAGGCTGGTCATAACAAATTAAAGATTGCAACTTAGAAGTTTGAAACTTCTCTTTTTTAGCAAAAATTATAAAGGAAGAGTTGTTCTGAGCTGTGTGTTTGGAGACCTGCAATCGAATGTCAGCCATGCGGATGTTTTACGTTAAAATTTCTTTTCAACCGGAGACATTTACCATGACAAATTAAACCTATGAAGTAGAAGGTCTTTTATTTACAAGGCTCTGATTTGTAAGGCCAACAACAAAATGGAAAATAAAAATCTCTTAAAGCTTAAGCTCTCTCTGAAGCCTCGTGGGAGGTGTTTCTTTACAGGAAGACAACAGTGTGCATGAGTGAAAACAACAAGCTGTCAAAGACAGATATAAATTGAGTACTAAATAAAACCTCCAGAAAGTAACGCTTGTTGTATATCCTGCTCTGAATAAACACACACACAAAAAAGAAAAAGAAAAAACTGCCTCGGACTTTCCTGAGTCCACTTAAGACCGCTTAACAATCTGAGGAAGCAGGACATGATGACGCTGTGTCCCCCTTATCTAGTGTAAAGAAATCTATAGATAACTTGGACATATATATATATATTTTTTTTTTTTAAAGGAAAAGAAGAATCATTATAATCATTTTTTATCATGAATATGCACCTTTACCACCTTAACATCTATGTGTATACTGTATATATATATATATATATATATATATTATATATATGTATGTATGTATGTAAGAATAAATTATTCTATAATTATTTTATAATTTCCCCTCCTTTTTACTGAAAGTTCTGCTTAAAAAATGTTTGATGGCAATTTGTTATTTACCTGGTATTTAAAAAATGTCCGCGTTTTTAATCTGTAGCAGAAGCTGGAAAATCAACAACAGAAAGATATCATCTTTCTTTTTATATCATCTTAAATGTCAACATGTCAAATAGAGCTATTTTTAAGTATTATATTTACAGTTTGTTGTGTGATCACTAAAATTGTATTTCTTATAAATGCTTGTTTTATTTCAGAAATATGAAATAATCAATAAAAACATAAAAAATAGCATTTTTGGAAAGAAAGTCCTTTTGCAGTATTTATATTTAGCTTTTCACCACAATATATTGATGCAATGCAATGAAAACTCAGCTGAGAGGATGATGTATTGGAGGCCATTGTTCAAAGCAGTGGATCATTGTGCAACATTATGTAATACTGAGAATAACATCCCACGTTAAACAAGTGGATTGCTTTCTATGCATCGTCTATACTACATGATAAGCCATAAAGCACCTCCTTTTTGTCTCTGTTGATTTTTTTTACAGTCCAGCATAGTTCATTTATTTTTGCAAGACATACATTTTCATTTACTACCTCAAGCTAGTTATCAAAATATTTCTGCAGAAAAAAAGTATTATTTTTTGTGTTTTTTATTTCTTTTGCTAATGAGACACTTGAGAGGAAACAAAAAAAAAAAAATCTAAAAAAAGAAAAACAAATCCAAACAGACAGCAAACCCACCTTCTGTAAAAGTCTAGCCAGGACTATTGTGAAATACCAAGAGGGAACCGGCGGAAGCATCAGCTGTCTGCACCGGTTAAAAAGGGAAGTACGTTTTCCTGTATCAGGATGAGTATGTTGACACCAACTTAAAAAAAAAAAAGTCTTGATCAGACCCTAAAGGTTAACCTATTCACTCGAGATAAACTGTAAGGCATTCCTGCTATGAGTACGACCAGCTTTGTACATACAGGAAACAAACAAAAAAAAAAAAAACGTGGGAAACTGCTGCAAACGTGCATCAACTTGATTCAACAGATCAATAACTCCCGACAAATCTGAACTGCAAAACAGGTTAACAGAAACAGCATAAGAATGTCAGCATGAGAAAGTCTGCCATGCATCATGCATCTAGACTTCCTAGGAAGAAAGTGATAAAATAAAGAAGCAGAGTTGAAGGGAAAAGATCTGTCCAGCTCAGTGTTTAGACTTATAAATGAAATCATAAATCCCTGCTAACACTGGATGTTTGGGATCATGCTTTCTAATAAACTTATAAAGCAGCTGCATAAAAAAAAAATCCATTTAAGCCTGAGGGTTCAACTTTCTCTAACCCACTGCAACCTGAATTCATCCAAAGGCATAAAAAAACTCTCGCGTTCACCTTTCAAGATTGAAAACGAAACGTGGTGCCATTTCAAAATAAGAGCAGACAAAAGCACCTGCTTTCCTCTAAGCATTCATGGAACAGTGATACACCTGCCTCACTGATTCACAGCAATCGCAAGCAAGGGAGATGGAAAAAGGAGAACTGCTGAGACTTTACGTTCGGGAACATGCTGCTGGAGACACTGGGTTAAAAAAGAGAAAAAAGGAGGGTTTCCTACTCCTGAGCACATGTGTACCAGTCATAGCAGTACACCTACCTCTTTGTGCAGACATGGGTCCTTTCTCAGCAGCCATACAAAGCTCGTTCTATTCTGTTTTCCCTCTTCCTCCCTCTCTGTTGTAACACAGCTCGCAGCTCAGTCTAACGTTTCTCACCGCCTCCTTTCAAATACACTCGCTTTATTAGGAGGAGCAAAGATTCCCTCCTCCCTCTGGTACAGCCTACCCTTTAAGGCACCATGAGCTGCTTCTTTTTTTGCTTGTTTAGACCTCTTTTGTCATTCTCCCTGCTGTTGACGCTTGATGGATCCTCAATATTAAAAAAGAAAATACATATATAGGCCTATATATATTTTCTGCACTAACTTTCCAGTTTACCAATCCCATTTTTGCCTTCTTTATCAGTTTCCTGTTTCCTCTCCATCTTTGTGATCAACCCCGTCATGTAAAAGTAGGTCAAACATGAAAGCAGTACAGAATCGGAGTGCACGCTGAACAAAATCTGGAAGGATTTTAAAAAGGAAGTAGTCTCCTTAACTTGTTCTCAGTCTAAAGTTCTGCAGGGGCTGTTTTTAAAAGTATTCTGTGTAGCTTAAAAATGGGAGAAATGTTTGAAATTCACTCTAATCTGAAGGCCGTTAGCTTGAAATTCTACATGCAGAGACAACAAAACATCCTGAGGTCATTGCGTGACTTCTACCTGTGTGCTTTCCACAAGGCTGCAAAACAAAACGCGTTGTTTGTGATGTGTGTCCACTGGGAACCCAGCAGAAACCTCACAGTGGGGAACATTTAACCAATACAAAGCCTAACTCATCCTCAATGTCAGGTTATAAAAAGGACCTACGATCAGCAGAAACGGTTGATATACTGTATGGGTGTGATCTGTCTGTCTGTAGTGCTAAATCATACTTATTTTCTATATTGTAACAGCAGGAGGATTTGCTGTTAGCTTCAGACTCACCCAGTGTTTTGTGCAGTGATCAATCTGGTTAACAATAGTCTAGACTGTTGATGAGGCTTTAATGCTCGCCGTGAGTGAGTAAGCACCCCATCCGTGTGTCGCCTCACGCAAAAAAATCATTAATAGCGAGCGAGAGTTGACGTTTCTACATCAAATGGCGTGAGAAAGGAGAGTAGGTGTCACTGCAAGCATCCCCAGACAAACTGTTGTGACATCCATCTGCGCATTTCTGTTTACCATCAGTCCTGTACATATGAATGCGACTCTGAAGAAGGACGCCAAACTAAGTGAAGTTTTTAGCTGGTCAGTCAGACTTTTATGGATGGAAAATTGATTTGAAAAATTGTCATGGACTTTATTTTACCCAACACTGCTTGATTTTTGATGTAATTCATCATTCGTGTCTGCAGTGCAACTGAGTTCACTGTACTCCACTCTGGGTGTGTTTAGAACTGGATCGTCCTGCAGACTTGATTGAAGCTTTTCCCATCACTTAAATGGTTTCAGTATTTTGGAACTTTTCTTGCCCCAAACTCCATGCTATATTCAGATTTTATTTAGAAATAGTCAATTTCATAAAACTAAATCTCCCTTATTGCCTCAGGGAGCTTCCAGAAGCATTTTTTAAATCATTTTTATGCAACATTTCTATGTCCTATGAGACCCACTCTGATCATCTTGTGAACTATTTTAAAAGCATTCCTACAAATTTACCTCTAAGTTGTGGGTGGGTCTGTTAGCGTGGAGCAACTCCGCTCCTCTTCCCCTCACGTTGCTGAGAGCTCGGAGCAAGAAACCCAACAAATTTCCTCAGTCACAAAGAAACTCTTCTTCAAAATTCTCAACAATTTGAATAAAGAAAAACTCAGAAATAACTTTATTTTATTATTTGATATCTTCTATTATCAGAAAAATGCCTCAAGAACGTAGTAAAAACAGGATTTTTACACGTCAACATGCTTTCAAGAAAAAAATTAATGAATCAGTACATACTACCACACAAATAGAGTGTGCTCAAACTAAGTAAATAAACCTTATTCTAAACTCTTCTTATTGGTCCTTCAATCATGCTCCAGTTGCTCATTCTGTCCATTTCCTTTCTTTTTTTTAATTTTTGCATGGCTTGTTTTAATGTCCAAGTTGAAGGCTTAAAATTTCAAATATGAGCCATTTTAAGCACCTGGGGGTCAAGTCAGTCTCTGGCTTTAGAATAAGTGCATAAAACTGTGTTTCATTAGAATAAGAACAAAATGAAGTAGAAACAGAATACAATTGTGACTATGTTAGTCAGACAGCAGTTTGCAGTGACTGTGGTTTCTCTAAAGAGCTGTGTGCATTATTGTAAAAGCACATCAAAGGCATGTTTTTGGTGTCTTTTAAGTGGTTCAGTATGCACGCTGACTGATGTCAGATGCAACACAGTCAGCAAAGCTCACACACACAAAAAAAACCTCCTTTCAGAAAAGTTTTCCGGCACATTCTGTGTAATTATGATACTTAACAGTTAAGCCCAGATGTTCAGGGAACTTTGTGGAACTGACACAAAGCAGGTTCCACCCATGTAACTGTGAAAAGGACTGCTTTGATCAAACTCAACCAGCGTGATTTACTTTTGCAGAGGTCAGTCCCTTCAACCATGTAATGTCAAATTTACAACCATGTGTTGTTCATAGATCCCACAGTAAAATGTAGGTGACATTGTTTTGTTGTGATACAGGACGATCCTTTTTTAATTTTCCCTATTTTTCAGAGTAAAAAGTTGTTATATTTTTCATAATTCATAAAATATGTTTTTTTTTTTTTTTTTTATTAAATATTGTCCCATATATTTGTTCTTGTCCAACTAATAACCTGTTGATCTACAGTGGTTGTTTCCCTCTAACAACCACTAGGGGGTGCTAGGGTGCAGGTGTGCATCAGTATTTGCTACTGACAGCGCAGAAGAAGAAGCACCATCCAAAACTAACATAATGGAGAATATTAACTCTTGAACTTAAAGATATTTTTCTCATTTGCACATTAATATTGTTGTTTCTATTTTTCTGTTACGGTGACTACTTCAGGACAGCAAGTCATCAAACTGAGTTACAGAAACACAGAAGTACCGCTGATAGCGCCGCCATTTGAAGGTAAAGTTTTCATGGAAGAAAAAAGACTGAATGATCCACAGACTGTGTCATTAATGGAATTAGCTGCCTCCCCGGTGACTTCTATTGAGAAGTAGACAGTTATGACTCAGTCATTTTACTTGTCAGAATAACCATTCTTGCTCTGACACATTCTTCTTAAGATCTTCTTTCTTATCCTAATTTAATTTAATCTTCTTTATCGCCAGTTGTTCAAGTTATAAACGGACCAATCAGGTGCCTCAGTAAAAGCATGTGGCCCCTGCTGGCCCCACCTCCAACACTTGATTGACAGATTCTCCCAAGCTCGCTTTCAGTGGAGGGAGTGTGAACAAGCTCACTCATGATTGGTGATAGTAGTTCCTGTGAAAACGTGACTCAGACTAATTTAGAATATTTGCTTTTGACAGGTTACAATCGATTGCAATACGGCGGTAGACGTATCCGGACGTAACGGCGAAGGCTCTGGCCTGATTTCGTGAGGGCCAGAGGTAATGCATTTCCTATTGGTGACACTTGTTTTGTCCACATAAACCATGGGTGTCCAAAGTCAGTCCTCAAGGGTCGGTGTCCTGCATGTTTTCCAACCAACCTCCCATTGAAGCTTTTTATTGGCCAAACACACCTGATCAGGTAATCAGCAGAAGATAAGGGAATTTCTGGAAAACCAGGACTGACTTTGGACACCCTGATATAAACGATCTATGGAATGATCTCATGAACCCAGACATGGAGACATGTTTACCTATGCTGTTGTAGAGTGCATAAAATAAATAAACCTGACCTGTGAACATCATTCGTGTCTTCCATGCATTGTAAATTAAATATACAGACAATGCTTGCATGTAGCGATGAGGCTAAAAGCTTGACAGTTAGTTGCCCCTTCCACATGCAACATTTTTGGGCAAACATTTGAGGCAGCAGAAACAAATTTTGAACATGAATCCTGTTTGGCCAGACTTGAACTATTGCACTTTTCTCCAAGAGTGTGACTTATACTGCGGAGCATCTACCCCAGTGCAACTTATGCATTTAAAAAGCATTTCCAGTAGTGTAATTAACTGTACAACCTGTGTCGCTTTCTAGAACATTTCTTCCGCAGAGCAGCATTAGTTCGTTAGAAATTTGTCTTTGACTTGTAGGCGGGACTTTTGGTGTGGAGAAACCCCGCCCCACTGTAGAGCTTGTGACCCACCCAGCATATTTTCTACATCACAAATACAATCTTTTTCAAACACCATGCCATTTTTAGCTTAATTTATGTCCTCCATCGCCATAAAAAAACATGTTAAAAATACCAAACACAATTTCATCAGAGTGGGTCTTTAAATGCTCTATATGAATACACAAAGGGCAACTGTCATAATGCAGAGGCTGAAAATATTTTGCATCAGCTGCTCTATATGTTGCTATGCTGCAAACTCATCTCCCACTGACATGTGATTAATAAGCTACCACATCTTTGGCATACTAATGTTAATGACTAGTTGAGACAGTGATGGTGGTGTGGTTTTCCCCTTGTGCATGTATGCGTCATTGTGACCAAATGACAATTCACGACAACTTATGTGGCACTAAGATGATTTCAAAAAGTTTTATTATTTCTTCTCATACAAAATATTTTTTTCATATTAGATTATACAGTATAACTTATACTTAAAAAAAATAAAAATAATTAATTAATAATAAAATGTTTAAAAAATATGTTTATGTAACTTTCTGTGGCACTGAAGCTGGTGTAACATCACCATCTGTCTGAAATTCTGGTTTTGTCTCAGTAATGAAACAACACATTTATTGTGTGCTATTTTTTCCACACAGTATGTGTGGTTTCATCATCATATTCATTTACAACAGGGATATTTAATAAAATACTTAGGTTAAGTCACTCGAGGACAAAATAAAGATAGTATTTGGCTGATCCGTGTAGTTTTACTTTGCAGATCCATGAGAGAGGACATGTACAGCGATGGTTTAAACAAACCAGTTGGGGGGTTGACTTCTACGTACCTTAAGTAAAGCTCAGAATTTACAAATTATTTCAATAATTTCGGGTGGCACTTGAAAAAGCACTGGAAACCTCATGATAAGAAAAAAAAAAAACAGTAAATATTCAAATATCCGATATCTGCACCTGAAACATCTGCTAATGGGAGGTTCTGACGGGCTGACTGTTTTGTGTACCGCCATGTCCTGAGACTGACATTAAAGAATGATCGAAGTTTTTTCTAACTGTAAAATGAGCCAATAAAAAATAGGAAAAACATCACATTGAATGTTAAAGTAAATAAAGAGTGTGCACCTTCAACATGATTTGTAGAAAAATGTTGACAAAAAGTCATTGTGTGAATCCTTGAAAAGATGTTGAAATACAAGCTTTTCCAGCAGGCTTTAAGTTTTCTTTGCACTAATTTTTCTATCTTGTAACAAATTAGGAGAGTTCCAGATCATAACTAATGTTAGCTGAGCCGCCAGTCCTTAATATATTTATAGTCTTATTTCTGGACAAGATGTGGAATTAAATGTGGACGATGTGCTTCCCAGTAACTTAGGTGATATGGAGTTTTTATATCATTATTTGTTTTTTTTTTTAATCTTTCAATAATGATATATATAGCAATATAAATCAAACAACTATATATTTGTTGAATTTGAACACTCTGTGGCTCACAAGAGAAATGTGTAATCATTAGCAAGTTATGGAAGGGATAATGCCCAACCAAGTGTGCATTATGAGAAATTAATGCACAACGCAGAGGCCTGAGGATTCAATTCGGTTACTATTTGTTTGTTTCTTTTGTTTGTTTTTTTATTTTTTCGGTCACTATTTGTGTCCTATGAATTCATCTTGTTGTTTTAATACGCCTCGTGTTAAAGGCCGGTCCGTGACAATACTGTCCGACTGCCTGTGTTTACGAATAGGTGGCGTACCGAGCAGCTCTTTAGCACTAACATGACAGCATTAACGTCTAAAAATAACACTGTCTCCAAATCAACATATTTTATTAATCAATTTATTCATGTTGTTAGTGAAGCAGCTTCTTCCTCCAGTTCTGACTGGATCATGTGATAAATTGCAGCGTTTTCTGCTGTTTCATCAGTCAAACTAAACACTACACTGAAGTGACTGCGAGGGGTGAGGGGTTGTTTCTTGTCGCGTTTGTATTTATTTATCTTTTTGACTTCACGTGCAAACAGTGGACAAGAGGACAGAATAAACTTACCTAAATAAAGCTGATAAACATAACTAATTAGATGCAAGCAAGTGGTGACTAACCCGCTAACTTTTACACACCAGAGAGGAGAAAATTCTCACAACTAGCGAGTGTTGATTTTGAACCCTTCAAAATAAAAGTCTATCGCAATAGACTTATTTCCTATCGAGAAAAAATGTTATCACGATAAATATCATTATCGTTTTATCGCCCAGCCCTACTTCACAGTATATTTGTCTTGTCCTCCTGACTAACAGAAAGCTGGGTCTCTGGGAATTGTAGTTTTGGGTGAATTTGAAACATTTTGACAGGATTTTGTTTCCTCTGGTAGTCAGTTATGGAGAAAAAACAGACAAACTTTTTTGGTTGCATTGAATCCTATTAACCTTTGAGTAGTTTCTTTCTGATTCAGAGCAATTTAACCGTCTGTTTGCTGCTTTGAGTGTGAATTTTTGCTCTGAAGGAGGCAAAAAACGTGAAGACCAGGGTGATGGGCCAGTTCAGTTTAAAGGCCATTGGCTCTGAAGGGTGAAAACAGCCATAAATAATGTGTACTGTACTTTGTACACATCATCTAAAGTCACACTAAAAAGTTATTTGATATGCATCTACATTTTTGTACTGCTTTTGTCTTCTTTTGAATAAAACTAAAAGTTTTTGTATCGTCAAAACTATTTAAGTTTCTATTTTTTATTGTTAGTGGAAGAGAGAACTGAGATGTATCCGTTCTATCTTCCTTTAAACTCCTTTTTAGTCATTTTTAGGTCCTTAACCAGTTTGTGGTGCTACAAAAAACAGGTAGGGCAACCAGGAAAAATGTGCTATACGGCAACTATTTTTTTCATAAAAAATAGGGAGAAAAAAGTCAAAAACTATCTAAAAACATATTCAGTCTAATTTTAAGCCAACAATTAGAATTCTCAGAAAAAATATTGGAATTGATAAGAATTTTTGTATTATAGTAGCAAAATGTGAAAAATTGAGCTATAAACTTTGAGGGGGATGAATTAAAATGTAAATTTCACATTGTTTTATTAGATTTTTTTTTTATTTTTTCAAGTTTTAGAAACATGTGCTCTGATGTTTCGTTTTAGGCATAAACTCATTTTATAATTTATTTCTACACTAAGCGCATGCTTGAAGCAGTTACTGTAAATGGTACATATATTCTACAAACACTTTAAATATTACAGTGTTAGTGACGATCTTTTTTTCTTAAAGGTTGGTTTAAAAGTTTAAAGAAATTTGAACTGAAATATCAATCGAGTTTTCTACAGTTTAAGATGAGTCTAAAGATAATGTACAAATTATTTTAGTGACAAGTATTGCACCTCAATCTTATTTTTAAACTGGTATGGAAAAAAGCAGACAAAAAGCAAAGAGATAGACTATAAAAGGGAAGATGAAGCACTAATGGCCATTATTCCCATGTCAGTTTCCACATCTATGCACCAAAGAGGTCAAAGCTCCAGTCACTGGGGTCCACATTCCACATTACATTGAAAGGAAAATGGAAAGCATTGTAAATGAGCAAAACATAAATGAAATAGGGTTCCTCTAAAATATGATGACACTTAGGATTAATCCATAATTCATGTGACCTTTTTGTTCTTTTAAAGCATTTCCTTTTTTAAGCCACTCTACTGGGTGAGGTGGGAGGGTTTCATAGCAACTGGTCACTGGGGAACTGAAATTTATCACTTTATTGTGAGTTTTTTTTTCTTTTGTGAGATATTTTGTGCAATAAAAATATTTATACCAACACATCACATTTTTAGAAAGTTGTTTTGTGTAAGCATACATAGTGGAATTTTAGAAATATGTATTTTGTATAAATAAAAACACATGTGAACACGACCCGACTAAAGAGGAACTTCTGTGTCTGATCATTTGCATTTTTCTATCATTTTACCATAAAGGCTTCATTCAGCCAGAGTAACTGCTCACATAGAAAGAATTCTGATTTAACTTTTAAGGAAAAGTTCTAATTTCATTCATCCCCTCCAGTCAGTTTGCCAACTAAATCAGCTGACAACTGACATCAACCTCCTTCACTGTTAATATTTTAAAATTGTTAAGACCTTTGTTAAGAAAATTGTGATTTTTGCAGTAATAAAATAACATTTACTGCTCACATTTGAATGTTTCTGACAGTTTCAAGTTCACTGTGGAATTGTTGTGTAATATATATTGAAAAATATCTGTATAAAATAAGTTCTAAAAAGATGGATGTCTAGCGTTGCCACAAAAACTGTTTTAATGGAATCTTGCTCCAGAAACTTTAAACAAGCTCACATCTCCAGATTTAAATATCTTCAGAGAAAATTCCGAGCTCCTGAAACATGTGCAAGCAGACATTTTTAGGTTAATTTTAAGACATATTTTTGGGGATCAGCCTCAATTACTTAGCTTGAAAACCTCGAATTCTTACTGACTCGTAGCGTTTTTCTTTTTTGTTACCCTTCCATCAAAAACAGTGCAACATTTGCTCAGGAAAATTGAAACTGTGGGGGTTCAAAGCATTTCAAGCAACTGGTTCAATTGGGGTTTTTTCCCCTTTTTTGTCTCCTTTTGAACAAATTTGTATACCTAAGCTTTAAACTGCAGAAAATGGACAGGATTTGGCTTCAAATAACATTTTTCCTTTTCAAACTAATTATCTGTAATCTTAAAAGTAGTTTTTTTTTCTTCTTAATAAACTTTAGAAAGTTGGGAAGCTGGCTTTGCTCTTCACCTTTACTGTCCAAGAAGTTGGTGGCGTCCTTTCGTTGTGGGACCATCAGCCAAACCCTTTCTGACATGTAACCCAAACACAGAGACATTCTACAACCTCTCGTGGGGCCCCTGTCAGTGGCTGCACAGTTTCGGAAGACCCCCCCTCCGGCACACTGGTTAAAATATGTTCTCTCTGTAGTCTACTACTGCATCTGCAGCTGAGTGAAAGTTTTTTTATTCATTTGGTCAATGAATTTATGACTTACCTCTACCTCTTTCTTTGAAGCTCAGTGAGAGTTCATCTCTGGACCAACAGTGATCTTTTTTTCTTTGGCACTAATTCAAAGGTCAGGTCTTCTGGAATGCGGAACTCACGGTGGAATTCCTGCACACGTATGTTTGGTTCTGGTTTAAGTTCTGAGCTGCAATTGTGCATAAAAGGTGTTGGTTTTTCATTCATATGTGCTTCACCTTCCTGCCAGCAGCTAGAAAATGTGAAGGATTAGTTGTCATTATTTGCCAAAAATAAGTTCAGAAGGAATCAAAAGCTGAAACAATCCTGACCTGAAGCTGTGAAGCTTAAGGAAATGAAGAGCCTTCACCAAGCTACAGGGCTTCATGCAAACTTTGTTTTTGTTAATTTTCATTCAGGTTAGATCACTCTTTGGAGTTGTAATCCCACCAACTCTCCTCATGTTTCTGCAAAGTTGATCCACGTGAGGGACATTTATTTTATGCTGGATTCATTTAGCCCATTTAATACTGACATTTTCTAAATAAGAAGTCTTTGAAATGTTCTTAAAATGGGATTGAATGTGACGATTTTGGAATCTCATCTTGTACATTTGTATGTTTGACATTTAAGAAATGTCGCCCCCTGCTGGATGATTCAGTTATGTTGAGCAACGAAAAAGTTTTCTAGAATATGTTTTCTCTCCTTCCTTAATTATTTCACACATTTCTCACTGATATATAAACTAAAGAATAATAAGCCATATATAAAATAATAATAATGATAATAAAGATTTCACAGACAGCCAGAGCATTTTTAGGTCAATTTAATATTGCAACTCTCTTTTAAAGACAGCGTCTAAAAATGGATAGACCACCCACAGAGAGAGCAAAGGCAATGAGCTGCAGTCCGAACAGACCTTCATCACGAAGCAGAGGTTTACCACACAGACAGAAAAAAGTCCAGTGAAAAAGTCTCATGTTGATCTGCTTAATGCACATCACATCTCTCACAAATACTTAATGTACACACAAAAAAAGACCAGAAATGATCACTTCAGCTCCCTGCTGAATAGCAACTTTCACGTTAGCACTTCATAGCATTTACATACAGCCAAAAATAATTTAATATCCGAGTACCAGATGGAGTCACTGACTTTAAGGAAACACACAGAAATATTGTTAAACATTCAAATACTTTTACAAGTAGTATTTTTCATTTAATTTACATTAATGGCAAAAAACATTAGGATTAAAAAGACTATTTGTTCTATTGTTGTTGTTGGCTCAAAGCAGGCACTAAGGCATCATGTGTGATGGACGAAAATACACGCCTTTCGCTGCTTAAAATCGTGCCTCACCATTGATCCGGCGCTGACTTCGAGATTTGTGAAAACTCTACCGAATTAGACTAAAGCAGAAAAATGAATTCTCTTTAGCACGGTTCCTTAGAAAGGACATCCTTGATGGTGCTTTGGGTGTACAGATCTAGGGATTACTTTCTTCCTCCGTGATCCATTCGAGTTGATGCGACCTCAATCCACCGTTCCAATAAACTATGGCATCATGGTTTGTGTATTGTGGCTTTCAAATCATTTTCTTGGCCTTTCGCTGTTCAATTGTAATCTATGATTTGATACTAATTTGTGAAAAATCTCTATTATGACTATGTTATTCAGTTACATTCATGTTGGGCTTGAATCTTGTTAAAAGTGAACAAAAAGTTTAAACCTCAATGTCTCCTTTAATGTCAGATGCATTCCAAAGAGCGAGAGTTTGTTTAGATTTTTCTTTACAAATAGGATTAGAAAAAAAGAACATTAATATCATATTTTTGCAAGCAAGAGAGGAATGTCACTGTCAATACATAAATACATTTACAATACCTACAACTTTTAAAAATATGTTGTCACTCCAAAATAACACTTAGATAAACATTTAAGGTACAACATATACAATTAAAGTAAAATTAGAGACAAACTGTAACACATTGTGATGAGGGCATTTAATATACATGGGGTAACATATACATTATTATTTTAGCTTTTTTTTTTTTCTTCATCCTCTTACATACTGTAGCTGGAGTTGGACAAGTGCATAGCAAAATAGAAGATCATTTGGCCACAAAAAAAGAAAATAGCTTTAGAAAAGAACATTAAAAAACAGGTTTTAAGGCAAATCTCATCATTTAAAATTGGCATAGTCTGAAAAAATGTCAACAAAGTCTTGTACCACCCTGTAGCAGAAGTCATATTGCTCCTGCAGGGAGAAAAAAAAACAGATAAGATGGTAAGCTATTAAATGAACAATTATGAATCTTACAGTTTATACACTTACCACAGTTTGGACCATATGAGGCCTCTGCATGCGTAAACTCTTCACAGTCTGAAAGACGTCCATCAGGCCTTCTGCTTTGACTCGTTCCAAGATGTTACTCAGTGCAATGAACGTACCTGTTCGCCCTGCACCCGCACTGCATTGTGGGAAGAAAACTTTCAGAAACAAAAGGTACTCAACTCTCATGCAGTTGCTGTTGGACGTATGGTGACGTTACCTGCAGTGTACGACAATGGGATGGTTCCCAGACTGCTGCTGCTGCCTCTGCACGGAGGCGATGATGTCGATCATGCCTTTCCCCTCGGTGGGGATGCCGATCTCCGGCCACCCGTGGAAATGAAAGTGCCTGATCGTTCTTGTCTGCTTCTCCTGTGAGGAGAAATGTCCTGATGAGTAAAATGATGACACCTCTGGAAGATAATTTATCAGCAGTGCGAAAAAAAGGAGTGTTGGATCTGTGTGGTTGATGAGAGTTGGACTGATGGGAGTCAGAGATGTACTGCCAAGTTCCCTAAAAATGATGTGTCTCATTTTGAATATTTGATATATAGGATAAATTCATGTAAAAAGGCACAAATAACAGAAAAAAATCCACAAATTCATATTGCAAATGCATGAATTTCTTGAACTTTTATTGGTATTTGAGACTTCACTGCACTTGCACAGTTAGGAGATCCACTAAAAAGGGCGACTTTACCCTAAAAGGTCATAATGAGGCATGAAAACTCACTATATTTGCCTGATAGATAGCACAAGGATTTGCTTACCGGAACAAAGGTGAGTACCAGGTCTCGTAGACTGAAGGTTTCACACAGAGTGTCTCCCTTCAGCTCCACAATGTAATCTCCATAGGTGACCGAGTCTTCTGTGGGCCAATACTGGAAACATTTGTCCTGCAAAAGACAAAAACAAAGATCATTTATTTTTTAAAGATGTGTTGTCAAAAATATATTTTGAAAAAAAGGATTTGGGAAACACGGCTCACCTGCTCCCTCTCCTGGAGCTCAGTGAGCATGACAATGGAGTGACATTTCCACTCCCACACCATCCTCCAAAAGTCCTCCACAGTGTGAGACAGAGGGCCCTGTGTGGCAATGAAGTAGTCCTTCTGTCTGTATCCCTAATTCCCCCCCAAAAAAGAAAACAAAACTCTATTAATCATCACAAATCATCATTAATTATCAGTGAGAAAAACGTTTGCTTACATCTATAAATGATGCGTTGACATAATCCGTGAACTCTTGGCCTCGTCTCATTGAGAGTATAACTCTATTGAAGTCGTCTAAAGTAGACAGAAAGCATAAAAATATGCACATGAGGGACATTTTCAACAGAAACTGTAACAAAACGCCTCTTCCTCAAACTCTTACATGGAATTATTTGAAGAACTCGGTTCTTCTTCATGTTGGCAGGGAGGTTCCCCGTTCTCATGTTCTCCTTCATTATTCGCATGTTGGTCAATTTCTGGGTAGAAATCAAACAAGCAAAGGTTCAGGCGTAACATAAACCGTCCTTTGTTCAACAAATCATATAATTAACTCGTATGAATTTTTGATTTTTGCAAAATAACAAATCTGATATTCATCTCTGCTCTGTAAAAAATAAATGGTTATTAAACTTTAAATTCTTGCTCAAATTAATTCATTTAGTTTTGTTTTCAGTAAAAAAAAGAAAAAAAATCTTGTGGAGAATCAGCAGACATAAACATAACTGTGGTAGTTCCAAGAAACTAAAGTATTTCCTCAAATGCAAACCACATTTTTCACCAGAAATATAATAAATTTAGGAAAAGAAGAACTATGAAACTAAAGCCTCTTTTTTACTGAGTGGTCTGGAGATGTCCGGTAATTTGAGTGTTTCCATTATAAAATGGATCTAAGACAGAACAGTACAATTTTCAGTCCCCCGTTGGTTGCAGGTCCATAGAAAAATGGAACAGACGGGTTAGGGCGGAGCTAATGTTGAAACTTGTCGATTAGCGGAAGAAAGCAGCTATATTTCTCTTCGCCGCCTGAAATCTTTTCTCAAACAACATTAAATTAACCTCCATTGTTGTTGCCGTACAACAATGCAAAGCTATGCAATCGATTTTAAGCCTGCATGTACCGTGATGCTCCAACTTCTGAATTGCCTGGACCATTCTAAACCGGACAGTACCTTTCCACTCAAAGGAAACAAGGCTTTATTAGCATCTCTTGTGCTTGCAAATCACTTCAACTAATCACAGTGTGGACTCCAAATTCCTACTTTAAACTCCTCCTCCAGGCCGACCCGGTCCCCGTCTGCAAAAGTGTTGTGCAGCTTGTGCAGATGCCCTTCTAGAGTGGACACGTCCAACTCTGTGTCTCCATAGAGGTAGTATTCGAGCAGGGCCTGGTAGACGAACGAGTACTGCATCTGCAGAGCGAGGATTTGTTGGACACAATGAATGAGATTATTGGTGCTTCCGGAAGAAAGCAGTCAAACCCTGACTCACGTCTGTCTGGATGAGCTGCGACCGCTGCTCTCGTATCCTAGAAACGAAGCCAAACACGTCGACTTTCTGCTCGGCGTGCATCATGTCAATCATGGCGTCTATGACAATAAAGGTTCCTGTTCTCCCGACACCGGCGCTGGAAACACACAAACAAAGAGCACTCAGAGTAAACACATTTCTCAGCTGATGCCTAAAAAATATCGGATTGCAAGAGACAAAGAAAGGAACTTCTGTGCGTGAGAACATACGTCTCATCAATCAAAATATTTTTCTCTGGAGCGCTTCGAAAATTTTGCTTATTTGTTTCCATCCAAACTGGATTAAATTAGAAAATTCAAGTAAACACACATTCAGATTTTTTTTGTACCTGCAATGGACCACAATAGGCCCAGAAAAGGGCGGATTCACTGCCTTGACCTTTTTGAGGAACTTTAGCATGCCGATGGGGGAGAAAGGAACGCCGAAGTCAGGCCAGCTGGTAAAGTGAAGCTGAGCGACCAGACGTGACGTCTTGGCGGCCTCACTGGTTTGCTGCATAGTAAGCAGAGTTTTACCTCATTTATGAATGTTGTTAAATAAAAAAAAAACATAGTTTCAGCTATTAATATAAAACTTATAGGGAGCTTGAACATAGTACAGTGAGTGTACAGACACGAATTTTACACAGAACAGCAGAACATACAGTACAAACAACAAAAACACCACAAACAAAAAACATATCACACAACTCCCAGAACACCACACACTCACACCACGTGATCCAACATATGATATGTCCAGAATCACTTGTCCTGTGAAGAAAAAAAATGATATTCAGAATTCATGCATTTTTAGACAAGGTAAGCTTTAAAGTCCCACCTCAATGAAAATCATATTTTTTGAGTTTTTAACATGTATGTGAGGCATTTTTTTTATGCTAGCGAGACACAGAGTGATCATAATAAGACGGGGGGGGTCAGGTACGGAGCTGCTCAGCTCAGCTCCAAAGCCATGCCCCCTCAAAAGAGATCTTTTAAACAGAGGCTTCAGATCAACATGAAAAATGTCTTATTAAGACATTTAGGTTGTTGGATTTTGTTTAAAAACTTCATAATCATAGTTAAAACACTACTGGGAATGTTTTTTCTAAATAAAAAATTTGTCATGGGGGACTTTAAACTACTTATTCAACCACTTTTTATGGAAAAAATAAAACAGCGACCATGCACAAGCTGACATTTACTAACATGCCTGTGCTTGTGCTTCAATTTCACAGCCAATCCATCTCCTTTAGGAGCAAGAGAGCGCTGAAAACAGTCACTAAGACGCTCTGCTGGGTGATTATCACTCTGCTTTTGAGGACTTAATTACACATTACACAGCCATTGATTTCAACCCATTTACACGCTGATTTTAAATGGCTGCCAGTCCTCCTCTTATTGATCCTTTTCCGCTTTTTCTCATTCTCTCCTTGTTCAGAGTTCTGATTCACAACAGAAACGGCTGTAATTACAGAAAAGCAGCAGGTGTTGGCAGAGATTAGACGTGTAAGGGTGAGGAGTTCCAATGAAACCATGACTAGACACCTGGTATCAAAGTCGAATTTGAGAAGCTGCAATGTGGGTACAAAAAAGAATAATTATAATAAAACATAACACACACCTCTTTTCTTTCTTTTAAATTCGTCAGCATAACAACAGTTGCAACCTTCTGCTCCCAAACCATCCTCCAGAAATCTGCAACGGTGTCTTCCTTTGGACCTTAAAAAACAAATAAACCAACAAAAATGTCACTTTTTTAATCAAACATACATAAAAAGTCACGTTTAAATCTGAAATATATTTTTTGTACCTTGTGCAGCTATGAATTTGTGTTTTTCAGTGTACCCCTTGGAGAAACAAAAAATAAAAGTCAATAAAGGTAAGTTTCACTAAGTATTTTGGACAACAGTATGTTAAAGATTTTGTGTCAAAGCGTCACCAGCAACGCCTCAGGTGTTAAAGTGTTTGAATCCTGAGACAAAAAAAAAAAGATGAACTCACATCAACAAAAGATGCATTCACATAGTCTGAACAGGGGTTTCCATCCAGCTGAGTCAGCACCACTCTGGAATTATCATCTATTATTGAACAGAAAATGCACATAAGTTAATCTAAAGTATGACAAAGCACTACTTTTTAAAGAAAAAAAGCAAAAAAAACCCCCAGAAAATATGAAATACTTTGACCTAACTCATCCTCTTTTTAAGTGATAGATAAGAGGATATTTTCTAACACATACTGTAACCTATACACAACACAGGAAGCTGAATATGGCACTACCGTTGACGAGTTTACAGCAAAGACAACACAAATCGGCCTCCCAAGAAGGTTTATCTTCACCCTAAAGTTGATAAATGTTTGCTCAGTCTTTCACTCTATCATGTTTCCTTTCAGTTTCAAGGTTAAAATCAAATCCTGATAGCAAAAACCCATAAATAAAGTAATTACATTTTCAAATCCAAACTATTTGGTCTTATTTTACAATTTAGTCAAGACTTTAAAACGTTAAAGCATTAAAATGTCTGTATGTATCAGGGGTTAAAAAAAAAAAAAAGTCACACTAAGAATGTAGTTGACACCAGTGAATTGTAACCTTGGGGAGGTGTAAAAACAAGTAGCTTGTGTGCTGTACAGGAAACTGTGTGCTTGGTTTCACTCAAGACCAAAGTTGAGCAAAAATGAAAGTAAACTCACAGGGAAGGATGTTGGGGTATCTGTTTTTCTCCTTATTTTCATTCTTGTTGGCTTCCTCATACGTCCCCTGGGCACTACCTGCCGGCAACGACTGCAAGACCAAGTTGCATGAAAAACAATCTTACTGGCAGCTGACGGCGATTAAATCCATTATTTTGATCATCAATACATTTCCTCCACAACTGCCACACCAGTCGAAAAGCTTCGACTTCCTTTGTCGAATGATTCAAGCACGATTCAGCTTTTATGCGGTTAAAAAAAAGCAAAGAGTCATGCATTATTTTGAGGATCTGCTTCACATACGACACAAATAGTCAAACGGTACTTTTTCATTCCTAAGATTGTGAATGATAACAGTATGTGTCATGGAAAAACAGTGCCTCTTTGCTCATGTGAATTTCCTTTGATAAAGAAACATTGTTAGATGAGAGCGTACTATGTCAAATGAGCAGGATAATATGTATATTTTTATAGTTAAAGGCATATATATTCTTGTCTACATCATATATTGTCCAAAAATATGTTTTCTATTTAGTAAGAAATATGAATGCTTTAATGAAAAAAAGGAATAAAACCTCAACCCATAATACAAAGCGTGATCATTAGGGTAGCATATTGCAAATTATCTCAATAGTAGGGAAGTTAGAAGTAGTACGTCTGGGAAACACCAAAGAATAATTATCTATTTCTCTGATAGCACTGAGCAAAACTAATATGGACAATTTCAAACAATATAAGTAGTGTGCATGCTTGGGAATCAAAAAAAAAAAAACATCTCAGTCTAAGCAGGTGTGTAACTATTCAACGTAACCATTTATTGCAGTTTACGCACAAGCTGTTACTACGATGTTGATGCATTTTCGATTTATCGTGCAGGCCTAGTGATCGTCAATTTTCCTCATACTCCAACTGTACTAATACTACTTTAAACAAGCTTTAATCAAACTTTCAACTAAAAGGGATGCGCTTACATTGTACTCCTCCCTGAAGAGTTTTCCATCATCAGCTGATCGGAGTCTGTACTCTTCCTCGAGTTGCTCGACCGGGATGGGGGCGTATGTCTTGGAGGACGATTGGGATCTTGGTAGAAGGACCACCGTTTGTTGCTCTGTTGAGAGATATGACAGTGATAACATCTGCTTGATTGGTGTGGTTGATATGGGAGCAATGGGAACAATTTGTTTTGTATTGACCTACTAATTAACAATTAAAGAAAGGATTTATATTAGTATTACTAAAGTAATAAATCTATTTCCGCCAACATTTTTTCACTAATTTCCAAGCCTTTTAATAAATTGATACGGAGTGTGATAACAGAATTTACCCACAATCCTACATTTATACATTTGTCCTCTGATTGGGATTCGCTCAGTTACAATCAAGTTCTCACACTAGTTTGAGTTAGAGATTCAGAAACTTCTAAACAGTATGATGACATTTTGTTGCCCACACCAACAAAGCATTTAAAGGTCATAAGCAGGGAGCCCAGGGCAGAAACCCTTTCCATCACCCTTCAAAGGCGTTTTGTTATAACAGTCCATAAAAGTGCAGAAGGTGTTAGTACCACTTAGCTACTGATACAACCACCCTGTGTACCTGACCTTTTGGCATAGTGATGCATAACGACTCAGTAATGTGTCCAGTCTCTAAAACACAATACACATACAGCACCACATCACATCCAATACAACAGGAAGGAACAACACTCACATTTAGCCTGTGGTTTGCTTTGTAAAAGTAGAATTTTAAAGGAATATTTAAAAAAAAAATGCATTTAACAAAACTGGAACAAAAAACAAAATATTACATAATTTAACTAAATCAAACTTTATTTCTTTAAAAAAAAGCACTTCTTATACTTGCGCAGCTCGAAGTGCTTGACAGTTATCTTACTCTTACAAAACTGTTAAAGAAAATGTACGTTCTTATTATTTCCATTTATAAATAAGTCAAATTCGAAACGTAAATCAAAGCTTTATAAAAGGATGAGTTGTTGTAAATAAAAAGTTAAAATCCTTCAGAAGTTAAGAATAAAACATCTGGATAAAACTCTGAGAACCGTCAGCAGTTGTTCTATAACGTTTTCTCATAATCGTCATTAGCCTCGACACTCATTAGATCTCATTTATTTGTCTATTATTTAATGTTTAAAAGTGAGTCCAGCTCTGCTTTTTACATGCTACAGTAACAAAAAAAACTAGAGGATTGTGACGATGGCTTTCACTGTTTTTGTATTTTTTCATGTGAACTTCAGGAAGTCTGACATGAGACCGCCTGCACATGCGACAACCTCCTGAGTCTGTCTTACAGACGATATGTCAGCTGTCTTACCTTGTTCCTCCAAGATGCCATTTGGTACTTTCTTGTCAACTGCTGTGACAACCACTTTCCTTTGGTTTTTTAACCTAAAAAAAAACAAACAAACAAAAGAAAACATGGAGTTACAGGATAACAACACAAACGTCTCTTCTAGGGGTATAACATGAGGAATTCTGAAATGATAAAAGGAGGAGTTCTATCTATCTATCTTTCCTACCATCTGAAACTTGAGGTGGTTTTTTTCATTAGTTGATGTCTTCAAAATTCAAAAAAGTCAAAATTGGATGCACAGTTACTCCCTGAAGTCGCCTGCGTAGCTCTACATTCGCCGCTCGCCCCGTTCTCACTGAACATGCGAGGGAGTCAGCTCGCTGAACTTCCTAACTGGGCTCCGCCTCGGTGACTAAAAGGAGGAAGTGTTTGTCACCCGCAGCTCTGCCCCTGAGCCTGGTTCAGCACAAGTCGGCAGAAAAAAAAAAGAAACGCACGTGGTGCGAAAGTGAAGTAACTGAGTCTGTCCTGAGATTTTTTCATGTTTTACCTGAGGAAATACCAGGCCAGCAGTGCAATGATGATCAGCAGCAAGAGCACAACCAGCACAGTGGGAAGGATGTGGTGGCTGGAGGATGTAACATCTTCTGAGGAAGGAGAGGCAGAAGCAAGGGGAGGGGGAGGTTAGGGAGCAACGCCAACAAAGAGGCAGGAAGAATGGGCAAGGCCAGCAATATACACACTTAGCTTGCTTAGCTTTAACAAACCGATCAAATAAATACTTGGCAAAACCAAATACCTCCTGCATACTTTCCAGACCGCAATTTATTAACTGGCCTCAGCAGTATTTTGTCAACATAGATAAGCATCATCCTTATTCCTCTATATCGAACAGAAAATTAGAGGCTCTAAAGATAGAGATTTGACTTCAAGTCAAAGTTAGTTATTAGATCTATATGAAAGTGTGCAATAAGCTGTAAATTACTGTGCACGGCTGCAGAGCTTCATTGTGATCTGGTAATAACAAAGCTGTAGAAAAGGGCTATTATTATGCAGGTGCATTCACAGCAGCAGATATGCCCTGATCATATCTCTGCAAAAAGTGATGACTCCAAGGAGCAGGAATTTGTTGCTGTCTCGCATTCTGCAGCCAGGCTGACGTGAAACTGGCCTTGTCCTTACCTTTTGTTTGGTTGCCGTTGCCTGTCGAATTGGATGTTGTTGTGGCTACCACCAGAAACATAAGGGGCACCATTGTGACTGCGGGAAAACAAAATAAAGGAGGATATTAAATTTAGAAGCAGACATTTTCGGGAATGAAGAAGCGCGTGAAGGGGGCGGACGGATAATATCGCCATTCAGGGTGTATAGAAAAGCGTTTGACAGATCTGACGCACGCTCGCGCGTTCATGACTGGGGTTTTCAGGAATGCGCTCCTCGGTGCAAAGTTCACAAGGACACAATGGAACAACACACTCATATCCTGGCAGTTTATTAGTCCAGCCATAAATCCAATGTGCAGTTCTGAGTATGTCCAGGTGATGGCGCAATGCTTTAGTTTTTGAACAATAGGATGCCTTACATCAAAGTAGAATAGTGTAAAGCTTGGGTCTTTAGGTTAAAAAATATTTAAAACTTATAAATAGTTTAAAATGAATTTGAGACATGTCTTAACCACCCGTGTTCATATTTTTATCAGTTAGGAAAGAAAGTTTTCACTAAATTGTCTCGATCCAGCTGATAGCAGCTGTTTTCCTTCAGCTATTTCCGTAACAATGCCGTGCCGGAACACACGGGATTTCCAGGATATTGCTTGTGTAAGATTTTGGGAGTCTAAAACCACCAGCACAGCACAAATACCAGCGTACCCCGTCCAAAAATAAGCATTCAAACTAATTTAAGGCGTCGAACACGTGTCTTTTCTTTCCTTTGATAACACAAAAAACTCTCACCACCTTCTTTAATTAGTGTGGTCATCCTGTCATTTTCCTAGTCTGAGACTCACACCTCTGCTGTTTGCAGCTTTAAATTCCCGGAGCT
Source organism: Oryzias javanicus (assembly GCA_003999625.1). NCBI lineage: Eukaryota > Metazoa > Chordata > Actinopteri > Beloniformes > Adrianichthyidae > Oryzias > Oryzias javanicus. The sequence goes on along the minus strand of CM012455.1, from coordinate 15,147,795 downwards.
GGAGTGCACCAGCACAGATCTGCTGCAATCGCACCATTGAAAAGGTTGCAGGTGTGCAAGTGAAGTGTGGGTGTCTGCGAGATTGCAGCTGCAGAGGAAAAGAAAGCCGAGGCCAACGGATTAGTCAATGAAGACACTGTTCAAGCCTCCAGGTTGTGCCGCAGTGTCCCGCTCCGTGTCCAAGCGGGACACCGGGGGAATGTGCAGGCAGCCAACCAGAGACGGCGACTGCAGCAGAGAGTGAAGGAGCAGAGGGTCCGGGTCAATAATATTTCCTGGAGCGATTAATAAACCCTGACATGTCAGGACTAAACCCTTTGGGAAAGACTGATGAGGGAATTCTAATGAGAAGATAGGAGGCTCCCTCTCGTGCTCCATCTCCTCTTTGCTGTTGAAATGTGACCAGCTTACATGAGTGGGAGCATCCTTACTACAGTAGTGATGTGGTTACTTTTAACGTTTAGAATACCAAATGTCTGTTTGGTTTTTTTATATATGCAACAACTCAGCGCCCAGCCGAGTGCTGACAGCTTGGCCTATGGCTAAATCTTGCGGCTCAGATTTGCTGCTTTTTAAGCAGCTCCCAGATCTTTACCTTCCCGCCTCTGGAGATACCACTCCGTCATGTTTCAATGCTTTCCTGCCTGCCTTCATGAACGCTCCTGAGAATATCACTTACTTTCCTCCCTTTGTCCGGCACTCTTCCATTTCTTTTGAAATCCTTCAGTGCATTTGTCTTCAGCAACATAAATCACGTATCTTGCATCTTTTATTGTTTGCCTTTATTTAATATGGGTCAGACTTGGCTACGACAGCTATCACCGCATTGTGAGGGCTCTCATCTATTGTCCTCCCTCCATTTAACACTCAGCAGCTAGTCACCGAGCATTAGGCTGGCCATAATGAAAATGGGTCATGGGACATGTCAGCCGGACGGAGCTCTGGGGCGACCCTATTTTCCGGTAGAAGCCCTCTGCAAGAAGCTTTATGGATGGACATTTGTCTCAACCAACTAGACAGGCTATTTCATTTTTTGTAGCGTAAGTGACATGGGTAACCTAACCATGAAGACTCCGGTAAAGTTTTACAATAAATTACTGAATGAAAGGAATTAACTATAGTGAAAGGAAATGTTCTTCCATGCCAACTGATTATGTAATAAAGAAAAAAAGAATTACAGTCATACATTATTACACCACTACGAACACCAGTATAATCCAACATATTAGACCTCTTTTACAAAAAAATAATACCCTAGTGCCATAGTTTCAAAAACTTTTCTCTTTTTTTTATCAATGTATCATATATTGATAAACATTTTTAATAAAAGATGAATTTTTGAAACTCTTATTTAGATTTTTTTTTTTTTTAATTTAAGCACAAAAGTGTGGTTTGGGTTGGATTCTTAACTGTCCAAAGTGTGTGGCTCTGCAACAGACAGGTGATCTGTTTAGGTTGTACCCCGCCCTCAACCAATAGCAGCTGGGTTGATTCAAGCAGTCCCATGACCCCAAAAGAGATCAAACAGGTTCTGAAAATGGATGGATATTGACACAAACTACTATTTATTTGAAAATGACACAGTCTCAGCTTGGCTTACTGGCCATGTCATGATAGGTTTTGCACCCTTTGTCTATTCTTTACAAGAAGAAAATCAGGATTTTGTGATGTAATTTCCTCTAAAAATGCCAACAACTGGAAATCTAAAGAAATTTAAACCAATTGTATTATAATTACTCAAGTGATCACAACTTGTTTATTTTTGTACAGCCACTGATATTAATATCATACACAATGCCAAATATATAATTTTTACCACTATTTATTCATAAAAGTGACTTTAAGACCAGGCAGCTAATTTGAAAATGCATTATTTCCTGTAAAGATCCACTCCGATCATCTTTTGAGTTAGTTATAAAGCGTTTCCAGTGTTTCTTTTTCTGTGAAAAAAATAATGTAATAAGGAGACGCATTTTTGAGAAGTGTCCTTCAAATACTTTGTTAAGTTTAAGAATTTGACACAACACACAGAGACGTTTAAATCCTCACTGTTGAATAAAATATCTATCTGTTTGACTCTTGTGAAGTATGAATCATCAAAGCAGACACGGTCAGGAGCAAGAAACATCTCTGCATGATCTCAGAGAAACAGCTCATTATTGTGTGTAGTATGTAAATAGCACAAAAGTCAGCAAAGGTTTGAGATTTTTTATCAGGTTTTTTTCTTTTTTGGTTTGTAATTTCCAAATAAAAAAATATATAATACTTTTACAAACAAGATATGAGGTGTATTCATTGACCCCTCAAATCATCATTTTCCTGGCCACAAGTCAGCAGCTCCGGTTTGTTCTGATGGAGGTTCAGCACCCAACAGGCTCTATGAGTCACAGCCCCGTCTTCACTGATTACAGTCTGCCTCCTGTAAATACCTGCATATCTCACAGCAGGCAAACAATAATGTGGACATGCGCAGGTATCAGCACACATCTCATTTCACATGAAAGAAACGGGGAATTCTTTTTTCTACAGTTCACATATGGGAAAAAAGAAGTGTGCTTTCATTAAAAAAATAATTTTTTCGGACCTAACTTTTTTTGACTTAGAGAATAAGTTCTTCTTAAGACCCACTTCAATGAAAATTGTGTCTTTGGTGCCTGTTCCTGTAACATTTTTCTCATGATGGAGAGCATATAGAATATAAGATAATTTAAGATTAAAACTGCGTTTCTAAGAATGTATTTATTCAAATCATGTAAGATCAGGAGCAGACAAACGCCACAGTTTGAAAAAGCTGAAATTTGGGATACATAAATTGCAACGGGCGGGCTAAAGTTTCCCTTTTCCACTCCCATTCAGATCCATCTTCTTGCAGAGATCCATCCATGTTTTGTTTTCCTCTTCTGAGTTGTTATGGAAGCTGTATGGCTGTATGCCTCTGATTTTGCCTGCCGTTTTTTTGCTAAGCTAATGCTAGCTTGGGCTTTTGAGGTGCTGTAAGCTAGCAGGAGAGAGTTTAAACAAATTTTCGCCCTAATTTCAAACTAATAGATAACTATATAGTGCAGGACTAACTAGTAACCTAGATTTCATAAACAATTCGGACACCATGCTCACTACTTTTTCCCTTTTTCCTGGGCACAAAGTAAAAAACAAATCAATATGAACATTGTACGACATCTATTTATAAATCTATTGTGTTCTGATGAAGAAAAATGTGATAGTTTATTACAAAAATACATGTCAACTTTTTTTTTGTTAAATCAATTGTTCCAACATAATGCATTGTGGTCTATATATGCTAACCTAGTGAGCACACCGATTTTTCACAAAGACTTCTGGGAAATTTCCAGGGCACTCGATTTTGGAATTGTAGATTCGGACAGCACTACAAAATGGCGTATGCACTAAATAGTGCACTATGTAGTGAGTAGGGAAGGAATTAAGACATAGGCAAAGGGTTGATGGGAAATTTGCAGATGCGAACTCTACGGCTAACTTCTGCACCAACGGTCCCGCCCACAACCCAGAAGTGAGTTTCAAATGATATCAAGCTGCGCTGCAGATACCATGTGCTAGAAAACAACACAGGAGTTTTGATTTTGAGCTATAATTGTTTCTGATGTTTGTTTGTTTTTGTCAAAAAAGTCACAATCAACTAATTTTTCACACTTAGCAGGATGGAAGCATCAAATCAAACAAACTTGCTGGAATTAAAAGAGAGACAGGGAAATTAGCCTTCTTTGGCAAAGACACTGTTCCGTGCACTGTCAGTCCCACTGAGCACAGCTTCTGTCCTTTCAAATCTATCAGCTGAGGAATTTGGGAAACTAGGCCGTGGGCATCGTGGCAACCTGACATAGTGGCAAGCAGGATGACCAATAGGTGCCCTAAGCGAAAGCACTGCCAAACGTTTGAGCTACGATGGTTTCAGACTAAAACCTGCAGGAAGTGGTGAAGTGGAAGGCGTCAGACTTCATTTAGATCTCTTTCTGCCTAAGCAGGCTGGCAGGGGTTTCTGTCAAAGCTAAAATAAACGAGCCAACATTTCTCATGAGATTATACACTGATAATTTAGTGAAGACAGCAGTCACTAAAGTGTGCATAAAAGTAACCAAATACTAAAGAAAGAAATATTGTGTTTCGGAAAAGTACAAATCAAAACAGACATTTTCAATGTAGCATATCAAAAAGAACAGCTACAGTACAAAATACTTAAGAATTATATGCAATTTTTTTCTTTGAGATTAATGTTGTGATATTCATACCAAAGGAAGATATGAGTGGCTCACCACAGTGGTAACACAAGCTAACTTGCGGTTAGTTAATCGGAAGACTTTTTCATCAAAGGTAGAAAAGGTGAAGTCATGATTTGGCTAAATATGTAACAGCATCTTTGTATAAGATCAAATAAAGACAAAAAATACAGATGTCGGTATAAGAATGCTTTCTTATGGGTTGTGTAGTTGTGCGATAATTTTTGAATAAAAAACAGACTTTTATCAAAACTTTGTAAAGCTAAAGATGTGATATCCAGAAGTGTAGAAGTTTGACCCTTTCCATTTGAAAAACCTTCCCCTTCTGGAAGTACAAGGCAAACGACCTGAGGTGGTCAAAAAAAAAAAATCCAGTGCTGCAGTATTCTGTCAGATCTCATTAAATCATGTAAAAGAAATAAGGCGCCGGGTCAAGAGAAAATTCAGTTTTGGCCATTTCCAACAAGGTCACCATACTCCTGTTGGTCGTCCTCAAACCATCCCTCCATGTCTCTGCAGTCTCGGGGGTTACGCAGAGATGCAAAACCTGAGCCAAGTCAGCTATTTTAAGGACACTGCACTAAATTCATAGCCTTGACTGAGGAAACAGTGCTGTGATGTCCATCTGCTCTCACAGATGTTGCCTGCCGTGTAACATAAACGGATATTCCGTTTTGCCCTTATTTGAACTAATATGACCGTTCCTGCTGCTCTTCTTCGAGACAAACATTCTAACAAGAATTCTGAGTGAATGACAGTGCAGACCCTGTGGACACACCATTCTTCTATGAATGATAAAAGAGGGTAAAGAAGCTTGTTTAAAATGTCTAACTGTTGATGCATTCAACCTTTAAAAATATGCAGCATTTTTTTATGTGCCATTATTTAATAATGGGCTTCCATGGTAACAAAAGCAGCAGTGCTGCCACCAACATAACACCTGTGAGGAACTGAACAAATCGATGTTTCCGTCACAACGTGCAGGATTAATGTCTGCAGCAGATGCATTTGTTCTAAAGAAAATCTTTTTGTTTTTTAAGAATTAAGGCAACAGATATTCTTGGATTGCTTACATCACATACAAATATTAGAAAAAACTTTTTTTAATGCTAGTAATTTCTTAAATTGAAACCAGTAAAGGGGTCAAGTGAGCAATATTTTCAAATAAATAAAGAAATCATTTTTTTTAATTATGTATAACATATGTTTTTCAGGCAGTTCTTAGTATTATACTGTAACTTTTAATAAAATGTTTAATTAAATCAAAGGGAAATTTAACATAAATGAAAACGAATGTCAAAGGTTTTCAGCGTACTATATATACTTATATATTAGTATATATATTTATATATTAACCGGAGCTTCTCAGTCCATATTGGGTTAAACATATGACAAATAGTACAAGTCAAGGTTGGCAATGTCTCAAGTCGAAGTTAAAAGAGAGCAGTTGCTGGTGGCAAAAGGTTACAGCTAGATTTTATTAACAGTTATGTCAGACTCAACACTTCCAGTGACCTTCAGCGTGTGTACACAACTTTTTCTTCTTGTTAGAGCAATAAATCCATATGTACAAGAGTTTAGTTAAGAAAAAAATGAAGAAAAAATATATATTTTAAGCTGCTATACTAAAGCCAGCAAGTACAACAGATGCTCTGAGCAATTGTTCTTTTTTAAATAAAACTATGGACAAAATAAACTGAGCTAATTTTGTTTTGATGTATATTTTTTTCCATTAAATGTCAGACGAATGTATTCAAAGAGTTTTAAAAGTAACGAAGCGGTACAATTTCACTTTGTAGCATTACTTTAGTCCAGATGTAGATGTAGAACATAGCTCATCACCTCTGATAGTTCTTCCCATTCCAGATTGAAGCTTCTATCCTTTTGCTTTAGTCTAGAGGAGCATCTGAACATAACTTTGGATTAATAGCAGTTCAGAGGAGTTGTTTTTTTTAAGAGATTTGGGTTTCCTTGAAACCCTACTCCAATGAAAATCCTTTTTTTAACATGTTCTTGTGGCATTTTTCTCATGATGGAGGACATATGTATAATAATTTAAGATTGAAACTGCGTTCCTGAGTACTTGTGTATTCTAATTGCAATGAATCAAGAGCAGATAAAAAATTCTGTTTGAAAAAGCTCTCATGTAACGTAGCATGTGAAATGGGCGGGCTACAATCTCCCAGCTCTGCTCCATTCTGATGCATCTATGTGGACGACAAGGACCATTAACATCTTCGTTTTGTTTGTCTGAACTGGTTCAAGACTGTAAGGCTTGATAGCTACCATATTGCTCACTATTTTTGTTGCACCGCTGATGTTATTTTGGGCTTCTAAAGAGTGTAAACAAAGGGATGATGGGATATCAGTGGAGGATAACTGCCACGTCAACAGTTCCACCTACAACTCAGGCAAATTTCGAATTAACTACTTTGAAACTATGTCCTTGAAAACAACAAGTTTGATTTTGCCAGAGAACTGTATTGTTAACAGACCTCTGGGATTGCTTTGAAAACAGATTAAAATATGATTGGAAAAAGTGATAATCTCAGAAATGAACTTATTTTGATAAATTTTCTCAGTTTAAGAAAAGTGCTAATCACAACAAAATTAATGAACTTTAAACCTTTCCTCTAATCCTAAACTAAACTTTATAATCAACAAAACCAAGATCATCTCCAATATAATCCAGTTTGGGCCTTTTTCTTAATCCCCTAAAGTAAACAAGAATACATCCATATTTGCTGCTACCATTACATAGTCATAAAGCAGAAGCAATGTTCCTGTCTTTATACAATCATTCATTCATTCAGTCTTTATACAATAATTTAAAATGTAGGATGTATTGACATCAAAAAAAAGGAACCAGCCATATTTGAAGGAAACATGCACCCCTAGATGTTAAATGTGATTGTGCTAAAACATCCATCAAGTTTGATTACTTGAAAATGACCGTTTTATCCCGGGTAGCAGCCTGAATATCAATGATCAAAGCTAGGTTATCATCACCAGAATAATCGGGTCAGACTCTGCGGTATTTCACACCAAGACCAACACAGAAAAGCAGCTGCAGCACAGCGCTCCCTCTCATGTGCTGCTTCCTCACCCTCTGTGCTCACAGCATTGTCATTAATCAATTCTTGCCTCCTTCCCAGGGCACCCAGACGCCGTGGCAATGGTAATGACCTTGGGGACCTGCTGATACCTCTCCACAGTGTCAGCCCTCCACCTCTGTGTGAACAAATATAGCATCTCCCATGGAGATCTGAGCTCGCTGCCTGGCAAAACAAGGCGCGCGTTTGCTGCTGCGCCTGATGGCAGTTATGAGTCAATCAGAGGAGACGTTTTCTGAGTAAAATTGAGAAGAAAATACTCTGTTGGCCTAAGCGCCATACTAGGGTCAGGGGCTGCTGACTGAGAAATAAAAACAACCATGGAAAGTTGGAGCTTTTATCTGCTGTTTTTAAAACTACACATGACAAGATCACAAGTGATTAGTCATAATCCTCTTAAAAACATTTTGTCAGTTCAAGCAGCTCAACAGCATGAAAACCACAGCTGCCATCATCAAGAATAAAATCAAAAACTACTGCACACGTGTGAAGCTCAATGTATTTTCAGCATTCTGAAAGAATAATTATTAGTTTTTAAGAAAACCAATATGATTTTTTGAACTTTTCTGCATCAAATCTGAAAATTATTGGAGTTCTATTTTATTTGTTTGTTTGTTTTACAGAAGTATTAGATTAGGGACTCGGCAGATACTCAAAATCAAATTACTCTGAATCAGTCAAAAAAATTCTAATTGAGACATCCTTTGTTTTAAGTTACTTTCTATGAAACACACTGCAACACAGTATGCAAAAATACAGTAAGCTTCTACATGTCAAGAGCCTAGAAAATACTGCCCACATTCAATTTTACAATATAGAATGGATAAAAATAGAAAAGTTTACACTAAGATCAGCTGCCTCCAAAACAAGTGGAAATTGGCATATTTTTTTTCTGTGGAATATAAAGTGTCTGCCTAATATGCCAAGAGACTGTGGTTGTTTTCAATGAATTCAGCATCAAGAGGCACTGCCAGACAAGACATGGCATCTACGACAAGCTAACTGAGAATGAATGGTGCAAAAAACGTATTATTTAACAGTCAATTAGGTAATTTATATCAAGCCAAAGGGTTAGGCATCAAATATTCTCAAATATTTGCAAAAAGTTTGGACACCCGTATTTTAGTTGTTGGTGTAGAGCCACCAGGGCAAAAGGCCTCTTGTACATTTTTGATCATCAGCATGTGCTCTGTGTACATGTGTGAGTGTGTCACAACATCCATCTTTCTCCCTTTCTTTAGACCGCTAGGATTTACCTCAATATATCTTCCTTAAAAACTCAAAGGTGGGACAATTACAGGTCAGACTCAGAGATAGCAGGAGCAGTTTGTGGCAGCTGGACTCAAAATGACAGAGGGTGCATTGGGACACGTCTCATTATAGCTCAGCACTCCAACATTATCTTACATGGACTATGAATAGATGGTGGAAGAAAAAATAAGATTAAGAGAAAAACAGTTGTGAAAGGTAGAAGAGAATCGTAAAGTCTTACTATGGTGACATTTTAAGATCTGAAAATGATAATTTCCCCTTCATTTGGCACCCTTTTGAGTTTGTTTAAATTGCTCCACTTGAATTCCAATGTTTAAAACTCTTCTAGCCATATAATCGTGCAAACAGAAGGTGCTCAGTTCAGCTGAGATATTGATAAAGTCTTGTTTGCTTTATTGTACAAAAATTAGAGGGCATTTTAGTTGCACAACTGTTGCAACAACATGATTTACTGCTGTAGTAAATTCTTCTGTCCTTCCACTCGGTGCATTCCCATTCTGCTTAATCTGAAGGGGGATTTTACAAAATAAAAGACCAGATGAATTTGTAAAATGGCAATTGGTGTGTACTTTTATGTACTTCCTTAAATAAAGACCCAAAGAGCTTTATAGTAACAGTTTTGTTTATTCTTGGACACACACATTCACACGCTGATGGTGCCAACCTGTAACCAGCAGGAGCGACGTGGGGTTCAGTGTCTTGCTCAAGGACATTTCGACATATGGGTAAGCAAACCTGTGAATCTGTGGTCTTCCAAATATACTCTACCTCCGCACCACAGCTGCCCGCATTTAAACAAAGTGGGGTTTTTTTCCAACCTTAAGACCTTTTCGACAGCTTAAAATGTAGACTTTCTGATAAGATGTTCCCACTATCTGCCATTAATCCTTTTCTGTGTATTTTAATTGTCTGATGTGTCATTAAAATGTAGTTTTGAAGAACTTTATGCACTTAACAAGAAAAATGTGGGTGAAACTATTTTACCTGTTTAGGTTACAATAGCTGGTGTGAAATGCATATGAACACACTTATTCTTTATTTGGAATTCACAATTGCTTTGGACCAAAGACATGACATGGGACCCCATGCTTATTTGTTCAACACTTTTATATACAGTATAAAGGGTAAACCTGGTGGGTGATGTCACTATCCAGATCTCAGCTGTGATTTTAGCTCACATCTCTCTCAGATGATGGGACAGAACACATTTAACACACTTAACGTGTGACAACCATTCAAATCGTCACTTTAACATACTAATAGTTACCAAACAGCAACCTTTATGGGGAAAATAAATCATTTCCACAAAGTTTGCTTGCTCATCCATGTGATTTCAAGCACTTATGAAATGTTCCGATGTAAAAAGCAAGTCACTAAACATCAGGCCTGAGTCACTCTGACTAAGCGGTGACCTTCTGTCCACCGGGGGCTGCTGAGGGAGAGATCCCAGTTATTTCCTGCAGGGTATGATGCACTTCTTGATTTATAAACCTCCTTTGTTTGAGCCTCATTCGCAGAGATTTTTAGTGACAGCAGTCCTTACCAAGTTCTTGCTTCTTCTGGCAAAAAACTGATTTGAAGGAGATTTCCTCTGAATCTTTCTGCAGGTTGAGGCTTATCCTGCATATTTGTGTTGTTAGTGCACACCACATTCATTTCCTCTGACAAGAAGTCTACTTTTTTAGCAAAATATGTAGGAATGTAGTCTTATTCTTTCTCTTCAATAAAGTTCCACTCCGATTGATCTGGTTTCTCAGTGGTATTTTAATTATGATTATGTTGTTTTTGTCAAAATCCACAAACCTTTGTCGTTTACTTGGAAATAGTTTCTGCAGGGAAAAAATACATCTCTGAGTTGTGCGTGGAACTAGTGACATGGGGTAAGCCTGCCCCCATTTCCCGTCATCCAACTGCTTACATGCTCTCCCGCTTGAATAAAGCCCCTAACATTACCGGTGCAACAAAAAAGGTGAGCAATATTGGAGCTATCTAGCCTTACAGTTTTGAGCCAGATGACAGACGAGGATTTGGTCGTCTGTAAGTTGATAAATCCACATGGAGCGGAGCAGGGAGCTTGTGATCCTTTTTTATAGATTCTATGTTACAGCTATAAGCTTTTCTAACAGCATGTTATTGTCTTTTCCTGATTCACAATTAGAATGAAGAAATGATCAGCAATGCAATTTTAAGCTAAATTGTCTTTTATATGAGAAAAATGACAAAACAACATTTATATCAGAGTGGGTCTAAAGTGTTTGCCATAGAACTAAATGCACTAAAAGTACTTTCTATTATCGCATACGTTTTCCTTAGGTATATATTTTTTTTGTTGGTTTTTGCTCTTATTTAGATGTAAAATATGGATTCCTGAGGGGACACTTAAGTTATATAAAAAATAAATAATAATAAAAATAATTTTTTTTTTTTTTTTAAGGATTAAAGTAAAAAAAAAATATTCTAGTTACTAACTGGTGCTCACCAGATAGTAACTTTTAATTTTTAACTGTAATTTTTAGAAAAAAAATTTTTTTGCTTACCAGTTAGTAACCAGAATTTTTGTTTTTTAACTTCAATTTTGTGACAAAAAATGTTTTTTTACTTTTTTTTTTTTTTTTTTGAAAAAAAAGTTTACTTCAATTTTTTGAAAAGTAAATCTGTTTCTATGTGGTACACACCTGATAGTAACCAGAAAAAAAAAATTAATTCAATTTTTAGAAAGTTTTTGTCAAAAAACTGATTTGCTTAAGAAAAATTGCTTCAATTTTTTTTTTTTTTTGTTCAAAATCCTTTTAGGGGCTTTGTAGTAAAAATCATAATTTAAAATAGAAAGTCAATTTTAGTTATAATTTCCAGTTTTGTCTGACAGGGGTTTCTGTCCCTAAAATGTACATGACTGCTATGCATCAAAAGCACTCTGCATCTCTGTTAATCTGTTCATGCAAACCTAGTCAGACATCTTTTTTGCTTGTTTTTTAACAGGAAAGTGAAGACGCCCTGAGCTAGCAACCATCTGATTTTATAAGGAATTTCCTCAGTTTAGTCAACATTGAGTTGGTAGATTAATCTCTGTAGCTAACAACAATGTAATTCTACAATAGTACAAAGTTTGTGATACCACTTACAAGTGTGAGGTTAGACGACATTAAATCGTCCAGACTGACTCCCTATAGATTCATATATTATGTTACACAAACACAGACATACCATGCAACTGAGAATCCCATCATATAGCTTAATTGCAGTGCCACTCCCTGTAAACACTGAAATAACAATGTTTTCTATTGTGCTTGTTTGAGTTGGAGGTTAACAGAGACCTAACAGAGGAAATCTGCAAAAGTGGCGACAGGGTCTAACCCCAAAAACTCCTTACATTAGGAGATAGAAGGTAGGGGTGGGCAACAGAGGAGAAACGAGCGATCTCACCGCTGCAGGAGAACAAAAAGCCACTTCAGAAAGAGAAGAGTAGGAGGAAAAGAAATGAGGGACCGGAGGGGACAAGAGCCCATGGTGTGTGGACGAGGAGCCAGCTCCACTGCACTGCAAGCACGTCTCCTCTGCAAACCAGTAAACCTTCCGCTTTGAAAGGAGTCTGATAAAGTGTCTTCTGAATCATGACTTGTCCCCAGACTGTCTGCAGGGGAAGCAAGACCTTACTTCGACACTGCTCCAGTTGCCATGGCAAAAAAACAGCCTTTTTACAGAGGCGGTTATTTATCTTCTGAAATCCCGACTCCCTTTTATTCTTCTTTATCACACTCCCGACGACGAAAAAATAGAAAAACAAAACTTCTTTTATAGCCCTGTTCATTTTCACAGCCGATTTGAGCGGCACTCTGAGAAATGTAGGAGGTCCACATAGACATTGGCCACAAATCTCAACATATTTAAAAAAAAAAAAAAAAAAAAAAACTCTTTTACAGGATCACAGCCCGCTTTAGCGACAACATTAACAATTGTGTAACATTGTTGTCGGTCTGCAGGAATATGAGTCATTCAGTGGGGCACCATAGTGAGCCTCATTGTCCTCCGTTCTAAGCATGCTTGTTACACAAATGAGGAAAACCCACAGACTCACACAGCACAGAGCTAATGGCCAAAGCAGCGAGCCTCAAGGAAAGCTTGCTTCTCTATTTAGAAAGGAAGTGCAACATCCAGCCATCAGACAGCTGCACAGACGTTGCATGAGGCAAATTGGCAATCTGGAGGAGATCTTTATGTTGCTAACAGCTTTTGACCTGGACATAGAGGAAGGTTTGTGGGTGGAGCCGGAAAGCCCCATCTGGCTGACTTAATAAAAAACGATTGCAAGAAGTTCACAACTAATAATAGGATAACAATTAAAATTCAAAAAAGTCAAAAGATATTACTTTGTGCACAAGATACAAACGATAAATTGAGGGGATTTTTTATGTCATTCCAACAAAATACAAAAGGTTCATTTAAAAATCTCAATAAAAGAAAAAAACTTTTTGGCATGCAAAAAAAACCAAATACATTTATGATAAATTCCTATATTTTATTTGCAGTATTTGGTATCATTCTAATAATCCTAATGTGACCTTAATTATTTATGATAAAAACAAGTATTTTCATGGCTAATATTTGTTGGGTCACAATCACCCCCCAAAAAAGCGACAGTATGAAAGACATTCTCCGTACACGCCTGTATTTGTGCGTTTCTGCACCGTAAGCACATGCTGTCCTCCATCTGCTGTTTGATTGAGGCTCTTTCCTTTCCTGCGCCGGCAGCCAAGCAGCTAGCTTTCCTTTCCTTCATTGCTCTTCTCCTGAAGGGAAGTGGGAGCAAGACGGCCACCCCGCAAACGCACTGAAGACACGTACAGACAAAAGCCCACGTGACGAGTGCAAAATCGCAAATTTAACTCATGTAAATACACCCCCCCATTGCTTTATATGTTCCTTCCGATTTCTATTGTTTTCCATGTTTGCCTACAAACATTTCCTGGATGCTTACCTCATTGTCACATGCTTGTATTTGTGTCTAAACATCTTCTGTAGAGCTAAAATATACCTAATGATTAACTTAGTTACAAGAAAAAGTTAAAGTTACTGGATTTCCTTCCTTAAAATCAGTATAGAAAAATCCCCCACCGGGCACATCAGTCACAGTTTCCTATTCTGTTATGTAAAAAAAAAAAAAAAAAAAAAAGAAAATCAGGGAAATTACTATGGTCCAGCTGAAAAATAAAAAGAACTAAACAACCATTTCCTGAAAAGATCTGCCGATTTATATGCATAATAGACTGGCAGCTGTTGTAAAACAACCATTAACTCAAATAGAGCCTGTCTTGCAAGTTACAGCATCCTTTTAATAAACAGCATAGCAGGGAGGAGAGACTATGAGGAGAGAGCCGCGGATGATTAAGAAAAGGAACAGATGGGAGTTCAAGAAGTGGAGGACACCAGACGAATATATACTGCATGTTTCTTGCAAAAAGTAACCTTAAAGAGAGCTAAGGTAGTAAAAAAAAAAAAAAAAAAATTGGGGAATAACTTCCCCCCTGGGATAAATATAGGATTTTATAATAAATAGAACTGGATATCCACAATACAGCTGAGCTATAACTCAATGCTAACAATGATCTACTCTTAAGCTTCCTTCTCTCTCCCATGGTGCCCATAGCAGTGCTCGCTGCACTGTTATAGCCTGCCTGCGGCGCCAAGGAGCAGAAAGTATAGCTTGTTTAAAGCAAATTAATATTCATATCAGTCAAACCTGCAAATGTACCTGGAGTTCAAAGCCTTGAACAGAGAACATTTTCAGCTGAAGTAGTATTGAATGAAACAGGGCAGAGAGACAGAAAGAGGGATGGGAAAAGATGTGACAAATAAATGTAAAGAAGCTAACGGCCAACGAGGACTGAAATGGAACAGAAATGTATTGAGTTCTGAGTCCTTGAAAAGTGTTCCAAGTGGTCTTTAAATTCATATTTTTGCCAGTTTTAACAAAATATTTGAAAATTGGGTCATTTTCTACAACAGGGAGAGGCAACTCCAGGCCTCGAGGGCCACAATCCTGCATGTCTTCCAACATACCCTGCTCTGGCTTGTTCTAATCAGTTAATATCTGGAAGGAGGAGGTGTGGTTTGGATCTGTGATTGACAGGGATTCAATACAGAGAATGATACAGTGCAAAGTGATGCCAGTATCTCCTCAGAACTTTCTGTGGAGGTTGAGAATTTTTCTCCTCCGTCTTCTCTGGAGGGAAGCGCAAATACTACAGACTGAAGGGGACACGTGTTTGAGTGCTAAAATGATGCTAGCATCGTAAGCTAATAAAGGCTAACGTTTTAAGCAAACAATCCGGAGTGATACGGTCATGCAAAACCCATCAATGGAGTTTGTTGGATTCAATGCTAATAGTTAAATTAAACAAGTCTATTTTAAATTGTCAGAAATGTGGGAAGGACCAACAGACAGCCCTTTAAGGCCCTATTTATAGAGGTCAACAGCTAAAAAAAAGTTAATTTAGGGTTTGGTTACCCTTTAAGGTCTTAGGCTCCCCCACGAAAACCATTCCCTCTTTACAAGTTCTAAACTAAAATGAAATAAAAGATGATCATGCAGTAATTGTTATGAATGTAGCTAATGTTAATGTTAATTGTAAGCAACAATCGTAAGCCATGTAAAAAGCTTTCTATCTTTGGATAGCTATTTCAAATAACGGTATGACTAACCTAAGCATGTTGACTTGTACTAAGCGTCTAGTAACAAAATCTTTAAAAATACCTTAATTCATTTAATTAAGCAAGAAAAATGTAAACAAAGCATCCGTTGTAGTTTTTCTCCAAATACCAACTGTATTGCATTTTTTTCACTGCTGTTTCACGCCATCAACCACTTCCCATGTAATTGGTATTTTTTAACCCCAGAACAGATGACATAACCAGGTTAAGCATATTTCTAAAGTCTTTTTGCGTGTTGGTAAGCAAATAAACTGGAGAAATAAAAATATTTTTCACTGGAAAGACTAAGATTTGAACCCTTAAAAATTTTTCAGTGACTAGTTCCAGTAAAATAAAACATTATCTTACCTGAATGAAAGATAATTCAATGTGTCCTTTTATTTAAATCCATAACAGCGGGTCGCAAGGTTCTGACCAAGTCCAGCATAGTCACATTCTTGCTGTCTTCATCGATAGAGTTGTAGGAACTGTGACAGCTCCGGGGGTGGAGAGGCGATCCTGGGATCCAGGCGTGGAGCTCTGCACTTTCCAGTGAGCAGTTAATCAAGTAGCAACCAGCTGGAATTCTTAAAGAGCAGCACTGGATGCCTTAAAGGGCTGCTCGCCTCCTTCAGCTGAAGAGACTGTGAGAAAGACAGAACACATGTCGGATAATTAACAACACACCACAGTAAGGCGGGTGATGAGACGCTAGAGGATGGAGCAAGGTGTCATGCACTTCCTGTCAAGAAAAGGAACATTAAATCAAAAGCAGAAGAGCACATAGCTGAGAGAAGATAAATGCTTCCTCATAAGAAGAGGCAACTGTCAGAGCCACATATAGAGGAAAATACCAAGAAAGACGCTTCGTTGAAGAAAACAAAATCAGTTGTGGTGTGGAGAAATACGGAATCTTTTGCCCTTGCAGGAGAATTTTCGTTTTTCCACCAAAATCTAATCATCCCATATATAAAATAGCACTGGCACAAAGTATACATGAACAGGAGCAGAGGTTACCCAAGCTGGTTAATATACAACTGCCTCCACTGTCCTCACCAGTGAGGGAGAAAGATATACTCCGATGAAATGGAGACAAGAACCACAATTAATGTACCTGGAAAAGACAAGCAGCCAATAAATCTGGGAGCAGTGTTTCTGCTGAACGACAAGGTTCTTTGTTAAATTAAAGAATGATTAAGCCTGCAGTAAAGGCCATTATATAAGAAATGTTCAATAATTTTACTTAATAGCAGTGGGAAGCATGTCTACTGGTTGCTACGGTGACCATTTTGCTTATGGCCAGCTAAGAGAAGGTGCTGTGAGAAGGAAGGGTTCTGTCTCCACTGTTTTTATGTATTGTTTTGAAGTATTAAACACTTTTCCAAGGCTGTATGATGGAGTAGTGGTTAGCACTTTTTCACACAATGAGAAGATCCTAGTTCGAATTCTTGGTGGGACCTTTCTGTTCCCCTAGTGCATGCATACCGGTATGTTTTTTTTCGGCCCTTTGCTTCCTCCCACAATCCAAAAACATGCTTTGTAGATTAATTGGTTAGTGTCCCTATGTGTGTGGGAGAGATTGTGGTCCTGCAACAGACTAGCAACCTGTCCAGGGTGTACCTCAACTTTGCCCAACAGTCCCCATGACAACTCCATGACCCTAAAGGCAGGAAGGTGGCTCTCGAGGACCAGGGTTCCCTACCCCTGCCATAAGGGATATAGTGGGTTGAAAAACATCAGTGGATGGACACTTTTCCTGCTTCTACACCCAACAAGAACTCAAAACAAGTAGTTCCATGATCTCCCGCTCAATGACATGCTTGAAGTACACCACCAGAGTCAACATATTCTCACTCTCAACTCGTCATGGTCATATTGTTTGGGCCCCCTTTGTGTCATTTTTTGATGTTTTGGGTGTCCTGGATCAGTACAGGTAACCTAATGCATCTTTCTACTGAACGGTCCAGCCGGCCTGACTGAATTTTTGAGTATTTCCATTACAAAATGGACTCATTAAGCAGGACCGACTGGTACCATTGTCGGTACCAAGGTCGTAGGTCAATAGAAAAATGGAGTGGACCTGTGAGGGCGGAGCTTCTGTTATCACACATCACCTTGGCTGGCGGAAAGGTATTATGACAACTTTTCCCAACTCAAGATCCAAACCAGAAGTTTTGTCCTCTTTTCAGCTGTTTTCTTCTTCACCCCCCGCAATCCTCTTGCAAAGACTAATAAATTCTTTACATACAGTACTCACCCTTTTTCTCAGGGGTTGGGGACCAGAGACTCACCAAATCCATGAATACGGAAGCACACGAACACACACGCACCCTGTTTCCGTCTCACCTGACCCCCATGGCTGAAGAATGTCTGTTACCAATCCATACTCATCAAAAACACTTCTGATCGTTCTTTGTGAAACATTTATTAAAGAACATTGGAGTATTGCTGGCACAAAGAGTTTTTTTTTCTTCTTAATTCAGAGCAATAGACTGTTCCTTAGCGTAGAGACCAGCTTCATCCATAATAAACAACTGCTCTGGATTATAATTATCCTCCAAGATTTTCCTTTTTAATTTTCCTTCCGTTTCTGAGTCAGCTGATGCAGCTTCTCTTTCAACGTAGTCGCACCCTTTTGAATCACAGTTACATCATCGGTCTACACCCCGTATGTGCTTTGATGGTCCAAACGCTCAATGGAAATGCTCACTTGGATTGCCCAGACCATTCTAAATCAGCCAAGAGGCGACTGGTCTGGTCCGTAACCACCCTAACCCCGTACTGGTTCCACATCCAGTACCGTGATTTAATGGAAAAAGCCAGCACGTCAAAAAACGACAAGTTGGGGACACCTTAGAATGTCAAAAAGTTACATAGAGGGGGGCCCAAACAATTCTTCCATATATGAGGAGTTGGAATGAGAATGTGCAGCCAGATCATCCAAATTCTTACACGGTGATGTGGAATCGACACATTGAGACTCACATTGTTAATCCTTTTCAATACTCAAGTTCAGATTTGTGGCCTGTTTCCTGGAAAGAACTGTGTGGGAGTACTTGAAATCAGATATAATCTCAAAAGTTCATAAATAAATTATGAGGTCTGACAGAAGGGGAGGCAGATCAAGCAAACTATTGAATAATAGAAGAACCTTTCTCTAATGCAATCAGATGCACAGTGACGCTCAGCAATCAAAGGAAATGACAGCCATACATGAAAAAATATTTTATTCATACATTTATAAATTAATATAAATTACTATAAATTAATGAATACATTTATTTGCTGTTTATCACAGCATGCATGAGCTAAATGAACCTATATAGATAAACCAGAACAGACTAAAAACATAATGCCAAAGAAGTAAACCATGTCTTGCATACTTATCATTGTAAATGTTTATTTTTGCTTTCTATTTAAATTTTACTGTGGATTGAAATAAAACTTCAACAAATTTAAAACTTTTTAGCAAAATTTAAACCAAATAATCTGATCAAATATCAACCGTCAATATAAAAGTTTGGTCCAAAAGTAAAGGAAATCACAGCAGCATGAGCTGTAAAAAGAGGCTTCACAGATGTCGATGCATCACCTCCTCACAGTCACACCTGTTACCACAGTGCATGTATTAAACACCACATTTGCATCACTCATACAGACTTGAAACATAGAAGAACATCAGATGCTTGTGTCTAATATAGAACCTCAAATGTTCTTAACTATTAATTACCTCAAAAGTAGAAATAATCATCCCAAATATTAGTTCATGTTTGTTAAAGTAATTAAAAAATATTCAATCTGAATGGTTAAATCTGAATGGTAATTGGCTTCTAGTGAAGAGAAAAGGCTGACTGTAATGTTTTGAGAAATACACATTTCTTAAGCTTCGTCTTTGCTTGTGAACAAAAAAAAAAACCCTGATGAGCAAAGATAAACCTTTACTCCACGAGAGACCTTTCCTTTAAAGTACAGCTAAGCTTTTATTGTAAATTAAACGATTTTACTCGTCTTTTTGGCCAATTTACTCGAAAGTTAAAGCCTAGGCTTCACTTAGTAAACATCTGTTCATCAGATTTTATCAGGGTGAACATGTAATGGAGAAAAAAAAAGGGTATCATGAAGGAAAAGAAGTTACCCGTATTAGTCACACAAGATTTTAATTGCTAATTATCTTAATTATGTGTCATTACATGGCAATAAAACAATATTCAAATATTGTAGGCCTGCAAAATTCAGAAGAAAAAATTAAAAAAAATGTTTTGGCTGAATAAATGGAAAAATATTGAAATGAAGAACTAAACTTCAAAAATGTAAATTAAATTAAATAACTAAAGCAAGTTTTTTTTTAGTTTTTTTTTTTTATGTGCAGGAAATCTTTATCTGAACGTCGGTAACTGTAAAGTCTGCTATACAGCTTCAGACTTAAAAGAAAAACAGAGATAAATGAAATCTCTCATGCAAGTGTTACTTCTCCAAGACACTCCAGGCTGGCTCACATCTCAGCACGGTGAGAAATACCAGCTGGACAGACACCTCCATACATGCAGGTAAGCTTAAACAAGTCTCTCTTTCACCCTCTGCGCCTCCGCAGGGTTGTGGTCAATCAGATTAGGCCACCATGTGGAGATCTCCGAGTACACCAACACAAATCCATTTAAAAAGATAAGCTCTGAGGGTAATGGCTGTGACGAGAGTACACACATACATGTGTTACAGCAGAATTTATGTGGAAGTGAGAGATCTTTCAGTAGCTGAAGAGTGTATTAAAGCTCCGGTTGGTTAATCATTGTAGTTATAAAAAAATATAAAATCTGGTCGTATACACAATTTTTCCATCGCAAAAACATGTATAAATTACACAGATTATAATCTATCAGTTTGTGTGATTCCTGACAAAAGGCTGCAGAAGAGGTTAATAAGATATGTAGAAATGGAGTGGAGAAAAACCTTTTTGAACTGGAATTGAGATATGAAAAACAAGTAGGGCAACTCCAGCGCTACTTTCAGTGTCAGTGCTCCAGATATGTTCAAACGAGAGAATGATTAATGATGTTTACAGGTGGACTCTGAAGGAGTAAAGCGGAAAAAACACATAATCTCACCAAAAACTGCTGCTGTGAGGAAAAAAATTTAGAAAAAAAATGAATGTGTTGTGTGTTTGAGTGTGTGTTCAAACGGTTGTGATAAGATGCCGGCGAAAGACCCATTCCAATAAAATGTTGTCTTTAACATGTTCTTGTGGCATTTTTCTCATGATAGAGGACATATATAAAGAAAAAGATCTTAAAATGTTGTTTTTGAGTATTATTTAATCAAATCATTCAAGCTCTCTGTTCTGCTTCATTCTGATGCTTCCCATTGCAGACAAATAGATCCATTTGTAACATTATGTTGGGGTTGTAAGAGGCTGTAAACTAGCGGTGGAGCGTGTAAACAGATGGATGATGGGAAATGGGAAACTATTTCTCTGAAAACAACACAGGTGTCTTGATTTTGAATGAAAATGGACCACTAGGAATGATTTTGAAATAAATAAAAAGATGATCGGAGAAAAACCTTAAATGAAGTGAAAGAGAAAGACCATATTGTTTTCATATTCCACCAAAAAGTAGACTTCTTGTCTGTGGAAATGAAAGTAGTATGCTCATACAAGCTGCAAAGAAAGAGATTTTCTGGTTGAACAGGATCCAAACACAAGTATTCGTTTACAGCAAACTGTCACTGTGATGTCATGCAAGAGCTCGCCTGTGCTATTTTGTGACTGCAGAAGCATTGTCAGGGTCAGGCAGAGGCTACTCATGAGAAACTTATGATTATTTGTGAAGTGGTGAACGATTACAGGTGTATCCCACCTTTCCCCAAAAGTGGCTAGGATTGGCTCCAGCAACCCTGTGACCCCAAAATGGAAATACCAGACTTAAAGTATGTGGATGAATGGATTATTTGTGATTGAAATTGACATCAATATTATTATGTATTGAGCAGATAAATCAGAACCAATAAAAAAAAAGAAATTATGAAATAATTTTAAATCATTAAGTAATTTCACTCATTCCTGTCTTTTTTGTCATTAAATTAATGAACATAAATTTAACAAACATTGACTATTTTCTTTACTAAACCTCAACAAATCTCTGACTTTTACTCCAGAACCACAAAAGAAAAAGTTTTAACCAAAAGGAACTTTCTGAAGATGATAAATTGAACTGCAGCAAAAGCTGTGGGATTGTTTTTAAATTAAAACTTGAAATGAATTGCTGTTCTGCAGATCAATGCAGCTGTAGTGTTTAGATTTTTATTCCTAATGGGACCTTCAAAACTGCAATTCTTTTGTTAAAAACACAACAAACTTCTTTTTTTTTTACACCAAAAAGTAAATCTTCAATCGATTATGCCGAATAGTACTGTCATTCTTTAGTATCAAATGCAAACGTATATGATTTAATTCTGCATATTTTATTCAGAAAATATAATAATTGAATTTTTCATTGTGATCACTTAACTAAAGCTTTGGAAATAAATCTGAAATAAAATATAATTTAATGTATATTTATTATCTGTATCCCTGTTATATGTTTTAGCAGCAAGTTATAAAGTGCTGGCTTTAAAAAGGTGTCAAAGACTATTTAATAATTTTCTTTATGGTCTCACATACAATTCTGATAGTTAAAAAAGGATCAAAATAAACAAAGGAGGATCACTGTGACTCTAAAGTCACAAGACCCAGTCATGACTTCCGGTGTCTTTTTTTAATCCCTGTTTTATCAGAAGCCCTACATATAAAGAAAGATTTTGTTTATCCCTCCATTAGCCATCCGATGCTCATTCGCTCTGTGGCGTCTCCCTTCTCTTCCCATTCTCTCATCCTTTCCCAAAAGCTCGCCCTCTCAGGCGCCTGGGAGCTGCTCAGACAGAACACAGTTTGGATTAAAAATAAGCTCCCAGAGGAGGATTCCCCCACAAACTCCATGAACTCCATGCAGTAAATATTCACGACAGAGGAATTGTGGTGCTGAACAACACAAGGAGAAAAGCAAAATCTCCCGACACAAGTATTCATAAAGCATCCTGTGTTACTGCGAAGATAAAAGCACAAAGGCGGGCAATAATAAGCACGTATGTGCACCCACACAGAAAAAAAAAAAAAAAAGCTGTGGTCAACCTGTGCATCTATACATCGACCAAAAGCAGCAGGTCTAGTCTGCCTTTAAACACGCGATAATAAAGATTTCATTTATTTAACTAAAAAAAGGCCAAGATAGTAAAATACAATAACACACATCTGGCCGTAAACTATAACAGCATCGACCTCTTTTATCCACTTTAGAAAATGAGGTCCCATTTGAAGAGTATTAGAAAACAATAAAGAATAAAGACACTTTTATGTTCTTTAAACGGCTCTTGTAAATGAATGTGTAAAAAGTTAAGACTTCCTCTTGAAACTGAGAAGCTGAATCCCTTAAATCTTAAGGGAACGTGTGTGTTTAACTTTTGTATGAAGCTTTTCTACAAAAGGTTCAATATTCACAAGCAGGAAGTGAAGGTTTCCTGTGTGAACTGTGGTTCACTGGCAAACACCCGTTATAAAATTAGCTGGACTGTGAGAACTAAAAAAAGAAAGACAAAGAGATAAATGTGAGTCAGAAATGAGGAAAAAAAAGAAATACTACTGAAACTCTCAATGATGCATGATGATAGTTTGATGATAAATGGAGGGTTGTGTCATAAAACTTAAAAACGTTGCACAAAACACATTTTTTTTAGTGACTCCCCACCAGTAGATACAGAAAAAGAATATTTATCTTTTAAAAACAGTTTATCCTTTTTTTTTTGCTGTCTTTGACAAGGTACAACTTCTTCTTTTAAATAGTCCTAAAGCAATGTAGGCATTGTTATTATAACAAAAGCATTGCTGTGTCCTAAAAAATGTTTGCAGTTTCTATGATAATATGGTCAATGAAAATATTTTAAAGCAATAGTATCCTACAAATCAGAGAAAGAGGATTTAGATTAGTAATCCATGTGCACCAACCAACCACACATAGACTGTAAACTCCTGCTTACTGTTTTCAACTCCCTGTGTATACAGTAGCTCTGCTTGGCATCAACCAAACACATATCCTGTACACACTGGTCCAATAAAGTCTGAAGTCCACCATTAAGGGGATCCTTGGCGTATGTGAATTGAATTGAGAGAGCATGAGGTATACGTCTGAGTGACGGACTGGTTCCATGCATTTTTAATGAACTGTATATGCTTAATTTTAATGAAAAACCGGAATTTATAACATAGAAGTTGACAGAAACTTCTCCCTTTTAAGACTAACTAAGACTAAGTGGTCATTGGAGGAACTGCAACATTTGGTTGGCTTTAAATATGGAAACAGAATGTGGGAACTTGGCATCAGCGAACAAATTTGACTAATTTGCAAAAGAGTCTGAAGTCACAGATGCTAGGTACAGTTGAAGTGATAAAGAAGTCCACAACAAAAACATTCTGTCCACTTTTGACCTCAAGAGAATGATATTTAAAAACATAAGCAATCTTTCAGAGACCAACATCTACTGTTATGTTACAGTTCACTTTTCTCCAAAAAGGGACAAAGTAAAAAAATAAAAATAAAAAAATAACTAGTTTCTTACGTGCACTATTTACTATCCCATGCTCACCAGATACTAACTGATGCACACTAGATACTAACTGGTGAGCACGAGGGAAAGTAACTGGTGCACAAGAGATAGTAACTCGTGAGCATGAGATGGTAACTAGTGTGCAAAAGACAGTAATTGGTGTGCATGAGATATTAACTAGTGGGCAGCAGATACCAGAAGTTTTGTTGCCAGCTGCTGATTGGCTGAGTCAGATGTCTTCACAATCTGATTGAATTTACACACCTGGTTCAGGTAATCAGCAGCAAGCAGTACATGGAGAGCTGGAGAACAGGCAGGGTGGTGGCTCTCCAGGACCAGGAATGAGGAACACTACTTTAGGACTCTTAACAGCTTTGCTGTTTCACTGATTTTTCTGTGCAATTTTGCACACTTGGCCATATCCCTTGTCAATCAATCTACTCTGTGTCACATCTCCTGCTCAGTAAAGAATTTGCCACTCTTAGCTAAATCTAAATTCATTTTTTTTTCTTACCAATGTTTGAACTTTGAGAGTTTAAACAACATCCTTAAAACATCTGTAATCTTACTTCACGGATTTCACCTATCGCAGATTGTTTTTAGAATGTGTCTTCCATGATAAAAAAAGAGAACAGTGTACAAAATATTTTACATCGTAATAAGTAATTTTGAAATAATTTCAAACAACAAATATAAAGAAAATAAATTAAAATATTAAATTTCTAAAGTCTTGTTTGGTTTAATAGAAAATGTGAAAATCTGTGAGCATAGAAATTTAACACAGGACAGAGAACAAGCTCAATCTTGTACTTCCATTAACATACTAAACATGCTTTATGTGGAGAAGCTATCTGGCTAAAATTAAAGCTGGCCTGCAGTCCCTGCTGTTTTTATGAGGCTGCTGGCTGTGTCTGTTCCATCTGATGTCAGCTCGATTTTCATCTTAAAAGCTGTCTGGTCAATCTTTAACACCTGCTACACGCATTGCTTTTTGACAAAAAAAAAAAAAAAAAAACAACAACAATTGTTTTGCTAGTTCAAGTTGTGAAAAACTCAATTACATTTTTTTAAAGTAAGAAGAGAAATAAACGAATAAGATTCATAATCAGTTAAAAGGGATATTTAGGGACATGTCTTTTTAAATTATAGAAATCAAAACATAGTATTGTTTGTCATCTATAAAATAGAGAACATAACACAGTGGATTTATAAATGAATAATGTATAAACGCTATTAGCTTTTGAGATAATCTAACATCTTTGCAACAGAGCTCAGCTATGATCTCTGTCTTCCAGCTGTAGGCGTTCTGTGCAGACCAAAGTTTGCCTGGGACAGGAAGTAAAAGCTCATAGGAAGAGCACCCTGTAAACCTAAATCAACAGGATACGGGTGATTTACGGGATAACGTCCACAGCTCTTAAGAGCAGCAGCAGGCCACGCCTGGAATAAAGCTCTTAAACTTCTTTGTATCTTTTTCTTCAAAGGCATCACAGCAGCTGATCTAAAAGCAGGGCTGTGTGCATGAGTAAACACTGCTGTCTAGTCACACACATATGGGAATGTGCGGCCCCCGCAGCCTTACAGGAAGAAGCCATGTAAATACTGTGGAGCATGACCCCCTGACATGTAACTGAGGTGCAGTAGAGGGCAAATGGATTAAACATGTATTATAGTATCCGAGAAAAGTAATCCTTTTTCTGTGTTGTACTGAATTACTGTCACACATCTAATTCCATAAAAAGACAACCTAACATTTTAGACCTCATCATCAAGGGACTCCGATTCCAGATGCAAACGCTGTGGTCTCACAGCGACCCTGAGGGAAATCACCACGCCGAAAGCTGAGCGACAACCGAGCTACTCCATCTTTTAACGGCTAACAGGAAACTGGCCATTCAGCAGATCATCCACAGGAGCTGCTCCATCAGCATACATGCTGATGGATGGCAAGTCACACTCGAGAGGCGACCCGATTGATTCCCTCCTCAAAATGCCAGAAACTGCTGATCTGAGATAATGTTGCTTTTTAAAGGCTTTGTGCCAATATTGTGATGACAAATTCAGCTGAAACCAATACAAGTGACTGAATGATTCACCAACATGTAAGATTTATTTACATGTATTTGTCTAATCAACCACTAATAAACCTTAGAACTGTACTGACCCTGTTAGTTTAGCCCTTATTTGCTTTAAAGTCCCCCTCTGATCATCTTTTGATCTGTTTTTAAAGTGTTACATATAAATACAAAAACATAAATGACAAAACTGTTGATAAAAATAGACCTAAACTCACATTTATTAAGTACCTCAACTTCTATTTGTGAGTTGCCTTTTGTTCAAGGTTTAATTTAAATGTCACTTGTAATGCATTTGTTTTAGATAAATGAGGTAGGATTTAAATTCTAAGTCCATAAATAAGCATTTTTTTCTTTATTGCATCTATATTATGCAATTCATTTTGCTCTTTTTTTTATTTAAAACTTTACAAATAAATCTTTAAAAAAAGTTCAGTTTCAGTAATTTCTTCATGGCTAAGGAATAGAGCTCAATGTACAGGGATTCTGTTTAGAAAAGCTATATTGATGTTGCAGTTTACAGAGATTAGGAAGTGGAAGGCGGTGTTGACATGTGTGCAGCTCACAAAAATCATGTGACTACTGTACTCACATTTGAACCGCATGCACAGTTTCCATGGTCACAGATTTTCTAGATTAAGATCTGCAAAAATCCCTGATTTCCACATCGATGCAAAGAGGTTTTTTATTTTTCCTCTCAAGAAGAGCTGAACAAGAGATAACAATCGAATTGAGTGAAATGTGTTAATTTCAGCTCACAGCAATGCCAATGTAAGACGTTGCTAAAAAAGATGTTAGTTCGGAGCCCAAGCTGCATTGCTTTGTGTCACTGGGAATTCTGGGAAAGAGTTGTAAACAAAAGGCAACATGAGAGAGACAGATAAGGGATTGTGGGAGGGGTTGTGGTTGTAAAAACAGTGAGGAGGGTTTTGCAGAGCTCGCAGCATCCCTCTGAGACGCACAGAGATCGACTTTTTACGCCTTTTTTTTTTTTAAACCGCTCCTAAATATTACAGTACAAAACATTTTTCATTCATCATTCAGTCTGTGGGAACTCATCTTCAGTCCCTGGTTGCTTCTGTCACAAATCCAGCAACATGACAGAGCTGTACTCTCAGTACTGATGTCAACAAAGGCAGCAGGAAAGAAAAGCCTGACAGGATGCTAAATCCCTCATGACATAAGCGGAAAGCATGCCTTTCATTCTAAAATCAGCGATATTACACAAGCACGTAACAACAGAGATGCCCTGTCTGCCTCTCAAGAAGGTCAAAAATGTGCGGATTAGACCCTCGTTAATGCTGAATCTGGATTATTTCAATCCTGTGGCAGCACTACGCCCACAGATTACTTCTATCCCAGCCACAGCCTTAAAAGACAATGGCACTTTTTGTTTGGCTAGAACTGACAGTACCGTGCAGAAAACAAAGAGGGACTCATTTCTAATAGGGTCAAGAGTGATTAGAGAAGTGGCAGCAAACAGAAGCAAAAACGATATCCCCCAAAATCCGTCTGGATTTGTTAGATTATAACCTAAGTGAGTCAGTTAGCCCCTTGGTGCTTTTAAAAGGAGAATACACTGACAAACAGTATCATTTAGAGCACAATTTGACTCAAACCGAAACATTTAACGGGTTAAAAATGACTCTCAGTTGTCTAGACTTCTCCCAGCTTCTTTTGATGTTAACCAGCTTGGCTGTGGGGGCTTTTGATGCATAATTTATTAGAATCCCATTAAAAAGACTAAGATTTTACCCAGATACATGTGAAGCTGTTGTAAATGTAAACAGATGACAATGAAGTGAGGAGCCATGCTGTCTTTTTGCAATGTACGGAAATGGGAAAACTGTGTTTTTAGATGATCTACTTTTTTTTTTTTTTTGTGTCATCCCCAGCACTAAAATAAACCTAAAGAGACATTTATTCCTTTTATCTTCAGTTTGGGATTAGCTTTTTTGTTTGATCTGAATAGTACCAAAATATTTTTTTTTCATTGGAGGAAAAAAAAGACAAAATGAAAGAGAGAGAAGAAAGGGAGCGCTGATCAGTCGGCTCGACCTGTCCTCGTTCCACAAAAACAAATGACATCAGAAACGCTGCCAATCAGCTGATGCGAATCAAAGGGAGGCTGTCAGAAAACACTCGATCTTTCTTTTCGACTCTGGGCTAATAAAAATGGAAATGGCTCAGTGCAGTCACACATAGATCTGAGCACGCCAAACATCATTTTGATGCCGATTCACAAAAAGAATTGTTCACTCTGACAAGAGCTGACAAAGACGCCTGTTGTTGCTATGAGTGACAAATGCAAACATTATGATTTTAGTTGCTACAGCTGATGTGTTAAATTGCAATGTCTCTTTTTGGCAACAACATCCAACCGGCACTAAGAGCGGTGTTACACCGCAGGAGTTCTTGTCGACTGACAATTCGGAGCCATCAGTTTGATCCCACCCCTTAGTGAGAGGTGTGAAAACCTAACATTACAGCAAACGACATAATGAATTTATTTACTGTGCCTCTACGAATAAGATGTCAGCACTCAATCAAAAAAAAGAACCTTTATATCAGGAATTGTCACAAAAATATGAGCAGATATTATATAATAGAGAGGAGAAAATATTCCCAACCTAAAATAAAACATTTAATTCAAAACTGTTTAATCAATTGATACGGTTAGAATAGAATAGACTACATCTTTATGTATCCCACAATAGAAAAATTACCATGCTACCATAGCTAAATTAAAAACAGCAAATTGATAAAACTAAAAATACACTTTAAAAATTCATAATTATTGCTGTCCAGTGTTGTAGAGTCCAATAGTTGAAAGAAAACTGTTGTTCTATAGATAAACAAACCAGTTCCAGCCATTTCATACAAGGCACTAGTTATTTTACACTGTAAAAAGTAAAATGATGGATCAATTACCAAAAACTCTAAAATTTGTCACATTTAAAAAATATTAGTTTTATCTAATTAAAATGTTAAGTTGAGAAAACCATCAACTCAATTTCAAATGTAACAAATTACAGAACATTTGTCGATTAATCCGATGATTCACTTTTTATAGTGCAGGCTGTCAAACCACATCAACATGTGACCTCAAAGACCTTTTTTCTCTTTTATGCTCCTCGAAAACATTTACAGAAATTAGCCACAAAAACTCCTCTGCTGGGTTTAGTCTTAAAAAGAGCATTCATAATTAAAGTGTGTTTATATGTTTACAGCTTAAAATAAATTAATGTTGATTTAAAGTTATCTTTTCTTGTTGAAGGTTTCATTTTAATTAGACTTCAGTCATAAAAATTAAGAAACTCAAACATTTCCATTTAACTTGATTTGTATTTTGCAGATTGCTTGCTTTAACCGATAAAATCGACATTAATTTAGGAGAAGTATTAAATTACGTTGAGAAAAATTACAGCTTTTATGTTTGACAGATGGCATAGTCATTTGTTTTTTTATGCTATCATTGCTTTTTTTAATAAAGAAAATTATATAAGACAGGTTTTATTTCATTTAGTTGTGTAAAATCCCATATTTTGTGGAGACATATGCAGCCAACACTGGCACCATTTCTGGCAAACGCTGAGCTAAAAGGGAAAAGGTCCAAGAAGCAGACACCCGCTGCCATCAGCACCCCGGCGAGATGTAAAGGAAACCTCAGGAGACTAATTAAATAAGTGTTAAAAAAAAAAAAAAAAAGTTACTTCATGAGGGGCGAGGGGGTATAATTTATCCCGATATTTTGCCTATTAGGTGATTTTTTTCTTGCTAGTTGTGTTTGCAGTTTTAAATGAGATATGCATTCACACTTTTTTTTTTCTTCATCTGGCTGCTAATCGCTTACAACCACCCCCACTCGCATCAACCTTACTTTGACAAGAACCAATTTACAGGCACACAGAAGTGAGGAGAAATACATGGCCTGAAGCAGGCAGGATTTCATATCAGCCTCTGAACCCAGTATGATCAAATCAACATGGAGGGGGGGGGCATTATTAAAACAACTCTTTGCTTCACTCGCGCCGTATCCTGCAGCTAAACACTGACAGACGCGGTGGCGTTAAATTCCGCAGGCGGTGAATAAAACCAGTCAAGAGGAGATGTGGGAGTTCTGGGAGTTTAAGGGGAGGGGCAGAGCTGAAGGTCCATGCGTTTATTGATGCACACAAGTGAACAGCTCACACTTTTCCACAAAGTCAAAGGCATCTCTGCGCTTCACTAGGCGGCTAACTGCTTCCTGCTGTGGCCTTCATTGAAAGTGAAAGGACAGATCTGCCCTACTCAAAAGGCCCACTCCAATGAAAATCGTGTTTTTGGTGGCATTTTCCATATAATGGAGGACATGTGTATGGAAAATTAAGATTAAAGCCTAATTTGTGAGTATCTATTTATTCAAATGGTGGTAAATCGAGAGCAAAAAAAAAAAAAACGCAGTTTGAAAAAGCTTGTAAGTGTGACGTACAAACTACAATCTCCCAACTTCGCCTCATTCTGATAGATCAACTTGCAGACAAATATATCCATGTACAAGCAAGTGGTGATCAGCTGCTAACTTCGCTGCTCAGCCGCAAACTTTGCTGCTCGGCCGCAAACTTCGCTGCTCAGCCGCTAACTTCTCTGCTCAGCCGCTAACTTCGCTGCTCAGCCGCTAACTTCTCTGCTCAGCCGCTAACTTCTCTGCTCAGCCGCTAACTTCGCTGCTCAGCCGCTAACTTCGCTGCTCAGCCGCTAACTTCGCTGCTCAGCCGCTAACTTTGCTGCTCAGCCGTTAGCAGTGATTAGCTGCTAACTTCACCACTCAGCTAGTAGTAATCAGATGCTAACTTTGCCCCTCAGCCGCTAACTTGTAAGTGCTAACAAGTAGTGAAAGACGGAGCCTCAGAGATGGACTCGTTTTACTCCAGGGTATGAAAAAAAACTCATGAAAATAACTCGTATTTCATGAACAACTTGTTCTATATGGAAAAAGTGTAAGAAAATCATGTTATGGCCCTTTCTAAGCAAAGCCAGACATGAGTTCTGTTCTTCAGCTTCAAAGTTTCTGTGTAATACCTCCCTCCAAAACAACAGGATGTTTGCCTCAAAAATGACCAGCACAACACACACAGATCTTTGTTTTGAAGACAAATCCAATAAAATGTAATTAAAATTGTTTATCTTTCAGGAGTTCACGTCGGTCATGGGTTTAATGTGTCCAAAAGGGAAAGGCCTTTTTTCCTCTCCAGGGATAGCAGATATGATGTTCAAATTCTGTCTTGTTTCCTTGTTTGTTCCGCCTTCCCGCGCCAAAAATTACAAAAAAGAAAAACGTGTTTTAGTTTGGTCTTTTTTAAAATAACAAAACGACGCAACGGATGACTTCAAGTTAGCTGATAAATGTGAAGATGTGATGTAACGTAAGGATCAATACGAAACTGAATTTAAGGAGGGAGTGTTTCATGATAAATTTCCATTAGTTGGTTACTGGAAGTAAAAACATGCTTGCAATACAGATAAAGAAAAACCTGCTATGATATTTAGTAAAAACAGTAACAGTGAAACAGACATTAAAACAAGAAAACACTAAGAACCTTGAAACCCAAAATAAATATGATTTTTCTCTGATCTTTAATCTTCTTTTGGTCTTCATGTGTCTCTGAGAGCAGCAGAGAAAGTGTTTGATTCCTAGATAACTGTCAGTGACCCTCTCCTTGTTATCTAAGAAAAGCTGCCTCACTGCGCACTGAGAGTTAGGCAGGAAGTGAGGCCAAGACAGTGTGTGGGCACTTTTAGTACTTGCTCAATTATCTCCATATGTAGCCAACTGCAACTTCAAGACATGCAAAGTTGTTAAAAGCTTCAGAGCGCAACTGAAGCACTTCAGGATTCAGGATTCAGGACTGAAGATTTAAGATCACATCTGTCCTTTTTTAACTGTTACATCCTCTTCCTTATGTTTTGTTGCACCAAAATTCTTCAGAATAGAGACAACTTTCAAAACCGACTGATTTATTATTGTTTTTATGTATAATCGGTGAATGATATATTTATTATTACATCAAAATTAAAATATATTTTGTAGAAACTAAGATAAAAAAGTAATGTTTTTGAGCAAAGATTATAAAAAACCTAATTTTATTTCCAGAAGGCTTTTTGGAGGAAAAAACATTAAAAAAGGTATTTGGATCTTATTAAATACAAATAAGTTAGGTTTTTTTTTTTTTTTTCTTATTTTAACTGTTTTTTGCATTTGTGTAGATATAAATTCCTTGTACGTTACCTGTTTTTATAACAGAGAAAAATTGGTTATATACTGCTCTGAGATGAAAAGGGGGTTTAAAATGAGCCATTTCATTATGTAAGGACTCTTAACACTCATCATTCTGAATTGTAAGAAACCAATAAATCCTTTTATTTTGTATATGTGTGTGTGTGGTAAACTCGCAGAACTTAATAATGTCACAAGAACCTTCTCAGACAACATCAGGAGTCCTCCAAACTTTCTTAGAGATTGAGTCTTGCAAGAAAAAGAAGAATTTATAAGTACTAATTTGTGATTAGAGAGCATTCAACATTAATCCACATTATTCTTGTCTTATTCCCTCACATTGCAAATTGATCTCTGTCTGATTGCTGATTTTACTAATGTCCACGAATGACCTTTTTTCTAGGAACTTTCCAAAATTCAAATAATAACGAGGAAATTGTACATGTCAAAATAAATTTTCACTTTTGTTTAGATAAGTCGAACCTTTGTATTAAAGCTATTGTTATAGTCAATTTCCGTATTCTTGTAATAAACTTGGTTTGCTAATGATTTTAGTTAACATTTTGTTTCTCTGACTCATTGTTGGGAGTTTTTTGGTTAGATTTAGATCAGATTCAACTGGCCGTGTTCAGCGGTAAGACGGTCAACCTCTGATTGGAAGGTCATGGGTTCAAATCCCATCTTGCCGTCCTTGTGTTGAAGTGTCCTTGGGCAAGACACTGAACCCCACACCACCTCTGGTGGACGGTTGGCTCCAGTGTGTGGCAGCAGAGCCACCAACAGTGTGTGAATGAGTGAAAGTTTTGTGACTGTAAAGCGATTTGGGCCTTCAAGGAAGGTACTATACAAGCAAACACCATTTACCATTACTAAGTCTTAAAGTCTTAAACATTTTAAATAAAAGCTATTTGTTTATTGCAAATTGTGTTTTAGAATTCTTTCCTTTTGATTTAGTCTAAATTACACAATTCTTTATAACAATACAACGTTTGTTTAAAACCAATCAGCTGAACCGATCAGCTGATAGAAAGATTCCTAAAATAACCTAATACATCCCAATCCAAACATTTATCAAAAAATGTGTAAAAAAAAACGACAAAATTAAATGTGTTTTTTTGTTTTGTTTTTTTATTGTGGAAGCTCAAATAATGTCTGATGAAGTGCACAGTTGAAACTGAACCCATCTTCTTGCTTTTCAAAAAAAAATTTTTGTCTCTGCTGGCATCAAAACAGATATTGATAATTAAACCCCCCCGCGCCTGTAAGTACATGCTTTGGATCTGGCATTGCACAAAGAGGCTTTGGCAGTATTTTTGGGAGTGTTATTGTCAACAGTGTGGTTTCCCAGAGGGAAAACATATTGTATGACCAAATGCTGCGGTATCTCTCCAAACACAGAGCAGACGATTGCTGTTTACTTCTATTATAGTGTGGAAAACAAAGGAAAAACAGCCAGTAAATACAGTCATAAGCTATTTTACCTCAAATATCTCAGAGTCAAAATGCTTCGCAGCATTTTTAGATTAGTTCTTCTTTTCTGAAGGTCAGTGTGGCTCAGTTGTGTTTCCTTACATGCATGGATCAATGCAATCCCCTCTCGAGAGACCAACACTCTCCAGCCAAATGTATTATTGATGACTTACTGCATTGGTGCATTTTCCAACTGAAAGATGAAACAAAAACCAAACCTGAGAAACACAGAGAAAGCATAGCAATGTCACCTGTCAGATTCCAAAATCTTTTCTGTGTTTAAACATGAAAATAAACAAACACCTGACAACTAATAGAATCAGACCTTATCAGTCATCCCATCATATAGTTAGCTCAGTTCAAAATAATAACACACTTTATGTGTGTTTGTCCAAAAAAATCTAGGAAATGTTAAATTCTGATGAGGGAAATCATGCAAATACTTAAAATTTTGATAGATTATAGTGTTTCGAGAAAACCTTGCAGATGTTTTTTTATTCCGTCACCTTTCAGATGACCGGAATATAAATTATCCAAAGAAATCGAGTAAAAAAATACAATTATCACCGTGGACATATATACACTAGACACGTCATATCGGATTATTAGATTTGAACAACCAAAATGATGCTTTAAATTGGAGTAGTATGTACGAGTTTGAGCACAAACAGAAAATAACGCTTAAAATCCAAGTTACTCATGAGAATTGAGCTTTTTAGCATTAGAGTTAATAGAAAATAACCTCCAAATGTCCTTTGAGGAACTGCAACATTTGCTACTTCCTGGTTTGCATGAAACTCGGGAACAGGATTACACCAAGCTACAGCCATGACTTCTCTTTTCCTTCTTATTCTGTTCTTATCTAAATCCTAGCCCTCAGATTCATAATAACTGCTTCCTTAAACACTGGCAGGAGTCCAGAAGATCAAAGTTTACTGATCATTCATGTTACCCAGAGCGGCTCTGGTTTTCATTAGTGCGTTCTGAGCTGCCTGCAACACGTCTAAGAGCATCTACATGTCAGCGACGGCCTAACTGTGGGCTTCATCCAACCCATCGTTTCCACACTTTCAACTTTAACGCTCACAGAGCTCCCCACAGAGCCACAAGCTGGGATGCAGAAGACCTGACCTTGCTCTGGTCATCATGAAAACCGTACAGTGAAATAAGACACCTTTCTGTCACCGCCCGGCGCCCGCCTTTGTGATGCCATCAGCACATATTTGATTACACTCCAGAGTTATAGGCGTTAAAAGGAACCCAGAAGCCGATCTTTAATTGAATAAAGCGACGTGACGTCTGACTCCTTTCTGCGAATTCAAAACTAGTGTTTGCACGGCTGCTCTGCATTTATCTCCAGTGATCAAGGGGGCCGTCATGCTGAATGACACAGTTGTTCTTGTGTGCAAGTGGGAGCCCACTGCCATCAAACTGCATCCCATTGCTGAAAGGACAATGAAAATATTGAGAAATGACATGACAATCACTACTGCTTTTTTACAGCAGGCTTAAAAGAACGAAGAGGAAACTGGTCTTTATAGGAGGCATCCATTATTCATGAAGCACAGCACTACTCCCTGTCATCAACCTCTGAATTCTCACAACCAAACCATTATTTTGCCCCTTTCAACTCTTTTTTTTTTTTTTGTGAGCGTGTCTCGGTGGTTACTGTCATCTTTTTTCACCATGATCAGCCAAATACACTCAAGTATAAAACAAACCAGCTTATACCAAACTTTTAAAGGTAAACTAGTGAAGACGGGTGCATTATAGGAGCAGTAGGTAAGAATAAAAATACATGTCTCAGAGTTCAAACTACTGTAGAAAGGACTAAGATAATGAGTTTATGCCGCAAATTCAACAAAAATACTCACATTGTCCATCCATCAAATGCCTTTTTTTGATTATTTTTTTAATATATTATTCAATAGAAATCAAATCAATCTGTTAGTTTCTAATGACAGAATTAATAGTTGTTTCAATTAAAAAAAATTAAATTACTATTTATGACACTAGATTTTTTTCTAATCCTCCCAAAACTGTTTTTGGATGGTAATTTATCAAATACATCAATATTTTATTGAGTCAATGAATTGAAATGTCTCTATATGTTGCCAGTGATGGATCAAATCTTGAAAAAAAGAATAGATTTTACTATAATCTGTTAAAAACATCCAATTTTACACTGAAACTTTTAGTTAAAACAGTTGGTGTACCTTTAAGAGCAAGCAGTTGGTTGAATCTCCAATTATCTCACCCAAAGAGTTAAATGGAGGGGCCAGTTTTTTTAAGGTTCTGTCACTTAGTCGTGGTGTGCCACAAGGGTCTGTTCTGGGTCCTCTCCTTTTTACAATACATATAAATAACATAGGGCAAAATATAACTGACGCGAGTTATCATTTTTATGCCGGCGACATGATTTTATGTTCTTTAACAGCTTCACTCACTGAAGCCATCTTAACATCCAACAATATACAGTTAGCATTTACAGCTGTTTGTCACAACTTTTCTGAATTGGGTCTTTCTTTAAACACAAATGAAACTGAAGTCATGTTATTTTCAAACCAAAAAGACAAACAGAAAAACAACTCCCCCTACATTTGCTCAAGATGGCTCAGTTATTTAAGTTGTGAATACTTTTAAGTATTTGGGAATTTTAATTGAGGATTCATCATCTTTTAAACTGCATGTCAGTTCTCTTGAGAAAAACCTGCGCCTAAAACTGAGTTTCTACTTCAGAAACAAACTTTGTTTTTCTTTTATGTTAGAAAAAGACTTGTTGCTGCAATTTCTCCTTCCGTCTTAGATATTGGGGATGTTTTATACACACATGCTCCAGTCAAGGCTCTGCGCACTTTGGATTCTGTCTTTCATGCCTCTTTACGTTTCATTACTAATCTTGGCACTCAAACTCATAACTGAATTGTATACACGAATTGGTTGGCCTGCTTTAGCTGTTCATAGGATTACACACTGGCACAAATTTATATACAAGGGACTCCTCGGACTTCTTCCTTTATATTTGAGTGATGCTCTGCAGCGCAGATCTGATGGACCTTATGCTCTTCGATCTCAGGGCGTCTAGTTGTTGTTTGTCCTGAGTGTGCAAACAGAAAAAGGAAAGATCGGTTTTCATTATAAGGAACCTACAGACGGGAACTTTCTCCAAAAAGCTTCAGCTTTCAAAGCTCACAATTTTGCCTCAGATTGATGTTATTATGAAAGACCTGGAAATAAAGACACTAACCTGTAACTGTTTTTAATTAATTACTTTGTTTTATTTCATCAAATTTGTGAGCGCATTTTAATTCTATGACCTGTTCTGGATGTGTGTAATTTTTGCCTCTTGACCAGGACTCCCTTGAAAAAGAGATCAGGGGATCTCAATGGGATTTTTTTCCTGGTTAAATAATGGTTAAATAAATAAAGAAAACTCAGCAATTTCTTTCAATTTGCCCTTTGCCTTCCACAAGAGCAATGTTTGATTTTCATTGTAATTTAATAAAC
The DNA here is from genome assembly GCA_003999625.1 of Oryzias javanicus. Lineage (NCBI taxonomy): Eukaryota > Metazoa > Chordata > Actinopteri > Beloniformes > Adrianichthyidae > Oryzias > Oryzias javanicus. The sequence goes on along the minus strand of CM012455.1, from coordinate 15,110,531 downwards.
ACGCATGTTTAAGCCGAAGCTCTGCGTGTTTGCTTTTGTCGAAGATGAAGTGAGTCACCCGACACATGAAGTTAATCTTTTTCTGCACTCCACCCCGTTCTTTCATGAGCGGCTCATTGAATTAGGCTGTCAAATTTCAGCCAGCACAAATATCAGCTCAACTTTTATTTTCTTCCAAAACTACAGTCTGTACTCTAGTATCATGCTCCCTGAACAAGCCAGCTGTCCCTAAATGTTCCTCTAATAACCCCGTAGGGTCTTTACTTGCAACTGACACTAACACAGGAAAGAAACTATAAGTGTTGCCTGAAGCAACAACAACCGCAGTTCCAGTTGTGGAGTGACATCACTCAGTGGATTCCTAAGTTTTGGTGGTTTCCATCAAGGGTGGACTGTCAGACGGTGACGTAACAGAGAAAACATTTCTGTAGCGTGTCATATTTACTAAAGTAAGCAGCTGTTGGTTGTGACAAGAAAGCAGCAGAACCACAGAGCTTCTCGTCCAAGAGCTACATGAAAAATGATCTGTGTGAAGCAATAAAACGTGAAGTGTTTAAAAATCCTAAGTATTGAAGTACAACATACTAATTTATTCTGATGAAAGTTTTCAGAGAAGACATATTCAATTTGGGGCTTTAACTTTCAAAGAAAAGTGACAAAAGATCTTTGATGAAGAGCAGCGAGTCCTGTTGTATTATGGCAAAGACCTGCAGAGTCAGGACTTTAACATGCATGCAGGCCAGCTGTACTGAGAAGTAGGCTGCCATGATTAGTCCCAACTACGTCGACTATTAAAATAATCTACGACCTATTTAATAGTCGATTAGTCTTTTTTTTTTATCTCAAAACTACAGTGCGTGCTTTCTAATACACATTTGCCTTTTTTTTTTTACACACATGCGCAGTAGAGCTAATCCAGAATGGAAGTGATGTCACAGGAAGTTAGAAGGATCTTCGTCTAAGTATGCTAAGCTAAGCTAACACTAGTGCAAACGGAGAGAAAACTTATTAGCTAAATGTTTCTGTGCAAACCTTGTTTTAATGCTAGTAACAAATAAAGGTAAGAAACAGTATGATTCATTAAAGGTTTAATAAACTATCCTCCTAACTGTCCTTATTTTTAATTAGCATATAGCTTAAACACTTCAAGCTTAAAGCTAATGATGGTAAAGATGTGCGCTTTACATCCAGTTGATGCATTTTCCAATTAGTCGACTATTAGAAAAAATTAATTGGTGATTGGTCGAACTATTAAAATACTTGTTTGTGGCAGCCCTACTGAGACGATGCTGGGATGCACAATAACAACAACAAAGATTGCAAGATTTTGAAGATGCTGCTTCCTAAAAAACGTTATTATGTACAATTTTTTTCTGCTTTTTTAAAGCAAAATCTACTTTGATCAAAAGAAAAAAAACCTACATTAACTCTGAAAAACCCACATGGTTATATATGATCACTTTTTTGTATTTTTATTATTTTTATTTATTTATTTTTGCTGCTGTAATTGCTGATACCCAAAATGAAAAAACAAAAAGGAAAAGATTGTCAAATTAACTTTAAAAGCCCCAAATTAAATTATTCTTGGGGTCTCCAGAGTAAAAATAATCATCATATGATAGGCTAACGCCGAGCTAGTCGGTAACGTGTGTTCAAGCCACCATTTTCAATGAAAAGTTAAACCAGTTGAACTTTGATAAATGCATTGCTAACCATTTCAAAACTGACCATGAAGAAGAAATCAATAATTTACAATTGTTTTGTGGCCGACTGGAGATGTATGACACCAAGTCTGTTATATATCAGAATAGAGCTGTGAAAGTAAGTGTAATGTATGCTAAAAACATGCCCAAGTACTCATGCATGTTACATACCCCATGGTGGGTACGTAGCATTACACGTTAACGTTTAGGGGGTTGCCACAGCGAATCATCTGCCTCCATCGTCTACACCGGGCACGTCCAAAGTGTGGCCCACGTTCAGATTTCCACCGGCCCCCAAACTCTGTCATAAAATCAATAATATACGGTCCCCAGCGTTGTCTAAAAACTCAGAGTACAATTTCTTGGTTTTGATTGGTTAAATTACATTTCAAGTAAACCTGTGGCAACACTGTCACATGACCCTTTGTGACACTTTTCTAAAAGGTCAACTTGAAATAGAAAAGAAAAGTTTATGGTAAGAGCCCACGCGCCCAGGACAAGGGGAAAACAGCATAGTTTTTCAGTGACATATGAAATAACTGTCTGCCTAACATGCCAAGAAACTGTGGCTGTTTTCAAGGAGTTCAACATCAAGAGGAACTACCAGGCGAGACATGCTATCTGTGAAAAGCCAACTGGGAATGAGTAAAAAATTGCGCAAATAATGCAAAATCCTTTGGACGATGCAAAAAAAAAAGACAAATAGATATAGTTGTTTAAATGTAAATCTGCTCTTTGTGAAGAAATGAAAAGTATTCTATTGCAATAAAACGTTCATCAAATAGTTCAAAGAATGCTAGGCCGAATGACTGACCCTTAAACATTTTCACCTCATCAAATCTGGTTTGGACACCTCTGGTCTACACTCTCATAAGTTTCTCTCTTTGGTTTTCCTCCAAAACTCCATCCTCAACAACTCATTTCAGAGAGAACCTCAGCATCCTCGTCTCTGCTGCCTCCAGCTCTGCCTCCTTTCTTTTTCTCAGAGCCTCTGAAACAACATATGGCTGCTCTTCTCAACATTATTAAAATAATAATAATAATAATTGGCTTTTGTTTTGGGTTTTCTTCTAAGACACGGGGAAATGGAAAGACAGAGACAGCAGGATAGAAGTTTGCACAGCTGTGGACAGTCACTAGAGCAGATGTGTTGACTACAGGCTCCTCTGATGACACGCCCTTTGTGTGTCATGGTCTCTACTCATCATGTGGCTTCATGGCTTTCAGACTTCTATAAGTCTTCTCAGCACTAAAAATACCCCTCACCAGTTCTCTAGTTGTGATACTTACACATAATCTGACCAAATCTTTCATTACTGCTGCAGATTAGCTTAATTTGCTGGTTAAACGTGGATTCAGTCTGTTTCTCTTCTCCTTGAACGACTTAAAATAAATGTTATCACTTAATCATGTAAGAAAGAAGCCAAAGAAAAATTTGTCCACAAGCACAAACACGCCTCCAGTTGCAACAGAGTGGAACTCTGTGTGCTCTTGCAAGGTTTCTACCGAGCCACAAACGGGGGCGGTGGCAAAATCTGACAATTAAACAATTAAAATTTATGATGTAAAAAAAAAAAAAAAAAACGACCGTAAAAGTGGTGTTGGATTTATTGCACTCTTTTTATGTGTACAGAATAAAGGAAAAAAACCTGAAAATATATTTGATATGTTTGCAGTGTCAGTGAGAAAAGCCCCAGCAGAGCAGCTTAAACCTTGAATATAAGAGTTTCCACCTTTTAGAGCAAACATGGAAAGGAGCTGGGGGATAAACTGGGATGTCAAGTTGAGGCTCATATTCAGTGAGTTCTTAGAAACTCCAGGTATGTGCAGGTGATCTGTCCATATATGCCTGTGGATTTCATAAATTATCACACGCAGCAACTTGAATTAGACATAAACTTCAAATAAGGAAAAAATGTCTTCTATAAGTCAGAAATCTGCACTATCTGGATCAGAACTTGCACAAAAAGACTTATTTCACAAGTAAGCTGACCCAGTCGCTCCTGAAATATCAGGATAAAAATGAAAAGCAGGAGATAAGATTAGAGCATGAGATGGATGAGGTGCTTCAGCAGAATTATTTAGGCTGCGAAATGAGAGCCAAACAAATCTGCCAACAGCACTTGGCAGTCAAATACTGTCACCTTATAGAGGCTCATTTGTCTTGGCGACGCGGACTGTTCATTTCATCGGATCCTCATTACCCTCCGCCAGATCAATCCTTCCCGGAGTTTATGCAGCAAATTGAAAAGCCGAATACAACAAACTGTCAAGGCAAAAGACGTTTATGCCGGCTGTTTACAGCATTAGTGCACGCTGATCTGTCTCCCAATTAAAAGCACGCCTGCTCACTCTGGAGCCAGCTCTGCTCCATCCACATTAACTGGAGCCATCAGGATGATGAAAGCTGACAAATAAAGCCGTGTCCGCTCATAAAATGCTCCACCACAACAGGAATGATTTGATACTAACTGCTTACTGCTTTTTTTATGAAGTGGTGGAACATTTTTCATGTTTATGCCCTGATAAATGGACTGTCAGACCAGTAGAGCATCATCCGGTCCTTCCAGCCAAGAACAGAGATGCTGCTGATCCTGACCTCTGACCTCCTCCACTAGAGACCTTGCCTAATCAGATTAACGTCATCCCCAGTGATTATTACATTTTGACCCATCATTTATCTTTTTTTAAAACCATCATTCTACATGAGCAGACCAATCTCAGCATTCCAAACCTGCCAGATTTGGCAGCTTCAGCCTCATATCTCAAGTACCCAAACAAAAAACAGCCTCTTTTGACAAAGACACGTCTGAACTGGCTGCAGCCCACACGCACGAGGAGCAGAACGCAACCACGCTTGATTGTGATGGCAGCTGAAGACGGAGGGAGAAGATAACCGAGGCGCGGCGGGTCAACTCCAAACGCGTGATCCATGAACCCACGTTGACGCACGGCTTTGCGCAAGTCCCTGCGGGCTGTCCGAGAACTCCAAACGCGCGCGTGGCTCCCTCCACGCAAACAGGACGTGTCTTTTCCTCCGCACGTTCAAGCGGCGCGGGAGTCTGTGCGGGAAAAGCCGCGGCGCTGCTGTGCGTAACGGACAGGTAAACACGTGTGAATCCTGACGTTTCCAGCTCTCTGAGAGAATCTCTGAGAGGAGAAGGGAAAGAAAAAACAGAAAAACGGCGCCATGAAAACAAACACTTACTGTGAGGGATCCTGAATTAAGTCCAGAGGCCAGAATGTGTTGAAAACGGCGAGGCGAGGCTTCGGCGTTGCCGCCTGTCACCGGGAAGGAGGAGTTTCTCCTCCACAACAGAGGAGCTGCCTGCCTGTCAGAGAGCCGCTCCAAACCTGCTGCTCACCTTGGTGAAACAGCGCCTCCTTCTGGTGCCTAACGGCGTTACAACACTAAACCATTCAAAACTTATTTTTATTTTATTGGAATTTTATTGTAAAACTTTTATGAAAATTCAAATTTTTTATATCATGAAACATTATAATTAAGTTCTAAGCAAATATTTCCAAGATGTGTGGGTTCTTCTTTTAGCATAGCAATCTGTAAAGTGGGCAGTTTTTTTTTCTCTATGAAGAGAAAATAGACTCAAACTGATTTTGTCATTCTTGATTTGATATTCATTAAGACATTTTATGCATAAACGCAAAAAAAATTCTGAAATTTTGAAAAATACAATTTACAAATGAAAAAAAATTAAAATTACAACTGCATGAAACTAACTTTACACATAAATCATTAGAAAATTACTCACGAATCGCTTGTTACGTACACACAAAACCACATTTATCCACAAATCTGATGTGAGACTCTTTTCACGTCTCCAAGATTCGTCCAAAAGTGATGTGTTCAAATGCAGCTAGAATCCTGGGGCATCAGACTTTTCTTCTCAGCCGCTTTAAACTTATATCTTGTATATTATCTGATAAAACTTTACATTTCCCGCTTTCTTAAACAGATATTCCCAATAATTAGTTAAAAAAAATTATAAATGTGTATTTTTAAGACACTTAACAAAAAAGGGCGTGCTTTCCCTGCAGCGCCTTCACCACAGAGCTCTTCCGCAAGCAGGTGGTGTGAGGTTCCCCTCGTCCTGTATTTTAATTTTTTTTCTGTCATTTTTGTACTTTTGCACAAAATGTATTGTATGAGTTACAAATCAAGAATTATGCACGCAGAACTCAGGGTGATATTATTTTCTCTCCACAGTTTTATTTTATTTTTTCATTTATTTCCTTTTCTAGACCAGTTTTTGTGATTTATGGAATTTATTTTAGACTTTAGAAGACAATATTAACCTTTTAAAGTTGATTTTTGTTCACAAAACGAGCCAGTGCAACAATAAGTCAAAGAAGTTCTACTTCAGAGGTCAGCAATCACACGCTCCAGACCTACTTTTTGTCCTCCATCATGACTCTTTGGCTTCATAGAAAAATGTTAATGAGTTGAATAAATTATGGGTTTGTAGTTGGGGTTAATTTGTTTTAGTTTATTTTTGTTATGGTTTAATAGAATAAACTAAAGGCACATGTTCTTATCTTCTGCTGCACGACAGTTTCTAATTGCCAGTCAGAGGGAAGTTTCTTAAAGTATATATTTGCATGTACATGTATACATTTATTTTTTATTGGATTCAACTTAGGGGTGTAACCATTAATTGATTAATAGATTCCTATTCCTACAATACAACCAGATCAATCTGTCTTTGGTAGAATCGAATCCACCATTAAAGAAATAGTTTCAAAATTAAATAAATCAATATTCGATCTAGGAAAATACTTTGGATTGAAACATGGGCGGTTTATTTTACTATAATTTAAAAATAACCAAGTACCATCACAAAGGAAAACACACAAAAAGATCAAACCATTATTAAAGTCAAATGTGTGGAAATTTTGAAGACGTGACCTTATAGTGTGGTAAAATGTTTTAATGATGTTCCATATGCATCATTTTGATGTGGAAAAACAAAAACTTTATGAAATTAAAATTTTAATTGATTTTTCTTTAATTCTTGTTTACTTGTTTGCCTGTTCAAATACTTAAATAGCACTTGATTATCTTGCAAGAAATACAAGGAATCTGGAAAACTTCATCTGTACTGTTCAGTACCAGGTATTTATCTCTGAGTCACACTGATTGAAGATGTCTTGATCAATTTCAGGTCAGTGAATTGGATTGTTTAAAATGAAGCAATATTGACTTTAAATTGAATCATCAACCACATATGATGATGTGAATCAAAGTGTTGTTAAAATAAATTGTTACACTCTAATTCTACCCTGTAGGGCAGGGGTATTCAACTCCAGGCCTCGAGGGCCACAGTGTCTGCATAATTTCCAGATATCCAAACTCTACTCATGACTGATTACCTGGTTCAGGTGTGTCCAACCAATTGGAGCATGCCAGATCCGGGTATGTTGGAAAACCTGCAGGAATGCGGCCCTTGAGGCCTGGAGTTGAATACTCCTGCTGTAGGGTATAGAATGTGTATATTCAACAGTAAGGTGATGGGCTGCTGTTAAAAGTAAAATAAATTAAAACAGTTATAAATGGAAAATACTGCTTGGATCCAGTGCTGTAAATTGTTCAAAACTATATTTTCCAAATGATGGTCACATAAACATGATTAAATTGTATTTTAAATGAAGTTGGAGCTTGCTGGTTTAAAGGCTGCAGACCCCTGATCTCGTAGTTCCTCCCTTTTTTCCACCTGTTAACGGCTGAAATCAGGCTCTCCCCAAAATTTACAGCTTCAGTCAAAAACCAGCTCCCTATTCCTGCTGTGACTCACAGGCCAACTGTACTTCATGCTGTTAATCTCTAAAACTAAGCTCAATAAAAAGCTAAAATGTTGCCTGTCATGCTGCTTTTCCACCATGTTGTCTTGTTTATCACTGCACTTCTATTTATTCCCTCATCCAGCTATATAACTGTGCTGGAGGAGACACGCCCTCGCCTCGGTGCATCACTGGTTGTGTGTTGAGATGATCGCTCCTCTTCCAGTCAAGAAAGTAAATGATTAATCTAATCTAGGTTTTTTATAGCCCATCTGTATCGAGAAGGAAAAAGGACTTTGTATCCAAGACAGAGACCATATATCACTAAACTAAAGACACACTAAACATCTTAACTACAAATTAAAACATTTATGTGTACATTTACACTATTTCCCTAATCACTGCATTATTAAAAGTCAGGGCTTAAATAATTTAAAAAATGTTCAGCAAAATCCCAAAATAACATTATTTCTTTATTGAAGCTGAAACCACAAATGAGTAATTTATTGTGTTTAGCAACAGGTGTTCCCACTATGACAACCCACACAGTCTTTTTCTTTCCAACCAAAGGTCAGCTATAAAATGATGCAGTTTATGACCTGCAGGCGTCACTTTACCCCACCCAGGCCAGAATCAGGAGGTCTTCATTAGAGTCCAAGACTTCAGCAGAAAAGATTTTATTTCAAAAAGGGAAAATATCAAACACCAGCCATGCCATCCAGCAAAAAGATTCTCTATTTCATTGCTAGTGCGCTGTCTACGACCGTTTCCGTTGGACTGTTGGGGTTCGGAATGTCGCAGCAGTGGTCCACAACAACGGTGTTGTGTGCCAGGAATGGAGCTGATACCCTCAATGGAACTGCAGCAGTGACCATGGGCCTTTTTAAAGGATTCTTACTGAGAGACGGCTGTCCTGGGTTTCAAATTGAATCTTCTTTTTCAGGTAATCTGCTTGAATAGTAAAAGACAAATACATTTGTATTTATTGATGAAAAGAATTTTAGAAAACCTTAAACTTTGTGTGACAACAACAAATTTTCCCTTTGAGCTGAAAGAATATATGGAGTTCCTAAAAGGACATAAAAGTTAAAAAAAAATGTGCTGGTCTCATGCACCTAGATTAGATTTACTTTTTGTCACACCAGAAGCTAGTGCTAGTTTTTGTACTTTTATTTCCCTTTAGGGCAGGAGTGTCGAACTCAGTCGCAAAGGGAGCCAAAATCGAAAACACCTTAGGTCCCAAGCCAAACACGATAAACATTTATTGAACACTCCATAACAAAATTTTAAAACTTTAAAAGTGTAACTTTTTTATTTAAATATGAAGGAAAACAGGCAGGAATATTATTCCAGAATAAATCAATTTAAGCCTTTAGTAACTTTCAAAATTTTACTCTCAATAAAAATGTAGTTTGTCAAAATTTTACCAGTTAGAAATAAGCATGAGATAAGAGCGGGCCATTAATACCAGTAAAATGAAATCATCTGGAGGGCAGGATTTAATTACCTGGCAGGTTGAATCCGGCCCCCTGGTAAGCTTTAAGGCCATCGTATTTTTATTTTATTTGTTCTTTGGTCAAACAAAGAAAAATATTTTTAAACCACAACATAACTTATGTTTAAAATGGCGTATGTATAAAGGGCTGGACCAATAATATGACGGCAAAAAAAAACCCTCGGTCAGCTTCTTATCTGAAGCTTTGTTTTGTTTTTTCTCAGGTGGAAAAATTGCGTTAACCAACCTAGTAGTCTAATCATTTGTTGTTTATTGAGATTATTTCTTGATCTCTTGTTATGTCGGTTTTGAGTTTTCTTTGCTTCCCCTAGTGGTGGAATTGTGCATTGCGGCCATTTTCTTAAAGAACCATGAGTCAGCACAGAAATGGGTTTGAAATTTTTTTTTTTTTTTTAACTTTCTTATAATTTTTTCTCTTCATAACTGGGCCAATATGGCCCGCGGGCCGTATGCTTGACAACCCTGGTAACACCTGAGACGTTGTCGGTCACGTTTAAACACAAAATCTTTCACATACTGTAACTTTTCAACCGTTAACAAGATCATCGTAACTCCAGTAGATTCTGAAGGAGAAAACCGGCTTTTCTCCTTCAGAATCTTCTAGAGTTACGATGATCGTAGTTAATAATTAAAAACTTATAGTAAATCAAAAATCATAAACACTGGAGCTCAAGTCTTAAAGGGTTAAACTGTAAAACCTTTTCTAGTGTACGTGAAATCTCTTTTTTATTTACTGTCGAGTCTATTTAAAGATTTCAATGGTTTGATGAAACAATTAAAAATTTCACTAAGCAAAGATCATTTATTAAGTTAAGAGTGTTTCTTATCATTATTATGCAAAAACATCAGAGGTTATCCAATGCAACTTTGATTTTTTTTTTTTTAAAGGAAAAGGACCTTTTTAGCTGTAACTTTTTGAGTCTCCAGTAATGTTTTCTTTTCATCCTTTATGTTTATGTTTGTACAGCATTTGACAAGCTGGTGGATACAGGAGGTGCCCCTCCAGCCCTGCACTTTCTGTCTGTGATCCTTTTGGCCTTGTGTCTGCTGTTTTCCGCCGGCAGCATCCTCCTGTCGCTCTACAACAGTGTCAGCAACCCTTACCAGACTTACATGGGCTATGTTGGAGTCTACATCTGCAGCTCTCTCAGTGGTAAGATTTTTTTTATTTTTAACGTCAGTAGTGTTCCCTTCCTTAATCTCCTTTTCTTCCACCCTAACAGCTTCTTTGTCTGTGCTGGTCCTTATCCTATTCGTGATAAATGTCAGTGTGACCAGCCTGGCAGAGGATGTGGTTTTCTCAGTCGACGAGGACGTGGATCTGGGTAAAAAATCTGTAGAGATGAAGGTTGGATATTATCTGGTCATCCCTTACACAGTGCTGTCTCTGGTTGCCTTGGCTTGATCTACTTTTACGAGCATGCAGCCTACACGCACAAGCAGGAGCAGGAGAAGCCCACAGAGGATGCTCCGATGGAGACGATGATGTATTAGAGCCGCGGGGGGGAGGACGGAGTCAGCTGTCGGCTGATGAATCGATCAATATTCTCAGAGACATTCTGCAGAGGAACATAAAACATGATGACGGTGATGTGTACAGGGAAATGTGAACATCCAGGACAAACGCTTGTTTTACACCTGAAATGTTTTAGTTTAAATTAAATATTTGAATTGAATGGATTTTTAAAAGAATTATCAATTTTTCTCACTATGTATTTATTTTGTGCATGGACAATGGAGTGGGTGCCTTTAAAACTATGGCACGAAACTAAAAGAAAAAAAAACAGGTTCTAAAATTAACTATTAACTGAAAAAAATTGTTTCTGTACAACGGTGTAGATATAATAATCAAAGTGGATCAAGATGATTTCTAACCTCTGCCTGTCGTTTAAATTTGATTGAATTTGCTGCCCTCTATTGATGAAATGATGTAACTGCACTTTTTAAACCACCAGGACAAAAACGTTTGTTTTTATTTGCTCTGTTTCTTTAAAAATGTTTGTCCTTTTTTGTCAAATAAAAAACAATATTGAAAAAAAATTAAACAATTGAAGACATGCTTTAACTTTTACCATCTGAATTTGGGTTATTTTGATTTAAAGACTGACTTAATTCAGCTTTGGTAGATAATTTTCTAGAAATATGCAAGATTTATTCCTACGTTTTCTTAATTATGAAGATTTTTTTTTTTTAAACTTTTGTTTTAAACAATTTTACTAATATGTTTATCCAGCCATGTGATGGAATAGAACACATCTCTCTGCTTCCATTTTGTCTCTTAATGTCAATGAAAGTGATTAATTTTAAGATTATTTTTGGAAAACAAGACATTCATCTCTTCTTACAGGTTAAGATCAAAAAAGTTTTTTGTCAAAACTTCATTCTTCTGCACATACTTTTCCCACCAAATCTCTCCTGGCTGCCTCCTGAATGGATGGCTTTGCTCACTTTCATCAGCTGAGCTCTTTAAAGCCAAGTCATGCATTTCATCTTAAAAGTATCCTGTTCCAACCTCTACAAGAGATAAAGATCCATCACATTTGTTTTTTTGAATATCACTGGTTTAAAAAAAAAAAAAAAAAAAAAACAGAAAACTTAATAACCGCTAGGTGACAAGCACAGAAATAGAAACAAATAATCAGATAGATACTGCTGAGAATCGGCCTCTATTGTCTCCTGGATGTTCAGACGTCCTCACAGCTGTGATTCACATGGCTGTGTTGACTTTAGAGCACGGCGGAGGTGTCCCGTTACCTTTCCCGTGTCCCATCACTCAGGTCCCAAAGTCTGTTTGGACATGCCCTTTGCAGCGCCTCTCAGCCCTGCAACGCCTTCTATCTCCCATCAAAAGAACCACTCTTCCTTCAAGTTTCACACTTCAAGGGAGCTGTGGAAGGATGCAGCAATTTGCTTTGTTGTCGTCAGCTCAAATATGGATTAAATTTCTGGGAATTCCTGCTCCCTGCCGATGAATCAAAGAGATTTCTGACTTGTTGGCAGAGCAGGGAACCCGGCGTGTCCTCGGTGGTGCAGGCGAACTCGACACATTTGTCTTTTTAGTCTTAAAGAGCAAGAATAGAGAGCAGGGTTCAGATTTGACCAAACAGATCATCTGACCGAGGAAGGGATGTCACAGGATGTTACTGTAAACCAGCCACTAAAAAAAAAATCATCCTATTGTGTCTTTCTTTCACAGCAGGCTAAAGCAAAGAGCAGAAAACTTTGTAATTGAATGCAATAAAGAATTTCCTAGTTCTGAACATGAACATTTTGTGGCAGCTTTACAAAGGAGATATTCTGTTTAATATGTCACAAATCTGCTGCAGTGAGCGGTGAGGTGGGAAATCCCTGAGTCGCTCTGTGCTGCTGTTTGCAGTGCAAACAGTGAGTGAATCTGCAGAAAGGCCGGCAGTAATCTCTTCCTCTTCTCACCCTCCACGTCTCAGAGCGCGCCAGGATGAATCAATCTGGAGCCCTGAGCACTGACCACTTACTCTGCGGGACGGGATTAAAGCTGAAACTTTTTGTACCTGTGAAATGTGATCCTCTAGGATCCCGCATGGCGGGGAGCCTGTGAAACAGACTCCTCCAGCTGCAGGGCCCAGAGCCACAGATATGCAGGGTTCTCCATGAGGAGGAGAACCTTGAATCTTATTTTATATTTAATAAATCTTTTTCAAAAATGGAAATAAACTTTATTAATAACAAAAATATGTCTGAAAAAGCTAGATAAAATAATTATAAACATGTTAATTTTGATCAACATGCAATAGCATGAGAACCATTTATTTATAAATATCCATGTTTAATTTGAAAATATTTTTTATTCTCCTCATAATTATCTTTATACTATTTCTTATCTTATATTCTTGTATTGCTCCCATACCATATGCTTGTAACTATTTTTTTTAACTTTATAATGTTGTTTTTAGTCAAAGCCCAGACTATTTCAATTTTTTTTTTTTTTTTGCGCGCACACACACACACACAGAAAAACTCTTATGGTTGGTTTATCCATCCATCCATTATCTAAACCTACTACATCTGGGGTTGCTGGAGCCTGTCCTGGCTACTTTTTAGGCCAGGGCTCTGCAACCTGAGGCTCTGTTGTGGCTTTTCTGCTTTAAAGAAAACTTCAGATTTAACAAATTAATCAATAAATGTTCAGATTTTTGATATGTCGATAGGCCTAACTGATTAAAATGATGGTAAAAGGTTTCATTTACTGTCAGAGGGGTTCATAATCAGAGCAACATTATATTTTTGCATTTACAGGAAAAGATTTTAAAATAATTTGGATTCTATTCTAAGGTTGTCGTGTTTTTATTCACTAGTAAAAGACGAAAAAGGTTGAAGGAACACAAATGTCATAAAAATAGAAAATCTCATGTTTTTGCATTTTTAATTAAAGTAAATCTGCTGCTGCTGATAGAGGGTCTGATTCAACACAGGATGTGTTTTATTTTGAAAAGAAATTGAATGTGTTATTGTCAAAAGTGAAAGAAGTGAAATTTGTTATATTTGGAAAAACTCAATTGTAAATAATATGTCAAACAAATTTTTTTTTAAATAAATGAATGTCTTACAGGCCACTAAAACATAAATAAAATGTTTTTTTCTAACTTTGAGGTGAAGCTTTGCAGCTCTGGCTGAGTTTCAGTCCACAAGAACCTTTAGCATTAAAGGTTGCAGACTCCTGTCTTTGGGCCATAGGTACACTCTGCTCGGGTCGCCAGTTATTTGCAAGGCCACACAATCCCCCCAACAGTGCACATGTGGGGACACGTACTTCAGGGGGGCCCAAAGCTTTCTGCTCAAAGGGCCAAAATCTAAATGGGATCCCGGTCCGCGGGTCAAATACAATATTTTTTTGCATGTCATGAAAAAAAGGAGAAAATAAAGAATATTGTTTTATTTATTTATTTTGATCATGTATTACACACATTAGTCAGAACAAAATGCCACATTTGTTTTTTAAACCTTTAACAGAAAGGCCTCTCTGGCCATTTTTAATAGAAAAATAAGAGCAAGCTAAAACAAACCTTCTTCCAATGAAAACAGCAAACTGGGATCCTAATGAGAGACGTGGAGCTGGTCTTTGGACTTTATCTGTTTGCCGCTGCCGTTGTCGCTCCATCTTGGCTAGCTTAAAAAGACTAAAAGCATCAGAAATCAAGGCTCTTGAGAGATTCTAAAATTAAAAAAAAGTCTAACTCACTTGGGGGTTGTTTCACCCACAGCCAAACAAAGTGCAAAAAGCACCACCTGGAGGCCAAAAGTACACCCGTTGAGTTTTGAAACACCACAGAGAACCAACGAGTAACTAAACACTCAGCGGCTTCCGCAACCATGACTTGGCGGGCTGAAAGATAACCTTTGGAGGGTCAAATTTGGCCTGTGGGCCCAATGTCTTGGGGTCACCAATTCTACCTTATGAGGCATGTTTTTGGACTTTGAGAGAAAGCTGGAGAAAACCCATACATGCAAATTGCACACAGAGAAGTCCAAGCTGACATTTGAACCACGGCCTTCTAGAGATGAGGTCAGAGTGCTAACCACAGCTTCACCGTGCCACCCAGCTTGGTTAGCACCATTGGTTATTTAAATGATCCTGTTCCTCTTAGATGATGGTTATTTTCTATCTACTATAAATACTCTGTTCCTCTTCCTTTTTTTTCTGTCAGGCCAAAAAAAATGAAACAAATATAATCAATATAAAGTTTAGCCTAAATTACAGAAGGTGTTATACAAATGTACACCCAGTGTATCAGAAGACTCTTAACCCCCTATTGCAACAGTAACTTATGTCCAACACCAGAGGCATTCAGCTCTAATCTAATAAAAATAAATAAATAAGATTATGGTCATTTTTCTTCTATATAAATCATTTATGGATGTTTTTTTACAAGATGCTGTAATTGTAATCATTTTAACTGCATAAAAAGTGGATTAGAAAGTATCCTACTTTTTGGATGATCCAGACTCCTGGTTTTTTGTAGCAGAAAGCAGATTTATAATAGCTCCCCATAGAGGAGCACTAAGGCAGTGAGTTATAGTTAAGGAAGGAGATGTTTAACTGTTTAACACCTGAGATCTTTAACAGTAAGTTAAAGATGACACATTCTTTAACTTACTGTAACTGCTGGAATGACATTGATCATGTTATCGGTTGGAAAGTTACAGTATGTTAAAGAACATTAACACTGACTCTCTGGTGTTAAAGGGTTAATAAATAAATACTGGTAAATATGTTTTGGGGGGGTTTTGTACAAAATGACTCTCCTGTGTTTTTATTCATAAATGGATCTCACTTTATTTGTGGTTTTTGGACTAAAGGCGGAGAAGACTCAATCACCATTTTTAAGTATGATCAAAATTCCACTATTGACTTTTATTGAACAGTTCAGTGTGACCGGTTGCACACTTGTGTCACAGAGGTCTCCCACGCTCAACCTGCCCGACTGATACTGGAAGCTGGGCAGGCTCCTCACTTATCTCCACCATTAATCTTCATTTGTCAGTGGAGGCAGAGGTGAAGGAGAAGGAGGGGAAGAAGACGAAGGAGGTGGAGGAGGATGGCTAAAAGGTAATCGCACCCCTGCTGCTGCTGCTGCTGCTGCTCCATTATGGTGTCATGCCTCTGTTAACAGAAGATAAGATCTCTTTAAAAATCACCTGAAGCCAATTCTCCACTTTACCAGACTGAACCAGGGGAACAAAAAGAAGAAGACAGAGACGTGTCTACCTTTAATCAGACTAATGATCGCGTTTATTGAAGGAATCTAATGTGTTGCTTCTGCAAACGGAGAGAGGAAAGGTCCAAAACTTTCCCTGCTGACATCATGGTTGACTGACGGGGTTCTGATTGGCAGGCGTGATATATGAGTGACACACATGGACAGATCCAGTTAACCTGCTGACACAACACAGTTCAGCTTAACTGTTCCAGTTTGACCCGGACAAACAGACAAATACATGCAGAAAGAACTCCCATCCATATTGGACTGTAACCATACTTTATGAAAGAAACTTTCTATAAAAATGTATTTTCTTAGTTTAAAGTTGATCATACTCTGGAGTCATAAGCTGAAGCAGATTTGGGCTC
Organism: Oryzias javanicus; assembly: GCA_003999625.1. Classification (NCBI taxonomy): domain Eukaryota; kingdom Metazoa; phylum Chordata; class Actinopteri; order Beloniformes; family Adrianichthyidae; genus Oryzias; species Oryzias javanicus. The sequence goes on along the minus strand of CM012455.1, from coordinate 15,094,411 downwards.
ATTTCACTGCTGACCACGAAGAAGGAAAAATCATTTATGTTCAAAAATCCTAAAGCGTTACTGTTTTTACAACCCAATCCTTTTTAACCAATAACTCACAAGGATTTGCATCCAACTCCCTAAAATACTTCAGCAATCTTATCAAATCAATTTTTTTTTTTTTAAAAAGTGGCAACATTTTAGGATATAGCCAATAAATACACAAATGAAAGTGAATTTAGCCTATGAAAAAGCTTAATAAAACTTAACTTAATTAAAAATAATAATAATAATTTAAGCTTAAAATGTTTCAAAATAAAAGCCATCAAATATAAATTTTTAAGATTGATATTTTTCAGGTAAACATGCATATTCAAAAAGTACAATTAAAAAGGAAAAAATAATAAAAGCAAAATTAAGTAATATTTGAAGTTTTTTTTTTTACATACCCAGCTTTATTTGGCTGGTCAGTCATCAAAAAACAAATATCTTTTCAGAATAATACATCATACTCCATCAAATAAACAAATTAATTTGAAATAAGATTATGAATCAATAACTAAAAAAAGAATAAAATCATGTTTTTTTTATCATGAAAAATACTGTCAACCACACATTTGGTTAATAAACGATAAGAGGTAAATTTTACTTGTTGCTGATGGCAGCAACAAGTATTCTAGAACAGAAAATGCTGAAAGTAAATTTATTTTACAGCAATTGGAGCAATCTCACAACAGGTTAAAAAATACTTTAACTTTTTTTTTAAATTTTATAAAAAAAAAAAAAAAGTCAAATGACGTTTTTTATACTTCCCAACAATTTTTTTCTTTGCCCTGAATTATAGCTCCAATTTATCCTTTTTAAATAAACGTATTAGGATGAAATTAACTTTAGGGTTACTGAAAACTAGTATAAGAATTACAAAAAGGAAACCAGAAACCAGAACACTTGATTTCACAGTTTTAAGGTTGATCAGAGTGATTGAAAGCTGCTGTAAAACCTGTTAAAAAAGCCAACAGTTCCTCAGAGGTGTGAGAAAACCCACCATCAACTTCTCCCTGTTGAGCTTCATGAAGAGATTAAAGGATTTGCAATGCTCTGTCGTAAGGCTGTCAGTCACTGTCGCACCTGTCTGACAGCCTTTAGGCCGCTGTCATGCGAGCATAACTTAATCTGTCAGTCTGTTCGGCGCTTCATCAACACCTCCAGCATCACAGCGGACACAGAGAGATTTTAAACGCTGACATTAGACACTGCAGATTACTGCTGCTTGTTGCTCGCTGAGGTTCATGTGCAGGAATGTTGCTGCAATCTGATCCCAGAACACTTCTGCTTCATTTGTCACCTCGGTTTCCATCTCTCCAGAGAGATGATGTGGACTGTAGTTCTTAAAAGCAGAAATCTCCAGTCAGTCCCTAACAATAAAATAGAGGTTCTTTGAAATTAACAGTTCCTGATGAGCCTGCAGCCTCTCTTCAGCCTTCTGTGTCACATGAAAGTGTTTTTGCATGTAAAGACATCATTCAAGAGCGTTCAATGGGTCCATAGTTAATTGGACAAACTTATGACAAGTGCTACACAATTGTACAAAAATGACATCAGGAACATTAGATAGAAAAAAACGAAATGAATACCACAACCATTAAACACTACAAAAACACTCATAAAACATCCTGATATACATTGATTTTCATTAACTTATTATTTAATTATGAAACTGTTTAAATAAAAATAAATCACAAATGTATTGTTTTTGCTGGTTCAACCTGTGTGATACACACAAAGGCTGCCGTGAACTGAAAAACAATTGCCTTAAATGTGTACATACATGCTAAAACGGGGCTCTGCAACCTGTGGCTCCAGAGCCACATTTGGCTCTTTTATACCTCCATTGTGGGTCTTTTATGAAAGAAAATAAAGTTTCTAAATGTTAGAAATTGACTATGAAAGTAAAAAGTGAAAAAGTGGTAAAGAGAGTAAAACACAGACTTGAACTCATTTTCAAACAATACGTATCACAAGTCAAACTAAAACATTCTTGTGGGTTCGGTCCTGCTCTACCAAAAGATCAATGGACATAAATAAGCACAACCAGTATTAAGGTGCACCGGATTATTAGACTAATTTTCTATTAAAAAAAATAGTTTTGTCTGTTGAAATTAACTATTTTTATTTAATCACTGTCGACACAACACTCTCTGTTACTACTTCTGCTGCTTTGAGATGATTATATGTGACAGGTTGTCTTTTATTTGAAAGGAACTTTTGCTAAAAGTTTAAAAAAAGGGCTATTTTCTTTTCATGCTATTCATGCAAAATGAACAACAGTTCATGTATGTATATCATTGTAGTAACAGTAACATGAACATACATTAGCGTCTTTTTTAAAGGGTGAAGGAAGACTCTGTGGCTCCTGCTGGGTTACAGTCAATGAAAAACAAAACTTTGATGAATTTAAACATATCAAATAGTCATTTAAGCATTTGACCAATCAAATAAACCCATTCACAATGTTGACCAATCACATTAAACCATTTTATGTTAGATGCCCACCTCAGAACATTTGTTTTGCTATTTGTTCATTCATCGTAATTCATCATCATCGCATTATTGATCACTAATATTGCATATTGTGAGTTTTCCTCATATCAAGCAGTCCTAGTACATATAAAATAAAAGTAGGTCATCTTAAATTACTTTAATGAACAAGCATACACACCAGAAGAGACAGTCCGTACTGTACTGAAAAAAGAAGTGCTCATTATCACACATTTAGACCGATTTGCGAACAGTGTTTGAGAGAAATAGTAATATTGTGTATCTGGAATGAATTTTAGATCTTTAAGTCCACATCATGAAAAATGGGAGCAAAAACAAAAGAGTTGCGTTGATATTTTTGCTGAGTGTATATGCTGTGGCATAACCAGTAGAGGAGCTGTGCAGACCCTTCTAGCCCTGTCTTCACCCTCTGAGTCAACTCATCACCTCCTGCTTTGGTGTCAATAAGGGGAGGAAAAGGGGGAAGGAAGAACTAGGGATGAAGGGGGCTGGATGGGGGGAGGATGAAGGGATCACCTTGCCAAATCCTCTGTGACAGTCTCCCCTCCGTGCACTTAGCGCAGCAGCCGGAGCCAACACATCGCCGGGTGCAGGTCTGCCTGAGGCGACACTCTGGCCTCGGACTCCCTGCCATTGTCATCTGTCCGTCTCTCAGCCTCTCCCTCCAGCGATCCGCCTGGAGGAAACCCACTTCCTCCCTCCGCATTCTTCCTCCCTCCATTACCCCCAGGAGGAGCGAGGGAAGTCGTGTTGAAGGGGACTCCCGGCAAAGGTCAAGCGAGTATCACTGTCAAAGTTTCAGCGGTGGCATCCATCGAGCGCAATCAAACCAAAATAAATGAAGACGCTGAACATTATGCTGGCATAATTAGATGGAGGAAGTCTGATTTGAGCTGCTTGGCACATGACAGTGATAGGAGAGTGATAAGGTTGTAGCACGCCTCGCTGAGTGGAATGGCAAATATGTCATCATCCTGAGACGGGGTCTGGCCGGGCCGTTTCAGTGAGTGCACCCATGTCAGGGTGATGTATGGACGCAGTAACAAAACCTCTGAGAAAGCATTGGGGGGGGGGCTGCCCAGCCACCCTTCATATCTTATGCAGAAGAATAGGGGCCACATGTAAACATTCGAGACCTGTCGCTCGATTCTCTTGTGATCTAGAACCAACTTGCAACTCCGGATCTGTCTGAACTTTAACCAACGATCAAACTGAAAAAGACATGCATCACACTAAAGGTCAGCCACTCTGTGGATTACACCTTCAGAGGTTTGTCCAGCAAACCCTGCCCTTTGGCTGCTTTTACATTTGGCAGAGTTTTTCCCCAATTCCCCGGCTGGGAACTCATTTGTGTGGAACATGAAGAAAACACTAAGTCTTGAAGGAATTTCTTCCCCTGGGGATCCCACAAGTGATGCTCATCTCCTCTCAGTCACTCTGAGCTGAAAGTGGAGAGCATGACGGACACTTTTAAATCTTTCACTGGAGAGCTGTTGAGCTATCAGAGTTTAAAAATATATATTTACTAGAGAAATTGATTTAGCGATATATCAGAATATTTGCTTGGTGATACTTGTATCAGTTAAAAATGCTGACAAGACAGTATTTCATTAATTATTTATGAGCTTCCTTTATTGTGTTACCTTTTTTTCCATCTAACCCCCGACCACTAGTTGGCACCACACTAACCCTCTTTGAGCAAAACAACAAGATCTCGCGAGAACCAGCTTGTGTCAGATGTTCAGTCAGACTATTTTTTTTTGTTGTTAAAGGACATGCACTACTAAGTTTTTATTTGGGATGGGTACCAAAAAGTGACAAATGGTTCTACTACAGTCTTGGGATATATCGCAATATATATTGTATTGTGAGACACAATACGAGATATGTATCGTATCGTCAGCCTCTTACCAATAAGCATTCGTAATATTTACACATCTTTTTTGTGCAAGAATTTTCTCAAATTCTAAAAATTTCTAGTTTCAGCATGTTTTTGTCTCACATACTTTGATATGCACCTCAATACATGTCCACGAATCAAAACATTAGAGATCTATTCGTTTTTTATTTTACGTAACATCAAAATGTCTTTGGCAGCTTTAAACAAAAAAAAAATTGGAGTTTTGGATATTTTAGACTGTTGTTTGGTTTATATAAGTGCGTTGTATTATTTTCTTCAGGTATTATCATAAGTTCAGTGCACACAAAACACCTTCAGCCAATTGTGTTTGACTCAACTTGGTGGAAGCAAAGCTTTGTGATGGAATATATTTTTGTTGCCACCACATCTGCGTGAAAAATAGGGGTGTGTATTGGCAAGAGTTTGGTGGTGCAGTATGTATCGCGATACCCAGTTCACAATACGATATGTATCGCAATATTGTGACAAAGAGGTTGAGACGCTAGGATCCATTTGCAAACGGTTTAATAGGACAGAGCAAGGGCAGGACAAAAATGGCGTCAAAAAGCGGGCAAAGGTAGACTCTACCTGAATATTGATTATAACTTGCCGTTTTATGTGGAAAACAAAAGTAAGACGCATAAATAATTAATTAAATATTGCCACGTCAGCATTTTAAATTTATCCTTAATTGAAGTGTCATCAAACGAATGATTTATCGCCAAATCTATTTGTCCCTACACTCCCAATAAAAAACAGTAGAGACACAAAAAAAAAAACAATTATCAACCCACTAATCAATTTTATACCTTTTTACTAACTTAATCTTGTTCATATCTTTTGTTTTAACCAATCCTGGTGTAGCTCCAAGTACCTGATCAAATTTTCAATGCATATCTTACATCCTCAGTCTCATATGCTATCCATGTTGTAGTCGTTAACTCTCAGTTTAAAAATTTTTTTTTAAGTTGCAACTAAAATGTAACAAACTTGAAACGCTTGAACAATTGCGCAAGTTCCTGGAGGAATCCCTCTGAGGCAGAAATCCTGCCAGTGTCCCAACCTGCCCTGCAGAGGTCCTCACTCTCTGTCCTCACATCAACCAGAAACTGAAATCCTTAAAAGCCAGCGTGCGCACAGAAGGTCCATGAGACTCAATAAAACTGGAGATGTATGGGAACGGTTGAGGTGGATGTCTGCAATGATTTATCCCAGCACAAATTCCCAGTTCTAACTCAAACACGACTTCATCTGAAGATTTAGATGTGAGATACAGGTGAGGAGGGATTTAAAACAACCCTGACTGGAACTATAAAATACAGCAACAGAACTGTAGCGTCTGTCAAGAGAGTAAAATATAATCTGAGTAACACATACGGAACCACAGAGAGAACCCCTGCCAGCTTCTGGAACAGTGCCCGAATCTCCATTTGCTCCCTTGGCTCTCACAAAGATCCCAATTTTACCCACCGAGCACAAATCTGCGACCCACTGCTCAAACTAACGTCGGCGATAAAACGATCCAGAAGCTGACTGCAGACACTACTCCTCATCCTTGTCCTTCAAATGCGCTCTAATCCTTTAAGTGTGACCCAAACACTTAACAAAGGAATGCTTCTTTGCTGTGCTTAAGCACAACCCGCTGAGAAGAGGACTCTACTGCCATCAGATGTCAAAATAATCATCTCAAAATGTTGAAGAGCTGGCAGGGCCTGAAAGAGCCGGCCGTCATGTGTGACAAAGGCAGGGGATGTGAGCGGCACACAAGGGAAAACAAAGCTACGATTGTGAGAAGATAGAAGCAACAACAACAAAACAAACACGCACACGGGGAATACACTGATACTAATATTCGGAATGTCAGTTGTTGTACGATCAGCAACATTTTTATGAAAGAATCAAAATCTCATCCACGAATAGTTGTATAGTGCACTGGGTAAAAGAAGAATCATTATAATCATTATTTTCTTTGTCATGAATATGCACATTTACCATGTAAGTATGGAACTAGTTTTAGGGGATGCCCAAATAGTAAAAATATAAATGAAAAAAAAAGGCTGAATTACAACTTTTAGGATTGACGTAATCTAGTCTACAAATCCAGCTGTTTGTTACTTTTTATTTTTATTTATCAAAATATCCTTTTGGAGGGTAATAATAAAATATTATGTTCTCAAAGCTGATCCAAGATATGTGTTTAATGCAATTACTGTTTTAAAAAAGAGAAAGTGTCTATTCTTCTGTTATTTTCTAAATAAACTACATTTTTTTTCTTAGCCACATGGGGAAGGGTTATGGTTAAAAACTTAAAATACATACGGGCAATGCATCAATGTGTATCTACTATGTGCAGCCAATGTGAATTTCCATTATTTTTTGTGCTATTAACATCAGCCAAAAATAAATCCTGCAAATAAAGTTGTCCACATTCACACTTCTCACCAAAGTTAAAAAAAAAAAAAAGTTTTATTTAAGGGCCCACTCTGATCATCTTTTGATCTTCTGCAAAAGTGTTCCCAGTGTGTTTTTATTTAGGATTTTACCATCTTTAGCCAAAAAACAAAATAAACAGCTGTTTTCTAGACCATAGTTTCTCCAGAGAGGCAATAGTTCATTAGAAATTCACCTTTGAGTTGTGGGTGGGACTATTGGTACAGAGCAACCTCACCTCCCCTTCCCTTGAGAGATCTCTGTTTACACGCTCTCCTTCTAGCTCACAGCCCCTCCCTCACACCCCCAACCTAACATTGATGACACAACATAAATGGCGAGCAATATTGGAGTTTTACAGTTGTGAGGCAGATGCCAGCTCAGACGAGGAAAACAAAGACGTAGATGGAGGAGCAGGGAGCTGGTGGCGTACCGATAGTTCCTGTCTGCCCCTCCTTCACAATGAAAAAAAGAAATACTGAGAAATGCAATTTTAAGCGCGACTTTATTCCAGAAATCTTTTTTCTCTTCTGAATGAACACAAAATGTGCTACAAACGTGGCATGGTTCCCATGAAAAGGAATAAAAATGTATGGCATAAAATAAGAAAACTGAACTCTCTAAGCATGTAAATCAATTTTAAATCAATTTGTAATTTAAATAGCATCTTTAAAAACAGGGGCAACCAATGTACTGGACAGAAAATCAAATATGAATAAAATCATGAAACAAAAAAATACAAAAAAGAAACAATAAATTAACAAGCTGGTACACTTAAAAGTGACTTGAGATCCTGATGGATCTGGCAGACCTCACAGAAAATGGGAGAGTGTGACATACTAAATCTTAACATAGAATAGAGTTATCTGTTGCAGAATAATCTGCATAGAATCCACAAAAATCTTGACATGTTTTGTGTTTTGGTTTAAGCTCAGCTCAGCCTCACAGATCACCTTCTGTAAACTCTCTTTTTCAACTTTTTCTTTACTTTTTGTCCTGGATCAATCTACAAGCAAAAAAGCTCAATGCTAAAAAGAAAAAAAATCAATCCCTAAGAGACATCCTCACAGTGGGGGCTTTCACGCATCCTCAGTCAAAAACACGGTTGATTATTGCCCCAATTACGTCCATGAGTGGCACGATTCATCTGCAGATCTCCTTAAATGGCTGCTTGTCTCCGAGGTCCATCCATGCACTTTAGCAGGTGGATTTTTCATTAAAGCTAAACGCCTGATGACTGTGCTCTTCATTAAAGGCAGCGCAGTAATATGGGCCTGAGATGATTGCCCCAGCAGTGGTTAAATATAGTGATTGGACGAGGCCTGCGCTGCTGTGTAATGAGAAAAAGTCTATAGAGCTGGGGGCCATTATGCTGTCAGCACTCATACCATTACACACCATTTAAAACAGCTCAGCTCTGATTCATCCTCATTATATTTATTGGATGGACGGGCCCGTCTAATTGTAGAAGCAGTGGCAGGATCAACATGTGTCGCTGCTGCGTCCAAAGGAAGCATCTTCTGTTGAAACATTTAGCAATAATTTACAGTAAACAGATGCATGTTAGGTTTTTATGTCTGTAAAGTTGATCATGAGTGTTTAGGAGCAGTAAAATAAACGAGTGACCGACACAAGCTGCTGGTGTTGACATGTACGCAGAAGGCAGCCTCACTTTCTCATTTACAAGATTGAAAATGAACCACCGCTCCTCAATCGCATTGTCCGTGCAACACCGTGGCTTCACAACAGCTGAGGATTGGACATTTATGATGTTTGAAATCTGTGGGTGTGTTCAGACTGGAAAAGTCTGTTGCTCAATAGTCCTGAGCCATGCGTTTTGTCTGTGTTTTGCTTTTTTGGACCAAAACTTGTAAACAAAACAATGAGACTAAAGATCCCTTCAGTCATTGGCCAGGAATTACAAGGTAAGGGCAAAGCAACAAGTGAAAGAATAATATAAGTCCTACATTCTGCAATCCTTGTCGGAATAGTTCACTTATTCAAACTTCATATTTCGCTCATTAATTTTGAACGTCTGTATCAAGGTCAGGTCACTTTTGCTACTTTGATACGGTGGAGGCGGTTGCTAAGGATACAGCAAATTAGATGATGCACTGCAGTGTTTAAAACATTTCGATTTTCAGAAAAACAGTGTGAAAAACAATGTGTATGATTTTAAAGCAGGGGTGGGAAAACTTCTGAAATTTGACCTGTCCAGTAGCAGATGCATGTTTTAGTAATCTACCTTGTAAGGGAAAGAATTAACATGGACTCTGGATGAACACACGCTTTAGTTTTGATTAAAAATAAATACATTTACTTTAAACAGAACATTTTGGAGTTTTTATTTCAAAACTGGAGCTTTAGCTCTCATTTTAGAGCCAATTTCAACAATAGAAACAAAAGAAATTCTGCGTTCATGTGGTGTGAATACAGGAAAACACCACTAGATGAGGTTGTCTGAGGGAGCCTCGATTCAATTGGATGTAAAGAAGCGACAAGGGTGACACCCAAAATATCAATGTTTGACGTGGACGAGTCATTGATCAAACATCAATATGTGAGGACTTGGGAATGAAAATGTGTTGCAAAATGTTACCAGCTCAAGATAATAACAAATATATAAAATTATCTGGTGGGCCGGATCCGGCCCTCGGGCCTTAACTGTGACACGTGCTTTAGGGGCTCATTTGGAAAAACTTTAGAAGTCTCTCTGCTGTGTAACAGATGGAGGTTCCACTTGTATCCATTGTAGCAGCACACATCTCCTGGCCAGGTGTGAAAGTTTATGGAGCAACATCACCTGTCCAGGTAACACGGGTAACCTCTCAGGCTGGCCTAAAAGAAACAACACAGGGTCCAGGGCAAAAGATCTCTCCTTTGCAACATTTTTGCCAAAATCTGGAGACCAACTGACCAAACACGGTGATAGTAAGTGTAAAAACACTTAGAGAGGGGAGTGTTGTGGCTGAATATGCAAAACCTGTTGAGTACATTGAGTCATGTGTACAATTCAGTATTAGTTTCCCTGAGTTTGTTAAAAGTAAATTTTTTTATTTTTAAGTTTTGACATCAAGTGTAATGACTAAGTCTGTCTTCCAGCAATATTAGGGATTATCAAGATAATTTATTTCAGTTTGGCGGCCAAATTAAAGACTTTACCAAGCAGCAAATGAGCCGTAGTTTGTCCACCCCTGTGTTAAAAGTTGTTTAATGAGCTGACAAAATTTCAGTGAGTTGGTCTCATCGTTGCTCTGCTACTGTGTTTACATCGACCACGGTGACTGATTTGATCCAGTTGATCAGGGTCCGCTTGGCTGTATTCAGACTGAAAATTTGTTCTGGATCATCAGGGGAAGCAAACTCACTTAAAGCGAACCAAATGTGTCCAGTCTGGATGAATGTAAGCATCTGAGCGTCAGTATGCAGATAGGGTTCCCCTTCAACGCCCTGTGGCCCCGCAGACATGTCGTGACCCATCAACCCGCAGACACACAGGTACCTGACTGCATCCACCAGACTGGCAGACTACCCTGATAGCGACCGTTCACCTCCAACCCCCCCACCACCACCTTTTTCTCCTCTCAACCCCCATTGTGATTTAACTGCTGTTCACAAGGCCGTTTGCATAATGATAAGAGGCAGTGACACCTCTCTTTGAATTCTATCAGGTAGCCTGAAAGCTCCAAGTGTAATGAAAGGGGTAATTACACAATTTATACAGGGAGGAGCACTGACAGCTGCACAAAGCTATCACGCTGAAGGCCCGACCCGCCTGATTAAGATAGCACGCCATCAATCTTGATGTCCCATCAATGAATCAGTCTCTTGTAGTTAAAAGTAAATAAATAAGTGTGTCTTGGATCACTTTCGAGCCTGAACGAGCAAAAGTTTGGAGTGAAAAGCAACAAACAGGAAAAAAAAGATGTAAAAATTGCTTATTTTTAAGAAAAAAAAGGAGGACATAAAAAGAGTTGGTTCTTAACAGAAAAATCAGAACTCCTCCTTATTTTGTGGACTAAATACAGCCCTGCTGGTGATTGCACCCTTTGTGTCCCTCACATTATGTCAGACTTGTAAAGACCTATTTTCTTTCAAAATATATATATATATATATATTTATATAAAAGGCCTCTCTTTCAAGTGGGGGCATGTCAACACACTTGTGTGGATGATGTTAGCCACTCAGGTGTGCTGTCAGCTCCAGTGTTGAGTGGATGCACGCAAACACACACACACACACACGGAGAAGCGTGCACGTGTGGCTTATGTCACAGTTCAGGAATGCCTGGCAGGAACGAGCGCAGACGGTGCTGTTGTGAACGCCACACATGAGCTGGAGCTGCAGCCGCCCTGAGTCGGCCGTTTCCCCAGACGGCCTGCACGCCGCGTGTTTGTGGTTGACACATAAGCTGTTTGGGGTTGAACATCAGAGTCAACACAGAGCGCTGATGTTTGTTTGAGCTCCTGCATCCATCACTGGAAGGATGATGAAGCAATTCTTCCTGATTAAAGTCACTTAAATAAAATCGATTAAAAAGGCGCCGCCCCCTCGCTGCTCCTGGCTCCTCGGGTGATAGCGGCCGTCTCAGGAGCGAGCCGGGCCTTGAAGTGCAGACTGGGATTAGGGGGCCAAACACAAAAGCAGCATTGGAGCCTTCAGCCACAGATCATCTGTAGCTTACATGGTGAAAACTTGCTTGAATGTTGATTAAGCCCTTTATTTGTCTCCGTGAGGGGTGCGTTTGATGGTTTGAGCCACGGCGGGCTCCAGAGGTCTCTGTCCTTCTCCTGTCTGTCTATTGGTATGCATCCCTCACAATAGAGAAGGAGGCAGGGGGTCTCATTAGGGGCTGAATCGTAGGAATTCCTCAGGGCTGATGCAGTATCATCAGAGAGGAGTGAGGCGGTGTGGGTGCAGGTGAAACTCCTGCGAGCTCAGAGCGGGAAACAAGTGGCCCTCCAGGTGGAACGTGTCTTCTAAAGCTTCCTCCATCTGATGTTACAAAGACAGCAACAGCGAGGATCCCTGGAGAACTAAATGATGTCCTCACCTCCGATTTGCCATCGTGAGGCCTCACTGGAGTGGCTGACTACTTCCTCAGCCATCTGTCACCACTTCCTGTCTGTGATCAGAAGGTAATGACAGCATGCAGGTGTTGCAAGCTGGGTGGGATGTCTGCAGAAAAACAGATAAAAAAACACATTTTTTCACTCGCTCATCAAATACTTGTCCTGCACATCGGAATTGATGCGGCTATCGTTCTCATCGGAGTTTGGAATTTCAGGAGGGTGATAAATGCTTGCAGATTTCCTGCACTGAGATGATTTTTCTTGAAATATTTTATGTTCAGGCTTTAAAAATCTCAGCTCTGTGGAAATATCAGCCCGGCTGCCACGGTTTGTTATGACAAAGGTCACGGATAAAGAATGATCTGCCCGCGGTCCTCTAATGTGAGAACAAAGACTTTGTCAGAATATATTTCAGCACTGGAGTAAGCGGAGGATGGGTTACACGGTTTGGAGGTACGTTTTCAGGACGGGGATGTGAAGACAGATAGACTCTGATCCCCGATTTACTGGAACACTTTCCAGTCCGATAATCCTCGAGTTTCTGTGACTCTCAGCAGGTACTCTTCCTCCTATTCTCACCCCTTATTACCATCCTCCCACCGCTGTAGTTGCAGGTTAGCAAGAAAACTTCCCATCATTCCTTCCTATCAAAACTCTAAAAGCAGAAAATAAAAGAGCAGTGGTGCAAGACACATTTTCCATGAGTGAAAATTCTCGTTCTGTATAAAATAATCCATATGTCCGCTCGTCCGGAGCCGGGGGGTGCTCCGTGCCACTGTTGGCTCCAACTTTGCTCTTTTTATGATCTGGCTCGGTGAAACCGAATCAGGTCCTGCCAGCTGATAGACATTCTCCTCAGATATCATTTGCAAAAGTGCATTCCTGCTTAAAGTGTGTGTGTGTGGAGAGCTGCCGCCGCCGCTGTCCTCACATGCTTACAGGCGTGTAGTTGCTCCCCCCAGAAGCTGTCATCAGATTGTTCTCCTAAATATTTAACTTCCTCAAGAGATTAAGGTGAAATATAAGAAAGTGTCCCTACTGGCTGCTGCAAACAGATGTGCAATTTCAAGGTGGAAGAGGTCCCCGGATTTTTTTCTTGCTTTCCTGAGCGCACCTGAGAGGATTTTTAACTGGGTTGAAACTTGTTCTGGTTGATTATTTATCATTTATCGGCTACAATCTTATTTGCTCACTTTGTTGGGTGCAGCCTCATCTGGCGGCGGTCAACTCCTCCAGATCCAGAGATGCACACATTTTTTCTTCTTAGTAAATTCCACTGTTGTTGTCAAACTCACCTCTGCAGAGGATGGAACCCACTATTAAAGGTTTAGCCCACTGGGCATGTGCGTGGGAACCAGGGCCACCCTGACTGTCGCAGGGGGGCCTTTAGCCAGGGGGCCCCGGAGCAGGTGAAGGTGTGGAGACGCGGTGGCCTGACTGATATTCATGCGGTGGAGTAAATGTGCCCTTCAGGCAGAGCCGGGCCAGTGGAGCGTTGCATTTCTGAGAAATGAGCTGACCGAATCAAGGCTGGAAATGTGAGGGATGGGCGGGTGTAGCTCACGAAATCCGGCCTGTGGGTACACATCCACACTTTTAGAAAGAAAATAGTGACACTTTTACCCTTATAGTGTGTTTGGGTCAAAAGTTTATAAGGGTTAAAGATAATATGGTTTAATGCACCAAAAAAATCTTTGTTTAATAGTAATTGATGTCAAACATTTTAACATATTTTTTCCTCATCTGACAGTAATGCGACCTAAAAGGCCTCCATTGACTAGACATGGGGAACTTGTTGCTGTGAGAACAGCCCCTGCATGACAGGAATCCTCTGTGTGTGATACTGTGGCCCTGCTCCACAGATAATGGAGCCAAACGTTTCCCGAGTGGGATAATTTGTTCCCAGAATCTTCAGATCCCAATATTTTTGATTTGAGCTCAGGAGGGGATCTGCTGGATGACCAGCTTTCTTTTGTGTTCCGGCGGAGTCCACGCATTAATTTTCCCTTTGTTGTGGAGCAGAGAGCGCCTGAGCGGATTCAATTATCAACCAATTAAGAGGTGTTTCCCTCTATTGACAGGCTTTGATTCCGTGCTGTCCGTATTGTTTGTAGAGGAGTGTTGAAACTAGTTCCATGCGTGGGCCTCTAGTGCGTCACTCGCATCCAGACGCACGGATCAGCACAAAAGAAGGCAGCAAAAATGATCCTAAATATGTTCATTTTTTTGGGGGTGATTCTGTAATTTGGAGTGCTGGGACGCAGAGGGCACTGCGGGGTGTAGAAATGGATTTAAACGGCCGATTTCACTCGGGAGTCCACAAAGCATCAGGGCCTGCTGCGCTCTGAATACACAATCATTTAGAACAATGATGGCATTCAGTTATAATAACGCAGAATGATGAGCTGTCCTTAAAAAAATACGCACAGAAATGTGACTTTTGCAGAAAACCAAATAAAAAGTGCAAAAAGGACTAATTTGCTGTCAAAATAAACGACTTTTATTCAAACATCCACGTGAGTTTAAATAAAATACATGGTTTCTCTTATGAAAATAATTTCTGTACACAAGAGGGTTCACTTTTGAGACAAAAATGCTCCAAAACGAGCAGCTTCAACAAAAAACAAATACAATTATTTACATATGAACACATTTAAGGTGAAGGCACATTGTGGTGAGGACGATGCTGTTGCGTAAAAAAGAACCAAAAAGTCTACACCTCTGTGCCCTCCCGGCTATAAATGAGGTTATTCACACTGAAGTGGTTGGAGAGGCTCTGCATTGATGGATAATAGCTCATTCTGCTGTTGTCAGAGTTCAGGGGAGACACGAACGTGGGGGAGTAGGAGCCCAGTCCGGACATGCCCTCCCGCGTCTGCGCCAGCCCCGCGGGGTGCGTCGGCGCCGCAGTCCCGCGGGCTCTCGCTGGCCCCGCTCCCGGCCAGCAGCGAGCTCACGGTGGACACGAAGTTGCTGAAGCACGGGCTGCTGTCCCCGGAGGCTGGCGGGGGGTTTTGGTCTCCGTGGAGGCCGGGGATCCGTGCAGGCTGGGCGGGGAGGAGCTGAGCAGGCTGGCGGTGTCGGAGAGTTTGTGCGCGTTGTCCTCGGATTTGACGCACGGGGAGCCGCTCTCTGCGCCGCTGGCATCCGCTCTCCTCTTCCTCTTTCTTCTGAAGTTGCCGTTGTCGAACATCTTCTCACAGTTGGGGTCAAGCGTCCAGTAGTTCCCCTTACCTGAGAGAGAAACACATTTCTGTAATCAGCTGAAAAGTTCCAATTTATTCCAAAAATCCTTAAATATATCCAACAAGTTGTTGGAATGAAAACAGTGACTCACCTGGATCATCCTCATCACGCGCCACTTTTTTAAAGCAGTCATTCAATGACAAGTTGTGGCGAATTGAATTCTGCCACCCAGCTTTACTCTTCTTATAGAAAGGAAAGTTGTCAGCAACGTATTGATAAATCTGACTGAGCGTCAGCTTCTTGTCCTGAGAGTTCTGGATGGCCATGGCTATGAGTGCAGAGTAGGAATACGGCGGTCTGACCATCTTGAAAAGCTCCTGCTGGCTGGATATGGACAGCCAGCCCAGATCTGCTCCCCCGAACCCCGTGGGAGGCGGCAAGAACTGCCTCTGGTTGGACCCGTATCCAGACTGGAGGTAGGACGCGCCGTTGTTCCCGGGGAGGTAAGGAGAGGAGTTGATGCCCGGTCCGTTCAGCCACAGGTACGGGTTCGTGGACTGGGAGGTGTACTCTCCGAGGCCGTAGCTGGGCGGGTGAGGCGGCGGCCTCTGGGGGTGATGGTGGTGGTGGAGATTCTGCTGGTAGACGCCGTAGTTGTCGCAGTACACCGCCATGTCCAGGATCTCCTGCGCGCTGTGCTGAATGGGGCTGCTCTGCTGGGTGGAAGGTTGGTGTCCAAACGCGTTCATAATCCACTGAAAGTCGGTCAACTTAAAACCTACTGTCGTCTCTGCAGTGCCTCTCCCTCAGGACTGGAGTTGAGCTCAGGAGGGGGACTATTTATGCGCAGCGCCCGGAGCCTCTCCAGGTAGTCCCCCAGAAGGAGGAAAAAAACTTTTGGGATGGTCACACCCCTCTTGAGCGCGCTGTGCTGAAGTTCCACTCATCCAATCCCATCAATGAGTACTGATACTGCTCCTGAGTGGAAGGAAACTCGTCATTCGAATACTTCATGGATTTTTGGCAACATCTGTGCGTAATTACGCACAGAATGAGGTGATTAAAAACGCATTAAAAAAGACGCGCAAGAACATTCGCTCAAAAACTGCGCGTATTTGCGCATGAGCGCCAAGGTGTTAACCCCAAACACCCGCGTGTATTTACGAAGGGCCTCTTTCCTCTGAAAGAAAATCATTTCCAATGAACAGATTCAAAGCGCCGCAGGTTTAGTGTCAACAAGTTGGTTAACTTTTGAGGTGAGCAGCCTCGAAAATGAGGAAAAATGGGAAGTTTCAGATTTTTTTTTCATTTTATAAAATCAAATATAATTCAGTTTATTACAACAAAATGGGAATTAAAAAAAAAACAATTTCAAAACTGAAAAGATTTACATTTGCTTACTATAAAACAGTCCCATCTGGTACAAAAAAGCTCGTATTGAGGTAAAAAACATTCTAACTGAAGAACAGTTTAAAACCTTTTAATAGTTCATAATTATTTCTTAAATAATTCTTTTTATTTTCTGAAATAGTAATTCGACTTTTACTAGAGATTTAGTCAAATTTAAACTTAACTTTAGAAAAAAAAAAAACTTAAATCAATTGTTCTTCAAACTTTATCTGCGCGCATTTTACGCACAACTGCAGCTCTACTCCACTAGAAAATGGCTGGTTTCGGATCATATTCTTTGGTCTGCACGCAGGAAGGGCGGGCTCTGCGGGACCCCCGCACTAATCGGCACAGCATTCTTCATCTCCATGACCTTGATGTAATTGTTTGGCTCTAAGGTGTTGTCCCGGGGACCGACAGCAGCGGGGGGAGGCGGCATTTTAACCTTCATATATGATGTTAAATGTCTGACTCAGCTAATTATTTCGTTACACTACATTAGCCTGAGAGGGGAAATTCACATCACAAATTTGACGTGATGTCTCCTCAGCCTGATGGGAGGAATGTCACCTGGAGACCCAGAGTCTTGGTGCTGCTCTGTCTTTTAAAGGTCGTGATCTTTTCTTTAGGATATCTTGTTAATCATAGAGGGGTTTGGCGAAGTTCCTGCAGAGCCTCTTCATAAGAGAAAAGCTCTGCAGGAGCAAATATCTGCACTTTTCAACATATTTTATAGCTTAAAACAAGCGTCAGAGTTGATTCGATTTAAAATTTTCAGTAATCAGCTACTTCAATGCTTTAAAAAAATTGAATCATTACAAAACCGCATAATGTGAAAAACTCACGATTCTGCTATAAAGTCAACATTTTTGAATGTGCAGACATTTCCTCCTCAATTTGAGCCTCACTGTCTCCCTCTAGTGGAGCAGGAAGGTAGAAACCCGCTTCACTGAAAACGCTGCTCAACCGCTCTGCTCTATATGGAGAACAAGAGATTAATGAGACTTGAAGAGAGCAGAGGTCTGAAACTTGGCAGGCAGAGTGACACTCTGGCCTCAGAGCATCCTTCACTTTTTTATTCGTCTGGAAGGCAAAAGCAAGGACACTTTGGGGGCATTCAGCTGAGCTTTGCACGTTTTCCCTGCATATTTTAATGATTTCGAGTGACTGCACTGCATAAACGTCTGAAATCCACTTTATTAAATGAAATAAAATAAAATTAAAATAATAAAATCAGCATGCATGACTCTGGAAGCTTTTATAGAGATCTCAAACAGAAGCTCTGGAGGCTTTTTAAAGAAAATCTTTGATTAAATATTTTCTCACTCATTATCTTTTTTGCCCTAAACTGACTAGTTAAAAAATGAAGCATATTTTTTTTTTTAAAAATGCATAATGTTAGCAAAAATGATCTGCATTTTTTTAATAAATTATTTCTAAAATTGACCATAGGAGGGAAATGGAGAATAAAAGTGGAGTTTAAAGAAAGTAAGCTTCTAGAAAGCCCTTTGAAATGTACCAGATATTTTTAAAAGAAATTGGAGCTCATATTTTACTGGCTCCTACATATTTGATGAGCCACGCATCCCTGAAAGTGTATCAACACTTATAAGACACTTTGAGGTTTAAAAAAATTCTACATTTACTCAATTTGAAAAGCAACTTAACTGTGTTGTGATATTCATGCATGTCGTCAATCTAATTTTTCTTAAAATTAAGAAAAACTTGCAGAAAATCCCAATTAATTCTGTTGTAAAAGCCTAAATCTGCATCAACATTCTCCACTGTTCCCCCAAAAAAGTAAACATGATTCTGTCAAAGAGACGTGTGTCAAAATAATCAATAGAAATGTCAATTTTAGCTCAAAAAAACAGCAGCACAAGCCCGGTGGAGAATCCTTTTCTCTGCAATTAGGCGCTTCTGTGTGCATGCTGCCCTCTGGCCATTTCAGGTCGGGCCTGCAGCGTGCCCGCTGGTCCAAAGCGTGCAGTCCAGAAGACCGAATTACAAGCAGCTGCGCCCTCCGCTGCTAGCTGCGTTTACTTCACTTTCTCCTGCACGGGACACAAGGACATCCTGGTTACACCCTCAATATCAGATGGTCTGCAGAGATCTTTGGACGCCCCCTGATACTGCAGTGACAAGATCCTCCAATGGAGGGCAGCATTGACACAGAAACCACCCTCTAAGC
The DNA here is from genome assembly GCA_003999625.1 of Oryzias javanicus. Lineage (NCBI taxonomy): Eukaryota > Metazoa > Chordata > Actinopteri > Beloniformes > Adrianichthyidae > Oryzias > Oryzias javanicus. The sequence goes on along the minus strand of CM012455.1, from coordinate 15,075,704 downwards.
ATTTATTCCACAGACTAGGAGCTATCCATCAGCCCTGCTGTGCAGCTCTCTGTGGGGAAAAATACATCAAAACCTGGAATCTGATCAGTGTATTGATTTTTAAGCAGATAAGAGTCAAGAACTACAGGAGAGTGAATTTAAAGGGAAAGCAATGAAAAATGCTTCACTGAGAGGAAGTTAGACGCCTTAATGAGGAGGATTGAGTCTTTACGAGATTTATAATTTTGCCAATATTTATTCTGCAACTCATTGGAGAACATTACCTGCATGAATACACTTTTGCAATAAAAAGTTAAAGAAAAAAGGAACATGCAGGACTCCGGGTGTCAGTTTAAACACAGAAGGGAACGGAAAAATGATCCAAATGTAGAAAATTCACCCAAAAAAATAAAAAAAGACTTAAGTTATTAAGATGTAATTAAGTGGTTCAAATCAATATTCCTCTAGTGGGCCGACATGCCTGTGGCACTCATTAGCCATTTCAATGTGAAGCTCAAACTAGTTGGGAACTCTGCCTTCTCATCAAACCACTTCTCCGCCCCCGATCTCTAGGTACGTCTCCTAGCAACGCATCCACCTGACTGCCTGGGAAAACCCAGTGCTTCATAATAGCCTTGGCTAATATAGATCAACACCACTTGGCTCTTTCCCGTCGATCTACAATAATAAATCTACACACAGAAGATTCCTGTTATAAATTCACCCCAAAATAATATTTGCACGGACTGAGCCGTTTTAAAAACTTTATTTCATTTTTTTTTTTTTTTTTTTTTTAATGGATGAGGGATTTTTTTTTTTTTTCGTGACTGCAGCAAATGTTTGCGGATCCACGTGAGAGTGATGGGGCTTCAGTCAGAGTTGTGTGGTTGCTTCTGCAGGCTGTTTCCCTCCGAAACCTGTTGACATTTAAAACAAAAATATTCACAAATAGTTTTCAGCAAACTGGTGCTCAAAGCAGAAGACACGCTGCCTTTTTTTTATTCAATTCCCTCCATTAACTCACAAAGAGACAATTTTCAGGCAAGGTCACGAGAGGGGGCGACACGGAGAAAGCAAGCAATTATCGCAGACTGTTGTAATCCAGATCAATTCAACATCCGTTCAAGCTGTTATAAATGCTTTTTTAGAGACCAAAGAGAGACACTTTGGCAACAAACTCCTACATGGAGCAAATGTGACCAAGATAGGGAGGTCATTTTAACACTAAACATGCTAGTGTTGAGGCTGTAATTTCAGTTAACAATCAAAACCATTTTCTGGAACTTGTGATTGGTGGAAATCTTATTTGTATCGATGTCATTAAAAATTGGGGGCGTGTCCAGGATATACATCCAGGACTTCTCACATTAAGTTTTGGCATAAAAAAATAAATATCTAAGACACAAGAATATGTTTGATTTATTTTACTGTATTTTTTTACTCGTGATTTTTATGAATCGCATCCAAACTATTAACAATTTGTTTCTCTTCCTCTTTAAAACAGGAAAAAAAAGAAAAATGTAAATCTACATATATGGAACGACAGAATAGCTGCATCCATGGGATGCACAATAATTGTATTGACAAGAGCTTATCTGACTCAGACAAGACTTGTTTCTGATGTTTAATTCATTTCTTTTATTATTGTTGTCTCCCAACAGGAAAACATAGGAAATTATATCAAAAAGCAAATGGAAAAAATTTAAATAATAAAAACATTTTTCCTCAAGCCCGTCTTTTTAACTTCTGCAAAAATCTTTTTAAAAAGTAAAATTAGAAGAAAAAAAAACATCCTGGACTGTATTTAATGGAGACCATGAATATTTAAAGATGCCGTCTTATCCTCGATAGGAAACAATAACAAAACAAAAAATATTATTTGAATACAAGACTTGTTACTGTTTTAGTTCGTGAAGTTTAAATCCCAACAAATAAATCTTCCCCGGATATTTCCTTTATTTCTTTTTAGCGAGTGCACACACACACAGATGGACGGAAACATCAAACATCGATGCTTCATATCAGGACTTTTCCCAAACGCATTTATTTAGAATCTTTAAAGGAGACTTGAAAAAATGTAATGTGTGTATTCAAATAGAAATGAGAGGAGACGTTGATATTCTCCACAGAGCAGCTCTTTCAGTGTTTACCATCCATCTGTTCAATCCTTCTACTTGCTTTCTCCTCTTTAGAGTCACGGCGAGTACAAGTTTGTTCCAGCTGTCATCCAGAGAGAGGCGAGGAGAGGTCAGCAGGTCAACATTGTTCTTTATCAGTTTATTTTTTCTGCAGTTTTAGATTTAAACTTAAAGATGGTTTGTATTATTTGCTCACTTATAAGAATAAAAAAGTAGTAGAAATGTGTGCTGGGTGGATAAAACTATGAAAAGGAAGAATCTGGAACAAAGAAAAATATGTTTTTTAAGTCTGATAACCATAAAAATAAACTTGATAAAGTTACAGCATCAAAAGTATTAAAGATTATTGCAACTCTGTATTCTGTCAAATCAAACTGAAGCAGAAGGTTCGCTTTGCTAAGAAAAGGTGAAGCAAAAGGTTTGCTATGATTGCAGATGTTTTGAAAACACAAAGAGTCATTTCCTTCACACACGTCACGATTCATTTGTCACTCCGCGGCTCCGTTCAGCTGACTCTCAGTGTAAAAAGCTTTGCACTAGTTGTGACAGTGATGAGCGCAACTGCACTAGAACAGCATCTGCAGGTGAAGCTGCAGGTTTTCTCCACACAGAGTTTAAGAGGCAGCTGTAGATGCACAAAGTGACCAATTAAAAAAGGGATTTAAGACAGTTGAATTTGAAAGTGTTACAAACTTCCAGTTCTTTCTCTTTCCTTCCATTCTGTTTGTTTTTTCTTTTAGTGACTCAACCAGCAGAGGGAGGGAACAACTGGAGTGATTGAGGGGCCGTCGCCCGACAGCTGATTGGCAGGAGAAGCTGACGTGGACAAAAAAAAAAAGAAAAAAGGAAGACATGCTGCACAAAAGGAGACTGAAGTTGACTAGTAAAAGAATCAGCTTGTAGACCTCAACCAGTGGTCATTTCATGGGTTGTGGAGTCCCGTTTGTCATCCTTCGTATCCTTGTTTCGTTCCGTTCCATGGTGGCTCGTCCGGGATATATACACTCCAGACTTCTCACAAATAGGATTAATTTACAAAACTATATCTACAATACTGTTTCCTCACAGTGTACATGTTGGGTTGGCGGTGGGTGGAGTTCAGGTGGGGTGAAGGTTGGATAAATATGTGTACTTTACTTTTTTAGAAAATCTTTTTTGTGTTTTCAATTTTTTTGTCTTTATTGTTTTTATGTCTGGAACTTTGAGCTGCTTCGGGTTTACAATTTAGGATTAACTTTTGCATTAAAAAAAAAAAAAAAGTTTTAGATTTATTACAACCTGTAAGTTTAGTTTGTTACAATTGGGGGCCTGTCCGGGATATAAACCCACTAATAGGATTAATTTAGGATTAGCTTTTGGTATTCAAAAAACAGAAAAAAAAAGAATGTGTTTGACTGTTCTAGATCAAAAATCATGTTTAGTGGTACTGTATTTGATTTAGAAACAATACTTCTGGAATTAAAGGTCAAGAAGGAAAGAAAGAAGGAAATTTAGGCAAAAGCTCGGTATGAGAAAGTGATTTTGGAAAAAAAAAAAACTATTTCTTAGAGTTTGGCAAATTAGGTTTTACAGTTTCTCCTGACAAAGTTCATCACTAGGACTCTGAAGCTGGAGACTCCATTTGGATGGAAATAAGGCTCGAAAAGAAGACAAACATTTGTGGTGATTTATGGAAATATCGCCCTCTTATTAGGCAAAGGAGCCATTTAAAGACAAGCGAGCACACTTGCTGCCTCCCAGCAAATGAAAGTGTGTCAGGAGAGAAGGAGAAATATATACACATTATTCCTGGCTGAAATGACAAATGAGATGGGGATGGAGTGCGTTGTAAATACATTTCTCTTGCAGAGAGGAAGCTCGCTCGCTCACAGCTCTCCCTCCAACAAAGCCGGTGGAAATCCTCTCAATTAAGCCATACTTTTCCCTGTGCTTTGAGGAAAGGAGGAGAGGGTGAAGCATAATGGCACAGCACAAATCACTAAGAGCCTATTGAAATAGCTGCCAGAGAACGATGTAATATTACCACCACCGAAATGCTTCACCCTTTATCCCTTTTCAATTGCAAGGCTTGATATTGAGAGTGCAGTGGGTATTCCTGATAAGTGAATTATAATATTGATGAATTTTCTTATCCTCTTCTCGTGGACTGCAGTGAACGGATGGATTGTTGCAACGAAATAAGCAAGTTAGTGAAAAAAAAAATATATAAAAAGTTTTGCACCTAACGAAGCTTTGAACCTTTGAGACCAACTGACCACTAATTGATGTGAGAATTTATGAGGCAAATAAAAAAATGAGTGCTAATTTAGTTTGTTAAAATTAATCGCCCTGATTCCCCCCTCCCCAGATCTGCAAAGTTTACAGATTTTCTGAAGCCAGTTTTTCCATCTACTTGGATGATAAGACGCCAAAAATTAGACAAAACATATTTGATTAATTATTTATTCAAAACAACAACAAGATCTCGCCAAACCAGCTCGCGTTAAATGTTCAGTCAGCCTCACGGTCTTTGTTGTTATGGCATTAACTACTAAGTTTTTACTTGGGACAGATAACAAAAAGTGAAAAATTGTTCTAGTTCAATCTTGGGATATATCGGCATATGTATCGTATCATGAAACGAGTATCAGGATAGGCATCACAAGACCCTTACCAACAGATTTATTTATTGCAAATATTATAGTGTTTCAGTTTTTTTTAATGTATTTTATTTATTTATCTATTTTATTTTTTAATAAACAAAAATCAAAGTTTAAAAAACAATCAGCTCCTATTCGTCCTATTAATTCTAATTCATTTTTGTCTGGATTAAAAAAACAGTATTTACGCATTTATTTTTAGTTTGGCTGATTTTTTTTTCAAAAAATCAAATAAAATCAAACTTTTTTTTTTTTCTCCCCAAACATTGGTAACAGAAAAGTATATAAGTAAAAGAGTTGTTCAAACTTGAAAACCAAAAACAGCACAAAAGTATTTACAAAAAAAGTTGAAAACCATTTTTTTCTTGTAACGTATTTATTCTTAACCAAATGTATTTAATATGTTTCACTTCAAGTGGAGTAATTCATCTTTAGAATTAACTTTGTTTTTCTTGGGGGCATTTTATTTAATTTTAAACTATATTTTATATATTTCTGTCTGGTTCTCACGTTTTCTGCTGGTTGTACATCGGTTCCTCCAAGATTTCTTATATTGTAGATCAGGTCTGCTGTAAGCTGGCCCTCAAGATCTACCACCCAGCCTGTTTTCCAGCACTCCCCATCCCCTCTGCTGCTGACTCGGGTGTTTCCATGTTCTGATTGACTGAACACACCTGATCAGCAGCAGGAAGTGCAGGGGGAGCCAGTAAACAGGCGGGGTGGTAGATCTTGAGTTCGTCTGTTTTAGATCATTGACTTTCACTTTGACACAACACATGTTCAATCAGGAAACAGTTTCTACCCTTAACTTCCTTTAAATCTCTTTACTTTGTGGAAGAGTGCTGGACCGTATGGATGAAGGAGTTATATATTTGAAGATGCAGCACAAACAAAGAAACGCAATCTTCCTTAAAGATTTGTGTTTTTACTCAGAAGCTGGTGATCATTTAGATTTTTTACATTAGAAATCACATTAGACCTGCACAGCATCTACTGAAGTAAAGCTTCTGAACATGCAGGTAAGTGTGGAGTGGGTGGAACATGCTGTTGCTTGGCAGCAACAGTAATGGCCTTTGAGCAAAGTCAAGTAACGGGGAGATTCTAAAGGTAACAAAACAAATAAAGTAAAATATGAAATTTCAAGCTTTAAAAGAGTTAAAGCGCAGTTGTAGTGGATACATAGTTAGGTTTAAAAAAAGAGTTGAAATTTTGCTTTAACTTTTTCCAGTTAAGTCCAAGAATCAGCATAAATTGGTACAAGTTTTTATTTTCCTCCTCTGTCTGCAGAAAAGAAGTGCTGGACACCAAAGTCTCAAATGTTTTAGTTGAACGGTGCTGAACGGTTGCTTCAACGTTCAATGGAACGGAGACGGATCAAAACGGAAAAATGCTGTTCTTATACAGAAATTAAAAAAAAAAGACGGTGTTCATGAACAGTTTCTTTTAACGTAAAAAAAATCTCAGAGACTTAAGGAAAGTCTTAAATCAAGTCTTAAATTAAGTGCAAAATTAAGCTTAAAATCATAAATGTATTCAAACCAAAATAGGATTAAAGATACTGATTCTATTCATCCAGAAAACAAATAATTTAAACTTCCTACAGGTGAACACACATGTAAAGATATTTAATATTTCCGATCTGACACTTCATATTCTGACATGTGCCACAGTAAAGCAGCTCACCAGCTACAAGTGATCCCCTCTGATACCCCCCCCAATACTAAAAATGAAAACAGCAAAAAAATGGGTGGAAAAGATGTCACTCAGTGCTCCTAATTAGGGCAAGAGGGCTTTATTTTAAAGCTTTGAAAGCTGAATCTTTTTTAAGATAAAAAAAACAAAACAAGAAAGCTTCAAACAACAGATGCTGCAGTTTGAGCATTTCTCCTCAGGCAGACACCCACTCACAAAGTGTCAGCAGAACAGTTGAGCGGCGGAGTATGAGCCACCTGGGGCAAACACTTCAAAAAAGGTCCCGAATGCAGGTTTTTGTGGCGCAAAAAAACAAGGAGTAGATGCTCACTAAGTGTGCTGAGGGGTGGCTCAGGAAAATGACAGAAGAACAGAGCAATTTTGTAGCAGCTTTGAGCCGCCACCGTCGCTCAAATTATGGCTGGAAATGGAAGCCAAAAACAGCTTCCCGAAATATCTTGTAAGGCTGAATGAAAGGAGCTTTGATTTTGTGGCAGAAAGAAAACAATAGAACCTTAATTTTGTGTTTATTTTAAAATAACAGTTTAAAATGGTAGGAAATGGTCAGTAAATGGAGAACTGCTGGAAGACAAAAGCTCAATGCAACATAAAGCTAACACAAAGCATAATTATAGACATAAATGTTAGCATTTAATTGTTAATTAACCTTGACAAGGCAAGAGAAGTGGAAAAATTGCCAATTGAATCAAAACAGCATCAAAGTAAAGAGAAACACTTTTATAATGTAGTGAGGAAAGAACGTTTTTGGGAGTTTGGCGAGTTTTGATTTGGTTAAAGAGCAATCAAAGAGCAAATACAAACAAACGGAAAAATTAAAGCCACGACTAGAGCTGTAATGCCCACAGGCACTGCTCGCCTTTACCCTTTGACCTTGCCTCACTGGGTGAGTGGATGTTACACATGACAAATTACCTTTTTTTTTAATGGTGGTTTTTCTGTTGGTTTTATCTCAGTAGCAACCATTTTATTTTTTGGTCTCCTTAGTGAGATGAACGTAATTTTTAGACAAATTTGCATAACTTTTCTATCTCTTTGGCAACAGAGGTTTTTTGTTAACCACACCCACATTATTAATATAGTCATATTGTATGTTATATTGTTTCACTTAGCTTCGGCCAGGGATTCGTGTGTTAAATTTTCACAATATTTCGATAAAATGCGTGAGCAAAAAAGAAAGCTCGCCATGTGATCTTAATCTAGATCCAATTTTCCCAAAGAGTTAGGAGGTGATAGACTGAAATCCTTATTAGAAGTTTACATATGTAGCTGGTAGTAAAAGTGATTCTTTAAAAAAAATTCAAGATAGCAAGTGTCAAAGGTCAATAAAACTTCAGTTATGGTTGTAGACTTAAGCTGGCGGCATGTTTGCGAAATTTTGTGAAAATCAAAAAATTTCACTCTTTACTACAAAATGGCCGCAAAGCTGTCGGTCCTGTGTCCATCCTTTCATAATTTTAAAACTTATTCCCGACGTGTTTTGATTTCTTTCTTTTTTTTTCTCATCTTTTTTTTGAACAATTTCTCATGCTGTGATGTCATTAGTTTATGGGGGAGGAGCCATTCACAATGCCAAAGACTCATTTTCACCAGCTACCAGGTGTCTGGAAATTTTGGGGAGTTTTTGAGAAAATGACAGGGGAAATTTAGGTTCAAAAGTGCAATTAGACAAAAGAATTGGTCCTTGCTGTTAGCCAAAAACCATGGAGAAAGCTCGTCACCTAGCTTTGGCAAAGTTTTGGCAAAAATGTGCAAATGTTTGCATTAAAGAAATAAAAGGAGAAGAGTTTTGAAAATACATACATTTAAGAGTTTATTCAGTAGTGAAGTGGGAAGCCATTATTATCACAATCCAGAGTTACAGCGATCCGCGGCCAGTGATGCAGGAACAGATGTTAGTCGTGTGCGCACGACAAAAACGGAAAAAACCATGATAATTTCCACCTGCCGGGAATCCCTGTCAGTTCTAACCTACGAGCCCTTCTTGTTTCTTATAAATGCCACTCAATCGAATGAGTTAATACAAAAAGAGTCACATCAATTACAAAAAAAACCCTGAAATATAATAAAATCGTATATACAAGCTGCTGTACACAGTGGGAATACGCAGAATAGAGACTCAAGAGGCGGGGGAGGAGTCAGTACTGGAAAGCTATTGGTCCAAGTTTGAATGAACGCCGTCTCATGTCAAGGTAAAAACGTCGAAGTGGTAACAGCGACGCTTCGTTTGTATTTAAAAGAGCGCGGAGCGCGCAGCAAGACGAGAATAAAGGAGCGAGTTAAAGATGGCAGGAGGGGGTGGGCTGCTGCGAGGTGTTCGTCTTGTCAAGCTGGGACAGGGAGCGAGTGCAGAGTGGGTGAAAACAACTGCTATTCTGGGTAGGGGGGGAGGCACGCTTTCATGTCGTGTTGCTCGGGCTTCGTTTTTCGGCTCCTTTTGTTTACTGTACAATTCCCGAGTCGACGGAGGCCTGCTTCCTGGTGGTCTTGGGAGGCGGTGGTGGGGGGGTCTTGCTGGGTAGAGGAGGTGGAATGTGCTGAAAACAAAAAGAAAACTCTTCAACTTCATCAAGTAAAAAAAGACACAAAGAGCAGCAACATTAATTGGATAAACAGAGCTTGTTTACATTTTATGAAAGAATATTTGTGTATTTTTTGGGTTGAGACTGGAATACTTTGGAGGAGGAGGGGGTGTCTTAAAATAATCCAAAAAGTGGGTTTTTCTCATGTGTTTGTATATCACAAGCCCAGATGACAGCACAATTATTTAGCCCCCCTCCCTCACTTCCTGCCCACCCCCGTTGTTAAATGGGAAAGTCATTTCCCATCTGACAGCTTGTTTTCTGATGCAACAGAATGCACATTCATTTCTGCTCATCTTTCAATTGAACTAAAACATGTCAGTTTTTCAAAGTGTCTGGATGACACAACAGAATGTTACAGCTCCTACTGTGTGTTAAATGCAGAATTAGAATACAATATTTTCATTAATTACTTTTTCTTCTTTGCTGCTGAAAAATTCATTTAAAGACCCACTCTGATGAAAAAAAGTGTTCTTATTGCATTTTTTCCTCATGATGGAGGACATATAAAGACAAATAAGCTGCGTTTCTCAGTATTTCTGAATTCAAATCATTGTGAAGCAACAGCAGATGAAAAAATATTGTTTGAAAAAGTTTGTAGTTGTTAGGTTAAAGCTACAACCAGCAGACCACAAACTCCATTCTGATGCATCAACTTGCAGATTAATACATTCACGTCTGCCTTTATTTTCCTCGTCTGAGCAGAAATCGGGCTCAAAACAGTACGTCACAATTTTTGATGCACAAGTGATAATAGGTTGGAATTGTAAACGGCAGTAAGCTAGCGGGGATCATGTAAACAGAGAGCTCTCAGAGACAATGAACTACTGACGTTCTGCAGAAAATATGTCCTAGAAAATAATTTTTGGCTAAAAATTAAATAATCCTAATTAAAATACTAATAAGACTGCTTTAAAAATAGCTCAAAAGATGATTGGAGAGGAACTTTGATGATGACTAAGGTTGTGACATGTAATTAGGATTGGAATACTAAAACTAAAATAGCACATTCTGGTTCTTCTCTTTCTGAAGGTGAATGAAAATATTTTACATTCTGAAAACTAAAGATATATGTTTAAACAATCTAATAAATAGTCCACACAATGACAAAAAGCAAATTAAATCATGTCACCTTTAATGCAACTATGGAATACCCAAATGATAAACTACCAGGACTTAGCCCACTGTCTGAAAAAACTTTTAGATAAAGTCCTAGTTTTTTACAAACTCAGATGGGATCAGTGAAGAATGATATATTTCTCCAAATTTCCTCTGTCTGAAGTTAAGTTCACCATGCCCTCTGCAACATGCATTCAAGTGTCCACTTTCAATGGAGTCTTGTAAACCCGTGTTTGAGGCTACAGCGTTCAATTTTCTTGGCTCTGTGACCATTTTTGGGCTGTACAAACAAAGCAAGCATCGATTAAATGTGCATTGGGACTTGGATTTGACAGTTTGGATGGCTGCTGTAACTTCAGAGGCACAGTGGAATACTCAAATTTTATATGTGAAATTGGATTAAATAAAAAAATCTACTAAAAAGTTAGACTTGATTTATTCCACATGGAAATGTCCTTAAACTTTAACACCGGAGATGGCCAACGAGGAGTAACGGATATCAACTTTTTGGGTGCCTTTTTTTTTTTTTTTAAGACTTTCGATAAAGAACTGCTGCTGTCTGCTCTCCAAACATGTGCTCGTCCCACATTACTGTCAGTCTGCTGCCACACTGTGTGCCCCTGCTCTGTTTTACTACCCGTCCTTTGGCCGTGACAGAGGATAAATAAGATTAGTTAACCGAGCAGCAAGGCGAGAGGGTGGCTCGAGTGGAAGTCCACGAGTGTCGGCAGACGAGCCGCTGATTAACAGCTGGAGAGCTTCTGATGGATGTGAGAGGTAAAGTAATCATCCAATCAATCACGTCTGAGCACCAAGCTGGCTTGCGGGAGAGTATAAATAACAGCGGGGCGGACAGGCAGGTATGAGCTGCTAACTGACTGATGCCTACATCCCTTCTGTGACACACATCCCAAAACGGAAAATCTGGAATGAGCTGGGATGAGGATGCACTTCCGGCACAGATGTGAACGTGCAGATGCATTGAAGCTGTGTGTGTGGGGGGGTCCTGATGGAGGTCAAACCAAATGTCAAGCGTGAGTAGCGGACGCTTGTTTCATTACAAGAGCCGTGCATCATTAAGGAGCTTCACTCAGGCCTAATTAAAAGACCTACTCTTTGATGTGGTGGGGGCGGGGGGCGTCGAGGGGCTCGTCAAGTCTTGATTATCAAGCAGGTTGCCGTAATCAGCTGTGCTGCCTTTCACCGGCAGCGGGGGAGGGGTTTCACCTTTGTCGGGGCAGCCCATCCCGTTCAGCTGCAGACCTGGGAGAGAGAGGGGCGTCATCAGCTCGCATTCATCATCTCAACACACCGGCGCGCCGCGAACAGCTGGACGGCCCAGCTGGACGCCGAGCTTCTGCTGAAGTCCACGCAACCGCTTTGAACTGCCGACTGTACAGAAACAACCATCAGAGGCAGACCTAAAACACCAGAAGGCTTGTTTTTCTGCATAAACCTGACAGAGAGCCCTAAAAAGTCAGCGGCGTGCTCGTCTCCTGCCCGGCACCTCATCAACATCAAGTAAGATCATCTTCAAGCAGCCATGACTAATGGATTTTAGTACATGAGGGCTCTTCTACGGCAACGAACTTTAAAAATGAAAGTCTCCAAGAATACTCCATACTTGACCTTTACAGAACTTAAGCTTAATAAAAGTTCTCCATGGTTTAGAACTGCTGCACATTCCAGGAGAGGCAGCTGGCTGAGACAACAAGACGCGGTCAACCGGAATACTGAATTAAATAACTTTAGGTGGAGGCAGAAGTTTTGGGTTTTTTGAACATTTAATTTATTATTCAAAAGTTAAGAATAAGGCATTGATCTTTCCAGAAATGCTTAAGAAATGTCTAAATAAGAAGTTGGTCATTTTTTTGTAGGTTTGAATCAGAAATTGATTTTTTTTTTTTAGATACCTCAAATGTTTGTGGAGGATAATCCAATACGGTTGTGGATCATTAATTTTTATCAATTTTTTATTGGACCTGCATTTCTTTTTATTTGCAGTAGTGTTTCTTGTTATTTGCAACTTTTTCTTATTTGGAGAGTATATTTTCTTTGCTTGCATGCTTTTTTTTGTCTTGACCACCAGCCGGGTCCGACCTCTGCTGCTCCCAAATGCGTGAATAAACGCAAAATTGATTTTCAAATATATGAATACTGCCTTGCATAAACATCTAAAGTAGAAGTTTGGCGTCTTACTGGGACCAGTGTGTACGGTGTGGGAGGGTTTCCTTGGCATGATGGGTGGGGGTCCTAAAGAGGTGGAGGAATTCAAGGAAGAAGACGGAGGTCCGGGAGATACGGAGAGGCGGCGGTCTCCACCTATTTGGTTCAGAAGTTGACTTTTTGGTCTCTGGGGCCGCAGAGGGCTGATCTGCACAGAGAAAAAGATATATAATTAATCATCAAATCGTTCAAGTCGAGAAAACAGCGGTGAAGGCATTTTCTGATCAAAGAAATATGCTCGGCATCTGTGAGAATGCTGTGCATTTATCTGCAAACACAGTAAGCAGCTATTTGTTCTCCGACAGGAAAAATCAATTTGAGTAAACGTGTTTACATGCAACGGTGGGCTTCCCCCCACTTTATTACAGCTGGAATTTGAAAGCAAAAAGACGAGTCCTCAGGGCGGCTCAACAATGCAGACAACATTAAACAAAAGCATTTAGTAATTAAGCGTTTGACCAGGAGGGAAGCATTGAAAATCATTTCTACCACTGGGTGTCCATTGTCTCCAAAAATCCAGAATAAGTGAATTCTTTGATTCTTTGAATCCTCACATGTTAATTAAAAAAGGGGGAATTGTTCTTCAAAGACAGAAGGGAGCCACACTACCGTTTCTGAGAGGATGACAGCTTCCGCTGGTTGGTTGATTTCGGCCGCTTTGAGATCTTTGTCAAAGATCTCTTGGTGCTTGCTGTTCCTCTTCTCCTTCTTCTTCTCCTTTTTCTGCTCCTTTTCAGGCTCGTCCCGGTCCAGTTTGTCCTGAGACTTGGCGTGAAGCTTCTTTGGTAGTAGAGGCTCCAGGGCAAAGCTGAAATAATACGGCAGCAGTCAAACTTTAATGCAGTCCAGCTTTGAAGTTCCACTGTAACATATGCCGACTCAAGCTGGAGCTTGAATAGCAGTTTTTTTTTTTTTTGTAAATGCAGATATACTTTGAAGCAAAAAAAGCTGCAATGTTTACTATGTTTTTCACGTTTGGAACATCCGATTGGTGCAGAAAATAATGAAAAGAAAGAAGAAGACATTTATGAAGCAGTTACCCGTCTGAGCCAGGCCTGGAGGGAGAGTTGTCAGAGGAGATGGAGGTGACTGAAGCTACAGACAGTGGCCTCTGGGAGGAGGGCATCGTGAAGGAGCGCACCATGGAGGGCGGGCGAGGCCCCCGCCGCTCATCAGCTGCCGGCTAACACCGCGGGAAAAGGAAACAGTGTCACTATACGAGCTGGAACTAATTATCTCATTCAGCAATCATCGTTGATTGGAGCCAGCAGAACTGTTCATGCGACATAAAAATGTAAAAAATGAGGATGGACTGTAAGAATGTAGCTTTTAAAGCAAGAGATGCTCTTTTTTTGTTGGGAGGTGCTGCCCTCTTCCTTTATGTGAGTATGACCCCCTTTACCTCAGGCCAGACTGACGGAAATGCTTGGCCAAGCAACAATTAAATCTTTCCAAGACAAGAGCAGGATAGCAAGCAGCTGAACATGAGCTGACTTCAGCAAAAAAAAAAAAAAAGCTCAATTTAAAAGAAAAGGAATCAAATGGTTGAGGCTCAATACGACTGAAGCATTCTCAATTTGGTTGGGAAAAAAAAAAAAGTGATTTTTTTTTTTTTTTTTTACACATTTCAGAAACTAAGTTGCAAAATTAATTACGTTTATTTTATTTTTCTATTTATTGGTTTATTTACACATTAAAAAGCATTAGTGCAAATATATCAAAGTTAGCCAAAAGCAAAAATGAGAATTAAAGTGCACAAAAGCATTGAAAAAGGGTCAAAATACAATATAAATGTACAATATGAACAATATTAAATATGAAATCACACTCAAAACTATACATTTAGAATGTTTATTTTTAATTAATGCTGTCAGTCGACTAAAAAAAATGAATGACATTAATCACGCTTTTGTGTTGTGCTTTAATCAGAATGTCTTACTAGGGACATTTTATATGACAATATGCAGCTTTTGAACACAAACAGGCCAAAGAGAAAATTTTTCCTTCATTTTTTTTGTCTGAAGTTTGCAAATTTCAAACAAATTCCACTTTAAAAAACTGTTTTAATGGACGCCGTAGAAGCCTGAACTGCCGAGGCAAAGCAGAAGACTGTTTCTTCATGAGGTGTAATTAATTTGCATTAATAAGTATTAATGCATTCATTCTTTTTGACTAATTGTGTGCATTATTATTCACAAGCCTAAAAAAAATAAAATTACAAATAAAAAACATTGTTTAGTGTCATTCCTTAGTAATTCTCGACACTTTTTTATGTACAGACCACACAAAAATTTTAATCTGCAATTTATTAGAATACTTCCCAAAAAGACTTCACTGTGTTAAGATAAACATATAACTCCAGAAAAACAACCTGGAACATATTCTTTACACTAAAACTGTTCACAATTATTATAAATCATACATCATATGAAGTTGTGTAATGTATCTTTGTGTTATTTTGATGAACTTTTGTCTAAACTGTCCATGTACCGATATATTACAGTAGAAAGGCAGTGCCCGAGGGTGTAGTAGGTCAAAGGATGAGAAAGTCTTAGTCTCTGACTTGAACACGTTTTTTTCCTCTGAAATGATGACTGAAAAAGTTTCAAGCAGGAGTTGCTGAGCAGAGTTTTCCCCCTCTTTCTGCTGCGTCTGCAATGAGCGCGAGAAAGACGAGGACATAACCTTGTTTTAAAAATTTACAGACCATTGAGAGATTCATTAAGTAGCCAGAAGAAAATCTGCATGTTTGTGATTTCTAAAACCGCATGACGAGGGGCTCATCCAGAATTCATGGAGCTCAGAAAGCGGATTCAAGAAAAACAAAAGATTAATTCTACTTTTTGTTTTGCAATGCTTGTGAAGAATGGCAGAATATGACTAAATTAAGTAAGCAGAAAACGATTAAAATAAAACTTAAAATAAGTGAAAAACAATTATTTTTGACTACATGTTTAAGAAATTTGACTGAATCTTTGGTATCAAAGTGCAGCTTTTCTACTGGATTGAAGCATTCTGAAATTCAATTTTGAGAATCTTTTCACAATGTTTAATATTTATTGTTAAATAATAACTCTATGATTTAATTGAACAAATTATTTGTACACAATCTTAAGATTAAATTGAACAAACTTGTTAGAAAACTGAGGACTTTGATGGAAGCATACATGAGGAGTGATGCGTCTGGGGTCATCTGTTTATATACAAACACTTTGAAAACTTCAAAAATTCTTTTAAATTTAGGAACAAAAGCCAAAAAACTGACTATGTCAATTTCCTTTCACTTTTTCAAACTTTCCGCAGGATTTCTTGAAATAAGTGGAAGCAACAAAAGCATTTAGTGTATTTAGTTAAAAATATGTAAAATTATATCAAATGTCATTTAAAATTAAATTAATTCATTTTAAAAATTTGATGAAAAATGATTTTGCTCTTAATTGCTTTCAAAAAGAGGATTTTCTAATGTTAGTTTTACATTTAAAAAACATTTGTTTTTCCTTTTTATAATTTTTAATTTTTCTAACTTTATAAAGTTTCTCAAAAAACATAAACCATGTTATTTTTTACTTAGCTTAAAAGTTTTTTTAATAACTGAAAGAAGCAACAGCTTGAAAGTTGCAAGACGCAAATTAAAACCTTGAAAAATCAAGATTTTGTATTAGGAATTGTAAGAATGTTTGTACTTGTATAAAAAAAAAGGAAAAGAGGAAAAATCTGAAGGATAGAAAAAAGCTCCCACCAGGGTCTTCACTCCGTACTGTTTCTCGACCTTCTCCCGCAGCTGTTTGAAGCAGGCCTCCAAGCGGTCGTGAAAAGGCCTCAGAGCCTCGGTGACCTTCTCCCCGTGGATGCGAACACCTTCAGCGAGATGTGGGATCTGGTGAAACAAAAGACAAGCATGAAAAACCTTCACCTAATAGATTTAAGAGAGATTGGAGTATGCCCCCCCCAGAAGAACACATCAACGTCCTCCTGCTGATATTTAATTTAATGCGAGTGACCTTTAAGCCTCCTGTTTCGCACGATCAGCACAACCGGTGAATTTACATCCGCTTAAGAGCAAACAAACAAACGATGTTAGAGACTCGTCCTCTCCTCTGATTCTTTCCACCCAGATCCCCGCATGGCAAACACCAAACATGCAAGAGGAGAGAGTTCAGTCTCATACAGACAGGAGCAAGATGTTCTCCATCACTGACGCAAGTCGTGACGCAAGAAACCCTTTCAAGTCCGATGCTGTCTCACACATTTTAAGGAGCCGGTGAGCGGCACAACATAACACCAGCGCGGATGCTAAAAGGAGAAAGTGCTGAAAGCTGGTAATTAGGGAACCCCGATGCCACAGTCAGTGTCAGCAAGCTCTGCTGACTAAATCTGGAGAGATGAGGAAGCGTCATTCCTTAGGGAGCTTGCAGCATATGAGGATGATTTTTTTTGTTATCTTAGCTGTGTTAAATCACAAGAGAGGTTATTTTGAGGGGTGTTTGTGTGCTGTTTGCTGTGGTAGGGCTGTTAAGAGTTGCACAATAAATCACTAGAAACAAGCAGAGATGCTGGAGTCAGATGCAGTAACAGATGAGCTTTTCTTTCAACAACTGAACAAATATTCACAGACTTGTCTTCTGTGTTGAAGTCACACAGCTAAAGCTGAGAAATAAGCAGCTTATGCTTGGATACTTTTGAATTAGACCAATAAATAAATACACGCAGGGAAAAAATAGATCAAAGCAGCGGCTCAAGGTACAAAAAGAGTCCTCTGGCAGGTGGGCAAAGCAGAGCACGAGTTAACCTGATATTCTCTTGGAGCCTTTCTGCCTTTCATCTGAGGTCAAACTGGCCCTGCACAGTGAACTGTGGCAGGAAGCGACTCCGCTCTGCAGGCAAACAACACCAGTTCGCCTCTGTGATGCAATCTTTGGTAATCACCTGAAATGTGAGATGCTTTATTTACACATTAGCTGGGGTTTCAAACGGGGAGCTGAAGTGCAAAAGCAGCGACTCGCCTGATGGCATCTGGTGTAGAAACACGGCGAGCGAAAACAACGGGAAAACCTGAAATCACACCGAGCAAGTGTCCCGCTCTCTGAATTCCAACGAGAGATACAGCAACAAAGCTTAAGCACAGTAAGATTAGGGAAAAGACACACACGGCATGGATCTCCCACCATCATCATCATCCCTGCTGGGACCTTGTGGATGGGAGAATTAGCAGAGGTTTACAAAGAAAAAGGTGAAGGATAAGAACAAGAAGCAGGAGTACAAAGTAAGAAGAGGAGAAGAGAGAAAAGCTGGAAAGACAAGAAAAAGAAAGTAAGAGTGAAAGCTAAGGCAAGATCCACGTCTCCCAGGATACCCACATCTTTTTATAGACCTAAAGATGATTGAGAGCGACTGAGTGGCGGCATGGCAACAGAATTCTGCTTGGTGGCTGCACACTGATAAAGCTTATTGTGTCACACTTGGGTTATATGCTAAATCACACACGCTTCTTTAATTACACGCAGAAAACTTTTTTAAGAAGCCTTTTCTTCAGTCCAGTGGTCTAAGAGACATCAGTTTAATGATTAGGGATGTGAAAAAAAAAAAAAGAGAGAGATCTCTGGTGAGGCAGAAGTCAATGTCGTATAATTAAACACTGGAGACCTGGTACTGCATTTAAAAAGCCCCGACATTACAAACACTGACAAAATACTCAACCTAATGTATTTGAAGGACAACAGAAAACTTCTACAGATTCAGATGCTGTTCTGTTTATTAAAGCAAAAATCCATATATGGAAAGTTCTAAGAGTGAATTGTGTTTTTAGTGTTTTTAACATGTTCTTGTAACATTATTCTTAAGATGGACAACATTTGATTAAGAAAATTAAGCTTAAAAGAGCATTTCTGTAGGATAGTAGAGACCCGCTATAGTAGCAAAGAAGCACCTGTGCAAACAAAAAAAGAAACACTGTTGGAAATAAAAAAAAAGGCTGCTGCAAAAAAAGAAGCGCTGCTGCAATTAAAAGTAAATTATGTTGAAATTAAAAACAAAGCTGCAAATAAAAGAAGCGCTGTTGCAAATTAAAAGAAATGATGGTGCGAAAAAAAAAAAACGCTGCTGGTAGCAATGCAACAATTCAGTCAATCCACAATTCGATTCACAGTTTTAAAGTCACGCTTTCTGATTTTTTTCTCTTAACACAATGAATTAAATGTATTTTAAGGCCAAATATGTTTTCTTTTTGCCCCTTACATCAAACAGTCTGTTTTCTTACTAACAGAAAATATAATATAATACATAATACTGACATGATTACAAATCCTTTTATGTTGTGCTCCGTGTGATGGACCACTTTCAGTGCAACCTGGAATGGTTTCCTGGAAATGGAACTCTATTTTTTGTATCAACGCAATGCAACAGAAATGCACCGCAGACGGACCCATGTCAATCCGCCTCAGTGAAGATGTTGATGTTCAATATCACATGTGTACTTCATAATCCATTTCCGGTGTATAAGCAAAAATAATCCACTTCTGTTGTGGCTGTATATTTACATCAATTTGTTTTATTTGCAGCCACATTTATTTTTATTTGAATTGTTTCTTTTATTTGCTGCAGCTTCTTGTGCTATTTTACAGAGATTTTGTTTCGTTTGCCCAGTTACTTTTCTTGCTCCGATAGTGGGTCTCTCCCACTGTATTTGTGGGTCTTACTTGATTTTAATCTTTAATCAGTAAATTGCCAATTTAAAGACCACTAGGAATGCTTTTAAAATAGATCAAAAGATGACTGAAGTAGGTACTGAAAAAATGAAAAAAAAGACAATTATGTAGGTAATAAATCATAAAACGTAATATCATTTCTGAACACGACTTTGAAAAGTTTTAATTTAAAATACAAAATAGAAAAAACTGAAGGTTAAAAGTTTTATGAACAGTGCTAAAGGCTAACTAACTCTCAAAGAAGCAAATACCAGAAGAAACCATGTAAAGAAACAGACTTCTGATTCACACTGTCAGCTGCTGAGACAGCTGCCCTGGCTTTGAGAGGGAATCTGGCGAAATATTAAGATCTTTCATGGCAGCCCAAAGGTCTCTGTTATTAGTGATTCAATGAGGACGTAAAGCAGAGCAAGCAGAGAAATATGCATCAAAAAACAAATCTACACTTTAAATTTTCAAACACCAACAAATTAGTTCATTTTCATCAGGTGAATAATGAGGATAAAATGTATTTGCACAAATGAGAAGATTATGAACAGCACAGGATTCACCCCATCTATTCTTTTTAAGTTATTCTCCCAATACAAAGAAATCAAGAAAATATGGAAAAAATGTATTTTAGCACAAAAAAGCCTTAAGTAGTAAAAAAGCAAAACAAAACAAAAAATCAAGGAAATTTGGAGCTAAAGACAAAAAGCTTCACAAACACAACTTTTCAGGAGTTGGACCAGAGGCGCAGAATTCACTGCTGACCTATTTTACAGCAACTGACAGAGGACAACGACTACAACTTCAATTACATTTTTGTGCGGACAACAATAGGAAGTGAACAGAAAACTATCTGGTATCTCTGCTGAAGTCCTGGATGAACCATAAGGCAGAAAACATTGATTTATAGAGAATTAGAGTGACCCACAGTTCAGAGCTAAACAGGAACGTGAAGGAAATACGAGAAGCACAGAAAGAAGGACAACAAAGGGAATGCTTTCTGAAAACCCCAAAAGGAGGATGTTTCAGTGGAAACAGACCTATAGATATATTAAAGAAAAATGAACCACTAAATTATATTCAAAGCATGTTCCAGAATACATGTATGGTGTGTGAGAACTTCAGTTAGGCGGAGAGAAACCTGTGAGACGAATGAATATGCTGTCTTTAACAAGTTTTTGTGGCATTTTTTGGATGAAATTAAGCTTAAAATTGCATTTTTGAGTATTTCTTTATTCAAATTGTTTTAAATCAGGAGCAGACAAAAAAATTCTGTTTGAAAAAGCGCTTATTTGTGACGTAGAAATTGGTGACATAGAAAATACAGAGAGGAAACCACAAGCTCCATACTTTGCTCCATTCTGATGAATCCACTTGCAGACAAATAGATCCATGTTTGTCATTGTATTCCTCGTCTGAGTTGGAATCTGGCTCAAAATTTTAAAGTTCCAATATTTCAATATTTTAGTCTTACCGGTAATGTTAGGTCAATGGTTTGAGGGGCTGTGAGCTTGCAGAAGAGATTGTAAACAATGGGATCATGGGAAGTGAGGGTAGGCTTACTCTGCGGCAACAGTCCCACCCACAACTACAAAGTAAATTTCTAAAGAATTACTGCTGCTCTGCAGAAACTATGTCCTAGAACAGTGGTCTCCAACCTTTTACAGGCCACTGACTGGTTCAATTTAGACAATGTTTTCACGGTCCGGACCGAACTAGGAGGAAGACTCCTGATTTATCAGCAGCTTTATTATTCTTTTAAGTCAAAGGCTCTTCTTCAGTTTCCTCTTTTCTGTCAGAAGAAACTTTTCAAATACGCTCTATTGCTTGGTTTTTGTTTGTTATTGGCTACTAGCTTAGCAATCCAGGTAGCTATGAAGCTAGCGGCTTTAAGTCACTTGACCAAGACGGATGTTGTGAACAGAATCCGATAGTTTTCCAAAATAAAACTTCCTTCAGGATCATAAAATAAGCTAAACGGAAAAACTCTGAGTTAACGCTTGTATTTTTTTTTTGCTGTCTGCGGCCCGGCAATCTTGATTAAAAGACGCTTTAAAACAAATGGAGTGTGTCTTTAAAGATTTAACCGTTCCAGAACTTTTTTTTTAAACATTCCATTAAAGTTTGAGTCACAAAAGCTTAACTACAACAGAACTATAGTTTCCTTTGTACACCAAGGACACTTGGGTACAAAACTGGACAGCATGAATAGCAATTTAAACATTCTAACACTTCAAAGTGGAGTGCCTCAGATGTAGGAGACAGAAAAACATCATCGTTTCAGTCAAAATCAACTTTTGGTTATAAGGCCTTTTATTTAGGTAAAAGGTCCAGGATGGAAAGCTCTTAGAAGCCTCCTTGGGTAATCTCAAATTTTTTTTTACCTCTTTTTTTCTCTGCTAAACTCAGGTACTCTGAAGGAAATAATACTTTCAAAATATGAGTCACCTTTAAAGTAAAGAGCATGCTTCAAGCAGGCCATGGCAGTTTGTCCTGACCTCTGACATGTTCGGTGAAACAGACTAATAGACTAATAAAAAACAAACAAAAAAATACCCCACTAAAAGCATCTGTCTCACCTGCCAGGCAATGAGGTCTTTCAGTTTCTCTATCTTCTCAAGGTCTTCTGGATGTTCCTGCATGTACTTGTCATTGAAGAAGGCCTGAAAAGGATGAGAAAGAGACACTGGCATAAGCCTTTTGATATACTGATGAAAAATGAAAGAAATCTAATATACTCAGGAAGAGGCTGTTAAAAATCTCATTATAAAATAATATAACTGTGCGAGAGGGATCAGACTGAAAAAGAAGGGGCGCTTTGGGACTTCCTGTTAACATGACAAAAAGTGAATCGAGACACCAGTCTGTCCTCCATCCACCCCCCACTATGATGAGTAACCACAAGTCTGTCTTTAGTCTCAAAAGTAATCTTTCACTGCCTGAGTATACGTCTACTCCAGGAAAGAATAAACAACTGGCATAAAGGAAGATTCACAATTCACATTTCAAAAGATGTGACAGAAGAATTTAAATCTGTGGTATCAAAGCCTTAAAGAATTATATTTCCGTTTTTAAACAAAACCAACAAAATGTTGAAAAAATGTAAACAGAAAAAAATAGAAGCGATAAAACAAACGTCAAATTACAATAATAAAATATTTAAATTATTTAACTAAGAAAAAAAACTAAAACACAATCACAATGTACTGTAGACTTTTTCATTTTTACTTTAGAAAGTAAAAAAAAGTGTCTGCAAAAGCACAGAAGTTTATCAAGTATTTTTGTCTACTTTCTAGTTTAAATTCATCTGATATAAGAGAAAACTAACTTTTCAATAGGATGTAAAGAAAAAAATCTTGAATATCTTGGTGAGTCATTTGACTTTGAAGATACCTTATTTGAACTAATACATCATCATAAGTTGAGTTTTACTTGACATAACACTTTTAATGCATTTTAATTGCGTTTTAATTGTGAATAGTGAAGGGTCTTGTTTTTTTTACTTGTTTGAATTAGGAAAACTGGAAAGTTTTCTCTTATAACAATATACAAAAACACTTACGAGAAGAGTTTGAAAGTAAACTTAGATAACTTATAATTTTTAAGACAGTTATGTCTTTAAATGTGTAACTCTAGTCTTACTTTAAGATTATTCTAGTCTAGAAGTAAGGAAAAATAACCTATTATTGTGCTTAAAATAGATGCTTTGGGGAAACAATGTATACCTTTAAAATTTTATTTTGTCTTGTCTTAAAGGCCAGGAAACCACAATTTATTTTAAGAAACATTTCCAAAACAAGTTCTAGTTTCATTCTAGTTTCACTTATAGCAAAGCAAAAAACATCTTGGATTCAATATTTTTTTTAATTTGTTTTAAGAAAAAAACATTGCTTTTTATGTATATGTTCAGGAAAGTTTGACCAATGGATTAAAATATGATGGAGAAACACATTACTTATCTCAATTAAAAAGGACGCAGTCAGAAATTTCAAGTTTTTCTTTTTCATAAACAACCAAAAGCAACATGAAACATTTACACAACATAACATTCAGCAAACAACACAGCAAACTATTTTATACTTGCAAAGATTTCAAAATTTGTTTTTAGACATTCAAATTAACTTGTCCTTGCTCGACAACTTTCCAAGTTTATCTCAAAATCTGTAAAAATTCATACTGTACTATAATTTTTTTAAAGATTTTATTTTAAAGGTCAATAAAGTTATACTGGCATTCACTGTCATCATTTTGGAGACAAAAATGTGGATTTATGTTTGAAGAATAAAGGTTAATTTCAGTTTTTATGATGATTTATTAAGATGGGCCAATTTATACACAGATCAAATTGTCATTTTATTCACATTTTGTTCTAGAAAGAGTCAATTTTACTTGTTGCACAAGTCTTTTTCCGTCATTGTAATCGAATTGAACTACAGTTGGACAAAAAAACTATTTATAAAAAAAACATTTGCTTAGAATTAGCAAAACAATGTTTATTATTGAGCTTTAAAACATTCAATTTGAAGTATTTTGAAAAATGTCCTGTTTTAAAAGCAGTGGAATTTCTTGTTTTTAGATTTGATTTCTTTTTTTCAGATTTCTTGTTAAGTAAAAATTTGTTGCGGCATGGACAGATCATTTGACTCCTAATTTTTCTCCTAAGATGAGTGTTCTTTTCCTGTTTCTAGGCTACCTCTTTCTGCAGTTCAGAATGTGTAAAGAAAGAGCTGCTGATCAAAAATTAGAATGGAGACGAGAACTGATTCATGTGACTTTCAGTGATTTACAACCACAGAGGGCTCCAGGGATGTATGATTATGATGAATAGTGAAGGAATGACTACCTTCTCATAGTTGGCGAAACCTCCCATGACAGCTGGATCCACGATCCCATTCAACAGCATGGAGAGGGGGTTGATGGGGAGGTTGGGATCGCTGAGATGCCTTTGCACCATGCTGCTGATCTTCTCATTGGTCAGCTGCATTGTTTCCATGGCGTTCTCCAGTGGACTGATCTCCTCCTGTGCAGCAGAAGGATTCATGGTGGAAGATCAATTGTTACAATAAATACTATTAATATACACAGCATACTGTCTTTTTATTTCAATGAATTTGGGGTTAGGGCTAAAAATGACCAGAATTTCTGATCAAAAACATACTTGTTTTCATAGATTTGCAAAGAAAACGTTTGACTTGAGAAGTGGTAATCTCACGACTAGGATGGAGAGGGAAAAAAAACCCCACTGAGGTTCAGAAGGGACACGAGCAGCTTGTTGAGTAAATGTCACATTTAGAGCTGAGTAAAGAAAGGTAAAGATGTCATGGCACAGAGACAAATCTCCAGTGTGTGCCAGTGTGTCTCGGGCCAGCTTGATAAAAAGAATTGTCAGATGGAAGGATTAAGCTTTGCGAATCTCAGCGTAGTCATTAGGCTTTAAATAGCGAGTCTGACCTTGGAGACCTGGCCTCTCCCTGCCTCATCTGGAGGGCAAGCTGCTGCTTACAGTATGTTCCAACCCAGCCTGGAGGAAGAGTCTGCTCTGAATCCTTATGACAGAGTCAGACTCCACCATTGCAGACTTGGGAGGCGGGGGGGAACGGCGGAACGCCTTCGTTTTGATTAGGGCAAGGACATAACCAGCATGCTTTTGTAGTGAATTAAGTGCACAAGCTGCCTGGTGTCTGAGAGCCATCTGGTGCTATTTGATAAATATTAAGGCGGAATTAAATGCCCTAAACAAAAAAAAAAAAAAATCAATGCTCTTATAGGCCTCACACACATAAATACGACTGATCGAAGCTATATAAAGTTCCTTTGAGAAAGATTGCGCTATTCTTAAGCAGACTTATCTGACTAAGTAGCACATTTGTGTTGAGGAACAGAAATAACATTTAAAAGGAGCAGTAGTCTTTGCTATAAGCGACAAAGCAATCTGCTGTCTAACTTATGTATCTGTTGTTCTCCACAATCCCTCTCCAAACAGAAAACATGTCAGCTCCAAACACGGGCATGAAAGCAGCACTTTAAGTGAGCAATGACTTGGTAAAAAGCAACTTTAACCCTTAGTAATCCAGGTTTTTTTTGTTGTTGTCCAATTTAAAATTTTCCCTATTAAAATAGTTTTGTCCTTTTTCAACAGATATTGTTTTTATTATATTTTGCAATAATTCCACAACAAACCTGAAGCTGTCCAAAATATCAATTTTAAGTGACAAATTCTGACTTTTACAACAAAATAATGCTTTATAACAAAAGATCAAACATGTAGAGACAAAAAATAAAAATCAATAAATCTACAACAAAGTCAAAACTATGTGAAAAATGTCTAAAAAACAGATGAGGTTTCAAGGATTTATTCCAAGGAGTATCACAATTATGGGTCATAACTTTTGTTTTGTTTGTTTCAAAGCAAATATGTCAAAGTTAAAAACTTTTTGAAACCTTCACGTTAAACTATGGGGTCATGAATTGATTTGCAAACTCACCGGTGAGTTCAGGAACTACTGAGATTTACTTGGAGTTAGTATTACAAAAGTAAAAATAAACATGGTCAGGAAACAAAAACCTGTCTGAACAGGCCTCTAGTTGTGCAGGAAGGCTATTTTTACTGGAAATAAGAGTGTTTGGTAAATCGATGGGAGCCATCTGGCTAAGAGAGAATGTGTCTTGTTGTTGGTCCAGCTTAGCTTAAGTGGACTAATTATATTGATTGTTTTAATGCAAATCTGCAGAGCCTCGTCTGATTAGAAGCTCTGCTTGGCACGGGGGCCTTTCGTACTCACCGTGGAGACCGACTTGACTTCAAACCAGCGCAGGATGCCAGGAAGTTTGTACGCCGTTGTGAATGTGGTCCTTTCGATCCACATGTTCTGCAGGCAAAGGGACAAACAATAAAACAGAGGGAAGGAGAGTTCATTTTAAAGTGCAGATCTCAGAATCTAAAGGGGATGTAAAGACAGCTGAGCTGCTTGTGGATGGCAAATTGGTGAATTTGTTTGGCTGAGCAGTAAGACACGCTTGCAAAAATAGATTCGCCGCTAAAGCATGAAGACGCTCGTAAAGAAAAGCTGCTGGTAATGATCTTTCTAGGAAGGGATTTTCAATATCTCTCCTTTTTATTAGTGTCAAGAGGAAAAGGAAGAAAAAATGAACAATCCAATATGAACAATAAAAGTAAACAGTGTCTTGTAATCTATAAAGCGTACTTAGCACTCACTCATTCACTTACCCAGGAGATATGATGAATTAAAAACGATTTGTAAACGCTGACAGGTCTACTAGATCAGACAGACGTTTGTGTCTAGCAGCAGATATTCAGAATCTTACTGGCAGGAGAGACTGAGGCCACTCAGTGTGACAACACGGCTCAGTCTCAGGTGACTTAAATACATCAAACTGTTCTGCTGAACCGATGCCGCCGTGAACACACAGAAGAACGCGTGACTGACTTTAATTTGTCGCCCTTCCACTGTTACCTGGATACCAAAAGTGTCAACATTGTCCATAAGAGCGAACAAACGCTTCAGATTTCATGTTCTGTTCAAACAAAAGGAGACGACTGGCTAATAAGATGCAGAAACCTGATTTTGACACAGTAAAACAAATAATGAGGATTATTCTGTTTGCAATTAAAATTAAAGATTTGATCCTGCAGAGGTAAAATTAAGACCCACTCCAGGAAAAAAATTGCTTTTAACGTGTTCTAGTGCCATATTTCTCATTTGGAGGGCATATATAAAGAAGCTTAAAATTACATTTCTGAGTATAAGGGTCCCGCCCACAATCAGTGGTGAATTTCAAAAGAAAGCCTGCCGCTTTGCAAAGACTATGTCCTCGAAAACAACTGTTTTTTTTTTTTTCTTTTTAATTTTGGCCGAAAATATATTATAAATAAATCAAAAGAGGGCCAAAGTGGGTCTTTAAACAAAAAAGTTCACTACTGTAGCTTTTATTTTTCAATAAATATTCTAAAAAGACTTTAGGAATCATTTTTGTGAAGAAGATTTAGGCAATGCTACATTTGGGCTGCATCAGTTGGTCTACCAACACTGCATTATCGCTACAACACAAGATGAATTGAATAAATATTAATAAAAAGCAATGTTTTGCAAAGGGTGCTCAAAAGTGAATATACATTTTTTATTTACTTTTTGCTACAGATTCCTTTAAATCATGTATAAATTGAATTATTAATGGACTAAGCAGTAGATCAGTCAATATATTCACTATCAAACGGCAGTTAATAATGATCTTGAGTCTAATCCTTGAATGAATGCCTTAAATGTGGTTTTGCTGAAACTGAGTGTAAATGACAGAGAAAACTAAACAGATTGCTGAGGCTGCCTTTGCTCGGCAGCCGATGCTGACAGCTGCTTTCACTACTTGCCAGTACTTGTTTTTAATCATATTGACTTCTTCATTTAGGCTTCAAACCGATTAGACATTTCAATTTAAAGATTGAAAATCAACATGTCAAACAAAACTGAAAAAAGTTCTGGTAGCAGTAAAGGTTGCAAATAAAGAAATTAAAAATTACAGCAAATTCGTTGTCGGGGTCGTTCTCTCCTTTCCTCACTGGCCTGGAATACTGGAATTTATGAACTTCATTTACAGTGTAGAAGCTGAAAAGAAAGCACAAATCCATGCATGAGTGAAATAAAACTGTTACTGGTAATCTGCAGTTTGATTGATAAAAGCTGATTGCTTTGCCTCGGGTCAAACACAGGTCAAGCTCAGCATTCAACCTCAAGATTCAGTATGTTAGCTTCCAATCTGGGGAATGGCCTGATCTCCATAGGAAATCAATTAATTTTGGAGTCTCACACATCGCCGGCAGTTCTTCAAGTTATCCTGACATGCAAATAAGCTGCGACACAACAGAAGCACGTGACCAGCAGGAGTGAACTCTGCCAGATCAGGTTAATAGACTTTTCATAGAATGAAATGATGGAGGCAGTGGGAACAGCTGTCTCACGGAAAAGTTCAAATCTCACTTTGTAGAAATAAGCCACACATTCTATTTTTGATCTCCCCATATGTTTGAAACAACAACATTTGTGTTATTTAGCTAAAGTTCTGAAGAAAGTAGGAGCAGAAAGAGTCGTTACAAAGTTACAGTCTTAAAGGTGATAGGAGAAAGGTTGAAGACAGGAACCTCTGCCACTAAGGACCGCTAATGTTTTTCTAATTAACAGACCATACAAAGCTCAAACTGGCATTTGAACCACACAGAAATGATGGACTGTTACTATATATGCAATTTTATATTGCATTGACATTATAGTTTTCTTACTGGGCTTAAGTCTTTGTCACATGCAGCCACATAAGGGGTTGACCCGTATGAATGCTAGAAAGAAGGAATGGCTGCATCTTAAGGAGAGTGCAGGTTTGTCTTAAGCAACCTCGGCAATGCTTGTTCACACTTTCAATGAAAAGTACGATAGAACACTATATTACCAAAAGTATTTGCTGACCCATCCAAATGATCAGAATCAGGGGTCCTAATCACTTGACCTGGTCACAGGCATATAAAATCAAGCATTCAGGCATGCAGACTGTTTTTACAAACATTTGTTAAAGAACGGGCTACTCTCAGGAGCTCAGTGAAGTTCCAGTGTGGAACTGTCAAAGGATGGAATCTGTGCAACAAATCCAGTTGTGAAAGGTCGTAAATCTTCAATAATCAACGGTCAGCTCAATCATACCAACATGGAAGAGTTTGGGAACAACAGCAACTCAGCCACCAAGTGGTAAACTGATGGAGAAGGGTCAGCGGATGCTGAAGTCCAAAGAGGTCGCTGACTTTCTTCACATTCAGTTGCTGCAGAGCGCCAGCCTTCACGTGACCTTTAGATTGGCCCACGCACACAGAGAGCTTCATGGAATGGGTTTCTATGGCTGAGCAGCTTCATCCAAGCCACACATCACCAAATGCAATTCAAAGCGTCAGATGCAGTGGTGTAAAGCACGCCGCCACTGGACACTGTGCCTGCGTCTCAACTACTTCACCCTTACTCACCCTTGCGTGTTACGTAACTATTCACAACAACCTGTCGCCTGCAGCATGCCCGTAGAAAAAAAATGGGCATGAATATTTTCACTTTATAGGCTCACCAAGCGGTCTATGGCTTTAATACTTCCTGCAGACCCCATGCAGGTTTGCCCATTTTTTGTCCGAAGCCCATAAAAGCATTTGTGACTAAGGGCTAAGTCATAAAAGCTCATAAAGCTACCAACATAAAAAATGATGGGAAGAAAGATCAGATCAGCCTCAGATAATAAAATTGTACAATATTTTTAAATCAAACAATCGACAGTGAAGTCTTTTTCTTGTCACATCCTGACAGGCCAAACATAATTGTAGCATGGTCTAGTAGAGCAAGGTCAGAGAGGGCTGTGTTGTGCCGACCCTTTGGCTGAATTTGCTCGCTCTCATTGCTATGCGCGGTGTATTCCTCCACTGAATGAGAGAATAAATAAGAGAAAACAGACAGAGCGGACAGAGCGACAGCTGGGAGCCGCATGCTGAGAGAGAGGCAGAATTGGCAGAAAAACGGATGGGCAGTTGGTGTGGAGCAATTCTCCTGTCAGTCTCTAAACACGACTGTTTAATTTGGGACATTAACAGAGTCCCGTATTATAATCAGACACAGTTAGCAAACAAAGTCAGTGGGCTGCAGAGAGGATCAATGCACGGGGAATGAACCGAGTGCTGCAGGCTGATGATAAGATCAGCTCCCAGGTATGTTTGCCCAAAAGGTTTTCCAAGTAAATGCATTCTTTTAATCATGCTCATTGATGCGTTGGGTGGCATTTCAATGTGAATTTGCGCAGCTGAAAAAGCCAGGGAGCTCAGTTGGCACGCAGACAAGCGGAAGGGTAGGGGAACAGCGTTTGCCGTGGCCCTGATGTTCCAACACCGAGCTATTAATGATGGCAGAGGAACAATGTTGCTCTTGGCAGAGTGACGAGCGGCAGATGGCTGGTGAAAGTTAATAACCACTAGAACAACAAGAAGGTCAGCCGGTGTTTGTGGAACACTGACCCACATTTAGATCAAGATTTAATCAACTTTTTGCACGTCGGTCCCCTGTCCACCACAGAAAAAGAATGCTAATGCCCTTTTCTGTGTCATCAGAAGCTCCACTGAATGGAGAAAGTGAATTAAGATTGAAACACATGCTGAGGGACTTTGAGTTAACTGGGAAGAAAAGAATAAAGTTCAAGTGTTCATCTTACCTGACTATTTGTTCAGAGACGGGTTTATTTTGAAACTTTGCAGGAAGTTCAAGGATGGTTTTCACTGTAAAACACTGGATATCTTGAGTGGAAAAGTTAAGTAAATCAGCAGAAACCAACAAAATCAAATCTAAAAGCAGAAAACGAATCCTAAGGATACACTGCAAAGAGGAGTTCTTCAGGTCTTCGCTGGGCGGCGTGGTGGTCTTCATCTTTTCTGCATTGGGGAACTGTGTGAGGAGTCGTGCTTCGAAGTCCTCCCTCCGCTCGTACTCTTTCCCACGATAAATGAACATTTTATTCTGAAGGACGAGAAATAATCGGTTAGACCTTGAGCTTGTAGGAAAATGCATGCCTGTAATTTGCAAACGTTATTTCCATGTGTGGTGCATTGTGGCATTTTATGCAAATAAAGGATGAAAAATACGGTGTATAGATCATTAGGGCACAAGTTAATCTGCAGAATTCAATCCCAAGGATATAAACAGAAGAATCACTGGGGAGGTTGCTGTTAATCTGCTTAGCCTGTAACTGTATCCAGGTAAAAACACATGATCTTTTATGAAATAAAGCTGTTTGAAATAAAATGAAAACAGATTCAGAGATGATTGAATTAATTAGAACTTATATTAATATTTTTTAAAAATAAATATATATTCATAAATATTTATGTATGTGCTTTATATATGTATATTTTATTTAAGCAGTACACACATTAAATTTAATTTAAAAAATAGGATGTGGATATTCTTAAAATAAAATAAACCCCTTAAAAATGTATAAAATATATCATTTTATTTTGCAGAGTAGATAAAAAATTCCTTTACATCCTAAACTGAAATTAAAAATAAGAACAATTGTCTTCTAATTTAAACATTAAAACTTAAATATTTGACGGTATCAAACATAAGTCTTTAGAAATTGAAGATTTAAAAGTTTACTTTAATTTTTATTAAAGCTAAAAAGTTTGAATATGAACATGTACTGCAGGAAAAATATGTAAAAAGAAAAAAAGTTTAATCAAGAAAAATTTAATTTGGGTAGAATCACATTGTTTAACATTTTTGTCTCTCTTTATGAAAACATAACTGCAGCAAAACGCTTCTCATCGACAAGTCATTTGCTAGTTGTTACATTCCTCAAGTCCCACATTAATTAAACCACATCTGTGATAAGTATATAGTTGACTTTCAGAATAGATAATTGGGAAAAATGCACGGATTCCTCCATAAATCTGCTCATTGTCATAAATAAACGATATTTATTGAGCTGAGCTGAGTGACGTAAAAAAAAAAAAAATAACAATAGCACTACTTTCTATGGCTACTTTTTAAATGAGATTGTAGCAGTTTTTCAATGTATGGTACGGTGTAACACTGGCTGGTCATTAAAAACATACCGTACACACAAAAGGATTTGAGCTTTATGTTGTAGTGGCAACATACACTCTAAAGAAAAAAACTTTGATTCTTGAAAAACCTGAAAAAAGCAGCAAACAGAATTGAGTGCCTTCTCCAAATCTATTGTACAACTGTAATATAAAAAGTTGATTTGCTCTATAAAAAGATGTGTATAAATTAGAGAGTGCCGGTTCCGGTTCATCACGAGCAGACGTGTGCCTCCAGCTCTCCGTAACTTTCGGGCTTTTCAAGTCTTTTAAAGTCGTCTGCAAGCGACTTTGATCACCGGGCTGCTGCAACACAGCTACCACAACGAGGAGAGCTGATCATGGCACCGAAGAAAAATTTTGAAGCCGATCTGGCTGAGCTGAAGACCGCAATGGCTAACATCCAAGCCCAGCTAGCTCCTGCTTTGCTACAGGAAGCTAGGCTAACAGCTGTGCTCCAGCTGGAGGCTAAACTAACGCCGCTGCTGCATCTTGTGGAAGAATTCCGCCAAGAAAAGGCACGCAACGAACAACGGGACAATCGCCAAGATCTGATGGAAAGAAGGATGCATGACTTGGACCAACAGGCACGGATGAATAATGTGATTCTCACGGGACTCCAACTACAGCCCAGGGCGCGGCCTGGTGCTACCGGCGCTAGCATGGATGCAAACAGAGCTACTGATGCGACCGTGGAGGATCAAGTAAAAATGTTTTTAATGTCTAAAGGAATCTCCTTGGACCTGGACACGGTCGAAGTCTGCCATCCGCTTCCCGGAGAAAGACCACGGATAAACCAGCGATCCTGATCAGGTTCGTGAATCGAAAACATAAGACTGCTCTGATGAAACAACGTAAACAACTTAAGGACACTAAAGTGTACCTTAACGAGCATTTATGCAAATATAACGCTGATCTGGCAAAGCACGCGAGGATCTTACGATCCAAACGACAGATCCAGTCCACGTGGATTATGAACGCCAGAATCTTTATCAAACCACTCGGACCACCGGACCTGACGAAGCCTCTGGAAATAAAATCCATGAAAGACTTTGAGAACTGTGGGATTACGCATGTTTGAATCTCGAATTCAAGTAAAATGTGAATTGTGGACTCATCAAACTGTCGGAACCGTTGAATACGAACTCTGACCCAATTCTGAAGAACTCGAGCTCAATTCCCTTGAAATGAGACCTTCACAGTCTCTCAGTCAAAACAATGAAGATGGTTTACGTGGCCTTAAACCTGTTCCTAAACAAAGATGTAGCTCTGGTCTGAATACAATCTGCTCAAACTGTCTTTAATGAGAATATTTTGAAGTTTTCCATTAATAAATCATGATTTTTTACTTAGCACTTTTTCATAATAATAATCGTTCTTTGATAAATGCAATCTGCTCAAATTGTCTTTTTTAATATAAGAATATTTTGATATATTTTCCTGCAGTAACAAATGAAGTTGATTACTACTGATATTTTTTGAATCCTTAATGAGAATGTTTAGATTACTGTTGATGAATATTATAAATGATTTGTCTATGGATGTTTTTGAAATTCTATTACATCACTGATATTATTGATCTTTTATAACCTGAAACTATATTGATATTTGATTTTAAGTCCTGAACCGGATATTGATTATTCATGTAGAGAAAATGGTATGGTCGAGTCGGGGTGGGATTATATAAGTTCGCTTCCTTCCACCCCCTTTCAAGCGATCTATTTGTGATTTATTATGTGAAGTTATTCCATGTATTATAACCTGATTGCTTGAAATAAACCATTTCATTCATTCATTCATTCATTCATTCATTCATTCAAAAGAAAAGCAGCATTCATCTGGCAGAGGGTGCTCAGAGGTCTGCCTGAAGAACATTTGACAGAGTGAACATGACAGCTCACATCCAGACTCTGAATATAAGCTTTAAGATACATATCTTTCAAACCAACCCTGACACTTCCTGAGCTGCTCTTTTAGATCCAGATTAGGTTAGGATTTAGACAAGAGTGAAATAAGATAAAAACAAGCAAAAAATGCAATTTAGGGTAAACAAATAAATAGTTTTAGTCACAGTTCAAAGCTACTTTTCATGGTTTTTGAGATTTCTCTTAAGATGAATATTTTGTCCATGTATTTAGTTTGTTTGACATGACAAGACGATCAAAAGCTCAAAAATCCCCAGGTTTTGTTTTACAAGGACTGAGAGCATTAGAGGAGATGGTGGCGATAAATGGCTTAGCTGCAAAATAAATTTCTGCTTTTGTAATTAGCAAATACCCTTGTGCCCAACTGTATTAGGGTCTAATAAATCTTAAGCAGGTGAATTAAGCACTCTTTTTTAAAATCAATTTGTGAGGGGGCTGGACACAAAATGCCTTTGTACAGTTATTGATTTTCCCACATTACTGACTTTTCCCTGAAGGCGTCACAGGCTGCAACACAAACAGCAACATGGAGTGAAAGAGTGAAAACCATGTGAGCTGAGGCTACCTTGAACTGTAAAGCGTTTAAATATTGCCATGACAATCTGGTTTTAAAGAGGAACAAAAAAAAACTATTCTGAGTGATTGAAAACAATTTATGTAACTAAGTCTGAATAAGTATGGTGGAGATTCACTAACTTAATTAAGAAGTGCTCTGTTAAATCTAAAACACAGATGATATAAGAATATCGTGCGGGTACTGTGGGTTGCACCTTAAGGAGAGGATAGGTGTGTCTTGCAATCACCTTGATGGCTACCTAAAAAGGATGTTATAAAAATAGAACGTTCCATTGTTACACATGTGGTAAGTGTAAAGTAATGCTTTTGTAAGAAAAATATGTTTCTCACACTTATTACATATGGTTGTAATAATAAGGATGTAATGTACAGGGTGTGCACGTGATACATAAAGGGCTGTAGGATACTCATAGGATGCCCACATAAACTACCACTCAGGCTGCATACAAGGAGAGCGCACTTATCACTTGAACAACTCTAATGGGTTCCCTGTGCAGGATTTTGTCTGACATGCTTGCGTCTCACCTATTTCACCCTTGCTTTAACTCTTACATGTTAGCCAGTGCGTTCCAAATTATTATGCAAATTATTTTTTTAATTTGCCACAAATTTCTTCATAGTACGATGATTACCTCAAGTATTCATGAAATATCCAAGATTTTCATATCTTGTCCAAGGCATTCAACTATTTTCAGCAGCAGAGATTCTTTTTTGTTCCTACATTGCTTGAGAGTGTTAGTCTGCTTAATAATGTGGAACGTCCTTCTTTAGTAGCTGTCCCTTTAATTGAACTCACCTGGTAAACTAATTAACACAGGTGTCTGAGACTGATGTCAGTGATCCAAAGAGCTGCTAGAACAAGTGGTGTCCAAAATCAGTCCTGGAGGGCAGGCCTCCTGCTTATCTGCTGTTGATTACCTGGATCAGGTGTGTTTGGGCAATAAGGAGCTTCAATGGCAGGTTGGTTGGAAAACATGTCTGACTTTGGACACCCCTGTTCTAGACACCGTGTAACACATGAGTTTAATTGAAAAACAAAGAATTTGATATTTTTGACACTTAAATATAATTCGCTAAATAATTTGGAATAAAAAAATGTGCCTGAACTTATTTGCTCTACAGCAAGGATAGGCAACTCCAGGCCTCGAGGGCCGCATTCCTGCACGTTTTCCAACATACCCTTTACTGCCACGTTCTAATTGGCTGGACAGACCTGCACCAGGTAACCAGCCATGAGTAGGGCTTGGATATCTGGAAATGATACAGACACTGTGGCCCTCGAGGCCTGGAGTTGCCTATACTTGCAGTACAGGTTCACTGCGCAGACTATGACTTTGATATTTACTGCAAAATTTCTGTGCAGGTTTACCCATTTTTTGCCCGCAGACAGTCTATATTCACCTGTAAGGGCAGTTGTGGTTAAATACTGACTAGGCTTTCAGTAAACTGAATGAAAAATAAATTACTCAAGTTCTTGGAGGATCTCAGCATCGTAACGATCAGCCAACCTTCAGTTGTCCTGCAGTTTGACGCAACCTGCATCCTTGGGTTCATTTTAGTCGTTTTGTTCCAGTGTCAAGTGGCACGCAAGTCCTTTCAGCTTGCTCTGTACAATCTGGCCCATCTGGCATTTGAAAAATTACCCATCCAAGCCTGCATGCTGGTTATGTTGACTCAGTCGAAAAAACAGAGCTTTAGTTAAAACACGCATCTGCCATGGAGTTGTTTTAATAAACCCATGTTATGTTGTATTATTTATATCTCTCCTTATTTCCCCTCTCATTCTAATAAAAATAATGTCATGCTCTGATGTTACTCAAAAACATTTTGTAAAAAAATACTGTTAGGTACAGAATTCTATAAATTTCAAGACAACAAAAATGATAAAGTTATAAATTTATTGCATTTGAACTTTTTTGGAGACCGTGGATAGACAGCCTGGATTCTTGTGGTTATATATGTCAGAGAAAAAGGAATTAAAAAAGGAAAATGTGCAAGCTGTACTGAAAGACTGTTTAAAGAGACAGTTAGATTAGCCCGCCATAGCTTGCCCTGTCTGTAATAGAGTTCCTGCCCTAACAGATAAAGAGGGTCAGCTAGGATTTGTGGAGATTGGAAAGAAGAAAAGGGGGGAAAAAAATCCAGTTTTTAAAAGAACAAGAGGCTTGATCATTTTGATGAGAGATTACCCTCCTCCAGTACAAAAAAATACAGAAAATATCACACAAAAAAACAAACAACTTGTAAGCACCACTTTTGTTTCTCTCTGCCAATATAAAACGTAGGATTTTGTACCGAAAACATTAACTGTTCAAAATGTATAAAAATTGACATCAATATAAACATTCTCAAGAAAAAAGTTGATTTTGGAGCCATTTGTCCAAATGATAATTTATCGTTCTAGTTTTTGCTTTTCATTCCACAACTTTCAAGAATGTTTGGAGTCGATAAGGGTGGATGTTCATGTTGTGCAGGAATGGCCACCGGTCTGTGCGCCACTAAAAGCAATTTATAATGTGACCGTATCACTTCCTTTCACTTTGTTTTGAAAGCGTAGTTTTGCCGTGCAGATGGAGATGGGACTCCTTGTGATGCAGGCCACACGTTCAGTGAAAAGTAAATGGTGTTTTGCTGAAATTCAGGTGACAGGATTGGAACGTGATCAGAATGATAGGACATTTCTTGGTTTTAAATGAAAGAGTCATCCAGCAGGGAGGCTAAAAATAGACAGACAATTATGACAGGATGTTTTAATCATGTACAAACCATAAATGAATTGTAATAATTAGAGTAATCAGATGCTGTTCGACTTTAATTTGTTTTCATGTCTTTGTTATTTCCTCTCTGGAGATGATGGAGTTAGCTCGAGGCTTTGCATCTTCCCTATGAAACAGCTACCCCTCAGATTAAATAATTTTAAAACTGAAATAAAACATCCAAAGGGTAAGAACAATGTCACAGATGTACATAGGTATGAGGAAAAAAAAAAAGGAAAAGCAATGAGAACACTCACACGCAGGAAAGACGGGAAGCCCATTCCATAATAGCCCACAGCAAAGTAATCGGGTTTGGGCCGAATAACCTTCACAATGTTCTCGTAGAACTGAGCCTGTTTCCGCTGTTGTGTGAAAGATAATAAAACGTTAGGGGGGCCAGAAAAACATTTCAATATTTATGGCACTCCTGGGGAGAATTTCCTTTATAATCATACAGAAGTTTAACTGTTTTGTAATCTGTAAAAACAGACCTATGCATGTTTGTTTTTCTGAATATAAGATTAAATGAATTAATACTACTACATTCTAATGTTTTAAATACTGGGATGCAATTTAGCATAAAAAAGGATCTTACTTACCAAAGATGCACTGAGCTGCTCAAAGTCAAACATTTCATTCTCGTACTGTTCCGCCAGTTCTTTGCTCAGAATAATTGCTTCTTCCCACATCTATTGAGAACACAGACACTCAGAGAATTAATTAATTACAACCATTAACGTGGAGATAAAGGAATATTTCTCTGAAAGCTACACTCTTACAAAAATCTGACATTTCGTTTTGCTCTGTTGATCAAAAAGCACTAAAGTTTACGTCTTTTGATTTCGCCCTTGAGAGTTCTCCAACAGAGCGGAAACTAGATTCAAACCCATTAAACGTGTGGAAACAAGCAGCTCTCTGATTCAGTTGGATGGGCTGAGCTGGCCCAGACGGGATCCAAATCGCCACTTGGATTTAGTCCGCTGCCATTTGGAGGATGGGAATGTCAGCGGGAACTGATATCTACACTCCTGGAAAACGTTTCCAGTCAGACGCAATGGCCTGTTCTTCCAGCCACTCTGACGATCTCTCTGATGGGTTTATCCAAGTTTCTATCAAATTGTCGCCTGCCTAAGAATTCCTTCCAGAGGGACGGTTGGCTGCAGAGCCAGGAGCGGTTTCTGCATCTTCTCTGTGATGACACACGTAAAGCTTTCTGACATCATCCTTGAGAAGCTCTGGCTGCAGATCCACTGATCCGTTCCAAGCTTAGCTAACAGTCTGAAACGGTTTGGAAAAATAAAAATATGTCGAATGTTGAGGGATGGCAGTGCAGCCCGCTCAGCTTCATGAAAGGGAGCATTTTCTCATTCTCAAGTGGCACAAATGGCATTCGAGTATGACACTGAAGTGGCATTAAGGTGAAAATGAATAAGAGAAGCAGGACAGATGAATGGGAAAGGAGCTTTTATGAAAGGTTAGGGCATAAAAGAAACTATAAATATATAAAGTAATGCCCGTGTTGTCAGATGAAAAACATCAGTCATGTAAAACAAAAAGAAAATTTCACAAAAAAGTCTGGCACAAATCTTACCTTGCCCTTGTCGAAGTAATTAATAATCTCCT
This sequence comes from Oryzias javanicus, assembly GCA_003999625.1. Classification (NCBI taxonomy): domain Eukaryota; kingdom Metazoa; phylum Chordata; class Actinopteri; order Beloniformes; family Adrianichthyidae; genus Oryzias; species Oryzias javanicus. Next base: position 15,037,114 of record CM012455.1, on the reverse strand, counting down.
GGTAGAGCTGGTCCTTGAGCTGTCCTTGAGTGGCGGCCTGGTAACCATCTCTCTGCGTCAGGTGGGCTGCACATGGCTCGTCCGACCACTACGGAGAACAAATTAGCATTGGGGTCAAAACCATGCAAAACAATGCAGGACCAAAGCCCAAAGGGTGACGAGAAATCAATCTGTCTTCTTACAAATGCAAAAAGGTGAAATTGATTTGTAGTTTTTTTTTTTTTTTCCAAGGACTGTTCAATTCTTTGGCAGGGAAAAAAAAGTTTAAATTCAGATTGAAATGTGTTTACAAAGATACAGAAAAAAAATATATTTCTTGCTTAATTTTCCAAATTTTACAACCCGAGAGGTTATTAATCAAACTGATGTTTTGTTTTGATAAAATCGGAAATATTTCTGCCTTCCTAAATGGAGTTCTAAGTTCATAAAGGAAATCTATCAAACTGCTGTTGGGTTATTTATGCAAAACGTGCACCGGGCAACTCAACATTTACAGATGTTTCTTTGGTGTTTGGCAGGAGAATGTCATCAGACACAGAAACCCTAAAGAAAAGCATGCTGATGCTGTTTTTTTTTTAAATCCAGAATGGAGAGTAATTTGTGTTCTTGCAGGTCCGATCAGCCTGGCAGGAGGACAAACAATCTGTTTTGGCCCAAGTGTAGAGAAAGTACAACCTTTTGGATGTCTGAGAATAAATACAGCTAGTTTTAGACACATTTCTGAGATGCTGAGAATCAGCTGAAGAAATCAAACTTATTCATCAGTGTGTGTGTGTGATAGGACATTTTAGAACAGAGAAGCCAAAGGAAACGGTGCACGTACAGATACAAGCCCTTATGACCTGGAATTGTCCACTACCTGCTTTAAAAATTAGCCTCCACATTGGCACTTATGATGCATTCACACATGATGTGATCTATATGTCAAAAGAGAAAAGAGAAGCTGCAAATGTGAATTTGATGCTCGACACACGCCAAAGCTGAGTCCTGATTGGTTTAAGTGACTTAAATTCTTTGCCAAAGTTATAATATTTGAATCTTAGAAACAACACCCTTGAAACGTGCTGTTAATTCTTACTTCGGATCATATCTGTCCATTGACTTAAGATCGAAAGTTGACGCCCCTATCACGTGAATCCCACTCAGTGTGAACATTACTTTAGAAAGTTTGGTGAAAACGACAACACTGCAGCTGGTTTATTTAAGGAAAAGCAATAATTTTATCAGATTTACATCATTCCAACTTTATTGGCAGTTAGATAAAGTATGCTAGTCTATCTTGCTTCAAAGTTTAAAAGCATGAAGGAAATGGTTAAGCAAAATGTACAAACTTAAAAAAAAAAAAAACTCTTTTGTTTTCTGTAATCAGGAGGAAAACAGATGCTAAAGCACAAGTAGATTCAAAGTAATGAAACGGACCCCTGCAGATGTAACTGTGATTAGTCAGTGAGGAAAATAGGATTCAGTCACACAGACTGTTTTTTTTTACATTTCTTTCTGAAATCCCAATTTGAAAGCTGATGAATACACCTATTTATGCAAACAGATGAGTTCTGGGGTGATATGATTTGTAAGAAAGGTACAGAGGATTGATGCAAAAAAAAAAAAAAAAGCTTACCAAAGCCTCAACAGGGTCTTGCAAACTGTATGAGAAATTGTGGCGTGTAGTTTTGGCAAAGGAGGATGAGCTTCTTGATAACCTATTTATCAACGTGTTTCTAACTGAAATGATCAGGAAGAAATAAGCCTCTCATCATCATGAAGCAATAAAACAGAGATGATGCGGATTATTTTGATTTAAAGTGGAGTGCTTTTCCTTTCATAAATCTTATTCTGCTGTTGATTCTATAATTAGACAAGTTTGGCTAATAATATTATTGAAGCTGGTTAAATAACTGATGCTGCTTAACATTTTCACTTCAAACACACTGAAAGGATTTTTTATTGATGCTTAAGGTTAAACTCTGCCTGCTTTGCAGTCGTTTTGTTGTAAATCTGAGCAAATGTGGCTTGTTAGCGTGCTGCGTCTGCTTACCTTGAGTAGCTTTGCATGTAGCAGCAAGGTGTAAGCAGCCTCTGTGTAGTTGTCACACTCTCTGTGCAAGTCACACAGCTTGTACAGGTATCTGACAGGAAACAATGCTTTTAGATATGTAAGAGTGCTTTTCACACTTAACCAAAACACCTTTTCTTTCTGCTTCAATGAAATGAAAAGAAAGCCCGCTTTATTGTTTCACTTCTACAACACTTGACAGACAGCTGAGAAAAAAAAAACCCTTACACTGTTGTAATTTGAAAGGGGAGGCATATTTTTTAAAAATGGAGCTCCAGGGATTTACATGAATAAAAGAGGATTAATGTTCTCTGTGTAATATACCTTGGTGTTTTATATAAAATGCCTCAAGGGAATGAATCAATTTTAGCTGGAGGAATATTCTGGACCGGGTCTTACCTGATGTACATTTCTTCTCTGTCAATCTCCTTGTAAAAGTTCTACAATAAAAAAAAGAAAACACAATCTTGTAATACTCACTTTATAAAAAAAATACTTAAAATGTTCACACATGACTTTCTGGTTTGATAGAAACCCCGCTTTGGATAAATGTTAGATATAGCAGTGATAGAGCATGGCTGGAACAAATGCTAAACACAAAGCCACAGGTCTGCGGCCTTCTCCACACCTTTAATCATGTGGGATAAACCTGGCATTTTGGCACCACCTGATAAAATGTCACGTCCCGAAAAGCCATCGACTAAGATTAGCCGCTCAGTGATAACATCTCAACACACTGTGACATGTGCGGAGTTTTATTTTGTGTCTGGGAGCAGATGGGATTATGGGAAGTTATATTTGTGCGTGATGCTACGTTCACGCCGGACATGTGAGGCGCTGTTGAACGCGCATTTTGGTGTCACGCTGGACTGTTAATACCATTACTGGATTGGCCTTTGACTATTTGCTGCCATACACAGTGATGTGCATGCTCAGGTGCGACTGCTTTGCATTGAGTCACGTCAACAGAACACTGCTGTTCCAGTGGAGAACAGGCAGCTATCAACCACAGAAATCAAGCTAGCTCCCTCATTTCTTAACCGATTTTCACAAAACTTGGCTCAAATTAAAGCTTGGAAAATTATTTATCACATGTTATATTTAAATATTAATTATCTCTAAAGATGAATGTGTAAACAGTACAAGAACTGCACCTTCCAGTGCTACAGGTAACACATTGCTGTTAAATTAACAGCTTCTAAATATCCATAATTTTTTATTTTGCCTAAGTGCTTAAATCTATATAACTGAGCTTGTAAATGCTTGTCACGCAAGAACAAAAAGGAGTTAGATTGATGAAATTCAATGGCTGATAAACTTGACAAAGAACAACAAAGCCCTTTTCCTATTAAAAACACCCCAAAGTGAAGTACAAAGGGACAACAACCTCTAACACACTTACAAACAAAACTAGATACACAAAAACTAGCAAAAACCAACCCAAATGAAAAAGATACACCTAAAAACTACCTATTTTATTGGTTTTACATTGAAAGTTCCTTCCCTAATGTCTGTTCTCTTCAGTGTTTACGTCACTGGGCTGAAAGTGAGAGGTAAATATTCTAGCTCCTCCGGTTCATGCGGCCAAGAAAGAAGTTCAACACTGGCCGCACTTATTTAGAAAAAAAAAAAAAAACGTTTGACAACAACATTAGCCTCGGACAGAGTTAAAATGTGTGCAGACGATGTAGCAATGTGCATCTTGGCTGTGCATATTACGTGATATTAATGTGAATTTCCATCAGTTTTTGAGCTGATAAATATGTGTAAATGACAACAGTGATGTCTTAAAATATTAAAATATAATATATATATATTTACACACACACACACATATCGACAATGAACCAAACTATCATGCTACTTGCTAGCACCCATTTCACGCTTCCCAGCCTGATTCCTATTCCTTGAGGATTTCTCTCAATCAAGTTTATTTTGTTGACTGCAAAACCTTGCGCGTTCCCTTTGTGATTCTTCGCATACTTGTTCGGACCTCCTCAGTTCTTCACTCAAAAAACTCAATACATAGTAATGCAGCATGTGTGTCATGTTGTGTGTCACGTGATAGTCAATCCAGTAATATATACCAATAGTTGCTACCTGATACTAGCGCATGTGCGCCACCTGCATTTGGAAGAGGTTTAATGTTAAAACGGTGAAAATGTCACGAATCTTGTTCTGGTTTTTTTCTTTCACAAAAATGTGTATGGATTTTGAGTCATATAATTCTAGCCAGACAGTTAGTAATTGTTAGTTAGTAATTTCTTCTACATGATTAATTTTCAAATTGGGTATTAGAAAGGATACCATTCATATGTCACTACCAAGTCAAAGTACCTGAATGGTCAAAGTTTAACCTAGTTTAACTTTCAGAGCACGTTTGAACATATCGCCCAAAAATAGTATTCGAAACTTGTGCAGCAATGCATAAACCTAAGAGTTCTAAAGGTGGAAGCCTGAAATGCGCACGTACAGGAAGTGATTGCTTGAACTCGCCTTGCTGAAGGCAGTGTAACCGTAGCTTTACAGGTGCGCTCTTTGGGATGTCTGTAAGTTCTTCCTCTCATGTGTGTAAGAAGCTGTCTTACCAGCACGTTGACAGTGCAGCTCATGCGGTTTTCCTTGTTCTCGTCATGCATGATGGTCCTGTAGTCCAGCAGCCGCTCCAGCAGACGCACTACCAGATTGACGAAGAGCTCGCCCATTCTTGCCAAGTACTTGTGTTTCCGACAGTGCTCCAGCAAACTGGTGTTTGTAACGAAACACAGAACAGAGGTAAAAAGAAATCCTGCTATAAAAGAAAAAAACTGACGAAGACTTGAGAAAAAAAGTGTTTTTGCTGTGACTGAGTTATTGTGATGGGAAAAAAAAAATATCATTTCCACCACACCTGCAGTTATCTTGAGGAGTGATACGTCCCAATTAGCATGATCTAACATAAGACTCAGGCGTAATCCTGCCCGTTAATCAGTGCTTACATTTTCTGGAAGAGGAGTTTGTACTGTTCGTCTCCGCGGCCTCCTTCCACCTCGTGATCCAGTTTGGTGATGATCTCGTTCTCAAACTGCAATTAGACAGAGCAGGCGTAAATAATCAGCGCAGCTAATTTTTCAATTCATTAGCCCCATCCCTCTTCTCACCCTTCACGAAGACTTAGGGTGAGGCGGCTCAGGCTTCAACTTTAATCGTTCGTCTCTAGCACAACAGCTGGCTGTGAGCCCCTACATTATTTTTTCAAATTTAATTATTACTAATGTTCTTCTTTGGCTGTTTACATTTTTTGGAGGAGAACTAAACAAAGCAATGACAAACACAGCATTACTCCAGCTGTATGGATGTTGTCAGCACTGACAGTGATTTATAATCCTCTTTTATTTTTCTTTTTTTTTAGATGAAGTGAAAAAGATGACTTTATTCTGTTCTAATAAAGCTATTTCTGCATTTTTTAAATGTGTTTTAGTTATTCCCAGAAAGATACAAAGAGTTAAAGACTCAAGCAGAATAAAAAGAAAAAAAAAGTTTTTTTACTATACATAAAATAAAGAAACAATAAAGACTCAAAAAGTGATATCATTTGAGAAGCTTATTTAACTAATAATATCTGTTTTAAGATAACTATGAAGCTAAAATATATATATATATGTTTGTCTGGAGTTTGTTCAGAAGATTTAAGACACTCTTTAATGCAAAGAAGCTTAATTACGCATCAATGTTCCCTATACTCAGCCTGCTGATAATTACAGCAAATGAAAGCAAGATTTACAGAATTACAAACAGGATTTAGGATATAAATCAGATTGACTACTTCTACTTTATACCAAACATACCGGTATTCATTAATGCCCCTCAGCAGTTTCCGTTTCCTTCTACACAGTTTTTTTTTTAGTGTCATACTGTTACTTTCTAGGCGTCTGAAGAGGAAACATCGCTATTTGTTTCTTCCTGTTGCTTTAAAATCATTCAACCTAAGCTGCTTTCCACCATTCACATTCTAATCGTCCTGACTCAAACTGCAATGACCCCTTCCCCTCAACGATTGAGGGATACAATACAGTTATTTTAAATTGTACATTCTGTGTTATTTTGCTCTTTTGTAAATATCCCTACACCAGGACAAACATAGGGTTATTTTATCTTTTCTGTAGCGTATTTAAAAAAAAAAAAAAAGTTTCTATACGAACCCGTTGGAAGCTGCAGGTAAAGTGGAACTCGCACTGCATCATGTCAAAGAAGATGGGGATGGTTGCCTTTCGGAGCTCAATCTCAGGAACAAGTGTCATCTCCAGGATGGGGCCGACCATCTCAGGGATGAACTTTATCTTGTGGGGCCCTTAAAGATAACAAATATACTTCACAAATACAGCAAAACATGGATAGAATTTTTACTCCATAGAAACACAGAAGTTTAAAAGACCCACTCTGATCATTTTTAAAATCTATTTTCAAAGCGTTCACAGTATTTTTTTGTTTATTATTGTGCTGTTTTAGCCCCCCCAAAAAGTGTTGTTTTCTAGGACGTAGATTATGAGGAGCAAAAGTAGTTAATTAGAAATTCACCTCTGAGATGTGGGTGGGGAGCAGGGACCTTGTAGCCCACCCAGTGTATTTTGACATCACAAATATTTCATCTATTTCCGATTCAAACAAATTTGAATAATAGCCAAAAAACACTATTTTAATCGGAGTGGGTCTTTAAAAAACCTGCACTGCTTTTTTTTTTTAAATCTTTGTCAAGTCTTTTTCTATCCTTTAAAATACAAAAAGTAATAAGACTCAAAAATAAATGAGCACAATAAAAAAGCTCTGTAAGAGATAAAGCTCTTATTGTAGGATCAAAATGTGATTGTAATGATAAATGGGGAGAATCAGGTGAGGGAATCTTACAACCTAATTTGAGAGAAATCTCCATCCTGTGAGACTTGATTGTTCTCTCATTACATTACAAACATAATTGTTTACATTTAGTGCCTTCATTTTCACAGATTTCCACTGACTTGTAATAAGAGACGGGAATTTTAGTTTGCCAATGCTAAAAAAGAAAAGTATTTCTGGTTCCATTAAATAAAAGTAAATCTTTTAACTACAGAATCATTTTTAAAATCAGAAAACAGATGAAAAATCTCAGTGAAGTGATCATTAATTATAAATTGCTACTGAAACATATACAGCTTATGGATCACGCATTTGCTATGATTACTTTGCCCAAGTACTCTGTGGAGCCATTAAGAAAGTTACTTTACCAAGATTGTACCACATGTCCCTTATTTCAAAGCCAATCTGTCTCCTCATGTCCTGGTACCTGAAACACAAAAAATAGAGAAAAAAAATTTACCATGCATCTGGATTTCTATCTTCCTGCACTGCCAAAGCTGGATCTTAAGAAAGTAAAAAGCCCAAAGTTTTAAGAAAAAATGTCTTATTTTCTGTCAAGAAAGCTTTTCAATAACAAAATAAGCTTAGTTTGAGAAAACATGTTTTAGTGACTCAAATTTTGTTCTGAAAATAAAAATTCTCGGTAAGACCATTTCCTAGCATCATTTGCAGTTTTTTTTAATAACATTTAGAGAAATTCTGCAAATTGGTTAAGAATTTTTTTCGTAGTGTGTAAACATCCAGAATTGACTTGTTCTTCCATTCAGAAACTTACATGTGAACTATTTTATTATTACAAAAAAAAACTCCAAAAACTCTGCAATTTGTTTAAACAACATCTCCAGTTAATGGTTAAAGGTGGTTCACAACTTTCAGAGTGAAATCTATAATATAGCAGATTTACAGTGCCTGGTCAGCTTTAAATATATTTTTATGATGCTCCCTGGCACAGACCGCTAATGAGTTATGGCTGCCATTCTAAGTTTACAACATGCACACATGCTGGTAGTGAAGTGGCTGTCAAGGATGATCCATTCCTGCTCAGTTTATGAATTCAAAGAAAAATAAAGACGGGCGGATGACAGAACGTACAGCGTTTGATCAAGCAGTTTTACGTTGAGACTGCAGATAAAACGAAGGCCAAAATTGCATCATTTGCATTTACAAAAAGCTAATCCGTTTTGGATCTTTCCCCGTGTCACAGTCCCGGGTCACAGAGAGGACAGACGGATATGAAAGGGCAGAGAAAGTCACACAAAGATTGAAGTGGAGTTGTTCTCTGAAAGCCATCACCTGAAACAAATAGGAAATGTTAAGCTCAAAGCTAAAACCTTTTCCAAAAAAATTCTGGAAGGACAACATTGGTGAGAGGGATACTTTTTTATTTTTTCTTAGGCTCAAATTGACCTATAACAGCACATTTTTGCTGCATCACTGAACGCTGATAACTAATTAAATGCTTTTTTTTTTTTTTTTTACTGCTGGTTAACCACCGGGAATAAAAAGCACTGAACCCTAATATTGTTTTTGAGCTTCGCTACAAAACTCTGCCGTCAGCCTGGCTGTGTGACTGAATGAGAAAGCAAAACAAGTTGCAAAAATCCATCCAGAGCTCCGCTGTTTTATATCTGCTGTAAACTGTGTTTACAACAGAGCTAAAAGAGATGAACACCATCAAGATCCTCCAGGTGTCATGTAAAGCAGTGGCTTCAATCTTTTTAGGCCACTGACCGGTTTAAATTAGACAATATTTTCATGGACCGGTCTAAATGGGACTGAAGTTGGCATTTTTAAGCTTCCAGATTCTGAACATTTATTTTCAAAATGAAATGCTTCAACAAGAGTTTGTCTAAAGTTTGTAGAGTTTGTCAAAAAAAATCTAAAAATGTCTTTAACATTTATTTTATACAAATGATGAAGTTTCAATAAAATCAAGTTGTTGATTTGTAGAAGTTGTTTCTGATTTGAAAAAATTCCATTGAAAAAATGGAAAAAATCAGGCTCTGATTATCTTTCAGGGTAAAAGATTGATCATATTTTGTCTTTACATAAATCCTCATTCAATGGGTATTTTTCCAACACATTTTCTGAAATAAAGTTTCTGAACAGAAACTATATAGGAAAATTCTCATATGTCCCTTTTAAAAGTTTCCACAAATCAGCAACTTTATTTGATTTGAATCTTGATTCTCCGTGAAATGTTTGCAGCTGGATTGAACTTTGTGATGAAGATTTTCTCTATAACATCAAAGTGGAGGCTAACAACCGGATGCTAGCTTCAACTACGTACGATTTTTAAGGCGCTGATGGATAAATAAGGCAAAACAAAATGACGTAACGGTCATAAAACAAGTATTTGCTGAATATAATATGAATGTGAATCCAATGTGTCTCCATCTTTATTATCTGCGTGTGTGAAACAGTCGAGTCTGTGACTGCATATTAGTTCTACTACATGAGAACAACTGTCTCAATAATTCAGTTTCGAGGGAAACTCCTGGTTTTGTCAGTGAACATCAGCTTTATTGTTCTTTGAAGTCGAAAGCTCTTATTTGGTTTCCTCACTGTTTGTTTAATACATTTGTTTGGTCGGTTGGGGACCACTGATGTAAAGCACAGAATAACACCTTTATTTCCTACAAAGAGTGACTTACACATGGGAACTACACTTTTCTACAACTTTCAATTCAATTAACACGTTATGTTAAGCTGCTGCTAATGAACTGTGGCTGTAATTTTCCTCTTACCTGCTGATTTCACTTGTTCACATAGTATTCTTGTGCCTCTAGATGCATTAATCAACTGATCTGACATTTCTGATTTGTTCCTTTGAAGGGGGCACTTTTTCAATTCCTTTAAGGCATATAAGGAGGTAATTCAAGGAATTTCAAGAGTTTCAAGGATCTTTATTTTCATTTCTCCAAAGGGTGAAATGAAATTTGAAACTCTAGTCCTGAGTCAGCCAATTAACAAATATAAATATCAATATGATAAAAAAAAACAAATGCAAGTGAAAAATATACATTTTTACAACAACAAAAGATTTATATATTTTTTTTTTTCTAGATCTCCTCAAATGTGTTGTGCTTTGCTGCCTTTTTTCTATGTCAGAATTTAATCCACAGGTCGGCACGCCCGATGACCCTGTGTCTCCTCTCACACCGCGATTACATGAAACCTTGGCACGAAATCGCTGAGCACAAAACGGACTCTGATTTATGATTGACACCCCTGCTGACCCAGAACTAATACCCATTCAGAGCCGTTTTCAGACATTCTGCTACCTGAGAGCATCCAGCGGCCAAAACAGAATTCTGAAACCAAGTCGACAGACTGGTGGGGTCAACACAAAAGACAGACTAATGTGTTTTGATAGGGAAGAGAACAGCATTCAAATAATGCATCAAAAGAAGCTGCATCATCTCTTCACAGACTGGCCAGGTCAGAGCACTTTAAGGTGTTCAGCCTTCAAAGGAAGCGTTGATGCGGGGCCTGCGGTTTGATCTTGGGGGAAAGGCTTGACTGAATTATAAATTGTAAAGAAAAGCCTGTTTCTAAATGGATTTATGGATGTGTTAAAGTGTAAGGCATTATGCGTGAAATCCTTGACTGCCTTTTATTATTATCCATGTGCTCGCTTGCGTCTAGCGTGCTTGACTGTTGGAAGGATTTCCACATAAGGGCGTGTAAATGACTGTCTTCATCTGTGTGAAGAAAGATGCAGCTTGCTTTTTTTTCTGTCCGTACACAGCGAGACAGACAGCTGTGAATGTCGCCTGTCAGGACCTACAATGCATACCTGTCAGTGGAGGGAGAAAGGGTTCTCAGATGGGTTAACTAAAAATAACGTGCCGACAGAGGGACAGCGGTGAGCAGGTCTCTGCAGCATGTGTTGAGCAATGCAATTGGGTCAGCGGGAAAAGGATTATGTTTGACAGGGAAACAGGAGAGTGAATGGGGAAGCGTAAGGGTGATGGAAATGGAGTAGATGGGGAGTGAAATGAAAAAGGGCATAAAAAGAAAAAGATTTGGAAGCATCAGGTTTCAGCAACAACTGAGACCAAAGGATGAAGAAAAGATGCAATAATCCTCCTCAAGAAGGTAAATGACAATACCTCTACATGCTCAAAAAATCTGTTATTTAGTTGTTGCAGCTGAGCTCTGAACATTGACTGTGGTAGGAACAATGGGATAAAAAAGAGAGGAATGGAGATTGTGAAAAGGCAAAAAGTCCAAACCTTATTAGCACCGATTGATTTCCAGCAAAGTCAAAACTGAGGTCAATAAAAATGTTTTTTTAACAACACACAAGCCAAAATAATTGTTCAAGCTCAGCTTAGAAAACTTAAAATTTTCATCGACTGTTTGAGGGGTAGTAATATTGTTTGGTATTTTTTAAGATTTCTGTTCCAACATCACAATAGTTGACATGGCGAAAGTGTTTGATCATGGAGAGATAAAATGAAGACATGTTTTTTAAGTCCCACTTTGATCATCTTTTGATTTTAGCCCATAAGAACCCACGGTGACAACAGTGTAACAGAAAAATATAGGAAGAATAGAAATAGGTTCTGTGATCCACCTGGTTGGTGGTACATTCCAAATCAATTTATTTTTAAGGAAAAATGAGTCTGGGTCTTTATGGATTAGCTGGGATTATGCTGTTTTAGACCAAAATAAAAAAAAAATAAATAAATAAAAACGTGTTGTTTTCTAGGATATAGTTTCTGCAGAGTTGTAGTAGTTGAATATAAATATACCTTCTAAAATGTTGGCGGGACAGTTATACCGCCCCTAATCCCAGTCATCAATTTCCTTACACACCCAAAAATGGTAAGCAATTTTGGAACATCTTGATCCAATGTTAGATCGGACTAGAAAAAATAAAGACGTATGGATCTAGTCTGCTACAAGTGAATGCTTCAGAATTGTGGCTTGTTGTAGCTTTGACGTCACAGCTACAAACTATCAATGGCCTTTATCGGCCTGCTCCTGATTTACAGATTTTTGAATAGAGAAATACTCAGAAATCCCATTCTAAGCTTTATCTTTTTTTATATATGTCCTCTATCATACGAAAATTGTCAAAAGAATATGTTAAAAACCACAATTTTCATCGGAGTGGGTCTTGAAACAACAATTAGAAAAGTATTCTTTTTTACATGTCTACTTTTAATTGTACAAGTTTATTTTGAAAGAATCTTTTAAAGCACAAGTTTTAATATTTGAGGAACTGGAGAGAACCTTTAAAACTATTAAGCCTTTTTAAATATTTTTATACAACACAATAATGCAAACTGTAAAAAAAAACTCTAGAATATATGAAAATGATTTAATGATTAATGATAAAATAATTGATTAGGGACAAACCATAAGGAAAACCAACTGAAATATCATTCCAAATGGTGGAGTTTCTAAAGACTTTGGTGCTGCGCTTCACCTTGTGAGGCTTTTTTTGCCCTCTCAAGTTTTATCTGTGATTTGTATCAGCAGGTTTGAGAGTGACATTATGATTACATAGACTGCAGTAATGGACAAGAATGTCACAGAAAGCACCGGCAGCTGTATGATGAAGGAAAATGCGGGGCTCCAAAGAGTACTTCTTCACAATCTCTCATTTCACCTCTGTTCTGCACTTCTCAGCAAGACACAATATTTAGTGCGGCAGACAGAGCTGACAGTTCCTTTGCCAGCACACCAGACAACTGGATGCAGAGAGGGTGAGGAAGAAGAGGGAGGGTGAACAGCATGTGAAGCAGGGACAGAGATACAATAGCCAAGAATGAGCGGGGGTGAGTTTGCACTAGAAATCTGACAACATGTGTCTAATGCTTCTTTTTCCGTCCCTGTGAAAACAACCAGTTTGGATGGAAATGACATGTTTGGGGAAAGTCAAATAAACAATCTGGAAATAGCTTGAAAGCCCCCGTTCTGTACTTACACCAAAAATTGTAAATCTCATGTAGGTGAACCAAACAACTGCTGCTTTTGGGGAAAGCTGTCAAGTCAAGAAAAAGCGAGGTGTGGGAGGCTTGGAACGACTCGTCTCTGCACTTGGCTGTTGTCTTGCACGTCGCTTTCGATTTTGTTCTCATTTTTTAATAAAAAAAAAAGGAGTTTATCAGGGCTAATAATAAAGCCTTAAAGAACAAGGATTAGTCAAGCTCAAGCCACTATGATGTATGCCCCACTGACTAAAGCTAATTCAAATGTAGCAGATATTCCTAATTCTCAATAGAAAGGATTTATTTGTATGAATGCATTATGAGACTCTGAGCGGCACTAATGCAAAAAGATGCTTCTTTGTAGGAACAGAACAGCTGAGTGCATGAAGTAAATGTTATAAGAATTTAAGCAGCAACACATTAAGTCCTCTATTGTACTTTTTTTTAAACTGGAACTACCATGTAGTTGCACTTTGTTATTTTTATTTCTTATGGATCTTTGAAGATAAATAAAGTTTTTCTTTTTTAAATAGATTTCCCCTTTGATCAGTCAAAATTTCTTTTTTTGATAACTTCTAGTTGGGTTTGGAAAAGTCTTACTACAACCTCCCATTACCAGTAGTTGAATTGTACACGTAGACAGCTTTATTCATAATACTTTAACGCTTTGTTCAGTGATTAAAAACTAAGCAAAAGAGAGTTTACAGGGTGGATGTGGGCTTTAGTATTCCTGTGTGCTTATTTAAAATCCTGGTCACATTGACGGTATTGGGGGGGGGTTTGTGCTAGACAAAGAGAGAACTGGACAGATTATCCCCTACCCCCTCAGGTTCCAAATAGGAAGTACATGTTCTTGCTAAACCTACTTTTTTTTCATGATATATCTTTTATTGACTAAGCACGTGCTGTGAATTAGGAGGTCTTTTTACTTACTTCTGGAATATTTTGGCCCTTTTGTCGCTCGAGAAGTTCTCCAGCTGCAGCGACTCCTGAGTGAGGAAGGCTACGGCCAAGTGGAAGTAGTTGTTCCACAGCTAACCCAGAAAAACAAGACAGAAACAATGTAAGGGAGAGAGAAAAAGGCATTATTCAACCCACGCCCTCAAGGCCCGTTTGACCACAGCGCTATTCAGTGCTGCACAATGTGGGCAGAAGAGCTTTATGGTTTCATTAAATCAAAAGCTTTGCAGGAGATGGTTATACATCTATGTCAGGAAGCTGTCCCAACGGATGAAGAGGTTGGTGATTTAGTTCAATGTCTTTGAGAGCGTACTTTCAATCAGACAACAGCTGGGGGAAATCTAGAGTTGTAGCCATTTGTCAGAGCTGCATAAAGTGTTGTGCAATCGCACAAGATACAGTAAAGACATTCATATTTAGCATAAAGGAATATTACTCATGATTTCTCATGAAGATATTTCAGATAATATTAGAGGAAAATGCTAATTCACACCCATTTTAAGGATGGAGGTAAAGGTGATCTGCATTTAGAGTTGCTGAGAATTACTTTAACAATAAATGTGTCGTTTTTAAGATTTAAGGCTTGGCAGCCTCAGATGATCTGTTTTTTATATGCAACACTACAAAGTCTAAATCCACCTCTGTGCCAGTAAGGAGAAGGTGTGACAGATGACCTAAAAAGTATTTTTATGGAGCCTAATATGGTGTTGTAGTGCTGACCTGACAAAAAAAAAAGCTACAGTGAATGTCTGAGCTGTCAAAAAGTTGTTACTTTGAAGAAAGAAAAAGAGAAAAGGTTAAGTGTAATACATACCTGTAGTTCAAAATTGGTTTGGTCCAGAAATTTCTTGTTTAGGACTGCAGCATACTGGCTGATAGCTCGAAGAAAAACCCTACAAACCAAAGAGCAAAGGGTTAAGATGTTGAATAAAATGGTTTTTAGTTCAAAGTATTTTCACAATTTATTAATTGCATCAATATCCATCTACGTGACCCAATAAAAAAGTAAAGAAAAGTGAGAGCATTCCAACAGAACCTCACTGTCTTTTTGCTCAGAGGAAACTCCAAGACACAACTTTTATTAAAAGGTATTGTCGCCAAAAAATGTAAAATAAAAGCAAAGATTAATCCAAATTGTTTTGGGGAAAAAAACATTCTTGAGTTGGACTTGAGGATAAAAATGACCATCTTGTTTATTGCAATGCAGCAGAATTAAATGTTAATAACCTAAGTGGCATGATGTTGTAGACAAAGAATATTGTCGATCCATCACTACTGCAGTCGTTACATATAGAGCCGAAGTGGTTCAATAGCCTCCGTAATGATGATGCCAAAAAAAAAACATCCATAAAAAGATGCTATTATGGTAGAGGAACATCCAGTGAAGCTGTGTGTGTTTTATTTTGAAGTAGAACTTACTAAAAAGCATGTTCAGTGTTTTCTAAGAAAACTACTTATGTCTAAATTAACACGTGGATGTGCATCAGAGAATAATACAAAATGGCAAGGTTGGACAAGGACAATTGGTGTGCCACTTGAGTAGATTGCATCAGGGTTTCATGAGCGGGCTGTGAAGCAGCATTAAGACGTAACGCTGGAGTAACCGACTCTGGCAGGTGAGCAGACATCTGCTGCACACAAAGCCCCAAAAGAGCTATCTGGCTTTATCGTTATCCAGGTATGACCTCTAGGTTTCTTATTCTGCGTTTCAGTTTTTTTTTTTTGTGCTATGTATCTCGTTTTTTGGAAGGTCTGTGTTTTGATACAATGAAAAAAGTAACCTTTCTTTAAAATGCCCCAAATAACTGATCTTAAACAGGAATATCATTACTGTTAACACGGCAGCGCTGTGAGACCAGGTTATTCTCAAGCCATGAAATATTCATATCCCACATTTATCGACATTGCTGACCAAATTGTAATTCGGGGCTTATGTTTTATACACATTCAGTTTGACCCTAATTATTAGCTAGAAATATTATATTTCATTCAACATGCTTGGATTTTCTATTAGAACTGCAGGTCTCCGGCCTCTGAGAAGTGAAAGCCTCTTACCACCACGGACGTGATACCTTTCATATGTTCAATGACAGACCAATATAGGAATGCATTTCATTTCAATTCAATAAGCAGATAAAAATATATATATATAATGTGAGGCTAAATACAAATATGTAAACAAATATATAAAAAAGAGCTTGCTTTTTATCATAATACTAGAAGAAAATGTTATTTAGTCCTTTACAGGTTTCAAGGTTTAACAAACAAAAGCCTGTTTTAGCATTATAGGTTGACATAGCAAGACATGTCTCAAATAATTAAAAAAATTGGATTTGTGGGTAACTTTGGATTTGTGTGTGTAAAATTCTTGATTTGTGGGTCACTGTTTTTTTTTTGAGTGCGTAATTCTAGATTTGTGCATTCATTTGGATTTGCGTAATCTTAATTCTTGATTCGTGCATAATTTTTTAATTGTGCGTAACTTTAGATTTGTTCATGCATAATTTGTGATCTGTGGGCAACTTTGGATTTTTTGTGTAACTTTAGATTAGGGTGTGCAAAATTCTTGGTTTGTGCGTAACTTCGGATTGTGTGTACATAATTCGTGATTTGTGCGTTTCTTTAGATTTGGGTGCTCAAAATTCTGGATCCGTGCATAACTTTGGATTTGTGGGAGAGTAATTCTTTATTTGTGCATTACTTTTGATTTGTGGGTAACTTCAGCTTTGGATGTGCACAATTCTAGATTTGTAACTTTTGATATTTAAATGTAAAAAAAAATACAAAATACAGTTTACACATGCACAAATTAAAATTACAACAGCTTGAAACCAACTACACACAAAAATCATTAAAAAATGACACACGAATTGCTTGTTAAGCACACACAAAACAGCATTTACATACAAATCTGATGTGAGATTCTTCACATTTCCAAGATTCGTCCAAAAGTGATGTGCAAGTCTATTTCTCTCTAAAGGCAACACCTTTTAATTTTCAAAATAAAAGACAAATGCAAGACTGCACTAAGAGGCAGTACACCAGTACACATCTACTGTTTCTCCTGCCTTTTGTTGTTTCTTTACCCTCTGCTTTTTTCTTTGCACGTTTTGGGTTTCTGAAGTTTGTACGATATATTGGTATTTATGATCTAGTTTTCTCTAACCAGGAGCTGCACCTTCATTCTCCTGAAAGGATTTTCTCCCTAATATCTCAAATTTTCTTCAAAAGCCTGCGTGTTGCATATAACATAGGTATCAAATACACAATTGAAAATCCAAATCAAGCTTGTTTTAGTGTTGCTGCGCCAACTTGGTAAAACCTCCTAAAAGCCTTTTAACAGCTTCATAATTAACATTTTTATTTGAATAACTCTTTAATACAAGGATTTTAGTACTATTAACATTTGTCCAGAATAGACTGAAAATCAAGAGTTGCAGAGCTTTAACAGTTTAAAACAAAATTAGAATCTCAATGTCAGGAAAAAGACAGTTTTTAAGTACATTCTTTATGAAATATGTGTTTCTAAATTCAATCTGTATTGGGTGGTTCACCAAAATATTATACAATAATTGCACAGCAATAAACTCCAAAACTAAAGTGAACAATTGAAAGAAAGTTTATAAAAATGTTTTAGCAAGTACAATGGCTGATATTGCCACAAAAAATATAATATAACACACTTCCCTATACTATTAGTATTTATTTCTTTTCTCCGGTAACTATAATTTCTCTAGATATAAGTGATGTTATTCACAGTTCAAATCTGTAGGTCACATACAGAGGAAAAGAGCAGATCAATGCTGCTCACAGCTTCTAGTTAAATATGACTCAACAGGCAGAATGCAGCTGCAATCAGATGTATTTTTCCCTTTAAGCTTGAAGGTGGGGGAAATATCCAATGTTCCGTTCTCTCTGCACAACTGATCAGTT
This sequence comes from Oryzias javanicus, assembly GCA_003999625.1. NCBI lineage: Eukaryota > Metazoa > Chordata > Actinopteri > Beloniformes > Adrianichthyidae > Oryzias > Oryzias javanicus. The sequence continues at coordinate 15,019,351 of CM012455.1, read as the reverse complement.
TTACCTGGATTCCAGTGTGAAATGCTTCCCATGGATGTGTTTTATAAATTTGTCTCACATGGAGTTAGGAACAACAAAAAGCAATAGACGCTGGGAGTCTGTGTGAGAGCAGACGTATAATGGACTTTAACAGACAAGACAGTTCCATTGGAAGCTCACCCTCCCATTAATTAAAGTGAGGAACTTAATGAGGTGGGTAAAAATAGAATATACTCTCCTTCACAGAAGACCAACAAAGCCATTTCAATCAAGCTTACGTTAACTTGAATCAAACTTTCAAAACTTTACACATATTCAAAATGTTACAGTTTATTCCAAAAAATAACACATTTACAGCTTTATCTTGATGATTGTTTTTATTCAGGGGTTGATGACTGTCCAACTTCTTTGAAGACCCACTACGGTCCAGCTAGGGCTCTCATAACCCCAACCTAACATTACCAGTACAACAAAAATGGTGAATAATATAGGAGGTATAGGAGGTTTGAACCAGATCCCAGCTCAGACGAGGCAAACAATAAAGACGTTAATGTCTTCAACTGGATGCATTAAAATTGGAGCTTGTGGCCCACCCAGTGCAATTTCTATGTCACAAATACGTTCTTTTCCAAACTGCATTTTGTCATCTGCTCTTCATTCACAACACATTGAATAAAGAAATACTCAAAAATGCTTTTTTGAGCTCAATTTTTTTCCAATATATGTCTTCCATCATGAGAAAAATATCATAAATATATTTTAAAGGCACTAAAATCACAATCTATAAATTGCCTAAGGGGGACATCTTTGTCATCAAGGTCTTTGTTTGGCAAAAAAAAAAAAAAAAAAATGGCAAAACAGTTTTTTGAATTTGCATGCACCATTAGTGATGATAAATGTAACTTAAGTACAGATGCTTTTTGATTTACATTTTTAGAATTTCTGCATACAAAAATAGCATGGATTAAAAAAAGGTAAAAAGATAATTGGAGCAGCAACTTAGTACCTCCTTTAGATTTGTTGTTAATACTGCAATGATGATAATTATACTAAATGAACCCAACAGATCCATAAAAAAGTAATGTCAATAGCTTGATTTTACAATAGATTTTGCTAAAATGTAACCAATTTGTAGTAAAATGAGTTGACTTCCTATTTCTGACTAAGGCAATCTGCACCTAGGCTATATGCTAATGACAACTTATCACCGGATGATACTTGCTAATTGAGTTCAGAGAGCATCACTGATAATCATTTCAAACCATTTGCATATTATTGCTGAATAGCTGCCACAACTGTGTGTGCATGGCGATAATTCAAGGTCAAAAACGTTTTTTTTTTTATCCCATCTAATAATTAAATTAGACCAGCTTTATTTCAGACATTTGATCTGATGTTAAAGCGATCTAAATAGAGTTTAACAGAAAATCCAGCAACATTTTAAACATTACAAAACTGACTAAATCACATTATGGCATTTCAGATTATCTGGCTGCATGAATTTATACCGAGCTGCACACCCTAGGGAGGACGCAGGAAGCTTTAATGACTTAAAAATGTCACTGGAATGAGTCAAAGTACTCCAGTCAGCTTCTAGACCTTTATGAAAATTTACAGCAAGGGACAAGAGATGCTCCATTTCACCATTAAAGCAGCTTTAAGCATTCCTAAAAAACCCTTCTAACCTGGATAACTGTTAAACGTCTGCACACAGAAACTAAAATGGGACTTCTCTGATGACAAAACCATAACTATAAACCAACAGATTCTGAAGATATTAAAGCGTCACTTCACTAAACTCAACGTTTAGCGTCAGTCAAGTTTCAATCTTTTAACTTCAAACCAGCATTGGTACTTATAGCTTGCCTAAATATGGAATCTTGTGGCATTAAATCAACCACATATGCCAAACAGGTGTGAATGATCATTAGTGCCACACGTGGGTTGAAACCCAATCATGAACTGAAGCAGAAACAGCTGTGTAGGAGGCTGAGGAACAGCCAAACTCTGCTATCAAGGTGAGATTGTGAAAGACAGTTTCACTTTATGGCAAGATTAAACACAGCAACAGGAAACAAGGTAGTTCCAGTGCAGGGGTCTGTAACCTTTCACAGTAAAAGAGCCATTCTGGCTTGTTTTCTACTGATCAAAACTTAGTACAAGCCGCAAAGTCTTATTTTGATACTTAATACAATGTATTTTTAATAATAAATATGAATTGGGATTCTTTTGTGGCATGAATAAAAACAATAATATAAAAAGAAACTATCACATACTCAATTATTTTTGATTTTTGACAGAAGTTTGCATGATTGCTTTTCAAAATAAAAGATGCCTGGTGCCAGTTTATAAATTTTTGTGCCAGAAATGTATAAATGTAACTAATCTAAATTAAAAAAATCCTAAATTAGTAACCCTTACTTGAAAAATATAGTATTATTTCATTTTTCTTTAGCCAGAGAGCCTATATAGAGAGGTAAAAGAGCCACAAGTGGCTCCAGAGTTGTAGGTTGCAGACCCTGTTCTAGTGCATCAGCAAGGTCTCTCTCCCAGACCAATATTAGAAACAGACTGGGGATTTTATGATGTTCTGTTTAAGAAGAAATGGCCATCGTTGAGGATTGTTGATCTTAGTGCAGCAGATGCAGCTTATTACCCCTCGAAGTTGGAAGATGTCCACCTGAACTGACAGACCAAGTACAGTGGGGTTCATGATAGAGTTGAAGCTAAAAAGCCAAACCAAAATAAAAACAAGGCCAAGTAACTCAAGTAAGCAGGAAAACACAGGGACTAAGGTGAAGACAAATGGCAGCAGGTACTTTAGACTGGTGGGTCAAATTTGAAATATTTCACTATAGCACTACGGTTCCTAAAATGTTTAGAGCTGTATTTATGTAAATGGAGTTGGAAATTTGAGATCGGGGGTTTTAATAAAACATGCTAAACACACCTGATCCAGGTAATCAGCAGCAGATAAGGCAGGATTGCTGGAAAACCAGCAGGAGGCTGGTCCTCGAGGCCTGGAGTTTGACACTAGATTAATGGTTTCTCAATGCAGAGAAGTACAGGCAGAAACTAATCCATCAAACAATTCCATCAGGGAGGGTGTTTAATTGGCCCTAAATTTATTCTGCAGCAAGATGATGGTTCAAAACATAGAGGCAAAGGCATTAAGAACCATCTTCAGAGTAAGATGAATGAGATGTAACAGAAGTAATGGTATGACCATCATAGATCCTTAAGGATTTGAAAAAGTCTACAGAAGACCTGGGGCTAGTTCTCCAAGATGTTTGGAACAACCTTCAAGTGAACTTAGTTGTTTTCCTGAAAGCAAATGGTAGGTCTTATCAAATACTGATTTCATTTAGATTTCTATGAGAGCACTTGAGACTGCTTCTTTAAACTGTACATGTTTTGGCTAATTAATTTAAATGAAATTTGAATCAGCAGTTGTATATGTTTGGCGTTTGTTGTATTTTATTCTTGTACTGAATCTTGCCCAGGGCTCCCTTGAAAAAGAGGTTTTAAATCTCAATGGGATCCACCCTGATTAAATAAAGGTTAATAAAATAAAAATAATTTCTCATCCATTGTATTTTATTGTCTGGTGAAAATATTAGTTCTCAACTGTTCTTTGTTTGAGGCTTTCTTATGTACCAGGTTTAAATATTTGTTGCACTAAAAATGAAATGTCAAAACCCCTATTCAAAGAAAATAATAGATTTGTGGGCTTTCACAATTAAATTATAGTATCTAAAAATGGCTAAAATGATTAAAAATTTGTAACTATTCCTAGTCCTAAAATAATATAAGTTAATTATTACAAACCAGACTTTGTTTACTCAGAATAAGAAAAGTAAGAGCTCAACTTTAATATAAAAGACAAATGAATATTTAGATAGCTGACATCACTAACAATCAGTGCACATGAGGGTGTCATTAAGGGATATAGCATATTAAGAGACTTATCTCTTTATGCCATGGCTGCTGCATTAATCACTGTTGATTGCTATGTGCATCGATGCTCATTTGAATTCCAAATTAAAAGAACATCAGATTAACAGTCACACAATGGCACTACTACGTTTGACTTATTGTTGATTTCTAAGGACAAAATTAATTGGCAGAAAAAGGATTTGAGTGTACAAAAATGAATGTTACAATCAGAGAGGAGAGGAAAGGACGAGTTGGGCATGAAAAACATGTGACAGCAAAATTCAATTTCAATTTAAAATATATTGCAATTAGGTCATTAATACATGTTTTTATCTATAAGATTTTTAAGTCCAAACATGTGACAATAATCTATTATGACTGATTACTGATCCTTTTACAAATAAGTCAGGGGCTAAGGCATCCGAATGTTGATGCCCACGACATTATGAATAATGAAAGTTATATAGTAAGGCTAAACTGAAAACACAGTTGAATTAAGCGTACTTTTTAAGAAAATGTCACATATCTTATACAATTCTGAGGTAAAGAATCACCTGAATTATGGCAGAGTGGGTTTGAAAAAAGGAAGTTTTCTTTTGAGGAGCTGCATACTGAGCGATCAAACTTGTGTTATTTCTGAATATCTGTTTTGCAGCATTCTTTCTTCCTATTCTGTTTCACAAGTGCATTCTCTCACAATCTGCAGTGTGACTGGATATCTGAACTTGTTTCTGGTGTAAGCAGCAACCCTTAAAACTCCAACTACGGTTTATTTTTGTTCACCTAATGACTGTTGTTTCCTCCCCAGAAGCAAACTTTGCTATCTATTCCTCATTCTGAAAACAGAAAAAGAAAGAAGAGTTCAGCCTGTATTATATATTCATATTATTAAATATAAATATATGAACACAAATAATATTAAATATAAAATAAAGGAAGGAAATGTAAAGCTTACAAAAACCAAAATATATTTAAATTTAACAAAGCATTTCTTTAAAGATTTATTGTGGATGAACAGCTTTAGAAGTTTGGAGAAAGATCATGAAACCACATGAATTGTAAATGGATCATTACATATAGATTAAATTGATCAAAAGGCCTAAAATATTTAACATGATTTATACCAAAGAAAAAAGGATAATAAAAAAATATGGTTTGATGTTGAGTATGGTAGCAAACAGGTTCAACAAGTTTCTTGCCCTAGATTACTTTGAAATTATGTTGAAGCGATCTAGTTTTAAAATCTTGTCTTATTATTTTTCTTTCCATAATCAAAGCTTTTATGAACCAAAATAACTAAAAATGCCTATGAAACAGGGGTATCCCCAGGGAGGAATGAACAACTGAAACATTAACTCAGGCTCAGATTTAATTCAAAAATGTTTTCTCGGCAGGTCCCAAATGCAGGCCTGCAGGGCCTTTTAAAGAAAAAGCTGAATAATATAAACAAAATGTAATCAAAACTACACAGAGAACTGCTAAGTTTGTCTTCTTAGGTTGCATAAATAAGCAGGGACTGCAATTCCAAAAGCTTAATTATAAGTCTAAAAGTGTATGCTAATTTAGTCGCGTTATGAAACAATATTTTATCTTATTTGTTTGATATCTCTTTGCTGTTGCAGTAATTAGAGAGGCTAACGTGTAATGCTCTCCGAGTGCGGGAACATGTTTGATAAACAGAGTTAATTACACTTGATCATGTAACATAATTTTGACTCAGTCAGTTAATTAAGTTTTGCCGTTATTGCTGTTGAAATGTTTCACCGAACAGCTGGAAGTGACAAACGTTGCCGATGGACATAGTTCAGAACGAAGCCTCCGAATTCTAAATCACAGCTAAACTTTGTGCTAACATTCAGGAGCATAACTCGTTTCCTGTCATTGAAGGAAACTTAAGGAAGAATGGAAGCCAGCCCGTCCTTTGTCACTTCTGTTATCAAATGGTGTCTGGTTTTAGGGGGAGGAAATGGCGAGCGATAGCTGACCACGCCGATGCTGCTGTCACCACAGTAATTAGAGCCAATAAATCAGTTTGCAACTTGAAGGAAGTGAGTGCTGATGGGCAGGAAGCGTGCAGGAAGTGCTGCCCATCTCATTACGGGTGCTATCATAATTTGTGGGAATGAAAGCACTCCCTTATTACGCTCAGGATAGAAAGCTTTGTGTTAAATGTGCCTCCAAGCAAGGCGCTGTGAGGAAGACTGATGGGTGTTGAATTTGCAATAAAAAAAAAAAGAAAATACAAAATTTGACTTTTTTTGTGTTTATTAAAAAAACAATGCAGCTCAGACATAAGCTATTTTTCCATATGCACATTTATATTTTCACATAAAATTAAATTGAAAATGTTAAACTATGGGCAAGGCATGACCTTTTGGTTGCCCTTAAGTTAATAAAGTGCATAGTTCTCTTAAACATTAGCATACATATAATTTAAGTCATCATTTTAACCAGGAGCAGCAGCAGAATTTTAATTAGCAAAACAGCTTTAATAAAGCTCATTTAACCCAACCCCTTTAGCATGTATGATTTAACTCTTCCTCCATTTATGCAGCTAAAGTAATTCCAGCAGATTCAAAGAAAAGTAGCCGTGTGCTAATATGCAACACTTATGCAATCAACAAAAATAAGTGGATTCTGATGCGGAGAAAAGCAACACCTGGTGTGCAAAGTCGTTTTTCTCAAAGTTGTTGCATAGGCGGTCAAAAGAATCCTTTATTTAGGCATCGCCGGCAATATCTCCACTGTTAAAAGAGTTCTTTTGACTGCCGTAATGCTTGAACTGTAAGCGCAATAACATAATTCCAACAGATTCTGAAGCAGAGAAAAGGAGCTTTACACCAATGTGCAACAATTTACAGTAACTATGTTCTTAAACTGATTCTGACATTACGCAAAGCTGCTTTTTAGCACACAAGAATCATAGACAGTATGGAACTGGACTGATTACCCCCTTCCTCCTCACATTCCAAATAGAAAGTACCCGCTGGTCCCAGAAAGCCAAAATCTCATAGACTTCCATTGAGAAATAAACAGCTGTCGCTCAGTCATTCTGTTTGTCAGAATAAACATTCTTGCTTTGATAACTCTTTTTAACATATTCTTGCTAAAACAATTTTTTTTTCAAAATATATATTTTTTATATAGCAAAAAAAAATCTCTTTGTGGAATATAATGAAGAGTGGTCTGGTTGTTGAATTTCTATTTTTATGAATGAAGAACTTCCCTATTGTCAAAACATCAAAAAAATAAAATAAATTGTTGCTTAAAACCAAAATTGCAAAGTCTGTACCATTGAAATTGACTTCATTTGGTAGGAACCAGAGGTAAGGCAGTTTCTATGGATGACGTCAAACCCCATAATTTACTGTCTACGGTCAGAATCTGTCAAAGAGACAAAAAATTGCATAAACAGGGAAAGAGTAACAGTTGTTCCAAAAGCGTGTTTTATTTTATGTCGCCAGCAACATTTTTGGTATTAAAGATTTTAAGACCAGACAATATTTAATTCTTGTTGGTAAAAATAATTCTCATTGATGTCACAATCAACAGTTGAACTAATTGATTTAGAGGCTTATAAGAAAACAGGTTTTTATTTTAGGGGAAGTACGCATGAACTGCTGAAACTTTCTTTGATTAAGAGCACAACTCCAAGCATAATTACTTCAGTAAAAACAACTAGTTATTAAGATATAGTTGGTTAAAATAATTTAATAGTTAAGTTAAATGGGGCAGAGGTAATAAGTTTTCTTCTTTCTGTCCCCCTTTCATTTTCACCAAAGACAGGAATATTGAATAATTTATTATTGTGTGCTGTTAATATTAAATAAATGAAATTGAAATTTGTATTCAGTAATTAAAAACGTCTACGATGTATCAGGTATTTCAAAAAACTTAAAGTCAAATATCTCAGGGGAAAATTTTTTAACAAAATATGACTAAAATACAAACACACACATTTTTATTCCAATGGGAATACACAAATGCTAAATTTAAGTGAAACTGGATTAATTTTTTTTTCTAAAAATATTGTAATTTCTGAGAAAATTTCTTTGTTCAGTTGGCCTGAGTCTTATTCGTAATTTTTTGCGATAGTCATAAACCATTTAAACAGTACATATTTTATCTATCTTTATAAAAGGGATATGTATACACATAGCTTGGATTTGTTTAAATATTAAAACAATGTTATAACCCAAGTTCTCACTGTGAGTCGGGAAACGCTCCAGTTAAACAATATGTGATGATTGTTAAAAGCTTTTCTAATACGTCACACATCAAAGTAATAATCAAAACAAGTTCAGGTAAGGAGATGGGGACAGGTGTCTGAATTTGACAGGCCTATATTTCACCGAGCTAAAGAACAATTTGACTTGAAGCAAGTGACTGAGAGCACATGCTAGAATGCCGAATTCATCTTTAAGCTGTCACTGTAAATCTGAGTATACAAAGGGGCTTTGCTGACAAAAAATTCTGCCCGGGTATCGAACATGACAAATTAGTTTCAAGTCTGAGAGACAAAAACAAAACTTTCCCTGCACTAGAATACAAAGCAGCGAGTTAAGTGGGAGCTGAGTGAAAGTCATCACGGAGATAGCTCATTAAAGTGTAATATCATGAAGGACGTGGGGTGTTTTCATCAATGATTGTGCGTTCTATTTACTGGTGTATTCTAAAACAGATGCGACCTGTTCACCTGCAGGGCACAGATGAAAATCCTGAGAAAAAACTAACTAACCCCCCCCTACCCCAACCCCCGATTGCAGATAATGTTATTTATGAGTCTGGATTTTGAAAGAAATATGGCTTCCAGCAACTATAGAGACTAATGAAAACACTAATATATAAATGTAGAAGCAACATCTAGTCAAATGTCCTGACTAGAAATGGTGTTGAAATGGTTTTTAAATGAGTGGGAAAGAGCCATAAAGTGAAATAAGCAGCTTCTGCTGAAAATGGCCACTTTTAAGCAGATTCCCACCAGAAACGTTTTAGTCTTTTGTTTCAATTTCAGTGTGTTTGGATCATACATGTATAATTACACCCTCTCCTCTGCTGTTTCTCATGTTAAACTATTTATGAGTGCAACTGACACACACTCAAAATCACACACGAAAAAGTGTAAGAAATCATTTCAAGGCTATGGGAGAATTTCAAAATAAAATACCTTAAAAGACATTTTTATTTTATTTTTTGGGGGAATACAAGTTTGTGATGTGAAATTTTTCCCAATATATTTAACTCTTAAAATGTGTAAAAATAAAAATGTAATTATTTTACTCCCAAAGGGGAAATTAGTGCCAGGTGAGTTCACAATCAGCCCCACAAAAATCGCCAGCCATTCCTATGGAGATCACAAGTATTCCGATATCACAATAAATTGCTAAGAAAGTCAGGAAATAGTCTAGAGCCCTTCTTCAACCCACAATTTATAAGACAGAAAAAATAAAGAAAAAAAATGAAATTTTTAATTGGATATATTTGAGTTTATTCTCATTTCTTTATGGGAAGCTTTAAAGTAATTTTCAACTGACTTGTATTGTAGCTAAGAAGACAGTGTGGGGTTCCCACAACTAAACTTTATAAAAAATCTGATTAATCAAACAGAAAACTGCAGCAGCACGAGTGTGACGGTGAAGAGATGCTGAGACTAAGTTTAGAGATTAGAAGGCAGCATACACCAGAGCATCTATAATTCATGTGATTGTTTGCGGCTGCACTGGCAGCTCATCTGAGGCCTTTTCCGATATTTGCATGGAAAGAAGAACATTAGAAAAAAGTATTCTTACTAGTTCAGACAGCTGTTCCTTAGCAACAACAGAGAAAGGAGTTTGAAGCAGCGTGCTCTTTTATTGCGCGTTAGTGTGCGTGCGTCTCTTTGCAGCACACTCGTACTTACTTATTTTGCATCATGTTCATGATTATCCAGTCTGAAGGGTAGACGTTTTTCCCAATGAGATCTTTGAACATGATAAATGTTTCCATGAGGAAATCCTGAGAAAGAAACGACATTTTTACAAAGGAAACCTTGCAGATTAACACAATGAGAAACAAACTGTTAGTCGTTAGTTCTTCCAGATAGCATTGACGTTTGTGTTTTTAAGGTCAAGGATGTGAATTAAGTCTTTCCAATTAGCGGAAAGCATTTGATTTCAACAACTCAGTATATTTTTGAAGCTCAAAAGTGACAAAAATATGGCCCACGTCATATCTTTTATTAATTTAAACCCAAAAAGGACAGATTATCCTGATGTTCCATCTATTATGGAAGTCTTTCCCACTCTTTCTCCAGTTATACGGTTAAACAAACAATAGCGTTGTATCAGTCTATTCTCATCTGTCGGTATTCTTTTGAATGGATGAGTCATACTGTGTGTGCTCTAAATCAAATGTCACCTAGTTCTGAGGGGTATATGTGGCCCACACCAGAAAAAAGTTTCATTATTGGGATTCTTTATCTCAACATAAGAGGCAGCATCAGAGCTCTACTTTTCTGTGTTATTTTCTATTATATTCATGCAAATTTTGCATGACACTGTAATTCTATCACTTCTGATATCTGTGTTTAGAAGATTAATCAACTATTAATAGCAAGAACATTTGATATTAATTGAAAATTTCTTTGGAATACAGACTAAAAAGATATATGTTTAATGCAAATTAGATTTTTGTCCTTTTTTCAATGCTTCTAAGTGACTTAGAGGGATAAAAGTAGGATTTTGGTATTTGCTGGAGTGAAGTAATAGAATGCTAATCTGCTAGCAGATGCTACATAAATGTCATTGTGAGCAAAAGCTTATTCGGAGCTGAAATCCAACACCCATCCTTAGCAGTTCTTTGGTTCAAATGGGCGATGTGCTTTTCTTCAAAAGCGAGAAATTCAAAGTATTTTTCTGACAGATAAAAGATTTTATCAGACTTCCAATTTCTTGGAAAGACAACAAGCAAATATTTTTAAGTTATTATGCGACTATTTAGATTGACGCGACTTATCTGTAGCAGCGGAGACACTGAAAAGATGTACTCACGACCACATCACTCCTTATCTTGCCGAACGTGTTGATCAGATGCGGGTAGTGATAGTCTTCCATCTGCCGCAGCGTAGCAGTCATGCAGGCCACAAAGCTCCCCTGCACAAGAGAGAGAGGAGTGCATTCAATAAACAATCAGGTTCAAATCGAAGACTGCTGATAGAAAGACAGTGTGCCTGTGAATCTGATCTCTACCAGGTAGCGGATTTGATTGGATCCGAGTTCTGGGGCAGGCTTAGCCTACCAGGTTTGCCCGGGTAGGCGCTCTCACACTGTGGGTGATCTCATTAACCTGCTGCCCTCCACTCCTCTGGTCTTTGTCTCCACTGATTATAATGCCTGCGAGGCCCCAAAAGTGCTGTCTTTACTGTCCAGAGCACCATCCTGGCTCTGTTGAGCGCAGTGTAACTGTGCTGCCAAGGAGAGATAAGGTAAAGCCAATGTGTGGTTGGCTGTGTGAAAAAGCAAATGCTTCTGCCACTGTGTTGGGTGATTTCTTTGATGTGAATGGACAAAGCTACATTCTGAGGGGAAAAAATGAAGTGAAAGAGCAACTGGGGATTGGAATTATACTGGTGGAGTCTCTTCCTCATCCTTTGTGTCACAGAATGAAGAGGAAGCTCCTTCAGGCTCAGACGCATCACAAGAAAGACTTCAAACTTTTGCTAAAGCATTACAAGACTCAAGAGTGGTGAGTAAAGAAATCCTACTAAAACAAAAAAGTTCAAATGTTAGCAGATAGTTATCTATTTGGTGGGCAAATAAGGCAAAAAAAAATGTTTCTGAATAGCCTTCTGACACATTCAGTTTGATAACAGAAAAGTTATTAATCATTTTCAAATAGGTTTTACTTTTAGGCAATATTTTATGGTATTATGCACACAAAAAAGCTGCAGAACTGCAAAACATTTTCTCTCTTCTTAAGATGGCCTGGACAACCCCAAAACCATACAGGTCAACCCCTATTCAAATCAATGTGACTAGACTATACCTAACCTGTGAAAGAATACCAATAATATCCTTGTGTATTCTCTTGTCCACAAGAAAATGCACGTCATGTGTTTTCCTTGTATTAATGGGATGGTAAAATCACATTATTACAACCAAAAAAGACAGAGCTACAGTGATTTGCTAGCCATTAAACCAAGGATTTTTAGGACGAGGGAATAATTTGAGGCAGGCAACTGGTTTTTAGAAGTCATCACCACTTTGCTCCAGCGTCTCACTGTGCAAAAGAGCCCAAATCAGCTGGAGGGTGTTCCTTCTCTGTAAAATCTACAGCACTGAATGAATCCACAGGATAAAGAGCCTTCAGCTGTCTTTAAATACCGTAAGCCTCAGTGCAAAACCTGCCAAATGGCTCCAAGGCAGAATACAGTAGCGTAAGCCCCCTCACCCAAAGTTTAGGTCTAGACAGCCAAAAAGAAAACCTACACAACAGTGTTATATTTATTTTATTCCTGTAATGTGCCACTCATGAATGAATCTTTGGCTTAACAGCTTCAGCAGCTGGTGAAGGTTTTGGGGGACGGAAGCAAATCTTGTTGGGGGAGTAGAGCTGTACAGGTCAGGAGGTTTTACAGCCAAACTTTTAGCTTACTGTGATTTCTGAACAAAAGATTCAAACAGAGTATGTCGCATTTGTGAATTCTCTAACAGATAAATAAATAGACATTGAGATATTTATCCTACCATGAAAACATCCCTTTATGGACACTGCATTTAAACACAGAGGTATGAAAAGGGAATTTTAAATTTGAGGTTGTGAAGTTCCCCTGGACTTACAAGGATTAGAAATAACAAAAAAAAACAATTTTTAAAACATTTTTCCCCCAAATCGTGTTTCTGGATTTATGCTTTTGTTTAGCACAAATAAACTAGAGTTTTGGTGGAGATGAAAATACAAAATGTGATTAGGGAGCAAGGCCGGGCCCGTCAGGCTAATCTCAATCTTGCATCCCTGCAATAATTCATCTCACTTCAAGCCTTGACAGCAGAGAATGAAAATGAATGTTTGCTCCAACAGGGAAGAGCTTTTGCATAGAACATTGTTTAAAGCCTTTAATTAAGCCAGTGGGGAAAACCGCTGCTCTACAAAGAGCTGTATCCTAAGTCACAACAAATCTCTGGAGGTGGAAACACTGACACAGAAACAAAGACAAGGAAGAGGTGCTGCTGACCAGGGATCAAGACGACTTTTATTCTCTTTATTAACTAAGAGGTCTGTGCAAAATACATGTTTTGGCTCATTACAATGACATTTACAAGAGTAGAGAGAATACCTCATGAGCTTGTACTGGTACATTACTCATCACTGCCAAAGACTAGACAGTTTAAATATAAAACAAACATAAACTCCAGTTTGAAAACTTGACACATAGAAAAAAAATAACAGTAATTTGACTGTTATTTGTAATTTTTTTTCCTTCCCAAAAACAAGGTAAAAATTGTTTTTAGCATAAAACTGTAAATTAATTTTATTAAGTGTTCCGTGTGCATTCATTTGTTGTCCGCTTCCTTTTTTCACATGAATAAATAGCCAAATCGCTATCCTCTTTCAATAAAGTATGCAAACGATGGCTTAAAATTTGGACTTTAATGAGTTTTACGTTGCTTGAGCAATCCCAAAATCTAAAAAAAAAAAAAGAATAATTGAATGGAAGTAAAGAAAATTAATCCACAAAATCACTAAATCAAAAGCCTTTCATAAAATCTCAGCCAGCTGCATATACTGTAGGGTTTTCAAATGACTAACATACATACATAACTGTATGGACTCTGTATTTTAATCTATTTTTTAGGTTTAGATATTAAAATTTCCATTCAAAACAACTTTGTTTGGGGAATTAAAAACTTCTTTCACACATTTATTAATTTAGACTGAATGAAGAGGGAACTTTCATTAAAATGTATAGTTTTCTTACACCAAAAAGAAGTTTTTACGTAAATTTAAATTGAACTTTTACATAGAAAATGATGGAGATACGATTAATCAAATTTATGAAAATATATTCATTTTTTTAAACCACGTTCTAATATTAAACTGATAGTTTTCACCTTTAACACATGCCTTTAGGCGTGAAAATAACTTGTTACACCATTTTCACACCCAACCCAACTTTTAACTCAACCCGAGGAGTGAACTGTCACATTTTAATACATCAAAGCTCTACATGTTCTTGAAGGAACACCTTCATTTTTACAGAAGTCCACGTTCAGTGGTTGAGTTAATGGCACTTCTTTCACAGGAAACTTCCACTCTACAACAGGAGGAACAGCAAACTTTTTGGAAAACATTTGGAAATTTTATTAATATTTATATTAAGATAGTTTGATTTCAATTAACTTTTATGCTTTTGAATATTTTTTTTTTTTAACCTAAATTTGGCATATGTGTGGTCAACTTGCCTTAAAAGAATTGATCAAAATTGACTAAACCTTCTTCCTCTGGACACATATCTAAAAAATAAAAAATAACAGCCCAAAAAGGACAGACTGTCTGACACAAACACTTTTCCACTTAGAGAAAAAGGGACACTTGTTACCAATTAGTTAAACAAACTGGTGTAAAAGAAGTATGAACTGAAAAAGAGCAAGTTGTCAAGTGTTGACAATAAAAGGAAGACTAGAACATTTTTGAGTTTCTCGACTTTAGTTAATTAGACAAAATTCCTTTTCAACATTGTTCAATCAATTTCAAAGATGAAAAACAACTTATTTACTTACTAAACATTATTACTCTATTAGGATTAACTTGAGCGCTACAGTTGTATTTTTAATCAGCACCTCATCCTAGACTAACAATGAGACACTTTAATTTGCATCCCAATCGTTCTTTGTCTTTTTTCAAACCTGATCAGAATCCAGTGTTTTATAATAATCTGTGATTCAAACTCTATTGTTTTCTTTAAATAAGACTGTATGCTTTAATGTAGAGAAAAAACAAAATGAAAAACTTCAAAGGTAACTGCTTTATTTCACTAAAGCATTGTCTATATTGTGCACAGAAGGGACAAGGACATTGAGGAGTAGTACCCTGGCTTTGTGGTGATGAAATCAATAAAGAGAAAGCAGCAACTTGACCACTGCCACGGGTTTATCCACATCAGAAATGGCTTACGCAAGCAGATTGCTGAGCAGATCCCCATAAAAGAAAATGGCAACGCTTATTTCACCCATACAAACTGAGCAGGGATCACATCCCAAAGGATGTACACCCATTTAAGAAATGTCATTACTGTAGGTTTAAACCCAAAACACTCCAATGCCTCAGGGTGGTCCAAGGTCACTTCTTTACGGATATTAGTTGGCTTTTATAACCTCTTTACAGATATTGGTTGGCTTTTATAACCCTGCTAGCATCTTGTTTTGTTTAGCTGAACACATCTTTGATTGAACATCTATCAACATCTATCAACAAGCCAGATTGATCATTCAGAATGCTGATGCAGCATTGTATGATGCCTAGATGGTGCAAATCAGTATTAATAGTTGATATGATCCAACTTTAGTCAGTTATATTTATAACTTCAATTTTGGCAGGAAAAAAAAACTTGAAACTGCAGCCTTCTATTACAATACTAATTAAAACAAAAAAGGCCCATTTCTATGAAGATGGATGAAGCTGCTAGACGCAGACTAGACAGATTATACTAGAGTCTAGACCGTATAGTAAACAATCTTATCTTTAACAACTTACCTGTAAAAATGTACTTCAATTTTGACTCCCAAACCCAAAATGCAGCATCTACTTGATCATTCATCCATTTTAAGAACCTACTGAACCCGTTTCAGGGTCACAGGGTTGATGGAGCCAAAGGTTAGTTGAGGTTGGTTAAGGGTTTGGTAGACCTCGTAAAAGTCACCGATCTGTTGCAGGGCCATACTCTCACTCTCACATTCACACATAGGTGCAATTTAGAGACACCAATTAACTTGATAAAGAATGCCTTCAGACTGTAGACAGAAGTGTCTGGGAAAACCCAACCATGCACATGGAGAACCAGCAAACTCCACTTCCCAGTAGGGAACTGAACCAGGACCTTCTCTAAATAAATAAATAAACCACTTCAAACTAAACTTTTTGTTCCGTCTTGATTGTTAAAACGAAAAATTGTTAGGTATTATAGGGCTCCTTACCAATACGGTTAATATGGTTAATTTGGTCACTTTTAATAGAATGTACTGTATATTTATTCTTTTGCATTTTGATCTGATTAAATGTCAATAAAAATGTGCAATTACAAACCCTGCACAGAGCGGTAAAGGGCAGCAAGGTTAGGAACTGTTTTAGCTGAAAGTTGAAACCCTTTATTAAAGTATTTTTAACATATTTTGGTTCCTCATGACAACTTCTACAACTTTTGATGCTAGTTTTAAGAAATGCTTGAAAAGGTAGGGAATTTGGAAACCTTTTTTTGTCTACATTTTCACAATACCTTAGTGTTGGAAATGCCCCAAACCTGGTTAAATGTTAATAAAAAAAAAAAAAACCCAAAAGGAAAATAAGTTAGCATAAAAAGAAAACAGCAAAAAAAGAAAAACAACAAGCTAGGTTTGGTTTTTTAATATGAGGTTTTGGGGGCATTTTTGATCCAATATAATACTGAATTCAGTTCTTTCTGAATAATAAAGGGCATTGAAAGCCTTTTAAGTACAGCAGCGTGAGGCCGTGCATCATTTTTGATGCTGTGGTCATCTCTGGCAGATCTAATGTTTTGAAGCTGCTCAAACACACCAACACACATTTGACAACAGCTGCTGTCTAGAGAGCTGCAGCTCATTACCATGATACCTGAGGCTTAAAGCAGAGCTTGCTTTTTCCTGGTAAAGAACAAGAGTGAGCCCAAGCACTACAATCATCCAAGCAGCCTTGCACGGCTCCACTTTTACATAAAGGTTTCTTTGAGTGTGTTCCTCCCCTCCGTTCATTTATTACTCATTCACTACTGCAATTGTTTGTCACAAATCCAATTAAGTCTGTATAGAAAATGGTCATTGGAAAATAAAAAAGCTGCATTTTTTTTTAAGTGCCCAATGTTAATTCCTGACTATCGGGTGACATATGGATAAATAGCTAAGAGATCAGGCAAATAAGGGTTTGGAGAGGGGGCGACAAGCAGATGGAATCATCTTCCCACACAAAGAAAAGAGCTGTGAGGACTGTGGGAAATCAAGATGACAGAAGGTGAATGGACTTGTTATGAAAGCATCAACATGAAAACCTTTCTTCAAAGGAGATGTCAAAAGAACCGGAAAAACAAGTGGAGGGATGGGGGAAAGTGTGCTATGAATTAATTTTCCTGCTCTTAAAGGCCCACTCCGATTATCTTTTGATCTATTGTTAAAGCGTTCCCAATGGTCTTTATTTGCAATTATGCCATTTTAAAAAAAACCCTTTTTAGGACATAGTGTCAACAGAACAGTAGTAGTTCAATTGAAATTTGTCTCTGAGTTGTGGGCAGGACTGTAGGGACGGAGTAAACCTGCCTTTATTACCCATCATCCCACTAGCTTACAGCCCCTCACATCCTCAAGCTCACATTACTGGTGCAACAAAAGTGGTAAGCAATCCCTCTGTAGAGTTTTGAGCAAGCTGCCAGTTTGGAGGGAGAAAACAAAGATATCAGTGGATCTATTGTCTGCAAGTGGATGCATCAGAATGGAGCTTGCAGATAAGCAGCTTCTTCATTGCTGCTACAAGCTTCATCGAATTGTTTGTTTTTTTTTCGTCTGGTCCAAGTTCACAACTTAAATAAAGGAAAAACTTAGAAACAGTTTTAATATTAATGTTCTTTATATACACTATCGTTCAAAAGTTTGGGTTCACTTTAAAATGTTCCTATTTTTTTAATTAAAATAATTTTATATTAATCCGAAACTAATCAGAAATAAGCAAATTATTATAGATTAAAAAATGACTAATCTAGCTGCAAATATCTATTTTTTTAAATTATTATCTACAGTAGAGACAAGAGGGCCATTTTAAGCAACTATCCTTGCCGTAAAATATATTTGATCATTATGTCAAATGGCTAAACGATGATCAGAAAACTGTTGTGCAATCATGTTAGCAGGGCTGAAAACCGTTTGGCTGCTTAGAGAAGCTATAAAACTGGCATTCCTTTGAGTATCTGAAGCATCCCATTAATGGTGTTGATTAAGTGCACAAAACAGCTAAAGAAAGAGAACTTTCATGTGAAACTCTTCTTAGAAATGAAGGCTATTCCTGGATAGAATTTGCACTTGTCATCTTGTAAAGTTGTGCAGCGGGGCCTTCCATTTCTTTTTCTACTCTGGTTAGAGCCTGTTTGTGCTGTTCTCTAAAGTGAGCATTACATTGCATTGAAGGAAATCTTCAGTTTTTGGACAAGTTCGGTCATGGAATAGCTTTCATTTCTAATATTAGCAATAGAGCATCAAAAAATAGACATTTTCAACTAGAATAGCCATTTTTAAAAAACATTTACCACACTAACAATGTATAGAGTGTATTTCTGATTACTTAAAAGTTATCTTCATTGGAAAATAAATGTTGCTTTTCTCTCAAAAATAGGAACATTTCTAAGTGACCCCAAACTTTTAAACGGTAGTGAATGTCCTCCATTATGAAAAGAATGATACAAAAACATGCTAAAACGCTAAAAACATGATTTTCATTGGAGTGGGTCTGTTGAGTCAAAACGCACGTAATTGCACGTAAATGAAAAAAAAAGAAAAAAAAAGAAAAAAAATGATAATAATAATAATAATAAAAAATTAAAATTTTAAAAGGTAAATAAATAAATAAAATAAAAATAAATAAGTACAATTGGAATAGAAAGAATATTTTAGAAATGTTGTTCATGTTCCTGATTTTAAAAGGGGAGCTTGAGAGGCGGTAACAAAAAGTTGCGTCACCACGTCAGCGCGGCTGCAGGCACGTAGTGATTTGGACGTGGCGCGGGAGAAAAGGTTCTGATCAGACACGCCAACAGGTAGACGAGCGTTGGGACCGTTCCTTAAACCTCGCGGAGCATCCTTAAAGGCATCTAAAAGAGTGGAGAGGCAGCCGGTAAGATGCGGAAATACGCGAATGGGTGGGGTGCTATTGATCAGCTGTTTGTCGCGTGTCAGATCAGCTGTTTGTCGCGTGTCAGATACTTTTCCGGATGTGAATTGTTTGTAAATCAGTACTATGTTAAGTTACTTTCTTGTTCTAATTTCATTTTCTTTCTATGTAAATTCTTGCAATTTGTTTGAAATCTAACAATTTATAGTTATTTGTTGATTGTAACAAAAATTTCTCATTGTAATTTCTATCTGTGTGTACAGGTTTTTCACCTTAATTTCTTCCACCTTGATAACTTATAACAATATTCACAAATCAAGAAAAAAAAAGGGAGAAAATCATTCCTAAAGAAGAAAATTCAAATAAAACAGTGAAAAAAGTTATGAGTTTGGAGTCATGAGTGGAGTCCTGCTATTCCTTCCATTTGATGCCTTCCCCTTCAAGTGGGGTAAAAGAACTTGACAGGGTCTTTAAAAAACACAAAAACTTTAAACTGAAGCACAATTTAGGAAACAGTCTAAATTGAAATAAATCGGGAAAAAAAGACCTAAAACTGATGGATCATGAAAAAATGGTTCACGAAACGGCCAGATGTAGACAGAACCAGCACTCCCCCCAACTTAATCTCCCTCTCCCTATCTCTCTCTGTCTGTCCGTCTCACCCTCCCTCCACACACACTCAGACGCACACAAACAGAGGAGGCGAAAGCCGGAGTGCAGAGCTGCAGCGGAATGAAGGGGATATTCTGCCGGCGTGGGCTCCGTCTCTGAGGTGTGCGGAGTTCAGCCACAGTGCGTGTGTGCCTCCCCGTGTGTGAATGGGTGCATGCATGCGGGAGCGAGTGAGTGAAAGCGAGCCCCGGCTGACAACGTACGGATAAAGGAAAGGGAATTAGAGGTGATCGGATGAAGAGGGAGAGAAACAGACGGGGAGTGCTGACTGTTTGCAGCTTAGAGGAACCTAACATCACTGGATCAGAGGACGCTGATGTGCAACAACTACTCCCAACTACTGCCGCCGGTACTCAACCTCCCTGCACATCGTCTTAACTTCGGCGATGGCATAGCCTTCTCTCTCAGATCGGTTTTAATCCCCTAGGAAAACGGGCATGCATTGGCACAATCGGGGATCAAGGCTATCATATCCTTTACGTCAGCATTTCACGGTCTGAGGTGAGTTGGCTCCTCTTTGCTCTTGTCCTTTCTCTCTATTTCATCTCAGTCTGGAGGTGAAGGACAGAAAGTGTTCAAATAATCTCTGAGAGGGAAATCCAGGAAATCTACTTGTTCAGAGGGACTGAGCCTCGGTCAATCCATAGAGGATATTTTACAGGCAGGTCGGATGATCAAAAATAAAATATGTCGGGGCAGATAAAATGAAGACCTGCTTTTTGTTCAGTGTAGTCGTTGGGTTACAGACTTCAGGCAGCAGATTACTTTGGAAAACTTTAAACCCGCAAATGTTTAAAGCTGCAGTGAGAAGAAGTGAAAGCTGAGACGCATTCACGGCTGCTGCTCGCCTGCATTAACAACAGCTGACAGGTCTGTTTTGGAAATTTTGATCCAGATTTAGGGCGACTCGGCCGGCATACTTGAGTAAAACATTTCTTGTATCTGTAACCCTGCATGATGCTGCATTTCTGAACAGTTTTGCTGAACAAGAATTATAAAAGCCCTAAAATTGAGGCCTGTGAGACAAAAAAAAAAGTAAAATTGTTGCACGAAGCCTTTCATAAAGAAGACAGTAGTGTTCTGAAGGCAGGTAGCTTGCAGAGGAATAGGTAATGAGAACTCAGTTTACTGCATCCACTAAAAGACCTTAGCTGTAAGATCATCTGAATAAATGAACTAGGCGAAGACAGCATCTCCTTACGAGTTATTAATGTGGGTGTATGAAAACAAAAGGGGAGAATGAGGGGGTGTCACATTTCTGTGGTGTTCAATTGCCACACAAAACTCATCCCCAGAAACTCTCACTCACAATCAGCCTGTCCGCCTTTCAACCGGAGCTCACATCAGTGCTCTGATACGATCTCCCCTACGCTCTATTTCATTTCCAACACGCTGAGAGGAAAGGATGGAAGGGAAGTGATGAGGATACCCCTGTCTGAAGACACTCACACAGCTAGGGGATAACACTTCACATCTAATCTTTATGTTTTTAAATCATTGGCATCAGCCAACAGGCACGATACTGGACAATATGACAAACAATTTAAGGTGGATCTATAAAAGCTTTAAAACGAGTGGTCCTTCCATCCTCTTCAGTGTAAGAAGAATCCATTCTTAGAGCAGGGAAATCACTCAGCTGTGTAAATATGCGAGCTAAGTCATATGTTCGTGTGCTAATAGATTAGACATTCCTCTTAAACCCAGGGGTGACAACAACAGCTGATGATGAAAGTGCTGCTGCAGAGAAAGATTTTGCAGGTCGTCTGTTTTCAGGAGACCGCACATCCCACCTGAGCTCACCTGGGATTGATGCCAGTGTGAGCTGGTGTGTGTATCTCACACTGTTTTGAGGTAATAGCAGAGTCACCCGTGGCTTAAGATCTTAGAAGCAGAAAAGTGCAAACATTTTTATTTTTAATTTGGTGAAAATAAGGAGTCAAATATTTGACTTAAAAAAACAAATCATACGGTGGGACTTTGTTCAATAATTTTCCTTCATTTGTATTCTGATACGTCTTCAACATTTGTGGTTTTCTCAGCAAATAGCTACAGTTTGTGAAGGCAGTGTGGAAGTTCTCTAGTTACCCATCAGTGTGTCTTGAGGACAACAAGAAAGCGAGACATCACAACAAAAGAGGAAGCAAATCAGAGTACTGAACAGAAAGAGGAAGCAAAAAGGACAGGAGGGATATAATGTTCTGTATAAAGATGAAGAGTATGAAAAAAAAGAAGAGTGATCTGATGCATCCTGATTAGAGCAGGCGGTCTCTGCAGCAGAGCTTCCGTACTCGTGTCTGCTCTCCTACATGCTTGGTGATGTTTGGACAGGCTGGACAAAAACTTGTCAAGTTCTCAAGAACCCACCTGGACAAAAACATTTTGAACTCACTTCTGCAAGTCTGGGTGAGGAAAAAGTGCACTTAAGCAAGAACAAAATGGAAAAAATAGCTAAAAATCAATTGAACGTCTGTAGGCTACAGGCTAAGATAAAGAATCCATAAGAATAATAGCAGCTTACAGTAAATTTCACTTACTTACACAAATAGTATTTTAGTATAAAAACCAACCACAGGCAATGTAATACAAACAACAGTAATAAAGCATACAGAAATACTGCAGTGGTTAGTGTAATGACCAGGGGTTCCTTCAGTTTTCCTACTCTCAGCATCTTTGCTCCCCTAAAACAAGCATTAATGGCAGCAGCCCCCTGGATTCTTTAGATAGATATCATACTTTAGTGGAATACAAAGTTGATTGTAGGACAACAGAAAAAAAAAAGTTTTTCTCATTTGGACATGCTTTGATCAGAGATGGTAATGTGAATATAATTTTGGTGACTCATTAAGGAGTGTAGAAAAGCGCCTAAGATGGCTAGAAGTTGCTGTTCTTGAAAAAAGTATTTAAGAAAATGACAGAAGAAGGCTGTGTGAAGGTGGTGGTGACAGCGCCTTAGAGAAAAAATTGTGACTGTCACAACTGTAGTGTACGTTTCTATACCAGGTATCCCACCTCCAGTATTAGTGTGTTTATATTTCAACGAGGAGAACTGAGATCATGTCTTAAAAGTACCACAAACAGGTCAGTATTCAAATCTAGAACAAGTCGAGGACTTGAAATTAAGATTAATCCAGCTGGTCTGTGTCGGAAAATTTGATAAATCTAAATTCATGAGTTGCTGCCGTGTGTTTTCAAAGATCCATAAGAAATATTACTATCATGATAAAGTGTACACATTATTTATGCAGAAAACAAAAACTGATACTTAAATGCAGCTGTGTATTTGTTTGAAACTGGCTCTTATGTTGAAAACGCACAAATACATTTGATCAATCTGGATGGAGGTCACCTGTGGGAACTAGACAAGCAGAAATCCGTCCAGTTTGTGTCCCCAGCTGAGCAAACAGAGCACGCTCTGTCATAAAGTGCAATAATACTTGCTGATTCTGAGAATAAAATCTTTGAAGCAGTTCTTGGCAACAGAGCAGAGGCCCATTGTGGCTGATCAGCAATTGCTTGAGAGACAATCCTCTAAAATCCTGCTATATCCAGTGTTATGCAGTGGCATTAAGTGACAGAAGATTTGCTGCCTTTGCTGCCCGTCTTAACAAACTGTACTACTGTAATGCCTCAATGCGGACTTGTACAGTCAGTCATGGATCTGAACAATGACAGCCTACAATTAAGACATGACTGCGCTCCATTTTGCTACATCTCAGAAACAAAAAAAAACTAAAATTGTAACTCGAAATGTTAGAATCATCCAAATCAATAGTTAAAAAGTGATCTAAAGAGACAGATCCTGGTGTGTCTGACAGGAGGGAAGCAAGAGGAAACCAAAATGAGGGTAGATAACGATGGATTACAGACGATTTTTAAACTTCCATTAGTGTGATGATACTGCGACCCATTTCCTTCAAGCGGCATCTGGCCTACAATAACCTAAAGCCACAGTAATTCTTCTTATCATATAGCACAAAGTCAGGCTTCAAGTTCATTTTGTGTTCCTCTCATAAATATAAATCAGCCAACCCACCATCCTCTATTATACCAGACAGAAAGTACAAGATAAATGAACAACTCATTACGAAGACAAAGGTGTTTTTTTTTTTTTTTTTTTATAACAAGTATTTTCACATCAAATTAGATGGCATCTTGTAGGAAGACAGTTTTACTTCAACCAAAACGGTTTAAGTCTAAGCTTCAGTGTAGGCACATTTACATAAAGATGAACAAACCCTGAAAGTCTCATATATAGATGCATATAAACCAATTTTTGTTAGAAATATAACTGCAGGGTTTAGTATTAAGATTCTGCTCTGCAAAAAACCTAAAATTGAAAACATAAAGAGCGTAATAAAAAATAGCTGTAAGCTGTCCCGCATGCTTCTTAACTGCTTATATTTTTTAAATTTATACCAACGGTGAAGCTTTTTAACAAGACATAAAAAATAAATAATAAACAAATGTGCCAATTTGTGGAGATTGTTGTTCCTAATTAACATGCATATCCTTGTTTTTCGTGTTTAATATACCCCCAGGCTACATCAGAAGGTTGTCACTCATAAAACTGCTGACTCATAAGCTAATTAAGACACGTGCTGCTTTCAAACCGTTGGTTTCACGCCTGAATGACCTGCACTCTCATTCAAGGCAGTGAAAGGTTAGTTTCTTATCAGTAGTTATGAAGAATCAGACAAACTTTACCATCTAAGATGGCAAAGCTCTGTTATCTTGAAACCCCACATTAAGCTTTACTTATAATTATGGGTGAGATGCACTGAATGAACTCTAATGCGCTCCATAAACTGCTATAATGACTACATTTATTCTAAAACCCTTTCAAACAATCAATAGAGCTGAATGGGCTCTCCTAAGAGATGCCGCTGTGGCTCTAAAAATATCCTAAAAGCGACCCATTGTGCCGGAGTGACAGCCATGTGAGCCGCACGGCTAATACAAGGTCAAATGTGAGTGTGTGGATGTTTTGTCAAGTGCACATTGCTGTTTTGACGTCTGTTTTCTGATCTGAGTAGAAACGCTGGGTCAGTTCACTTGACTAACGTGCCCTTTGATTTTAAAAGGCACCACGACTACCACGCGGAGGGGTCACTTGTCTAAGCCGGCGTGCTGAATCATGCCGCTTTCTGAAAAGAGGCCGTGGAGTGGTAATCCAGCCGTAGGGGGGATGTGAGCGCTGCAGCACTTGCCCAGATCTGAACCCAATGGGTAATGAATCAGATATGTGAAACCAGGGACATCATCGTTTAGCCTAGAGTGCTGAAATGTCAAAAAGGATCAAGAGTTACTATGGATGTAACAGAACACCTGGTGGATGTGCATGCATTGTGAGATTGGAGGAAAACAAATCCTAGAAAATAGTAAAGGGGATACTGTAACATGTTTCCAGATACTCATATATCAACAATATCTTCAGGAATAATTGAGTATGAATAGTTGTGATATCTGAGATTGCTAATTCACAATCTTTAACATTATAGCAGAGTTTAGTAAAAACCTGCCCCTACAGGTTAAAACAAGGTAGTACAGTTAAATTTTGTGATTGGTCAACTGGTGCAAGTCCCCCTTTTTTTCAGAAGTTTCACGTCATCCTGCTGTGCAGCTCCAGTATAAAAGCTCCGCCCATCTTTGAATCTGTAACAGTCGGTTGTTATCGTGTTAGCTTTAGCATTGCTAGTACGTGTTTTACCTTCGATTGTATAAAATCTACTGGGTTGCACAACTTTCCAGTGGATTTGGAAGTTAGGCAACAGTGGTTTAGTGCAATTGGCAAACCTGCAAAATCCTTTCTGGTGATGGGATATGCAATGACCGTTTCACTTGGGATTGTTTGCTTTTATTAGCTTATGATTCTAGCTAAATTTTACCACTCTTCGGTCTTGCAAACCTTTAGCTGTGCCGGGTGTTGTGCCAAGATATGTATTCCTTGCCAAAATTTCTATCCCCTGTCGTCGTTGATTTGTTTTGTAACACACTCATATTGCAGCTCCACGATCGCGCATTATATACAGAAAAAAATCCTCTACGTCCACAGAAAATTCTTTGAAGAAACCATAGAATACGGTGCTCAGCAAAATTGAGTACACCCCTCTACATTTCTCAGGAAACCTTTAGTGTACTTTCAGAATCAACATTTTCTATAAGATACATGATAATTTCAGGTTTTGGAGTTCAAGTGATTCAATAAAAATCTTCGGCGTGGAAAACTTGGAAATTGTTCTTTTATTCATTGAGCTACTGATTAAACTGGTACTTTTTAAAGAGAGTGTACTCATTTATGCTGAACACTGTATATTAGAATCACTATATGTCACAAAGTACAGTAAAAAGGTAAAACTGTCAGAATTACCAAGGAAGTTGACATCAAAATTCTGAGTGTAAAAAGTGACAAATTCCATTTCTATCCATCAATTTCTTTGTCTTTATTGGAAATTCTGATTTCATTCTAAATCAAGGATGATTTATGATGGTGATAAAATATTAACTTAATTTTCACACATCCAGTAAAACGACATGCATACAGCGACTGTTCAATTATAATATAGTGAATAGAAGGACTTGTGGTTTGATCTGTGCAACATTGATTGGGGAACTGAATCTGATCACCATGTAAATAACAGTTCACAACCCTAATAAATATGATTAGATATTTAAGAATAGTCTTTCATCAAATTATAAGGTATTCAAGCTCGAGCCTGGCTTGAAAGGGAAAAGTAACTGTAGTTAAGGAAGGGATGATGACTATAATGATCTTTTGTTCAAAATGTCACCATCTGTACAAAAATGAGACCAGGGCGGCGATGGATCAAAGCAAATCTGAAGTAAAGACCCAAGTCTGGAAATAAATGTGGCGTTATCAGTCAGGGAAAAATATAGAAATGTTTCACAATGTCTTTAAGCGGAGGGCTTCATGCGCCGGGGACAGCCGGTGTTAACATTTGGAAAATGAATGGATTTAGGAGATAAAGCTTTGATTCTTGCACTTCATTTTCCTGTAACATGCTCTACTTTCACAGTCCAATCAGTGAGGTTAAGAGTCATTCCAGGATTTATATTTTTTCATAACGTAGAAATTATGCTGATGCTGGTGCCTCCATTTCCACTAGTACTTCAGTTTACTTCATAAAAAAAGCTCAGTAACTGTGGGTGGGAAGTAACCAGGCTTTATTACGTCTTTTAA
This sequence comes from Oryzias javanicus, assembly GCA_003999625.1. NCBI lineage: Eukaryota > Metazoa > Chordata > Actinopteri > Beloniformes > Adrianichthyidae > Oryzias > Oryzias javanicus. The sequence continues at coordinate 14,992,485 of CM012455.1, read as the reverse complement.
ACCATTTGAGAATAAAAGTTGTTTTTTATTTCTTTATACTACATCTATAAAGAAAGATGGAAGCAAAAGCATTTTTTGGAAACTGAATACACCTTTTAAATTCCATTGAAACAAGAAAGGACGGCTTTGTTTAAGCCTTTAAGTGAGGTGGTGGAGGGGTGATGATTTTGGGTTCACTCAGCCGTGAACTCTGTGCACAGCTGTATCCTAGAGTCAAAGAAAGCTCGCCTGGGAATGCATAATGCAACAGCACAGTGATCTAAGGAACAACAGATAATCCACATTGGAAATTCAGAGAGAAGGAGCCAGTGAAGGAAAAAGGTTTATTTAAAAGTCATAGAGAACGCTGTACTGGGACCTGTGTGAGAGTGCGCCACACTTACTCCTCAATATAAACAAAGCAGGATAATGTCAAACAGCAGGCACTTACTCCTAGTTGTTATTGCTCCTAAGAGAGGCTCTACTGTACAAGCTACAGACCCATGGAGTGTGATTAACGTTTCCCACACTGCTCTGGCATTTTGGCTTGGTTAGCTGATTTCACATGACAAACACTGCAGAGACTAAATTAAAAATAATAAATAACATTGTTGTGACCCAGGTTTACGCCTGGGTTTTGTTCTGGTTTTTTTTTCTCTTTGTTTTGTATGTGTGTGCAATTCCTTAAGCCAGTGGTGTCAGACTCGAGGCCGACCCTGCCTTATTTGCAGTCGATTACCTGGATTCAGGGTGTTTTTCCAGACACATTCTCCTTCCCAACTCATCATATATGGACGTATGGTTCGGGCCCAATGTTCCCTCTAATTTTTTGTGTGTCTGAGCAAACACAGAAACTCACTGAGCGATTCTTCGACCCCCGTGAGCAACACTGGGGGTTCACTCAGTATTCATGACTATATTTCAACTGTCTGAAATCTCAGATCTTAACAAGTCATGTAGCTTATTAAAAGAATAAAACTAATTAATAAAACTAATTTTCATCTAATTTGGTTTAATATAAGTGGAATGCAACAATAACTATGAAAAGTAAAAAAAGTCCTACTCCTGCTGTCTGGGAATAAATTCCAATTCAACCTCATTTGTATGAAACTTTTCCTACTACACAGTATCTTAAATTGTTTTCCATAATACATAAATAAATAATAGAAATATAAATAATGAATAATAAAATGTAGATTATGATAAAATATGAAGCATATGAAATAAATAGGGACAAATACAAGCTCAACACACACATTCCAGACATGCAATCATAATTACTTATACCAATTATTAATACAATTTATAAAATCAAATTAAAACATGTGGACATGTAAAAACTAAGTAAAAGCTGTACTAATAAAACTCGTTTTCATTTTTTTCTATAAAACCTCCATAGTGGATGAAGCCTTAGCATCCACAGGCTGTTCAACAGGTGAGCTCCACAGAGCTGAAAAGTTTCTAAATGTTCTGATAACATGTAGAGTAACCATGTTGTGGTCTGGCTGGGATTATTGTCTGGAAGATGTAACATGTGTACATCAATTTTAAATCATGCAACGTTTTTAATTAGCATTTTACTACTCAGATGACACTAAAGTAAATGCTGCTGCTTTGGGATCACCTGTCCTCATCACTTCTCCAGCACGTTGCACGCGCAGCCCCACCCCCGTTGCCGCGTGCACGTTCAAGATGTGAAATGACATGGAGGAAAAACTATGTGTTGTGTGTTCTTATATGAGATCTGAACTAAAAGAAGAAGGAATAGGACTTTGAGAACACTCCCGGCCCCTCCTCAGCTCTCAGGTTAAAGTCCGCTGTTCATTTGAACACCGGAGCTCGCGCACTTTTCATCCTGTTGTTGGACGCTCTGGCCGCAGAAAAAAGTCCATCAACAGCCTCCCCGGTGTTTTGGAGAACTCACTGTTCGTGCTCACTGCGCGTGTTCATGGCGCGTGCGGCCAAACTGACGGTGTTTTGAAGACAGAACGCGTTGAAACCCCGCCTTCAATCTGAACTCAGCTTTGTATCCTGGACACTCGTCTTCATCACCACGTTTTAATTAGTCTGTCAATCGCTGAATTACATTAAAAGTGACGAAGAATACATGTCTTATATGATAATTCTATTTAAAGTTCAGAATGCATTTTATGATGTGCGCAGAAAGGATTTCCTCTGCGCAACAGGCGTGAGAGCAGTGCGCAATTACGCACGCGCGCAGCTTAGGGGGAACAGTGTTCGGGCCCCTCCGTGTCACTTTCTGGGTGTCCCCAACTTGTCGTTTTTATTCTGTGCTGGCTAGTCCCATTAAATCACAGGTCCCCAGACCTCGGGACGCAGAACTGTTACTGGGTTAGGGTACCACGTCCTGAGGGTTGGGGACCCCTGATTGGGGTGTGCATTTTTTTCCCTTCGTGTGGCCCGGTACCAAGCAACCCTCAGACCAGAACTGGTTCACGGACCATTAAACCTCCTGGTTTAATGGGAACAGCCAGCACAGCAAAAAACGACGAGTTGGGGACAGCTGAAAAGTCAAAAAGTGACACGAAGTTGGCCCAAACTACATGTCCATACATGACAAGCTGGGAGTGAGAATCCCTTGCGTTTGCCAGGTGTGTCTGCCCTCAAGTCCTGGAGTTTGATATCTTTGCCTTAAGCTTTAGTCCCATGCACAAACGCACATTGTCGAGGAGTGGCTGTATCTTTAGAGGAGCACAGGGGTGTCTCGGACTTTCTTTGAGGCTTGTGTGACCACCTCAAGGGACGTCACAAAAATTTAACCTACGATTGTCGTGTGTTTAGTAAGTATATCGTGAAGTATTTGTAAGGATAATGTAAGTTGGAATGTAAGTTGATCATGTAACACATGTACAAACGATGCAGCCCTCTTCACACACCCCTTTTCCCTATTTTTAAAGACCATTTAATCCATTTTAAGGCTAAACTAGTGGAAAGTAGCTAATAACAATATTGACATTTATACTTTGGTGAAAAAATAGTTCAACAAGTGAAAACACTTTACTTAATGAAATAATTTATGAGCTGCGCTCAGTGTCTCTACGTATCCTTGATGTTAAGGGCTGACGACCTTTCTTGGGTTGTGTTAAGTGATTTTCAGCACAAAAAAAGCCCTGCATCTTGACTGTACAGTTTTGTAATTAGCTCACATCAGTATAATTACTTGTCTGTCGAGAATCAAACAAGCATCTGCTTGCACAGCAGAAAGCTGCCATGTCTAACCTTTCTATATGAGCATGCTGCGCTGCTATCAAACTCTCTAATGACATTACTGGGCAATGTTTGACAGGTTTCAAGGAAGGACTGCCAATCTGCCAACTCCAGTGATTACATCTGTTTTCAGTAGCTTTTTTTTTCTTAGTTAATAAGCTCCCTCAGTGAAAAATGCCCCAGTTGTTGGAACATTAATTTTGATGTCCATTCCATTTTTAGCATCTGTTAAAAGAAGGGAAGTTCTTCACCGCACAACAAGGCAAAGACGGAATTTACTGCAAAACGGACTATTTCTCATTTTCATTCTGTATGAGGATACTGCTAAATTTTTGATTCCTTGCACAGAGAATAAAAAAAAATGAGAAAGAGCGCCTAAGGATTTCATAAATAAAAAATCTAGTATCCTATTTATTAACACATAAAATGGCAATATTCATTGGGGATTCTGCTAAACAATAGTTTTTGAGCTTGAAATGGAACAACCCCATCCACATTCTGTCCTCTACAAGAGCTAGAAATGCTTTATGGCTTAATTTAATAATGTAGATAGTGTTGATCTTAGAAACTGTGAGGAGAAAAGAATAAAAAACTCTCAGGTATGGAGAGGGATATGCTTGAAATGGAAAGTCATTTACAGCTGATGGGGAGGCAGATGAGCTCTAAAGGATAATTGCTTGACCATATGCAGCATCTACATCAGTGTTGTTAACAGGCACGCAGAAAGAGAAAATCAAGAGTCATACCGCAGAGTCTCAACGGCTTGTAAAACAAGACCAATCATACTTCCTTCCATAATTTCTTAGGAGAATTGTTAGACTTTTTCTAACAAAAGTTTCCCCGTTTTTAATCATCTGATTTGGATCATCTTATCATAAAAATACAGATAAAGGACAGTGACAAATGATGCTTTAAAGCAGTCGATATAGCTTCTAAGCTCCATGAAGAACTTACCAAAAGCTGTTTTTGCCTGCAGTGGAAAAAAGCATAATTGGCATTCAGTTCCATGCCAAATGACTGCAGTGGAACACGGCGATAATCGATTTCAGCTGAAATCTGCAGAACTACAAACACAACACCTGAGTGGCCATGCTAATATTTGGACGTGCACGCAACACTTGGAACGCATAACTAAAGATGTTTTAAAATAAGATGTTCAGTGAATGAAAAGTTACGCTTGAGGCTCTAAAAAAAATAAATAAAAAAGGGAGAAAAAGAGGTCGCCTAGAGGCAAAAAAGTATATTTTTGAGTTGTAGAATAGGTTTAATTTTCATTGTTTTATCAAAACAAACTTGAAGTGTGATAAGAAAATTTGAAAAAGCATTTCACATCTTGATATCCTGCAGAAATTCTTCTATATGTACAAGAAGGACACCACACTAGTGATTGTAAATAAAGTCACTGAAAAGCTCCTGTTGAAAACAAAAGAGTGGAGTTAAGCAAAAGAGGGTTAGGATAGAAATTACACAAAAACTAAATAAACATTTCCTACAGGGGGAAATAATCTATTGGGATAATCTGTAAATTCTTTTATTGATGGGTAAAACAAAGTTGGATTATATGATACTAACAGGGCAGAACCAGATGGCAAATATGAACTTAAGAAGGTCCCAGAAACAGTGAGTTAATAAAAAATGTACACCTTTAAAAATGTGTTAAAAATTAGAACGAAAAAATATGTAACATTTTCTCCACTATATGGTGCACTTAAAAGCTTTTATTCAAAAAAAAAAAAAAAAAATGACAGTGAGCCTTAGACCTCATTTTCGAGCGGTCACATTCCCATCCGGTCCAGTCTATTCTTGTGAGCGTTTCCACACAGTTAAGCCTTTGTAGAGGGGCGGCTAAGAAAAGCAACAACAATGGAGGTCATCCAGCAGCAAGGAACATTTGCAGTTTCACTGCAGACCAGGCTTTGCTGTTGTTTGCAGACATTTTCAATATAGAAGAGTACACAGAAAATCACAAAATGTTGCTTACAAACATTGGAAATATTAGCTTTAATTGGCACTATATTGGTGCTTAATCATCACTTTCTGGTCAAACAACAGGTGGCTACAGAGACTCTGCCCCAACTGTTCTGTTCTACTTTTTAGTGGACCTGCAGTACGTTTCAGTACTGTTTATTAGGTCCATTTTACAATGGAAATGTTCAAAACACCGGAGCGTACAAAAGCAGACCGCTCAGTTGAAATTAGATTTAATATCAGGAGCGTTTACTGATGTTGAAGTGATTTTGAGAGGTACATTCACAAGTTTTTGGTTGAGTGTTACTGTGAATATGCCAACTTGATTAATATGTAGTGGTGTCAGTTGTTTTTTTTTTTTTGTGTTGCTAACAAGGGCTGGGAATCACTGGGTATCTCACGATATGATGAGATACATGGATCATGCTATCAATTATATCGCGATACTGGGATAATTTGTAAAAAAAAAATCCCTCTAATAACCAATAAAATATAGAAGAACAGATTTTTTTTTTTTTGAAAAATATATCCCCCATTTATTTTTTAACTTGAACACAATCATAACAAACAACTTGTGTATTATTTTGTGCAACAAATAAGAGACACTTGTGCAACATTGCTGAAATCAATATATTATATCTTTGACAAGCATTGACACCAACTGAATTTGAATTATCTGTAAAATAATTAACTTTACTTAAAAAACTTAAAAAAAAGGCCATTCATTGATGGTGAGCCTTATAACCCAGTGCACCCTATAGTGCAAAAAAATACAGTAAATTATATTTGTATGGTTGTTGTAGTAATGTCCTAAGTTTTAAGGATATGCATTTTTAAAAAATGTAGCTATCAGCAAGGAGTCCAATGCTAACAGATGAGTTAAACTCCATCTTTGCCTTCCAGGAAACATGGTGAGCAAGGAGGGTGGCAACTGCATGCTCACCAACTCAGAGTCTGACTCAGAGACGACGCCCTTGCCCTCCACCTCGCTGGCTCTAGAGGTGAAGTATTCCCTAGAAGCGAGGCAGCAGGTGAGGAAGAGAAACAAAGCCCTGCAAGTGCGCTTCAAGGACATCTGTGAGGCACAGAACGAGCAAAGGGAAGCAGAGTTGCAGGCAGCGGGAAAGGGCTGCAAGCCGATGTCATACAAAGTGGCGTACCGCAAGTACATGACTGTCCCCGCCCGCAGGTCCATTCCAAATGTCACAAGGAGCACAGGCGTCCAGACGTCACCCGATCTAAAGAAACATTATCAGACCTTTCCCTTTGAACGTAAAAAAGGCCACACGTTTAAACACGTGGCGGCTGTGGAAACTTATAAAGGTCAGAATAACAGTTTTGTCACGGAGGTGAAGCAGCCCAAAGCATCTGAGCGGGATTTAGATGAGGAGGAGGGAGCCTGCGGGGGGAATGGAGTGCTGAGGACCAGGGCTCTGCTCCATACTAATGAGTGTATAGCAACAGTGGAGCAGCACACTGCACCTGATGGCCTGTGCTCTGATGCTCTGCTGCTGGCTTGCACTGCAGACGCAGATTGCCTCGCAGACGCAGGGAGGGGAGGCAGAAGCGGAGGACAAACGGAGTACCAGCTCTGCAGCATCCCATGCAAAGCGGAAACTGGATTACAACACAGGGAGTCCCACGCAGACCACTCAGTCAAGAGGCAGCTGCTACATCTAGAGAAGGGCTCGTCCCAAACCCTGCCGGACAGGGCTTCCAGGGTTAGTGGCCCCATTGCCTGGAACTCCCTCACACAGGTGGAATGCCTGGATAGTCCATCTGCGCGGAGCAAGAGGAAGAAGGGCCTGCAGCTCAACGGGTTGTCGAGAGAGACTCTACCTCGATCCAGCAGAAGCTGTACGACACAGGCACAGTGCCATACGGGACAGATTTCTGCCCGGCCTTTACGGGGCATGGAGGAATCTCTGTCGTCCTGCACAGGTGGAGCAGCTGACAGGCCACCACCTGACCAAACACTAGACACCTGTAAGCAAATAGTGCCTATAAATCAGGACGGGGATGTGAAAGCACAGCTTCAGGCTATGGAGAACCTCATCAGTTCCAGCCAGGAGACCATCAAGGTGCTGCTTGGGGTGATCCAAGAACTGGAGAAGGGAGAAGCCCACAGAGAAGGGTAAGAAACTCTGCTCTCCTTAAATGTTTAAGTCATGAAGCTATGTCTCGTGAATCTCTGACAAACACTAAATTAGCCCAAAAAATAGGTCAACAGACAACTCTTTATCAAAAATAGTTTGACTTCCAAGCAACTTCCTTAAAGGTATAAAGGAGCACATCTAAGATAAAGAGGTTTTAGATTATATATATGATGCATTTCATCTGCACATCCAAAAGGTAAAGAAATGATCAAATGCACAAGTTGAATATTTCAGAATTCACACTGAGTGCAAGTTCCCAGGTGGTAAAAGCCAAACCGAACAGAGCATTAACTACACCAGCCAAACAACTGAAAAAAGACATAAATAAAGTAAAAGAAGTGCATTAGTGATGAGGTCTTTCCTTCTAAATGATCTACAACGCTTTTAGAGTGCAATGCCTTTTACTGAAGGTTTTTTGGATTAGCTGCAGCACGACCAACAGTCTATTTAACTGTAAAAAACAAAAAAGTTTGAAAATTCTTCTGGAATGAAACTGTCAGTTAATATCTAAACAACATGGTTTTTAAAAAAAAGGTGATCGGTCGATAGAGGGCAGTATGAAGGCCCGCTGTATATTCCAATAAAAAAAAAAAATTGTATTGAAAAAATGTTCTTGTTCCATTGCTATGCAAGTTAAAGTCTTAACAACATTTGTTCTGACCATTGAAATGCACTTTCCCTTTTCACAGATGTACGGCAGACAGAAAAACTAACTGTGTTAGTACTGCCTGTTGTTCAGTTTAATTGCAGGTAAAACAAGTTCTGCAAATTTGTTGGAATACATAAGAGCCATACACTCTTATGTTGTACTTGAAAATATTTTGTTAATTATCGGCATTGGCTGCAAGAGGCCAGAAAATATCAGGTATCGGTTGTAAAATGTGATTGTCGTGCATCACTAATAAGATGATTTTCTTTTTATTATTTTTAGAAGTTACATGAAGATAAAATGGTCAGATCATCTCTTTTAATCAACATTGAGTAAGAAACTCAACATAATCTACATGTCAAACGATCTGTAGCTAAAACTCCAGGAGTGCAGTATAAAAAAAATGTAGTGTCGAAAAGTAAAAGCTTTATGTCAACCTGAATGTCAGTAAGGGTTAAACTCCTATTCATGATGGCTTGAACAAAGAACGGATCTGAAAGCAGGAGTGAGTTGACTGTATAAAAAGAAACTGATCCTTCTCTGGGTCTAGCAAAAGGCAATCTTAATCTCTTTATCACCAAAACCACAGAGGTAAACAGACACGCGGAGCAGCACTGGGATCCATATTCAGCGTGTCGCGAAGAACATCTGGTTTATCAGATGTACCTGGAGTGGCAGGTGGAAAAGAGGATGAAGGAAATAAAAAAAAAGAAGAAAAAAAGAGGGTTTTTACCTTACGGAAATAAGAGAACACAGTTTCACAGCTCCATCTGTTCGGATCCACAACGAAGCAAACATTTTGTCTCCATTCATTAATTACAAGTACCTACATTTTGCTGGAGTCAGTAAGCAGCATAAAGCTCTTTGTAATCCATTCACGCCCGGCTGGACTTGGTTTGGCGACACAAGCACAGTTGTCTTTCCAATACAAATTTTCCAGTCCTGAAAGTTGGAAGTGCAGCGATCCAGAGAAGAATTCTAATTTCATTTTATTCACACAACATTAGCTTCCCATTACAACCATCCTCTGCACCAGTCTGGTTAGGGTCACTGTGGGGCTGGAGGCTCTCCAAGCTGTAAGCATCTGAGTGGCAGCAACACGGACAGCTGGGCAATCTTTTCCCCAGCTTTCCAATTGTGTTGTATTGTAGCGTTAGAATTAACCATAGTCTTCATAATCTTTAAAATAAAATTTTTAGAGCAAAAAATTCTATGCTTCCCTTAATAAATGTATTTGTCAAATGGGAGCAAGGGTGATCCAATGATTTTGTCCAAAAGAAGAGGAGGGTCAACTATTGAAAGATCCTTAAAAAATGTTAGGAAACCAGGTATTTGTTAGTAATTAAATGTCTTGCTGTGTCAGTTCCTGTTCATATTAACGTCCTCTGAGTACCTACTTTTGTTGATTGATTTTTTTATGAAAGTGGACACTGCCAAATGTAGTAATTTTTAGCAATTCTCCAAAGATCCAGGCCGCATGATAACATTTATCCACCTTATGTTGAAGAAAAAACAAGTTTGCCTCGTTTCCTCTGAGCGGTCCAGACCAGACTGGACCGGTACGATATTTTGAGCGTTAAAATTGACCCATTAGGCTGTACTAATTTGTACCATTTTGGGTGCCACGTTGTCTGTAGGCCCTTAGAAAATTAAAATGGGCAAGTTCGGGCGGAGCTACTGTCGTCACACAATGAAATCCATTGATTGGTGAAAAACATGTTACGACAATAGCAAGCGACCGACCAGCGCTTTTCCAAACTCAAGATTCAAGCTGAAAGTTTTGTCCTCTTTTCGGCCGTATTCTTCTTCTCCTCTCGCAATCTTCTTGCGAGAAGGGGTTAGGGACCAGACACGTCAAATCCGCGAATACGGAGAACAGTTGCAGTCGCATCGTTACGACGCACAGCTACGTCATTTGTCTACACCCTGCATGAGCCCTGAGGTTCCAACACTCCATGGAAACGCTCACTTGAATTGCATGGACCATTCTAAACCATCCAGGAGCGGACGGGTCCGTTCACAACTTCTCTTACAGGTGGGCAAACATGTAGGGACATGGTCTGCATACAATATCAAGATCGTAGACCACTTAGTTAGCCCTAGAAGAAAAATGTTCATGACATGTAGTAGCAAACACATATACGAACATGCATGGGTAAGTAAGGGTGAAGAAAGTGAGATGCAAGCATGTTGTAGAGATTTTTCCTTTTTCAAACCTCTAAATCCTGCGCACTGAGCAAGAAGTCAGTGAGTGCTGTTCACGGGACAAGTGCACACTCCTTGTGTGGGCTCCTTATCGGCACCCTGACTGTTCCAATTTAGAAAATAAGACTTTAAGAGTGTAGTTTGGGTGGGTGTTCAACAGACACTCACGTATCACACACCATTAATGCAGAATTCGCGAGCAGTCAGTAACAGGCTGAAACTTGCACCTTTCTATTGACTGGAGTCTGGCACAATACAACAGCATAACCCATATATCCTAAGTGCATGGATCTTATATATCTTTTTATAAGACATCACGCCTTTCATATATAGAATAGAATTGCGAAAGACAAAGCCTGGACCAAGATTTGTATCCCTTTGCTTTGCCTAGTATCAGGCAGCAACTGTCCAATGAGAACACAATATGCTAAGTGCGTTCAAGAATGCAGGTTTAGTACTTCTTCGAATGTAGCAACACAAATACTTCACAATATACTCACCCACACGCATGACAATCCTACGTTCTATTTTTATGATGTCCCAGACCTGCGCTTCCCTAACCCTCGTTCTATCTTGGGGGTCCAGATGACCCTAGACCAGGGGTAGGGAACCCTGGTCCTCGAGAGCCACATTCCTGCATGTTTTCCAACATACCCTGCTCTGGCATGTTCTTATTGACTGAACACACCTGCACCAGGTAATCAGTGTAGGGACTCATGACAATTACCTGGGTCAGGTGTGTTCAGCCAATAAGAACATGCCAGAGTTGGGTATGGTAGAAAACATGCAGGAATGTGGCTCTTGAGGACCAGGGTTCCCTACCCCTGCCCTATACGGACAAAGGTGGATAAGATTTTATGTCTGCAATGGACACCAGTGAAGATCAAAAATCACTGGGGAAAAAGTTCAGGCTGCTGTCTTGTGGGTTCCAGATGACCCCACTACCAACGTTAACGTGCCTTGGTTAGCACAAGGGCTAAAGATGCAGCTGGTCCTTTATACGACCTTCCACAGACCCAGACAACCCAAAATCCGGCAGCACCCATGCGGGTCAATCTCCTGTAAGGGTCCACATGACTGCAGCTTAAGAAACAAATCCTCCTAATTATCTCAGAAATCTAATGTATTGTCATTTCTAAGTTAAAAAAAAAGAATAAAACATTGAGAATAATAATGTAAGAATGCTGACCATGGCAATCATTAAATGGTCTGCATTCAGCAATTGAGGGTGTGACATACTGGAAGACTGAGTGAAAAAGAAGGGAGAAAAGGTTATTTCTGACGACAAGAGTTAGAGGCAAGACTTTTGGAAACTAGTGTCTTGCTGTTCGGTTCCTGCTTATAGTCTTCTAAGTTCCACTGATACTTTTTAAGCTCATTGAGAAATGTAAGTGTTTCAAAAAGAAGTCGTATAACTTTCGAAGGCTCCAGACAGGGAACATTTAATCATCTTTTACTACCTTTTCTTAGGAGACGGTGCCACCTAATTTCATAATTGGGTGCACCAGTGCCACTTGGAAATATAGCAGAAGTTATTATTTCTAATTCAAATTTTTAGCTTTTTTTTTGCACTCAAAATATACCTATTTGAATTCAAATATGAAGGAAATGTATCTTTGGTGGAAAAAAAAAAAAAGAGTTAAGCATATGCGCGGTATGACTGCTCCCGGTGGGGTCTATTAAAACTCTGCAGGCTTCCTCGATCTTGTGTTGCCTCAGATAACGGTTCGGTATTTTTTCATATTTGCCTTCATTTTTTAAAAGAAACAATGACTCAGATTATGGTGAGGTACTGGAGTGTGGAATAACTGATTGTAATAGAAGACAGAATTCATAGGTGAACTAACTTATTTAAGAGGGATTTTATTCAAAGCAAAAGTAGGAAAAGTAGGAAACATATTTTACATACCATTTCTATTCACTCTAACATGAACTTCAAGCCTCAGGCTCTTGAATAAATCAACACAAAAATGTACAATTGTATATTTTAGTCTACAGGAAAAAACAGGTTTAATTTAAAAAAGATGTTAATACTAAGTGTTTGTCTTTTGAGTTTTTGGAGCTGTTTGAATTGAAGTGCATTTTCTTAATATTTTAATTAAATATTTCCTGCTAATTATAAATGTAAATAGTACATTAAAAATGGTTTTGTGATGTTCTAGTTTGCAATTCTTGCAATAATTTCTAATGAAAAATGTGAGGACATATAAACGAAAACAAGTGCTTAAAATTGCGTTTATGAGTATGTTTTGTTCAAATCAATGTGAATAGGGAGCAGACAAAAAATGTGTGAAAAATTGTATATTTGTGAAGTATGAAAATACACTTAGATCCAAGATGATCAGAGCGGGTCTTTAACTGAAATTCGAGCCTTAAAATAAATAAACAAAAATATTTTTTTAAATCTGATGGTAAAAGCAAACCAAAATAAGAACTTATACATTTTTAGCAGAACATCCACAAAAAAAGAAAGGTCTATACCCTTTTTTAAATATCCTCTTTATTTTATAAGAATAAGTTATATAAGAATAAAAAGTCAATCATGAACATCTTGCTTCCCATAAATCCAAGTGCTAAAACATTATTTATGAAGTTCAGCCTAACCCATTGCCTATAAGACAAATACGTAGCTCAGTTCGATAAGAATTAGAAGTTGGATCCCAAGCACAAAGCTGGAAAGTAGTGCTGCATCATTACAACTTTTTGGCCACACAGAGCCAATTAATCACGCTCTCTGTGACTTGTAGCTAGCTTGTCTATTAGCACTGGGCGAGTGCTTGTTTTCATGCCACTGGACAACCACCCACTCACTGACCTTTGGGAGAGCTCTCCTGGCAGCGCAAAGGGGGACTGGGTATATAAATATCCCGTTAATGGCACTTTTGGTTTCACTCTCCCCAGGGAGTCGTGCCGAAATGAGCAGTGCTCTCTCTCTTTTTTTTTTCTTATCAACTCGGTAAGAGAGGGAGGTGGGGTGGGCTGAGCCACTGAGGGACAAAGAGGCAGAGACACATGAGGGCAAAAGAGAGGTAAGTTTCTGAGACGATGCAGTCCAGCTGCTGGTGCAACCCATCTGCTCCTTATTGATTAGCTCATGTTGTAGAAAGGGACTGTAGCCTTTCACACCGTGTTAACTGTGAACACATCTGCAACGGAAAGTCCTTTAATTACATTTTGTAAATAATTAGACCAAGGAGCAAACTTGCTGTGCCTCTGCGCTTTTCCTCTTTATGGATACCACCAACTGAATCTGCTCTAATGAAAAAAACTCCTCATATCAGCATCTCTAAGACATCAATGTGAGAATGACTATATTAGATTAAAAAAATAATGAGTTTGGGAAAGAGGGTTTCATTTCAGCGGTGCTCAGCTTGAGAAGAGGGGTGGAGTGAAAGAAGGAATACTAATGAAAAATTTAAAATATAAGGATTAAAGCTCCATTCACCTAATGATGAAATGTTTAAGCATTTATGGTAATAATAGGAGAGTTTCCTTACAGATCATCCTAAGAAAGTTTGTTTCCTGAAGACCTGTAGCACCTTTGGTAACGTACGTTCAAGCTATCGATTCCAATGAAAAGTTTATGTTCATGCACATTTCAGGCCTCAGCATTCACACATTTTTAAGACTGTTTTCAGGCTCTACGTACAAAATATGCGTTAATAGAACACAGCAACGAGAACAAACAAATTTTTTTTTTTTAATGATGTTTGGATAATGCCCCCTTTAATTCACGTTAGTGCCAACCGTTTGAAAATTGATCACGGAGGAGAATTTAATAATTGCAGTGTGTGCCCGGCCAGAATTATATAACAACAAATCAGTCACTTTTTTTTTTATTTCTGTAAAAAATATCAAAACTGATGAGCATTAAAATAGTCAAACATAAATTTGCTTTGATTTTTTATGTGCTTTAGTATCCTACCTAAATGACTTTGATGATTATATTTCCACAAAGTCACCATGTGCATAACTTTACCTGCTCTGACCTCCAAGAAATGAACTGCAACTAATTGCTGACACTGCGCTCCTTCCGCCCCGGCTGCGGGACAGAGGCCAGATAGGAGGCTGAGCGACTCCTCATAACCCTCATTTACTTCAGCCTCGCTAACAAGCGATGACAAACAAGATGAGAAGGGAAGGTGTGAGGCTGCAGCTTAACAAGTCCTGTAATTACTCATTTAGGACTCTTATCTGTTCTGCAGGCTCTCCTATCGAACCGGACAGGACACGGCCAACTGTGACACATGCCGGAACAGCGCATGCATTATTTACAGGTAAGTGGCCGTTCTTCTTCAAAGACACACTGATCCAAATGTGTCCTGTCCTTTCTCCTTGGAGTGTGAAGTTGGACCATGGCCAGCAGAAGGGACATGAGCCTAAAGTGAATTCTGTTCATTTGCATGAGGGTCATTGTTTTAGATCTAATGATGTCCATTTTTTCCTCATTTTTCCCTTAAACTATCCGAGCTGGAGTTAGATGCTGGGGGAAAGATGGTGGAAAGGGGGAGAATAAATAGAAAGTAGAGGGAGTGGATTTAGGCCAGCAAAAGGTGAAATTAATTACCTTCCAAATTTAATCGGTATGTGCCGTTGCCGAGCCAACTGAAATTCATGGTTTGTTCCGAACCTCCTCATGAAGTTTGATGGCGAATGCATACAGAGAAATTTATTTGACAAACATTTGTACATGCAAATTACTCATGAGATCTATCAAAAATAGACAGCATGAAAATAGAGTTCTTTAAGCGGTGTGCTCACTTGTAGATTTCTAGAAACCTTTTAAGTGAGCTCAGTACAGTGATATTCAGAAAAAAGATCTGATGTTGCTTCAGGGGCCACGCAGGCTTTTCAGAAACATCTCAACATTTAACTTTCTCTACTTCCATATAAAAGGCTGGCTTTCTGAGACATGCTGTGAGCTCCAGTTCTCCACTACAGGAGTTGTAAGGCGTAATTATGTAATTAAATGAAAGAAAGCCTTTTGGCGGAGAGCATGGTGAACAAAGAAAAATGAAACTTCAGAACACGTTTTTTTTCTTAGATTCAATAAAAAGAAGGAAAGATATTTAGCAAAGGAGACCAAATCTCCAGGGGTACAACTGGTTTCTGCTGATTGGAAGGTCAGAGGTTTGATTTCTGGCAACGGGAGTCTATATTTGGCGAAGAAATCGCACCCCAAAATTAGGACGTGATAGCACCTTAATCCTTCAATATTGTGGAGCTAGAAATAGCTATTCTACTTTCTGGATTCTTTCAAAAATGCATTTGCTCTGCAAAATGTTAGTAATTTTTATCAAAAATAAGCTTTAAAGAAGACAGGCACCTCTGGAATTTTCTGCTTTAAAAGAAGAATAAAAAGCAAAGTTCAGCTCATTTTATGATCTTTATTAGGATCACTTGTATCTTTTCTACAGAAAGAGTAAACTTATGGATACATTAAAAACCCATTCCAATGAAAATGGTGTACTTTGTTACATTTTTTTCATGATGGAGAACATATATAAAAGAATACTGCATTTCTAAGTATTTATTTGATACAAACATGATTGATCAGAAGCGGATTTAAACCCACAGCTTGAAAAAGCTCGACTTCGTGACGCAGCAATTGACTAGGAGAGGCCAAAGTCACCCTTTTCCGATACAATTCTGACAAATAAATCAATTTATGTCTAAATTTTTTATCATCTGAGCTGGCATCTGGTTCAAAGCTATACAGGCGAATAGCTCCAACATTGCTCGCCTTTTTAAGCTTGGGCTAGCGAGGTCCTATAAGCTAGCGGAAGAGAGTGTAAAAGAAGAGCTGCTGGGAACTTCGCATAGGCTAACCTCTGTGTCAACAGTCCTCGTCACAACTCAGAGGCAAATTTCTAATGAGCTCCTGCAGCTCTGCAGAAAATATGACTTCAAAACCAACACAAGATTTTTAATTTGGCCTAAAAATTGCATAAGTATAATAAAATAATCATTTTTAAATACAACAAAATGTTGTTGGAGTGGGACTTTAAGTTCACAAGGTATCAACGACAAATATCCCAGTTATCTAGATGAAAAATAAAAGTATACATCAATAAAGGATCATGCTTCTTTAAACAACATACATTTTACCTTTGGGAGTCTTTCCAAATACAATATGAGTAGCAGACTCTCCAAGAACATTATTGACAACTTTTTAATCCAGAAATACGATACCACAACTTTTATTGTAAGAATTTTGCTGGTATGTGTACCTCCCTTCATTTCTGTTGTGTGTTTAGTTCGTGGTCAAGTGTTAGAGAGGGTATATACAGTAAGGGGTACAAAACATCAGATGATAAGAAGTCATCAATAAAGCATTTTTACCGACCGGCTGTGTTCAAACAATCTGAATTTCTCCTCTAAACAGCAATTTAAATCATTTCATCTTCCACCTTCAACAAACGAGAAGCCTCTGGCTGAACTTCAATAGGCTTCTGAAAATCAAGGACCACAGAGATGCCTTGTCCTCTGATGTTTGCACTGAGGAACGTGCATTGGGTCTTTAAGTGGTAGCGTCATCTGTAACATCCATAAACTAACACACCAAAGTGTTAGAGCTGCAGCTCAACGACAACAAAATTAATCCATTCAGATCTGTGATAGAATATAATGTAAGGTTCACCAAAAACACAATATTCTTTTTTTTTTTGTATTTTATCACAGCTGGGCATGATATTGATAAATATACAGATAAATATACACAACCGCACTTTTGCATGTTTTGCTTTATTCTTAATATTTAACATAAGGTATTTTAAAAATACTGAGGCAAAGTGTTGAGCACCCAAAGGTGGACTGGATCTTTATTCGTCTTCAAGTGGGCTTCAAGACAGCGTTCCCCTTTTCTCTTCCCAGACAATCAACTGAAATACTACAACAGTGGAGGAAGGGCATGACGAGAAATTCAATACAAAGACTGTCTTATTTTGACAAAGCTTGTTGATGTCTGCCAGAGTTTCCTCTTGATAAAGGGCAAAAATGTTCCCGCTGAGATGTCGAAAATCAGTTAAATTGACCTGAGTGCTTCTTTAGGAGATTCACTTGACATGGTAAATTGTGTTGATTGGACACAGAATCAAATATAGCAGTCATATTCACAGAGGCAGTGGGATTAAATGGCAATCTAATTACTTAGATCTCCATGAAAACAACCTCTCTGGAGGCGGAGGAACACAGGATAGGAGGTAGAACCATAAAGGAAAAGGCTGTGAATGTGGGGAAAAATGGTTGTGTATGTTTCATTTTCTCCATTTTTCCCTTTTTTTTACTTTTATTTTTATTTGCTACATTTAGGAACAGCCCGATTATTATAAAGATTCACATTTATGCCATAAGGATTCTCTGTTCCAGCTTTTATTTATACATGTTGTAAATAACATAGGTACATACAATTGTCATTTTTATCATTAAAAACTATTATTCAGTACAGTTTATTAGAAGCCATCAATTTTATGTTCCTAGGCGGGCGCCAAATTAAAAATACTAAATGTTGTAGTTCCTAAAAAGACCACTAGAGGCAGGTTGTGAGTGAGCAGTTTTCTACTGACTTCTTTAAACTTTAAATTAACATGTACATTCAATTTCTTTTTTTTGCTTTTATTATTGTTGATAACAACTCAAGTTTCATTTTTTCCAATATAGAATTTTTACAAGCTTTGTTTGCGCATATAAATATAACTAATGTGAAATACCAATTTAAAAGAAAAATGTTGTGTGAAATGTTTGAACTTATAATATGGAAAAAATAAAAAGGACAAATAACTCAAAAGATGTATAAAATGTGTACCTAAAAACCGCTCAAAAAATGATAATTTTTTGCAAATATGAAAGTGTAACTTTCCCACATTAACTTAGATTTAGTTGGGTGGTTTTCCATTATTTTGTGTAATTTAAATGGCATTTCAGTTATTTTTTTCTATAATTGATGATTGCAAAAAGAGAGCTTACATTTACTAGATTTTCTGTTTGGTTTTATACTATATTTTGGCAGAGCCAGAGTTATGAATTAGTTTCCTAGCCTGTGATTCTATTTGTACCACTACATATTGCATTTTTGACTGTTTTCCTTCCAATGTTAGACCTTGTTTGACAAATGTCTGCCAGATTCATTTTCAGACATAGAAATACCCTTTTTGTGTGCATATGAATAGTACTGCACTGCTACAATCCCACAGTAGAGCACCCATACATACTTTTTTTATTCCTTACTATTGAACACTGCAAAGTCTATGTTCAAATAATGCGACATCTACAATTTAAGTAAAAATTAGCATGTTTTCCTCTGCTTTAAAGTCAAGAACAAGGTTTTTTCTGCTCCAGCAATCCCAGAGGTCTCTTTTTTGTTGCATTTTCTAACAATAATTTACTAACCACCAAAAGACTTTAGTTTTATAAGCAGAATTCTTGATGCTTTTAACATATTTAACATATTCATATAAGTTTTAAATAATTTAAGATTTTTTTTAAGACAAATAGGTAGACTATTAAAATATGCGTTTTTAGTGAAAACCAAAACAGATTTTATTTGCTAGAAATCTAGTGTAATGCCTTTCATATGGAGATTTATGGATTTCATTTTTGGCTTAATCCATTTAACCACCTTTAATGGTTTTTAATGCTCTGCAGAAATTCTCAACAAAAACCACAAGTAGTCTCAAGGCTAAAACGATGTTATGTAATTCTGTCAAGCTAATAATGACAAACTAATATATTTGCAAATTTAGTTTTATTAAACACAAGTTTAATACAAAAACAAAAGTTGTTTCTCTTAAACGAACTCAAACAAGTTTCCATCTTGATGATTGTCTAAACTAACGAGTGGTTAAGTCGTGATCCCATGGAGACGGTGCCCTGTAAACGGTCCTGCATTTTCCAGCTGCACCTCCAGCTTTATTTGTGTCTTTTTGCCACTGCCTAAACCGTAGATCTTGTGTTTATGATGAGGCTGGTCTCGTGACTCGTGTATTGGATGTTGGGTCCATAAATCACTTTTAATGCAGCCCAGAAAGAAGTCAGCCATGCACCCTTCAGTAAAATCAATTTGTCAAAGAGTCTATGGCGTTGTCAAGCTTATCCTTGGCATAACAGCAACGCCAGATCAATATGATGCTGAGGTCTTCGGACATGAGATTTCAAATAGAATACGCAACCTGCTACTGTCTCCTTGCTGCGTCTGATCCGAACATCCTACATTTTTTACACTCGTCTTTTTAGACCTTTTCATCCTCGTCTTTTATCTTTAGACTTCTTCGCATGAGAATTCTTTAAAAGAATTAACACAAAACTGGTACTAAAACAAAGTGAACTGAATGTAACAAGTGCAGCAATTTTATCTTCTTCAGTTAAATGCATAGATTTATATAAGTGTGTGTATTAGAGACAGGAGTAACTAGTAGTAACAAGGTTAAATTAAGTTGAAATTTTGTACAAAAAACATACTCCAGAGAAGCAAGGAATTCACAATGCTGATATGCTCTTTATTTATGTAAGTTAATATGCAAACAGAAAGGTAGACTTTGATTAAGGGATGTTTTCAACCACTATTTAGTTTCAATGGTGTTCGTCATTAATGTGCATCTCTTGCATTTCATTAGTAGAAAAAGGACAATCTATTATTCAAAAAGCAAAATAACTAGTAGAAAAGCACTCTTGATTAACAATGTGATGGCACTCTCACGAAAGGGGCAAAGATTTGATTATTCATCCTTTATTCATTATAATCATCCAAACCCATGTATTCCTTTTTGGGGTCGCTGGAGCCTACTAAAGTACTGTAGGGCAAGGCGTCCATCACAGGGTCAAACAGAAAGACACCATCACACATTCACACATTAAAGACAAATTATCATCACCAATTAACCTAAAAATAACGTTTTTAGACCAGGTCAAGGTGCCTGGAGAGCGCTGACCACTAGGCCACCATGCAGATGTCATAATTTTTTATAGTTTTTTGTAAATTTGGCCACTCTTCTCCCAAATCAACCAGTAGGATGAATCTATTTTAAACTTGGTGACCAACCGGTCACCATATCCAAAAAAATAATTACGGTCTTTCAGAAATATGCTAGAAAAGAATATTTTTAATTACTAAATAAACCAGGGGTGTCACACTCAAATACACAGTGGGCCAAAATTTTAAATTGAACAAAGCAGCGGGCCAAGGTTGAACAAATGAACCTTTCAAAATGGTACCAAACAAGTTTTGATTTAACAATGAATATTGAACAAGCAAAGGTTAGATAATTTTAAAGTGCAGGCATGCAAAATCGAGTTGCTAATAATACTACCAGGGTTTTTCCTGGCTTAAAATAAGGTGGTGTTGGTGTCTGGTCACGACTTAGATTTGTATACTTTAACACCCCCCCAATTAAATCTGAAATGGAAAAACTTGAAATTAAACTTTAATTATTTTTGTATTATTTCTAGCATTGAAACTAACTGTGGGGAACATTTAAATATTTCTAATAATTATTGCACATTAACATAATATACACAATAATTAAACTATAACGGTGTTATATTTTTTAATAGGCCATATAACACTTTTGATTTATTTTAATCTGAAATTAGCACAGTCAAGTTCCTTTCAAAATAAAATTCAGTCTTAAAATCCTCCTGAAGCAGTAAATATGTTACAGTTATTTTTATATTATTCTGAACTTTTTTCTGAACAGAAACTACATGTACTGCTGTGCCTGCCCCTGTGCGCGGCGGTTACGTGCACGCGCAGGCTCTCCTTCTCTCTTGTATCACCCCCGCTCCGCTCCCAGCATGCACCGCGGCAATAGACAGGCTGTCTCTTCTTTTCCATTTCATGGAGGTCCTCCTCTAAATGAAGTGTTTACAACTCCTGATTTTTAAAGCATGTCCTCACTCACTGCGGGCCTGTCTGTCACAAAAAGCGTAACCTGCGGAAGTTTAATCCAGTCAGAACGAACCATTTTTAAATAAGGGAAGGGAGGGGTCCGTTTAAGTTGATGTTTCCATAACAAAATATATAAATATTGCTACCTTCACATTAAAAATAAAAATATTTGCAATTATATATTGGTTATTGGCTTACTGGAATTTTTTCTGTTTTATCATCTCAATCTGGGCCCCTGGAATCACCACCTTTCCCCCCTTTTTGCACTGGAGCTGGTGGCGGCCGCAACCAAATTCTGTATGCAGGAAAAACCCTGTACTACTACTACTACAACTACTACAACTACTACTAATAATAATAAAACATATCAATGGCATATTAAATAATATTTACCTAAAAATGGAATGCCTCATTTCTGTTTGCAGCCTTTTGAAGTAAAGACGGATCAGTACCTTACTACATCCAATGCCGCTACCATAGCCGCTACTGACATGGAGAAGGGGGCGTGTCTGCCTCTGTCCTAATTGACGCGCCAAAACAACAGCTGCAAATGTATGATACAGGCGGCCAGCTCTAATATTAATTTTGAAATTGCCAATTACACTGCGTGCCAAATTTGGCCTGCGGGCCAGAGTTTGACACCTATGAAATAAACAATAGATGTGTAACTAAGAGAATGATAGCAAGATGAAGACAGTAGGTGAGATTGATTGAAAATGAAACATTTTTATTTCATAGATGTCCATTTCTGAAAGAGCAGGGGAAAGGCAGGGAAAAAGTTGAAGGGGAGAGGTTAAAGACTGGCGAGGTCTGAAGTGCTTTCTTCAATTTGCCCTGATTTAACAAACCACTTGTGGGAGTAGGAGAAAGGGGAACAAGGAAAATGTCAACAACCTTTCACTTTTTGCTTCCGGCAAAATTTAAAATGACACACCAAAGCTCCAGACAATATCATAAAGTCATAGAGACACCACCAGCCACTTAAATATGAAGATAATAAACCACTAAGTTGATTGGATGCTGCTCAGATGCAAGTTTACTCAAAAAAAGCCACAAATGTTATAGTAAAATAAATTGCTCTCAGACTCTATTTTGAAGATGCAACACCACTGCAACAATAAATGTAATTGCCTTTTGAAGTGATATAGAGTGCTGTATGACCATTTTCCATGCTAGACTGATTTTACAGTATTTTTGACTTTAAAAAGCAAAGAGATCTGCATGAATACAGATCTGCAAGGCAAACATTAATATTAGTGTGTGGATTGGCTCTGTCCAATGTTGGATTTTTTAAAGCACATCATTTAGAGATGTTTGTTGCTCAAACTGGAGCTTAAGCCTTAGTCACGCACACCTATAAGGGGGAGTTGATCTGTACAGGTGGGTTAAGCTTTTGGGTTGACCATGAGGGGTCGTAGACAGGAGCAACTGCATTTC
This sequence comes from Oryzias javanicus, assembly GCA_003999625.1. NCBI lineage: Eukaryota > Metazoa > Chordata > Actinopteri > Beloniformes > Adrianichthyidae > Oryzias > Oryzias javanicus. The sequence continues at coordinate 14,969,981 of CM012455.1, read as the reverse complement.
AGAGGACTGTAGTTGTGTCTTGCAGTTCCCTTGATGCTAGTATGGGCACATCAAAGGAAGTAATGAAAATGGAACGTAAGATAGTCATGCGTGGGCTAATTGTATTGTGAATTATTCTAAAGGTAATAAAAGTTACAAAATCTCTCACGGCCCACTTTTACGTATGGGTGAAAGGTGCTAGTCATGTAAGCGATAATGCCCTTCAAGGTGCTTATTATCCCAAATAAACGGATGACGCGGAAGCCTAAACCATTCGGCATGAAGCGGTGGATGGTTTTCTTCACAATTTACGATAATGCACACCTCGGAGTGCATTATCATGCTTTTACCATAATCACTTACAAAAGAAATATGCTTTCAATCAAATTTTAGTACTTTCATTGTGTTATTTTTGAAGTTTAAAATCACTTTTTCATAAAAAGTAGACTATCTGATCTGTGGTGCAATGTGTTGTCATAGTAATGGCTACAGAGCCCACAGCAAACTTGCACTGCAGCGTTGAAGAAAAGTGGTTTGGTAGTTAGAGCATCAATCAGTTCAGTGCCTTTGTTCCAGTTACCATCTGGCTTTTAGATCAGCGCAATGAGAACATTTGTGTGATGTGACTAGAACTTGTTTTCAGGTGTGCGTTATCACTGTGATATATCACTTTTTAATGCACACCCTGCAGCCAATCAGAATCGAGTATTTACTTGAACCATCATGTAAGGCCTATTTAAGATGTAAGATGCACAGGGTGTGCATGTGAAATATAAGTGCATAAATGAAATTATGTTCTGGTTGTCTAATTTTCTATTTTCTGACAGTCAGGGTGCATGTAAAAAAAAATCACTTATCCCTCGAACAGCACTTACAGACCCCTTGAGCAGGTTTCTGGGAGGGTTGAAAAGATGAAAAATCCGTACTTCACCCTTACTCACCATTTTGTGTCGTATAAGTTCGCTGTTTCTTACAGCATTCCCGTCAAAAATATATAAAAGAACATTTTTGCTCTATGAGCTCACCAACTAATCTACAACCTCGCTGGCCTCATACGAGTTCTGTACAGGTTTGCCCACTTTTTGCCTGCAGAGTTCACATCCACCTATGAGGGCAGTCGTGGCTTTAAATGGATTCAACTATTATCTACTTAATGTTATTCAATTAAATTGCCATCATTTTTTGTTTAATAGAGACTTAATGGAAAAGCAGCAGTGGAGAACCAAATATCATCCTGTCATCAAAGCGCAGACCTAAAAGGTGTAAACTGACATTAAACACATAGCATTAAGCCGGCAGTGCTGCGTCAGTGACAGGTGAGATATGCAGACACACTGAATAAAGGCTGCATGTCATATAAAGACACCTGGCTTGCATCAAAGAGAGATTCCTGCATTTAAGCCTGGATGTCAACGTGCACTTTCATCCTTTAAAAAAAAAAAAAAATCACTTTCCTGATGTTTATGACTCACCCAGCGATTACAAACTATAAAAAAGACTTAAATTACATCACAGCATTTATTTCTAGAACTGCCTTAATGAAAATATGTATTTTACATGGCCTGGCCAAAAAAACAGTAAGTGAACAGTTGCAACCATCTGCATTTAACTTGTAAGTCACACTAAATCACAGGATGATAAATTAAGTATGTGTGTTAATTCAGGGCTGTTATCTGCCTTTAACGGTATTATAATTTTATTTTATTAGAAATTATTAGTACTTGAACCACAGCCTATGGTGTTCACACTGGACAAGCAGGAAGGGGCTTCTTCTTCTTTTCCTTTTTTTACTGTTAACTAGAACCAGCATGGAAGAACCTTGGGGCCAAATGTGTAATGCAATTTAAATCTCAAGAATCTTAATCCAGACTTTTTATTTTACAGCTCTATTCCGATATTTGAAAGAATTGGTGACAAACAGTTTCAGCCGGGCACAAACTGCAATCATTAATTCCTCCTTTTCAATTTTCTATTTTCAAATGATTGGCACTTCCATGAACCAAAAGATATGCTATCCTTTTGTCACTACCAAGTTTAGGGACCTATTTAGTCAAAGTTCGACCTGTTTTAACTTACATTCAGCGGTCACGCGTTTATAAATGGTTTTAAAAACTTTAATAGCTACATGTGAAGACAATGCAGAATCCAGAAATGCACTTTTACTTAGACTCTTCATTGGTAGTGGTCGTTTTAGTGCATGTTGCAGATGGAGGTGTAGACGTACCTTAAAGGTAGAGCTGGACAATAAATTGATTTAATCTAGTATTACGAATTTGCTGTTTTGGACCATTTATTTTTGGGAAAAATCTAGGATTTGTTTTTCCAAACTCTGCTTCCTTGGACTTCCATCGTTCGGAGTTAAAGTTAGCCTGCCCATCTCTGGCAAAGCACAGATGTGAAAGCGGCCACTACCGAAAAGTAGTTTACTAAACGAGGCAGAAAGAATGAGAGAAAAAAAGAGCAGGTCTCACAAGAGAAAGAGCACACGTTTTTACAGCTTGTATTTAGCAGCACTTTGTGCTCAATTTAATCTCCAAAGAAATTGTTGAATAAAATAGTTTTTAGGAAATATATTCTGTCATTTGTAGTTTTTAACTAAAGTAAAAGCAGGGAGAAAAATAATTAATAATTGAAAATCAAATATGGAATGAAAAAAATCTGAGATTTTAATTTTTTGTCCAGTACCACTAAAAAGATATTTCCCTGCTTTGACATTCTTTCATGTTTAAAAGAAAGCTGATCCTGCACAGAATGGCCAACTGCTGTTCTAACCCAACAAAGGGGAATGATGTTCCATTACAGGGCCTTTGAAAAGCACAAATGAAGGGATTTTAAGTGGTACAACAAAAAGGCTTACTGAGAAATTAGTTAGCTAAATCTTGTTTTTATTCATTGGTGATCAAAAAGTCAGTGATACAGTTCTGTCATCAATTCATTAAGAAACAAGAAGCAGTTTTTATAGATTTTTTTTGTATTACATTAAGGATTCAATGGATTTTTTTTCTTTTGCAAGATCCATATATCTGGTTATTTATGAAAAGCCTGATGAATGTGCTCATATATGTAATCCTGGTTCCTTTAGAGGGGACTACATGAGCTAAAATAAACAAATTTATTAAAGTTTAAGAGTTATCTCTACATAATAAAATTACAGAGTCAACTTTACTTACTTTCAATATACTTGTTCAAACATGCACAACACTAATTAGGCCAAAGAGTTGTGTTTTAAATCCCACTAAGTAAAGGTTTAATGTTTTGCCCAAAGTGAATTTGACATATGGTGGAGGCTGGGAAGAGAACCACTGATTTTTCCAACTGGAAACGAGCTATTCTATCCACTAAACCATAAATGTTTATATCCAATGAATAAAAAGTCAGATTAATACATTTTAAACAGATGGGCATGAACCAATTGAAAATGAAGCAAACCTTAAAATGAGAAAAGTTTGAAGGAAAACATGAGCTCACTTTTACATGCGTTTTAGTGCAGAAGGAGAAATCTGATTATTAACGCTATCTGAAACCAAAGGAGTAATTTGATTGCAAATAAATTAATCAGATAAAAGCTGGATTTTTCATTCTTAAAGGTGTTAAAATGAGATTGTGCAGAATTTGACTGAAACAAGCTGCTGTTATGAGACAGCATTAAGGCACAAATTATGCTGAACTGTTCTAGGAAAGCAAAAAACAAATTGCATTAAGATAAAATATTATTTATAAAAAAAATAAAGAGTAGAGAAATACTGAATTATGCAAATTTTTAAGAACCGTTTTAGTTTATGCATAAAATATCAGTTAAGGAAAGATTTTAATTGTACAAAATGGAAACTCAGTCATATTTTTTGTAATTTAGGATAAAACGATAGATCAATGCTTCTTCTGGATTATGTCTGTCCAAAATGGAGAAAGAAACATTTTCTTTTTTAAACAGGTTGTGAGTAAATCATACGCTGACAAATATGTCAGGCTCTAAAGAGTATTTCAAAGTGCTTTCATCCGATAATTCTTTCATATCAGGGAAATTAGCAGTGATTTAAGGATTAAAGTTGTTCTTTTCTTCTATCTAAAATGCCTGAGTCAAACAATCGCAGCATGCTGAGTGTCTGCAAGAATGTCAAATTTAGTTCTCATCAAGCACCCACATTCATGTCTTTTCTTATCTAACTGAATGTTCCACATAAAAAACTTTCAATGAAAATCATTACAGATTTACTGTATTTAAAGTCAGAGCTGGCACACTCCTGCTATTATCCATTATGCAATCTGCAATACTCCTCCAATCAGCCTGATTCCCTGCACTTTTCACACAATGATGGAAACTGGGTTTTACTTAGCGGGGACCTGGCTGTCTGCTGTGTGTGGGCATAGGATTACAATGATGGCTGTTTCAGATAAATCCCCTCGAAACTCTGGGGAAAATGTCACTTAAGCTAAAATTGACCGTTTGTTTGTGGCCAAAAAAAAATCCCATAATAACATAATCTTCGATTTTTTATGACTTTTCACCGAAGCTGAAAACACTACAGGGGGATCAAAACAACGTCCATAAAGGCTTAAGCTAATGCCCACCAGCTGATCTCACTTTTAGAGAAGTAACTGATCTTGAGGTGAATATATCCTAAAAGTGTTTTGCAACGCAATAAGAAAAGATTTTTGATTAAATTAATGACTGAAAATAAACAGAAGGTAATAAGAGAAAGTGAGCAACAACAGCTAAAAAGAACAACGGAACACATTGCTTTTATGCATTATTTTGTTAAAAAATTATAAGAAGAATAGTGTTAAAATGTCAGTTTCTTTGATAGAAATAAGAACGTTCTGGTACATGCCAAAGAGTATCAATACATATTTTAATAAAAAAAATTAAATTGTGAGCAATAGAAACCTGGTTTTAATAACAAAATATTAAAAATGTCAGCAGGAAAAAAAGGTTTTTAGCATTTATTTAAAAAAAGTGAGTTTTTCTTTTAGTTAAAGTGTAACCAAAAATGAAATTTGCTTCAGTTCAACAACAAAAACTCGAAAAATCTGAATTGAAACTGAAAACAGAGAACTGAAAGCAAACGGAAAAACAAAAAAAAGAAAGTTGAAAGTACAAATTAAGTTTCAATTTACCTTTTTTTCTAAATGTTCAATATTTCTTTCAAGTTCCAAATTTTTCTTCTATTTTTATTTTATTTTTTTTTTAATTGTATGCATTTTCAAGTTCAAAACTGCTTTCAAATTTTCTTTTTTTTTTCAAAATTTATAATGCCTGTTTTTCACATTTTAAATCTTGTTTTCCATTCACTTTAAGATGAGAAGAAAATTTGTTCAAACCTGCAATTTTTTTTCTTGTCTTTTTACTTGTCCTGTCCAACAGCTGATCAAGCAGATAAGGGCTGAGAGCCTCTTCTGTTGGCCAGATTTTAATGTCCCAACAGGGGTTTATTGCATATAAACGCCTGTTGTATTTTATACTTTTATACTAAACTTAATTTATATTGATTATGTTGTATCTTTTTTTTTTTGTTGTTGGACCGACCGGGGGGTGGGGTGGGGAGTTTAGAGAGAAGAGAGAACTACGGTTCTTTAGTCTTTGTTCATCTTGGTTGTTTAAGTCTATACTGGAGGAAATGGGTGGATAGTGGGAGAAACCAGGGGAGGGAGGGGTGTACATTTTGAGTAAAAATTTTTTACTTGCTCTTATGTACAGCGCCTTGCGTTTCAATCTGAATGAGAGGAGCTATGTTAGCGCTGCTATACAAATGAATAAAGTTGGAGTTTGAGTTTGATCCTGATTTGATCCCATAGTTACAGTAGTCGAACACTGGAGCTAAAGCTCTGGTGTAAAAGGGTTAACTGGCATTGTTCCAGAAAGTATTGTATTAAAGTTTGCTTGCAAGCTTAAGCTCGTGTTTTTGATGATTTCTCTTGTTTTTTTTTGGTGCAGTGTGGAACTGGATTTTAAGCTGCAGGAGGACAAATTGCAACCCCTGATGAAAAGGCTTTGTCCGACGACAGATGTCCACTTCGCCCCCCTGCCTTACCCCCAGGAGGCCTTCACCTCCACTCCCAAGCGCAAGTCAAAAGCTGACTCCAAGAAGCATGCTCGCTGGAAACTTTGGTTCCTGTGAGAACGTCTAACCACCTCAAGTCCTTGAGGAAGGCGGATTCAAGCGTCCGTTTGGTCATCTTATCAAACCCGCCTGGATCTTAAAGATTTGGATACAAAGATGGATGGAGCATTTTTGGGAGTTCCTATTTGCTGGAAACTTCAAAATGTCACTGAAACCAAAAATGAAGTTGTATTTTTTTACAAGAAAAAAAAATCCAAAACACAAATCTGGAGATCAGCGCCGTGAGCGGACGGATTTCATTTCCTGCTGTCTCTTTATTATTCTAGCTGGGCCTGTTCCATGATGAAGGCCCGGTGTTTGTCATAGATTTCTACTCTACCATTCGGGACATCGTCTGTCTTCTTAGCCTTGAGAAGATGTTGGCATTTCTATCACAAGTCTCCATAAACAGCATATCACTGTACTGCAAAGCACAAATAACACTGATCAGGATCCTGTTTCTACAGAAAAATAAGCAAGAACTATTTTGAGTATTAACTGGTCTTGCATCTATGGCAGACTGAAGACTTTCCTTTTGATTTAAAGAGGAGACCCAATGGACAAAATATTAGCAACACTATTGGGTTTTTGACATGTTTTCTTTCTGCTGCTAAAATGTCTCCTTAAATCTCCCAACTGTAAAGAATAACAAATACTATTTTCTTAAAAAGAATTGTAGATGGCAATGTAGTTTTTTTGTATAAAAATATATATCTATTCACTTTAAGGTTGGGGGATGGTTTGTATTTGAGTTGGAGTCATGGGGGTTGTGCAGGTTCAACACTACAGAGCAAAGAGAGTTATGCTCATTCAGTCAATTGTTTTCATGAATCAAATATGTTTCTCGCTAAACTCGGTGCACAGTCTCATTGAATTCCAGTGTGAGAGGAATCAATGCTCGGTATTAAAACATAAGAGACAAAAACCCTCAACCAAAACAGCAGGACTTTTTAGTGGATGGGGGGTAACCAAGTAACCTAAATGGTTTTGATTGTATTGCTACAATGTTGAGAATTCAAAAAGCAACAGAAAGCAAGCCACAAGTATCGTGTAGAATCACAATTTCTGCAGAGAAGCTTAGAGTGTGAAGTCTAATATGGTTTTTACAACCACGTTTTCTATCATTTTTTCAAACTTTTCAAGAAACCATTCTTAAAGAGTGACAAATAATTTTCCATTCAACACTCCCGCCAGTCACCGCATGCAACAGTATCCAGGGTTTCTAAAGTACTTACATTTAAAATATTATAACTTTTCAGAATTTATAGCAGTATGCAGCTGTGCCAAGAAGGAAAAGACATGTAGTGTGAACAAACACAACCACACCTTAATAAACAAAAACTGAGACAAAATGCAGAAACTAACGATGATCTTAAAAGTCCCACTCCAATCCTCTGATCTATTTTGTAAGCGTTCCCAGTGATTTTTAATTTATGATGATACTGTTTTTATTTTATAAGACATATTTTCTGCCAGTAGTTCATTAGAAATTTGCCTCTGAGTTGTGGATGGAACTGTTAGTGTGGAGTAAGACCGTCCCAATTACTCATCATCCATCTGTTTACAATCTTTTCTGATAGCTAAGAGCTACTCACACCCCAAATCTAACATTACCGGAGCAACAAAAAAGGGGAGCAATACTGGGAGATATCCACTTACACAGTTTTGAGCCAGATGCCAGCTTAGATTAGGAAAACAAAGATGCACATTGGATCTATTTGTCTACAAGTGAATGCATCAGAGTGGAGTCGAGCTGGGAGCTTGCACTACGTCATTGCAGCAAGATTTCACCAACAGCCTTTTTTCGGCATTCACAACAAATCAGAAGTAAGTCAGGAATGGGAAAAATAAAAAAATACTCCAAAAAGCAATTTTAAGCGTTATTTTCTTTATATATGTCATCCATCATAAGAAAAATGCTATTCAAGAAAATGTTGGAAAAACACAGAAAAAAGTTTTTTATTGGAGCGGGTCTTTAAGTTGTTTTATTTTGTTGAGCAAACAGTTCTGCTTTAGTTTAACAAGAGGGAAATTATTTCATTTTGCCAAACTTTTATTAAGGTAATGAAAAAATGGATTTAGCTTTCACCAAATAAAATTCAGTATTGTGATCTCTTCTGATACAAAAAAACCCGTCAAGATGATGATCATTGGTTTTTCAGATTGAAGCATCTTTTTGTTAATTTTCAGTGCAGAAAAAGTCACCTCTGCACATTTGTTTGCACTGAAGTATCACACACTGCATTTTGATTGGGTTGCTGCATCTGCCTTCAATCTATTACTTCTTTCTTAGCAAAGAATGAATTTATTATTGATAGTGCAATAACCTATACCACAAAGATGAGCTACTACAACTATCACTCCAAGTCTATAATTTAATAAAATATCAATAAAGTAACAAAATTGCTACAAGAAAAAAACATTTCACAAACTCCTCCGAGTTGTTATGACATTCTGCCAAAAATACAAATGTTGCATATGTAACAAAGACAGCGAGCCAAAAGGATTTCACGTGTCTTTTTTTGCTTTGAGCAATCCTCACTGGGTGCAGTTAGTGAATTAAGAGCAATGTTTTTGCATGTGTAATCAAATTAGCTCAAGTTAAAACACTTTTTGTAAAACAGTCCCAAGTTTATAAGAAAGTTGCTTATATTTTTATTGAAGTGAACATTTAAGTACTTAATTAAGTGCACAGGACTATAAACACTTTGCTGCTGCACATTGCATTTAACCGTTTTGTTTTCCAAAAACTGATTCTGCATTTTGTCTCTTTTTTTTTGATAAATTTATGAAAATACAGTTAAATATCTGACAAGGATTTTTCTTTTTTTTTTTTGTGTTTTTACCTATTTTCAAATACAAATCATTGCTTTCCCCAGATGAGTAAAACCTTAAAGTTGGTAAAAGGTGTTTTTTTTTTTCACATGAAGATATGTTTCATAAGATAAAATAGGGCTAATACTGTTTTATAGGAGGAAAAACAGCCAATATTCAAAAGAAAGACAAAATAAACAACTCATGCAGGAATATAAAGCTGTAGTTGTTCTCAAGCCAATAGCACTGCCCCACAAGACAGGAAGTGTGCCAAAATGGAGTCACGGGATTAATCAAACAATACACCAATAACTACTTGCAAATCAGTCGTCTTTACTGCTTTGATCTTCACAAGCTTCAACATGCTGTGTTCTGTTGCGTACTTGTAATTCACACTTTCATTCTTGTACATGCCAGATTGGCTTCTTTCAGTAACTATACTGTAGCATTAAGACAGAACTAGATGTTTATCTGTACCTTAAAGAAGTGCAATTGATTTGTAATGTGCAATACTGTATTTTATACAGATTTTTTAAATAAAAGAATACAATTATTTAAAAGAAATCAGAGTTAAAAAACATATTCAAACTTTCAAAATAAGATGCAAATGTGGTTTTATTTTGAAAATCTCCCCAAAAAAATACAATAAAAGTAAATAAATCCAAAATATGAGGTAATAAATATATTTAAAATCTGATTAACCCCCTCTCTGATGGAAAACAACAGAGTATAGCAGAGTTGAGCTGTAAAGCGTTGAATAAGTGCATCAAATCGACCTGTCTTGGTACCTTGCTTTGATCTAAAGTGCACGGGACAGACCTTGCTGTTGGAATCGGAACTTTAATGCAGCTGGACAACTTAACAAAACGAGAGCAGAATCGGAGGCAGGCTACGGGCGACGCTCGCTGCAAACGCTCAAAACATTTCGACCCAATCTCTGAAGCAATTTCATTTCCTTTAATAGAAACATACTGTGATGCCAAGGTGAGAGCATTAGCATGCAAGTCCAAGGGATTTTTAATCACTGTCAAAGTAAAACATCTCATGTGACTGATGAGAAGAAAAAAAAAAAAAGTCGGAAATGTAAAAGGGTTTGTTCCGTCAAAGTTTCAGTAAAGGGAGTGGAGGTGCAGGGAGGAAAAAAATAAAAACCGAGTGCTGGAAGCATTATGATGCAGTGCCATATCTCACTATGCTTCTTTGCTGTAAGAGCTCTGCAGCAGTCTGGACAGCAGAAGAGAGAGGTGGGGAGTGGGAGCACAGACAGACAGACGGAAATACTCAAAGACTCCAACGCCTGAAGACAGTGATGAAAACAAAGACGAGGGGGGATGATGATGTAAAAAGGTGCATCCGAGATCAGGTCTGCTGGGTCAGAGGGTTCATGCAGTTTAGGGAGATCTCCAAGCTGGTCAATCTGCCAATCAATAGCAAAGAGTCCTCCCTCTGCAGCTTTCTACTTCAATCTGTGGACACGCTGCATCAGATTAACCCCACAGGACTGAAACTAACTACCAACACAACGTGTTCTTGGAAAGCATTCGGTCTAAATGGCAACAGGTTTTTGACAGGAAAGGAAAAAAAAAACAGAAGAGGAGGGTTTCTATTCCAGCTCTGATTTCTTATTTTTTCTGTTGTTATGCTTCACTTGAAGGGAAAAGCCTGCCACAGCTATTATAACCGTCTAAAATTCTAAACATAAAAAAAACTGTAGCAATGTGGAAAATAAAGCACTTGAGCTGGGAAACTGTGATTTCTTCCATTTACGGATCCTCATTCATGTGCATCTGCAGAGCTCATCCTGGCTTAAAGCGAAGGAAATAGAATTCAAGGACATAAAGGTAGAACTTTCAGGAGCTGCACAGATATTTCTGCTATTATCCGAATGTAAATATATTCAGACAGACTCCTTTCAACCTGTGTATGAGGGTGGGCATGAATACAAAGGAAACAGCCTGTTAAGAAGTCCAGTAATGCAAATGTGTGACGACGCTGTGTCTAAATTGCTAACAGGCGTAGAACGAGAAACAAAGCCACCGCCTCCAACGTCGTCACTGCGATCCCTCTCATCAACATTCTGTGTCCGGCTCCCCCAAGCAGAGCAGGGGGGGATAGAAGGAGTAGAAAGTTAATGCATAAATCTAAATGTAAGAGGCTGCCACTCAGAGAAACAAGGTCGGTGGATGGCCGGGGTGCTGTGTGAGCAGCGGCGCGCTGTGTGCCTGCAGAGCAGGCAGCGTTACCCAGAGGCAGCAACAGCAGTCATCTGATTAGAGAGCTTATGACACTTCCAGCAGCTAACTAGGTCTCACTCTTGTGACTTGTAAATATGCACGCTAATCCTATTGATGATTTAATTATGATTTATGGGCCTAGTTTAAATAGAGCCTGCGTTGCCAATACTAAAGCGTTTCAGGAGAATAACCCCGGCGATAATGTGACCTCTAACTTCGAAGAATCAAGTGGTGGCATGCACAGAAAGGGACACAACCAGTGAAAAAATAAAAAAAAAAAAACCAGGAAGAGCAGCTGCAACACTTGTATACAAAGCAGATTGTAGAGCAGGGGGTTAAGGGGTTGAGCATTTTCATTAACTGGAATGGACGCTAGTCTCTTTTAGCGCCATTCAGCAGCCACTGCTGGAGGTAGTGAACACCATTTACACCACAGGGAGCACTGGAATAGATGCACTTAGTATAATAAAGCTGAGAGGAGACATGCGTGTTGCTGCTTTCATCAACACAGCCCTTTTTGGAATAAATGCCTGGCAAGTTCCATTTGTGGAATCAAAACAAATCTGCTGTAAAAGGAAGAAAAAAAAAAATACAGATATGACAGGTGTCGACTCTTAGCCGATTCAAGTTTTATCAACAAATCAAAGTTTTTGGTCATCAAGCAGTCAGAACAATGCAGAATTGCTGTCATAAAAGAAGAAAGTGAGTGGGAGTCCTGCAAAGCCTTCAAGCAGCTGGCTGAGGGGGGAAAATGGGCAGCAGGGCAGCTTCAGCTCAACTCACAGCTTCATTAGCTTTACATTATTCAGTGTGACGCACTCTGGCAATCTGTTACACAACACAGGGCTTCCCATCTGCAATATCAGCTTGGTGCAATGCCCTTAAACAGAGAAAAAAGAAGGAGGAAGCCAATCGTTTCTGCAAGAAATGCAACCTAAAAAAAGATAATCACACAGGAAGGAAAGCAAGAGAGGACAAATGATGACTACCGGCAGCATACGGCGGTGCGGCAACATAAATATATACCGGTCGATGGCATCATTCACTTATTTCTTTGCAATGGCGGTACAGTTACTGCTGCTAAAACTTTTATTCAAACAAGTGATGCACTTCCCTGCTGCTCTTCAGATGAAGGTCTGTGAACACACGCCTAAAATACAAATCCAGCAGCAACAGCATAAATCTGTTCTGCATGACTCTCCATTTTCCTACTCATATTTTTACCCCAGATAAAATACTTCATCACTAAAATAAATCTAAATATACAGAGAGATACCACTAAGTTCCTGCAGATTAATCCCCTTCATCATCAAGCTTTGCATACAAATCACCTTTGCTGCCCAACCATCATGTCACCACAGTAAGATAAAAGTTCTCCTTTAACACAAATACTAGAATTTGTGCTGATTTACTCTTCAAAGTCAGATGATTAATTATGGGTTTTCTTTTCCAGACAAACTTACAATGTGAGGTGAGTCACGGCTCATGGAGATGACTGTCCTGTTGATGGTTCTCAGCAGTTTATCCATGATGATCTGCACATGCCAATGGGTGGGACCCTGCAGAAACACGGCAAACACGCAGACATCAGTGCCAGTCCTGAATCGGATGTTTGTCGTGGGGTCTCCCTGTGCCGGTCCAAAGCCCGGATAAAATACAGGGTGGTGTAGGGAAGGGGGGGATCAGTGAAAGTTCGTTCGCTGTGGTGACCCCTGGTGGGATATGATGAAAGGAGAACAACTAAAGATGGAATGTGGTGTCATTTCATCATCAAATCTTGTCTTGATGATTTAACTTTTTAACACTTGCTGCTCCAGTGTTTACATTCTTTGGAGAACCATAAATATTCAACTGTTTATGCAATCAATGGAATTCCAGTGGATTTTGAAGCAGAGAAAAGCAGCTTTGCGCTGATATGAAACACCTTCTGTGAGAAGCTACTTATCTCCAGTCAAAATCAGATCATTCACATCGATTGCCTAAACGGTTGAAGAATTACGGTACATCAAAGAGCGTGTGTTATTTATGTGTCGCTGGTGACCACTTCCTGTGCTATAGTGTTAAAAAACTTGATTAGTTTTAAAACTAAGTTTTCTTATTTTTTTATGTTTCTAGCAGCAAAAAGACTTATGCAGGTACAATAGTTTGCTTTTGAAAAAAAAACAGTTTTATGTTAATCTGTCTCTTCCCGTCGCTGCATCACTGTACACAGTATAACTACTTACTAATACGTTTTCAAGTTGAGTAACGGAATCTAGACTTCTTCTGATGAAGTCACTTGGATAAATAGTGAAAAGTTTTAATAAATAAAAATGAAAGTCGAGACATCATGAGTCAACTTCAAGACAATGTTAACTGGATCAATGAGAACCTTCATCGACTTATTTACTCAAAGAGAAACAGAAAATCTGTCAGGATTAGTCAATGTAATGAAAATCCAGACTGCAAAAAACCCCAGTCTGGTTCAGCTGGGATTATTTTTTGGACAATCGATAAGAGTAAACACAATGTACCAAACTTTATTTTAAAGGGCCTATATCATGCAAAATCAACTTATTTGACCTTTTCAGCATGTGATAATATTAATTACTAGGGTTGTGTATTGGGAAGTGTATCATGAAATGCATCTCATGGTACAATATGTATCGCAAGATATCCCACGACTGTACCAGAACAATTTTTTCACAATAAAAAAATAATAATAAAAATTACTAAGAAAAATAACAGTAATATATCATCATATACACGGATATAGTTTACTCTGAAAGGCTTAAGAATAGCATGATATAGACCCTTTAATCAGCGAAAAAGTTTTACACTTCGATATTTGATAAAAAAAGACAAGGTTAAATGTAAATGTGTAAATATTTTTTTTGTAGTGTTCAAGGCTTCATATCTTTTTTAATTTAAGTTAATTATTTGCCATGAGGAAAAATTACTGTGATCCCAAAGAAGTTCTTGGGAAACGATTATATTAATCATTTTTCTAGATTTTTCAACACTAAAATATTACAAGGTGTTGTTTTCTCTGATTCTAACTGAAAAAAAATGTATTTAAACAAGTTTCCCTTTCAAGACAATTCTTTTGTCATTTTTTAAAAGAAAATTAAATAGAATAAGCTTAAATTAAAAACAATATCATAATGGTAATAATTTTTTTTTTTTTTTTGTCATTTCTGTTTTCTGGTATTCTGGAGCAGGAAATCAGAGTTTAAAGCGCTATGTTGTTAAAAAACATTCATTCTCAATGGCCTCCCAGCAACCCGGAGTAATGATCTACTGGGCTCAGACAACTCAAGTTAGTAAATTAACACTGCAATAAAACATGCTCCATTTGTGCCTTGTAGGGTAATAAAAAAAAAGTGAGAACAGCCCATCTACCGGTAGCTTTTCAATTAAAACAAACAACTGTCAAAACGTGTTTCTCTCTGGATTTCCTACTGGATACGCTTGGTATACTTCTGTGTAACCCAAAGGGAAATAATACATAATCTCTGGGAGTTGTGCTTCTCACCACATCTTTCCTGTAAAGCACCTCCAAGATGTCACTGAGCAGCTGGCAGCAAGCCTTCGGCTCTTCCTGCTTTTCCAGGTGGAGTTTAAGCTGGTCGGTCATCAGAGGCAGCAGGATCTCACGGCAATCTGCTGGGACAAAAACAAAAACACACACTCTCACTGTAGCACTGTGCACAGAGCAGATGATAAATTAGACTGTACAGTACAGCAGATGCTCTCGATGCCGGAATCACAAGCTGCAAAGCTGAAGGAAATACAGATTTCTGCAGGTTTGCAGGTTTTCTCATAACAGTCAAAGAAATGTCACATTCTGAATCAACCGCACTGATGCCAGGGTAAAAAGACTAAATTGGGGCTCCAGCTTGACATTATTCCAAAATAAATCTGCACTCTAAAACATGTGTTATAAATCTATTTTTAAGAGAGAGCAACACTAAAAATGACAGGTTTTTAGGCCATGACGTTTCGATTAAAATATTTTGGCATAGAATAAACACTTACTGGCTCTTAAATCAGGGTCATAGTAGTTGGGAATCTTGAGTTTGTTCCTTTCAGTTTCTATGGAAATATTTATATATATATATTTACTTTAAATTGATATTTTGAAGGAAAATCTGACATGGACCCTTCATTTCTGTATGTGTATAAAAACAAATCTAAAAAAATACAAAAATAAAGAATAATGCTATGAACATTATAGGGTTAAAATGTTGAAACATACAAAAAATTAATTCCAATTGATTCAATCGGCAAACATGGTTCGAGACATCTCACCCTTAGGTTCAAAAGTATGTCTTACAGGAGGTGACCTGATGACACTCTTATCAGAACACCCATTGTGACGATCCTTTAGCTCTTACACTCTTTATCTTGTTAGTTAACCCTCCACCACCTTTGACAGATTATCTGGCCCATCCCATAAGTGTTGTTTGATCGGCCAAGCTCAGCTGAAACTCTACAGATTTTCATCCGGCAAGCTAAAGGAGATTTTTCAAGTGGAAGCTAAAACTGTTCTACTTCTGGCTTTTATCTCTAAGGGATGTTGTAGATCTTTTTTGCTCTCGCTATTCATCTTGTCTAAACAGACATTACAGCTCAACTCTACATTTCCACGAAAACATACCCTGGTACAGTACAAAACTATGTTGATTAAACTTGTAAAACCTTGTCCTTCTCCTTTCGCATCAGAGGACGTCGCATTTTTTTTTTTTGTGCCTGATGCGTGCATTGCATACATGCATTGACCGCGCTTGGAGTGTGCAGTTATCTGATCGTGGTTTGTATGCTTTGCCAACCCCGCCTGGGGCAAAGATTTATCAAAGCAAAGCTTTTCAGGATGGATTCTGGGAGCTATCTGCTCAGCTTACAGCCGGAAGGGGCTGCTTTTGCCTCGGAGCATGAGAGTCCTAACAACTAGAGGCCCGTTTCAAGGGGGCCCTGTGAGTGATATCTGCGCCATTACAAAACTGGTAATCACCTCACACTTCGGTTCGATTTTACCATTTGGGTGTGACAGCATCTTTGGTGTTGTACTCTCTTCTTTTTTGCTACATCAGGGCTTTAATAAGTCCCAGTGCTGCTGTAGTTTGATAGCTGCTTGCACACTATGTGTAAATTATATATAGATATATCTTAAACTGTATGTATTGTACCAAGAGAATCAGCTGAAGGAGAACTAAAGGTTGTGTCTATATCTTCTGTTCCTTAAAGGAGGATCAGAGACTTTACTGCCTGGCTGCACACCTGAACTTGATAAAGACTTGAACCTGAACTAATAGATGTACCTGATGATGACTCGAGTATTTATATGAAGTGGGACAGTCCACTTGTCATTTCCAATAAGGCATGATTATTAGAGGTGTAACGGATCACGGATAATCCGTGGTCCGTACGGATCAGAACGGTTTGGCACACGGTGAACCGAGGACCGCTCCAACCTGCTCCAACCCCCCACCCCCGGGCTGTCATAATTTAAATCAATTGTCCGTTCACATCAAATGATATTTGCGTCAAATTCATATAAATCCTCTTTGCTTTGACAAGCACTAAAGTAGCTGCTTCACTGTAATCTTAAAGTCTGTTCATCTGAAGCTCCGGCTGTGTGTGGGAGGAGCTTCCGTCACAAACTTTTTTCGACCTTATAATGAATGACCGCGTCATTCATTATAAGGTCGAAAAAAGTTTGTGACGGAATAGATATCAGGTTTGTTTGATTTTAAGGGCTGAATAAAAGCATAAGTACATGTTTCTATTTCTGGATTCAAAGAATCTCCCAGTTAAAAGCCGCAACTGTCGCGGGACAGTTGCGGCTTTTAACTGGGAGATGGTTGTCCATAACGGGCTTGCTGGTACCTTTAGGGGACGATTGTATGGCAAGCCAAAGAGATCAAAAATCACCAGGAAAAGTGAGCGCGGAAGAGACACGTTTTACACATAATAATTATTTTAAACATTTAAATGTTCGCACAGTTAGTTTCAGTAAAACAATTAATACCAAAAAAAAATTTTAATTGTTTTATTTATTATTTAATTTGGATATTAGGCGGGTGGGATGAGAACATTTGTATTTTAAGGGGTACACCAGATAGACTTGATATTTTCAACACTATTTTTAATCATTCTTTTCTATCAGTTTTTGTATATTTAGTCTAAAGACATGTAAATGTAATCAGAAACTGATCTATTTTTGTTATCTCAAAACACAGGCCTAACAATGTTGGCCATGCAGTTATCAAGGGATATTAGTATCGGAGTTATTTATTGTATGAAAAAACATGTAAAAGATTAACTGTGGTTTAGGGCAGGGCAGCCACGATTAGTCAACAACTAATCAACTATTAAAATAGTCAACGTAAAACTTAATAGTCGAATACCGGTAGTCATTACTTTATATTATATGGAGTCAAAGTGTAGTAAAGTTGAAAAGTTGTGAGTGTTCAGCACCAAAAAATGCACTTTTTTATATTCGAGTCAGTGAGACCAAAACTTATTATTGAAAATAATCGTTAGTGGCAGCCCTTCTGTGGTCGACATATAGGTCAAAAAAATTATTTATAAATTCGAGGCATTATGTAATAATGCAAAAGGGTTTTGGTAGACAAAAGAGGAAGAAACACACACAGTGCTATCAATGGCTCAAAGGGACAAAATAGCTTAATGGTTCTTCAAGTTTAAACAAAGTGGATTCACAAGTGGATCAATAACACTTGTGGAAAATCAGAGTTTTTCTAGGTCAAAATGTCTGAGAGACACATTAAAGTGTCTGCCTTTTATGTAGGTTTCAATCTTTTGCAAAGCTTTGTAATACATTTTTAATAATGAACTGAATCACATAGTGGAGAAAAATGGAGCAAGGAATAAAGACATTTTTTTGAGATCCAGATGACCTTATAACTAAGTTTCAAATTTTGTTCGGTGATTGGGAATAAAATCTGATGGTGTCACTTAAGAAAAAACATGAAACTTCTTTCAAATTACAATTAACCAAGTTTATGTTCTGAATTTTGTCTTAAGAATTGTAAAAAATATATATGTATTAAATACAATTAATATATATATATTAATTTCCATTAAAATAAATCTGTTGGTTTTTAAAAATGCATTAAAAATGACAACTAAATAATGAAGAAGCTAAATGCTTCCTCATCATTACATTCATTATTGCAGAGCCTTCCCTACCACAGCTCAAACCCCATACTTTACAATGATTCTGCGAGAATGTTTGAAAGTTCAAAGACAACCACTTCTAATTTTCCACTTGAGGATAATTCAATTACTATTAAAACAAATTGAAGTTAACGTGCTAAGCATCCATTCGTGCAATCTTAAAATTGATTTCCCCCAAAACATTTCTGATACAAATCAATGATGAGAGTTAAAAGGGCAGAACCATTCACTGTTTATGAGAAATGGACAAAGTACTTTAAACACAACAAATGCACTGAAGTAACATGATGCAACTTTTTTTTCCCCAGAAAATTAAGAAAAGCATAAAGTACAGCCTTTAATGATTATTAAAAAGTCAAGAAACTTATCAAAAGCTTTACTTGGGTATTAAGTTGATGCTTTTGTTAAACGGTGTACACTTATTTAGCGCTTTCCTACCTTCCTTGAAGGCCCAAAGTGCTTTACAGTGACATTCACATACATTTCATACACTGGTGGCGGCTCTGCTGCCAAACACTGGTACCAACCTTCAACCACAGGCAATGTGGAGTTCAGTGTCTTAACCACACATGGTGGGAATCAAACCTCTTCTGATCAGGAGTTAACCGCCCTACCGCTGCACCCTGGCCTCCTCATGAAACATTCAGTTTCTGCATCATTTCCATAAATCTAACTGTGGCACAAAAGCCTTTTCGGGACCCCATGTAGACCAGAATACTGGTGATCGATGAAGTACCACCTTAAAAATATATCTAGCATCATTTGCTCATCACAGTGTTATCTCTGAAGCATCTTAAAGTGCTCCTCCCCTCTTCTGCTCATATGACAAGCACACATTTAACAGTAAACACAGACACCTATAAGATGAGATGCTCAAAGCGTCAATGGATGAGCGATCGTAGCAACAGAGTATCTCCATCAATATCATAGCAACAACCTAATGCTGATCCACAGCCCATTCAAATGCATCAGAGGAGGCCTGCCCAAACACAATTACACAAACAGATCAATACTAATGACCTCACACTGAGGCCTCGACTTAAATAGATACTCATCAAACTGGTCACACAACAAATTGGACAAAAATAAATGTCAAACTATGAAAGCCGTGGGCCGTAAAGGTAAAAGAATGGACATTCACACCGTGCTATAATCAATATAAGACATTACAGAGACGGAGAAACGAACCTTTCTGTCCAGTCGATGATAATAATGAAGTCGCAGACTAAACCAAGCAAGCAAATAGCTGCTGTCCAACTAAAATGCATTAACTGTCTGGTTGGTGAAGCTTATTTAATGATCCATTCCTGCGTGATCCTGTCAAAAAAAAAAAAAAAAACTCCAAGTCTAAGTGTTTATAACTGCCTCTAAAAATAGTTAAAAATAGTGATGCATTATCGTTAGACAAAGGTGAATAGGGAAACAGGAATTCATGAAGGGCAGAATACATGTAGACTATAGTGGGAGAGTACTACAGCTTCTTCATTTAGGACATGATTTCTTGTCATTTTCGAGGGCAAGATATTTTTTTGCTGGAAAGTAACAAATTATAGAAGTTTTGAGTGTTGAATAGAAAAGCTCAAACGACAAGAAACTACCAACTATTCTCCAAAAATGCAGATTTTTTTCCCCTTTTTCCCTGGATGTTTGCCTAAAATCTAAATTCAAATTTAGTTGCTTGTGTGTATAATCAAGACTTTCGTCCTCTCTCACAATCATGATTCTGGCCTCAGAATTTCTTCCCTCCTGGGCTCTTGAGCATCTCGAGGGCTAGCACCTGTAGTTGGTACCATCCAATCACAGAGGACATATTTTAACACCAGGTCTGAGCAGGGCCTTAGGCATGCATCGTCCCTGCCAGCCAAATTAAAACAGACTTTTTCCATTACATTATCAACAAAAGACAGCATGTCAAATTAGCACTTAAATGTCTCCCAGAGGATGGCGCCTCTAGCAAAAAGTGTCCCTTTAATATCACTGCAACAGCGCCTCGTCTGCGTGATGCCACAGGCTAGCCTGGCTGCAAAAACTGACTAATGAATGACCTCCAATGGCCCTCCTCTGCATTTTTTTCACATAAATAAAATAAAATATAGTTTGCTGCATAATAGAACGCGTTTAAAATGTTCAGATCTGGAAAGATGTATGTTAGACAGGTGAGTGAAAACCAAGCAGGAATTCACAGAGCCTCACCACCGACCTTCATAATGATAACATAAGCGGCCGGCTGAGGGGGCCAGGTGGTGTGCGATTGCCTATTTTATTGGACCGTGACTCAAGTCACACGCGCCGAAGAACTTCGAGCACATGTGCGGCCGTCGCTCTCACCGTGATTTACAAAGAGATCGCTGTGGACGATGTCAATCAGACAGTCCAGCTTCTGCTTCACCAAGCGGCCCGCTGGGACCTTCAGGATGAACTCGGTGAACAGCTTGCTGTGGAGACAGAAGGATAGGAAGAAAAAAAACTGATAAAGCATTTTCAGATGGTTGACGGCATCCACGCATGAGCAAAAAGGCATTCAACAGTAGTGCGGCAGTGATTTTCAAGGAAAGATTGAAGAACTGGAGGACTATTACACAGTCCTACAGTAAAGATTGTGAGGTTTCACTAAATGCAAACATTTACTTTTTAATCCCACTCCAATTAACTTTGGAGAAACTTTAATAGCATTTCCAGTGGACTTTTAATTGTGATTAAGTGATCAAATTTAACCAAATTTTAAAAACTGTTGTTTTTTAGGACACAGTTTGTGTAGAAAATCACCTGGGTTATGGGTGGAACCAGTGTTATTATCTAGGTCACAAATGCAAACTTTTTCAAACTGCATTTTTTTGTTTGCTCCTGATTCAAAAAGATCTGAATAATAAAAGAACACTCAGAAATGCAAGATTAATTTTATTTTATTTTTTTTATATGTCTTCCATCATAAGGAAAATGCTGCAAGAAAGTGTTAAAAACACAATTTTCCTTGGAGTGGCTCTTTCAGTGCGCTAGATTTGAAGATAGAGATTTTCTTCAAAGAGAACAGGAAATTGTAGCTTGTTAAGCCACTCCTCATCTCATTAACAGAGGAGAACATAATTATAGTGAATCAAAAACTGATTAAAACAGCCCAACCCACTCAAACCGTGTGTGTGCTGCTGTTTTAGGCCTGTATAACATGACAGGCTCATCAGTCAGCCTTGAATGTCAACTAAGTCAATCACATTCCTAACATTAATATTGAAAGGAGATTATTAGTCAAACAGTTCACAATTTTTAGTAGAACTAAAGCAAAAGTGGTCCCAGAGGTATTATACTGTTGTCGTGACAAAAATGGATTGCAATGATGTCCATCTTCTTTGGAGAGTGTTCATAAAGCTGAAAGATAAATCTCCATTTACTGAATTGTTTCCTCTGCCTCGCAGAGGCAAAAGTGCTCATTATGTCGTCAAGCCGAGGCTGAAGGAAGAGAGAACATGCTCTGGCAAAGGATGAAACACCTCTCACCCTCAAGGCTTTAATCCAGCCGCCTCCAGCATGGCCTCTTTAGACCGGTTTATGACCTCAGCGGGAGCAGCTGATGCCCAGGCAGAAGAGACTTATTGTTTATATGTCCAAATTAATGGTAAATTGAGAACACGCCGTTTAGAACAGCAGCTGAAATGAAACACTTGTCTTGACTGCAAACCAGGAGAAAAGCGAGCTCTATCAAGCAAGAGCTTCCAGCATTTTTAATTGATTAAAAGTCACACACTGATATTTTGAAGGAGGCATCAATGAACCGTTTGGGACATCATTAAAATTTAACAATCAGCTCTTTTACAGCAATTTCAACAAAAGAAAAATCTATGAGTTTTTTTATTATATAGATAAACACAAAGAAAGTCTTTAGAAAGTCATTAAATGGTAAAAGGTCAAAAATGGATGAGACAGCTGACAATGATTATTAAAAGAGCTTGGTGATTGGTGTTACAAAATAAATCATAAAAAATTGATTTTTTGAATCACAAAATCACAACTTAATTCCATTTTCTATTTACTCCAAATGGGTAAAATATATATTTTTTAAAAATGTATTCCAAAATCAGTTTTCTTTGTACGATCAATCCAAATTCTTCCCTTCGCCCTGCCCCTTGAGCTTTCCCTTTCATTTAGCCCTCCAAATAGTGGGTTATGAAAAAATAGTGTTGAATATTTCAGACGTCATTTTGGTTTGATGACGTCATCAATAAGAGAGAGAGAGAGAGAGAGAGATTATTTTTGAAGGCAGAACAGCCATCACAAGCAATACTAAATCTTTTGTTTGTGAAAACCTTTGAACTTTTTATGCAATAAAAAGGAAATGTTGTAGCCTAAAACTGATTCTCAAATTTAATCTTGTATGACCTACTAAATTAAGACAAATGTAATTAAAAATAAAAACATTTTGCAGAATATTTTCTCACTCAGCACAAGCTTGTCTTTTGAATAGAGACCTGACAAAGCTTCGTTTTACAACAGCTTGTCTAGCTTTGAGCAGACTGATAAACCAATTATTTCCGATGAACAAATTGTGTCCTGCATATTTTTTGACATTGTCCTAAATTAGCGTATTGATGCATAAGCACTTGACACAACATGCAGAATCCATTACTAAAACCAGCAAAACTCAATAACTGACATTTGCAGTGGGCAATTTCAACTGTAATGAACATTTGAGTGGAACTGAGTTTCCAAGGCAACCTGGGTACATTTAAGCTGAAGCCATGACTTCTGAATGCTCCCATGAATAAAAGAAGTCCAAGGTAGAAGCTGGAGGAAAAGTCTATATCCATTTTTTTCCTGAGACAAAAACTTAGTTCTAAGCAAAACATATTGTACACAGAAAAATACATTTTTTTGGGCTTACCTGAACTTTTTGAGTTTCATTTGGTATTTTTTTAATTTTTTATTTAACCAAATACTGACTTGCATCAGAATTCCCAGAGAACTATTTGACTTGTTTGAAATATTCCATTTCAGAGAACTACATCCTGTCAAGTCTACAACTTCATCAAATGCAAATAAAAGGTGGATATTTTGAAGTTACCTGAGATCCTTGGGATCAAAGACCAGCTTGACATCGTTGACGATCGTGGGAATGTATTTCAGAGCAGCACCCTTCACCAAAAAAGGGAAGAAAGTCATTACTTTTGCGAAAGTCATAACCTTAAAAAGCCTTCTTTATCAAAGAATTGACAGAAAATTCTAATATTTTGGAATAAAAAATGTTCCACAAAAATATTGCAGAATTATTTTTATGACATATAGATAGTATTAATGATGATACATTGGGTAATTTGGTCGCAAGAATTTTAGTTTAAAATATTGGCGTAAAAGAAAAAAAGCACTATATTTAGCATATTCTAACATGTTGTAACTGTATTATAAATTACTAATTCTTAGTAAATTTTTCATTATTCAATACAGATGGTAATTATTTAATAAAATGCATAATAATAGATTACCTATTCTTATCATATGTTTTGAAAATTAGTTTAACTTTTTCCCGCCAAATGTGTTTTTTAAATTTGACCAGGGAAAGCCCTTCTACTGCCTCTAGTGGACTGATGATGAACTACAGGACAGAACACATGGACTACTCATCTGGTATTTTAGGAAAGTTTTATCATGATAATGAGACATGGTCTCAGAAATGCCTGTCTCAAACACAATACAAATGGTTTTATAGGTCTATTTTATTTGATATTCACTGACACTTAACGTAGTGGCATCAGTTTCTCATAAACTTCAGTTTAAACTCAAGAACATCCACTCACAAGGTCAGGCGGCCAAACCCCGAATCCCAAAACAAATCAGGACGTGTGTGCCACTGCTTTAAGCTTCAACTCCAACTGGGCTTTAGTGTTGGTAGAATGGCTGTTTTTAGCTTCAACAGTTTATTTTTTATCAAGTAACATCAGAGAAAAAGCTCATACACACTATTTTATTTAGATTTAATTAAAAAGTCAATAAATAGCTGAAATACTCGAGAGGTTTTGCTCATTCGGTGTCTATTTTATAAGTGTAGCTATGTTTAAAAGAGTTTAAACTAAGTAATTTTAGCAGATTTATTTTAAATAAAAAGGACTAACAATTGAAGGTAATGTGGGATTTAAACCCCCAAACACCTACATCAGTAGCTAAATGCTCAAATGGTAAAAGATCTCCATCTTCCACTGCACTTCCTTTTTTAAAACTAATACATTTATCATTATATGCATTTATAGTGCATGACTGATTTGACTAAACTAACCCAAAATAATAAAAGCTTTTCTATTCTACTATTAAAGAGTTACATTTCTGAAATGATAAGTGAAGTTCAATTGTAAATGAAAAACTTCCGAACACGTCAAGATGTGAAATCCTAGCAAACATCAATAGGTACTAACTTCAAAGGAAAAGTGCTCTGCTACCAAATTTGTTTTATTTTTTTTTTAAACTCGGAACTCGTGACACTCGAATGCTTTAATCCACTCTGATCTCATTAGATATTTTTAGTGCTTTGATATGCCAAACATCTCTTCCTTTCTGCAGGTATAAAGGCAGAAAACAGTGCGAAGCTCAAGTGTTTCCACCACAAACAAAAAAACTTTTTTTAATACAATGATTTAAAAAAAAAAACCTGTTTTACTTTGTTCTCTACATTAAACACAGATCAGCCTGTTGTGCAAAAACCTTTAGTCAAAAGTAGCCCCTCCTGTTTTCATTATGACTTGCAGGTTTGTGAATTATGAGCTTTGAAGTTTTTTTTAGATGTCCATCACAGCTCAGTTTACTTCAAAGACTTATAAATGCATTTCTAAATAAGTTCTTTAGCTTATATTTAGGAGGAATCAGGGAATCCTCGGATTCAAGGCCGTTCCTCAAGATCAGTTTTTAATTTACTGACAGTAAAGCTAATATCTCACCCAATTACACAGCAACTGACTTCTAATTGACTACTGAGCTTCTCCCATGGTTGACTGTGCACATGCATCTACTGTAGGCCTTCCTAGTTGCATGCACCTTGTTATTATGTTATCTCTAAAAGCATTGGTATAGGTAACTGACTGTTTGTGTGGCCTGGAGGGCAGCAGCAGGAAACAAAAATAGAAGAAAACACGTCCTGGTTTGTTTATGTTCGATTCATCGTTGGAGCTTCAACTTCAGGGAAAGGAAATTGTACGAAAAATAAAGGAAAAGAAAAACAGGAGAAAGGAAAGGGGTAAGAAGTAAATACCTTTAGAAGCAACTAAAGAGCAGAAGGCCAGACGAGAGCCAGACATCAGGACAGGCAGGGTCAGAGAGAAACACAGAGAAGAAAAAGACAAACACATGGAGAGGAAAAGACCAACAACAGAAATCAACACATGACAGAGATACTAAAGATGAAGATACAAGAAATATGTAAAAGCCTCAAGATGGACTAAAATACTCAATTAAAAGCAAATATTTATTCAACCATCGCATTTGACATTAAGTTCATGACTTTATGCATAAAACCCTGTAATTGACCTAAGAGGACAAACGAGTTTAAACTCCATCTAACTTATAAAATGAGAAAATGTCAACAAAAGAGAAATTGTTTTGTTAATCATTTGGATCTATTACCAAAATCAATAAACGAACTTTTAAACATAAATATACTGTTTCATCATTAAATCACCGTTCACCTTTTGCAGTCTCTCTGTTTTGCAGATTTTGTAGTACAAACTTGCATGTTTTTTTATTTTTCTTATTTTACACGTATTATGATCTGCACTCTAATTGGCTGTAGAGAATTATCAATCAATCTCCTCCATGCTCTATCTTCTGTATAGAATGTTTTCAAAATTTTGTCAAAACCTAGCTACATCTTAGATCACAATCAGACCTTTCTGTGATACTAGACTAATTTTTTTTTAATTAAAGTTTTAGCTTCGAGAGTTTAAACAAGAGAGAAAACTGTTAAAATGTCTGTGTCTGCCTTAAAAGATTGATCATTCTTTTAAAAATTAAAGATAACTACTTCACAAATTTCACATACCACAGGTTAATTTTTAGAACATAAATACTAACCATTGTACTTAAAAAAAGTTTGTTAGTTTGTAGCTTAGCGCAAATACTTGAAAAAAGAAGAAATTTAAATACATGACTGAAATACCACAGCTTTCTTAAAAGCTTGAATGGCCACAAATACATTTATTTTGTGACTATGGAATAAATTAAACTGACATACAATGTTCCCCCATTTATTGCGAGAATCACATTCTAAAAAATAACCTGCAATAGGTGAGAAGATCCTTTAAAGATGTAAGAAAAAGAAAAAAAAACTAACTACACACATACAGGTTTTCAGACAGACTTCACACTTTTTCCTTTGTCTAAATGCTCAAAGTTTAAAAATGTGTAGAATGAAAACAAAAGAATCCTCACAATTGAAAATTTTTGTAATTGTAGCAATGTAGTACACATTCTGTCCAGGACATATATGGTACAGAGGACTTCAGTTGACAAGGTCTACAGCCAGTCACTTTCAGAGCACAGTGTGCTGGGTCACTGTCCACAAAATAGTGAGACTGTGATTTAGAGAGAAACACTGTATTAGCAACGCTCATTTCTCGATGTATCACATGAACCAACGCGTTCTCCCTCCCAACTCGTCATTTATGGGTTCTGAAACCATGGGTGGACTATACCAGACCCCTTACTTAATTAAGAGCCAGCACGTCAAAAAATGACGAGTTGGGAACTCCCAAAACGTCAAAAAGTGACGCAGAGGAACAACTTACCATACGTCCATACATGACGACTTGGGAGTGAGAATGTACAGCATGAACAGTTTTGATTGGGTCCAGTTGGTGAAAAGCGGAGATAAAGCCACTCAGAAACTTTCCAACAAGCGTCAGAAGCTAGAAAGTTGTTTGGATTGGTTTAAGTGGAAAACCTCCCAGTTTCTTTAGTCTACATGGTGCTCCTCCAAAAACTTTGGTACAACATCAACAAGGTCAGAGCGAAAAAGAGTGAAAAAGACAAGGAAACAATGACAGAAAGAGCCTTAACAAGGAGTAGAAATAAACTACTGCCATAGATCACATCTAATAAGATTCATGCATCACCTCTGTAGAGAAAATGCCATTCAAAGATAATCACACCTGATTTATTTACTCTTCACACTCATTTACTATTCATGCAGCATTAGACTTTTCTTGGCAGTGAGCTTGAGAGACAGCACACAGTTGGACCTGAGTGATAACCAGCCTACCTTCACCATGCCAGTGTTCTCTGAATTACTGTTCATCATGTCATTAAAGGACGTGAAAAGGTTCCTCAAGGACTCCATGAAGCCGGCCTCCCCTTTGTTCTCATAGAGCCTGGGAGGAAATGAAGCACAGTTACTCTGGCAGAGAGTCGTGAGGCTGTTGTTCATCTCAGCCTTATGCAAATAGCCCAGCCCACAATGGAAATAACACAGGTTTGATGCTTCTCTGTGAAATCACTGAACACAGTCAGCTGAAGCTCCTCACCCCCCCTTGTGTGTAATCAGCGCAAATATTCTTGGATCAGAACCGCAGACTTCACTCTTGCTGCCAGCCGGATTAGCATTTAAAACAACGTGACAGGACCCTGAAGCACCTGCCTGTTTCCATGTGAAAACAAACTGTGAAAAATTAATGATCCATGATAATGTAATACAAGGGACAGGGAAGCCAAATGTCACGTCAGGGTTCACTAACTTTACTTTGTCTTTTTGTTTGTTTGTTGTTTTTTATTTATTTGTGGTGTGGAACAATTAATGTCCTTTCTGCTGGTGCAATCTTTACAATAAGTGCAGATCAAATCCTGCAGAATCCAAATGCCAACTGCTTGCAGAAAACGGCCTATTTCCTAATTGTAAATCACCACAAACGGCTTGATCAAAACCAGGTTTTTGGTGTTTTTTAACATATTCTTATGGCATTTGTCTCATAGTGGAGGATATATATGAATACAATTAAGATTAAAATTGAATTTCTGACAATTTGGAGCAGAGAAAAAAATGCAGTTCGACAAAGCTTGTAGCTTTGACTTAGAAACTACAACACCAAACCACAAGCCCCCTGCTCTACTCCATTCTGATGCATCCACTTGTGGACAAATAGATCCATTTACATCTTTGTTTTCCTCGTAAAAGCTGCCGTCTGGCTCAAAACTCTACGACTGGATCGCTCCGGTATTACTTGCCATTTTTGTTGCACCAGTAATATTAGGTTCGATATGTGAGGGACTGTAAGTTGGCAGAAGGGGAGTCTAAACCGGAGATGGGCAACATTTTTGAATGGAAGGCCACAAAAAGTCATAAAATTGGTCAGAAGGGCCAGATTGTGAGCAGGTGCGTAATAACCCATCTCATAAGAGAAACAAATAACACAGAATTTGGACAAAAGCATGCTTTAATTTTAATTGATAATTAATATTTATATTTACATATTATTTACATATTTACATACATAAAACAAAACATTCTGGAATTTTTATTTCAAAACTATGATTTTTTTGTCTGATTTTAGTGCTAATTGAACCAATGGGTTGATATCCATTAGGGAAAAACGTGAACTTAGAAAAATGCTATGTTCAGGTAGTGTTGGAATGATTGAAAAAATGACTGTCCGACTGGAAAACACATGAATATCAGAAAAACAACAAAAATTTCCAATACCACATGAGTAAATTACTGTTAACTTAACAAAGGTCAATGTATTTATAATTGCCCCATCTATGGTTAGACATCAGCATTACTTCGAAAATAAAACATTAATAAGGAATACGTTTTCAATACTTTTTAACATTCCTATAAATAAAAACAGGTAGGAATATTGTCCCAGAATAAAACCACTTAAACCTTAAATGACTTCCAATATTTTACTCTTTGTAAAAATATGTATTTTTCAAAATTATTTAAGTAGAAATAAGATAACATCGGGCCATTAATAACAATAAAATAAAAAGATCTGGAGGGCCAGATCCGCCCCCCGGGCATTGACATTGACACGTGTTCTCAACAACAATAGCCCCGCCTACAACTCAGGTGAATTTCTAATGAACCACTGCATCTCTTCTAAAAATTGATGCAGGTTTTATTATTATTTTCGGGGGAAAGAAAAAAAAAAACACTGGGAACACTTTTAAAATATATCGAAAAATGATTATAATGTGGCTTTAATTAAAAATTAACCACAATGTGTTTGCTATTATATAATAAAAAGTATTAATCATGATAAACAGTTGACAACTAAAAAAGGAAGCTGTTTAGGAATGTTTCCTTCAGACACTTTTAAGGAATCAAAACATCCTCGTTGGATGTACTTTTACATGGACTGCTTCTCCAAAAAAAGACTGCAGGACAGGCTGTACTCAAACATTCTATGGAACTCTTCTTAATCTCTGAACACGTCTGGATTAGATTGATGTTGCCACAGTGGTGGAAGTGAGGCTAAAGGACAGAAGGTCTTCCAGACAGCGAGCAGAAATCCAATCAAACTTTTCACACTTAATTAGTGCAGGATCTCACATCAGCCAGCGAGTCACCCCGCAGCTTCCTCCGTTGACTTCACACCATTATTAGACACACAGAATCTCCCCAGCCAATTATAAAAAAACAGACAAATATTAGCAAAGAATAATGATTTGGCGTTGTGTGTGGGAAAGGGTCAAAAGGGATCATGAAACATTTCAGGATTTATTAAACCCAGACTGTGGTTGCTGTAAAAAACTCATGATTTAAGGTTTTACTTACTGGTTAAAGAGAACTCTGGAGCGCACAATGAACTTGAAGATGTATTCCAGAGCCTTCATGGCTCCCAGCAGCTGTTCGGTCAGTTTCTCTGCATTGTCCACGTAGTTCTTCAAAACTTTGGTCAGTTTCCTGTAAACACAATTCACAGAGGTCAAATCGCAACATGACATCGTGTTGTTCTACTCTAAAGCCAGAAGAGCTCACGTATATGCCAGCGTTGCACTGAAGTGCTTCCGTATGTAGGTCTCAAGAACAGGGTTGAAGTGCTGGAACTTTCTGTCCGCTATAAGTCCAATTATGAACACCTGTCAGAAAACAAAACACACTCATTTAAATTTGAGCCATGAGTACTCGTCTAACTCAGTATGCCAAAAGAGATTGGGAAATTACACAAGAGCAGAAAGCTATTTTCTCTCAATTTTGTGGCCTGCAGATAATCTCATCCAATAAGACACTTTCAGCCTTTTATTAAAGGAAAAAAAATGGCTATTCTGAGATGCACCTTCTGATGTGAGGTGGTGGATTCCACATAGAATGACACTTGCCATAAATTAAACTTAGAATGACCTAAATGTGAAAGAAGAGACAAATTCCTGTGATTCTTTACCCATATTTGTGGGATCATGATCGCTTTATTTTAAGTAGTTTTCAAAGACATACCCTAACATGCTATATTAATAAAAGTAAAGCTGACATTCTGACAAAAAAACATCTGTTTTGGAAACACTGATTAAAAATGTTCAAATATTCATCACATAAGCAGAAGCCTTGGTACGTTTTTATGGAATTTGTGTTTTAATGATTTCCATTTTTGAAGGTAAAAAGAAATTTGTTTTCTCTTTCAATTCAGGGCCATGGCTAATGGCAACAAACACTTCATAAAACACTTTATTTAGCACATTAGGAGTTTGAGGACATCTGTTAGCTTTGTTTTTTTATATTATCTCTGCAAATATGTTTCTTACCAAGGCATCAAACACCAGCGTGTCAAAGGTTTCACTGTCTGAGTTTTCCATCATGATGTTGAAGAGAGCGTCCAGGGTGTCTTGCAAAAACTGTAGAGGTAGATGACATAAAATTGTATGACATTGAAAAAAGAAAATAACTACTTTTTTTCCCCTATGGCATGCCATTTTCTAAATTCTTCAACAGGCAAGAAGCAGAATGAATTGATTTGGTGATGAAAACTGCAAATTGCACATTATGCTAAAAAAATAAACAGGCATAAAAATCTTGGTGCTACATCTGCATTCCAATCATCTTATAATCTTTTGTAAAAGTTTCCCAGTGGTTTTTTAGGGTTTACTCAGACTGGGAAAGTCCGTTGGTCTGGATGAGTCCGCCCAATTTGGTCCAGATCGAGTCCTGAGCCTTGCATTTGGGCTGTGTTCAGACTGCAGTCAACAGGATATTTTTACTCCAAACCAAAGCTTGTAAACAAAACCATGTAGATAAAGATATCTTCAGGAAATGGCCAGGAATTAAGAGGGCGGGGCAAAGCATCGAGAGAAAGAATAATAGAAATCCTAAGCTTTGCAATCCATAGTTCAGGGATAGTTCAGGTATTCAAACTTTGGTTTTTTTTGACCAATTTAGAACATCTGTATTAACTGTGTTTACGTCGGCCACGGTGATTGTTTTGGTCCAGTTGTTCCACTCCGAGCATGGAGTCTATTCAGACTGTGGAAAATTACAGCAAACCGGAGCAAAAACAACTGTTATTTTCTAGGCCACAGTTTCTGCAGAGCGGCAGGAGTTCATTAGAAATTTGTAGCTGAGTTGTTAGCAGGAATGTTGGTCACCCTCACTTCCAATCATCCATCTGTTAACACTTTCACTAGCTTACAGCCCCTCACACCCCCAAACTACAGTACTGGTGCAACAAAAATGGCGAGCAATATTTGAGCTGTCCAGGCGTACAGTTTTAAGCCAGATCCAGATCTAGTCAACTCCATGTGAATGCATCAGAATGGAACTTGTGGCCCACTCAGTGTATTTTCATGTAACAACAAGCGCCTTAATCACACCAATATGAA
The DNA here is from genome assembly GCA_003999625.1 of Oryzias javanicus. Lineage (NCBI taxonomy): Eukaryota > Metazoa > Chordata > Actinopteri > Beloniformes > Adrianichthyidae > Oryzias > Oryzias javanicus. The sequence continues at coordinate 14,937,898 of CM012455.1, read as the reverse complement.
CAACAAAATACTCAGAAATTATTTTTTAGCTTAACTTTCTTTAAATATGTCCTCCATCATCAGAAACATTTTACAAGAACATGTTATAAATACCATAAACACAACTTTTTTTCATTGGAGGAAGTCTTTAATTATTCAAATTATTTAAAAATGTTAGTTTCTTAGCTAGGTCAAATAATTTGACTGCTGTTTTTGACTTACTAGTAGCAAAATTGCTTAATTCATTTAGGTATATCCATCTAAACACTGATAAAATGACAGGTCTCAAGGTCAATTTTTCTTATAGACTTTTTTACAAACCAAAAATATGATTTTTTTTTTTTCTGTGATCATTGCCATTTATTTATTTCTTGATGTTTATGTTGTCATTTTCCTGTTTTTTTATATTAAGATGACTCTCACCTTCACGACTTCACCACCTTCAACCTTCATCAGCTGCCGGAGGTTCTGCTGCAGGAGGCTGGTGTTGGAGCGCCATTTTAACAACCCAAGGAGGTCAACTACAGGGGGAAAAAAAAAAAGAGATAAAATGTTGCATTGTGTTGGTCATGGTCACTTTTAGACATTTGAAAAGAGTCATTAATTCAGGAACAAGAAAAATCAGACCTCATCTGTGAAATTCATTCAAAGTTAAGTTTCTCACTGATTACTTTCATATTTAATTTAGTGATAAAAATATTCAATTTGAAGCCTTTGTCACATGCACCCATATAACTACTGCAAGTTTTTTGGTGCTCCAGGCTCATGGAGGGTCTTATATACTTGTAAGAGCAGTTGTGACTAAGCCCTTAGTTACAAGAATCAAAGAAAAAACATTTATTTTTTGGCTATGGTTCTAATATGATTGACAGTTTAGAGCCAAACCGCTCAAAAGCCAATAAAGCGTACCATTATGAGCGTGTAGTAGCGGAGAGCATCCCCTCTGCTTCTACCACAGCAGCTCCCAGGCTTGCTGCCTGTGTCTATTGGCTACTGCGAGAGTCCGTCAAGCACAGTGACACAATGATGGATGTCAATTACCTGCAAACCTGACAACCCATCGACGCGCAATCAAAGAAACCTGTCCAGAGCAGCAGACATCATTCTACCCAAGAAAATATGGATCTGAAAAGTGATGCTTTAGCACCTCAGAGACACAAACAGATCAGAGCGAGGATGAATCATTGGCAGCTTGGTCCCACCGGGTCGGAGCTGTTAGGAGAAGCAACTGTCTGCAACGCACGGGACTGTGGGGTACGAGTGAAGGAAATCCATTCGCCACAGAGAAACACAGGGTTTTTTTTGTTTTTTGAGCAAATTGAAAATATTTTCAAAAACAGGAAGATGAAAAGTGGAGTTAATCAATTCAACTCAAAATACTTCACATAATCATCTGAATATAAATATTTACATACAATTCACATTGCTTCAAACTATTTTTTTTCCAAGCAACAGTTTATCATGTAGCTGGTAAGTTGAACAAATACATGTAAAAATGAACATTTCCTGCTTTAAAATACTGTTTCTTTTAAAGCTACATAGCAGTGGAATGTAAAGAACTTTTTCGAGGCCAGGTTCTCTCCCAGCTCTGCTGTCACCACATCTGGGTTTTTTCTCTAGTCTCCGTTTAGTAATGCACGCTGTAAATACCCAGGGAAGAGCCAGCAGCCACATCGCTAAGCTTCAAGTCCTGAGAAAGCGCCTGCATAAATCCAGCTTAATTAAAATCAGAGCTTCATCTCAGCTGTTATGATCAGCTTTGAGGTGTCGCACATACAAAGCAACAGTGTGTAGGAAAACACCTTCAAAGATATATTTTCTTTTTATTTGACTTAATGAATCTCAGGATACATTTGTTGAGAAGATGCACTTTAAAAAGGCGATCATGAGTTAAACATAGAATGTAAAATTTAACATAAAGGTTAAAATAACTAGAAAGGTTTCATAGCGAAATATATACATTCCAAAAGTACAAGGAGGAATGTCCTAAACTTGGTGAACATTTGATAATTAGATTGTTTATGTTTTAAAAGTCCTCTAAGATTTTTTGGGATTTGAAGAATGTCCTATTGATTTTCAGTGGGGCTGAAAAATCGCACAAATTGCACAAAATATATCATTACCAAAAGTAGAAGAAGTAATGTTGTGAACGTGAGAGCGTTTTAATACCAAGACTCTGTGAGTTTTTACTTAGAGAAAGGAGCAGGAGAGCATGCTGGGGTGTGGAAACAATTAACACTTTTCTCATAAGTTTATGTTTTTTTTTTATTTGTATAGAGTGAACATCTCTTCCCACAAGGATCTTTGATACTCCATGGCGTCACAAGGAGAGAGCCCATTCACGCAGCGCTATGACTGTGACCCGCCAACCCGTATACATACTGCAGCTTTTTTTGTTTAACTTTATAGTTTCACACAAAGTACATTACCCTCCGTGTCAGCCTTTATGACCGGGTGATTGAAATTGAATTGAAAATGAAGGAGCACCGAAGGATAAATGATCGCTATGGTGATGATCTGTGGCTGATCTGCTGCTGGTTTAAGAGATTCCAGAAGCAAATGGGTGTTGGTTTGAATTTTTCTGCTTTTTTTTATTTATTGTTTGTTTTTCATTGTAAAGCGCTCTGAGCTGCAACACATGAAAAGTGCTTTTAATAAATAAACACCGATCGATAAGTTCAGTTTGTTGAATAATAATCAAATAGGATCAGATTTTACTCAGACTTACTTTCTGTTCTGCTATATGTCAATATGAGCAAGTATTTAAATAAATATTACAGCTGATCATTACTGCATTTACTAAGGGTGAAAAATCCAAATAAATATCAATAGTGAAATATCAAACTAACAAAAAAGTAAAAACATTTAGTTTTACATGCAATAAAAGCATAATCACTTAATGAACTTACAAGTTACCAGGATCTGTCTCATAATGTAACAAAAACAAAGCCAAAAGCAAACACTTATTTGTTTATTTTTTTTAATAATAGTTGTGAAGTTCTTAGAAATATTCAGGATAATTTGTTCTGATGTATCCAATCATATTGGTGTTGGTATCTCATTACAACAAATGCAGTACTTTTGGTTTTCAAACAAACATAGTTGCAATACATTCAACTAAGCACAATTTTGAGCTAATATGTTCAAAAAAATATTTGACCTGCTGTTTGTAAATTACATTTTTTTTTTCATTTCTATTTATTTTTTGTATTTTTTTGCATTAAAGTTCACATTATAGTTAGAGATGGCTGGACAGCTGAGTTGGCTGGTGTAGGATCTGGGTTCAGTTCCCAGGGCGGCAGACAACATCCTTTATTCTGCTGCATAACTTGATCTCTCTGTACCTTAAAAATACAGGATTGTGTCAGGAAGAGCATCCAGAGTAAAACTCTCTGCATAACACCAGTGAGAATCATTGAAAGCTGATTCACTGTGATGATCCCAGACAGGATAAGCAGAAAGCTGAACGACAACAGAGTTCACATTATAGTTGGGGATGGCACTCTTGTTAGGGAGAACATTTTGAATTGGCACTTCAAGTCATAAACGTTGCTGACCCCTGCTGTAAACCATTCACACTGTAGTGATTGTCATCCACTCATTTGCGACCTGATCTTGGATGAGCGGAAGAAGATGGATGGATGAAAAAAACAGCTTGTTTTAGAGCGAGACATACATTTGATAAAATCTGCAAGAAAGTTACACAACAATAGACAACTATGTTTTGGATGACAACAGACTGATTTAAAAAAATTCTTTACACAGAGTTGGTAATGGAAATCCAATTGTTAATAGAGGCTAATCTTTCACCAAAAGCCCATTCAGGTAGTTATTAATCTAATTAGTTTTACAAGAGTGTTTATTTTCCCTAAAGCCCTTCATCACAGATGATTCTGAGTTTCTACCTTTTAAAGGTTGATTTAAAATCACATGGAAATGTTGCTTTTTAATCGTCTCAACGATTCACAGCAATTTTGTAATACTTGTAAAAATGATGCTTTCAAACAAATCTCAGAATAAAAGCAGAGATTAGGTATTTTTTTAGCCACTAAATTGTAGCATTAAGAATTAAACAGGCTTAAAAGAAAAGAAAAAAAACATGTTTCTAGAACCTTTTAGGATTGTTATTAAACCCCTGAATAGAAGTGTTTGTTTCAGCACAAATGGCAGTGATAGACACAATTCTCTCTCTTTTTGACTCAGACACAGGAGTTTTGCATGATAAACAAAATGAAGCTACTTTTTCTTTTTAAATATTACTTTAAGAAACTACGAAAAGTTTACATTTAAGTTGTGCTTTAACAGAGAACTGCAGCTCTTCTTTTGTTGTCAGACACACTCTGACTCAAGGACATTCTTCTCAAAAGTCCTAAGAATAAAAATAAACAAAACAGGCTCCTCTAAACAATTATTTAATCAACATTTAAAAAATGCAAACCCACTATAGTTTTTGCTCTTTTCCGCATGTTTGCGTAATTAACAGTTAATTAACATTTAAACACTCGCGATGAGTAGAGATAGAGGGAAAATCAATAGTCAACTCATCTACATTTTTCCTCATAATTTCAGGACAGATTAACCGTATTAGGGTTACACGCCACCTCGTTTTGTTTTCCACAACTGTCTCACTGTGTATTGTGACTACTTATTTTCAACCTACCCACCAACAATGGCAAAACGGAAGGTGGACACTGAGAAACGGGGGTTTCAAACTAGGTGGGAGTCTGAGTACATGTTCACGGACGTCGCTTGAAAACCCGTGTGCCTTCTGTGTCGAGAAAATGTGGCGGCGATGAAAGAGTAAAATTAGTGTACTCCCCGCTGAATTCCGACGCCGATTTGCGGACTTTGAAGCACAAAAAAGCAGGTGCACTGCTCAGTAATCTGTTTGCAGTTGACGTAGAAAGCTCACCGCCAACCCTGCAAATGGAGTTGATCGAACTACAATGCAATGATGCGCTGAAGGCAAAATACGCAGCAGTGGGCGCTGCTGAGTTTGCGCGCTTCCTCCCCGACACGATGCCCCAGCTGCGCACCCAGGCTGCTCAAACCTTGTCTATGTTTGGCAGCACATACCTGTGTGAACAACTTTTTTCATTAATGAAGCTGGACAAAACCTCACACAGAAGTCGACTTACTGCTGAACACCTTCACTCAGTTCTGAGGATTTCCTCAGCTCAGAGCCTGACCCCGAACATTGATGAGCTTGTAGAAAAGATGAGACACCACCAAGTATCATCAGCCTCAAAAAAGTGAAAATTACTGTGCAGTAACATATTTATAGTTTTACTCTGTTCAAATTCAAAAGTTAAATATTTGTTTACACTGCACATATGACTTTTCCATGAAGAAAGTCTTGTTTCTGGTTCATAGATTCTTTATTTTATTGTATTTCAATGCAATATATATAATATATATATATATATATAATATATATAATATAATATAATATATATATATATATATATAAAACAGTGCAGAGACTGGCAGAAAATTGCTGATATTATTTATTTCTTTGAAGTTGCTTAAATTCATCCCACTTTTGCTAAATGAGAAAATATAGCTGATGGTGCCTTGAATAATACCACTTTGTTCATTTAATGTTCATGTTATGAGGTGTTTTTGTGTTGACATATTTGTGTTTTGTGTTGAAAATTAAAAAATACTGACAGTCATAAGAAAATGTTGCTTTATTTATCTAATCGTAATATATTTGTAAGGTTTTCAGTTGGTCAAATTTTGATTTCAATTAACATTTGGACAGTCCGGCCCTCGACTTGTAGCAAAATGTTTTATTTGGCCCTCTGTCCATTTGACTTTGACACCCCTGCACTATAGTTTTTGCTCTTTTTCAACATGTTTGCTGTAATTTAACAATTAAACCAGACATTTAAACTACTCGCGATGAGTTAGAGATAGAGGGAAAAACTCAATAGTCAACTCATCTACATTGTTTCCCCTCATAGATTTTCAGGACAGGGACTTAACCGTATTAGGGTGATACACGCACCTCGTTTTGTTTTCCACATACTGGTCTCACTGTGTACACTGTGACTTACTTATTTTCAATCTGGCATTTTTTTAACCCTCTGTGGATCTAAAAAGCTGATTTTACCAGTAAGTCTAGATCTTCATCTAACAGCCATGAATATACGATGTCGCTTGACAGACGAGCAGCACCACCTGGCTGTAGTGCACCTTCGGGTTGGTCATAGGTACCGTAGTCAGATGTTGCAGGTGAACTTGGTGTGAACTTGCATCAAGAAACAGAAATACTGCATAGTTTGAGACAGACAGTAACCATTACCAGAACGTAAGGACCTATGTACTTCTATATCATGGATAGGTCCTTATGTCATCTACAGGCTTGTTTACCAGAAGTGAGGAGTACTAGGACTTCCAGACAAACAATTCACAACCAACTTCACTTCTTCGACTTAAAAGGGGAACACCATGAAAAATCTACTTTTTTTTTAGCTTTTCACTGTATTATACTGTTCATTCCTCACTATAAAGTACCCCAAGGCGGAATTTTTATCCGTTCACACATTTCTGAGTAATCCTCTAAAAACCTGCACTCTCAGCAACAGCTCCTCCAATACCCACAAAAATGAGCAGGTCCTCACGATCTGATGTAAAATCGTGACACAGCCCCTTTCCGGAGTCTGCTCTTCCAGCACCATCCCCAGTCTAACAGCAACACACATTTCTCCACAGAGCTAGCAGGGATCAAAAAAAAACTTTTATTTTAGATGAACAATACTATTTATCTACCAATTGTGTGCTGTCTTCAATAAATTCTAGCTGAGACAGGTATTTGTTACTTTAGACACGGGGCTCCTTAAAGACCCCCCCAACACCCTCATGTATTTCTCTTGTGAACCGGTGTAGCGACTGTCGGGGCCTACTAAGGGCAGATATACGGTATGTGCATCCGTCTTTGAAGAAGTATGAATTATATTTGTGGGAGAAATGCAGAAACGCTGCTACATACTCTAGGACAGGGGTGGGCAAACTACGGCCAGGGGGCCACATGCGGCCCCCTAAGCTACTTAATCTGGCCCTCCAAATTAAAATACATTGAATCAAAAATCCTAATTATTGTTTTATTTTCATATTTCTGGTTCCTTCTCATGAATGGTGTTGTTTCTCTGGCATTCGTGTGTGACTTCTGAGTCAGAAGGTGATTTTTCGGATTTCTTCAACCCATTGGATCACCAAAAAGAGAACAAAAATCAAAATTTAGAAATTAAAATTCCCAAATTTTCTGTTTTTAAATAAATATATGTGAATTTTAATCCAAATTAAAGCATGTTTTTCTCTAGATTACATATTATCTTTTTAGTTTATGAGGTTGATTACCAAATCTCTCCTTCCATCTGCTCCTTGTCCGGCCCTTATGCCAAATTTTAGAACCCTTTCTGGCCCACAAATCAAAAATGCCCACCCCTGCTCTAGGATGATGTCATGACATAGGCAGCAGCCACATGCAGCGGCAGGCAGAACTTCAGGAATCAAGTTGTTTTACTTCCGGGTAGGAAAAAACTCGCAAAAATAACAAATATTTCATAAATAATTTGTATTTTAGTCTCTTTGAATGCCAGATGACTCCTCTGATGCAAAGACACCGCCATGAATGTTTTCAGTGGGTACAGGACAATGTGGTCTTGACAAATCAGCAATGGTCTACCGTCCTGTTCACTGATGAGTGTCAGGTCATCTTGAACAGAAAAGACCGTCATCAGCATTACTGGAGAGGTGAGGTGAGCGATATGGTCAACATGGTCCCCAGGGTTTGCTTAAGTGGAGGAAAGGAAACGGTCTGGGCAGGAATCACCAATAAGCACAAAGCCACTCAAGTTAATGTAGACAGCCCAGTCACTGCATGCTCGTACCTCACAGACATCACAGAAGCCATCATCTTTCTGTTCATGGAGGATAATACTCCAGCACGTCGTACCAGAATTGTCACTTCAGGAAGTGTGACTGCCTCATTTGGTATAGTCGGAAATGTATGACCTGAACCCCGCAGAGCACATCTGGGATTAGTTAAAGCAGAGCCTGGATGATCGTATCCCACCCTCAATATCATGAGTCTAGTAGCATGAAACTTCGCCATCAAGCCGTCATTGAGGCAAACAGTGAAAGTATGTTGCGATTTGGGGCTATCTTTATTATGGTCTTAATTTTGGGGTCATGAAAATGGAGCTTATTCTAATTCCTTATTAATAATATGATAAAGTAATGTTTCCAAGTGTGAAAAGAGCTGCATAAACCTCATATACAGGTGGGAGGAAAGGAAAGGATTTAAAGACCAGGGCTGAAACCTTGGTGGACACAGCACGGCACATATTTAAGCTGACACAGCAGTTCCACATACAAATTTTACATGTCTGCCAAACGTAATCAGAGGGCTCTCCTGCTGTAACCGAAACTGCTCGCTCACTGACACCACCATCCCCTTAAGACGAGGAACAAGGGAGGGAGGGGCAGTCGCTCAGCTGTATTTAAATGACAGGTCATACCACAGACTAAAGTTAACAAGTCTCCGCGGGAACATTGCAGCAACATGGAACAGTTCTCCCTTTACATCATCTTCAGGAGCATTTTAACAAACTTTTCCCTTGTGCGAGTGATGGGACTAAAGCCCCTCTAAGCTCTACAGTGGCTTCATTACTGGAGCTTTATGAGCCTTGGTTGTGCATGTAATCAGTTCCACAGCCAGTACAGCCACGATTAAGAATACATCCCTTTCAGGTCTTCATTAGACCCCAGAACCCGGCCTCTGGGTCACAGAGGGGCCCCTGGATTCAGCCGCTGGCGGAGAAAAGATTTCTCCTCAGAGAGAGATGAAGGAATGGATCATCACATGTAAGAATGGTCAGTATAGCAGAATGAAATCCAATCTATGGATGCAAGATTTTGCTTCAGTTTACATAAAAAGGTCCTGTGTTTACTGACTTTCTTCATTTTTTTATTGTGTCTAAAAACACTGAACCCAAATATCACCATTTGAAAGGCAGTAGCATATTTTCCTATTACCAGTGGGTCATATAGGGGTTAATGGCTTTAAATGATCATTAATCAACCATGAATAATCACATAATTCCTTTATTTTTGACACGTAAAATAACTAATTAGCGTTCCACTCAAAGTTAACCTTGACTCATTTGGTTGTTACTTCATTTCCCAAAGCAGGGAAAAATGAGAAAGCCTTTGTTTTAATGACTGAGGCGGTCGTCCAAAGATACGAAAAAAAAAGCGCAGTAAGGAAGAAAGCAAAACAGACGGCTAAGAAGACCGTTTATGTTTTTTTTTTTTTTGTCAAAGTAACTGTGAAATTAGGTCTGGAAATATTTGACCATTTAAGACACCGTGAACTGGCTCCTCACCATTTTATGAGCACACTCTGGAAATGTCAGCCCGTCCCAGAAGAATTTTATTGATGGTTGCAGCGATTTTTAAAAATGTGTAAAGACTGTTGGGAAAACAATACGCCAAAAGCCTTAATCCATCAACAAAAGGGCAGGGATGTGAGGCTTCCTTCAGCTCAGTAAGTGTAGACCTTCTCAGAACCACTGCAAGTACCCCAAAGAAAATGCCATCAAGAGAGTTGAGGATGATACAGTTTTAAAGCAAAAATGTAACAAAAAAAAAAATGGAAATCTAACCGTTTTGTGTAAGTTTGGTGGAGCAGACCAAGGTGGAGATCTGTAATGAGTCCTTGGTGATCGTGCAGGTCCCCAAGTTCTGAGTGCTTTTCCCAGTGGTAGAGTAGCCCTTCTCCTCCATCTCCATCTTGGTGGCGGGTAGGTTTAAATAATGGGACGCGTCCTCCAACTTTTTGGCTTCTGCCTAATCATGCAAAGCAACATTACTTTTTCCATAAAAACCATTTATTTACATTTTTGTTAAAACTACAATATTAAGTTAAAGTGTAAATGTAACGAGGAAGCATTGGAAATAAGAACAGTAGCAAAAAAATTAGAGTAAAAATTTAAAAGGGTGCATTTTTTCTTCATTAACTTTTTAATTGACACAAATAGGAGCCAGAACACAAAGGTATCATTATGCAAGAGATTTTAATTGAAACATAATTGGATTTTCTTGAGGGGGCTGTTACATGCTACCTCTAAAATCACTTAGGAGTACAAAAACGGACAATTCTTGAAAAATCTGAGCTTTATTTCACCCATTTTAGCTCGTAGGTCCCTGACTAACAGGTAGGCAGATAATAAACAAAACCTTAAAGGGATTTCTTTTTTTTATTCACTTACCTTGTACACGATGAGATCGTGCTCACCGTCTCTCAGAGTGGTCCCATCATAACGCATCAGTTTCACAAAAGATAAGGCGAATATCTTCTCTGATTTGTCTTTAGCTGGAGGAGAAAGAAGGCACAGAACCCAGGTAAATAATCTAGCTTTTCCTCATTTGGAGATTTTTCTTTTAAATAACTTGAATTTTAACAGACCATATAAATTCTGGAGGATTCTCTTCATCATTTTAGACTGATCTAACAAACCAATTCCAAAGTTGACACATTTTCTTATTCTAAATAGTCCGTCATGTTCATGCATGAGAACATTCGAAAGTGAGAGGATATGAACCAGGAACACCTATAGCTTTGTCCCAAAGCAAGGAATTTGGATTTATATGACGGATCAACGAGCTTAAATATACGCGCAGGAAGATGAGAATCTCTTGTTTTCCATCTGCCTAGATCCCCTTATTGGTTTGCCGCCTGCGACCTCAAAAACTACGACCAAATGAAACACGTCATGTCTCTCAGCTTCTTCCAATGTATTAGTGACTTCCTGAGGAGAGCAGAGAGCTCACAACTTTTTGAAGAATAGGGTGACTTTCACAGAAAAAGATGATTTTGGAAGCCATTCAGGGGCGAGTTTGCATGAAGGTTATGCAGGATAAAGCCTCTAAAGGGGGACGTTTGTCCTTAACACTACATCACTTTCATATTTTTATAGCCGAACTCATGAGGCGGAGTCATGGCGCCAAAGAAGAGTCAGCGATGTCTAACAGTCAAGGCAACATTTGTGATCACAGCCATCTGTCACATGAAGGAGAGCAAAGTCTGGGTGATAGTCTGAGTCGTGCTGGCCTTATGTTCAACCGTCGGACTGAGACACTGAGGACATGAACTCCACCACTGGCGTCGATGAGCCTCTCTGTCACTTTATGTTTCCAAGAAATGTTCACAACTAGCTAGGAGCGCAGTGGAATGAGCGGAAAGGACTCAAGTAGACGACAGCAAAGTGAGGCTTTTTAAAGGCCTGCAAGACCGTCAAAGCTGGAGCATTTGAGTACAAAAATATTTTTATTTAGATTGCCAGTTAAAAATATAAAATTTACATCAATAAAATTGAATTAGTGTAACACCTTTATCAAATTCGGTCATGCTTTGGTTTTTATTTTTTTATGTGTATATGTAACTAAAATTCTAGAGCACAAAGATAATAGAAAAAATATAAAAGCCATTTTTAATTATTATTAAGTCATGCAGTCACAACTTAATAAATAAAATTATCATTAAATAGCATGGTGAACTAAAATAGCATCTTTTCCAACTGCAGTATTTTTCTTACAAAAAAAAAAAAAATCTTTCACATCACACACTGTGCAGAGAAAAAAATGTTTTGTTGACATTCCATAAACTTTGTTTGGGCTTTCAATAGTCTCACTTTCTGTTAAGGTACTTCTGAGGTTCATTCAGTCTAAATCTGCTTGGTATTTGTGTACTTGTTGCCCCTGCTGCTGGATCAAAAAAATACACAAATTCATGTTTATTTCATATGGATTCACATCAGCCCGACCACTTGTATTTTGGTTGTTTCAGCATTCTCTGTAGTGTTAAAATTAAACTGACAAGATTTATTCATGATTTTGCTGTACCAGCGTAAAAAAAATGTGATAAAAATGTTAAAAATACTCAGAGAATTCAGTAAGATGTCGAAGGAGGTGACAAAAACCAGACGAACATACACTAAAGTGAACAGTACATTGAAGTGATGGGCCTAAAAGTGTAAAACTTCACCTGTATAAAGGTTATAATACATAAAACTGTTTATTTTCTGCTTTAGAAAATTTTAGCTTTCCCATATTTTATTAAATAAACAAAACAAACCAAAAAAAACAACTTTAAGGAGGGTTATTTTGTTTTAGATTTTAGGAGGAATATCCAGCAGCTCTGCCTGTCGACTGAAATCTGTGCACATCATCTCGTATCTCTTTTATGTAAACATAGCCACCGACTGGAATGTTTCAGGCTTTGCGGTAAACCACAGACAAATCCAACAGAGCCCAGCTATTACACCTTTCAGTAATAAGCGGCAATGTGACGCATCAGAATGCTGCTGCAGCCTCAGAGTCACTCGGGGAAAGTTTCCAAAGTAGCCATTGCAGCCAGATAACGGAAAAAGAGACTCAAAAAGGAGCATCTAGTCCTCAGAAAAAGGTATAAGTCATAGCATGACAAGAGGGTTCCAAGTGATGATCATGGGCTGAGCCTCTGAGGACTGGAATTCCCACTGAAACACCCGCATGCAGGTGACAAGAAAACACACTTGGAGGATTTTGGAAGTATAAGACTACAGCAGTAACAGATAAGGACTGGGGCATGTTTCTATGATTATTTCTTTCTTTGAATTGTGTGAATCATCTAAAAAACACTTTGTGGTGTTGCAATTGATAACTAATGTGGAAAAAAGTGTTAACAGAATATATGTTTATTCCAATATTCACTGATGGATTGACGTGTCGATAAAAGCTGATTATCCGAGAATCATCTGGATTTACATTTTGTACTGACATATACAGTCATACTCACAGTCCTGTGATGAGCGGTGGCGGAAGGTGAAACGCAAGTGGCTTCGATTCACATCTTCAATAGGAATGGCAACCTGTTACAGGGCAGAAAAGTGAACTATTTAACTTCTAGTAAATAAGATGCATTTTTCAAATAAATCCAGCATGTTTGCAAAAATAAATTACGTTAAAAAAATAATTTGATTGACAGGACTTGTAGAAAATAACTTTTACATTAAAATTGTGTTTTTGTGGTTTATAACCTGTTCTTGTATAATTTTTCTGATGATGGACAACATATACAAAGAAAATTAAGCTCAAAATTGTTTTTCTTTTTGTAAATTGATGTGAATTAGGAACAGTTAAAAAAAAAGGAGCTTTTGTGACATGAAAATATGCTAGGAGAGCCACTCGCTCCCTGCTCCAGGCCATTCCAATGAATCCGTGTACGTCTTTGCTTTTCTGATTTAGTATCTGGCTCAAAACTGTACAGCTGGATAGCTCAAATGTTTGCTTGCAAATTTTGTTGCACTGGTAATGTTAGATTAGGGTTGTGTGGGGCAGTAAGCGAACGGGAGAGAGTGTAAACAAAGGGATGATGGGAAATGTTGGCAGGCTTATACCGCCCACAAATTTCAAATGGATTACTTCTGCTTTATAGTAACCAAGACCAAGCAAACAACTTTTTTTTTTTTATTTTGGCTAAAAATGAAATAATCATAATTATAAGACCACTGAAAACACTTTAAAAATAACTCAAAAAATAATTGGAGTGGGACTTCAAAGCAACAAGGGTCAAAACTTGTGTATTATTCCATATCCATGTATTGCTGATGTGTGTTTTGGCCCCATTTTCCCCTATATTCACTTATGAATTACTGATCAGTAACAAAGCCTTGGCAATCAAACGTCTATTGAACAGCCCTGCCAAACAATAATGCAGAGAAACATCGTGTTTAAGTGCTTTTATCGGCAACGGACAATTCAAATGGGCTTAGAACTATCCCAGTGTTTAGCTTGTCAATACTCAGCAAATATTAAATATCTTCCTCTACAGATTACTGGCAGTAAAAAGCTTGTTCTGGGTAGACTAATAAATTTTAATAACTAGGATGAGGTGATTTTAGCAGAAAATGGTGATGAGGATAGCAAGATGTGAACTAACTCTATATATGTGAGCAGAGGGGCATACCTTTATTGTCTCAAACCAGCGTGGCTGCTTCACTTGGTAGTAGATGATAGACTTGTACTCACTGATCCCACTTTCTCCAGCTCCAGGGAAGATCACATTCTATACAAGGAGAAAGACAACATGCTAAGCGAAAGTGGATAAAAATGCTTTTCGGAGCATTGTTTATGACTGTCGATCTATTATGAGTCAATCAAAACTTAAGCGCGTCGGCGGGGATGTGGAAATTGACACGCACTCCCTCTCCCACAATGTGCTCCCCTCTGGGCAGAAAAAAACCGTAATCTAGCAGAATGGCTTTTAACAGTCAGGATGCACTTCAGCGTATGCATGAGCACCTGTGTGCTGGCTGCCAATCTCATGACAGCATTGTGGAAATAATAAATTAGAAATCAATTATTTAAAAAGGACCTGCAGGGGCCTCCATGCAGAGAGACAAAAAGGGAAGCCGGGGATGGGGAAAGTGGACCAGCTGGTGCTGATGGATCCATCCATGGAAATTGGTCTCCCTACTGGGCCGCGCTGCATCTCAACAACAGGTCAGGGTGCGTATGTAAAATACTGAAGGGGAGCTGGCACCAAAGAAGGATCGGCACCTTGTGGCACACGTGCCTTGTTTCCCAGCAATCTGCTCAGGCAGGCAGCGCACCTCTTTCCTCCCATTACTCCAGCTGACTCCCCGGTCTGTTAGTGTACCCCTTCTGAAATACTCCTACACTAATGGTTTCTGACAACCAGCAATTATGAAGAATAACAGACCCCGTGTCCCCCAGCTGTGCAATGTAGATACAGGGGGCAGGTGCTGCATCTCGCAAATCAACCCTTTCAATACATGATCAGGATTCCAGACCGCTTCAGAGTTTGGGGGGAAGTGATGGCTGGAGCCCAAGCTTGAAGGTAAGATATGGCTTTCTTGAAAAAAAAAAAAAAAAAAAAAAAAAGACTTAAAGGAAAAGTATCACTAGTCAGCCTCAAGCATTTCAAATTCTTTTTGAAATAAAGGAAGCGAGGGGGGCTGTTTGGAAGCAAGGAGGAGAGTAAAAGGACAGAGGAATAAAGATATGAGACTTAACAGCGAATCCATGCTCTGCGTGCCTGACTGTGCGTCATCAATCTATGATGTAAACTCCACATGCAGCGCAGAAACCATGCCTGCATGTAGATCAGTGTCTTTTCAGGCAAAACAGTAAACAATAAAACATACCCAAACAATACGAAAAGAAACTTGTTTATTTTATTTAATTATACAATGAAATTCAAGTCACATGAAGTCACAGACTAGAAGCAATAGTGTACTTTCTCTCAGACACAAAGCATCCCGGTCAGTCAATTAAAATCTTAGTAAGAAGGGTAAGAAGTTGACCTGTTAGCAGTGACCTGAAGGTTAAACAAACCAGAAACCAAAGCTCCATCACCCAGGATGAGCACAACACATGGAGCTGCTGGTTCAACATTCAATACAATCACCACATCTCATGCTCAGTGTTGCCTGCCTGTTCATTTACTTGCTGCATTTACATGTGCAAAATGTTCTTGATCAGATGACATGCGCAGAACTGTCGAAAATACCGGAAATAGTCGTAGAAGAAGAAATAACGAGATCTGTAATAAACAAACTAAGATCATGTATAGAGCGAGATGCACCACTGAGCGTGCTTTCATTATCATTATTATTTATAATAATGTTATAATACTCAAAGAAACAGTTTGCTCGTGGAGAATAGTCAATTGGTTCTGTTCGCGCTCCAAAGACTGCCATTCCCTCTATGCATGACGTCAAATCCAGCGCAGTAATGACACACAATCGAAATGTGTGTTTACATGCACCACGATCGGATCAACAATCGCTATAACCCACCTGTCTTGAAATTTTTATCCGAAAGAGTCTGATCGGGCCCGAGTTTTCCGAACGGCGTGTTTACGTGACGCATTTCTGTTCTGATCAGGCGTTTATTCTGATTACTTGTGGCCATATAAAGTGGCTACGGATTAACTTAACTGACACATAACGGCAACAAACCCTTGAATTAGATTTCTTGAAACTCGTGCTGGTTATCTTATATATTTTACAACTTAACTACATACAGTCAAAGAAGGAGGGCGGAAAAATGCACGTGTTTAATAATATAGCTAGCTTTTAAATCGTCATGTTTCATTTACTTATTTAATTAGTTATTTAATTATTATTGAATTAGTCTATAACTCATAAGTTTATATCTATTTGAAAGCGTGTTTAATCAGATAGCGAAACCTGACCCGACCACAGAGTTTCAGACTCGATCAACACCATGTATTTCAAGCTTATTATTACAAATAAATACTCTACTAGGAGTCTGCATATCATGAACAGATCACAACATTTCGTAGCTATAAAGTGCAGCAGAATTAAGCACTAATTAATACATGAGGCGCACAAAAACACTTTGGTAAAAATTGGAGAAATATTCACAGATTCTGACTCACGGGTTCAAAAACTCTTAATAAACATTTAAAACTGACAGCAAGTGTCTCTATTTGTTTGTCTTAACACAAATGATGACCTTGAAAGGCATTTCAATAGAGAAAGATTGGGTTTTTGCTTCTTTTATTTAATAAGAATTGCTTTTTCTTTGCTGTCGACAGAGACTGCAGTGAGACAGCTACTGATAAACCGTCTACTAAGTACAAATTCTGGGAAAAGAGATTTAAAAAAATAAATAATTTCTCAAAACAACTAAAACAAAAAAATGCATTCATTTTCTTAGCCGCTTTATCCCTTTCGGGGTTGCGGGGGTGCCGGAGCCTAACCCAGCTTCTGATGGTACCAAAACAAATACATGGTTAAATTGGTATGAGTTAGTCATAAATATTCATAATATTCATGATACATTCATTCTTTTAATTTTTAGCTATTTTTGAATAGGAAATGAATCACATTTAATCAAAAATGTTCACTAGTTCTTTCGAACATGACTAATTATTTATTTTTATTATGCAACTTTCAATCATTTTTTTAGTTATTTTTACTATTTCTACATTAAGCTGTACGGTGGTGCAGTGGTTGGCGCTCTTGCCTCACAGCAAGAAGGCCCCGCTTCAAATCCCGGCAGGGGGATCTGAGAAATACCAACTGGGAACCTCTCTATGTGGAGTTTGCATGTTCTCCCCGTGCATGCGTGGGTTCTCACCGGGACTCCGGCTTCCTCCCACTGTCCCAAAAACATGCTTCATAGGTTAATTGGTGACTCTAAATTCTCCCTAGGTGTGAATGTGAGAGTGAATGGGTGTGTGATTGAGGCCCTGTGACAGACTGGCGACCTGTCCGGGGTGAACCCTGCCTTAGCCCATCAGTGCCTAGGTTAGGGTCCGGCACCCCCTGTGACCCCGAAAGGGATAAAGCGGACAAGAAAACGAATGACTGAATTAACTATTTTTACTTGATTGTTCAAACTACTTCACAAAGTTGCACGGTTAAAATGTTACATAATAAAAGAAGGTGATTAAAATATCGGGAACAACCTGGATGTTATTTATTTTCATTTGCATTACAAAAGTATAGGATCGGGACTCCATATCGTTCTCTTTACCTGAAATGAGGTGCACCACACATAAACTGACATATTTTCAACATCTAAGCATCTGTATACAAACTTTCATATTCAGCTATGTCATTTCCAGAGAAGAGTCAATAGACAGATCATTTACCATGTGTATAGCATGTCTCCAAGTTACATTCATTATGTTCAATAAGTGACTATCAGTCATTAGGAGTGTTGGCTTCAGGGCTGCATTTCATCAAGATCACCACTGATTCTTGCACTTCCTCAGCCTGCTGGGCCAAATCTCTGACAAAGCTCCCCAATTTAGGGCTAATGAGCTTAATTGATGCAACCAGGAGTAATGGACCTTTCTCCGGTTTCACTGTTTGCTGGAAGACTCCTTCCTAACAGTAATCTGTCATCTCAAATTACTTCCAAATGCTCTTTCGCTTCAATTACAGAGCCCTTACTCGGCTATATTAGGTACTTTAATTAGGTGTAAATCAGTTCACTGCAGACTGTAGCTCCAAAATCACAGAAACATCAATAAAATCCTATTAGTTTCCACTTTATACAGAGGGTAAATCCCTCACACAGATAAATACACTCAAAAAAAAATAAAAAGGCTTTTGTACCCATCTTTAATGGGGTAAGTGTAAAAAACTTAAAATTATTTTATCAAATATTTTGAATTCCTTTAGGGAAAATCTTTGCTATAGTGAGCATTTTGCCTTTGCTGAACTAATCCATACAGCACACAGGTGCGGCATATTAAGGTAATGATTGGGGAGGGTGATTATTGCACAGGTGTGTCTCTGGCTGGTCACAACAAATGGATTATCCGGACAAAGCTGGAAGGCTCACTAACAACGACCAAGACAATGGAGGGAACACGAAATGAAAGAAAAGAGTTCTCAGTTTAGATCTTTGGGTTTTGATTGCTCCAAATGTTCAGATACAATTTTCCTTAAACTGGTATTGTAAAGTTAAACTTGTGATTAGAGCAAAGGAGAAAAAGTCAAGAACTTTTGTCCTGAATATCATAGAGAACATTTCCTTCTTTCAATTCTCAAAAGAAAAACATGTTTTACTTAAAAAAAAAAAAAATAATACAATAAAAAAAACTAGAATGTCCCTTGAATTTACTTCAGTTTTACTACACTGGAGACCAAAGTGGATTTACTGAGCCCACAGATCAAAAAGATGCAAACTATGCTAATTGGTGACGTGTCCTGGTTACTTGTGATGCTGTGGGGAAGAGGTTTTATACTCTATAGTTACTTAATTGGAAAGAAAAATGGCTTAAGGCGAAAGAAAAGGCCTGCACCCTCATCAATTCCATTTATTAACAGACGTCAGGTAATAACAGCGGTCTCACATAAAAGATAAAACAGGTCTTTAAATCAGGGACTGTAGGAGCCGACTCTGCCTAACAAGAAAAGTGTTGACCGCCTTGAACTGCAGAGACATTTGTTAGGCAAATTTCATCCACTTTTTAATTGCTCCCAAACAAAGAAACAAACAGAACTGTGCTCAGCTCCGTCAGCGATCAAGGCCACGTCCTTTAACCCCTCCTTCCTCAAAGGAAGGGTGTTTTGTGCATTTGTTTTGTTTTCTTTGCGCTAGAGCGAAGTTAATGGTGGACGTATCCTTGACAGCTCAAATGAAGACAATGCCTACCTACAACACTTCTTCCTGCTAGCAGATAAAAAGGTCACTAGAACCTTGAAGAAAACATTTTTGATTTAAGAAAGTACACACAACACAACGTTACTAAAAACATTGGTAAGAATTACGGTATGTATTTTTATGTAGCAAGCACCCACACCGCTCCAAATAAATTCAATGGGGTGATGCAGGACAGGTAGTTAAGTCAACAAAGAGGTCAATAGTTATATAAAAAAAATTTAAAAAAAAAGTCAGACTAAAACAAAGTTTACGCAGGCTGATCTAAAAGTACCCAGCAGCTAGATTGGATTCCCAAACAAGGAAAACTAAAGATTTTATTAGAATATATTGATATATTATCAATCCAAGCTGAAAATACAACTGTTATAAAAAATTAATTAAATCAATTAATACCAGAGTTGTCACTGGATACAGTAAATAACACTCTGACTGTACAATTAGCATAATTCAGACAGATTCTGAAGAGGAGAAACGTTTTTTACTTTACTGGAGACGTAGCCAGCGACACAAAATAACCAGTTCTCAAACTACCATAACTATACAACAATTTGTAAAATTTTGGTAATTCTGACAGACTCTGAAAAAGAGAAAAGCAGCTATGATTCGAAAACGTATCACTGCATCACTGTGAAATATGTTGCAAACACTTTAATACCACCAAGTTGCAAACAAAATTCACAGTTCTGAGATCAAAATTTCCTAAATAGCAAACAAAATGTTCATTTTAAAAACGGAACTTTAAAAAATATTCAAATGTTTGTTTGTTTTTTTTGGGTTTGCAACAGAAAAGTTTTCAGATGCGTTGTCTCTCATCTTGCTTTTTCCCTTTGATTTTGTTGATAAGATTCAGTTTAGTGTGACATGTGTGCCAACAAGCTGCCAATCACAAATTAATATATACATAGAACTTTTTTTTTACTAATTAATGAATACAAAGCGGTGTTCAATTTTCTTAAAGGTTAAAATAAGGATTTGAATGTCCTTCTAGGTTTTGGTCAGTAAAAAACAAGCCCAAATGGTTCTTTTATTGTTAAAGGTTGATGACCTCTAGTCTCAATTACATCCAATCAAACCATCATATTTCTCTAGCAGGGTGTCTGCTTCAGAACTGGCTCTTTTACCCTCAATTTTGCCTCTTTGGCTGAGGTAAATTCATTTTAAAAGATTCTAAAAAATAATTAATATATTCTTTGTAGCAAAAATGTATTTTGAAAGAAAATATTTGATATTTTTATTTGCAACTTTGAAAGTTTTATTTATAAAACTAACAATTTTGTTTGCGATTGAGAAATTTTTTATCTCAAAACCGTGACTTTTGGTTGCAATGTGGTGGAACAATGATCACTTGATAGAGATGTCCCTGGCGACAAGAAGTAACACTTTGAACGACCATAACTCTTCAACCATTCTAAAATTTTGATAGACTCTGAATAAAAAAAAAGTTGCTTTATGTCAAAAGCTTTTCCCTGTACTACCATAAAGTGTTGTGTGAACCTTTAATACTAAAGATGTCGCAAGCACATGATATAAAACACGCTCTTTAAACCACCGCAACTCTTCAGCTACTTACGCAGCTACTTGCTGTAAATATGACAAACTTTAAAGAGGAGAAAAGTAGCTTTGCGTCAACAGCGTTGCACTTTACTACCTAAAAGTTAACTGTATACAAATTGTTTTACCGCAAAATGTACCAAATGTATGCAAAGCTGCTTTTCCAGCTTCAGAATTTGTTGTAGTTATGGAAATTGCAGTTGAAAAGTTACAGCGATTCCCTTAAAGTCAACACTTGAGCTACAACTCTGGTGTTAATCTAGCTTTCACATCAAAAACAAAGTCAATCACATCGAAATGAATGCTAGCCACATCGCCCATCTACCTGCTGGAGTCTGTAACTAATTTTGACAGTGATAAAAGATGGCTCCTGTAGTGGCAGGGCTAATTTTAGGCTACTCCATCAAATGCGATGCGAGAATATTGCATTCTGTCATTCCAGACAGGTGGTGGAGAAATACAGCGCGGCTGCTGCAACACACTCCTTTGAGGGAGTCCTGTTTAGATCATCAGTGTGCTGAGCAGCGGGAATTAAAGAGGCCAGGTAAACACCGCCGTCTTGAGAGGGACAGAGCGGTCAAAGCAACTGACGAGACGAGCCCGGGAAAAAGCTGAAACTTATCCTGACGTACCTCAAGTTTTTTACCATCCTCGTCATAAACAGACATGGTCACCTCCACGTTTTTGGGTGTCGTCTTACTCCCTTTGTCAAAGTCTCCCTGGACCAGAGTGATATAGATGTCGTTTCGCACATCACCTGGAGAAAGCACATCAAGGAGTGAGGAACTGTAGTATTTCCCACCTTTCATAGAACATAAATGACCACTAAAATATGGACATTTTGGTAGGAAACTACATATTTGTTTCAATCTATAAATAACTTTAATATCAAAATATCATATTTATAATACATTGCTTCACACAAATTTTTTTCCCGTTTTAAAAAAGGGTTTAAAAGCTAAACCTGGCATTATTATCTCGGGAAAGCCCATTTTGCGAGCCACAGCTGTCGATCGATCCACCAGGTGAGGGAAGTCTTTCCTTATCTGATGAATGTCTCCTGGAAGCAGCTTCAGAGTCACCCACAGCCCTGGTAATGCAATAAAAGACGAGGAAGAACGAAGATAACATCATTAGATGACAGCAGTGAAGCAATCGCGCTGGGGAAAGCTGAAAACAAGACTTCAGCCCTCATTAAAGAAAAATGTAAACGCAACAAAAGCTACTCAAAGTGAGTCTGTGTGTTGCTATTGTCACTACCACATGTGGTGTGAGAGGGTGTAAATGACAAAAACAGAAAATTTTCTGTCATAAATAGTGACTGGAAACTGCCATTAGACCAAATAATTATTGAAAATTACGATTTATTTATATATTTATTAAGAATAGATTTTAATGCAAAGTTATTGGCTGATAAATACATTTTTTGCATGATATGAAAACAGACACAAAAATATTCAATATAAAAGTAAAAAAAATAGTTATCTATTTTTATTTTATTTTGTTTGTTTTTGAATTGCATAGTTTATGTAATGCAAGGGGTAAAACTATACATCAATGATTTGGGAAAAAAAAAGAAAAATTCTCCATGTCAGGTAATTGACAGCAATTCATCAAAACGATCCACTTCTGCGCCCCACAGAAAAATATATCAAAATTAGTCACACACACCGGATTCAATTTGTGGGCTCTAATTCTTTTTATATGAGAAAAAGTAATATTTATAATCCAAAAAATAAACTCTCCTATCTTTCCCAGGCCTATGTAATTGCTTTTGGAAAAGCTTGGAGTGATCCTGTGAAGAAACTCAGGGGTCTAAACGGGACTTTGATGGATCACATTTCTTATTAGTTTCACACCAGTAGATGCTCTTTGTTCTTTTTTTTCCCTGAAAGAAGAAAAAAAAACCTATTGGAAGATGTTCATCTTGAAGGTGGTAGTGGCACTTGTAACACCATCTTAGGGAAGACAAAGCAGCATAATGTCACAGTTTTAAATGAGACATTCTTAATTAAAGCCTCCAGCTTAAGCAGTGAGCAATGCACTCGCAGGTCAACAAAGCAGAGGAGGCCTTATCTACCTTTGAGGTTTAGTTCACTTTCACTTTGCAGACCTTTTATTGTAATAGCAGATACATCCAGACCTTTTATTGTAATAGCAGATACATCCCTCAGTGAGAAAGCCTCCAGCCGGTGCAAGCCCGACTGTAACAGCTGCCATCTTTTCTCTGTGTAGGTTGAAGCAGACCTGATGACTGGAAGGTCGCTTCATTTCAGATTTCTTTTAAAATGCAAAATTAATTCTAAGGTATAATGCTTCTTAAGTTTTCATCAATATATTGAGAAAAAAAACCCACATTAAATACTGGGACATTTATGGCATGATGTTATAATAGATCAAAAGTATAATAGATCAAAAGTAAAGCAGTCGACCTCTTATGCCTTAGTCATATGTACCCATATGGTAGTTGACCCGTACGGGTTCTGTGGGTTTTTTACATTTACATAAATTTTAAAATTAAAATGTCTAAAAATATGTTCATGATACATGAACTTTACATAGGTTCAGGTGACCTCTGACCTACTCCAGTTCAAATATCCTTTATTTTATTAACAATGCTGCAGATTTGGTCAATAGTTCAAAAATGTGAGAAGATTTGTTTTAAAAATGTGTATGTTGATTTTTATTTAACATTACAAGATTGATAAACACAGGACAAAACAATGAAAACTGGACTATTTTTCCATGAAATGTAAATGATTATATGAAAATTTAATAATTACTGAGATTAATTAAGTGCAAAAAAATGATATCTGCTTTCTAGCTTGTTAATCATGGTGAGAAATCAGTGTCTTGACATAGAGGAGTTTCATTTTTCATTATTAATAACGTATAACTAAAAGCAAACTAAGCAAATGTGTTATTTCAAAATGATAGCCCTTCGTATGACTCAGTACCCATAAAGTAGCTCTCAGTTTCAAAAAGGTTGGTGACCCCTGCTCTAGTCATTAGAAAGCTGCACACTGGTTCTTATTAACTGTTGCACACGTGGGGTGTGCAGGTGATACGTGGTGTACGGATCACAAAAATTTTTGGGTCACCGTTCTGATCATTTTTCGGCTCAGTAAAAGATGAAAAATCAACAAGATAAAAGCCTATATTCAGATTTTTTCTTTTAAAGGTTCAAAATATATATTTTATAAAGCATATATAAAGCACTTTAAAGCATAAATATTCACTGACATACATCTATCAAACACTTGATCATTGAGGCCTATTTATAAAAACAAAAAATCTTTAAACTTTTGGCTAAAAAAAATGCTAAACATGTTGTCTCTGATTACATTGACACGTTTTGAGAGCAAAACTAAGACAAAAGAATCCTTAAAAATAGCTTTGAAAATATCAAATCTCTCTGGAGTACCCTCTAAAATGGTAATCCCCCCTCACCACCACACCACCACCACCCAAATGTATAAATTAAATCTTAAATTAAAAAGCTCAAATTTAAATTATTGTTTTGGTATGAATTGCTTTTTTTAAATCAACTGTGAGAACATTTAAATATTTCAAATAGTGATTTTTATCCGTCGAACATGTGCAGGTGAGGCACTGCCATGCCCACTTTTTCTGGCGATCTATGATACCTTGAACAGTTTGTAGGGTTTGGGGATGTTGAAAAAAATGAAAATCCGTACGATCTCCCTATTGTTAGTAGCAGGTCCATTAAAAAAATAGAAAACTTTCTCTGTACAGGCTCACCAAGCAGTTACAATTTGTGCATGCCGCATACAGATTTCCCTATTTGTAACCCGCAGACCGCCCTTATCCACCCATTAGGGCAACTGTGACTAAAGCTTTATCAAAAGGTTACAGGTTCAGTTTCCACTGTGTCAATGTGTCCTTGAGCAAGACACTGATTACTCCTGGTGGTCCGCATTGCATGGCAGCTCCGGGGCCAACAGTATGTATGTGTGTGTGTGTGTGTGGATGAATGAATGGGACTCGTGCCATAGATAAACAGCACAATGAGTTCATTAAGAAGGCAGACAAGCGCATAGAAGTAATCAGAAATTTTTTTCCATCACCAGTGTTTGAATACGCACCATTTGAATGGATTTAGCCTTTTTCTTCTTTCTTTTTGTGCCAAAGTTTTAAAGCTTTTAAGTTCTTTTGCTTATAATTTGGTTTCCCCGAAAATTTAGTTATTGTTTTTCTCTCGTGGATCCGATGATAAGACCACCTGTTTTCCTCCTCTGTCTGCTTCATCGTGCTATGAACTCTGACTGTACCTTGGCCCTTGTGATTGACCTCTTTGGCGGTGATAACCTTGTTGATGACAGTCTGGAGGAAGTCGTTCTCCCCTGCTACCCTGGGTGAAAAACGGGAGATGTTCAGCTGCTTGTGGCGAATGGCGTCATCCAACGCTAGCCTGCAGTATGCACACAACAGCAGGCAAACACCAGGAAGGTAAAAAGACGGAAGAAAGAAGGGGAGGAAGAGGAGCGGGGCAGGAGGTTCCACAAATGATAAGTGTGAAAATACAGAGGGGTGAGATGAAAGAAGAGAACGAAAGACAACAACACAGGAGGGTGATGCGAATACCATGACAGACACCAGCCGCATGTTAGCAGTTAACAATGAGACGGGATGGGCAAAGAAAAGAAACATGGAAAACTTTTATTTAGGAAATAAGAACTTGTCGGCATTTAGACTCCACAGCTCTTACCCCTTTGTTTGTGTCGCTTTTTTTTAAAGAAATTTTAATAGTATAAAGCCAAGTCCCGAAAATGTACATCCAGCCCTTGTAAGCATCCCTTGCTTTACTTACAGCTTACATATCTGACACAAAGGATTAGAAAATGGGAGCTTTAATGTATCATAAAAGAGAAAAAAGATGGTGATTTCCTCTTGAATGAGGAATTTAAAAAGTCACCAAAAGCGTTTTAAGAAAGACAACACAGATTATGGAAGAAAATGTTGCAGGACATAATTAGCAAAGCAAGATTTTCCTTGTAGTTCACAATTGTAGCCCAGACGTTTAAGCGAAGGAAATGATCAGAAACATGCATGCAGACGGAGGGGTGCTTCGTAAAAATTATAATACAAAAGGTCATCATTCCCTGGTCTAAAGAGATTTTTTTTTTTTAATTAATCATTTTAAGGTGAATTAAGCATCCAAAACCAACAAACTAAATTACATCTTGATTTGTGGTTAATTAGGATCCACAATAAATTTAACATTCAAAGAAAATTTCGATTAGCTTAAGTCAGAGCCAAGAAATATTCAATATCTGTTCAGAGACTTGAAGTTTGGCCAAATTACAGAGCTCTATCAAATGATTCTTTCCACTATTACTTCTGCTGGTGCTAAAACATCTGCAATGATGAGCCGTCCCGCAGCAGCTAATAGTCAAGTTGAACCTAAATTACTTCTTGTAAAATCTGCTCTTCCTTTGACGCTGGCAGATAGTAATTTCAGTGATTTACACTTGAAGATGAAACCTTTAAGTGAGGCCGTCTGCCCCCTCAACTGCCTGAGACAGAGGCATTTACACCGATGCATGTCAAAAAAAAAAAAAAAAAAAAAAAAAAGATGGCAGCAAATGAGATTGCCGTCATTGAGTTGGGAGGGAACAGGGAGTTGCTAAGACTTATGCTAATGTGGTGCAAATACTAAAAACTCCCAAATCTGACACAATGTGAAAAATTCAAAATAAAAGCAGGAGATGAGACAAAGAATTTAATTTGCCCGGCAGCACAGTGCACTTACGGCTGGAAGGGGATAAAGTGTTGCTTGTCCTCGTCATCCATTTTGCCGGTTATGATGTCGGTGACATCCATTACTATGAAAAAAAGAGGAGAGGTTAATAAACTCTGAAGGTCTGCAGAAAGCAGCAGAGCTGTAACAGAGGCACTGCGGTGTGAGGCCACAGGAGGGGGAAAAGCGGCTTCCGCTGATGTCAGCTTGTTCTTTGATGAACGTTAATTAGTGGAAGTAGCTCAAACTTTTTTTGGAAACAGTTTTGGTGATGTCAAAAACTGGAGTGGACTTTTAACAGAAACACATCAGACCGATTAAGCAAAAAGTGGTCTTTTAATTATAATAGCGTTGTTTTTAATCAAACTTTTTTTAATTGTTATCTTGAACATAGTTTCTTTAGAGTGGCAGTAGTTCGTTAGAAATTCACTTCTGAGTTTGGGCGGAAATGTTGGCACGGAGTAAGCCCGCCCCAAATTCCATCATCCATCTGTTTTTACTCTATCCTGCTAGCTTACAACTCCAACTTAACATACCCAATGCAAAAAAAGGCGAGAAATACTGATGCTATTCAGACGTTATAAACAGACATGCTAGAAGCTGTGAGGCTGAATGTAGAACGTACATCAAGAGGTGTCAAACTCAGTCGCACAACACAGCTTAGTTTGTGGGCCAAACAAGATAAAATTTATTGAACACAGAAAGACACATTTTTTAAATTTTCTAAACTTAACTTTTTAATATAAATATGAATATAGACAGGCAGGAATATTATTCCAGAATAAATCAACTCAAACCTTAAATAACTTTCGATTTTTTTAGTCTTCATAAAAATATATTTTGCAAGAATGATACAAGTCAAAAATAAACGTTAAAAGAATGTTGTTAAATGTTAAAAGAAAAAGCACTCACAATTCTTTTCTTTTATGCCATTTAATACAGAAATTGCAATTATAAATATCCCAAAAGATTTTGATCTCCATTAAATTTATCCTGTTAAAATCATCCAAATATGAACATGCTGCTGAACAAAACAAGCAAAGCCTGTAAATAAAATGAAATGTTTTGCTTTTTAGCAAAAACAAATCAAATCATTGCATTTTCTTTGCTATGTGTTTTGTTGCCAAAGTCATTTAAATACAAAAATATGCAGAAATGCAATTTTAAGCTTAAATTTTCTTGATACATGTCCTCTATCGGGAGAAAAATCCAAAAAGAACATGTTAAAAACATCAAAAACAACATTGGAGTGGGACTTTAAATAAGTCACAGTTTGATAATAAATTGCGATTATTGTAGCTAATCTGAATGTTGGCATGAGAGAAAATAGAATAAAGAACATATTTTTCTGTCAAACAAAGAGGGTAATAAAAGGGTTGTGTAGAATTTAGTATGGAAGTTTGCTTTTTTTTTGTCTTTTGGCACCATAAATTCACAAGTAAAATGATTAAAGGTAAGGTGTATAAACTCCTTTATAACTGCATTTAAAACTGAAAAATAAAATCTCTCATCTCTTTGTTTTAAAGACTTTTTCTTCCCAATGTGTGGAAGGGAATAATGACATCTAAAGACAGGCCATCATAAATCAGGCTGTCATTTTTATTATTTATTTTCCCTTTGAGTGCTACTGGGGAAAAGAGGAAAAATACACTGAAAGAAAAAGAGACTTTTCTAAGTTGGATGAGCACTGGCAAAGTGCCAGTCTAATTAGTTTACTACACACCTGCAAACTTGGCAACAGGAGATGAATCCTGCTGATATTTTCTCACCACACTTTTTTGTTGGAGCTGGTTTGAATTTGATCCAAAAACATTTATTCAATCAGGCAAAATAAATTGGCAAAATATTTCCTTTCAAACAGGCAGGCAATAAGGGTAAACCAGGAAAGCTTAAAAAGTTCAAAAAGCATGACAGAAGCTGATGGTTTTTTTTTTTTTTTTTACACACCTGCCACTCCAAAGGGTCTTCTCAGACCCGACGTCAACTTTTTGGTGTTGTTGTCTCGAAGCTCCATGCGTCCAACTCTGACGATCTGACACACAAAGCTAATCCTTTCTCTTTTTAAGTCTTCACTTCCCAGGTCCTAAAAAGTAAAAATCGGTAAATTAAAAATGTCAAAATCTTAAAGGTTAGCCAAACAGGGAAGTTAGAGATTGACTCCACCCACAGCCAAAATTTGAAAATCAAGTTAGAGGGGTGGGGCTGGGGAACATGTCATTACTGGAGCTCCAGATCATGACATGGGACTTCTGAAATGATGTGGGACTTCAATGGTTTGACCAATCACAAAATTCAAAAGTAATACATCGATTCAACCTGTAGGGGGGGCAGTACACAGGTAGTTTATGACAATATTTTCAAAATGAAACAAGTTTATTTTAATTTGTCAAAAATTTGGCAATGACTAACAGACAGCACTTTTAAAACCAAACTTTTCTATAGAGGTCAACAGACAAAAAAAAAGTTGATTTAGGGTTTGGTTACACACTCCTATCCTCCTTTGAGCTACTCCAAAAGCGCTCTCAGTGGTCTTTTTAATTACGATTTGTGTTTTTGTGTCGTTTTCAATGTCATAGTTTCTCCAGAGCGGCGGGAATTAATTAGAAAATCTCTTTGGGTTGTGGGCAGGACCCTTAGGGTTAAGGCAACCACCCACCCCTGCCCCTCGCTGATGCTGACAGCTCAGAGCATATGGCCAGCGTATTTTCAACGTCACAAATGAGCTCTTTTTCAAACTGAAATTTTTTCGTCTGCTCCTGATTCATGATTTGCATAAATGACGTAAAATGTAGGAATTAAATTTGACGCTTAATTTTCTTTTTAAATGTCCTCAATCATCAGAAAAATTGCACAAAAACACAATTTTCAAGAGTGTGGGTCTTTAAGAAAAGCATTGATACTTAAATCCTGCCAAAAATATTTAAAACATCCTAATGTTCTCGATAAAACCTAATTTAAAAACCTTTTTTAATGTAAACTGTTCCAGTCACTAGTGTGACAGTGTTTGAAAATTCATTTCCTGTGAGCAACCCAAAGCGCTCCTGGTAGACCAACGCTGACCTTTCTAGCCCCGGGCTTCCGTTAGATAGGAGGTGATTGCCTTGGTAAACACATACGGCAAGCCCGGCTCTTTCTGAGAGAGCTTAGCAAACACAAACTCTCTGCAAACAGGCACCCACGCGCCTCATAACATGGCTGAATAAGCAGAGGAGCGCGTGCGCACACAAACACACTCACCGTGAAGACTGCCCGCAGATTATGAAGCTGGTCGATGTCTTTCGCCAGCCCTGCGCTTGACCACTTCACCAAATAGTTCTCACTTGAAGGAAAAGATGAGACAGAAATGTCCCTGTTATTAAGATGATGTCACAATTTCGCAACCGAGAGAGCAACATTGACATGTAGTTGACTAGTAGACGGATGCTTTTCTCAGGAGTCCACAACCTCTCAGATCTGATGTGATACAATAATCCACTTGAATCCACCACAGACTGTAATGGAGGCACTTCAAAACATTAAAATCTTTGTCAACTTGAAAGACAAGCCTGGGGTTTGTTTCTGCTGTCTGCCTGCAACTCTTTTGATCATTTGTCTCACTACAAGAAAACCCAAACTTCTCAGCTGCACCATAAACAGAGTGAAAATGACACAACTGGGAGGATAAAAGTGTTCAGTCAAACAAAGAACAAGTCGGTTGATTCTCTTCTCCTTACTATTTAAGCCCGGCCTTATCATCACAATCTGGGTAGGAGTGAACCTCTAGGAGGTGATTACCTGATAAATTTGGACTCCATGGGGTCGTAGAGCGACATCAGCACTTCTGCATCCTCGCCGATCTTACATACCACATTCTTCAACGTCACAAAGAGCGCAAAGGCTGGAGTGGAAGCAAACTTGGCTTGTCTCGTCAGATCAATATTTTGCCTCTGAGACTGTCAAAAAAAAAAAAACAAAAGAAATCACAGTGAAAAAGTACAGAGTTCTCCCAAAAGAAACTGCAACCCTTAGCTGTATTACTGTGACCTGCAATGCATTTGGGAGAAAAAGAAATCAGTCTTTCCTTTACTGAAAAATAGGTTATTTATCAAATCTAATGAATCTATTAACCCTCTGGAACCGGCGGACGCCCTCAAGCGTCCTGCTCTGCAGCTGAGAGATCAACCTGATAAAACTCAGTCTAAATGAACTTTAACTGTTTTATGTTCTGTAATTGATATTTTATTTAATTAAATTGAGAATATGACCCTTACTTGTAGTTTTTAAACAAAATCAATCTTTTATTTTAATAAATGAGGTGGAAGACAAAATTTGATCTGACGGGTGCCAGGCAGCTCAGCATGCCCGAGGTGGAGGCCCGGACTGAAACAGAGTGTCTTCTATTAGAAATTCCACAGAGAGGAAACTGATGATAACTTTGTTTTGGGATGGGGTCCGATATGAGTTTACTACAACAACGACTGGCATTGTCAAAAAAATATTGCGGAAACTCTGCTTTTCATTGCAAAAGTTATGAGAGGCGAGCAACAGAGTTGACAGACACGCCCCCACCTGTGAGCAGAATTCCAGCCGGGCCAACCTGAAATCTAGCTGGAACTTCTCCCTAAAACCTTTTTATAATTCCTCACAAACATAAGGAAAATGTATGAAAAAAAGAAAAAACTGAAAAAAAAACAAAAGAAAAGAAAAAACATAGAATTGCAGTAAAAAAGTCAAATAGACAGCAGAGAACTTAGGAGAGAAATTTATATTTTTTGGGCTGCATGGAAGCTAAAAGCACATAGGAAGACAGATCCCTGTCTGCATAACAGCATAAGAAAGGTCGCATCACACCTGTGAGGTCTGTGATGTTCTTCTATCAATATAATATGTTCATATGTGGCCAAAATAAGGAATCTGTGAATTTTGCCTGGAATTGTTTTTGGCATTTTTATTCCAAATGTGTTGATTAGTTTGTTGCCTAAATTCATTCTATATTTCTTTTTTTATTCAATTACAGCTAAAACTTTAATTCTATGTTGTAATAACATTTTGTTAAACATTTTTAGGGTTTCCATAGCATAATTAATCAAATTTTTCCAGAGGGATTTTTCCGTTTTTGCATGATTTTATGTCTAGTGTATGATATAACATGGAAAAATGACAAAAATAAAAGTAGGGTCGCATAGGACAGGGTGCACTAATTAAAATGATACAAATAAGAATGCATTTATTTTTTCAAATTGAAAATAAATAAATAAATTCAAAAATAGACAAAAAAGAGTTTTAGGCTCTGAGTTCCAGAGGGTTAATCTACAGTTGTTATGCAAACTGAAAAAAGGTTGATAGTCTTATTAGATATCCATGGTTTCAGCCCAGTAAAATGATGACTACCTGGATTCCTTTGAAAAGTATCCTGGGACCACATCATTAAAATGTATCATATTGGTCTGCACTATTTCTTTTTATACATGCAAATGCAAAAAAGAGGGCGAAAAAGCCTTTTCTGGATTTATCTTGCCAACATTAAAAAATGCCATACACAAAATTTCTGATTTTCTTCATTTTTGTGCAAGGCAAAATCTAATTTCCCTAATTCTGCAGTAGTTCTGTGCAAATACAAAAAATATATTAAAATTCAAGACCACTCCTATGAATATCATATTTTTTTGTGTTTTTCACATGTTCTTGTAGCATTTTTTCTGATGATAGAGGGCATCCAATGAATAAAACAAAATCTTATCATAAGTAAAATTAGAATCTGTCCACAGCTTAATCTAAACAAGTAACTAAAATAAAGATTTGGAAATATTTAGTCTGTAAATGCAGTGCAGAGAATGATTGAAGGTGCTTATCAGTCTGTCATAATCAGAAAAGAGGCAGATCTTCTTCTTAGGGTTTTATTCTTTCCTAACTGATGCACAAGCAATACTGTGGCAGTTGTAACATTAAAGTTCTTTTTAGACACTTGGGTGCAATATGACAGTAAAGCAAAGTTATCAAAAGAATACACATTATCAGTATTCCACCACTCAATGAACTGATTCCATCCTAGTGTCTCTAAGTGTCCTAAGACGAGGTGTGAAATGTGTAAATCATCTTAATGTTAGTAATCTGAGCTCGAACAAAAAAAAATTCCTACTTGCAATGCTACCAAGCTGAAAAGGGCATTAAGACCTGGATAACAACTGTGGGTCATATTAATCCGTGCATTTTCACAATAGTAATACAGAAAAAGAGCTTACCTTCTCCTCTTGGATGCGGTCCTCTATTTGCTTGGAGGCCGCCTCGTGAGCCCTGAACAGGCTAATGGCACTGGTGAGTTCTGGATCCAGAATGTTTCCATCCTTGTCTCTAACCACTAAATCAAGATCCAAGTACCTTAAATGGAAAGAAGAAGAGAATGTAACAATAAAAATCTATGAAAAAGTGGGTTATTTTTGGATAAACTAGGGTATTGTATTTTCAACACTATAAGGCGCACTTGAAAGCCTAAATTAAAAAAAAAAAAAAAACGCACCTAATATTCCAGAGCGCCTCATATAAGGTAATTCTGGTTGTGCTTGCTGGTATAGAAGTGATTCTGAGATGTATACGGTGCTTTGTCAAAATGTCAGTGGTTTTTTTGTTACAACAAAGTTGGCTGTTCCGTAGATATGCTAACGTGGCTAACGTGTAGACTGTGATTTTTTTTTCATGTTACTAGAACAGTTGGGAGTTACCATAGTTATAGTAATGTTTGTTTAGCAGTATCAGTGTGTTTTTCCCTGTTGAAATAAAGGTTAAGAGTTCTAGGTATTGTGAATACGCTAACGCAGCTAATTTATAGCGGTGTTGAATTAATTTTTTGCATGAAACTAATAATTATTGTGGAAGTTAGCATAGTCACTGTAACGTTTGTTTTAGCGGCATCAGTCTGTTACAGGTAGTTACAGGTATTGTGAATACGATAACACAGCTAACACGTAGCCGTGTCAGACTGCATTTCTTTTACATGTTACTAACAAGGTTAGGAGTTAGCTTAGTCATGGTAAAGTTTGTTTTACCTTTATATATATATATATATATATATATATAGCATCCAGGTTTGCATACTTTTGGGATTCACATACAGAAAAAAAAAACCATAAAGGTATCAGTCTGTTTTTTTGTGTTGCAAACAAGGTTGGGAGTAACGAGTATTGTGAATGCGCTAACGCAGCTAATGTGTAGAGGTCCCGAAATTTGTTTTTTATGTATAACTCATAAAGTTGGAAGTTATCTAGTCACTGTAATGTTTGTTTTAGCGGTATTGGTCTGTTTTTTCCATGTTGCAAAGTTAGGAGTTACGGGTATAATGAATATGCTAACGCAGCTAACATGTAGCAGTGTTTGAGTTAGCTTTTTTTCATTTGTCACTTTAAAGGTTGGTGATTAGCATAGTTATAGTAATGTTTGTTTTAGCAGTATCAGTCAGTTTTTTTATGTGTTGCAAGCAAGATTGTAAATTACAGGTATTGTTAATACGTTATCGTGGCTCACGCTTCCAGTGTGGTTAACGTGTTGCAAACACATTCCTGAGTAACTGTGAACGCAGTTAATAAAGTTTGACTGACTGACGGAATTATCTTGGAATCTTTTGTCTCATTTAATGCGCCTTATAGTTTGGTGTGCCCTATATATGATAAAAATTAAAAAATAGACCACTTATTGACGGTACGCCATATAATGTGGAAAATACAGAATGTAAATTAAAGGTGTTCTGCAACTCCAGTTGCAACGTTCCTTTGAAGGTTCTCTGTTCTGTCCCACCCACTTCACTCTGGAGGCATTAAGCATAGACAACAGCAGGCTACCTTCAGTCACCCAGCGGTCTTCGTTTGTATTTTGTTATAAAATTGACCACTTTCATACATAGTTGAAGGTTTAAAGTCAGAACAGCAGAATAGAGCTTCACACATCTTATTTTGGTGTTACATGCTGAATGCAGATCCTGTGAGAGCTGTCATTTCATGATGGAATACACCAGAGTTTGCTGAATATTAAATCCTCTGCTTTGTTCTCAAGCTAAGTGATGAAGTGTTATTTTTTACTGACACTTCTGGCACACTTCAGCATGAGAAAACCCTACAGAGATAGAAGGATCTGTGAATAGAGTCCCTAAAGAGGACGGCAGAAGGCCTTACTTGTTGCCGTAGTCTATCTTTGAGGTGACCTTCTGTTTAAGTTCGGTGAGTTCATCCTGCGGGAGCGTGCCAGACAGGATTTGGGACCGCCATTCGATGAGGTCATAGATCATGTCACGGACGCAGTTGAACATCTCACGCTTGTCCCCCTGTCACACAAAAAACACACAAAGGAATAAAAGTCAGTTGTGTCCATGTATCCAATGCAAAACAAACTATTAAAAATGAAGTCTGTTTACATGGTTGCGTTTTTGTACGATTATGTGTGTCAATGTATTTTTATGTTCAAAGTTGTGGAATAAAACATAATCCAAAAATTAAAAAAAAGAAACTGAAAAATAAATCCATTGAGGAAAATAATTTCGTGAAAAATCCACATACCACGTAGAGGTCCCTCCATATTGTAGCCCATTCCCGCAGCGTTGTGGTAACTTCCTGGACCAGGGGTAACTCAGTAGGAATGACAGTCTCCTTTTGCCTGCAGTGACAGTGAATACATCTGAAACAGTGATTTTGTGTCCTCTGCGCCTCCACCTCTCCACAGAAGAAGAATGACCTTTACACTTTTTTTGGGCAGGTTGAATAAATCTGTTTTAAACTTTGTGTTTATTCAAAGAATTATAAAATCAGACACATTGTCTATTTTTTATAGGTTTTGATAACAAAGAGTATTATTAGCTGATCTGTTAACATCTTATATGTAAATAATTAATTTAATGCATTATATTTGTGCTCTTCCTTTTGAAATATATCTTTCACAATTAAAAATTTGTGTTGTTTATTCGGTGTATGAATTTAATTTAAGAAAATGCTACCTGATCCATATAAATCCAAAAATTGTTCTATCAAAAGTAACATTACAAAGACTAAACCAAAAAAACATAAAAACATAAAATTTCAGTTATTGAACCCCCCCAAAAGAAATCAACTTTTGTGGGATTTTGACCAATACAGGGCTCAGAAATGATCCCTTACTTCAGAATGTGAATACAGTTCAAGGACTTAAAAGTTGAGAGTTTAGCTCTGTCATGTGAAAGTTAAATCAAAGGAGACAGAGATCAAAACAGAACAGAGCCACAAGTTGTGCTGCGACAAACACATGTCACATTACATCAAGCGGGGACTTCTCGGCCGAGACGACCTCAGAGCGAGCACACCGCTTCCATTCCAACTAGATTTGCAACCAGACTGTGAGTATCTCACAAATGCTTCCATTTTCTCCGTCTGACATTTGTCACTGTCTTTAACGATCATTGATAAAAAAAAAAAAAGTTTTTTTACAAATGTAAATGAGTTATCAAATAATTGACAAAACTGTAAAATTACTGACCCACTTCCTTCGACTGTGGCATCCTTTAAGTGTACGTAGCAGGCTGGAAATATGCCCTGAAAGAGGAAAAAAATATAAACATTTTATATTTTTGGTTAAAATATAGGAAAAAATTATAAATTTGTTTTTGAAATAAAAGTTTTTTTCTTATGTTCATCACCTTTTTTGACTTTCTTCTCAGTAGGTGTCCTCTGTACCACTCTAAAGGATAAAAGAAAGCTTACTTTTTACTATTAAATGTAAGTCAGTCATTTGTGTTCATCAGTTTTTTTTGGGAATTTGACAAAACCACATCGCAAGAATCAGAACACATTTTTTTTAACTTTACACCTTAATAAAGATGTTTAAAAAAAAAATACATCTGTAGACTGTCAGTTGCAGCCATGCATGGCATCAGGAAACCCATTCTCACCTTCATACGTCTCTAGTATGTGCACCGTGTCTCCGATCTGTAGTGACAGCTCCTCCTCTCCGCGCAGTAGTTATGATTGCCCTAAAAAAAATGGGCTGCTGACTGGTGCATAAGAGATGGAGATATTGCAGGAGGAGGAAAAAGGCAATAAAGTGTCTGGCTCCCTCGTGGCGCTAATTGTGCATCACTGCGATGTCTAGTAGCAGAAACGTTAACACATACAGAAGAAGTCCAACCTCACACAGTGCTGTGCTATGATACCCACACACATTAACTGCCTTCTGAAGAGGAATCAATATTGATGGATAACGCCAAAACAGTAAGGATGACAGTGATAAACATATTTGCTTAGAACTAGGCAGAACAGACAGGATGATAAAATACCACCATGGCTCTGATTTGCTTGGATATTCAGAGGGAAAAAGTGTGTGCAAGGATTTTTTTAGTTTCTAGTGAACACACAGTTTGTTTGTTTTTTAAATAAAAACACATGGTATTAGGGGTGGGGATTGATCAGATGCTTCAATAATGATCTAAAAATAATTCCAATTAATTTTGTGAATTTAAATAATTGAAAATCATCAAAAATCAATGTGATTTATTTATTATAAGAGCAGCATGTCAGACATTTTTGAAGAGTACATAAACATGGTTGATCCTTCAAAATGTGCATTTCCACCAGCACAGACTTTACTTAAAGCTAATGTTTGGAAGCATTTTGACCTTTAAATGTAAATGATCCAAAGGTTTTAGACAAAAGCAGTCATGTATAAGTTGTGTTGTACCAATATTTAATCTTTAGAGAACAAAACAAATCATATTGTTGCACTTGTCCACGCTGTATCTGTTTAGTAGCTAACTAAGCACTTTTTTGTTTAATTTGAGTTAAATGGCATCCTCGGTAAAGTTGATCCATTGATGAAAATTTAGACAAATTGCATCTTTTTAAAGCTGCCAATTTCAGGGAAAAAAAATTCCTCGTGAGCGTTTTTGTTGCTGTGAAAGATTTTTGATGATAAATTTTTGATTGAGAATTTTGGTGATCTTAATAAAAGTTAAACAATCATATTAACTTTACTTACAAGTGCACTTCGGTTGCGAAAAGGAAGTAATATTGGTTTAGTGTGTTGTGGTGAAAAAAACTTGTTAAAAATGTCACAAATTTAGGAGGCACTGTTGATTGCTTCAGAATCAAATGATTGTCCCCTGAATCGCAATTGAATTTTGAAACCCCTTAAGACTCCCACCCATAAGAAATATTGCAAGGTTCAGCCTAACGTTTAATCTTTCCTGATCCCACAAAGTGTGGTTTTGTGATACTGTTCTTGTTTTTTTATTCCATCGCCCACTTATCAATATTGATGCCAATGCTACTAAACTCCAAAAGGAAAATATATTTTGATATATATTATTTGATCGTCTACGTAGAAGGCGGGTATACAACATAAAAGGGGTTCATCTGATTGGTAAAAAGGCTCAATTTAATTTGTCAAATACTTCAAGCTTCCATAAGATTGCTTTAGCATGTGTGTAAACGCATCACCATGTATGCCTTTTTTTTTTTGCAATTCAGAACAATATCACAATGACGATACATTTGTAATTTATTGTGCAGGTCTAAAGAAAAGTTAGGTATTCAATGTTAACAAAAAATGCCCCACATCCAAATTAATGGTGTTACAGATCTTTCGAAAACGTACCATAAATGGTTTTCTCATTAATAAATTTTAGTTCAGCCAATAGTTCAATTTTTTAAAAATAAAACCCCATTTCTCATTGGTAACATAGATTCTAAGAAAAAAAAAACTCTAGACCATTCTACTTGTAATATTGCTACAAAAAATATTTTTTAAAAATAAAAAACATAAGATTGAAGTTTTTTTTATTGCTGAAAAGTGTGAAATACTATGCGACACCTACTCTATCTAACAACTGTTGCTTTGCTGTGAAACTGTTATGTGCAATTCAAGCTCACAATCCATTGTGTGATTCCCGAATAGTCCAATGAGCCCAGCGGATTCACCAGAACGTGAGCCAAAGCCTGACAATAGAACAAATACTCCAGGAAATGAATATAGTTTGTCCATCAAAAGTCAGCTGGGATTAATCTGTGTGGAGGCATCAGAGTATTCTAGTCACAGTACAGTACACTGCGTCCAATAAAACTATTGTTATGAGGAGGCAAAAATGACTATAAGCCACCAACT
Organism: Oryzias javanicus; assembly: GCA_003999625.1. Classification (NCBI taxonomy): domain Eukaryota; kingdom Metazoa; phylum Chordata; class Actinopteri; order Beloniformes; family Adrianichthyidae; genus Oryzias; species Oryzias javanicus. The sequence continues at coordinate 14,899,299 of CM012455.1, read as the reverse complement.
GCATGTCTTTGTTAGGAACTGGGTTGTGAGTCCGGCTGATATGCTATCCAAAAAGCATGTGATGAAAGAAAACAAACCAGCTGTAATAGAAGCATAAAGTCTGATATTTTATCACAATATGAAAAACCGCCCTTGTCGTCACTGCCAATGAGACACTCTAAAATCAAATTAATGGGAACTCCGGGAACCGTGGATATCCTCACTGGGGAAAAATGATCAAAATGAGCGCAAACGACACCCGGGGCTGATGCGGACTAAATGACGCCCATCAAACACAACCCCTGGCATGCCAGGCAATGATTGCGCAGTTTAACACAAGCGCCCAAAGTGATTCCAGTCACGTGGAGACTAAATGACAGCCCTGATTACTCATAAACTTGTATTTGCATATCCAAGTAAACTGATGTCAATTAGGGTGCAGCGAGGGAGAGAAAATCCATCAGAGGAAGAAGACGAAGAGCATGAGGAAGTGGCCCATACTCTTGCTCGAGTGCAGAATAGCAAATGATTTTCTAGAAACAGGATAAATAGAAGCATCATTTGGCAGGAGCTCATTATAATACATAACCTCTCGCACAAGGGCGTAAAAGCTCAGAGAACATCATCATCATAGGAAAGGAGCGAGGAATCAGATTACAGACCTATCAACTTAGCCAACATGCCTCCAAGCCCTCTCTACAATTATAAGCAGCCCCATCTACACATTGGTCTGATTGTAATTCCACACTGTGCGTTTGCTAATGACCCGCACTAATCCACGCACAGTGTAACATATCATTACGCTCGGAAGATAATACTGTATGGTGATGAAAGTGGGATGGAAATAAGAAATGCACAGAAAAGACTCAAGAAACAGAGCAGGCCAGCCAGAGGTTTATCATACGCGGTCCCCAGGGATTTGTTGGGAAATTCATTGACAACAAGATTCTAAAGAAGGAAAAGACGAGTAGAGGAAGAGGCAAAAAACTCGACTTCAGTAAAGGAGTCAATGCTGACATCTAACTTTCGGCATGGTATAATTCAGGTTCAAAAGTATGTTTTAAAGGCAATCATTTTAAAATTTGTTGTCTTGCCACATCTTTAAAAAGATCAAGAATTTAATCTAAAATTGAGTAACTTATTCTATGGAAGCCAAAAACAGCAGACCGTAATTCTTTTTCTCTTTTTTTATTATAGTTTTCTCGTGATAAAGACCATCTCATTATAACAAGAAAACACATTTATTTTGTCTTGATAACAAGATAATGAAGAATATACTGTGTATCTTATAGGGCTGGGTTGATCAAGTCGATTAATCGATTTGAATTGACTTAAGCTTAACAGATCAATAATCGATTCATAAAAATATAGATCGATTTAGCACATAAAGCTAAAGTACGCTAGCTTGATGCTAATGCTTAATGGAATTTTCCAAAGGACAGCTAGTGCTAACGCTCGGTTAACATAAACATACAGTGCTGACTAAGTGAACATCTTCATTTATTCACAGGCATACATTTTCCAAATTCATCTAAGGAAATATTTTTTGTGGTCTAAAAAACAGTTTTTTGCTCATACTTTTCTCTACATCTGGAATAAGGTGTTATGCTATAGCGCGATCGCCACCTGGTGGCCAAACAGAAGCACCCTCCATGAGAGGCAGAACAATGTTTACAATGTTAATGATCTGCACATTTTTGTTAGAGCTTCTCCTTTTAAAAAATCATGTAACACTGTATGCTATTAAGAATCTCATTATTTCACCGATGCATTTTACAGTATGTGAACTATATCAGATTAATATGAATATATTCAAAACATATAGTAAATTATTAATGTATTTCTAAACAAATGTGTATGCATGTGCAAACTCAAAATTGATTTGAATTGAGTGAATCAAATGAATCAAAAAAAAAAATCTGAATCTATCGATTCAGGATCTTGTGAATCTAATCTCAGCCCTATAGCTTTAGGACCTATGGCCAAGTAAATACCTCTGCGTGATGCGATCATGAAGCTTCAGACATTAGCCGAACCCAAGCAGCATGCAGCCTAACTGAGTCCACGACAATACTTTTTTTTTTATTTTTCTACAACCTGCAGCTGTTGGTCTAAGAACTGGTCAGTTTAATTTTGGCCCAACTCAGGCAAAGGTTGTGCTGATGCTGTCGGTCATAAACAACATCCAAATCAGTCAACTTCCTTTGAGGAGAAGGCTGCTCCAACTATACCTGCGCAGGCGGCTGCAGTTCAGGTGATCTTGCGGTTGTTGTCAATTTCATTAGTGACCAGATGAGGGGATCAACAATCTACATAGTTATGGAATGGTGGAATGGAAAGACTCTTAGGCTTTGTGATAGCGACATAATCTCGAGAATACAGACAAAAACCGGGTAAACCGTGTTAGACTTCCGTATTATTCAATCTATCTCTGACCAAAAGTTACGACCGGTCTTAACTGTCTCCATACAAGTATTTCAAACACGTGTGCAATCCTCAAGCAAAGAGACTTGCAACGTCTCATTCTAAATTGAAACTATAGACTAAGGGATTATTACAGACATCATGAAGGAACCTCCCCCTCAAGCGCCATTGCAGAGCCTAAATTCATGTTTTTATTCAGCATACTGTAGACTGGATTACTGTAATACTCTCGTCTACAGCTTTCCTAAGCAGTGTGTTCGCAAACTTTAACCAATTCAGAATTTAGCTGCTCGCCTTTTAACAGAACCTAAGAGAGTCTTCTTTTTTCCTTTGCATTGAGGTTTTTGTGCTGGCTGCCTGTAAGCTTCAGGGTTCATTTTAGGATTCTTGCTCTTGTCAAGATAAAGCCAAGCTAGATTGCAAATTTAATACAAGCGGTTGGATTTACTCCAAAATGTATGTATTCTCACATGAACAATGTTTTTAAACTATTATTTCAAACTTTTATTCAACCGCAATATTCTTTTTTACTACATCCTGGTTTAAGTACTTGTCTGGGACAAATGCGAGCTGAGTGAGGTCTTGCTGCAGGTGCTGAAACTTTGTTTTTACAATTAGCTCTGCTCCTGGTGAAACAGAACTCAGCTCTGCCGCAGAGATGTCAGACTTTCTTACAAGATCCACCACATTAAGTTAAAACGACTGAGGGAAGATTGTCTTGGGGGCATGGCCAAGCCAGCCATATCCAGCACGTCTCACAGTATGCCAGAGGATATAAAGTAACTCCTCTGCTGGACTCCTTTACTGCCTTATGATAAAGAAACCACTGATTCTAAAACACCAAAGCAAACGTTAAAAAACTCTCAATGTATTAACTCATACATGGCCATAAAAAGCTTGTCTGCAATGTCAATTAAGCAGTAGTAGTAAAATATTTTATTAGCAAGCCATGTGAAGGTAGAAGCACATTGTAGACTGTAATTTTAGAGATGGTCATTACTTGAAATTAAAGGAAGTTGATTAACATGATGAAAAAGCAGGCAAAATTAATAACATGCAAATAAATAAATGAATAATGCACTCAATTGTTTTTATGTAGTTTTCCAAAAGGTGAATATAAAAAAAAACAAAAACCGGTGTATATTGTGAGAAGAAAAAAAAAAAACACAAAATGAACAACATGTTATTAAATACATAAAGCATGAACGGTAGTTTATTTTTTACAACGTCCAAAAGGTCAATTTAAACGGTTATTTTTCTGTGTGTGGTGCTACAATGGACTAACATGCTCTCCAGGTTGAACGGCGCCTCAGTAGCAACCCTGTGACCCCGAAAAAGAAAAAGCAGATATGGGAAATGGATGAAGGATGGCCTAATTGTTCTAATTTATACAGAAATCCTGACAGTGTTCTCTGGGTTCCTCGAAATGAACAACACAAATCATCCATGTTGTTTGCCCAGTCATGTACTACAAACTTTTACTTTGTACTTTAAAAAGTTGCCATTGCACTGAAGTTAAAACAGCCACTGAGCTGAGGCCAGAGTGGGAAACATTTTATTCCACCAGAGCAGCAGTTCTGCTCACAACAATGAGGAAATGTTACTAAAGATAGCCATATGTCAACAATAGTTGGAGGAGTTCCAGTAGGTTATAAGGAAATGACCGTGCATTCCAAAACAACAGGAAGATTAACGAAAATTTAAGAGTGGAAAGAACCGACAAAGAGAAAAACAAAACATAGTGAAACTTCTTTTTTTAAAAAGCTCGGCACTGAGGTGGATTATGAAGCTGGAAGATAGATGTGAGGTAAAGCGTGAAACAAGTGGCAAAAGCTCATTGCTGCCAGATCTAGATGCAAAAGCTTGTAATATCTTTTGGCACAGCTTCCTGTCATTACCCAACTCCAGCAGAGACCTCAGGATACAATATAAAGCAGGTTGATAACTCAGCTGAAATTGCTTTTGTGAGGCGGGCTAACATACACTTAATTGAAAATCATCATCAAAATACAAAAGGAAAAAAAGAGCTCACTACAAAGCATTCTGTGCAGTGAATTCTTCACACAGTCAGATTTACCAGTGATGAGTACAACATATGGACATTTTGAGCCAATGTTATCCATATGTCTAAAGGAAAGTCCAGAGGGCTTATTATCAGGCGTATGGACAGGAATTTATTTTACCAAACTCAATAACTTTTTAAAAATTGCAAAATAATGTGAATTTAATTGCTAATTTGAACAATGTCAAAACAATGGGTTCCAAAGTAAAATCCTCCTCCTCCACACACAATTGTCATGAATAAAAACTATTGCAATACACATCATATGACTTTTTGACACCAGGCTGTACAAAAGCTTCTTTTTGGTGTAGGTTTGACTTTTTAACATGCAAATAATTGGAAATATGCTCTCATTTGAAAACAACTTGCAGTGCTCACTGAAGGAACTGAAACATTCACTACTACAGGATTGGCTTCAAATTCAGGAACAGAACGTGGGAACGTGATATTTCAAGAGGCTTGGTTTAAAAAAAAAACGTTTTGACTACTTTCTATTGTCTTTATTTATTAAAACATAAATATGTTTTAGATATCAATCAAAATCTACAATCTACTCTAATTGTGTCTAGATAAATGTGAAAAAACGAAGTTGTACTTTATTTGACTGCAAACACCACACAAAAGAATAAAATAGGACTACATAGCAACATCAATTATTGTACCCACTGCATAAATCTTTGACATGACAGATGATGAGGGCATAATAGAATTCACATTTTTACAAAAGCAAGCAATTAGATTCGCTAGTTTATTTTTAAAACCTTTCAATTGCTCTCTGCAAATAACAGTTAAAATATTAACCTCCGTGGGATAAAGCCGGCTGTGTAAGCACTGCAAAAACAATGCACCAGAAAATGCCTATACATTACTCTATATTACATCCAGCTTTATAAACATAAAGCAGTGTTTTATCCTCTTTGCCTTTAAAAACAGCTGTCTTGAATAAGAAAATATGACTTCAATATCAGAGAGGAAAAAACTGCTAAACCCAACATTTTGCCAGTACATTAACAAAGAAATCATTTCAATATTACAATCATTTTTGGAGTAATTTATAAAACATACACAGCCACAGGCGTTTTAGTATTTAATTACGCTAATAAATAAAATCATTTATTTCCATTATAATCCACTTTGTGACTCAAGCGAGTCCCAGAAAGAAAAAGAAAAAAAAACAATAGATTACCAAACACAATATAACATTCTGGTCTTCAAAGTTTAATTTAAAAAAGAAAAAGTAATAATCCAGTGGTCACCAGCATTTTATGCATCACAGACTGGTTTGATTTGAAACAATATTCTTAATGTTTCAATATTATGAAGCGACTGCTAAACATGAATTAAAATGACACAACCATCCCATACAACATTTTGAAAATTCTGAAAATAGGAAACTTTTTGCAAAGTTATTAGCAGCATCCACGTAACATTAAAGAATCAGCATATTATACTAAACTGGTTTATTCTGTGAGAACAGCCAGCCGCAATAAATTACAAGTAATTTGTGTGTAATATCTAGGACAGAAGCCAGCAAGGGTAACAATAAAAACAGAAATGGTGGAGATATTTTTGTTGTTTTTCAAAGTAAACAAGTTTAGAATCAAATAACAGATCAGACAGCAATACTACTAAGTTGTGCGTTCTTTTATGAGTAGTCAGGTACTAACCGACTCATAGACTAGTCCACAGTGTGGAGGCTGAGGACCAATGGTGATATGCTGAAATGAAAACTACTCCAAATTCCAATTGTTCTATATTTAAAAATAACACTTGGCTACTTCATTGCTCAAATGCAAAGCTTAATGTTTCCTGATTGAAAGAAAAGGAAAAAGAAGAAAAGGAGGCAAAGCTCTGGACCATAGTAATAAATGTCAGAGTCATTCTAACTAGCAAGTGTATTACAGATGCAGCAATCAATCTTATGGATTTTCCAGACAGTTTCTGTGACAGTATCCAATTTCAATATGGGTGAACACTTTTAAAAACTTTTTGTAGGAAAAAAGATTTGTTTTTTTCTCTCCATCCTTATAGAAAAACAGACTGACAATATGTTTTATAGTCCAGGCCAATCAGCTCCACATTTATGTCATGCAGTGCAACTCATGTAGACACAAAATACGTTTTCTGAAACCGCAATAGCTTCCATCTACAACACAAGTTTGGGAATTTGTGTTGTCTGTTTCACTTTTACTTCATCCTGGAAACTGAGAAAACACGAGAACCAAGACTAACCAAGTAGAGGCCAAAAAAACCCAAAGACTATAAGTAATAGAAGTAGATTATATACATTTTTAATCCAAATTTACAACGTTTCGAGTTTTGATGTTGTTTAATTTCATTGAACCTCTATTTTGATATTAGCGTTAATATTGTTTTAAATCACAAAGCTGCAAAAGACACAATGAAATATCTTTTTTTTTTTAGAACACATAACTACATATTTCAAACTTTACAAGCCGAATTACCAAATAACTATCAATTACTAGGAAAAGTTCCTCTTGTTATCCTGAGTCAGTGAGAAAAAGAAATAAACACACCCAACTTTAAAAAAAAAAAAAAAAAAAAAAAACTCTCCCAAATGGTGGAAAATACAACCTACAAGTCCATGTGTGCTCCATTGAACATTTCTGTAAACCACTGAAGCTAAGAATACATTTTTACAGCCTTTTCCAAGACCCATTGTGGAACATAAGGTGGACATGTGTGACAATCTTTTAACTGACCACCACTCAGAAGCGACATTTAATGGCTGATTGCAAGAGTAAACTTTTTTTTCCAGATGTCAGTTCCATCAATGACACAACTTAATCTAAATCCCTCAAGGCTGGTTACAGCATAGAACTGCCACTCCATGAAAACGCTCTGGAGACTTCTAGCTGCAAGGTTTTGGCTTTGTCAAGTATTTAGACCAACACGGACACATGAAAGGGCATTTAATTAAATAGCCGTTGAGCTAAAGTCTGTCTGTTGCTGCATGTAGCAGTTTCAAACCCATCCACAACCACAATCAATGATAGAAGTTAGAAATGGAATAGGAAATGATACAAACCAAGTAATCCCCTTAATGTTGTACCCTGTTCTTTATGTTTGAATTTTAATATAAAATCATTTTAATTAAATCTGATACTATTTGATGGCATTTGTGAAAAAGCATGGCATAACATTTTCTGCACTAAACTTGCTAACACCTCTCCATTTAACAGCAGCAATTAATATTTCAATATCCCTAAACACAGAAATCCATCAAACAGCTAGAAAATGTCTTTATAAGTGTATTTTTAAATTACTTGATCAATTGTGTCCTTTTATATTATATTGTCTCTTTAGAAGACAAAAAGTAAAGAGTGATGTAATCACTAAAGCAGCTATAAAGCAGCGGTTCTGCTGCTTTTGCAGCTTGGCAGATTGGTGCTCCTCCACGGGTTGGATCAAATGCGGACAGCATGTTTGTGACAGCTAATGGGATTTTACTTCAGTTTCTTTTTAAATACATGAGGCCGAATAATTATTGACTTTGCTGTGACAAATAAATCCAATCAGTTTTTTCCTCAGATTCCTTGGAAAAATAATGAAAGCTAACATCAGTATGGCCTTTCACTGAATTACAATCCTTTACAGCACAGAAGTGGGATGCCATCTTCTCTTCTCCGGCCCCTATGCTATATCTGGGCCAGCTATCGTGAAGTGAGCAAGGCTCAGGAATTCAAACAGTTTTTCTCGGACAGTTTGATTGACAGATTTAAAAGGAGATGCAAACACAAAAGGATTCTTACTATATTTTTTTCTCTTTCAGAAGATAAATGCCACAAATACATGTTAAAAACTCAAAAAGCATGATTTTCATTGGAGGGGGTCTTTAAGACATCTATAATAGTTAGTAGATTTCACCTATTGGGTTATTTTTAGAGCGTCAATCCTGTAATAAACAACAGACCACTGTAGTGTGATACAGTTTTACAACAGACTTTATTGCACACTTTTTTTCTGTAACATTTAAGGTATTGATTGTGAAAAATAAAAAAAATATAATTTTTGCTATATTTTTTTCTAAATATTATTAAAATTTTAAGGCAAAACAAAATTATTTATTAACTGAGCTGTATGACCTTAAAAAAGGATGTTATTTGGCACTTTAACTCTACTTTTTTGTGTACATTTTGATGCAATTACAAATACTGTATAACATAATTTCACTATGTGATCAGCTTTCTGAGATAATTATTTACAGTGACTGGGAAAAAGTAAAATTTCTTAATGTCTGTACTCATTCCAACAACTACTCAATTAGTATTAAAAGTACAATGTTGGTGTGCTTGACAAACAATATGCTTATTCACTTAATTTGACATTTCCTCATCCTATTCTTTTTACTGGCAGCACAGAAAAGTATACTTCTGAAAATTGTCCCCATTTTCACTAAAGATGCTCCTAAATATGAAATTCAACAAGCTGAGTCTGAATTATGTAACAACACATGTCTACATCAGTGACCTTTGATTCACACAGACGAGTTACACACCACTAACCATCTGTCAAGCAGCACAGCAGGGCTCATCTCAAATAATAGCCCGGGCTGCCTGAACCAGAATCAATGCAGAAGCAACTGGAGAACACCCGTCGATGTGGCCCAGTGAGAGGGGGCAACCAGCATATGTTTCACCGTTTTCACATTCAGCGGCAATTATCAGGCTAAAGGAGAAATGGGGCCCTATGTATTCTTCATATAACGTACAAATCTGCATTTTTATATATATTTTACTATAATTGATGAAAAAAAACCAGCTGGTTAAAAGCAGAAATTGAGTTTCTACAGTACACAGGCAAAAACTTGAGGTTAAGCTGTTAACAACTAGTTTCTTACCACTGTTCACCCCACCCCCACCCCCCCAGATGCCTGCAGCTCTTTAACAAGAGTCTTACCTTTGTCTTAGTGCTGAGCCAAGACAGAATAGTGTGGATCCACTTAGCTATGCACTGATTAAATAGGCCAGTTGTCATTTGTCTTAGCCAACATCTCACAGCAAGCCATTGGGAGCTGTACTATTAGAACTGCCTCACCAAGCAGCACGGCTCATAGTTAATATATAATTCCCTCACAGAATGAATAATAGCAAAGTCACAGTGACCTCCGAAGAGATAAAGACAATAGACAAAATTACAATATCAAAATGAAGATTAAAAGTTTAGTATATTTCAATCTGTTATGTTTGTTAGATACAAATAAAATGTGCTCAAGCTTAAACTAGATATAATTCAAATGAATAATGTGCTTTTTCAGATTTAATCAGATGGAATTTGTCTCTGCAAGTTCGAGTACAGATCTGCCCACATTTCATATTTCAGATTCCACTACAAGATACTATGTCATTACAGCTGGTAAAGTATGCTTGTTGGGCCAATCACTTGTACCGTGTCATCTTAAAGTAAACTCTTCAACAGTTCCACATCTTTTCAGGCCAGCTTGCCTCCAACTTAAACCGAAGCTCCAAGAAGACAACAAAACTGTCTACGAAAAAATGATGAAAAAGGTTTGCCTGCATCTATGTTGCAATGGCTGCTGAAAAGAGAACACAACTGTTTACACATCTGTAGGACAGCAATAACCGCCGCGATGTGTAAAACAGGAAGAGGGTCAAGAGGAGGACATACTGCAGAAAGCATGCAAAGAAATCATAAATCATAAATGTGAAATGAATGGTGCGAGCTTAGCAATTACACTCACGGTGATACAATTCTCACAAGTAGCACTTCATGCAGATCTTAGCATCTACACCGCATTGGTGCTGGGAACCACATCTGAAGTAGGATGTGTGTTCTGAAACACTGCCCTCTATACAGTCTATGAGCAATTTAGAAACACCCCGTAAAAACCACAGACACATGAAAACCTCCATACCAATGTTCGAGCACACTTTGCACTCAATTGCTTTAAAACCACAGAAATGAAATCATCTCCCCTTGTGTCAGATTTGCCTCCATTTTTAGCTCTATGCACAAGTGCAGAGGACGGCTATGGGGGCTTATTTCTGAAAATCAACTGTGTGGTTAACAGGGCTGAATGGCTCTTTAGGCATAACTATATGAAAAGAATCATTAGTCTTGTTAAAAGATAATTTTTTTCATTCCTTGGTTTGTCTCAACACCTTGGTTTGTCTCAACATCCGATTCTGAAATAACACTCAACAACAAAAAACAGACTAAAGAATCATTTAGTTAGATTTCACAATGTGTCCAAATTTATCAATTACTTCATTTATATAGCACTTTTCATAAACATGCTATAAAACACAAGGTACTTCAAAAAAAGACGTAAAGTTAAAACAATAAAAAGTCTTAGCTTAAAAGCAACAACAACAAAAAAGATATTAAAAAAGGAAGGAAACTCAGAAGCCAAAATTTGAGGAGGCATATCATAGATTAAAAGATGTTCAAATTCCTTCACTATATAGTGCACTATGTAACGTGTTCTCCATTTTGTAGGGGTGTCGGAAAAAATCGATTCACATTCGAATCTAGATTCTCATTTTTAACAATTCAGAATCGATTCTAAATATCCAAGAATCGATTCGCCCCCTCCCCCGCCATATTCTTGCATTTATATGTTTTATTTAATGGCTCGAACCTGCTAGCTTACTTGCAAGCCGTAATGTTTGTCCCGAAACGGCTACCGTAGTTTGTTTACCCTGGAGGCGAGCGGAGCTTACTGAGCGCGCGCTACGCGACATTTGAGAAAAAGAGATTCCTCCTGTCTCCTTATAAATTGGCAATTGTATGGGCTCACTTCGGATTCCACAAATCAAGGAGCTTGACATGACGTGCAGTGTGTAAAATCTGCTAAATCAGACACTTCGGGAACACTTCAAATGCTCGCGCTCATATCTCGTCTCATCACCGGAGCTTAAAGTTTAAAAAGTCTTTCTCTGCCTTCATACTGTTGAAATCATCCGTCCCTCCAGGATTTCCTGATGTTTCGATAACAACTTTTAATGCAAATCCAATCAAACCCCGAGATTTGTTGCGCACCTTGCAGCTTTTTATTTTCACCGCAACTTTATTGAGATCAATCTACCGTGACAACAGTCATGGATGACCACGTGACCGTTTCCCTTCCGACTCGGCCGTGCTCTCTTTAATTATCGTTCTATAGTCCTCTCACACTTTTTCTCTTCATAATGCGCGTGAACAATCACCCCGCAGGTGAGCATGCGCTGCGTGCACGCGGGGGCGCAGGTACAGATCAGTCTTTTATATTGCGCGGGACACAGCTGCTGCACAATAGGTGCAGAGTATGAAGAGAAATACAGAAGAGGACTCTGGAAATCTGGAACTATTTCACTTTAACTGGTAATGTAAAGGAAGAATTTACAGTCTGCAGGAAAAGAATTCCACCTAGAACCTTCTCCAGAACAAACAGACACCTGAGAGAACTTTCTTTAAAACAGATCAATAAAACCAGATAAGCTCCTCAAAATCTTTGTCTTCCTCTACCAGCAGCTCAGCAGTGATGTTTTAGGAACAGATAAAGAGGAAGATTCTGATAACATCTGAGGATTCATCTGTTTATGATGTTTTTAAGTTCATGATTTTTCACTGGAAATCTGGAAATATTTTATTCTAAAATATGTTTAAATCAACACATATTTGGGTTATGTTAGCAGGAAAGACCAAAGTTCATTTTATGTTTGACAGTTCTATTCAAGTTAAATGACAGCTCAAGGTGATGAAGCTGTATTTACTTTGTGCATATGTCATAATAAAAAGAATTGGAACATGAGAATATAATTTGTATTTCATAATTACAATTTTTAGGCGCTTTTAAAAATATGTATATATTCAAACACATTGCAACTTTTTACAAAAGCTGCTGCAACATCGGACATTTCGGGCCAGAACAATCATAAAAATCTTCTGTGAAATCCTTGAGGGTCTGAATAATATAAGTTTGCACAGTATCATAAATACATTCCCTTTTTTATTAACATTTTTCCTTTGTGTTTTAAATGTCTGAATCGAGAATCGTTTCAGAATCGAATCGGCACCCCAAGAATCGGAATCGAATCGAATCGTGACTTGTTGTAAGATTCACATCCCTACCATTTTGTATTGCTGTCCGAATCTACAATTCCAAAATTGAAATTTCCAAGAAGTCTTTGTGAAAAGCCAGTGTGTATCGATGCTTACAACATTAGCTAATATAGACCACAATGCATTACGGTCAAATAATTTTTGCACCAAAAAAAAAAAAAGTGTCTAAATGTATTTTTTAGGGGTGTAACGGATCACAAAACTCACGGTTCGGATCGTGTCACGGTTTAAGGGTCATGGTTCGATCATTTTCGGATTAGTAAAAGTAAAAAAAAACAACAGCAAAAAAATATATATATATTTTGGGAAAAGCTTCAAAACAAATATTTAATAATGTTAGCTCATTGAGGCGTATTTATTTAAACAAAACATCTTTAAACAATCAAAACGCTAAAACATACAGTTTGATTACATTTACATGTCTTTAAAAAAATCTAAAAAAACTGAGAAAAAAAATGCTTAAAAATAATTTTGAAAATACCAAATCTATCTAAAGTACTTCTTAAAATGCTGATGTTCAAATTAAATTGTAAATAAATCAGTTAAACTTGAACTTAAAACTTTTTTTGGTATTAATTGATGTACTGAAACCAACTATGGGAACATTTAAATATTTAAAATAATTGTTATCTGTAAAATATGGCCCCCTGCTTTTCCTGCCGATTTATGATCCTTTTCACTTGCCATACTATCATCCCCTGACTCAACGTGTCCCTGTTACAGAGCAGTGGCTTACTCCTGTGCGGGACAGCTGCTGCTATGGCTGCTCCTTACTGGGAGATTCTCTGAAGACGTGTACCGATGCTTTTATTCAGCTCTCAAAATTAAATAAACCTGATATTTTACCATTCAGGTCCACAATGATGAAGTCAAGAAACGTTTTTGATGGCGGCTCTTCCCACACGCAGCTGGAGCTTCAAGTTCCACACTTTTGAGGAACTGTCAAGCAGTTACTTCAGCGCTTGTTGAAACAAAAACAATTTACATGAATTTGAGGCAAATTGCATTTGATTAGGACAGAAACTTGATTTAAGTTATGGAAGCCTGAGGTGTGTGCACGCGGGAGGTGGAGGTGGTCCACGGTACACGTGTTTGCCGTGACTTCTAATCCGTTACACCCCTAGGATTCTTTTTTTTTAAAACCATCCACATTTTCATCATCAGAACACAGTGGAGTCACAAATGGACGCCGTGAAATGTTCGTATTAATTAAATTTTCACTTTGTGAAATCTAATCAATATAATAAGACAGGACAAAGACATACAAGTGATAAGCCATGAAAGACATAAAATACTTATAAGCCCAATAAATAAATATGATGTTTGATTAAATTATCTACTTAAAAGCCAAATGTTTAAAATACATTTAAAAATCTCTGCAGAAGCAAAAAGCATTTTTTGAACTGCGGCTATATTTCAAAGCTTTCTGGACTCGAGGTTGGATGAGGTTTGGTGTGGGGGTGTAGAGTCTTCAAATAAGTTGCAGCCTGAGTGAAGGATAATGTAACTGTACACTGCTGTCAATGTGTTGTACCAACATGTCCCAAATGACAGCCCTCTGGGCTTGTTGCCCAACTGTATGGACACTAGTTTGCCACACTCCAGCTTTGAATTCTGATTCAGAGCCATACAGTAGTGCATTTCTGTGTACGTTTAGTTTTCAGAGTGTTTACGTTGTTGACCAACCGTCCTCAGAGATAAGCTGCTATAAAATGGAAGTACTGTTTCCTCTGTAGTCATACCTAAAAGTTTATGTTGCTTACTTTAGGTTCAACTCCTACAAAAGTAGCATATATAAATAGAAAACTCGTGATACACTGGTTCTCACAAAATCTCAGCAGTGTTAAGTTTATTCAGTGTGTGGATACAGTCTGTTTGCATGGTGTTCTCACATTGTCTAGAATCACAGCCTTGGGAAGTCTCTTGTAAAGAACAATAACGTCTAACAGAAACTGAACTAATGAGACAAAAAGTTAAAATAAGCTCAAAAAATCGTGTTCTGTTTAGTTTTTCCATTTAAGCAGCGGAAGGCTAAATAAATCTTCCAGGGGCAATGTTGAGTCATTTATGTGATGCCACAGAAATAACTAAGCTTCAAACCTCTTGGCTTCTTTCATTTGTGCCAAACTGGCTGACTTTGTTTAGAACTTAAAAAAAAAAAAAAAAGATTTTCTCAAGGTAAGAATAGTGAGCTGTAAGAATAATTGAGATTGCTCTTTTTTCATGACCACAATAATGATCAGCTTTAGATTTTCTGAAAAAAGTGGAAAAAGTTTATTAATATTTCACAAACAAGGAAATATATGTCCCTTTTTGGGGGATATTACACATTTTTTTGACACTGTTTTTGTATGGAAGGAAGTGCATCATGGTTTTTAAATTAAACTATGTTGAGGAAAAGGTGATAAAGAAAAAAAATAAAGGTCAGGTGCACAAATTGCCCTTTGGTGGCCTTTAAACACCTTCTAAACACTGTGGGGTTCTCTTGGTATGGCATGTCAACATCAAAGTGTGGTAAATATAGCGAAACAAACAGAATCTGAACACACATGTGGTTTTTGGTGTAATAGATTCAAAATGATAAATAAAAGCACATTAAAAAATGTTTTCATACAGACAAAGGAAAAATGTGCAATTGAGAGTACTTTGAAATAATATCTACAGAGTTTATTTTCATCAATTTTTTTTTTTTCAATCACAAACAAGCAATATGTGAAACCTTTAACCCATTTAGCTCTACAGAAAATGTGTTTGGCTCCTCCCTAACATATCAAAATGTTAATTATGAACATAGTCATACTTCTGTGAACACAAAAATGGAAAACCTTACACTGAAACTCCCAGTTCTTATGGATATAGAAATGAAATGGGCTTTTGGAAAATGTAATTTGATTATTTCTACTATTTGGAAATCTGTGTTCTATTCACACATCAAACATAAAATCATGCAAAAACAGAAAATTACGTCTGGATCAATTGGATTCAATTTGCTGTGGAAACCCCAAAAATGTTTAACAAACTGTTTTTACAACATAGAATGAAAGTTTTAGGTGTAATTTTATTAAAACTACAAGAATAAATCCAGTCAACAAACTAATCAGCACATTTTTGAATTAAAATACCAAAAACAATTCCAAATGAAATTCCCAGATTCCTTAATTGGTCCATATGAACAGTTTCTGTTGGTAGAAGAACATGACAGACTTCACAGCTCTATGATGTCATCTTTCATATGTTGTCATACAGACAGTAATAGTACTTCAGTCTGCTTGTAGCTTCAGCTTCCAGGCAGCCCAAAAAATAAGAATTTCTCTCCTAAGATCACTGCTGTCCATTTGATGTTTCATGGAATTCTATTTTTTTTTTCTCTTTTCTTTCACTTTTTTTTCCTCATAAACTTTCCCCGTTGTGTTTGGAAGGAATAGTAAAAAGGTTTTAGGGAGAAGTTTGATCCAGCTGGACTTCAGGTCGGCTCGACTGGAATCTTCTCTCAGGTGGGGGAGTGTCTGTCTTGTCTGTTGCTCGCACAGCGGTGGGCGGGACTTTCGCAGAGAAACACAGAGTTTTTGTGATTTTTTTTTTTTTTTGTCAACGCAGGTGGTTGCTGATGTCGTAGAAAACTCATTTTGGACCCAAAGTAAAATTAAGATTGCATTCCACCTTGTGGGGTTTCTTATAGCAGACAGCTCTGTTTAGCTCCGCCCCCACCGCAGGTGAGCTGACCTGCATTGCAACCGTCTGATCAAAGTTCGTATTCTGCCTTATTCATTAAAATCAAAGATTGTTTTGGTCCAAAAACTACAAATAAAGGCCATATTCTGCCTTTAATTCAATAAAATATCAGTTACAGAACCTAAAAACGTTTATTTTAGACAGTGTTTTATCATGTTGATCTCACAGCTGCACAGCAGGACGCCTGAGGGCGCCCGTCCGTTCCAGAGGGTTACTTTAGTTTAATTTTTCATTGATTAAAACAGTTATATTTTTTTTCGAAGCCCCTCTTGAGTTTACTATCCGGATTGCCTTAATGTTAGATGTAAAACATTCAGTCTGTATAATATTAAATAAACCTTTTCTTTTTTAGTGAAATCCATTTTTATTTAAAATACATTGGACTCTGTGAATGAAAGTATAATAATAAGTGATTAGACTACAAGGTTGTTTGAAGCGTTTTTTCCAACTAAGAAAAAAACAAAACAAAAACTAAGCTACAGATAACAAGTTGAACAAAGGTTACTTTGCTATTATGTTTCTGGTCTGGCCCACTTGACATCAGACGGGTTGAATGCGGCCCCCGAACCAAAATGAGTTTGACACCCCTGTTCTAACCTAAATGTTGGTATTTGGCTTCACAATCTTGCTTGTACAGACCTCAACTGCTTGCTGGGCTGGAGCGAATGACGGCTGCAGAGTTTAAGTACTGGTGCTCAGTGCGGACACGGCAACAGACAGACTGTAGACCAGCTAAAAACGAGTCGAAACTACTCGATAAGGATGTCCATGATCAGAAAAAAAGACTTAACACACAGCAAAGATGCTGCCCTCTACCAAAATAAACAGGTGAGATTTAGAATTCAACACTCAGCAACCAGCAACCACATTACAAATTCATTTAAGAAACAGCATAAGATAACAAAACTCCAAAAGCATTGACGTGGTCCAGTGTATGTTTGAATTCTTTAGAATCGAGTCATAAGTCGCTCCTCTCTGGTTGGAAAGATCGACAAGTCTGCAAGAAACTCAGTCAAAGAGCTCTTCTAGGAGCAACAGCATTATTCCCAAACTACAACAAACTAGCCGCTAGAGGGCTAATTGAGCTATCCAGCATGCTAAAGTCTGGTGAAGTATCCAATCTGACAGATAAATTCTATTACTAGACTTTAGTTTTAGCTTGTAATTGCTACAACATGAGGGAAAGGCAAAACCAGGTCATAATTTTTAACGATTTTCCAGAGATCCAGAATGTCATGGAATTTAAATGACAGCAGTTTTGGGTGCACAGTTAAGGTAATCATTATAATCCCTACCATTTTATGTCAGTTGGATACAATTAGGAGTGATCTTTTTTGACATGTTATTGGCAGGAGTCCATCAGTAGTGACATGATGCAACATGGCTCTGCCTGTCACTGTTTGTGTCAATTTAACCAAAAACAGGTTTTTTTTAGCACCATGACCACCTTAAATACACACATGCTAACAAATTCTAAATGCCTACATGGTTGAAAGGTAGAGACAGTGCACTTTTTTGAAGGTGCCCCAGTTCACAAATCTAGAAATGTAGAATATTCAGGAGTCCAAAATTGTTATTATTTATTGCAGTTAACATTTGGCGGTCTTCGCTTTTTGCAGATTCAATTCAGACCAATTTTGCTTTTTTTTTTTTTTTTTTTTAAACAGTGGATAGTGTTCTATGCCCTGATTGGTTGTAAATCTTATCAATCTCCTCTGTGCTGCATCTCCTATCCAGAACTCATCTTACCAAACTAATTGTCTGATTGCTGAAAGCAATCAGAGTATGTTATCCACCTTCTTTATTATATTTTATTATTCTTTTTGTCTGATTGCTGAAAGCAATCAGAGTATGTTATCCACCTTCTTTATTATATTTTATTATTCTTTTTCTTATTATTATTATATTTTATTCCGTCCCTTTTTTTGGATCGCTACTCCTCCTACAGTTTTAAAGATATCAAAATGCTTTCAAAAGTAGTTTGTAAAGCTCAATTGGGAGAATTGTGCTATTACTTTTGGTATGCTTCAGAATTATGAATGATTTTATATTAATATTTTTGAATTATTTTTCCCATTGACTTAAACATTGAGAGCAACTTTAAATGCTTATATCTTAAAAAGTACTAAAGATAAACTCATGAAACTTTCCAATATTGTAGCCTATAGTAAACTACACGTTATATAAAAATTGTAGCTCAATGGTACTCTATAGCGCCACCAGGCGGTCGTTTTAGTAAGCAATTCGTTTTTTTGGCCTCTATCTCGAATACCGTAAGTCCGAATTTTTGTACTTTCTTTTTCTGTGTGTTCCTTGGATGCTAATGAACGTTTTTCAAATGGACCATGGACTTCCGTCTAACTAGATTTTTCGCAATTTGCGATTTTTCGTAAAAAACATGATTTTTGCTCCCTATTCAACATAGTTTCACTAAACTCGACAAATTGGTATATACCCTATTTAGACTACCCCGAATTCAATGGTACCACTCAATCTGCGAAATTCCAGACCATTTTGAAATAATCGTAAAGCTAATGAGGTGGGTGTGGTCACAGATTTTTAACATCAGAAATCAACGTACAACCACTTGTTGTTTGTTAAGCTAACAAAGGAGATGTTAAGTCTAAAATTTTGTACCATTTGTCTTATCGTTGATTTTATATGATTTTTTTTAAATCCTTAGGATTCTGTAGAAGAGCAATGCTGCCGTCTATTGGAATAAAAAAACATGGCACACATTGCAATTGTGAGCATTTTTAAAATGCTGATTATCTTAAAAAATACTAAAGATAATTTCATGAAATTTCCAAATCATAGGGTACAGTAAACTACAAGTTCTATTAAAATTACAGGTCAATGCTCCTCTATAGCGCCACCAGGCGGTCGTTTGAAAATACATTAGTTTTTGGCCTCTATCTCTAATACCGTAAATCAGAATTTTTGTGCTTTTTTTCCTGTGTGTTCCTTAGATGCTAATGGTTTGTTTTCAAACTGGGACCATGGACTTTGGTCTAACTAGATTTTTCGCTATTTGCATTTTTTGTAAAACAATCATTTTGCTCCCTTTTCAACATAGTTTCTTCAAACTTGACAAAAATTGGTACATAGAATATTTGGACTACCCCGAATTCAATGGTACCACTCAATTGGAGAAATTCCTTACCGTTTTGTCATAATCGTAATGTTAATGAGGTGGGTGTGGTCCCAGATTTTAACATGCTCTAGATCCTACAAGATTGACAAAACTTAACAAATATTGAAATATAACTTCATCCTACATTGATAAACACTCACCTAAAATATTGTGGAAATATTCCAATAGGTGGCGCTATAATTAAGCCAATGTGTTTAAGGCTCTATCTCAAAAAACAACTTAAACCTAGCTAAATAAAATTTAACATATAGGTTGTAAGAGGTGTGTTGTATAACATACTAGAAATACAGCATTGCTGCGCCACCTAGTGATGATTTAAGAGGATAAGCTAACTTTGGATGAGTCCTCGTATCTTGTAGATAATTGCAGATATCAACATCCAACCAACTGTAGTTTGTTAAGCTGATCAAGGAGATGTTTTTGGTTTAAAATCTCGTACCATTTGGGTTTACAGTTGATTTAATAATGAATTTTTAAAAATATTTTTCCTCCTAATACATGGGACAAACTTGAGAATTCCCTGTTGAGAGTCCACAGAGATTCTTTGAAAAGAGCAATGCTGCCATCTAGTGGAATAAAAAACCATGGCACATCAGTTTCAGCATGAGAGCAACTTTAAATGCTGATATCCTAAAAAATACTAAAGATAATTTCATGAAACTTTACAATATCATAAGGGTACAGTAGACTAACAAGTTCTAATTAAAATTACAGGTCAATGCTGCCTCTATAGCGCACCCTTAGAGCGGTCGTTTTTGAAAAACACATTTGTTTTTGGGGCTTCTATCTCTAAAATACCGACCACAATAAAGTAAAATACTTGTGCTTTCCCTTTTCTTTTTCCTTCTTGTGGTTCACTTAGAATGTAAATGGACGTTGTTTTCTTTTTTCCCTCTTTTTGCATTTTTTCTTTTTTTTTTTTTTTTATTTCAATTTTTTCGTAAAACACATTTTTTGCTCCCTATTCGACATAGTTTCTTCAAACTTGACAAAAATTGTACATACCCTATTAAGACTACCCGAATTTAATGGTACCAATCAATTGGTCAAGTTCCTTACCGTTTTCGAAATAATTGTAATGTAATGAGGTGGGTGTGGTCACAGACTTTTAACATGCTCTATTCCTTTCTTTGTGAACAATGTTTTTAGATCGTGTGCTTTCAGCAATCAGACGCAATTTCTTCAGGGAATTGCAAATCTAGTTGTCTGATTGCTGAAAGCAATCAGAGTTGTTATCCAGCCTTCTTTATTTATTTTTATTCTTTTTCTTATTATTATTATATTGTTATTCGCGTCCTTTTTTTTTGGGATATGCGTTAAAATCCTCCTATAGCGTTTTAAAAAAGATATAAAATATTGTAAAGCTCAATTGGGAGAAGTGTGCTATTACTTTTGGTATGCTTCAGAATTATGAATGATTTTATATTAATATTTTTATGAATTATTTTTCCCATTGACTTAACATTGAGAGCAACTTTAAATGCTTATATCTTAAAAAGTACTAAAGATAAACTCATGAAACTTTCCAATATTGTAGCCTATAGTAAACTACACGTTATATTAAAATTGTAGCTCAATGGTACTCTATAGCGCCACCAGGCGGTCGTTTAAGTAAGCAATTCGTTTTGGCCTCTATCTCGAATACCGTAAGTCGGAATTTTGTGCTTTCTTTTTCTGTGTGTTCCTTGGATGTTAATGAACGTTTTTCAAACTGGGACCATGGACTTCCGTCTAACTAGATTTTTCGCAATTTGCGATTTTTCGTAAAACACGATTTGCTCCCTATTCAACACAGTTTCACTAAACTCGACAAAAATTGGTATATACCCTATTTTAGACTACCCCGAATTCAATGGTACCACTCAATTGGCCAAATTCTTTACCGTTTTTGAAATAATCGTAAAGCTAATGAGGTGGGTGTGGTCACAGATTTTTAACATCAGAAATCAACGTGCAACTACTTGTAGTTTGTTAAACTGACAAAGGAGATGTTAAGTCTAAAATTTCGTACCATTTGGTCTTATCGTTGATTTTATATGATTTTTTTTTAAATCCTTAGGATTCTGTAGAAGAGCAATGCTGCCGTCTATTGGAATTAAAAAAAACATGGCACACATTTGCATTGTGAGCATTTTTAAATGCTGATATCTTAAAAAATACTAAAGATAATTTCATGAAACTTTCCAATATCATAGGGTACAGTAAACTACAAGTTCTATTAAAATTACAGGTCAATGCTCCTCTATAGCGCCACCAGGCGGTCGTTTGAAAAACACAGTTTTTGGCCTCTTTCTCTAATACCGTAAATCAGAATTTTGTGCTTTTTTTTCCTGTGTGTTCCTTGGATGCTAATGGACGTTTTTCAAACTGGGACTATGGACTTCTGTCTAACTAGATTTTCGCTATTTGCATTTTTTTGGAAAACACATTTTTTGCTCCCTTTTCAACATAGTTTCTTCAAACTTGACAAAAATTGGTACATAGAATATTTGGACTACCCCGAATTCAATGGTACCACTCAATTGGAGAAATTCCTTACCGTTTTCGTCATAATCGTAATGTTAATGAGGTGGGGTGGTCCCAGATTTTAACATGCTCTAGATCCTACAAAGATTGACAAACTTAACAAATATTGAAATATAACTTCAATCCTACATTGATAAACACTCACCTAAAATATTGTAGAAATATTCCGAAGGTGGCGCTATAATTGAGGCAATTGTGTTTAAGGCTCTATCTCAAAAACTACTTAACCTAGCTAAATCAAATTTAACATATAGGTTGTAAGAGGTGTGTTATAACATACTAGAAATAGAGCATTGTTTCGCCACCTAGTGGTGACTTAAGAAGGATAAGCTAACTTTGGATGGGTCCTCGTATCTTGTAGATAATTGCAGATATCAAAATCCAACCACTTGTAGTTGTTAGGCTGACCAAGGAGATGTTTGGGTTTAAAATTTCGTACCATTTGGGTTTACGGTGATTTAATATAAATTTTTAAAAATATTTTTCCTCCTATACATGGGACAAACTTGAAATCCCCATTGATAGTCCACAGGATTCTGTGAAAGAGCAATGCTGCCATCTAGTGAAATAAAAAACCCATGGCACACAGTTGCATTGAAAGCACCTTTATATGCTGATATCCTAAAAAATACTAAAGATAATTTCATGAAACTTCCAGTATCATAGGGTATAGTAAACTACAAGTTCTATTAAAATTACAGGTCAATGCTCCTCTATAGCGCCACCAGGCGGTCGTTTGAAAAAACATTCGTTTTTTGGCCTCTATCTCTAATACCGTAAATCAGAATTTTGCTGCTTTCTTTTTCTGTGTGTTCCTTGGATGCTAATGGACGAAAAACACTTTTTGACTCCCTGTGTCACATACTTTGACTAATCTTTACAGTTTTCTGCACATACCCTATTTGGGCTACCACAAATTCAATGATAATATCCGTTTTTCATTGTTCTGTACGGTTTTTGCGTAACACGTCATGCAAATTAGACAGGCTGAGATTGTAATGTTTGCAACGCTGCAGCTCCTTGAAAGTTTCACATAACTTCACCAAACTTTCAAAACTTCTTCCACAGTGTAAGATGAGTCAGCGCAACAACTTTCAGAACGGTGCTCCCGTAGGTGGCGCTGCAGCCAATTCCTGACGTTTCCTCTGTTATCTCCAAGAGTACTTGACCTACGCGGACGAAAATTGGCGTGTGCGTCGAACAGAAGGTCTCAAACGTTTGCAACTGTACAATGCTTCAGATCGGTATTGCTTTCAGCAATCAGACGCAATTTCTTCAGGGAATTGCAAATCTAGTTCTTATTATTATTATATTTTATTCCGTCCCTTTTTTTTGGATCGCTACTCCTCCTACAGTTTTAAAGATATCAAAATGCTTTCAAAAGTAGTTTGTAAAGCTCAATTGGTAGAAGTGTGCTATTACTTTTGGTATGCTTCAGAATTATGAATGATTTTATATTAATATTTTTATGAATTATTTTTCCCATTGACTTAACATTGAGAGCACCTTTAAATGCTTATATCTTAAAAAGTACTGAAGATAATTTCATGAAACTTTCCAGTATTGTAGCCTATAGTAAACTACACGTTATATTAAAATTGTAGCTCAATGGTACTCTATAGCGCCACCAGGCGGTCGTTTAAGTTCGTAATTTTTTTTTGGCCTCTATCTCGAATACCGTAAGTCGGAATTTTGTGCTTTCTTTTTCTGTGTGTTCCTTGGATGCTAATGAACGTTTTTCAAATTGGGACCATGGACTTCCGTCTAACTAGATTTTTCGCTATTTGCGATTTTTCGTAAAACACGATTTCTGGTCCCTATTCAACATAGTTTCACTAAACTCAACAAAAATTGGTATATACCCTATTTAGACTACCCCGAATTCAATGGTACCACTCAATCCGCGAAATTCCAGACCGTTTTCGAAATAATCGTAATGCTAATGAGGTGGGTGTGGTCACAGATTTTTAACATCAGAAATCAACGTGCAACCACTTGTAGTTTGTTAAGCTGACAAAGGAGATGTTAAGTCTAAAATTTCGTATCATTTGGTCTTATCGTTGATTTTATATGATTTTTATTTAAATCCTTACGATTCTGTAGAAGAGCAATGCTGCCGTCTATTGGAATTAAAAAAACATGGCACACATTTGCATTGTGAGCATTTTTAAATGCTGATATCTTAAAAAATACTAAAGATAATTTCATGAAACTTTCCAGTATCATAGGGTATAGTAAACTACAAGTTCTATTAAAATTACAGCTCAATGCTCCTCTATAGCGCCACCAGGTGGTTGTTTTAGTAATCAAATCGTTTTTGGCCTCTTTCTCGAATACCGCAAGTCAGAAATGTATGCTTTCTTTTTCTGTGTGTTCCTTAGATGCTAATGGACGTTTTTCAAAGGGAACCGTGGACTTCCGTCTAAGTAGATTTTTTCGCTATTTGCGATTTTTCGTAAAACACGTTTTTGGCTCCCTATTCAATATAGTTTAACCAAACTCGACAAAAATTGGTACATACCATATTTAGACTACCCCGAATTCAATGGTTTCACTCAATCCGCAAAATTCCTTACCGTTTTCGTCATAATCGTAATGTTAATGAGGTGGGTGTGGTCCCAGATTTTAACATGCTCTAGATCCTACAAAGATTGACAAAACTTAACAAATATTGAAATCTAACTTCATCCTACATTGATAAACACTCACCTAAAATATTGTGAAAATATTCCAATAGGTGGCGCTATAATTAAGGCAATTGTGTTTAAGGCTCTATCTCAAAAACTACTTAACCTAGCTAAATAAAATGTAACATATAGGTTGTAAGAGGTGTGTTGTATAACATACTAGAAATAGAGCATTGCTGCGCCACCTAGTGGTGACTTAAGAAGGATAAGCTAACTTTGGATGGGTCCTCGTATCTTGTAGATAATTGCAGATATCAAAATCCAATCACTTGTAGTTTGTTAGGCTGATCAAGGAGATGTTTGGTTTAAAATTTCGTACCATTTGGGTTTACGGTTGATTTTATATAAATTTTTAAAAATATTTCCCCCTATACATGGGACAAACTTGAAATAATGCCACAGGATTCTTTGAAAGAGCAATGCTGCCATCTAGTGGAAATAAAAAACCATGGCACACAGTTGCATTGAGAGCACCTTTAAATGCTGATATCCTAAAAAATACTTAAGATAATTTCATGAAACTTTCCAATATCATAGGGCATACTAAACTACACGTTCTATTAAAATTACAGGTCAATGCTCCTCTATAGCGCCACCAGGCGGTCGTTTGAAAAATACAATTGTCTTTGGCCTCTATCTCTTATACCGTGAGTCGGAATTTTGTGCTTTCTTTTCCTGTGTGTTCCTTCGATGCTAATGAACGTTTTTCAAACGGGACCATGGACTTCCGTCTAACTAGATTTTTCGCTATTTGCAATTTTTCGTAAAACACATTTTTTGCTCCCTATTCAACATAGTTTCTTCAAACTTGACAAAAATTGGTACATACCCTATTTAGACTACCCCGAATTCAATGGTACCACTCAATTGGCCAAAGTCCTTACTGTTTTTGAAATAATCGTAATTTTATAGAGGTGGATGTGGTCACAGATTTTTAACATGCTCTAAATCCTTTCTTTGTGAACAATGTTTTAGATCGGTGTTGCTTTCAGCAATCAGACGCAATTTCTTCAGGGAATTGCAAATCTAGTTAAAATCTATTGTCACATTCAAATCTTTTTTTTTCAATCTATAATTCTACAATACCTAACTAATTTTTCTATGAAGGTTTGAACTTTGAGAGTCTAAACAGTAAGGTGTTAAAATGTTCATGTCCGTCTAAGAAAAGAGTATAAAGTGTGTAGTGAGGAGTTCTACTACCTTAACACATCAACAGTACTACTTTGTTGATTTCACATATCACATGTTTTTTTTCTAGAACGTAAATACCAGGATAAACAAAAGAACACTGTACATGCAGAAGTTTGATAGAAAGTTAACAACATAAGAAGGAATTACATTGATAAAGTCTGAAAAACCATTGCTGTTTGATGGGTTTGTTTGTTCTTTTCAGTGATCTGTATCTTGATCTCATCTCCATACACAACGGACTAAATTAGGTCAGATTACTGCACGTCAGTGTGCTTATGTGCATTAGACACAACAATAAAAACCATATCAGGTCATCTGCTTGGAGCAATGATTTCTAATGTTAATACAGATATATAATACTTGCCAAATAACTTGCTCATAAAAAATAATAATAGTCTGTTTTTCTGCAAAGGACTTCTCTTGTGTTTGTCAAACCACGTTGATGGTTGAAACTACTAATTACAACCAAAAACGAGTCAACATTTCTAAATGATGTCCAGCTAATTTTTCCTCAAAAAGGGTCATTTTAAAAACCACTACAGCCACCAAAATAAAGTAAAGAAATGGCTCCAAACTCCAGGAATTGGCATCGTCCGAATTCCCAAACAACTCCCTAACCCTAAAAGGCTATCTGGTACAGGGTCAGCTAATCCCCTGGAAATTAAACACAATTCAGACACATGTTCACTGCTTTTCTTTTTTTTTTTTATAACGCTAAATATGACATCACCAATTTCCCTGGTTATAACCTAAAAAGTATGAACATTTTACCAAGAGTTTATATAAATTGTGTTCTCATTATAAAAATTTGGAAAATTAAAAAAAAAATTATATATGTACGCACATGTTTTTAAATTTCAAATGCTTTGTGGTCTATTTTTGCTAGTTAGCATCAATGGAAACTTCAGAGGCATTTCTAAGGCATTGGATTTTGGAATTGTAGGTTGTGTTCAAATTCCTTCACTATTCACTACATTGTGCACAATAAAGCGGGATCACCATTTTGTAAAGATTGCCTGAATCTACAATTCTGAAAATTTACCAGAAGTCTATGAAAAATCTCTGTGATTCTCAATAGATTGACGAATATTGACCACTATGCACAGTGTTCGAAAAAATTTATTTTAATTATATATTTTTTAGAAACAATCCAATCATCAAAACACAATGAATTAATAAATAGTCTTTGTAAAATTCTTGTATTTAATAGTTTTTTAATTTGTGAAATTTGTGACGTCATAGATTTAGACACTCCTACAAAATAGTGAATGCCAAAATTAGTGCACCAAGTATTGTATAACAATCGGGGTGTCCACTTTGTTGTGATCAACAACAACATCAACTAGGAGGATTCTAATGCCACAAGTAGAATAAACTTCAAGGCATTAAGTCTCAACCATAAAATCATGACTTATGAAAAGAAATTCAAATAACATTCAATAGTTGATGAACAGGCTTTTATTTTTCAAAAAAATTGCTGCCACACTATGTAAGCGGACAGCAACATTTGTCATTAATACCGCTGTGAGAGCGGATAAAAGAGAAACCTTTCACACATGCGCTAACAAAGCCTCGGGGACCATTATGAGAGCCTTTAAATAGCAAGACAAAAGTTTGGTTGAAACGGAAATAGATGCAGAGTGAGCACCGACCGCGTAACCGGTCTCACATAGTGCTCATTAGTGCTACTTGGTCAACATGTGAAGTTTTGAAAAATGAAAAGAAAAAAAAAGAAAAAAAAGCTGCTAGCCCCTACAATCCTCCATCACCATAATGTGGCAGCTGCCTCTCTTTCAACTAATGACTCACCCACTCGTGCACTGAGAGAGCCCTGAGAGAATTTCTCCACAATGTTTAGGACTTTTTTTTCCCCCACAAGTTTGGAAATAACAAGAAAATCATTAGCATCCAGGTATGCATACTTTTGGGAGCCACATACAGAAAAAAACATAAATGCTCATGCAGCATGATCTGGACTGAAAATTCAAGAGCTCAATTAAAAAGTTCAAGCTTTAGTTTTAAAGCAACCTGTTAAAATTGCCCATCAGTCAGACTCAGCATCACCCTATCCAGCTGAAAACAGAGCTATTATCAGGAAGGGGATGTGTTACATGGTGTATTAGAGGAAAAGTAGAGGAAAAATCCCAAGAAAATATGGCTACTGGCTAAAAATAATAGTGATAATAGAGGAACTGATTCGTTTATGGGACTGTTGCCTTGGAAACAGCCCTGCAAATAACAAAAAAAAAAAAAAAAACACATGGATAAAAGCTTTTCTAAAGAGAAATGGGACTTAAATATAAGAAAAGATAAAAATGACAAGAATATTAGAGAAAAAGTAAAGAATCAATATTTTAGGCATACAATACTTATAACAATAAATTTAAAGACTCGCTCCAATGAAACGATTCTTTTAACTTCTTGTTTCTTTAGATAATGTCAAGAAAATTGAGCTTAAATTTTTGTGTTTCTGAGGATTTCTCTATTCCAAATATCGTGAATTGTTGTGGGAAAAAATAAGCTTATTTGTGACAGAAAATACCGGCTCAAATCTGTACATCTGGATAGCTCTAATATTGCTCACTTGCACCAGTAATGTTGAGTTATGGGCGTGAGGGGCTGTTTATTTATAATAAATAGCTGTTTAAATTAATAAATTAATTATTGTTTAAATTAATATTTCACAAACTCTGTACACTTTTAACTCAATATAAACTTTTAACACAATTTCTATGTAGTTTCAAACAAAATGAGGTTAGCAAGCTATCCAAAAGTGCTTATCGTGACACAGATTTGTCTCTGCCTTTGAAAAAAATAAAACATAAACAAATGATAAAAGAAGCTAGAATATGAAGCAAATTATGAAGGGTTTACTCTGATCATTAGTTTTTTTTAATTTATTA
Source organism: Oryzias javanicus (assembly GCA_003999625.1). NCBI lineage: Eukaryota > Metazoa > Chordata > Actinopteri > Beloniformes > Adrianichthyidae > Oryzias > Oryzias javanicus. The sequence goes on along the minus strand of CM012455.1, from coordinate 14,870,556 downwards.
AATTAAGGATCTTTTTTTTTTCTAACTTGTCCTGTCCAACAGCTATGCAAAAAAGAAATTAAATGAAGGATCTTTGTGTGTGTGTGTGTTTGTGTTAATGAGAACAGACAATATTTATTGGAGAACTTTCAGGAAGGACTATAGAGAAGTGGTTCAGATCAAACAACTGATGGAGAATTGTCAGTAACATGTTGCTTTTAGAGTGACGCCTCAAAGAAAAACTTATACTTTTATATAAAATTATTTTTAAGTTAAATTTACAATTAAATTTAATAACGTAATCATGAATTTAAAGGTTTATTTCTCTTTTTTTGATTGGCTTTTTTTACTCAAATTAGTCATTGCATGTAAACTATAAATAAAATGCTAAGTATTTCCAGCACCAGATGCTTTTTGTGATGTTTCTTCCTGTAGAGTCGCATTCCGATCATATTTTGATCTATTTTTATGTGATCTTTATCTTTTAATTATGATTATGCTTTTTTTTTTTCTAGGACATAGCTTCTGCGGAGTGACAGTAGTTAATCAGAAATTCACCCTTAAGACTACGGTCATATTTCCCAAAACGCCACCATGCAGCGACCTAAGTGCAAGTTTTGCAGCAATTTTGACAGGCGGTGATGGAGATTTTCAGGAAATTGTATAGAGAGCAGATGATTTTTTTCTAAAAGTTGACATTAGTCAGTGGTCATTTCAAGGTTGCTTGGTGGCAGTCCAGTGACCCTCAGGCATTGAGGATGATGCCATCACCATACAACAGCAGCTCTGATTGGACGATGTGTCCAATTAGAACATTTACAGCGTTAATATTTGCGTCCTGATGCTTTGATTTGGATTCTGAACAAGACGTAGTGGACTCACAGGACATTTGTGAGCCAACGGCAGCTTTCTCATGACTTTGGGATCGATTTCACAGCTTCATGAAAGGTACAAGGTAAATTAGGTCTCCAAAACAACCCACTACACATTGAGGAAACTTGATGAAATGTGCCGCTTTGGTCATTACAGACCCGAGTTTCACACATGGCATCGTGACAAATTAATGAGCAGGAGGGCCAAAAAACTCTATCCTCAAAAACAGAATAATAAACGGCACTCGACAGGAACAAAGCATATAATAACATCAATTGTACGGCCTTTCAAAAAATATTTAAAATTGCAGAATCGCTTGAATGTCCTGAGATAGGCCCAAATAAATCACAAATGTATTGCCATCACGATGTCGGCCTGTGCAATTCATGTATCAAAATAAATTATGACAAATGGTTCATTTAAATGTTTACATGCATGCTAAAACCAATTTATGGAAGCTTGAAGTATTTAAATTAATAGAGCACTTTATGCATTTAACCTGTCAGATGGGCACCTTTGAAGTTAAATGCTTTCTTTGTGGACGTGGGTCTTTTAGACTACAATTCAAGTTTTGTTGAATAGTTTTATTTAAATAAAACTGTTGCAGTGAAAAAGAAATTTTGTGTTAAGTTGTTTTTGTTTCCTCATATTGTGCAGCACTATCTAAATTGCTGGTGTTTAGAGCACAAATAGGGACATTTCTACCAATATTTCCCTTGTTTTCCATCCGCAAAACAAAGTGATGTCATTAAGACATAAAACAATAATAACTTGCTAAATTTTAGATCTATTTAGCTTTTTCTGTCTTCACAATTGGAAGCACTATCATTTGTGGTCACCACTTTTTGTCTCTGGACCTTAGAAAATTGTGGTTTGTGGCAGCTACTACAATGGAGCTGGACTGGGAGCTTGTGCCCCGCCCAGTGTATTTTCTACGTCACAAATAAGCTTTTTTTTCTTTTGTTTTGTAACTGCATCTTTTTGTCTGATTCACAACAACATGAATACAGAATACAAATAAATGCAATCTTAAGCTTAAGTTTTCTATTATTTATGTTCTCCATCATCGAAAAAGCTACAAGAACATGTTAAAAACACCGAAAAGACGATTTTTATCGCAATGGGCTTTCAAACTGACAGTGGAGGCTGAATGGTGTTACCGTGTCAGGACTCAGAGAAAAGTGACAGCAGAGGAGCAGAAGCCAGTCCCACAAACTCTGAGACACCGCCGTCAACACAAACAGCGCAGATATTTATAAGTAACAAATCAAACGCAGCTTAAAAGTCGTTGAAGTTTTGTGGCGGAGGCCCCACAACACAGGAAACGGCGCCGCGACTAGGCGCGCCTCTAACAATTCCCAATCCACACTCTGTCCTCTTCCTCACAAAAGACACACACACAAACATGCGACTGTCCCATGCAAACCAGCGCCAATAACTCCCCGGGAATCATTTGCATTCCTCCAGTTTAGTCAAATTTGAGCCCGTATATCCCCGAAACCTCCCGGTGAGAACCATTCACTCTCGTTTTCTAATCACAATTCTTCCCTGAACTTCTGAGAGCAGAGAGCTAGGACGGGCTAGCGATGGAAGTTTTCTTACGTACCAACTCCATACTTTTCCTTCTTCGTGGGGACCCAGCGAGACATTCTGCTCATTGGGGCGTCCCTGAGATGCCGCTCAGCCTGTTAGGAAAACTCCAGCCGGGTTTTCGTGGTTGTAAAGTAGACTTTTCTGTTCAGTTTTCTCCCAGATTTGGAGAGCAGCTCCGAGCAGCCATTTTCCAGCAGTGACGGGACGCTCCGGCAGGGGGCAGTGTGGAGCAAAACTTCTTTCATCCAGTCCGCGTGCTCACTAACTCCAGCCCGATCAGGAGTTACGTCATGACAAAGCTGGGAAATACTTCTTTAAAAGAAAAAAACATTCCTGAGGACATGCCATCAGTTTTGTGTCATACTAAAATAAACAAACAAAAAATATTTCCCTTGTTAGTATTTTGTCTAAAAAGTTTCAGAAAAGATCACATTTGTGATTTTACTTTGAAAAAGACACTCTTCAAATGAATGTTTATGTCATATAAGGGAATATTAAAATGAAAAAAGACACACTGACAAAACAATTTTAATGCATATATCCAAGAACATTTTCTATGATTTTTTTTAAATTAACAGAATATTTGCTTTTATTGCTTTTATTTTGAAAAAGTATCAATTGTAAACAAATATTGATGTATATAAGTGATTTTTAAAAATCGTGAATCCAAAAATATTTTCAACAATATTTGACTACAAACAGCCATTTATTCTAATAACATTTGTTTTAAAAAATCTTTCAAATGTATATCATGTGTCATTTCATTATTAAAAAGAAAAAAACGGAATATCACTCCAGTTATATGTCATATCAAACAAAAATTATCTCTCATTTGGGATTTTTCTTAAAAAGTTTTAGAAAAAAAATAAAATTCATCTGCTATTAATTTATATAACATAAAATGAATGTTGATGCGATTTGAAGGATTAATTTCTAAAAAGAAAATGAAAAAGAAAGAAACATTTAAAAACGTACTTAAAAAAAAAACTTCAAGAATATTTTCTGTAATATTTAAGATCAGTACAACAACAGAGTAAAGTAAGTATGCTTTGTAAAAATGACAGCACCTTACAGTTACGTTGCCATCGGTTCCATCAGTTTTTACCAAAGCAGAAAAACAAACAAAAAAATCTGTCATCAGTCGTTTTGTTTAATATATATATATATATGCTTTTATTTTGTTATTTTGAAAAATTGGATACTCAAAACAAATTTAAAAGCTATGTTAGGGATTGTAACAAAGAAAAAGTTAGGGAAACATTGGGAAAAAATAAAAACTCCAATAATATTTTTCATACTTGACAATAGTAAACCAGCAGAATAAAGTCAATATTTATTTTATAAAAATCCTTTCGAATTAACATTTCCTGTGACTCCATTACATAACAAACTACAAGAGCAACTTTATGTTTTAGCTCATACTTAAAAAAACTACTGTTTTTGTATCCTGTGTATCCACAGCCTTTCTTGGGTTGTGTTTGCTTCAATAGCAAAGTAGCCTTGATGGTTCCCTGACTTAAATAATATCTGCAATACTGATAGAAACTATTTCTCCCTGATGCAGGTGCAAAACAGATAGGTGTTTTACTATTAATGTACATATTTGAATTGACTCTTCTTTATTATAGTACATTTGATTTTTTCATATGCCTCTATATTTAGTATAAATGCCTCTATTTGTGACCTCCATCACCTACAAATGTCGTGTTAGTATTCAACCAGCAGAGGGAGCTCCTATTTTCAAATTCACTACATCCTTTATCAAAAAATTGATCACATGATAGCTTAGGATCCCCCCTTAGGGCGCTGAAAAGGGTGGAAAAAGGTGACTGATCCTAGGGGCCCGGACTGAAAGCTGGCCCACAAAGGTCCCTAATGCAAATTTGCCGCTGTGTTAGGGGCAATAAAAAAATAATTTACATCCCTAGCAGCGCCCCAACAACCTTTATCTCTCATCCTCCAAGTAAGAAGTGGCACAAATATTTCTTCATATGTTAAATATTTCAATTTTTCTTTCACTTTCTGCTACAAATGTAACCTGTTGCTGAGCAACTGGTACCATCCCAGCTGTCTTTCTGAAAAGAGTAGGACAAAGCCTGGAAAAGGTGGCATTAAAGTGTCCCTATTTATGTTGTCTTAAAAAACGTACCTGGAAAATATTTGATACATACAAAAAGTGCCAATCTATTTGTAAATAAAACACCTCTGTGTTTTAATCAGTTTGAAACAAAATTCCTCTGTCTTGCAAATACCCTTCAGTCATGTAGGTCACAGTTACTAATCCAGGAGGACACTGACCCATTTTAAGATGGAGTCACACGCTTCATGGAGGCTTGAGGACAGCAATGTTCATCATCAGCCGCCAACCACGAGATCACAGGCAGGGGAAACACATGATGGGGGGGTTCTGCAGAAAGCCTTTCGACCACTTTAAGTGAGTCATAGAAAAACATGGCTAATCTTCTCATTAGTGACGCTCATTCATAAAGGGATGCCTGAATGTCAAGCATACTGGAGTGCTGTGTGGTGCGTCTGACTTTTAATGGAGATCTTGTTCCATCAACAAGTGTTTGTTTCCCTCGCTTGCCCATCCCCAACTTTCTTGTTCTCTACTCCATTCTATTGGATGTTCAGCTGTTGTGCTCAGTAGCTCTTTTGTTCGGTAAAGCATCCCTCACATTGCTCTATGGCTGACTGGAGACAGTACCCGTTAGCACCTTCTTTTTGTCAAGACAGAGCCTAAAACTGCAGTCTGAAGAGAAAGGAGGATCTGTCAATAGGAGGTAAGGAGGTGTAAGAATACTTCTGTATGGGAACATTGTATTGTGTTTTCTAATCATTTATTTGTGATTATCAATACAGATCTGGATCAAAGGGGAACTACAATATTCTTGTACGAACTGTTTTTTATAGTTTGTGATGCCATCTGCCTACTTTTGCTTTTCAAAATATTGGATCCCTCCCGGTGGGTGCTGAAAGTTGAGCTCTGTGAGGTGTCACCTGAACTCTAGAGGGATGGCTTTCCGCAGACCAGCTGCCCAAAGGAAACCCCCGAGCTGGAGGAGATCAGGAAACGATTCTTACTGGGAGAGCTTGATGTCGGAGGGAGATTGGGTCCCCAGCCCTCAACGTACACCTCGCCCCCAAAGCGCCATCGAAGGGGCCCAGCTGGACCACTGGCTGGAACACCTGCAAACCTTACAGAACGCCACGGAAGCTCCACTTTTCTATGATCGGACCTCAACCGTAAAGTCAATTCCCTCCTTCAGTAGAGGCTCTTCTTCATGCGGGAGTTCCAATCTGGGTAGCCAAGAGTCCATTCCAGCTGGGTTCGTTCCTGTTTCAGAGCGCAGAAGGAGCTGGGAGAGAGCTCACATCACTGAGGCCCCTCAGAGGGAACAAGCTCACCTTAGTTGTCTCTCTTCAGTCAAATTTGGGTGGTTGCCAATACAGAGAAAAGTGATGGGGTTGGAAGATGCCACCAGCCCAAATCAGTTGTTGGACCACCGTCCAGGCCAAGTAAGACACACAAAACATTATGATGAATAAAAAAATGTGCTGCTTATGGGCTCTTTTGTAGCCAAATAACTTTTCTGTTGATGCAATAAGGTTTATTTGTACAACTAAGTAACCTAGAAACCTTTAAAGTCTTATTCTAACTACAACTTTTCTATTATAAAAGCATTCTGAGTGGTCTTTTATTTAGGATTATGGAATTGAAAAAAACTGTCAAATTTTCTAAGGCACATTTTCTGCAGAGTAGCAGGAGCTCATTATAAATTCACCTCTGAGATGCGGGCAGGACTGATGGCGCAGAAGTTAGCCTCAGCTATATCCCACTCAGTTAACACTCTCTCGCTGTAATTTAAGGATGCCAAGTTCTCTAATGGAAATAAAAGTTTTCAGGCAACAGAGGGCTCAGTTGTGTAGATACCATAAAATCAGAGTGAAATGAAGATGTGGCAGGCTTGTCCATTTTCTCCAAAACTTAATTTCTGCAACTCAAAATGCTTTTCAGTATCTTGTGTGCCCCCCACAAGCTTGTATGCATGCTTGATAACGTCGCGGCATGCTCCTAATGAGACGATGAATGGTGTCTTGTGACATTTCCTCCCAGATCTGTGTGAGGGCATCTCTGAGCTGTTGCACAGTCTGAGGAGCAACCTGGCGGCGCCTAATGGACCAAAACATAATGTCCCATTGGGTTTAAATCAGGGGATCGTGAAGGCCATTCAATAGTTTCAATTCCTTCATCCTCCAGGTACTGCCTGCATACTCTTGCCACGTGAGGCCGGGCATTGTCGTGCATTAGGAGGAAACCAGGACCTATTGCACCAGCGTAGGGTCTGACAATGGGTTGAAGGATTTCATTTGGATACCTTATGGCAGTCAGAGCACCATTTCCTAGGCAGTAGAGGTCTGTGCGTCCCTCCATGGATATGCCTCCCCAGACCATCACTGACCCACCACCAAACCTGTCATGTTGAACCACGTTGCAGGCAGCAGAACGTTCTCCTTGTCTTCTCCAGACTCTTTCACGTCTAACACAGATGGTTATGGTGAACCTGCTCTCGTCTGTGAAAAGTACAGGGCGCCAGTGGCAGACTTGCCAATTCTGGTGTTCTGGTGCCAGTGGAGCTCCACAGTGCTGGGCAGTGAGCACAGGGTCCACTACAGGACGTCGGGCCCACAGGCCACCTTCATGAAGTCTGTTCCTGATTGTTTGGGTAGAGACATTCACACCAGTGGCGCTCTGGAGGTCATTCTGTAGGGCACGAGCAGTGCTCAGCCTGTTCCGCCTTGCACAAAGGAGCAGGTATGGGTCCTGCTGAGGGGTTGAGGACCTTCTACGGCCCTGTCCAGCTCTCCCAGAATAACCACCAGTCTCCTGAAATCTCCTCCATGTTCTGGAGATTGTACTGGGAGACACATTAAACCTTCTTGCTGCAGCTCGTGTGGATGTTCCATCCTGGAGAAGTTGGACAACCTGTGCAACTTCTGTAGGGTTAAGGAATCTCCTCATACTGCCAGTAGAGATAATTAGCAGCAGGTGTTCTAGAACAGAAAACAGGAATCTAAAAGGATTAAAAAAAAAAAAAGAAACTATGATTGGATTTTTCTTGAAGTTTTTGCCTTCAAGTTGATGCTAAATTAAGGTATTTTTAAATTGTTTGATACTTGCATCAACAGGAATCAAAGGGTTAAAACAATATTGTTTAACTTTCCTACATAATCCGAAAATGCTTTAACTCTTTTACTGTTTTGATAAAAGACTATTTATGGTTCAATCTGGATTTGTAACTAAGATTCATTTAGGTTGTGTGGTTGTTATATTGAAGCCATGTTAGCCCCTCAAATGTGAGCTTCAGTGGGATATAGATGAGGCTGTTGTGAGCAACACCAGCGAGTGCCACAGAAAGCCATTAGTAGTCAAGTCTCCGTTACCCCGAGAGAAGGCTGAGCTCTGGCATTCATGAAAACAGCTTACTCGGCAGGAACTCCACGCATTCTCCAAAGGTTTACGACTAATTTGATGCTGTTAAGGCAGAGATTGAGGTTTAGGCCCTGAGAGGATGCAAGTCACTGTACAAGGATTATTCACTCTAAACAAAGTATTAGGCAAAGAATAGAAAATATGAGTGAAAATCAATGAATGTCTGTGCATTAGGTGAACTGAGACTGAAAGTATGCTCACGTCTTCCCTTGTGGCGCCACAGAAAAAGTTATATTAAGTCAGTTGTGAGGATATAAATTGTTGCTATATAACTAATCATTTTAAGAAAAAGTTTATTAATGTGAAACATTTCTTTAATTTTCTTTATTCATACAGCTGAGGCCCAAACAACCCATCACTCCAACACTGCAGAACAACCAAGCACCTCTCTGTATGTATGCAATTTATTATTTTCATGCAAAAATGTGTTGATTTAAGAGAATTTAAGTTTTCCCAAAATGTTGTAGAGAAATTAACCAAAAAAATCAACAAAATAAATCTCTTTTGCCATTCCAAACTTGAAAAGCTAAGCTTAATGAATGTTTAATGTTACGATTGATTTTATAACAAGAATCAAGAATTTATTTCTCATGTGCAATTTTTACCTGCAAGCTTGACAAATCCCAAAAAAGAATGAAAACCGAATAAGCAGGATGGGGGATTGAGCTGAGAGGCAGAAAGATAAGGAGGGATCCAGACTGATTGGAGCGGGAGCCCTGTTAATCTTCCGGAATGGCAGCCCCATACTCTCTGGGTGTGATCTGAAGCTTGATCTTTCAACCTTGTTCTTGTTTATACATAGATAATCCTGACAAGGCTCGAACTGCTCACAGAAATCAAGAAGATCCATCTATAAGGCGGCTGCAATGATCTGGGATGATAGATCAAGCATTTGTTTTAGGATAAATAAGCCTTGTGGGCTTCTGTACAAGACTTTTCAAAAAAAGCCTTTTATCTGATACAATGAAATGTAACTGATAAAATAAAAAATATCTCTAAATTTCAACTTAATGATGAGAAAAGTGGAGGATTTTCCTTGTTTAGGCTTATGTCTTAATTCACTGGATATTAATGCCAGGTGTTCATTTGTTTATGGTTTTATAACAGCACATCATTGAAACAGTTGTATTAGAAGTTGTTATGATTTAAATTTATCCAATGAAGAAATACTTGGACAGGTCAAAGAATGACTCAGTGAAGGACACTTTAAAACTCAAGGTGGGTGTGGAATAAATTATATTGCTAAACCTTATTGATGTTTTATTTTCCATTTAACTCTGGAGTCTCCCAATACATAATGCCCTAAAAATAAATAGACATTTGTTTAGCTGCAGAAAGTTACTTTGGTGTTGGAAAATTAGTTGTTTTGCTGAATCGGACAGTCATTTTTCAATTATTCCAACGGTACACAAACTCAAATTTATTTATTTTTATAGCGTCTTTTCTTTGGCCGAAACACAAGGCGCTTAACGTAAAAGCAAATAAAATACATATTAAAAACACAAAAACACAATGTTTAAAAACAAATGTACACAAAGACACAAAATGAACATCCCTCTCTCCCCCAATCCCCTCACCCCACCCCCCAAGTCCCCCCAATAAGACCCTTGTCAATGAAACTGAACAAAGCTATAAAAACTGCAGATCTAAACACAGCATTTCGCTCAGCTTGTGGTTTACTTGAGAGGTATAGCGGAATTGGCACTAAAATTAGATTAAAAGCCAAAGTTTCTAAATAAAAACTCAAAAATGTTCTGTTTTAAAATATAAATATTAGGGTGTGTATTAGCAAGAGATCCGATACATATCACGATACCTGTCTCACAATACGAGATGCATGACGATAAATATCCAATTTTTAAACTTTTTTTTCGTAAAAAGAGTATGACCTAGAAAAACTCTACCTGAATATTAATGCTTCTTTCATAGCAAATAAAATGGTAAAATAATTTTATTTAATGCTTAGAACATTGCTTTTACCAGAGCAAATTATTACTGCTATTTTTATGCTAAAATAAGAAATATTTGTTTCTAAAGGGAAAAATAAATATTGTCTTATTTCCACAACACAATATTTTTCAGCATAAGAATATAAAACATAGAATGACTGTGTCTTAACCAAAAAGGTTCTAAAAGAATGAATGAGGATGAATTTCCAACATTGAGCGAAGTTCAGCTTTTCAGCGGCTCTTTTTGAGCGATGAGGAGCGAATCAGGCGATATTGCTTAGTACTACAGAGACATGAACAACAAACTTGTTCAGTAGACATAGTCAATGAACCAATGATATAGACAGTGGACGCAAAAACATATTTTTGGCACAAGCAAAACTGCTTTCAGTAGCCCAAGGTAAATTGAGTTTGATACCCCTGATTTCAATGTCATCCAGAATCATGTATTTTCTGCTCCTGGTCCGGCCCTTCTATCAAATTTTAGAACCCTTTGTGGCCCATGAGTCGAAAAGTTTGCTCACCCCTGCCTTAAAGTGAAGAAAATGGGACAGAATGTGACAGCATCATGTGGATTCTAACATCAAGAAAATCTTCTTGTTTTCCAGCTGTAATAGAGCCAGCAAAGTGCTGTCTTCTTTTTTTTTTCATCCCAAAAAACTGGGAAACACCGCAAATTATCCGCACTGCATGCAAGGGTTATCCTGAAAGTGAAGCCCCGTCGCCTTGGTAACCGCAGCAGGTGGAAACACAGCCTCGCAAACAGACAGGGTGGCAACATCAGTCAAGCACTGAGAGACAGACAGTAAAGTAAAGTTGCTTTCTCTCCTGAGGGGGTTGAAAAGTCACTCTGGGGTTGGCGCTAGACTCTCCTCACTGTGCCAGTGTCAATTATTGACGGTGTCAACATCTCCTGAGTGTCGGAAAGGCGGCTGTTTGTAGTTGCCGGAGAGGCAGCAAAGGTTGGTTATCATGTGAAAAATCTGCTTGTTTTGCGTTGAAACATAGATGGCGGAGGGGAGAGAAGCCACACCAGTTCCAGTGCTTTCCGAGGAAAGACGTGGAGGACGCGTGATCAAGGCTCCCCGTCTGATAAAGAGGTAAATTCTATCTGCTCCTCAACCTTAAGGCCTTTTAGATTCCAAACAGTAACTTTAAAGATGTAAAATTAGACTTGCCTGATGTCTGATGACGTCTGGCTTGTGATGTGCTGATGATACTGAAACTACTTTACAGATTCAACTCACAAGACCCAAACATTCAGACATTCAGAAGGCAAAAAAAAGGTTCAGAATTAAAGTTTAAAAAAAAAAAAGGATGTCCAAAAATAGAAAGCCAGAAGCAAGACTGAAATGTCACAGAAAAAAAATAAGAAACATCAAGAATCTGGCAGAGAGCAGGATGTGATGACTAATACAACATAGATGAAGAGCAGGCAAAACTACAGGAGGTAGCCGGGAAAACGAGCTCGACAATAAAACTAGCATGTAAAGCATCAAAAAGAATGAAGTATTTCTAACCATGAAGCCCATAGGAGAAGAAGGTTAAACACTGACTGAAGATGCAAATGCTGAAAGTGTTTTTGCTTCAGTGTTGTTTTCACGCTGTGGGGACAAAACTGCTTTAATAGTCTCTTTCCTTTATAGTTCCTACTTCACAGTCAGAGCATTTTTTAAGCCAGAGGGGAAACCATCTGTGAATCAAGCATATGGTCACTGAGAAAACTGCAAAAACCCTTTTGATGATTAAACCACAGGACTGTGTTTCTAGTTTGGTAAACATAGGTAGAAAAAAGGAATGGAGCATCGTGGTTCTTATTTATCAATCTGCCTTCCGCTGCTGGTTCTTGGTTTGTATGTAGCATAAATATGCAACCAGAGGGAAAGCCCCTGGAGACATGCTGTCCTTTAGAGAGAGCTGTGAGGAACAAGGGGTTTTCTCACTGTTGATTCCTTTTGCAGCTAACTTGTGTTGGCTTCTGCAGAAACATTTCAAATACTAATATATTCATGTGAAGAATCCTTGATAAAACACTTTTTTGTTCATCACGATTTCAAAATTCTTTCTTTAATTCATCCTTAAAACACCACAAGTTGAAATATATTTTTCTATTTCTTTTTGGAACAATACTAATTTTCTGGGTTCATTTTAACCCAATTTATGTTTTTCTCCCCTAGAGTTTTTAATCATAAACCAAAAACGAATACATAAGTTAGTCCCTTTTTAAGTTAGTTTTTAGTGTGTTTGTACCTTTTCCTCATTCACTAAAATACATTATTTCCCATTTTCCATGACAATCTGATGCTAGACGTCTTCTCTTTAACCCTTGATGCCCAAGGCTGGATATAAATGGGGAAGGGCGGGGCGATTACCCCCGCAATACCATTGAGTGTATGACAACAGGACAAAAAAAGTCAAGTGAAAGAAAGAAAATGCAAGGATTGATTCACAGACTGTTGGGCAAATAGACAGAAAAAAAAGATAGTGGCCTCAAAAGGAAAAAACCAGTGTCCTGCTTGTGCCTGTCCCTAGCCCAGTAAATACTTGTAAGACATCAAATAGATCAAAGTAGACAAATCTGGACAAATAAAATGATATATCTTGGTTTTCATCTAATTGTAGGGCCTTGAAGGAATATTACACCCCATTAAATCCAGGGATGAACTTAATTTAGTACCACCGTCGATGGAAACAACTAAGATTTTTATATAATATATATAATTGGAAATAAAGTCTGGCCGGAAGCAGTTAAACTGTCATGTCGAAGAAATAATTTGGGATTTTTTAAGATCAATAAACTACTTCATCTAAATTTATCTTTAGACAATTGAAATACTTTTTTAGACAAACATCTTTTTTTTTAAATATATATCTTTTACATGATATTACTCCACTATTTAACAATAAATGTGAAACTGTCCAAAAAGCTCATTTATTTGTTTTTATCATTTATTCTTTATCTCCCTAAAAAACAGCAAAACTTGAGGTCAAACTGTTTTTATCTTTTGTAACATTGATCAAACATGTAGAAACAAATGAAAATGTATAAATCCACCCAAAAAAGAGTAAAGACAACACAAAACTACATGAAAATATCTAAAAAAAAACAGGTGAAGTTCTACTAAACGATAATGCTCTAAAGATTTAATCCAAGGGATTATTTATTACTTCAATTAAACGTCATAACTCTTGTTAAGTTCTCTTTTTAAACCAAAAATTTCAAATGAAAAACTTTTTTGAAACTTTGAAAATTACATTAATCGGTGTCAGTTTTCATTCTCAAACACACTGTTGAGTTCAAAGACTACTTCTGAAAAAGTGGGGGTAAAATAAATATTTTTAAAAATAATATTAACATTTTAATAAAGTGTGACATAAAGTCTATAAAGGCTTTTCTTTCCCACCTCTTCAATTCTAAAAGTTAAGAAATTACAGGTAAATCCCTGAACTGCTACATACAGATTTTTTCAAGCTGTGTTGTGCTTTGATAGCTGTTGCTGTGTCAAACACGGCGGAGGGGGAGTCATCTGACTGAAGAAAGAAACAGGAAAGCCCCGCAGCGAGACAAGTCAGCTGACCTGCACCTAAAAAGCCGCATTAGAGAGATTTATTAATATTTCATGGCAAATTAATTTAGGCGATGCTCCAAAAATGAATGTCAATTCGAAGCAGATGCTCCTGTTGCCAAGATGAATTTACAGTACCTGCTTTACTGGGTTGATTGATGACAAAACATTTAGTATGTGACATTAGCAATAAAAGGAGAATGTGATGGGATCTGGGTGTATAATTACGGGTTGTTATCTCTTTTCCCATGCATGCATGCATGCTGTAGGTGCCAGACAAGAGTAGCTCTCCTGATGATGAGAAGGACAGGCCTGTCAGCTGGCAAGCTCTAAGGAGGGGTTGGATGAGCAGCAGGACGTCTGTTTTCCCTGGAGTCGACAGGAATAACGACCTTCTCACTGGGACCAGTTCAAGCAGGAAGTCTCCTTTGATGAGCCCCAAACCTCACAACCACTCACCTTTAATGTGCACCGCGTCTGCTGATCCCCACAGTCAGCATCCTGAAACGTCCCACAAGCCTTTGCAAAGGACAAACAGTCTTCAGCCTTTGAAGGCTATGACCCCCCTCAACACGCAGGCAAGTTCAGAAGTGGCTACTCTGATACCCCAGAACAAAACCAGCATCTCCTCAATCACCATCTCCTCCAGAAAAGTGGGCCGAACAGCCAGTCTACCTGGATGCATCACCCCTTCATCCCGGACGTCCAGTTCACCCTCTCCCACTTTAGATGAGCAGCCCATGGATCCAGACTCCAGGCAGGTGAGGGTGCAAAGGAAGGCCACCATCGTCAAAGTCACAGAGCAAAGGGTTATTTCCAGTCCGAACGTCGTCAGGGCCAGGACGCCGCCGGAGGGCCAAGGGTCGGACACTGTGGTCCGTAGAAGAAAGGCCACTATCATCAAAGTGACAGAGCACAAGGAGAGCTACAGCCCGGCCAAGACCGCTTTCAGAAACCCGGAGTACAGACACAGCTATACAGAGGGAGTATTTCAAAATAAAAGCACATGGGGTCATTCGGGGCACAATGGAGTCCGTTTGAATTCCCCTTCAAACTCCATCTCACCGATCACGTCCGACACAGAGAAGCACGACACTCTGCACAGATCCACTCTGAGTCTCTTTGTGAGCAAACCTGCCATCACAGCAGGGCCCGTTTTCTCAGAAGTTTCTCCAAAAGCTTCTGGACGGAGATCGGACACACTGCACAGGCCGCTGAGCTGCTACGGCAAATTAACCGGCCACTATGAGCCAAGCCAGGACCAAACAGATGCCAGGAAACTGAGCCTGGGGACTCACATAAACCCCAGGGACAACGGATCCATCAACCCTGGCCGGGCAGCGAGGGAGACTGACGCCCAGACGGCACACCGAGAGGAGAAATGTAAATTCCAGCCATCAGTGGATAGAACGCGGAGAGCATCACCAAGTCTAACCCTCATCAAGGCCTCTGGTAGGTTTCCTCTGATCTCTACGTCTAAATAAAAACTTCCTTCCTCTTCGGTGTGATTACACCATCAGTCATCTTTAAGGCGCTTGACAAACATTTTTACATTGTTTTTATGGCACCCGACCCTTCGCGTCTGCTTATAGCAACATATGTGCGAAGGCCTCATCATCACCTCCACTCCTTCATTTTCACCCTTTTTATCATCTCAGCAGGAATCGCTTTGCATATATAATTTATCGCAACACTTCCACAAAACTTGCAGGATTAACTTAAAGTCCCCCTCCAATAAAAATCCTGTTTTTTGAGTTTTTAGCACATATTTGTGGCAGATAGATAGAGAGCCACAAAGTCCCATTTTATCATTTAAAAATGCATGATATTTATGCTTTTTTGCCAATTAAGCATTTATTTATAAATTTAGTTTTTAAATATTTCAGCTGAATTACAACAGTGTCTATATGTTTCTTTAACAATTGTAACTTCTTTTCCTTTTGGCAGCAGCAGCACACCAGTTCCTTTCAAAATAATACCCACTCTGTCAGAAGGTCCTGCTGTTGCTGAAGCTTAACTCATATTAAAAATGCAAGACATTTAAGCATTATATTTTTTTTTTTACTAGGATTTTGTTGCACTTTTTTCTTTTAATTTCAAAAATAAACATTTTAGTAGAATTTATTTATTAAAAAACTCAAAACTCTAAATCATGTTCAACCATTTTAAACCATATTTGTTCAAAACTTTAACCACTTTAGTGTAATTTACTAAAATAAAATTACTTTTAGAGACTTTTATTTGATTAACTATAAATTGAAAACACAAATTCAAAGAAATTTTCAATAGAATTTCTGACAGTTAATTAAACTTTTTTGCTTCGATGTTTGACATGTTAAAATTTTAACAGAAAGGACAGAATTTAACTAACTAATCTCTTATTCATTGAACCGTTAGTAGTTTTCATTAAAACTAAAAAGCCACAGTAAAGTAATAAAAGAGCCACAGGTTGCAGACCCTGGTCTGGGGCATCAGTACTCCCAATCTGAAAGTATAACTTTTAGTTTTGAATCTGTAGCACTGAACATATATGTCTCAGTATAGAGCAGGGGTCTGCAACCTGCGGCTCCAGAGCCACATGTGGCTCTTTTATCTCCCTATGGTGGCTCTCTAGCTGAAGAAAAATAAAATAGTAATTTTCATAGATTTGGAGATATTATTTTAGCAACATGTTAACATTTATTTTTGGCTAATTTGTTTTCTACTGGTGGTTTTTAGGCAAATTTAGAGTTTAGCTTCTATCTTAGCAACAAGCTAACGTTTTTGACTAATTTAGTTTACTGAAAAATGTTATGCTAGTTTGGAGTTTAGCTAGTATTTAAGCAACAAGCTTACTCGCTAATTCGCTAATTCGCTAATTTGGCCTCTACTAAAGGTAAAAGGTAAAAACGTTTAAAAAAAATCCCATTGTGAGAAATGCTAGTTTCTTTTTATATTTTTGCTTTTGTTTGTGCCAAAAAATAGAGCTCAAATGGCTCTTTTACTGGTAAAGGTTGCCGACCTCTGGTATAGAGTCTGTACAATATGCATGCTATTATTAATCAATTTCTGTAAAAAAAAAAAAAAGGCTATTTTTTTTTAATAAAAATCTAAGCTCAGATTAATAACACAATCATATCCTACAAAATTCGTGTTTTCCGTATTTGTCTCCTCTAAGCTGTAAATGATTATTAAATTATGTATATGTGGCCTCTAAGAAAGGCCAGCGTTGCTGTTTGACTCGGCAGTCACATCAAAGGCCTCCTGCGTTACAGAGCCCCACTCCCAGCAGTCTCAGGAGGAAGTTCTTGCCCTAAATGCTGCTGCCATCATCGCGAACATCAAACTCCAGAGACAACTCAGTCAGAGGAAGAAATCAAGTGGAACTTCAGAGGAGTCTCTAGATCGTGGTACAGTATGATCTCTCTGGTTCACATATGAAGATGGGGTTTAATGTTATGTGGTAGATTGTCTATACGTCAGTGCTGACCAGGGTGCAAAACACAACTCTTTTCTTTTTCTCTACCTCAGAGGTGAAGGAGGAGAGGAATACAAAGCTTTATCCTGATCAGAATGAAGTTGATCACAACAAGCAGCCTCTCGCTACGTTTGTGCCGCCGAGGCTCGCCCAGGAAAGGTCAGATGAAACCATTTCTCTTCAGGTGAGGTCATTTTCTGAGTTAATAAAAAAAAGAAGAAAAAAGATAAATGGAGGTTTTCTTTTCCAAGAGAATTATTCTGGCGCCGCACTTGGAAGAGGCACAATCTTTTTACACCAGAGACTGATTCCTTTGTGTGCCTTTGAGAAATATCGTTCCTAATTCCAATTTTTAGAAGTTCTGAAGTTTTTTAACTTAAAAAAATTGGCAATTGGTGTCCACATTAAGCAGGCATCTCCAAAGTCTGGTCAAATGTCCACAGGCTTCTGTCATAATATAAATAATTAGCACTTTCTTAAAACTATGTGCAATATCTTGATTGTGAATGAAATTTTGTTGTAAATCTGTGGCAACACCGTCACACGACCCTTCTATGACTGGCTCATTTCCTAAATGTCGACTCTAAATAGTGAAAAAAAAATTGACAGTGAGAGCCACGGCTTGTAAAATTGTAGCCCAGAAAATTTTAGCCATTTCATTTGATATCGAGAGACAGAAGATTAACGTGTAAAAAAGACATTTTCCAGTAGATGGCGATGAAAGCATTGATGCAAATTTTTCCAGAGGAGTGGACGATTACATGAAACCACATTGGTTTGTCCTTCAGAATGAGACGAATAGGGCAGGAATGTCAGGTTAACTTAGTTAGTTTAGTTTAGCAACCAGCTACTGTTTACACTTTATGACTGATTCATGTCTTTGTACAGTTACTGGTAAGCCCACTGAGACGATTGAAGCATGGTTAAGGACCCCTCCGAATCAATTGTTGACGCTTTGGTTGTCCCCAACTCCTCGTTTTGGGGTCCAGACGTTTAGTTCCGGTGTGGTCCATATCCTGGTGCCGGTTTGCAGCCTGGAGGTTTGGGAGCCTTGATTAATTTTGGAACAGCCAACATGTCAAAAAACAATGGGTTGGGGGACACCCAAAACGTCAACTTTTGACACTGAGGGGTCCTTAACCAGGAGTCAAAATGTGACGATTTGGGAATGAGAATGTGTTAGCATAGCAAGCACACACCTGCTTTAAATTTAAGTCCAAAATGTCTCCAAAGTACATAGAAGCCTTAATGTTTTGTCAAGAAGAAACAAGTTTGTGACTTTTGGCAGCAGGCACTGCAGCTGTCCAGACCAGACTTCATCCTTCGGTCCCAGAGCAGAGTGCTAGAGGTGGAGCGAAAGGCACAAGAGAGGATTTCAGGGGACCGGCAGATGGGCGCCGCGCTCAGTCAGAAAGAAGACTCCACTACCCAGTTTACCTCTGTGAATGGTAATGCTCGAGCAGCCGGCCTCACCTCTCACCAACCGTCACTGTGCTGTCCATTGTCCCCGTGCAGCTGCAGTGGCCGCCTGCCACACCATTAATCACATGCACACTGATGTAAAAATAAGGCAACAATGCCTGCCAGAGCTGCTTTTTGGGATTCTTTGTAAACTGGTGTTTATTTAAATTTATGCTTCAGAGCACTAACTGTCAGGTTTTTTCCATTGGAAAGAGTTTTAAAGCCAAAAATCTCAATTTAATTGCTGTTCTTGGAGAGTTTTGTTTTGTTCAAATGTGCTTTGAAATTACAGAAGGAAAAAAATTAAAAAAAAGAAACCATTTGTATCAAAGAAAGCACAAAAGTTTTATTTTAAAAAATCCATCTTGATATATCAGCCAGTCCACTGGGCGGAAGATTAATCCTAATTTGAAAAAACGCCTAATGTGAGAGATAAAAGAACATTCCTAATAGTACAGAAGTGTAAGTTAATTGAAAAACTGAATGAACATTAGCATTCAGCTGAATGACTTTTTAATGTTATCATTCTCCTCATGTGCCAGGCTTTAGGAAAGGGAGATTGTATGACTTTTACTGCCCCCTAGTGGCCAATGAAGGAAAATACATTTGTGGAAACCCAGAAAAAAATGTGGATGTATCATTTTATAAAAATAAAATAAAGTGTTGTTACTTTAAAAAATACTTTATATTTTTTAATTCAATACAAAATCTAAAGTTAGCATCTGTTTCCAATGTATTATTTTGCACACGTCTCTTTCGTCGCAGCTCAAAGTGATTGATAGTGATGCTTCCATGGTTTTGGTCATTTATCATTTGTTTCTGTGTGCTTATGTGTTTGAATGTGGTATTCCTTCTGGTGTTTCCAGGTAACCCGTTTAAATCCAAAGGCAGAGCCGCTCTGCAAACCCAAATGCAACCCAGATCCCACAAGTGAGCTCCATCTTCATCTACAGATGACTGGCTCCTCTTCTTCATTCGTCTCCATCGTTGCACAACTTTTCCACAACTTTTTTTTTATTTCACTACAAAAAAAGCTACTTTGTTTTGCTTTATCAGTAAAAATGCATCTTTTGTCCTTTAATTTTATGTCATTTTAAAATATTTTCTCCCTCAAGTTGCTATTAAAATGACAGACGTATACATTTTCACAAATATCTATTTTGTCTTGCCTTAATGGATTGCATATTTCAATAAAAATACTGATTGAACACTTTAAATATAAGATTGTGTTTAATTTAGGTAAAACTTTTTGAGTTGGATGTTGACGAGAAGGAAGGAACGCTTCGTGAACAAAAACTTCAGTAAAATCTGTCACAATATCAAAAAAAAGCAACTACTCTGCTAAATTAATTCTAACATGTCTCAGATGCTTGTAAGTCAAAGAAAAACAAAAATGAATGCTGCCATTTTTTATATCAAAAGATAATAGCCTTTGTCTCCCACAGAAAAAAAAATGGATGTGGAAATGAATCAAAAAAACACCTTGGAAAGCTGCTGGCTGCAAACCAGAATGAAAGCATCTGTACTCACACTAAAGTGGGTTTTGAGTTGACAGAAAACTGCAGAAAAAGCAGTCTGAAACAGTCTTTAGGTGCACACAAGGGGAAAAAAATGACTGAAACGTTCACATTTAGCAAAAATAATATGATAATTATATTATTTATCAAAACAGAGGAAGTTTAAAACCCTAAAAAATCAGTTAACAAAGTAAATGTAAAAAAGTCAGTCAAGTAAAAGTTTCACAAGTTCATTAATTAAAAAATAGGGAAGTGTGATCATTTAGCAGACACAAATCCCACTTTTAAATAATGCAACACTCTGTGTCCTTTCTGTTAAAAGATAGATAAATAAATAATAGATTGCCCCCAGAAATGTCAAATATCCTCAAGTATCTGTGAAACATATTTTTAAAACTAAATATGCACACCTCCTCCATAAGAAAGTAGCGTAATATTTTAAAAAATGGTTAATTCAAAATTTTTACATCATTAAAGTACGTATTTAAACATGAATGACATTAGCTGAAACAATTAGATAGAAAACTTTAAATATATGATCATTCTCCTATGATAAGCTATTAAATTAAGCAAAATAAAGCAATTCTATGAAGTGACAAAATGACAAATATTATAATCAGGCACTAAAATGAGTTTATTTTCCAGTTGTGTGTTCCTAAACCCAGAAACCCCACATATGTGTGCCGAAACGACGCAATTATTCTGAAAAATACTCCAGCGCTGCAAATGGCTTTACAACAGATTGTCAGAGTCTCGCAAACACCTGTGTGCAGAAACTCAACACAACATTAATTTTATGAATGGTCCGCAGGCAATTGAGCAAGTAATAACACACCTTCTTCTTGGAGGCTCAATTAAACCTCACAAGGATGTGTCCTGTTGCAATAATGGCCAGCATTCAAAGATTTATGTACTAATAATGCAGCTTTTCTTCATTCGGGTTTGTTCAGCCCTGGTGAAAATGAAAAAATTAGACATTCTGACACTTTTTGATGCCAACGTTTTTATAGAAAAGTAGAAATTCACATTTAGCAAGGGAATATATATTTTTTGTCATGAAAAATCTATATATATCATAATGATAAGTTTCAAATGGGAAGAAATATTAAAGTAAATTAAATTAAGCTAATTTCTACTCATTGGTAGTCAATGCAATTCTTCTATAACTCCACCAGAGGTCACTGTTGCCTCATTTTTTTCTTTTTAATCCACTTATTGCTTGAAGAGGACAAAATCTATACCTTCTATATAGAGACATTCTTCAGCATTTAAATACTGGTGTTTGGATTTTTTCTCTTTTTGTCAAGCCACTTCAAAAAAAGACCTTTTAAAAGATTCTCTGGAGGCTGTGCTGTCTTTCTCTCATGGCAAAGAGAAACTGTGAATGCAGCCATTGTGCTGACTGTATGAGACCTGTGTTCTTTGGGAAACAAAAGGCCCTTCAGTGGAGGAGAAAGCTACAGTGCGATGCCACCATTCAGCCAAGCTGCAAACAGAGTGGGTGCCCACACACAGCTGCTCCACCCACACCGCCACTGCGGCTGATAACACAAACTGGAAAGGGGGCGATTCCTGGGGGGGAGTTCTTCCTGAAAGAGGAGCCGGGGATCTGAGCAGCACGGGGCGAGAGGCTTCACTCCTGGTGGTTGCACAGGGCGTTTATTAAAATGTGAGGAGTGACGGGTGCAATCTAAAGTGGAGGAACAGTCCTTTTGCAAAGAGAACATGTGACTTCAAAACAGATGGAAAAAAGTACACTATGTTACCATGCTTAGTGTGACTAATCAGCACTAAATAAAGCTGTTTTTATGTGGTGTGTTGCATTAAATCATACTTTTTGACATCTGCTTTTTTCTTGGATATTTTGGTTCAACCTGTTTGATCTCAAGTCAGCCAGACCAGTAACATTACAGCAAAATAACCTATGGTCAACTTGTTATCTGTAGATTTGTTTTTTTTTTTTTCTCATTGGAAAAAATCCTGAAACAACCTAGCAAAATCACTTATTATTATTATTACTATTAGTATTAGTATTAGTATTAGTATTATAAGGGCTTTTTTTTTTTACAACAAAATTTTGGTAATTTGGTGTCACACCTGATCATTTTTATAAAAACTTTACAGCGGTGAGGCTGGCAAGGAACCCTGATGATGGCATCTTACCCAGATGTGGCACGAGCTTACAAAGAAATGCTGTTTATTTCTTAATCTCGCTATTTCTTTTCCTCTGCTCACCCTAGTGGAACAATTGTGTGGAATTGTGCAAAATTGCACTGAATTTTGGCCATTTTGTTAAATAACCATAACTCTCCACAAGAATGGACTCGAAACTTGCTATTTTTCCCCAACATCCTCATATTTTTTTCTCTCAATGACTGGGCCGGATTAAACCATCTGGTGGGCCGGATGTGGCCCGTGGGCCGGATGTTTGACACCCCTGTTCCAAGACATTCAGATTTGCCAGATTCTCAAAAAAGGTTTTTCAGACTCCTTGATAGTCACTTTCTATACTGTCTTTAGGGTTTAAATGACCCCAGGCAGTCACACATACGGGTAAACATTTTTATAAATTCAAGATTCCTTATTTAATCTGTGAATCTTATATTACATATTTAGGTGATTTTTTACATCATTTTTTGCACTGATTTTGATTGATCCTCTGCTGGGATGGAATAGTTCCCATGAATTCTGATGATCTCAGCAGAGATGTTTAAAAAAAAAAAAAAAGAAATCAACTTATGAATTAAAAAGAGTTGTGATTTAAATGAAATGTCACTTTGACATTCAGACTAATAGCCCTTTCAGTTTATCCTCTGATGTGGATTACCCGATGAGACGTAACCTGCCATCGTTGGGTGATCTTCTGTGATGCCCGGTGGTGCAATAACTATAATTTTTCAGTTCTTTCTCCTGGATTGTGTTCAGCCATAACCCCCATTAGTCATCCAATAGGCGAAGAGAGAAGTGCCGGAGCTTAGTGCCAGCTATTAGCTCGTGGATGGAGGAATGTGACCTCTTCTTAATGTTAATGGACAGTGGAGCTGAATGGAGTCTTTGTCCCTGTCTTTGTTTCATAATGGATCCGGCCCCCGCATTCGCTGACTGTTTTGATCTGAAGTGAATGTACCGAGGTGCAGCTCATCAACATGTTGGGGCTGACTGAATTAACAGCCGTGTGTAAATATTTATTTAGTCCATAAAAGGGTACAAAAAAAAGTCCATAACTTTTGATTGCTATTTTATTTATTAGCCTTTAGGTTGACGACGTTTCACGCTCTAGCTGTTTCATTTGTTCTAATTCTTGCCGGTGGCAGGTAGAAAAACGATTTTATGACCACTGTTTCATGTCAGTGCCCCTGCATGTGTGGGTTTGGTTGTCCCAGGATTTATGTGTTCATGATGGTGATTTCAAACTTGAAAGTATAAGGTGTAATAAGGCAAATATAAATCACGGTTCTGCCTGAATAAGGCAATTTACTGTGTGTGATTGCAAAACTAATGTGTGTTTGCGTTAAATAAAGACGCATGAAAGCCACCCACTGAAATAGATACACATCTTTTAGAATCCAATGGTGCTTTAAATTTTGTTTTATAACCTCTTTTTTCAAAATAAAAGCTATAAGAAAAGGTTATTGTACTGTCATGTCTAGGTTGGTTGTTTTTAAAGATGTCCTTAAAGTCCCAGTCTGACCATTTACTTCTCCAAATGCATTTTCTTTTGTCTTATATGAAGAAATAATCATAAATGGATTTAAAGCTTAAATTTTCTAATACATGTTCTATCTTGAACAAAATACCTCAACGACATGCTAAAAACACCAAAAACAGGATTTTTATCTGAGTGGATTTATTTATTATTATTATTATTATTATTATTATTATTATTATTATTATTATTATTATTATTATTATTATATTTCATAGTGCTTCATTTTGAAGCTATATGAAATATAGCATCAAAATCTGAAACGTGGGTTTTTCTCTAACTCAATAAAAATGGAGGGTTATGTAACAGCTTTCAAATTTTTTATTAATGTATTTATTTTCTTAGAGAGACTTATTTTGTTTTTAAATACATCTATTTTATTCATGCTTCGTCATCTATGGTTTCCCTGGAGTTTTGATTTGAAATCCCTGCCAGAAAGCTGCGCCTCGTTTCCGTGCCACCTCAGCACAGGGAGGGCTTTAGGACCCCGCGGAGCGGCACTAGTAAGCACATGGCTCCTACTCATAAGACAACAGTTCTCCTCGGTAATTGCGTTGGAATTGATGTAATTCCTCTGGGCGTCTGAGAACGCAGCAGCTCGTGCGTCTGCCCGCATTTCCTTCCACTTCCTGACCTCCTTCTCCCGCAGTTCCCACTTTGTGCATGAAGCGGCTTTCCCACCTGGACAGCGCTGAATGGGGAAAAACCCCCCCGGGAGTGGTCTTGGACGGCTGTCAGTGGGAATCGGACGTGCTCATATTTCAGGAAGAGGCTCTTATTTTTGGGGGGTGGCCCCCTTCGCATCAGCTGTTTTTGGACTGGGACTGGATGATGGTCGCGCTGCAGTAGAGACTTGCCGTCCGCGCGCCAGCATCATGAACAGGAACTTTGGTTTTGTGACAGCACTTCAGGCATTCACAGTCTCCCTGCTGATGAGCCACTCTGCTGAAGGTAAGAGGTGAGAAGAGGTGATGCTTCACATGTCTGACAAATAGCCATGAGGACATAATAAGACCTTTTAATTAGAAAAAAAAAAAAAAAAAAAAAAAAAAAAAACAGGGGCGGAGCTAACGGGGAAGGGGGGCAGCAGCCCCCACAGCTAAAGTCTTTACCCACCCAACTTTTTAGTCAATCAATTTAGTATAAATTTTCACAAAAATAAAAAATAGTAAAAAATAAATTAAAAAAAAGCAATCTAACAATTATCAATGCAAGCTTAATAATAACATTAAATTCAATTTAACTAACAATTAATTTGAATAACGCATTCTTATTTGCTATACCCTTCCAAAGTTTTTTGCTCCCCAAAACTAATAACTATAAAACACTAATTTCCTTATATTCTTGGGAACATTTTGGCCATTAAGGTATATTTTTTAATCCATAGACATATGTAACACATACACTGTGAAAGTCATTTTACCTCAATAAAGTAGTGTAAAAGTGTATTTATTATCTAACCTCTGTTTTTATTAGATCTGTAATAAGGCAGCTATTCTATTCTATTCTATTCTATTCTATTCTATTCTATTCTATTCTATATTCTATTCTATTCTATTCTATTCTATTCTAATAAATAGAGCATACTTGCTCTAGAAGACCTGTGTCATTATTGATTGTGTAAGCGTCTGGTCATCATTTCCAGCACTGTGATTGCGTCTAGTTGCAGATTGTTAAATCAATCCTAAAATACTTTAGTTTCTCAGTTCAATTATGAAGCTGCTTTGGTGGTAAACCTAATTTAAAGAGAAAAAAAAGGGGGGGGGGTCATTGTTCATTTGAAGGTAAAAAGGTTAGTAGGTTTGTTAAAAAGCTGCAACATCACAGTAGCAAAAGAAGACATGTCTTCCTGTGAGCTGTGGGGATGCATGTAAGTGTCTTTGTCTGTATGTCGATGGGCGATGGCTCCTGACACTATTTTTCATTTCCCTAAAGGTAGGATTTGATTCAATCCCAAACACAATGTTTAATAAAATGTTACGAAGATGCTGCGCTTGTTCTTTTTGCAAACTTTTTTGTAGTCACGACAGTCAGATTCCTGGGAATTCATTATCAGCAAGGGCGACTGCTTTAAACCGGGATCGGATGTTCATTTATTCATCAACAGTCATCATCATCAGACATTCGTCTTGATGGGCGTTTCCCACGGGTGCCGACTCACCAAATCTCATCACGGCTGCTTCATTTGAGTCTCGAAGAGTCAAAGACAATCAGCTTTGGCAGAAAATGCACCGGTGTCACTCTCACTGTCATTGGAGCCAGCAACTAATAGAGGAACTAGTTTTAGTTAATGAGCCTTCAAACTACAGAGAAGCTTCATTCTGTTAGTTTTCCAGTCTATCCCAAAGTGAACATATCTTGTTTTGCAGCAGTTCACAACACTCAGATAAACTAGCAAATCTTATAAGAACACAGTAATCAATACATGATGTAAAGTTAATGCCTGCAGGCCAGCGAGACAGATTTGTAACAAGCTACAGAACTGGAGATGAATACAAAAAAGCATTTAAACCATCAATAAATGCACTTTACTAATGTGTAATAACAAAAGGTTAAGAATAAACTTTTTTCTGACAAACTTTGGTGTAGATTGTTGTTTTTTAGACACAACTTTGTCTTGATTGGAGCCATGCATCTGCTTATAGTCACTTGATTGGTTCATTGATTCTATTTTTTTTTTTTTTAGTTAATCATTTTAAAGTTTTTAGAATCAACTCAGTATTTTTAGTTCAATGCTTTGTACATACTGAACATGTGATGCTCAAGAACATCCTAAATGGGCATACTTGAATGCATTTATAGCGTATGGTGTTCACACTGGACTGTCGCTACTAGATAGTAGCATATGCACTCACAGTTGGAAGAGTGAAATGTTGAAGCAGTGCTAATCTCAAGAATCTTGCTTCAGGCGTTTTCTTTCACAGTCAAATAATTGCAGTCAGTATTAATATCTCCTTGATGAGCATTTTTTAAATGATTGGTCCTTTGGTGTTTTGAAAAGAACGCTATCCATACGTTGCTAGCAAATCCAAGTCCTTCAATACACGCTCAATAGCTGTGCATTTTGAGCACAAAAACAGACTTAAAGACGTTGAGTTTTAAAGGCGGAAGCCCAAAAATGACATATTTAGATATTTAAATAGACTTTTCATTGGAATTGGTCCCTTAAATTTGCACTTCTGAGCCCGGTGAAAACTCAGCATCAGGTTAAAGAAGCAAAAAGACAAAGTAATTTCAGTCAAACTCCACCTATATGTCAAAAATGAAGATGGAAGTATCATGATATCAACCAACAAAGACGTAAGGAGTGGTACGTTACGGTCCAGTTATTTCTGGCGAGCGTTTCCACTCAGTTAAGCCTCGCTTCTATTGAGTGGTTTGTTTTCACGGCGCATGCGTGTTGTAGGCCACTTGCGTGTCATTGCGTCATTATAGTGTGACGACTAGAAAAGCAACAACAATTGAAGTCATCCATAAGCTCGTCTTTATCTTGCTTTACATCGTGTAGAACAGGAACTTAATGTTGTTTGAAAGACGATTGTACGTGGCTAAGATGACTCCCGCCATTTGACATGCTAGCTTAAATGAGCGCTATATTGGCATTTTCTAATGTCGTCATCCCTTTCAAAGGTGGTTACAGCAGCTCCACCCCAACCGTCCCATTTTCTATGGACCTACAACCAATGTGGGCCCTCAAGAGGTACGGGACAGCACTGTTTAATGTTGGGTTCTCAAACTCAGGTTACCTTGGGGCCACTGAAAGCAGAGTCTGGGCCTTATGGGGGTCCATTTATGCCAAAAATATGTTTTTGCGTCCACTGTCTATATTTTTGGTCCATTGTCTCTGTCTACTGAACAAGTTTATGAACATTTGTTCACGTCTATGTACTACTAAGCTATATTCTTCTGCTTGTCCTGTGAAACGACAGGAGCTAGCAACTGTTGCTAAGGACTTTTCTGATGACCAGATCCAACAAAAATTTCAAATGCAAAGTTTAAAATATACAAAGCTATCATCAAAGAAGCAATGGCATACAGAAGAGATTGCTTAGTAGACAATGTACTTTCATATTACGGCGGGGGCAGCAAAATATCGACTTGGGGGCCGTAAATGACCCACAGTTTGAGACCCGTGGTTTAATGGATCCATTTTACAATCGAAAAGCTCAAAATACCTGACTGTCTTACACAGATGAAACAAGGCTTAAAGGCCATGTGATGGACTGGCCAACCATCCAGTGTGTACCCCACCTTTGCCCCACAGTAGCTGAGATAGGCTCCAGCCATCCCACGACCCCAAAAGGGATTAAAGGATTTTGGAAAATGAATGAATGGTTGTTATTTTTGCAAATTCTCATAAAAAATATCATAAGTAGTCTTTGACTGTGATCAACATCATGAATAGAAAGATTTAGTACTATCTTTAATGCAGCACCACTTTGTCTTCCAACACATCGCTCACAAAACAACCTAGAAATGTTCAGCTCCATGAAATGTCATGTTTGTATACATATTTCATAAGACGCCTCTTGAGCACTTTTGTTGTCTTTCCTTCCTACCTGTCTTATTTCTTTTGTTGCAAGATTTTTTTGCTGTTGTGACTGATTCCCTCCCATGGTCGACACTGGGTTCCAGCTGGTGTTTTCTATAGCCGGCTGCCTGGTTTCAGTAAACATGGCTGTCTTTGCCGCTGGCATTGTTTGCAGCTCGCCTGCTGCACCCTCGGACAAATGAAAGCTGAGCTGCACGTATATTTCTGTCCTGTTGTAAAACATTTCTCATCCAGTGAAACGTTATCACTGTGATGTGACCCATCCCAAGTCAAAAGCAGTTAATGTCTTTTTTGGTATGAATGGATTCATATTTTCCAGATGACTTCCTCTGAATATTAAATAACCAGAGGCTGGTGAGCGGAGTTGGTTGTACATTAAGGTGGAATGATCAGCCAGTTGCAGTTCCATATGGGAATACTTATATTTGCGAAGACGAAGTAGTTATGCTCGACCTCCCACGAGTTGCAGCACATCTCCTTTTGACCTGCCCAACAAACTGAACACGCGAGCCGAAACCCGATGCTGCTTTTTGACTTTCTCCCTGGACTTTCACGCCCAGACGGGTCATAGTTTAGCTCAGCATCCCAGAGGCTCTTCTCTCGTCTGCTTAGAGGTTCCTCAGATATTTCTCAAATCAGCCTGCGTGAGGTTTGGATTTCATCTGGGGAAGCCTGTGGAATGAACAGCCTCCTCCCAAAACACATCTCCCTGTTTGATGAGGCTCTAGCTCCAGTTTTCCTTTCAGTGACCGCTTTGTGCCCCCGTGGATGAGAACCCCGAAAAGGCCATTAGGATATGAATATTTAATCAGATGTTCAGGCATTTCATTCACTGCTAAAGATTTGTCTTGATGTGTGGTGGCTGCTCTCACATGTGAATCCAGGTTTTCTAAAGATAGATATTGAATTTATTTTTCAGGAATAGCATACATGAGATGTTTTGCCTCATTTACCCAAAATAAGACAAAAACACACAAAAAACTTGATCCATTTTAATTTTAACCCATTTTCTAATATAAATTAAACTAATAACTGAAACTTGTCTAGATTTTAAGCAAAAATTTAAAGAAGTATAACAAGAGGAGTGCAATGAAGAAATGGCTTTACTTTACGACCTGCCTTAGTTCTTTGTGGCAAAGATTTAAGGGGATTTTGAACCCCACTGTGAAGATAACGTCACACAGCTGCTGCTGCACATCGCTGACATGAACCTCCCTGTCTCAAAGGTGTATCGTTGGACTTACTGTAGATCTCGTGACGGCCGAGGTCATTGGAGCGATTTGGACTTCGCTGTCACGTTCAAGAAACTGTTTTGAGATGATTTGGGGATTTTTGGAAGAAACCAGTAGAAGAGGGGTTTACTTTGGTTATAAAGGACATGGTGACAACACTATGGTTGATGGTGGAATTTAACGAACATTATTTAATTAAGATGATACTGAGGTATAAAAATAAAAATAAAAAAAACTTTAAATATTGGCATTTAAAAAGAAAAAAAAGGTATTCTGGATAAAGTCAAAGTCACAGTAGCTGTTGACACCCTAGGTATGTTGAAGTTGTTCTCCACATTTGACCTTTCCCCTGGGGGAGAGGTGAGCTGCAGACACGGGTGCACTCAGGAACCATTTACAGGTTTAACCCTCCAATCCAACCCCTTAAAGTCTCGCTCCAACCAATACTTTTCTCTTCTGTAAAATTGTTCCCAGCAGTTTTGAAATTATAATTGTGCAGTTTTTAGCCTAAAGCAAAAATGCCTTTTCTGTTTTTAAGACATATATTTTATGCTTAGTGGCAGTAGCTCATTAGAAATACAATTCTGGGTTGTGGGCGGGACTACATGCTTAGAGCGATCCCACTCCCTTCTCATCTCCGTCACTGAGAGTTCTGTTTACATGCTCAGGCACGAGTTTATAGGCTCAATCCAAAAAATAACGACGAACAATATTGGATCAATCCAGCCGTACAGTTTGAGGCAGCTCGGACAAGAACATGAGCGTTGAAGGCTCATCATTTCTCACAAATCTAAGCTTTAGCGGGCCAGTCCGCGCGCAAGGGAGCAAAATAGTGGAGTGGAGATGAGAGACTTTGGCGCCCATTTCAGTGACTTCATCATTAGTTTGAGCTTTTTCTAGCATCCGGTTTTCTTATCTAATTTAATTTGAATTAAGAAATACTCAGAAATGCAATTTTAAGCTTTATTTACTCGATCTACACCACAAGAACATGTTAAAAACACAACAAGATTATTTTAATTGGTGTTCGAGTGCATTGAATCCCCTTCATAGAGTCTTTGGTACAACCCGACCTGGATTTGAACTCATGACCTTCTAGTGTAAGAGCGAACACTCTAACACAAGGCCACTGAACTGGTGTATTGTGTTTTTTTTTTTTTTTGCAAAAATTGTTTTTTTTCTCCCAAAAAGTACATCTTATATTTATTTTTACTTCTTTACTAAGCATTTTTTGGCTGCTGTGACTTAAACTCCATGGCAAAAAACACAGAATTAGCTAAATGTTGGAGGTAAAGTCAAAACGTAAAAGATCTGGAATATTTTTTTCCAATTATCTATTATCTAATTTAGTTAATTATGCCATAACTATAGCCACAGCTTTGTGGTATATATTCAAAGTCAGTGTGGCCATTTGCTGCTGCAACGCATCAGCTTTAGAGTTTGACATGATTAAGATGGCATTCTCTGTAATTAGTTTCTAATAGGGAGCAGTTTCAGCTGCAGTTGTCTTTGTTTATGTTGAGAGATTATTCATTCTTTTCCCGTACAGTGAGCCAGTTTTGTCTCACAACTCTTATTCAATTGATGTTGTTTTGACTTTTTTTTTTTAACCATTCTACGTAATAAACAGAAAATATAATGCAAGAAAATTCTTTCAGCATTCACTTTATAAAATGTTAAATGTAACAACAACCATTAAGTTGTATTTAAAGTTACTTAAAGGAGGTTTTCTTCAAGTATTTGTACAATATATTTTCCAGAGTATAAGTCACAGTACTCGAGTGCGACTTATACAACGGAAAATACAGTGAGTGTTATTATTTGTTGCTGTATGGTTCCCTCATTGGATAATTTATTTTTTAAAAATTGAATAGTTCACAAAAACTGTCAAGGAAATGTAGTGTGTGCAGATTTTTATAGTCCTAATGTTGATTTACAGTTTTTGCTTGGATTTGTTAAAATGTAGAAACTTTACCAAATTTCTCAGCAGTTGCTGCTCATGATTGTTTTGAATTTTTGTACACTTTCATGTGAGCCGTTGCTGCTTTTCTAATATATTGGTGTTTTAAAAATAAAAGAAATCAAATCAAACTTTAGTTGTAGCAGTTTTCAATTTTAAAAACCAAACGCAAGACAAAGGCTGTATCACATAAAAATGCTACAAAACACTTCGACCGAAATGCATCTTTCCTTAAATGATGAAGATGACCTAAGAAACTTTATCAAGAAAATTGTTGACAGTTAAGAATAAAAAATGTGTGAGATTTCAGTAATCCAGACAAAGGTTAGTGCTTTCATATTGTGCAATAAATATGAGGACGTCATCATTTGTCAGACAAGTCGACCTTACGACGGTAGTCCTCTCAGAATCGTGGACCCAGACAGATGGCGGCAGTTTTTCTGTGCTCATGTGTTGTCCTCTGATGTGGTTATAGCAGCTGGATGATACATCATGCAGACAAATATTCTGCTGAAGGAACCAGATTTTCTTATCCTCTGGAATTCTGAACATTTTTCACACATCGGCCTCCATCTGCTATGCTGCATTATCACATGCGGTCGTCTGCATGACTGGTGATTCACCGATTTTTGGAGCCACGTCCAAAAAAATAAAAGATAAAAAAGTTTTCTCAAGAAAAACTTCAGCAAGATTTCATTCACATTTGTGCATTTCTTTCACAAGGAGTATAGTCCGCTGCTGTCCCTGAAGTCCTGTGTTCCACACCTGTAGTTAGGAGCTTTATGGGTTTATGGATTTAAACCCATATGGAATAAGCCACTTTCCTCAGCTGGGAAGGCTCCTACAAAGAAAGAGTCTACTTTGGATCTACTTTATGCCTGGAAAGAGGCATGCAGGCTCTGAAAGCACCAACTAATGTCACAGTTTCTCTATTTTTTTTCCATTTTGGATAATCTCAGTGATTTTTTAATGGCTTTTGGATTAGTGACTCTTCGTTTTCTAGAGGAGTTACCCTGAGTGGTATTATATTATATTAGGCTTGCAGGCTTTAACAAGCAAGTTTTTAACAAAAACTTTGAAATTTGGCTAGCACAGGGTCTGCAGCCTTTAACGCCAAAGGAGCCTCTTGGTCTAGTTTCATACAAAACCTAATAAGAGCCGCAAAGTTCCCAAAAAATTAACTTTATTTCTGTTTATGCCCCATTAAATTTTTTTGTGTAGCTTTTGAACATTAAAATATTTTTTTTGTAATCGTTCTATAATTTTATATATATATTCTAATTTATCTTACTTTTGACAGCAAAGCAGTCAAGTTCCTTTCAAAATAAAATACACCCATTTGTCAAATAAGATTCTCCTGCAAACCACTTGAGCTGAAACACTAGAGAGTTGAAACAAACATGGTATTTTCTATCAATGTGATGCACTGTTAATCGTTTTTCTCCGTGTACTATAAATATGAAAACATCGGTGTAGAATCCAAATTTTCAGTTTTACTTTAACTGAAATTTGAGCAGAAGATAAGAATATCTTTTAAATCAATCAGTAGATTGAACCTTTATCATCATTTTGCTCAGTTATTGAACATCTAAAGAACCTTTTTAAGTAAAACAATTTAACCAAAGCTATAAACCCCATTATTTATTCAAATCATTATTAGCAAATATACACTTTTTTTCAAACTGCATTTTGTCTTCTTCTCCTGATTCCTTGTAATTTAATAAAAGAAATACTCATACTTATCAATACTTACCTTTATATATGCCCTGCACTATGAAAAAAATATCACAATCACATATTTAAAACACACTTTTCTTCGGAGTGGATCCTTAAATAGAAGGTACCATGCTTCTGCTCCATTATTTCTTCCCATCCTATCTTGTGGACTGACTTTTCTTCCATATTTTAGCAAGACTGAGGGCAAAATGCGATATGTTTCTTAATTGGCACCTTTTTGATCAGAAAGCAGACAGGTCACTTCCTACCTGGATGAATATCTAACAAATTGGCCCCGTTCAAGGTCCGTTGCTGTCAGATCTTTGTCTGCATCTGTCAGAGTTTGTTTGAAAAGCAAACCACTGATGTATTTTTAAGCAGACTCAAAACACAGACAGCTGGAAAAGTTCAAGGAAAACCTTGACCAAGCCAGCCTTGTTCAAGCCGCTTTCTAAGATTTTCAAACACACACACAAAAAAAGGAATTGTTTCCTTTAATTGTAACTGAATGGCCCAAATTGACGTCTGTAGATTGCTTTCGTCTGAACCCAAGAACCAAATGTGTTCAAATTAAAAAGGGAAATAGACAAACCCACACGTAAGGGTTTTTTTTGGAAGTTTCTACAGGCAAACAAAATGGATTTGCGCATACAAATTACAGATCAAGTTAATCAGAGAGCTTAAATTACTCATGAGAACACACAACATAATAAACTGAGAACAAACAACTTTCCACTATATTGACTTCTACTAAAGTCTATATGCTTGGAAAGCTGAAAAGCCAATGTTTTCTTTTTAAAATCTAATAAGAAAAGTACCCAGCTCTGTTTAATTGTATTATGTTCCATTAGAGGCAGTGGAATGGCACTGAAATTGACTTTACACTGTGTGTTAAAGAAAAATACAGCTTTCTTAGCAGAGTAAGAAACACTCATGTTGACTTAATTATTTACATATGAACTGTTAGCATCTCTAAAACACATTTTTTTTTCAGTTTTCTCATTTAGTTTATCATGATTAGTTAAAAAATGCAAATAAGTATATATATATATATATAGTCAAACAAATCAGTACAAAGCCGCCAAAGAGGACCTGAGCACCTTGCAACTATTGATTAAACCTCCTAGAATAATCTGAAGAAAGTCTGATATCTAAGGCTTGGCTGACACCAACACAATGATCCTAGACGCAAAAGCAAAGCCATGAGAAAAGGGTAAAAAAAAATCCAAACAGCTCCAATCATCCAGTCAATGTGCTGACATCGAGTTGATTGAAATGCTGTTGCAGGATCAGGAGGCAGAGCACAAACCAAAATAACTGCAAACTGAAGCTGAAGAAACTGGGACAGAATATCTCTATGACAATTTGAGTGGAGGGGTTTTTATCGAGTTACTGATTTACTCAAACACAATACGTATTTCATAAGTATTTTTTAAAATAGTTTTAAGGGAAAGTAATAGGGGTGTGCATTAGCAAGAGTCTGTCGATACGATCCATTTTTGTTGTTTTTAACATGTTCTAGTGGCATTTTTCTGATGATGGAGGACACATATAAAGAAATTAAATGAATTGTGAATAAGGAGCAGACCAAAAAAATGATAAAGGGGGTTGTTCTGTGTTAACATTCCCGCATTTCTAATGAACTGCCACCATACCGCAAAAACTATGTCCCAGAAGGCCACACATTTTAAAAGAAAGAATCATAATTAAAAGACCACTGGGAACACTTTTAAAATAGATCTAAAGATGACTTTAATGGAAGATTTACAAAGTCTTAGCTAGCATTTTTATTTCATCCCGACGTTGAAGGATTTGTTGGTCTCTACAGCTACTTATCGTCCACGACTTCTCTGAGGAGCTTTGACTGTGCATCAGGCATGTGGTTCCCATGATAGGGAGAAGTTCCAAAGAGCTGCAAAACGAAATCTGCCTTAGGAGCCATATAATGAGCTTTCACACAGCTTTGCTCTGGAGGCTCCCCCGACTCTGACCTTCGTTGCTACATGAACGCGCCTAGTATTCATGACAGGCAGCGAGAATAAATTACGAGGGAGGAGATGGTAAAACAGAACGCGTCTCACTGTAATGTGACTGCATCCTCGGACAGCATTAACCTCCTGCTGAGCAGAGGGAAACTTTTACAGCGGGACCATCTTTTTCTCATAGAGTTATTATGTCGTGACACAAAGAGCTATTTACCAGTAGAGGGAGCTTGGTGGTAAAGCGCTCCTTTATAGCCTTAAAAAATGTCCCCTAATAAATACAGCAATTAATGTCTGTCATTACCGTGGCTTTTGACACACTGCTACATTATTGGATTTGGGTTACTGGCTGCTTTTAACGGAATGCAGGGATTATTTTTACTGTGATGGCGGTTTATGTGTTTCTTAGTTTAATGTATATGGTGTCGACATAAAGGCGCCCTATGGGGTTAAATGTTTACCATGGAGTGCTGCCAAAATTATCAGGCACTTTGCACCCTTTTCTGTTAAACTTCCAGAGTTGTGGCTCAATGCTGGTGGGGTATTTGTTGCAATTATGCAAGTTATCCCATGTAGATAGATACATCATATGCATACCTCAACTATAAGAGACAAAATGAGAAAACCCAGAAAATCACATTGTCGGATTTTTAAAGAATTTATTTGTAAATTATGGTGGAAAACAAGTATTTGGTCAATAACAAAAAGTTAAACTCAACACTTTTTTTTTAATAAACCCTTTGTTGACCATGACAGCAGCCAAACGTTTTCTGTGAGTCTTCACAAGGTTTTCACAAACTGAAACTGGTATTTTGGGATTGTTTTCATGTTGACAGACCAAGCCAGAGATTATCATTGGTCTTACATGTCTTACTTTTCCTAATAATTGATTTCTTCAGACCAAGGTGCTTATTTATTGCAGATTCAGTCTTCCCAGCCTAGTGCAGGTCAACAATTCTATTTCTGGTGTCCTTAGACAGCTGTTTGAGATTGTGCACAGGTGTATTTAATATAGATAACGAGTTCAAACAGGTGTCATTAATACAGATAACGAGTGGTGGACAGAGGGTTCTCTTACTGAAGAAGTTACAGGTCTGTGAGAGACAGAAATCTTGCTTGTTTGTAGGTGACCAAACATTTTTTTTCCACCATAATTTACAAATAAATTAATTAAAAATAAGACACTGTGATTTTTTTTGGTTATTTGTTTTCTCAATTTGTTATTGTTGAGGTATACCTATGATGAAAATACACTTTTACCATAGTCACATACGAAATGAATTAATATTAAATCAATCTTTAGTACTTTAATCATGTTATATTTAAGTTTAAATCTTTTTTCTTTTTTTTCTTTTTTTTTTATAAAATAAATATAAACAAAAAGTTGAATTTTTGATATAAAATTTTCAAATTAGGTTATTTGGTTTAATTATGGGTCATAATTAATTAATTGCTCAAAAGAATGTAATGACATGACAGCACTACTTAGTTAAAAATATTTGGATTTTGCACTAGTGGGCGATCCAAACATGTATGTCACATTTCTTTTTTAAATGTAGAAATACATATACTGATTGACCAAAAAGTTTAATAGATTGGTTGGTATCAATAATCGGCAACTTTTGGGCAACTCTGTAAGTGTTTTAAGGAAAAAGCTTAAAAAAACAGCGTAGTCTATTGTTTTTCTGTCCAAGGTCAAGTCATGATAGAAGGTCTGCTTGATGGGTCTTCTCATTGCTTCATTCATCATTCTGCTCCCAATAATTATTCTATTTGAATTAACATCGTCTGCCCTCTGTTTGGGCATCAGTTGAGTTCGTGATGTGCCTGTCAATCGCCCACCAAGATATGTAATAGTCACAATGATTACATTTTAATTTATGGTCTGAAATGGAAGCTTTTACCATTAGAAACTTTGCTGGTTTGTGTAACAAGTTTGGAAATTGGTCTGAATACCAACTACAGACAAATACACGTTTGTAGAAGATATTTCTTGCTAAATTTGAGTTCTACAAACAAAAAACGTGTTCATATGTTTATATTAGGACATTCCATTACCTTGCAATATTTCTTGCATCATGATTTTCATATAATGACATACATCACATTGACTTTTTTTGTTTTGGTCTCCAGAGTATCAGCAGGGATATGACTTGTTCTGTGCAGAGTCCATGATTTTCTACACCAAACTTCATGATTATCCAATCAAGTAGAGAGAACAATGTATTCAGAAATTCACTGAACCTTAATCTTGTGTTTCTGCTTCTCTTTCCTCTGACTTTTTGATTGAATGAAAGCCTGGTAAGTTACCGCCCTCCTCGAGGTGTAGGTTGGCGTATTTATTCCCTAGTTCTTTTCTCCACCTCAGCCAGACTTATTTGGTCGGAATATATTTAATCGTACTCATATTTTATGTATTAGATTGTTTTTGATCTTCCTTTATCTATGCATCATTTATCATTTCATTGGCTTTTGCATTTATATCTTAATTAAAAAATGACGGCATGGTTTGTGACCAGTGAAATGTCAAATAAATGAAAAGAAGTCACCAAAAGATGCTTATATGTTGGTGATTATACCAGAAATGGTCCTTTCAAAGTGCAATCATAAAGATACAACTACACACATTTTATACTATGTACACACCGGGCATGTGATCAAGAACATTTCTTGATTGTGGTTTTAGCATATGGTGTTCAGACTGAACTATCACTATTCGAAACCTGATACTTGTATGTAGTCGCACTTGCAAGAGGTTTGTTGCGATATGTTGAAGCCGTGCAGATCTCATGAATCTTGCTCCAGGGTTTTTCTTTCCCATCTCTATTCCAAAACATGTGAAAGACTTGGGGTCATAGAATTCCATCTGTTTCTCTTTTTGTTTTTTTCCTCCATCTTTGTCCTTTTGTGTACACATGATGCAAACAAAAAGACATCCAATCATAAGCTTGCTTCTTCCAAGTAAATACCTGAATACATTTTTCTGTCAAAGGCCATAAATTATTATTTAAAACTTTAAATGCCATATGAAAAAGAAATATCTAGATTTGAGCAGTTTTGGTAAAATAATTAGACTGAACCCTATCGCTAAATAATTAGTTTTGTGGACCATATATCGAGATGCGTGTCGAAATGAATGAGAGGGAGAGATACACACCCCTTCTTTCAACAAATGTTCAATGACTGTGAGTAGATCCTGAAAATTGACCTAAAATTGTGTAGATACGCGTGAATGTTGGAGAATTGAATGCAGAAGCCAAATATGTGTTCACACGCACTTTTATAAGACTTTATATTGGAAGTGGTCACTTGAAGGCACCTTGCAGAGCCCTCTCTCTAAACCTCTTGCCTGGCAGCTCTAGACTCAGCATTGTTCTGCCAATATTTACACTGTCTTGTCTTTAGACATGTCCAATTCATCTCAGTCTGGTCTCTCTGACTTTATCTTCAAAACCTCTAACATGTACTGTCCCTCTGTTGTCCTCATTCCTTATCCTATCTATCCTGGTCACTCCCAAAGAGAACCTCAGAGAACGAACGTCCAGAGATACCTCTGCTACCATCTGTAGGCCGAACACCACAGTTTTCTACCCCTTTCTTTTCATTTGAGCTGAAACTATTCTATCACACCTGACACTTTTTTCCCACCCATTCTAACCTGCCTGCACTCGCCTCTTTTCCACAACTCAGTGCTGTTGACCCTAGATACTTCAAATTCTCCTCCTTCTTTATATTCCTCTCTCAATAACCTCACTCTTCCACCTGGGTCGTCTTGCTGCGGCTAACCTTCATTCCTCTCCTTTCTAGGGAAAACCTCCACCTCTCTAGCTTTTCCTCCAACTGTTCCCTGCTCCTGCTAGAAATTACAATATCATCTGCAAACATCAGAATCCATGGGGATTCCTGTCTAACCTCATCTGTCAGCCTGTCCATCAGTATTGCAAACAAGAAGGAGCTCAGAGCTGGCCCCTGACAGCATGATGTGTATCTTTTTGTGTCCAGTCACATAATGGGATCTTCTAATACCAATCAAATTGCATTAAAAATGTTACATATATATATATTTACTTACAAGTTTAAATATTAAACATTTGGTTTAAAATGATTGGTCATTCTAAATACAGTTCCATTTAAAGTAAATACACATGTAAAACATTTTCAGGTTACCCCACTGACACATAGGAAGAGAGTTGTTGGAATCACAGCTTTTTAAATTGCAGAAGTCTTTTTCTGCAACTCCTGTATTCTGACACCCAAGGACTCCTCTGAAGAATGGTTTTCTTCTTTTGTGAC
Source organism: Oryzias javanicus (assembly GCA_003999625.1). Lineage (NCBI taxonomy): Eukaryota > Metazoa > Chordata > Actinopteri > Beloniformes > Adrianichthyidae > Oryzias > Oryzias javanicus. Next base: position 14,831,226 of record CM012455.1, on the reverse strand, counting down.
TCTTAACAGACCTTGACTGCAGCTGTCCCTGGTGTTTTGTTTGTGTCTTCAGTTTGTCCTTGGCAAGTGAAACTCAGCTTGATCGGGTCGAGAGACGATTGATTTGGCCTTTACACACAGCTTTTTCCCTTTCTCCGTGTTCTTCATCCCTCTGGGTTACTTCCTCAGTATGTTTTAAGTCATTGTCCATCTGTTCTGGGAGGCAGCATCCAATTATCTATTCCAAATTCGCACATGTTTGTACACTTTACAGTTCATTCAGCTGCTTCTGAGTTGTCTTACGTTCATCCTTGTTGTTTTTTTTGTTCACCTGAAAAAGGATTTATAGATATTTTCATAACTAAGTAAAAACAATTATAAATTTAGGCCTTGCTTTCAGTGCTGGCAACTCTGTTATAAAGGATGTCTGTTTTACTAATCACAAAAGGATTTTTAAATTGCAGGAAGATTATTGAAAATACATCATTCTGATGCCAAGTTTTTAATCGTACTCCTTCCTGCAAGTTCTGACTTTATTACTGTCTCCAATCCAAATTTCAAACAGTTCAGGGCTTTGTTTTCCTGTTCTGGTTAATTAAGGCCAATTACATTTTATTGCAGTGTTCAAAATTCATGTCAAGAAAAAAAGAATAGGCTAAATATTTTGTTATGGTTTTCAAAAAAGAGAAAATGTAATAGCATTTAAACACTATAATTTAATTAAGCAAAATGTTTTAACAAGAACCCCTGAATCCATAAATTTTATAAACTAGACAAGTTGCATTATCTGTGAAAGTGCTAGGGTGAATGCTATGTGCTGAATGTAGTTCCTGAGGACGCTAAAGCTGTTTTCTAAAGATGCTAAAGCAATTTACTTAATTGCTGAAAGGATCTGCTGAAAATGCAAAAGCTGCAAAGTGCTCAATGACTTGAAATTCTGTTAAAAACTATGAAAGATTGCTGAAGTTGGCTTAAATTTCTGAAAAATGAGCAGTAAGATTGCTTAAAAATCCTCAGTACATTTCAATTTTGCAAAAACATGTAGAGTGTTGCTTAAATATGAGCTAAACTCTTGATCTGCACAAAAACCTTAGCAGATACCAATTTAGCTGAGTAAAAAAATAAAAAAAAAAACAATACCACATTGCTAATGTATTAGCTAAACTCCAACATAGCCTAAAAAACCTTCTGTATATGCCAAATTTGCTGAAACACCCCCCTCCCCCTCCCCCAAAAAAATTTTGAGAGGCACCCATGGCGGATTGATGTAAAGCGCTCCGTCATGGCTGATCGACGTCAACCTGAATACTGGAAGCGGAAGTCTCTCTTGAGCCCCCAATTAGTTTTTTACTCTTTTAAAGCAATATCAGTCCACAGCTTTTTATTTCATGTTAGATTAAGATAAATCCATTGTCGCAGCTCAATAGCTTACAGTTTGACAGTTTTTGTCAATATAAATATTAAGTCAGCAGCAAAAAAAAAGTACATAGGCTACATTAGATCCAGTTTAAACACATCAACCATTAATTTGCCTTGAGCTGAATATTTTTTTCCTTGTTTATATAATTAGTGCCAGAATCTGTACTCTCGTTTGTCCTCAATCTTAATTGCAATTTTGCAAATATTGAAGCACTAAACTGCTAATCCCTGAAGGGATGGTTTACATTTCCAAGTGATTTGTCATCGCTCATGCCTCCATGGTCGCATGGCCATCAGAGCTGATTGGGCTGGAGCCGTTACGTTACCGGTCACTAGAATGTCACGCTCTGAGTGCAATCCCATGCACGTTGTGTCAGTTCATTTCAGCGATTACAGTTTGCGACTATGGAGGAAACTGTCCAAATTTCTTTCCAAATTAAAAAAAAAAAAAACGATATACAGTATATATATTAGTGTGTATAAATCACAATACAGCTTTCGAACATTTCAGTTTTTAGTTTGTAGATGTCTGATTTTTTGAATTATGACAACTTCTGGTTGGACATCCATCGGCCATGTTGCCTCTATCCAGCATGCCAGTCCACCATGACACCTGCAGCTGGGTACTCTTGAAAAATGTAGCACATTGCTAATATATGAGCTAAACTTCAACATCAATAGATAGCAAATTAGCCAAATGATTCAGCTCAATATTTAAAAAATAGAACGTTTCTGAATACCAGTGTGATTGAGTTTTTATGTGTCAAAAAATATACAGAAAGGACCAGGAGAACCATTATTGTGTGAATAAGCATTCACACAATTATATAACCTTGTTGGACATGTTCTTTATAAAATAATAGACTCCCTTCTGCCTCTTTTACAGTTTCAAAAATGTAATAGGGCGAATTCATTTGCAGGTATCCAGCTTTGTCTCCCTGTTGTGAACTTGATTTCAAAAGAAAGCGCTTGGAACTTTTAGACTTTTTTCTGATGAAAATGACCTTTTTGAGAAATTTAATTCTTCTTTAAGAGTCCTATTCACCTCAGAAAATTCCCCACTGAGATCACAAAAGGTAATTTTTCGAGTAGATAGAAGAGACAAAGCTATTTAACTCTTGTAGGTTATAGTGCAGGTTCTGACACAGATTATCACTTTTTTTTTTTTTTTTTAATTAACCCTCTTGAATTTGGAGTAAGCGTCAAGAGCCATGAACCTTTGTGGTTACTAGGGATGCAACGATACAGTTTGCTCACAGTTCGATACGTACCTCGATACGAGGGTCATAGTTCGGTACATATTGAACAAAAAAAAAAAAGAAAATCTTGAAATCCTACTATTCCACAGATTATGATTTCTTTTGCAAACATAACAACATAACCAAGAAATCAGATTTTTTTGAAGTGCAAAGCTTTTGGCACTTATTGCAGAATCACACTTAAATATACAATTATACAATTTAATCAAATGTAAAATTTCTTCAGTTTTCAAAACTTGTAAACATTAATATAATAAACTCCAACAATCTAAGATGTACTCTTAAGTCTCCCAGGGGAGGGGCAAAGTATTTTTTGGTTGGGAGGGGGGAGAGTAAGAGCGGACCTGAGGCCGACAAGCTCTGAGACGAAGACATGAATACACAGATTCACGCTAAAGGCAACTCATGGTGGTACTGAATAAATAAAATGCGTACCGGGAAAAATGGCGTACCGAACCGTGGAACGTGTATTGAACGGTTCGGTTTATATCGAATATTAATGCATCCCTAGTGGTCACCATTGGAAACTTCAGGTACCTTGCATTTAAAGTTAATTTTTGTTTTAAATGCTTTTATCTGAGCAGAATCTCTTTCATTACAGTCTTACTTCACTTTTATGCTGATGACGCACTAATAAACATTTTTCTAAAAAAAAAAAAAACTAACTATAATTCAAATGATTGGATTCACTACAGCTTATTATTTCATAAAATATTTTACCATGAACATGTTTTTACACTTTACAAAATCCTCATTGATGTATTAGTCATAGCATATCTTCAAATCAAGAAATGTAGCAGACCCACCCCAATGGAATTTGTGTTTGTAAAATGTTTTTTCTGATGATGAAGGACATATATAAAGAAAATCAGGCTTAAAATTGATTCCTGATTTCTGTATTCAAGTTATTGTGCATCAGGAATATGGAGTGATTTTTGTGCCACCGTATTACAAAGGTCACAATTGCAAACAAAATGTAAAGTTTTAGGAATAAAACTTCATAACTTGCAATGAAAAAGTTAAATATTTGCTTTCAAAACTTAAAAAAATATATCTTTTTGTTTGCAACACAAACCTTTTCAGATGCACTCTCATCTTGCTTTCTTCTTATCTTTGATTTGAAGTTTTTGCAAATGATTAAGTTTTATTTGTTAAAAAGTAGCATTACCTGATAATACAGAACTAGACAAAATAATCTATTTGTGGCGTAGAAAATAGTATGTTCTAGAAAACAATGCATATTTTAAAAGACCACTGGGAACGCTTTTAAAACAGATTAAAGGATGAAGAAAGCTGGGTCTTCAAAGTTTTATTTTATTTTATTTTTTAAAGTCAAATTTGTGATGTAAAATTAGTACAATCTTTTTCCCTGATGAACTTCTAATCAAATCATTTCTCACCTGTTCTGTTGTAAAATATCAATCAATAAATGTATCCACACATTTGACCCTTGTAAGTATGGTCCCAAAGTAGGAATTCAAGCAATCATAGATTTGTTGGTTTCATTTTGCAACTACTTTTAAATACACACATTTAGCTTTTTGTGGTTTTAGCACATAATTTAACATAATTTCCATTTTGGTTTTCTCTGACTAGCCAATGATTGTCACTTCACTTATGTCCAGTCTTGTACTCAAATTAAGCTAAAATGTATTTGAAAAACACATGTTTGTATGAGAGGCCATATAGGACTTAATTCATACTTGCTTTCACACACACTTCAAACTCTTTCACCACCACACTGTCAAACTCTTTCACAACACACTGGTCAAACTCTTTCACACACACTATCAAACTTCCAAACTCTTTCCTTTACATATTCAAACTCTTTCATTTACACTATCAAACTTCTTTTTAACACAACTATCAAACTCTTTTACACACACTATCAAACTCTTTTCACTACAAACTATTCAAAACTATCTTTTACAACACTATCAAATCCTTTTACAACTACACTATCAAAACTCTTTCACACACACTATCCAACTCTTTCACTTTACACTATTCAAAACTCATTCACTACATTACTATCAAACTCTTTCACAAACACTATCAAACTCTTTTACACACCACTATCAAACTCTTTCACACACACTATCAAACTCATTTCACAACACACACTATCAAACTCTTTCGGTCACACTATCAAACTCTTTCACACACACACTATCAAATCTTTCACACACACTATCAAACTCTTTCACACACACTATCAAACTTTCTTTTACACAAACACTATCAAACTTCTATTTCACACACTATCAACTTTTCACACACACTAATATTCTATTTTAGTTTCTAATTAATTTTTATCCATAATTTTAGGCAGGGCTCTTAATTAACATTCCCTAAATGTCAAGAGTACCCAGCTGCAGGAAAGATGGCAGACGAAGTGGGCTAATGGAGGTACCATGAAGCCAATTGAGCTCAATTTAATACCAGAAGATGTAAAATGTAAAATAAAACTAGACTAGCGGCATTGCTGGAAAAATGGAGGATGCCCTGCTCACAGAGAGAATCCCGCCAAGAGACGAAACGGGACGGATCAGCATAGCAGTGTTGATTCCCCCTCTGTGAGCCTTTGGATAACGGGCACGGGACTCTTTCTGCTTGGTAGAGCGTCGGACAGTGTTCATTTAGGTCAATATGGCAGCGCACGTAGTTGCAGCAGCCTGGTGCTCAAATGGTCGGTGCTTTGTTCTGATGTTTTTGTGTATGTTTTTTGCACTTTCGGTCGGTCTGATCACACCTCCAGCCAACACGAGCTCCTTAAAATCGGATTGTGTTACGAAGGACGTGTAACAGGCGAGTTTATTCGGTTGCACGAGACTCCGTTGGAGATTGCAAGGAGCCCCGGCCCTTTTGGTTTCCCATCCCATCAAGGGGGACGCGCAGGCGGCGCAGGAGGAGGAAGCGGGGCCGCAGAGGAGGCGCGCTAGCCAGGCTACGAAGGCAGCCGCTCAAACCACCGCTCCCCAGCTTATTCCTCTCGAAAGGTCAGATCCCTCCAAAACAAGTTGAATGAACTGAGGCTGCTGGTAGTGACGAACAAGGATGTTGTTAAGGATGTTTGTGTTCTGCTCATCACGGAAACCTGGCTGCAACACTCGGTTCCGGATTCAGCTATCGAGCTAGCGGGCTACACGGCGCTGTGCCGTGACCGAACAGCTGATTCTGGCAGGAGCAGAGGAAGCGGGGTCTCTATATGTCAACAACATCTGGTGTACCAACACAGTGACATTAGACAGTCAATGTTCACCTGACATTGAATATTTGACTGTTAAATGCAGACCCTTCTACCTCCCAAGAGAGTTTACTGCAGTCATGATTACAGCGGTGTACATCTCACCTGATGCTAATGCTAACTCGGCTATCGAACTACTTCATGCTAGCATTAGCAACCAGCATAGCCAATATCCCGACGCTGTGCAGATCATTGCTGGGATATTTTAACCATGCAGACCTGAAGACATCACTGCCTAAATTCCACCAGCATGTTAAGTGTGCCACAAGAGGAAACAACACCCTGGACAAAGTCTACTCCAACGTCAAGATGGGCTACAGGGCCAGACCTCGACCTCACCTGGCCCACTCTGACCATCTGTACTTGCTGTTAATTCCTTCATACATCCCACTCAGGAAAAATGCTCCACCATCACAAAGACTGTTTCCACTTGGCCAAATGATGCTTCCCAGCGGCTGCAGGACTGCTTTGAGCGGACAGATTGGGGGCGTTTGAACATCAGGACCTGGAGCTGTTCACTGACAGCGTGCTGCGCGACATTAAGAAGTGCAGAGACACAGTCACGGTGGAAAAACACATCCGGGTCTACCCAAACCAGAAGCCCTGGATGACTCGGGAGGTCAAAGAGCCTCTGAGGGGAAGAAACACCGCCTACAAGTCCGGCGATAAAGACCTCTACAGTGCAGCCCGCACCAACCTGAAGAGAGGCATCAGAAAGGCCAAAGCCGACTACAGGAGGAAGATATATTTATCAATTTTTATCATTATTCTGTTCCAGTTCTTAACAATTTAGCACCTACAGAATATCTTGTTTTTATTTGTAATTGTTTAAATTTCCAGGTTTTTCTTACTTTTGCTTTTTTATTTATTTAATATTATTTTTATGTGGGTTTATTTTAAGTATGAATTTTTGCACTGACCAGAAAGCACATTTAGTTTCATTGTACCTGTGACAATGACAAAGAAAGATATATCATATCATATAATTCAGAAGAAATTTAAAGACTGTGTGACAATTGTAAATAAACCCTCAAGCCTGGTCAATATCTTAATAATTTCCAATATATTAATTAACTTAATAACTCAATATCTTCCAGCTGATTGTAACTGTAGTAGGTGGAAACGTTAGTTTTTTGGGGAGGTTTTTATCGCGAGATTCTCACATTATTCTCAGCCATAGTGTTCCTTTGTTTATTGCAGAGTTACGCTCTAAAAATGACCCACTGAGGTGAAATCTGCAAAGTAGGATTACAGAAAAGGCAGTAAAACTTCTCACCACGCACTTATTCATATTTATTAGACAGCCATTTAAAAGTTTCATACTTCTCTCTCTTATTTAAACTCTCAAAACCCTTCTTATAAAAAAGGAAAACAAAAATCTGCTCGCAATTGGAGGTTTAAGTTGCCTAACTTTAGTTTATAGAAGTGTTCTAAAACAGAGGCAGGTCACAGAGATGGAAAGACCTAAATAAAAAGCATGAAATTGAGCTGAAAAATCCAGGAAGCAGCGACACAGTGATATAGCGAGGGAACACTATTTGAATACAAACAAATGTTCTAAAATAATAATAATAAAAGTTGCTAAGCACAGAACTTGGAAAAGAAAGTTCAGCGTGCTGTATTGTGGGGTCCAGATGACCCCACTTTAATGTAAACATGCCTAGGACAGAAGAAGGATTAAGGGTTTCCCCCCACCATACTTGGCTACCACAAACATCCATCCCAGAATTAGTTCAAACATTTAATTCTGACTTTACAGTTCAGTTTTCAATGTCCCATTCAGGTGCAGCAGGAGGTGCATTCACAGGCTGCATGGAAACTGCATTTCCCATACAGAAAAAAAAAAAAAAAGCACTTTCCACAAATATTAGGGGGGAGAAACAAAATAATAAGCGTAATCTTTATATGGCAATATCTATGTACAATAATTGATATGTTTTTCTCACATTTTATTTTTGAAAAACGTATTTATGATGTAATATAAGTATTTTGCATTTCATTGATTTTTATTCAAAGCTCCAGGTGCTTGAAGATGTGAAGATGTTTGAGATTATTCATTTTTACATTAAAATAAAAGTTTCAATCTAAACCATGTATTCTTTTTTTTTTCCATATCTAACACACAAACATTTGAACATCTCTTTTATAGCTATAAACACACGAGTCTTCTGGTCCACTGCTAATTGTGAACTTTGTACATTAATAATCTGTTTTACGTTATTAATCTTATAAAATCACAAACTGTAAAATTATATTTGAAATAATAAACCAAGGAAGTTGGTAACACCATATAGTTTACATGGTTTCTAAAAGGAGAGACTCCTAATGCTTTGTCTTTCTGGAAGGCATTTCAGTTTGGCCACTAGGTGGAGCTCGCGTCATAGCATTACACTTTATTAGCCAGCAAGAAGAAGAAAAATGAACATAAAACGAAAGCTTTAGACCAAAATAGTTACTTACTTTTAAAGCCATATCTCCTTAAAGCATATATAAAATGAATGCCTATGGTTTATATAAAGTTGTTCAATTAGTCTGCAATGCATGTCAGGTCGTCCGAGGGTTCGCTTCAGCCGTCCTATCGGAAAATACACGATGTATTTAGCATTAAGCTAGCGGACCTGGCTCAATACTTCTTTTATTATAGTTTTGAGTAAGTAATAAGAGAATATGTATTTATAAGAGAGTTTGATAGTATACATGAGAGAGAATATATGTGTGTGTGAGTGAGTTTGATAGTCTATATGAGAGAGTTTGATGGTATGTGTAAGAGAGTTTGATAGTGTGAATGAAAGAGTTTGATTGCCAAAAGGAAGTGAGTTTGATGTGAACGGAAATGAGTTTGATGTGAACGATATGAGTTTGATGTGAACGGATGTTGATTTAAATTCTCTGGTTCTGATTGGCTATCTGTGTAAGAGCAGGCAATATAGCCACTTGTCCCGACTGCTGAAGAAAATGCGAAAATTAAAAAAAAGAGATTGTTATCTGTATTAATAACAGCCCTGGACTTTTTTTTTTTTTTTTTTAATGTCTAAAATACTGGACCAAAATTGACTGACAGGCACAGTTGCAGAAGAAATCCACTAGAGAATGATCGGGGTCTTTTGGCACTGCTAGCTTACTGACTACAGTTTGGTCTGCATGTGAATGGAGCGCGCCATGTAATTAATCTCCAACAGGATAAAGGTAAGTTATTTGTTATTTGTAATGTGTATATTTAAGTTGAAATTTCATTTCCTCCCTAAGTTTCTTGTCCTGCTAGCTAGTTAAAGTTAGTGTCGGACATCAGTGTTGTGCCAAGTACCAGTAACAAAACAGGGGCTTTGTTTGGTTAATTTAGGATAAGAAAACATGATCTATGATGAAACTGATCAAACATTTTCCAACAGATAATTTATAATTATCATCAGAAATAAGGACATACATTCTGGCTGGGATAACCATTGTGGCACAACAGCTGTAAGGGATAAAAATGATCTGAAAGCTATCTAGAGCTATTTATTACACGGCATTTTGTTCAACTCCTTAGCAATAGGAGAGCATTCACTCATTTGAAGTTATTTCTCCATTTTCCCCATCACAAATTACCTATTATTTAGTTATTAGGCTTTATTTTTGGAATAATTTACTAGAGTTATTAATTATTTTGCAGTCCACAGAATTCTACGTATTGTACCTCAAAAAGGGGGATAAAAAAATATATAAATGACTATTTTTGTAACTGAGTTCAAAGCTTTAAGTTATCACTGCAGTCAGAAAGCTTACTACAAAACAAATTATTTTTAATGTCGCTGCATTACTGCTAAATCACTGTAATTATAAAATACATAAATGCACTAATGATATATTTTTTTTGTTGTTGAAGTAATGAGTTTTGTCTTTGCAGGAGCAGTTCTAAAACATTTTGGGGATCCAAACACCAAACTGGAGGGATCTCCTTAACACATGTCCAAGAAGCTCCAGGACCATCAGGAATCTGAAGGATCTGTCCCTGATGTGATCGACACATTGACGTCGGGACATCAGCCTACTATTGCTGAACCTGTAAATCCAGCTGACTGGCCATCAGTCTCTCTGATTTATTCAGAAGTAATGTATAAACCTCGTGCAACCCTGTTCCTCATACAAAGACATTACATTTGTGCTTCTTAGCACAATGATACCCAATTTTTCAAACCTTGTAACTGTTAGCTAGATGTAGAAACACTGCTCCCTTTGTCCAGCTGTGATATCATAAAATTACACCAGTATCGGTAGAAAAGAAAATGACAAGAAAAGTCAGTGAAAGATTTCTACAATAGTTCCCACTAGATAATATCTCACAGGTAAAAATGCTATCCGTAATGTAATGAATGAAAACACGTTTATTTATTTATTTTTGTAATACTGTCTTCTAGTTTCATATGAGATTTAAATCAAAAATGTAAACACCCCAGTAACTCATTTGAGGACAGTGGGACTATGCACGATTGATTCTACAATTTTATAATTGTGGCATGTGTAGATGACACCTGATGAGTTAGTTATAGATTTTGGTAATAATTCTATTAGTAGTTGATAATGATTAAATATAGCTAAAAACAACCTAAAAATCCTTATGGTAGCAGAAAGAGCCGCTGTTTTCAGTGAACCAATCCAAAAGAACTGAATCTGTGAGAAAAGCTAGAATTCCATCACTGCTATGGAAACAAGGAAAGACTTTTTACTTTTTTTTTTAATAATATACACCACAGCAGTAATAGATAATTAGAGAAAAAGTGTTTTACACCATGTTAAATCAAATTGTTTGACATATGATCTCATAATGCTGTGATTACAAGGAATATTTTATTTTACTCTTAAGTTAAGTTAGCTATTTTTTAAGGAAAAATCATTTTCTTTTTCCTTACAATTACAGTTTGGATTAATGGTGACGTCATTTCCAGAAAGCACAGTTCAACAAAACCACATCGACGTGAGCTCGGCAGGGATCCTCATCTGCTGGTTCAGCTGAGGTGGACCATAGCGGACCTTTTTTATTTTTAAATCCTACAAGGAAGAGCAGCTCCTGGTTCCTTTCCCGGGCGACGTCTTGGAGCTGGTCATTGGAACAGAGAGAAACATCCAGGGGCTGCACACTCTTCAACCGCAATAAACTTCTTTTTCTTTCATTTCTTACTGAAATGTTTTTTTCATTAGGTATAAATGTACTCTTTAGGATCTTTTATTAGTGAATAAACAGAAGAGACTGGTCACTCAAATAGGTTAAACATGATTTTTATTGAATCACACACATCAGCAAAAGTCATCTTCTCATGTTAGAATTAGAATTGTACAGCCTTAAAATGTAAATGCTGGATTGTTTTGGATTATAAACCCACTCACCACCACCAGAAGCCGACCTGGAGAGGAACATAGAAGATTAACATTAGATAAATTATTAAATAGATCACGAGACAAAACCAAAAGTAAAACATGTACAATTCTTTATTTATATATTTTAATATATATATATATAATATATATATATATATATATATATATATTATATATATATATATATATATATATATATATAAATTATACTTTCCTATTGACTGAAATTTTCTATATGCCTTCACATTTTAACTTTAAAACATATGAATATCTTGTGTGATGTCAGTCACTTTACATGAAGAGATTCTGCTGTTACTGTAGCAGATCTGAATCCTCCCATTATATATACTTTTTTATTTAAAATATAACTATTAATAAAAACGTAAACTTTTTTTTTCACTTTAAACATAATAAATGTTAATAAAAATATTGACGTGAAGACATTTTGAGAATTAAAACAATCGAATTATTGGAACTAAAATAATAATTCATAATAAACATCAATGATTTGTTTCCAGCAAATATAAATTTTTTTTTTTTTAAATACTTACCAGAGAAAAGACACCAGAAGACTCCCAGAGATCGTGTTTAAAACCGTTTACAGCACATCAGCAGGACAAAAAACCGAACTATAGCGTTCATGCTAACGCTAAATCTGTAGAAGACAGCTGCATTTTCTGTATGCGGAAGCAAAACGGTTGCACGTCACTTCCGCTAAAGCAGTTTACGGTCTTTGGACGGTAACAACAATAATAACCTCGTAGGATGTTAATATAGCACACAAAATGTTTATCATAGTGAAAACATTCACTTATTGTTGAATAAACAAAAGAAAAAGGACACGTTAAGGATAAGGACTTTACGATCTTAAAGTGGCTACAACGGACTACAAATGTTTTCTTCTTCTGCAGTTTTACATGACGGCAGTTTCCTCCCCAATCTAAGAGGAAACAGCGCCACTTCAAAACACTTTATTTTATCCGGTAATCCAAATTCGTTTTTAACGATAACTCGGTGGCTTTTTTTCACACAGTAATCCAGTCAGGAGAAGCTCTCGGGTGTTCAGAAAAACATAAATTCTTGTGATGAAATTACTCCGTCGGGCGAAGAGCGGAAGTGACGTGTAGTTCGCGCATGCAACCGGTTTGCTTCCGCATACAGAAAATGCAGCCACACCCAGCCGCTCAATTTCTAGGACACCGTTTCCCACAATGCATTGTTTTGTAGAGTCGTTGCACACTTGTCCTGTTCATAAATGTAGCCGAAGTTTAGCTAGTACAGTTTTCAAGGGGCAAAAATTGATATCTAGGGCAATTTTTTTTTTCTTTTTTTAATAGATCCGTTTAAGTTTAACTTCTCTGAGCAAGAAATGCAGATGGCATTGCTGTTGTTTTTTCTGCTTTTTCTAAGTCAATCCATGATCGTGAGGATTAATGGTAATGAAAATGAGATCGTTACATTTTTTCAAAATGTGATTAGGTGCGTTGAGAACATACAAAGAGAAAATGACAATACTGGGAGTCAAAGTTTATTACTGGACCGATTGTTTACAGAGCTTGATGGCTATACACGGACTATATCGGTTATCCTCTCGTTAAATCAGCGGTTGTGCACGGGTGTCCAGTGCGCAGATTTAGATGTTGTGGAGGCACTGCACACAAGCTTGTCCTCAATTTTAAATTCTTATGCAAGTTTGAGATCTGCAGAAGTGACACAAGGGGATCTACAAAGTTCAAGCGTACCACCAACTGTGAGAACTGGCCATTCTGGTCGTCCTGGGTACAATATAACACGGGATCAAATAACATACTGTTTGTCTCTGGGGATGAACTGGCAACAAATGGCACAGTGTTTTGGAATTAACAGGAGGACATTGCACCGGCACAGACAACAATTGGAAATCGAATCACGTACAATATGCAGAAATTTCAGATGAACAAATAACTATCATCATTCGGCAAATTCTTCAAAACAACTCCAAATGCAGGAGAAAGATATGTTTTAGGAAGTCTTCGATCACGGAACCTCAGGATTCAGCGTCACAGAGTGAGAAGTTGCCTGCAAGTACCTTGACCCAGTTGGACGGGCCTTTCGCCGCAGACAAACAATTAGGCGGCGCATTTACAATGTTCAAACTCCCAATCAATTGTGGTGAGTATTAAAATAGTACCATTTCAATGTTAGAAAACAACAAAAGCATAGACATATTTCACACTTATAAGAATGGAAAAAAAAATGTTTTACATTAGTTATTCATATTGTGCATACCTTTTATGTAGTTATAATAAGTAAATAAAACAAAAAAGATCAAAGAGTCCCTTTGGAGCAGAAAAACCTAAATAGCTAACAAGACCTTTGTGAGAGGGGCTGCACTCCTCCAATGTCTCAAAATAACGATGGAGGGAGAGGATTGTCTACTTTTTTTTTTTTTTAACATTAAATGTTTTAGATTTATTTTCTCTGTGAAGATTACAGAAAGTGATTATAAAAATTTGTCAATGTGTAGTTCTCTGAAAAAAACAATGTTTACGTTGCGACCCACCTTGTGATTGCTTTTTCTGTTAGCCTACAAACCGACCCGGCCCCCTATTAGAAAAGAGAACAGTTACATGGACCTCACAAGAAAAAGTTTGGGGACCCCTGGTTTAGATTAAGTTTAATTTTACAATAACTGTACTTTTTCCTTCCTCAGGCATATAGACGGAAACCATAAATTGGTGAGGTGGAGAATGGTATTCCATGGATGCATTGATGGGTTTAGCCGGACTATCATATATCTGCAGTGTCTGAACAACAACAGGGCATCGAGTGTACTTCAACTCTTTCAAGTTGGAGTTCAGAACTTTGGACTCCCCCTGAGACTTCGCTGTGATCATGGCATGGAGAATACAGGTGTTGCTCGGTACATGCTGGAGAGACGAGGGCTAAACAGGGGCAGTGTCATTACTGGACGCAGTGTCCACAACCAGAGGATTGAACGTCTCTGGGCAGAGCTAAACAGAGTTGTGTCTTTTCACTTCAGTAATCTTTTCACCTTCATGGAAAATGAAGGGATCTTGGATTCTACAAATGAACTTCATTTGTTTTGTCTACACTACATCTACATGCCAAGAGTTCAAAGGGCTACAACAGAATTCCGAAGTCAGTGGAACAACCATGGATTATCTACCCAAGGAGGAAGAACACCTCTCCAACTGTGGCAGAGAGGGTTCTTAATAGTGGCTTTGCTGGTGCAGTGCTGGACCTTTTCATCAGAAATGAGACGCAGGATACAAGAGAAGAAGCCCCTTTACAGTTAGACACTGACAACAATGTCGTTATTCCAGATAACATATTTAATGTTAATCACACAATGATGGACAGAATTGAAAGCACTGTCAATCCTCTGACTGAAGATGGAAACAATGGAATTGATTTGTTTTTATTTTTAATACGTTTTGTGACAACACAATAAACTCATTTTAGAACAACAAAAATGTATATATTTCTTTTAATAAAGACTTCAAGCTCAAATCTGAGTCGATAAACTACCTAGATGTAAAAGTTTGTGCACAGAGAGAAGTGAAACGAGTTAGTACATTGACATCTGTCATGCAGGGCAAAAACAATTACATCCAAACTTACTATGTGAGATGAACAACTTATGTAATGAACATTTTATGGGTTTGTGAAAACCTCATTCTTTTTTCTATCAATGACTTCACAGAAAAGTCCAACATTGGTGTTTAAGGAAAACTTAAGATGGTTCTTATGACACATCCATTCCTAAATGTGCCTGAAGACGTACACAAAGTTATTTATATGAAACAGTAAGCAAAAAAGCATGCAATGTTTGTTTTAACAGTCCATCAAAAAGTGGGAACATATTGATTTTTTAAAAATGTTTTAACTTGAAACTTACAGAGGCAGAAAACAGTCAGTCTTACTTTTCTTTTTGGAGCGCTTTCTTGTTGAAAACAATAAAATGAACATAGTTTTACTCGTTATAACAAGAAAACAATCCAAGAAGAAAAGTAAGGCAGGCTGTTTTCGGCTTCGCTATAATTTTAACCAATACCTTCACAACAATAACTTTTAGTAATCCATTCAAATTTTATTTTGTGTAACAAAATGTGCATGTAAAGCAGGGGTAGGGAACCCTGGTCCTCAAGAGCAACATTCCTGCACGTTTTCCACCATACCCTGCTCTGGCATGTTCTTATTGGCTGAACACACCTGAACCAGGTAATCAGTGTAGGGACTCATGACAATTACCTGGGTCAGGTGTGTTCAGCCAATAAGAACATGCCAGAGCAGGGTATGGTGGAAAACATGCAGGAATGTTGCTCTTGAGGACCAGGGTTCCCTACCCCTGATGTAAAGTATCAAAAAATTAGGTAGAAGTTAACTTATTTGAAGCTACATGAAGAAGAAAGGGACCTTCCATCTTATCAAGGGAAAGTTTAGTTTAGACATATTATTTAAGTGTATTTGACTTGCATGGGAAATAAATCCACTTTCTAGGCTCAACATTACTCTCGACCAAACCCCTGTGTGTTGTCTAGTGCAAAGTCCATATTATCGGAAAATTCTACATATGTTAAATGTAGAGGCAATTTAAGGCAGTTGATGCACGTATTTGCCAGTGGTAAACCGCGTCCAGCATTGATCACCTGATCGTGCAGGAAATCAACAGATGGCTGAGGAGAAAATCCAACAGGAGGGATGACACTGGCACCTGTTGCAAAGGCCAGGATTTTACTTAGCTTTGAAGGTCCCACTTCATCTACAAGACAAAGAAAAATACTTTTTTTGCAAAAGAAAAAGAAACAATGAAACAAAAACAAATACATAAAACAATCTAAATAATAGGTCAAGTCAAAAAAACCAAAAAAGGTATAATAATACATTTTCTAAAGCTTTTAAAAGTATGGTGCTAAGAAGATGTTATGTGCATTTTATGGGTAATTTAGAAAAAATAATGTAAATCGATTTGCACAAACTCAACACCTGCACTTTCAAAAAAAAAATATTATCAACTCAAAAGATAAATACAAAATTTAGAATGCATCAAAGCGAAAAAAAAAATTACAGAAGCCAAATAGTAATTAAAATGCTAGGTTGAATACTAGAATTAATTGTACACAACTTTTTTCAAATAAAACAAATGTTTATTTTGTATTTTGTTATTCAAGCCTTTACTACTATACTAAGCCGTTACTATAAATGTGCTACTGCATTTCATAAGTATAGGCCTTAAAAAGAAAAAGAAGATTAATTCTAAGATTATCTTCATTGAATGTTCATAAACTTAACCTCATACACTTATCCCAGGGCCTGAACAGATTGGTCAAGAACAGTAATCCAGCTTCAAAATAAAAAAACAAACAAACCATGACATCAGAGATATCTGTAAAGTCCCCCTCCGATGAAAATAATGTTTTTTGAGTTTTTAACAAGTCTGTCTGTCATTTTTTTTATTAAAAGAGAACAAATGTAGTAAGAAATCATTTAATTTTTCATTTCTGAGTATTTATTCGTTTAAATCACTGTCAGTCAAACAGTCTCAGAAAAAATCAGTTTTTTTTTTTAATTTAGAGTAGTTAATATGTCACAATTGTTTTACTGCACGTGCACAAACCTACTCGTCTGTCACAGCTAAGGTGCCGAGCTCAGGTTCCAGAGAAGAGAAGATAATCTTCCCCGTTGACTTCGGTGAAATGAGATGCCGTTCGCATTTCCGTGGTCAAATCAGCCGTCTCTGAATTTTTTGTGAGTTTCATACAATACTTACTTTAGCAGAACTGATCGAATGATGAAAGACACCACGAAGCTTCCTGATGTGACCACGGAAATGCGAACGGTGGCTCATTTCTATGTAGATCTCAACTCCCTTGTCCGATCTGACATCCAGCTCAAAACGAAACTGCTAGACATTTTTGTGGAGCAGCGGTGATGATTTATGCTAGCAAGACACGGAGCAACCATAATCAGACAGGGGGAGTCCGGGACAGATCGCCTCCTAAGGCCAAGCCCCCACATAGGATATTTTCCAGAAGAAGGGTTAAGATCAACATGAAAATGACTTTTTAAGACATTTAGGTTGTGGGATTTTGATTAAAAACTTCATAATCAAAATTAAAACACTACCGAGAATGTTGTTTTTAAATCAAAAAAATTATCATAGGGGGACTTTAACATTGTTTTACAGACAAAACACTATGAATGCTAGAAAAATCTCTAATATAGCAGAGTTTAAACAATTCTGCCAGGAGGAGTGGGAAGAGATTCTTTCAGACAGATGAGAAAGACTCATCACCAATTATCACAAACGCTTGATTTCTTTTATTGCTGCAAAGACTGGCATAACCGATTATTAGATTCGGGGGGCGATGACTAGTTCACAGTTGGTCAGACAGGTTTGGATTATTTGAAAAAAAATAAAGAAAAAGAAAAACATCCTTTTCAAACTACTTATTGGATTAAATGGGTTGTCTGAGTGATATACAATTGTTTTGATGACTTGAGTACCCTTGTGTGTGATTCATATGCAAAAAAAAAAAAAGAAAATTAGGAGGGGGACATATACCTTTTCACAGGACTGTACACAAATATATACAATCATTATTTACCTTCAACGTCCTGTAGGTAATCCCTCCAATATGCCACCACACGTTCTTCCGCCTGTCTCCTGTTGCTTCCTACTGCAGATAGGCGGATGGTAAAGAGACGTTCCAATGTGTCAGCAGTGAGAGGGGTTGGGACGTGGCACATTAGGGTCTTGAAACTGTCAGGGTTTTTTTGAACTGCATCCAAAACCCCAAGTGTCTTGAGGCCCTCTTTGAATCTATGGAAGTTAAACACATGAATGACACAAAAAAACATTTAATAAAAAACAAATACAACAGAAAATATGAATCATTTTTTAAAATACGCAAATCTATTCTAAGATCCTCACATTTACTAGTCTGCCTTGTCAGTTTCCGTTATCAGCTAAAGATATATACAATATATCTAAAAAGCAATACAAGTAAATTAACTTTTTTTTGTTCTTGGCTATAGTAACACTTATTGCTGCCATAACATTCTTCCACTGCTCTGCACTTGGATTGCCTAATGAAAAACAGTTTCAGCTCTTGCATGTTAATTTCCATGTTTTCATTTTTACAAACCTTTCAAATGCCCCACTGACTCTGTGAACCACCTGGAACATAAGAATATCTCCAACCAGAGAATCCTTGTCCTCAATACTGTTCAGGTGTCGGAGACACCCAGCGTTTGCCAAGTAGTCTTTGATTGGTTCAATGGTCTGGGTGAGGTCATCTAAACTAGTGCATTCTGAAACCTATAAATACATAAAAAATTTTTAAAATTCACATGGCACGCACTCATACATACACTTAGGCATGTTTTTTTTTAATGCAGTCCATTCAAACATCTAGGTGTAGGGCTGTGGATCGTTGCTTAGGGCGATGATCCGATACGATTCACGAATCAAGCTCAATGATTCACGAATCAAACCACGAATCTTACTTTTTAATATTATGTTTATTGCTATGTGAATATTTACTAGATGAAGAATTTAAATTATTTGTATTGAATCACCAACATTTATGCCTTTATTTAGAACAGTAGATCAGAATCAACAAAACTGATTAAAAAAAAAAACCAAAAAGATTCAGATAGTAAGAAATTTTGTTTTCCATTTTAAACTTTTTTTTGTCAGCCTTCTGGTTAAGTTCAGCATTAACATAAACAACATAAAAAGGATAACAATCTCTGGTGTTTAGTATCATTTAACAACAAACTTGAAAATGTTCCCCACAGTTTTTTAATCCTCAAAGTTCTTCAATATTTTTCGGTGTACAGTCCGTGTGAAAAAAGTATTTTTTACCGTAGCAGAATCACGTTGATTTACAACCGCCCTTCAGCAGCGCGAGGCTGCATTTCTTCAGAATAAGATGGAGTTTGGTTAATTGCGTCAACTGTTCAAGAGGTATCATCACCAAAAGAACGTAAACACTGGAGCTAAAGCTCCGATGTTAAAACTAACTCCTTTTTTCAAAAGTTATGTCACTGAACAGAACTTCAGTCTCAGTTTTTGAACGCAAAAGAGTCTCGCTAGTTTTACTTTGAAAAACGGAAGCTTCACCGTCACGAAGATGTTTGTTTACTTTCAGTTACTAACGCGGCTCTTTCGGCTTTGTTTTAATTCGTAAACTTAAAATCCTACATTAATCTGCATTCCAGAGGGAAAATACATCGTTCCCAGATAATATTTTGAACATATTTTACTCAAATTTACCATATTTATAAAGATCGCAAATCAGCGATCTTGGACGTCACGAATATTCGTACTCGAATTTTCGGGACCAGATGTGCATGCACTCTTGGGCTATCCATTGGGATGTCACATTGGCTCATTAATTAAACAGAGTATTTTTGCCACAGGAGACAGTCACAAATGCAAAAATGAAATGATATCTTATTACATTTGCTCTCTTTACAAGATCCCCACAAGCCGCTGGTGTGTCAAACTCACAAACACATTTTTTTGCCAGGCGACGGGCAGCAAATTTGTCGCACAGCAAAAATGGGGCAGGGTACGATTTATTTTCCCTCTGGAATGCAGATTAATGTAGGATTTTAAGTTTACGGACTAAAACAAGGCCGAAAGAGCCGCGATAGTTACCGGAAGTAAACAAACATCTTTGTGACGGTGAAGCTTCCGGTTTTCAAAGTAAAACTAGCAATACTTTTTTCTGTTCAAAAACTGAGACTGAAGTTCTGTACACTGACATAACTTTTGAATAAATGAATTAGCTTTAACATCGGAGCTTTAGCTCCAGTGTTTACGTTCTTTGGGTTATGAAAACTCTTCAACAGTTGACGCAATTAACCAAACTCCATCTTATTCTGAAGAAACGCAGCCTCGCGCTGCTGAAGGGCGGTTGTAAATCAGCGTGATTCTGCTGTGGTAAAAAATACTTTTTTCACACGGACTGTACACCGAAAAATATTGAAGAACTTTGAGGATTGAAAAAACTGTGGGGAACATTTTTAGGTTTTTTGTTAAACAATACAAAATGGAAAACAAAATTTCTTTCTATCTGAATCTTTTTGGGGTTTTTTTTAAATCAGTTTTGTTGATTCTGATCTACTGTTCTAAATAAAGGTATAAATGTTGTTGATTTAATACAAATAATTTCAATTCTCCTCTATCGAGTAAATATTCACATAGCAATAAACATAATATTAAACAGTAAGATTCGTGGTTTGATTCGTGAATCGTTGAGCTTGATCCGTGAATCGTATCGGATCGCCACCTAAGCAACGATCCACAGCCCTAGTAGTGAAAGCACCAAAAGGTGAGGTACCCCTGGTGAACAGTTGCAAAGTAACAGATAACATTTTGAAAGCGTGGGTTCGGAAAGTCTCTTTAACATGACACGAAAACATTATTAAAAAAAACATTTTAGTGGATAACATTAAATCATATAAAACTAAAATTACTGTTACCTTTTTAATTGTTTCATAGAGGTCTGTGTCTGTGATGTCTTCCAAAACAGGTTTCACAGCTGAAACTCCAGCAGTTAAAAGGGAGTACAATGTGGGTGAAATGTACCCAGGTGGAGGACCTCCATGAACCAAACTCACAGCAATGGCCTGCCCAGCGAAAAAATAGCGATCATCTCTTAAAGCTGGAGAAAATATAGAAAGAAATGAAAAAAAAGGGGAAAAAGACATTTTTAAAAGGATAGATCAAAATAATACATGGTGATCAATTTTAATTTGCAAGATGTACCAGAACTGTCCAAAGACAAGTTGAGTTTTCCATCTCTGCCTTGAAACATCGATGACTGAGCGATAGCTTCAACAAGCAAACGTAAAAATTCTCTTCTGGGGCCACCAAGGTCCACCGCTTCTTCAACCATTCCCAAATCATCTGAAAACTTGACGTACATCTGGAACGTGGGATTGTAGGACATCCGTCTGAACCCTCGAACAGCACCATCTAGTACTGCAGATCTGTTTATGTTGAACCTGCATCTTTGGTTATGGTCAATTTGGGATGCCAGACTGAGGAGTATTTCTTTTGCTGTTTTTGAATTTGTCGGTTCCGATTCCCTGTTTAATAAAAAAAGAAGGTTAAAGATGTAGACAAGACCATAAACTATGTCTTCTCTACATTGGGATTTGCCTTAAATTAAATTTAAAGGGAACACACTGGTAATTGATCACTTACACTTGACTTTCAAGACTGGCCATAATGGCCTGGTTCAATTCCTCTTCATCTGAAGACAAGTCTGAGACGGAACCCATAATTGAAAGGTAGGCAGCATAATCATCTCTGATTAGGGGATTCTGTGTTACTAAAGAAACGTTATCTAGGTTAGAACCAGTTGCCCCTTGCTGATCTGTTGCTGACAGATCAGCTCTGGTTTGGAGCTCAGTGCTGTCTTCCTGCGCATCTTCAAGTGGGTTAGCTCCGGTCTGATCAATGGATCCTTGTGCATCAAAGAGGTGATTAGCTCTTGACCTAGTGAAAGGATAACGTGAAATCTGTGCCGATGATGGTTGGTTTTCACTGGCTGTTGCAGTCACATAGTTGTTGCAAGCATCTGTTCTGTGATCAGAAGAGGATGATGTTGCATGCATCTCAGCAGAACTGTCTTCAGAGTCTGTGCCATCAATCTAAAGCAGAACACAACAAATACAATAAAAAAAATTGGGTGATACTTATATCTCTTCATAGCATATCCCTATACAAATGTGGATACTTATGACTTTTTAATGGCTTACATGATGGAGTAGGTCCCTTGATGGCCTTATATATAATGCTTTTGACTTAAATACCCTGTGAATCATAAAGCCATCGAGTTCTTGGCCTTGGCTTAACTTTGGTGAAATTAGTTTGTTTCCACAGGGAATCAAAAGTTCTAAGCTAAAAAATATAAAAAACACACAAAAATATAAGTTATGTCACAAAATATTCTGTACATTAATTACATTTTCTTCTTATTTCAAGTACAAAATACTGTATATTAAATACCTGACATCTTGAGGAATTTTATCTTTGAATGCTTCTCTTATCTCATCAATGACTGTTTGGCTGTCCCACGCTTTCTTCATTTCAAAGGCACTTAAAATAAATCCATTTTCATGAATCTTTCTTTTTGTTTTTGTTTGCAAACCTGATCCCATGTGGAAGTTGGTAAAAGAACCAAGTCCTTGTTAAACACTGGGTAATGTGGAGTTCTGGTCTACAAAAAAAAAAAAAAAAACATTAAACAAAAAAACCCAATCAAACAAACAATTAAAACACCTAATCAAACTCTACCAGTACGTTAAAACATGGAAAGAATATTGACAAAAACTTCGAAAAACCACTGCAATAAATTTTGAGGTCAACTGCGGAAAAAATGAATACTTATATTTTTTTATTACATTGTCCAAACTATATAAAACAAGGAAAGCACAAGACTATGAGCAATAGACCTTTTTCATGTATCGTCAGACAATAATATAATATCCGCTCAAATGAAAGGCTGATATGTTCAATAAAACGTCCAATACTTGAAGCATTAAAAGAGGCATTGTGTTTAATGAACAATCTATGAAACCAATATAGTTGGTAGGACAATTCTAAAATGTAAATTGTAAATAAATAAATAAATAAATAAAAAAACTGTCGCAATGGTTTTGTGTGTTGCTGTTGCCTTTTAAAATTAATTTTTATTTAAATCATATTTATTTCTGTGGGACAGTGGACATTGTATTAACCCAGCAGCTACATTTAATCTGTTTTCCTTGCACAGATGTTATAATAATAATAAAACATAATGGCACAGATCATGCTAAGGGGAAGAGGCATATTAAAATTTAACCTACATACATTAATTTGATGACTTCAAAACAATGCATTGTGGGAAACGGTGTCCTGAATGTTCTTGTAGTGTGACGTGAAATAACTGGCTCTAAATGGAGGAAATTTGTGTATTTTTTTAACTCTTTCTGGAAGGTAGTGAATCACTGATGAAAAAATAAACAAGATTTTAAATAATCCTTGGTTAATTGTGTTATTGTTGCCTCTAAAACTAACTTTAATCTGTGTATTTGGGACAGTGTACATTAAATTAATCCTGCGTCTATTTTTTTTATCTGCTTTACTCTGAAATATGTTAAAAAATACTATAAAAGACATAACAGCACAGATCATACTAGGAGGAGCGGCATATTAAAATACAGCCGACTGTTGAGGACAACCCCCAACTACTTGTTCTCGTAGAGTCTCGTCGCCCACCCAGGCGCCTTTCTCCGCCCCCTCCTGCAGCAGCTTAGTCTCGTCGACGATGCAGGCGAGGCGCTGGGGGATCTCAAACACATCTAGTATTAGGTGTATTTGAGCTCACCTGCGCCTCGCCTGGACTGTAGGCAAGACCAGGCTGGGCGGGGAATGGCGCCTGAGATGAAGGCGAAGAGCTGAGATGAAGAAGTCGCAGTTGTCCTTCAAATTCTGTTAAATTTTAATATATGCATTCCTCCTTAGTATGATCTTTACTATTAAGCTTTTTTTTATAATTATATGAAACATCTGTCCGCAAACAACAGATGGAAAATATCTGATGGATTAATTTAATGTCCACTGTCTTAGATAAATACCAGTTAATAAAATTTAAATTAAAAGTAAGTCTTAAAGGCAACAATATAACACATAAAATCACAGATTGTTTTATTTTATTTATTTATTTTTTTCCCATTTTTTAGATCAGTTATTCACTATTTCCCAAGAAGATTTAGCGCCAGTCATTTCTGATCAGCATCACATCGATGTAAAAGAACTGCCAGGACACAGTTTCCCACAATGCATTGTTTTGTAGTCATCATGACAGCTTGCAGACGTGATATATACTACTGGATTGGAAATCACATGACATACGGCGTGACAAACATGCGCTATCACTATGCATTGAGTGTCCTCGAGTAATGAATGGCGGAGGACCGAAAAAAGTACGAAAAGAAGCACAAAAAAGGAGACGCAATGTTTTGTAATAGACTTCAAAAACCTTGAAAACAAAATAATCTGATGGAAAGGAATAATCACATAGCATGAATCGCATTTTAACAGAGAGAAATTAGACCGGGAACCATGAACTGTGAGCTAAAGTGGAGCAACTTACGAGTAGCATGCTAGTTTGGTTCTTCGATGTTTATTTTTGATTAATGTTTCATTTTTTTGTCAATGCATAGAAATGCAAAATAAAATGGTAATTAATTGCAATGCCCGACAAGACCACTACGCGGCACTGTAAACATATGGAAAGCAAATATCTGAAATATGATGGACTTCAATACACCTCCAACATACAAACTAAACATACAAACTTCATAACTGCTTCATTGTTTTACCCACCTTTTTTGGGGTTTGGAAACCCATCTCTGAAAGCAGCGTTGGTTTTCGTACCGTGGCCGGATGGTGCCCCGTCGATTTTCTTGAAGGTTAGCTTCAATTCGTGTGGTACCTGACGCCCCTGCCCGGAACAGTCGGTGCATTTCTCCTGCGATTCCTGTCTGTGAGGGGGTTTCCATCGATGTCTGTCGATTTTGGTTTAACATCTCAGCTATTGCTGGGACAACCGTAGGAGTCTGTAGGACTGTATTTAAAATATTTACAGCCTCACGAAGTTGTTGTCCGTCCACCATTTTTCTCACTACCGTTGATGGGGCGGGACGATAAAATCCCGCCTTTTTTTTTTTTTTTTTTTTTCAATTCGTTTTTCTTTATTGAACAGTTACAACCAATGGTTACAACACCAAAGAACAAAACGTGGCTTGACGTGGCAAAATGCATCATTAAAGAACAAAAAA